>OW387028.1:5525119-6940521 GCA_936439885.1 Nowickia ferox
TTGCATTTAACGCATTTAAAAATGGATTAACCAATAGAGAAATAGTCAAAACAATAGAAGCAAGCAGAGTAAAAACATTTGCAGAAGCCTTAGAAATTGCAGAAGAATCCAACAATTCAAATGCCCAAGCACATATTATGCATCAGAGAATTAGATTTAATAATAATAATAGAAATCAGAATAGAAATTTTAACAACACAAACCGCATGAATAACCTTAGTAATAACAGAAATAATAATTTTGTTAACTTCAGAAATAACAATTTTAGTAGGGGAAACAATTTTAATAACAATAGAAACAATACAAATTTTAATAGAAACAATAATCCCAACACTAGAAATAACACATTCAATAATAGAAATGGAAACAATTTTAATAGAGGTAGACAAAATAACACATACAGAAATAACAACAACAGACATGTACACACCATACAAGATTCGGGAAACGCATCAGGCTCGGAATACATCGGTATTCCGGACAGCCAAATTTAAAAATACACAAAGTATCTGATAATAACACAAATTTTATAACTACTAAATACAAAAATAAAACTTTCACATTTCTTATTGATACAGGAGCCGACATATCACTTTGTCGAATGCAAAATGAATTCCAATATGAATTTTTAAATGAAGAAGAAAGATGCAAATTAACAGGCATTACCACAGAAGAAATCCATTCACTAGGCACAATAGAAATAGAACTTAATTTATCAAATGAAATATGCTTACACCCATTTCATATAGTAGATTCAGACTTTCCTATAGAAACTGACGGAATAATAGGGAGAGACTTTCTTAAGAAATATCTTTGCAAAATAGATTACGAAACATTCACAATTTCAATATTTACAAATAATACAACTATAACACTACCAATGCACACAAAATCATTTACGTCACTACAAATAAAAATACCACCAAGAACAGAAATAATACAAGCATTAAAATTAAACTTAACTGAAGATAGCGTAATTTTTAACAATGAATTAAAGCCAGGCGTATTTCTAAGTAATTCAATAGCACCAAAAAACGGCATGACTCATTTGAAAATATTAAATACAACAAATGATGAAATAATTTTAAAAGACATTAAACTCCAAACTGACCCACTTAAAAACTATGAAATATTAAATTACAATAATATTAATAACCCCCAACGTTTCGAACAAATACTAAATGACTTGCAAATAAATAATAATGACAATTATGCAAAAACAGAATTAATAAAAATTTTTCGGAAATATCAAAATGTTTTTCACCTCGCAGACGAAAAATTAAGCGTCAACAATTTTTACACACAGAAAATCATGATCTCGGACAATACACCAGTGTACATAAAAAACTACAGATTACCTCATGCACATACTGAAATAATAAACGAACAAGTACAAACAATGCTTAAAGATGATATAATAGAACCATCAATTAGCCCATATAATGCTCCACTCCTCTTAGTACCCAAGAAGAACACCGAAGACAAAAAGAAATGGAGACTAGTAGTAGACTTTAGAAAACTGAACGACAAAATTATAAGCGACAAATTTCCACTAACTAGATTAGAAGATATCTTGGACAAACTTGGTAGAGCCAAATGGTTTTCTACACTAGACATGACAAGCTCATTTCACCAGATTGAATTAAATGAGGAATCTAGACCACTTACAGCATTTTCTACGCCATAAGGCCACTATCAATTCAAAAGACTCCCTTTCGGACTAAAAATTTCTTCAAATAGTTTTCAACGAATGCTAACAATTGCACTTTCCGGACTAGAATCCGAAGCATTTCTTTATGTAGATGACATAATAGTATATGGATGTAGTTTAAAACATCACAACCAAAATTTAATAAAAGTACTGGACAGACTTCAAAGATACAATCTAAAACTTAATCCAAAGAAATGTTGTTTTTTAAGACCAGAAGAGATTTACTTAGGACATTTAATAACAAAAGACGGTGTAAAGACAGACCCATCCAAATATGAAACAATAAAAAATTACCCAATACCCAAAAACGCAGACGAGGTAAGACGATTCATTGCATTTTGCAATTATTACAGAAAATTCATACCTAATTTTGCTGACATCGCTAAAGACCTAAACTCACTATTAAAGAAATCGACAGAATTCAAATGGACAGAACAATGCCAACATGCCTTCGAAACACTAAAAGAAAAGCTAATTAACCCTCCTGTATTACAATACCCAGATTTTGAAAAACCTTTTATAATAACAACCGACGCTTCAAACTACGCGTTAGGTGCAGTACTATCACAAGGAGAAATAGGACAAGATTTACCAATTTCATATGCAAGTAAAGCTTTACAAAAACATGACATGAACAAACCAGTCATTGAAAAAGAACTATTAGCAATACACTGGGGAATAAATTATTTTAAACCATATCTATATGGAAGACAATTCATAGTAGTAACAGACCACAGGCCTTTAATTTCGCTCTTTTCACATAAGAATCCTTCATCTAAAATGACAAGAATTAGACTAGATTTAAGTGATTATGATTTTACAATTATTTATAAGAAAGGAAAAATGAACACTAACGCTGATGCACTTTCGAGAATAAAAATTGACTCTGACATATTAAAACAAATGATACCATCGGAAAACAATGAAAAAGAACGGAAATTACTAGTAACTACAAGGGCAATGAAAAATAAAACTAATGAGGCAAATATAAAAAAAAATAATGAGGCAACTAACAATAATATAAACGAAAACAATACGCGCGCAACAGAAAGAAATATGGAAAAATATGATTCTCAGAAGTCTGATCAACTTCAAATATGGGAATGCATATCCATTAATGACGTCAAAAATATGAAGAAATTACAATTTAATAAAATTGAAAATATAAAAGAGGCCGACATAAATATTGAAAATAACATTGTGCACATTGGACGTAATGATAATTCATCGAAACCAGATTCGAATATGAAGAAATCGCGTACCAAAAATATGAATATAGGATGTAATGATAATTCATCGAAACCAGATTCGATTATGAAGAAGTTACATACCAAAAATATGAATAATGAAATTATTAATGAAAATAATAAGCTAGCAAGATTCAGCGATAACTCAGCGAAACTAGATTCGATTCTGAGGAAACTGATATCTAAAATGAAGAAAGAGAATATAAAAGAATTAGCGCTATCAAATAATGATGAAATATTTAAAGTATATACAAAAGAAGAAATAAAAGAAGCATATGCCAGGATAAAGATAAATAACAAAAGTCCTCAACTTAAAATATTAATATACAATGCCCCAACAAAAATAACAGATGCAATATTGCAATACAAACTAATTGACGAATTCCACAATGCCACACACGCAGGCCACTTAGGAGTTAGAAAAACTATCATCAAATTAAAACAAAAATATATTTGGAAAAACATGTCAAAAATGGTAAAGAAATTTGTGTCATATTGTGACAAATGTACGAAAAATAAACAAACAAAACATATTAAGGAACCACTTACACTGACAGACACACCAAACAATAGTTTTGAAGTAATTTCAATTGACACCGTAGGACCTCTTCGTATTTCAAATGATTACCGATACATTTTAACCATGCAGTGCGAACTGACAAAATTTGTCGTTGCTCACCCAATGCCAACAAAAGATGCACTTACAACAGCCAAAACACTTGTTGAACAATTTATTTTGAAATACGGACAATTTAAAGTACTTAAGTCAGACAGAGGAACAGAGTTTAAAAATGAAATAATGAATAACATATGTTCATTGTTAGGAATAAGACAAAATTTTTCAACACCTTATCATCATGAAACACTTGGATCAATTGAAAGAAATCACAGAGTACTTAACGAATTTCTATTAACAACCGCAAATGATTATGAGTGGGATAAGTGGATTCCATATTTTACTTTTGCCTATAACACGGCACCACACATTGACACAGGCTACTCGCCATATGAATTAGTATACGGAAAATTACCATCCCTTCCATCTGACATTATAGACAACAATACAAAATTTTATAATTATGATGACTATGCACAAGAACTACGACTCAAATTACAATTTACACTAAAAAGAGCTAGAGACTTGTCAATAAAAGCAAAAGAAAATAGTGTAATAAACAATAAATACGAAAACAAACTTAATTTAAAGATAGGAGATTTAGTACTAGTTAAAGTAGAAAATAGAAAGAAAAATCAGAGCCCATATAAGGGACCTTACAAAATAATAAGTAGAAACGGTGTAAACACCACAATAGAATATGAAGGAAAAGCAAAAGAAATACACAACAATAATTTAAAACCCTACAAAAGTTTATAAATATAATTTCTAGGATAATTATATAAGTACATAAACATAAAATTTATAAGAACATTATTTTAAATACAAAAAACTGTAAGAAAAACTAAATACTTAAGAAAATTTTTTATCTATAAAAAATTATAACTTAGATAAAAAAAAAATAATTAAACTTATCTTATAACATCTTATATACATAAAAAAAAAAAAATTTTATTTACATTTTATTTTTTTAAGAGAATTATATACACTATTATTTTAAGAAAATCATTAAACATTTTTATTTACATTTAACAAATTTATTAATATTGTAACTTCACTATGAGAATGGTAAGAAAGATTACTTACATAATTTTTCTCTTAAGGGTGAGGGTGTAGTGTACCACACTTATGGTAGTGCACTGTAACATAAATTACTTGCATTGCTTTAATAGCAGTTCAATGCACAAGCATTGCAACATAATAAGAATGCTGAATGCAAGAAATTGAGTGACATACTTTTGAGTCATAATTTAATTACTTTTTACCAAATTTTGATTGGTTGTTTAAAAATATGCTTATCATTGTTATAGTGAGGAAAGGAACAAAACATAATTGTAGATATGCAAACGTAAGTTAGAAAGGCTAAGTAAGAATTGTAAAAATAGTATATAAGCAGAGCAAATTGTGAATAAAAGGGGAATTTGAATTTCTGAACGTAATCCGGCAATAACTTGCCTTGTTTTTTTTAAATTGAATTTTCAAACTTTTTGGCAGTTCCTTTGAACGCCTATTTATAAGCTGGACCCCCTGTACAGCTGGATAAAAATAATAATTGGACTATAGGGAAGCAAGCACTTTACACACTCTCCAATACAATTCAACATTAAAGTACTCTGACGAAACAGTTACACATCTTTTACAAAACACTAGCAGAACGGAAAAACTTGCTGTTTTAGAAAGACGCTATACCTTCATCATCAGCGTTCTTGTATTTGGTCAGTGGGAATGGAATACGTGCATTGTTTTAATGCATTCCATTCCAATTTGTTGATAGCTTTTTGATTTAGTTAGTTTTAAATTTTTTTTCGAACTTATTCGTGTATGTTCTGCTTTCCGAGTCGTATTCATGTGTTTTCTTGTGAGTTCGGCTGCTTAATAAGAAATTTTAAAAATTCAAAGTAGTGGTATGAGTAGTATAAATATAGGGGTTCGGTTTACGATTTTCTAATCAAAAGTTGGCTCGTCCATAGCTGGGAGTGTGTGTTTTCCTCCATTTTTGAGTTGGTTGGATTTTCATCCCATGTTGAATTGAATAGTTGTAATGTGTTGACTACTTTGAGGGGTTTAAGGTTGTTGTATACACGCTATCAAAAAGCAGCAGAACGTTTTCCCCTAATTCACTACAACCATACAAAAACATAAAAACCGTCTTATCAAATACATACATAAATCTTACACCCACCTCAAACCACACTAACGCCTAAAAGCAGACATCTCATTCTCGCCATTACCATTTATTTAACTTAAAAATATATGCACATACATTTTCTCAACCCCGGATGGGCGTACTTTTTCTTCTAGCACCATCAACTACAAGTTTTTTAACACCTACCAGACATGCACAGAATTGAACATTCCTCCCACACTGGCAACATCTAATTCAGCTTTGCCCAAGCCCTATGCGCTTGGTGCTCATTTGTTTTTGTAAAAGCGCTTAGCTATATGCTGTGTGTTTTAATATACACATACAGCACTCATCACTAGCAATACGAAATACACAAAAAACTTTGTCCTATTAGTTTTTTGTCGTTCTTCACTGTACATACGCAAGTGCAAAGTAATGTATTGGTTTTTGCTACAAAAAAATATTGAATAAAAATTAGTTTTCTTTAAGTTATTGGTGTTTGCTCTTCCATAAGGAGCTTTTGGGCACCCCTGATCTAATTCTTACAAACTTCAGCACATATTCAAAACCAACTACACACCTAAAACCCCACAAGACATTCTAGCAAATACAACAACCTTAAACCCTCAAAAAAGGCAACATAATATAACTACAGTGCTGACTCGGTTAACGCAATCTTCGATAAGCGCAACACCTAGATATTCCCAACACCCAAACTCTTAACATTAGTGACTCTGTTAACGCAATAAAAAACAAGACCTCAATTAACGCAACTTAGCAAACAAAGTTAAGATTCTCTCTTTCGTTTTGTTTTTTTACTCTTGCTTTTTATATGTAAATAAAATCTAAACTATGAACCTTTGTGCACGAAATGTTATGCTTACGTACAAAAATCATTTTGATATACCGCTATTTTAGGAATGACAAAGAATTTTTGCGTGGTACTTCTGTTTTTGAAACCAACGAAGTTTAAATTATTTTTTTGTGAGTGGTTTTTCTAGCTGGAAAGCTTTTCATTTTAGATGGCGATTTGATTTACATCATTATTACTCATACGCACTGAGTTGCAGTTCCCTCTGTGTATCAGTATCCAACGAAGTATGCAACAGTTTTCGTTTAAAGATCTAAATACGTATGAGTGATATTTAATTGCAGCGTAATAAATGACCAGTGTTCAAAAAACTGACAGCAGAAAAGCAAAAGTTTCAATTAGTATGCTATTGTTTTGAAGCAACAGTTTTTTATACAAAAAGTAAACTCTTGCTTTCGCTTTTCCTTTGAAAGTAAACAGTAACTGTTGAAAAGTATTTTATTGTGTTTGCGTTCGTACAGCTTTGTTTTGCTGTGACTTCGTACTACAGACGAGTAAAATCAAAGAAACAGTTGGTAAAAAAATATTAATCGTTTTGCTTCCAAGTAACTGCGCAGTCGTCAACAGCAAAAGTATAAAGTTAAGTTCAAAGAACATGAACAGCTGCTTTGCTTTCGACTTACAGCATAAAATGACAGTTTTTACTTTAAAAAAATAAAAACTGTGAAGCAGTAGCAGAGTCGACTTTTTGCCTTTGTGTGACCAATTTTACAACAACAAACGAAACGTGCTCAAAAGGATCATTCCAGGAAAGCATTAACAATGTTTGTTTTTCCTCCAAATTCTAAGAGTTATGAAAGGTCAAGCAATTATTTTTTTTTTGCATTTATTTTAGTCTTTAATTAAAAAAAAATGTCATCAAAAATAAAAACACAGTCGAAAATTTCACACTTTTTATATTAAAAACATGAATCTTAAACTTTATAACAACCATCACTACAAACTTACATACCTTAGAATGTGTATCTTTTATTTGTTTTTATTCTTTATTTTAATTAAATAAATGCATTTGTTTTAAAAGTTAACCTTTGATTCTTCCATAAACCTTTTATTTGGTTTAAAAAAATAAGCTTTTTAGAAGAAAACAGGCATAGAAATTTTTTACTCGGTTTTCGCAACAAACTCAGTTTTCGCAACAGCCCAAAATTTCTATTGGTTGCGTTAAACGAATCTGCACTGTATATCATTCAACCAGGGATGGAAATCCAACCAACTCAAGAATTAAAGAAAACACACACTCCCAGCTTTGGACGAGCCAATTTTTGTAATTTTTTTGTTTCGTTTTTTTCACAAGACTATTTAGAAGTGAAAAGAATACAAGTTTCTTTGTTCAAAAGGGAAAACGTTTTAATCGTCCATTTCCATTTTTTTCTTCTAAATTTATATGCTAGGACACATACTATTAATTTAAATTTTCTAAATTTCAACTTAAGCAGGTATAGCTTGTGTATGAACGACCTGTAAAAAACACGTGAAAACGACTCGGAAGCCAGAACATACACGAATATGTGTTTCATTGTTTTTGTTCCGATTAAGGTAAGGTTCGTATATTACATGGGATAATCTTTAAGTAACAAATTGCATCAAAGAAAATTGAATATTATACTAACAAATACTAGCAGAACGTAACGACACGCTTTTTTGAAAGCCGCTATACCTTCACCATCAGCGTTCTTGTATTTGGTCAGTGGGAATGGAATACGTGCATTGTTTTGATGCATTCCATTCCAATTTGTTGATAGCTTTTTGATTTAGTTAGTTTTAAATTTTTTTGAACTTATTCGTGTATGTTCTGGTTTCCGAGTCGCATTCATGTGTTTTCTTGTGAGTTCGGCTGTTTAATAAGAAATTTTCAAAATTCAAAGTCATGGTATGAGTAGTATAAATATGGGGGTTCGGTTTACGATTTTCCAATCAAAAGTTGGCTCGTCCATAGCTGGGAGTGTGTTTTCCTCCATTTTTGAGTTGGTTGGATTTTCATCCCATGTTGAACTGAATAGTTGTAATGTGTTGACTACTTTGAGGGGTTTAAGGTTGTTGTATACACGCTATCAAAAAGCAGCAGAACGTTTTCCCCTAATTCACTACAACCATACAAAAACATAAAAACCGTCTTATCAAATACATACATAAATCTTACACCCACCTCAAACCACACTAACGCCTAAAAGCAGACATCTCATTCTCGCCATTACCATTTATTTAACTTAAAAATATATGCACATACATTTTCCCAACCCCGGATGGGCGTACTTTTTCTTCTAGCACCATCAACTACAAGTTTTTTAACACCTACCAGACATGCACAGAATTGAACATTCCTCCCACACTGGCAACATCTAATTCAGCTTTGCCCAAGCCCTATGCGCTTGGTGCTCATTTGTTTTTGTAAAAGCGCTTAGCTATATGCTGTGTGTTTTAATATACACATACAGCACTCATCCCTAGCAATACGAAATACACAAAAAACTTTGTCCTATTAGCTTTTTTTGTCGTTCTTCACTGTACATACGCAGGTGCAAAGTAATGTATTGGTTTTTGCAACAAAAAAATATTGAATAAAAATTAGTTTTCTTTAAGTTATTGGTGTTTGCTCTTCCATAAGGAGCTTTTGGGCACCCCTGATCTAATTCTTACAAACTTCAGCACATATTCAAAACCAACTACACACCTAAAACCCCACAAGACATTCTAGCAAATACAACAACCTTAAACCCTCAAAAAAGGCAACATAATATAACTACAGTGCTGACTCGGTTAACGCAATCTTCGATAAGCGCAACACCTAGATATTCGCAATACCCAAACTCTTAACATTAGTGACTCTGTTAACGCAATAAAAAACAAGACTTCAATTAACGCAACTTAGCAAACAAAGTTAAGATTCTCTCTTTCGTTTTGTTTTTTTACTCTTGCTTTTTATATGTAAATAAAATCAAAACTATGAACCTTTGTGCACGAAATGTTATGTTTACGTACAAAAATCATTTTGATATACCGCTATTTTAGGAATGACAAAGAATTTTTGCGTGGTACTTCTGTTTTTGAAACCAACGAAGTTTAAATTATTTTTTTGTGAGTGGTTTTTCTAGCTGGAAAGCTTTTCATTTTAGATGGCGATTTGATTTACATCATTATTACTCATACGCACTGAGTTGCAGTTCCCTCTGTGTATCAGTATCCAACGAAGTATGCAACAGTTTTCGTTTAAAGATCTAAATACGTATGAGTGATATTTAATTGCAGCGTAATAAATGACCAGTGTTCAAAAAACTGACAGCAGAAAAGCAAAAGTTTCAATTAGTATGCTATTGTTTTGAAGCAACAGTTTTTGAAAGTAAACAGTAACTGTTGAAAAGTATTTTATTGTGTTTGCGTTCGTACAGCTTTGTTTTGCTGTGACTTCGTACTACAGACGAGTAAAATCAAAGAAACAGTTCGTAAAAAAATATTAATCGTTTTGCTTCCAAGTAACTGCGCAGTCGTCAACAGCAAAAGTATAAAGTTAAGTTCAAAGAACATGAACAGCTGCTTTGCTTTCGACTTACAGCATAAAATGACAGTTTTTACTTTAAAAAAATAAAAACTGTGAAGCAGTAGCAGAGTCGACTTTTTGCCTTTGTGTGACCAATTTTACAACAACAAACGAAACGTGCTCAAAAGGATCATTCCAGGAAAGCATTAACAATGTTTGTTTTTCCTCCAAATTCTAAGAGTTATGAAAGGTCAAGCAATTATTTTTTTTTTTGCATTTATTTTAGTCTTTAATTAAAAAAAAAATGTCATCAAAAATAAAAACACAGTCGAAAATTTCACACTTTTTATATTAAAAACATGAATCTTAAACTTTATAACAACCATCACTACAAACTTACATACCTTAGAATGTGTATCTTTTATTTGTTTTTATTCTTTATTTTAATTAAATAAATGCATTTGTTTTAAAAGTTAA
This sequence comes from Nowickia ferox, assembly GCA_936439885.1. Taxonomy (NCBI): domain Eukaryota; kingdom Metazoa; phylum Arthropoda; class Insecta; order Diptera; family Tachinidae; genus Nowickia; species Nowickia ferox. Next base: position 5,535,642 of record OW387028.1, read on the forward strand.
CCTTTGATTATTAAATAAACCTTTTATTTGGTTTAAAAAAATTAGCTTTTAAGAAGAAAACAGGCATAGAAATTTTTTACTCGGTTTTTGCAACAAAGTCAGTTTTCGCAACAGCCCAAAATTTCTATTGGTTGCGTTAACCGAATCTGCACTGTATATCATTCCACCAGGGATGGAAATCCAACCAACTCAAGAATTAAAGAAAACACACACTCCCAGCTTTGGACGAGCCAATTTTTGTAATTTTTTTGTTTCGTTTTTTTCACAAGACTATTTAGAAGTGAAAAGAATACAAGTTTCTTTGTTCAAAAGTGAAAACGTTTTAATCGTCCATTTCCATTTTTTCTTCTAAATTTAGATGCTAGGACACATACTATTAATTTAAATTTTCTAAATTTCAACTTAAGCAGGTATAGCTTGTGTATGAACGACCTGTAAAAAACACGTGAAAACGACTCGGAAGCCAGAACATACACGAATATTTGTTTCATTGTTTTTGTTCCGATTAAGGTAAGGTTCGTATGTTACATGGGATAATCTTTAAGTAACAAATTGCATCAAAGAAAATTGAAAATTATACTAACAAACACTAGCAGAACGTAACGACACGCTTTTTTGAAAGCCGCTATACCTTCACCATCAGCGTTCTTGAGTTTGGTCTACGGTGTGTGAAGTCAATTAATGGAATCTTCAGACTTCTATACATATTTATCAGTGCAAATGGAATATATTATTTGTTTTGATTTTTCGTATTCCGATTTAGTGGAAATTTCTTGTAATAAAAGCTGAAATTTACCATCTCTAATTTACAGCAAACTTTAAATTGTTATTTGTTATTTACTTTAAAATAATTTGACGAAATATCGCAAAAATTATTCAGACCTACCATTTATTATATAATATGAGCTATTTTTAACTTACCTTTGGATTTATTCCAGAACCCTGTCGTAAAAATGTACCAGTTATAAACCAGAAACTGTTCGATACTGAAAACTGATTTTCTACAATATCTGAATCTTTTAGGCAAGGATGTGGACTATTCCATTCGTATGGTGAAAAGCGAGCCATCACAAATAATGTAAATGAAACTAAAATATAAGCAGCTAAAACATATAGCCATATTTCCATAGCCAATGGGTTCATAAAGGAGAATAGACGTGTGGGCTGACTAGTAGGCACCTGCAGAGGTAACAATTGTAGGACATATCAAACTACGCAGACTAGACGATGGTTTTGATTAGATACAAAAACGAAAAGTAGTTTTTGATCACAATCATCACCATTTATATCTATGCAAACAGGCAACGAGTATTACATGTGATATTATTACATACCTTAAACAGTATGCCGATTCCTAAATTCATAAATGGTTTCGTAAAATCAATAACACTTTCTCTGGCATAGTTAATCGTCATGGATGCCACCGCTAAATCAGCTCGCTGGAATTACAAAGATAATTTAAAACTTGCATTAGCTTAATATAAGTTTAAGATCGTTGTTTTGATGATAATAAGGGATTTCGTATTTTGTATTAAAATGTCCTTTTGAAGTTAATAGCCCTTTTAAAGACACTACATGTGGTCAACAAACAAAATACATTTAATTTATAAAATTTTCACGCTTCATGTTAAAGTAAATTGAAACACAATTTATTGCACTTCTTAAAAAATACAGGATCAATAATAGTGGTATGGTATTTTTGTCCCTAATCTACAGCTCGCATAATTTTTTCTCCACATACGCCCACAGAATCTCTTTAATACTAAGTCCAAGGCTCTAAAGAGAATGTGCCTGCAATTTGTTTACATTGGATGAAAGCCATTCTCATATTATTGAGGACGAATGCTCTGGGTATTTATCTTTAACTAATCAATCATCTCCGGTTTTATTTAATTAAGTAGCTAACTATGCTAAAATATCTTTTAAAATTTTATATAATCCATTTTATTCATTGTACGTTCAACAAAAACCGGATTTTTTACACCATTCGACCACATTGATCCCCATAACAACACATCACACCAGTGAAGCATCACCGTTTTATTCAGGGTTTTATCGTTAAGGCTGGAGCTTTTTTTTTACCACACAAAAAAGATTATGTTAATCACTATTTATTTATTTATTTATTATTCCACTTCATGGTCTTATATTTATAGTATAGGAACGTATTATGTTACAAGCATGCTAATGTTTAAATACAATTGGTAATAAAGAACAAAAAAAAAAATTAAAATTAAAAATAAAAATGAAGAAAAAAACAAACAAAAAATAAAAAATAAACAATAAATTTAAATATAAATTGACATCTACAGCAGCTTATAAATTGCAGAACTACTACATGAGTATATATGTATATAGATAAGGTAATAGATAAATTATATATATATATATATATATAAAAAGCATTGGCAATCATGCAAAAAAATTAAACAAAAATTTTTTTAAGCTATTAGCATTGCTATTATACTGTTGATTTGGTCGAAGAAGGTTCCAAAGACGAGCAGAATGAATATAGAACTGTCATTCGGAGACTAGGTAATGATGACGAGGCATAATAATATTTCTGTTGAGTGGTGATTGAGAAAATCTGATTTTTTCATATAAGTATTTCGGAGATTTGGTATAAATTATTTTATGCAAAAATACAAGCGTACGAATCTTTAACAGACTTTCAAATGAAACTCCATAGAGATTTTTGGTAAAAGAAGATACATGATCAAATCGTCTCAGTCCATAAACGTATCTTATAATATTGTTATATAAAATATTCAACTTTCTTCTACTAGAGTCACAGCTTCCAATGATTTCACATCCATAGATTAGCCCGGGGATCATGTATGTCTTGGCAAGTAAAATTCGTATACTGAGTGGTGTGAAATATTGTGAGGACCAGAGAGCTCTTAGCTTTGCTTACGTTTGACCTACCAAGCAGTTAATATGATGCGTCCATGTTAAATTGTTATTGAAAACTATTCCCAGATTTTTTGCGGCATTAACTATTTAAATTTTCTCGTCATTTATAACAATGTCTCGAGAAATGGAAGAATTAATGTTTTTCTTACTTATTACAATACATTTCGAATTGCGTGGATTCAGACAAAGTCTATTGGCAGTAGCCCAAAGGTAAATTTTGTGCAACTCCTCATTTAGGACGATATGCCTGAAACAATATTGCTGACTGGGCTACTTAAGGTAAGTTGTACATCATCTGCGTATAAATGAACTTTGTAATTGGAAAGATGTGTTGGCATATCATTTACATACAATGAGAAAAGGAGAGGGCCTAATATTGAACCTTGAGGAACGCCCCTAGGGAGGTATGAGCTGTCTGACCACACGTTATTAATAAATACTACTTGTGAGCGATTCGCAAGATAGGAACTAACAAGTTTAGCTGAGTTGTTGTCAAAATGAAAGAAAAAAAATTGCAGTTTCTTAATAAGTATGTCGTGGTCTATTGTATGAAATGCCTTAGAGTGGTCTAAAAGGACTAAAAAGTTAGTGTCCATTTTCTAAGCTTTGTCGTATATTTTCGGTTACTTCCGCAAGAGTTGTAACGCAACTATCGCCCTGACAAAAACCAGATTGCGCACTCGTAAGTAAATTATGAGATTTGATGTATGCTGTCATTTGTTCGTGTAGCAGTTTTTCTAAGACCTTCGATAAAAAACACAAAATAGCAATGGGTCTGAATTCTCCATTTGATTTTGGTATTGGTACAATTTTTGCATATTTCCAGCATAAAGGGTATACGCAAGTTGTTAATACAGTGTTAAACAGATGAGTAATACACACGAGAATCAAAGGCAGAAGTGTTATTATAAATTTAGGGTGCATATTGTCCACTCCTATAGAATTAGGCTTAATAAAAACGCATGCTAACGCAACTTCATTTTGAGAAACACAACTAAGTTTAAAATACCTATTGTATCTATCGACATCTGTGTGTAATGAGTCTGACGTGGAGTTTGCAATTTAAATTCCTGAGTTTTAAATCTCTTCCATTTGGCATACGATAAATCCCTTTGTTTTATGACATTTGCAACAGTATCTGTAAACCAGGGTTTTATGTTTTAAAGGCACAGCTATGTCAAAAAGATATTGAACGTCATGCTCTAGGAATGAACATTGTTCATCAACAGAAGTCATATGGTAAATATCACTCCAGGCTAGAGATGGGCGCGTGTTGAATTTTTCCAACACGACACGAGACGAACACGAATGCCAAGATGTACAACACGTACGAAACACGCACGCGAAATTTTTTAAAAACACGAAACTGCACAACACGCACGAAATCTAATTGAATAGCAAAATATGCATTTTTTTATATTCAAATAGATACATATTTTTGTTTAATTTAAGAACTTTAAGCTTAAGAGACCCTACACTATCAACAAATTTGATGGTTTTACGTGTTTGACGATATAAAATATTAAATTTTTCTTTACTGGAAATTAATGCATACATATTTTAACACCAAAAATCGTTTCATGTTTATCGTGTCTATTTTGCTCAACACGATACAACACGAACACGCACGAAAACAGATTTTCTGTCACGAACACTTCGTGTTGAGTCGTGCGTGATCGTATCACGAAAAAACACGACACGCGCCCATCTCTACTCCAGGCGATATGAAAAAAGTGCTAATATAAACGTGTGTAATATATATGCTTTAAGTCATGATAACTAATATGCTGGTGAATCTTTTGTACTTAATAGTTGTAAATAAGAAATATTAAATCATGTTTGGAAAAACACGGGGCCTAAATCTGATCATACAAAAGTATTTTGCTATTATTGGAATCGAAGAACAGATCTATGAGTGTACTAGTCGTAGAGGTATGATGAGTTGGACATGTAAAGTTGACAGGGAAAAGGCCAAGAGATAACATGTTGTCAGGAAGACTTGTATCTACTAAAATATTAGAGTTAACGTCACCAGTAATGACGATATCATCATACACTTCAACAAAAATCATTTCAATACATGCAAATGTGGAACTGTGACATACCTTGCAGGAAATACCATTTTTCACAAATACGGCAACACCGCCACCATGATTTTCTCTATCTGTTCTGAATGCTTTGTAGCCATTAGGGCATATAGAGTTATCAGGTATTGGTGTTGCTAGCCAAATTTCAGAAACATATACAACGTCAATATTAGAATTTTCAAAAACTAGTTTGAACTCATCGACTTTATTATTTAAGCTTTGGGCATTTATATGCACAATCTTAAAGCCTTTTTTATAATTGGACAAAATTCTGACCATATTCATAGTTAAATCTTTCGAACTTCCACTTAAAAGGGACATAAATATGTGCTTCCAGATACACAATGCTAATAGTTACAAAAGTTTTATCCGAAGACGAGCGTAAAACAAAGTTTTGAGAAAAAAAAAATAGGAACAGAAATTTATGACATTAAAAGAACATGTCAACGATAGAAATTCAAACATCAACATTAGATAGCATATTAGAGTAATTTAACGATTAAAAATTATTAAAGCGATTGTAAAAGTTATTAATGCATTAATTAAGAGATAAAAAATTATTAACATGAAAAATATTATAATAAAAACTTTGAAAAATATAAAAAATGCTTCAACAGTACGAAAAAATTTCCAAGTTGCTCGGGAAAAGTAATTTTTACGGCATCCTCCTCATCGTTTTCCTTCACGTAGACATATCCATGATTCGAATAAACTGCTTGCAGCATCATATCCTTTTTAAGGGCTAGCGCTTCTTTAAAAATAACATAGTTATGCGGCGTTAAATTTTCGTTGATGTAAAACGGAATGTCACTATCAGCCAGCATTACATTTCGGTAATGGCGATTTAAATTTACGACGGTAAAGAGCAATAATTTTTAAGAAGTTGTTTTTATCATATAGAGTATAAAATTTTATAACAATAGGTGGAACATCAATATTGCTAATCTTTTTAAACCGTTTTACTCTAAAAATAGATTTAATTGCGGGTGCAGCAGTATTTAATGAGGTGCATATATTTTCAGAGTTGATTTAAATCCTCATTATTATAATACGGCAAACCAGTAATACGTATATCAGATGTCACCATAGAGTTTTCATAATGATGACTTTTGGACACAAATTTAATTTATTTGGATGTTATCGTTGTAGATTTATGTGATGAAGAGGAACTCCAGCCTTTATGATAAAAACCAGAATAACAAGGTAAAGCATAGGAGTGGTTATATAAAACTATATTAACAATAATTAATTAATAATCACTTTGTATTGGGGGTACCCGACTCCAATTTTCTATACCGCCAAGATTTGGCTGGAACATGTATTTTGTTCCAAGAGTCATCCACATCAAATTTATTTAGTGCGCCTCACTCTTGTTGTTCGACAGATATAGGAAAAATAATAGTTACTTTTATAGGGGTACCCCTACCTTTCCCACCTCCTATACCGCCAAGATTTTGTCGAAACATATACATACTTTATTGTAAGAGTTATCCACATCAAATATAGTTCGGGATATAAGAATTAATACGTGAAAAAGGGGGTTTGGATCCACTTTGCGACGATGCTTGAAGCAAAATCTTTTGATTTTTCACACATACATGCCAACAAGACAAAAATAGAAAGACAACGTGCAGGTTTTATAAACTAATCTGTCAAATTCTATACGTAAAAAGTTTTTATAAGTTGGTGTTTTTGGCACTATTTTTAGTGCCTTTTGAAGACTCAAAACGCGAAATTTTGAGCCTTAGTACCAAACTAAGAAAAACCATTACATGGCACTTTGTTTATTTTTTAAAATTAATTTAATAAAAACTTGGTGTATTTATTTTTTCACTGTAAAAAGCAAGGTACTATTTTCGTCTGATGTATTTCATTAAAGATGATACAATTGCCGAAATAGAGAATAGCTAAGAAAATATTAAACATTTTTAAATTTTACTTGTTTGGATCTTCACTGGTTTTTCACGTTAGTGCTTTTTACGCTTTTTATATCTCAAAATTACGCATTTTAGTGCTTATTTTAAATTTTGATGTGCCAAAAAAGTTGGTATCACTGGTGGGTTGCACTTAGCTTATAGTTATGTAAGATGATATTAATTAATCGTGCAATGCAGTAACGTGTATGCTGAGATAATCATGCACACGTCCACGAAGCTTGTGTCATGCATTTTGATCGTGAGTACTGCTTTTTCGTGCAGAATAAAATGTAAACATTAAACAGCTGGTCTAGTTTTAACTCTTTTCCGTATTTTCCTATTATTCCCAGGCTGTTTAGAATAGGAGGATTTTTTCCCGGGAACAAATTATAGGGAAAATTTATAAGTTATGCCATAAACATATATTGTTAAAATCGCTACATGTAGGTAAGAAAAAATAAATCCGCTTATCACGAAAAAAGGTGAACAGTTTGTAGATGTGAAAGATTGTTTTTGTACGAGTATATGCAAAATACCAGTTCGAAGTGAACAAACTGTGTGTTCTTTATTCCCGCAAAGACCAATATGGTATATAAAATACATCAAATGTCAAATAAATGTATATCGTTACAGAAAATGTAAGCCGTCGTATCTAATATTTTGAAAATTTTATAGTAAAATATAAAAACTTTTTTAAGAAATCAACATACTAGTGACCGGGGAATTATCATTGCCAGAACAGTTTGAAATTGTGCAAGCAAATGTAATTTTATTTATCAGAGAATTATCAAGAATGCAAACTACGATACTTATTTTGTGGAAATTTCAGAAATTTTCACAATAAATAACAATATTTTTAATGTTACAAAAATGCTTTATGCACAGTTTCTTTTTAACTCCTTTAAACTTCAAAATGTTAGATAGGGCAGATTACAATTCTGTGACGTTGAAGATTTGGATTTTAGAAAATTGTCTTACTCTCTCCATCAATTCCCGGACAATACCGTTCCAAGTTTGTGTTTCTGGATTATACACGCCGTACATATTATCGGGAACAACTTCAATTTTATAGTGGAACCCTACTTGAGCCGCTATTGCTTTCAGAAGATCAATACAAAATCCTTCAAATCGAGCATTACCAGTTAAATTTGAGTCTTCTTTAACCATAACATATGGCTTTTCCTATAATAGTGTAGAAGATATACATGTAAATATGTGATTAACTTATAAATTAAACTGCCCATAAAACAAAATGTACATACGAGTATGTACATGCATCGGAAATGCATCACTGCTCATCATCATACGAGCAAACTTCAATTTAAAATGCAATACCAGTTCAATGATAATCTTTTTTAGTAGTAGACATGTATTATATCTCATATTTCACATTTACGAGTATTTGTGCATTATCTAATTCAGCGAATCACTTTTTGGACGTTTAAATTTCCATTTGCAGCGCAGTGACGTGTTTCCAGACAGGCGCATACTTAAATTATGTTACAATGTGCATCTTAATAGTATTATTGAAGTTAATATTATTGTTGTAAAAAAATAGTTGTATTTATGCTGAAAGAGAAATGTGTGTGAAATACTAGGCCATATATATACTAGGCCGTATATATACATACATACGAGTACATACATATTGATAGTCTCAAGTAGAAAGGCCCTAAGTTAGGTTAGGTTAGGTTAACAGGCTGCTGGTAAGGAAGGGTGAAATTTAGAGTCCAGCTTACTGGGGTCCAATACAATGATCCCTTTGTGCTACCTGTTAGTTGAAGGGAAGATAGTCAGAGAGGGTGATAGGGAACGGATAGTGATAGAGAAGACAGGTGGTGAAGGAAGAGATGGAGGAAAGCTTCATTCTTTTACAACTCTGCTTTTTGCACGCTTTTTTGATAATGCAGTGTTGCAGCGCCTTCTGGTGTTAAATGAGGCGTATTAAGTTTTGAAGCTGTGTTTAGTTATTTTACTTCGTCAATGATTCTGCTACACAAAGAAAGGAGGGCGCTCTGATCTTACATTAGGATTAGTATCTGATGAAGTCGGTGTAGTTTTTAGTGACCAGTGCCTTATGCCTGCATCACTAGAACTTTTCCCACAACAACTGATACAAAGGACACTAATGCACATCAGAAAAATGCGTGGTGTTATTATTTTTAATGACTGTCGGAAACCGGGCTCGAACCCAGGACCTTAGGTTTTGTAGTCAACGTGCTAACTACTTCAGCCAACGCCACCCTCTAGAAAGGCCCTAAGTCGTATTTTTTTCGAAATTGAGTTTTTCAGTGATTCCAATACATTTCACACAAATATACCTCGTCACAAAATACACAATAGTGTAAATAACAAAGCAGTTGTACTGTTTCTATTATGTTTTTACCTTGTCCTGAAATGTTACAATATTCTGAGTAGGGCCTTTCTATTTGAGACCAACGATATGTAAGTATGTATGTACGTCATTTTAAATCACACATCAATTTATTGAAGGAAATATACATACATACGTGTACATACAAATATGAGACCTTGATAATAATTACCTCCCTCGTCATTACTAATAAGGTTATATTTGCAGTATTAGTATCATAAAATGCCGTGGGATCAGTTATATTAACTCCTTCGTCTGGTGTCCAAAAGCCAACTTTCATTATACGCTCTTGTTTTAGTTTTAGTAGATCTACTTTAAATTTATTTCGTCTTCCTTCTGTCAGATTTATATTTCCCGTGAGTCCATTTATATTCGCTGTATTAATATAATTGTACAATGAGAGACCGTCGTTCCAAGGTTCTTCAATGTCACATGACAAGTTTCGTAACTGTAGGGAATGTACGCCATCCAGTGCCATTAGACCTGTGACAAAAGCGTAGACCGAATCGAACATTAAGGCCGGTTGCGTCTGTAATATAATTAACAGTCTTCATTCAGTATACATATTTGTTCAATAACTTGTGTATAGTGGTAGTAATATATATAACTAAGCGTTATTAGAACTTTTGCAATGTCATTTGAAGCAGTAAGATGTATGGGCAGTTAACTTCTCTGTTTATTTTTACTTTTACAGTGCGATAAATACCGGTGTTCGGCTGTGCCGAATTTTATATACCCTTCACCGACTTTCGTATGGAGTATATATATATATACATAAGTACATACATATGTACGAGTATGTATATTTGTTTTATGGAAAAATCTATCATTTATTTCTTGTTCTAGTGCAACTTGTAGCAAGTGACTTGTGGGTATTTTTCTACTAAAAAATTTGATTCAAACATCTTTTTTCGATATTAGCATGAGTTGAATATTTTATTTTGCACTGTGTACTTAAGAATTTACATTTTTAATATTATCCTTTTTAAAATGAATGAGGAGAAATTAATTAGAGAGCTTTTTAACAGAGATCAGCACTTTCTATTGGACAATTTATTCACCCTCATCTGAAGCAAGTTGAATGTTTTAGTTGCATTAAACGAATTTTTATCGAATTTGGTATTGAGCAACATTTTTAACGATATTCGCTGTAGGTTAATGTCAGCTGTGTCGTTATTTAAGCGACAATAATTTATGTGATGTTAATTTAATTGACAAAAATCAACAGAAAATATCAGCTGCGTACTATCGTTAAAAAGAAGTCACAGAATCACACAATCGACATTCAAAGCGACAAAATTTATGGACAAAAATTACGACTGTCGGATCATTACTGAATGGCACTACTGGTAATTACTCACTTAACGATATACTCTGCCCTAGTAGTAGATGATTGGTAATAAAGTGCGTGGTGGTATAGAAAAATGCGGAAAATTATGCTGCTTTCAGCTACCTCTTCTTGCAACGATCTGCCTCTCAGCTCCATTTCTTCCCATTTTCATACAACTCGGTTTCATTTAAATCAATAAAGTTGTTTAAAAGTTGCCGACTTATTACCACTTTTTTATTTCACGCCACTGTGCATTGTCGAAACATCATTGTACCCTGAAAAGGGCACTATTTGTTGTTGTACCTTTTGATGGTGAACACTACAGTGCATCTATCGCTGACTTTCTGTAACCGTAATGTTGAGGAGCTATATTTTCTAATTTTCTAACGTTGTTAAAGAAAATTTTTACAAAATCAGTTTTTTCACAGATTACCGTTAACATTACTCTCTTGCGTTGTTCAAACATCAAACTATCAAAAATTATGCATATTACCGCCGTCAAAATACAATTGCAAATAGTCAGTGAGTGGAACAACTTTGTAAGTAACTAACAAATCATTCAAACGAAATTGTCGAAAATAATTGATAAATGTAACAGAGATACAACAAGAAAAGTTAATGCTAATTGTCATTATTTTCGATAATCTAAAAAAATAAACAAAAAAAAAACAATCTTGCTTTAAAATACGTTTTTTGTTGCTCTCCTGAAAAATTATTATTTTGTCACTTACAACGTTATTCGCGGCTAACCTTGAATTGTTGTCAAATTATTTTATTATTTTCTTACCTGTATGTATGGTCGTCCTTCAACCATATTTAAGCCGCTGTGAGGAAACTTTTGCATTTGTTCAAGTATTTCATTATAACGTTTACTTTCTACATCGACCAAACGAAATGCTGTTATATTGACACTATTGTACTTGAAATCCTCGAGGTCAAATGTTTCAAGATCCTGAAGAAATAAAATAAATGATAAATAATATAAATGTAACGAAGAAAGCTAAATTCGGTTAATATGAATCTTAGATAGAAGGCTAATTAACACAGAAAAAAGTATTCACCAATTAATGTTTCAATTAATAATTTAATTGATTCAATTAAATTTTTAATTGTATTAATTAATTTGAGTGGAAAAACTTAATTGATATTATCAAATTGTTTATAGGTGAAAATTTAATTAATTTTTTAATTAATATTACAAATATTTTAATTAATATTACAAACTCATTCATATTGTTTATAGGTGAAAATTTAATTAATTTTTTAATTAATATTCCAAATATTTTAATTAATATTACAAACTCATTCATATTACTTTTTTGTGTGAATGCACTATCTTTTTATATTGAGAGAGTTATTTTTCTATTAATCAACACATTTGAGGAGCTGTCGAACAACACTAGACATGTCCTTAGTAAATGATTACACAACTACACATCATTGCTTTTCTGACATGCCTCATTTTTCATATGCTAATGTAATGCGAACTCCTTCGTAGATATTTATAACAATGAATTGTCGGCGAAATAAAATAACTAATAAAATGGTTAAATAGCTGCAGTGGTGCTACAAGACTTAACTAAAAAAATCCGAATAGAGGAATTCTAAAAGCGAAAATAAAAATGAATTAACAGTTTTACATAAATTCAACGAACTCGCATTCATTAATTTAAATTCATTGAAATTCAACGTACTATACGTTTCAAAAAAATATTCCTTGAAATTCAACGTAAAATTTTATGTAAATATGAACTGAAAGTTGAAACCATTCCTTGATATTATTAGTTGAATTTAACAACGAACTAGTTTCTTGATTTAACGTACAATACGTTGAATTTAAGGAACACGTTCATTCTCATATAAATAAAAGAAAAAAGTTTAGCACATTTCAAGAAAGTGTACTTTGAATCAAGGAACCACCATTTGAATTTTTGTTTTACTTGGTTCAATTCAACGTACTAGTTTCTTGTTTTATAACGGGAAAAAGACATACTAAAAAGAAAAAAATAAACACAAAACAATCAGTTATTGTTCTTCGTTTAACAAATAAGTGCGCAATTAAAAAAAAAGTTTGAAATAAAAAAGTGCCAAAAAGTAAGTTAATAATAAGAAGTGACTATAATTAATATTCATTGCAAAAAGAAATATAGTTGTATAATATCCGGAATATCAGAAAGTTGCTGTATTACTTCAAAGTCGGAAAATCAGACATTATTGGTTCCAATTCTCAAATTTTATGTAAGTAATTATTTTGGGATGCTATTTAGATAGTATAATTGAGGGTGGCGTTGCCTGAAGTAGTTAGCACGTTTACTACAAAACCTAAGGTCCTGGGATCGAACCGAAACCTAAGGTCCTGGGATCTATCCGACAGTCATTAAAAATAATAACACCACGCATTTTTCTGATGTGCATTAGTGTCCTTTGTACCAGTTGTTGTGGGAAAAGTTCTAGTGATGCAGTCATAAGGCACTGGTCACTAAAAAACTACACCGAATTCATCAGATACTCATCCTAATGCAACATCAGAGCGCACTCCTTCGTTGTGTAGCAGAATCATTGGCGAAGTAAAATAACTAATAAAATGGCTACTAAACACAGCTTCAAAATTTAATACGCCTCATTTAATACCAGAAGGCGCTGCAACACTGCATTATCAAAAAGCGTGCAAAAAAGCAGAGTAAAAGAATGAAGCTTTCCTTCATCTCTTCCTTCACCACCTGTCTTCTCTATCACTATCCCTTCCCTATCACCTTCTCTGACTATCGTCTCTTCAACTAACAGGTAGCACAAAGGGATCATTGTATTGGACCGAAGTGAGCTGGACTCTAAATTTCACCCTTCCTCACCAGCAGCCTGCTAACCTAACCTAACCTAGATAGTATAATTTTATACATATACTATACATATTTATGTATGTTAATTTTAAAGATTCAGCAACCAGCAACCAACGCAGAGGTTTGCATTAGAAGCCTCAGATATGACAATTTGAGTGCATAGGAATTCAATAGCACTTAGCAGGCATGCAGCAATTTCAGAATTAATGAAGTAAACCAAACTTCCACTTTAGCCGAAGTTTTTAACAGATGGCCCAAGTATAAGAAACCGAGTAGATTTCGATATGTTAGTACATAAATTTTTATTGTTTTATACTTTAGTATTTATTGCAAAATAAATATTTATAACTATATTTCAGATTGAATAAACTTTGGTGTTGCTTTTGGGAAATGTGAAGGAGTTTTCTTTAACTGGCCGGAACGATTTGCGAAGAGAACAACATCAAAGATAAAGCTTTGATAGAAATATTGAATAATTTGGATGAGTCGGAGAGCATCCAAAAATTTAAGTTTGTTTTATTTTAAACTAACAACTGCATTTTTAAATTTATACATGAATTATAAATTTATATAATGCTTTAATAATTTTTATGAATAAGGCAGTAATAATTTAGTAGACTATGATATTATCATAACCAAATTTTTTTATGTACATACACATTTACATATATGTATGAAAATTATTATTTATTATTATTTTATTTTGAATGTATAGGTGCATTGGGTCAAGGAATAAATTCATAAAAATCGATGAATGCGTTCATTGGCTCAAGGAATACGTTTGTTAAATTAAAGGAACTATTTCATTAAATTCAAAGTATAAATACGTTGGGTCAAGGAATAAGTTCATTGCATTCAATATATAGGTTTAATGAATTTACGTAAGATTTCAACGTATGGATTCTTAACTTCAACGAACTGGTACGTTGAATACAACAAGTCAATGATTGGCATACGTTGAATTCAATCAACGAATTTTTTCGTTGTTTTTATGTACAAATGTATGTAAGTGGATTTACTAAATATATACAGATGGATACACACAGGCCGTCTCAGATGGTCATAAGCTAAGTGCTCCGTAGTGTTCATTCCCAAAGACGGAAAAAACTCGCACACCACACCGAAGACCATCAGATCTAGTTACACCACAGAATGGCAATTAAGCCGAACTATTTCTAAGCGTCAACACGCTTACAGTAAGGATAGATCGCTAGAGACTGCACTACACTTTCTTGTTCCTAGATATAGAAGGCTATATTAGCAATATAAGACCAGGAGCAATTATACGGGCTCTAGAAGGACTGAATATTCAAGAGTCGCTTATCAGCCTAGTAAGGAGACTATTGACCAATCGGGTCATTATATCCAGTCTAAGGTAGGCTACTGTAATGAAAGTAACATATAGCAGAGCCCCACAGGAGGATGTTAAACCTTACTTTAAATTCTCTTCTCAGGGAGGTAGATTTTTTATATTTATGGCATACGCCGATTACATCACAGTTTCAGGAAAACACCAAGATATAGTACCACAAAGACTGCAAGAATAACTGCAAATTATTAGCACAGGGTAACCAGAGATGTCACGAGACGGAAGATAATTGTGAACTTTTGCCGCCTCGCTCACATTGAACCTGTATCTTCTTAATGTTTGTTTCGTAGTGGCATTAACTTAACGTTTTTCATTTTATGCTTTGTGTCCCCATTCGCTATGAGATTTTTGTAAATAAATGGTAATAATTAATATTTATGAACGGAAATGCTTAAAACGAAGTCTCTAATCATTTGAAAACAAATTTTAATCACTTTTTTAATACTAACAATCTTTTTCGCATTGTTTTCTTTAATTCAACACCTCAAGTTCCTCCATTTAATTTTGTACAAATGCTCATGTGCTCAAATGTATTATCATTTTATGCTTTGTGGTCTCATTCGTTTTCGGCTTTTTGTAAGTTGAAGTTAAAAATTAATATTTGAAAATTTTTAAAATTGAGTTTGTAAGCATTTGGAAACTAAATTTGATCACTTTTATAATACTAATAATGCTTTACATATTGTTTTTTTTAGTTCAACACTACAAAATCTTTCATTTAATTTTGTAAAGATGTTCAATTGTTCATTTCACAAATTACACATTTTCTCTTGTTTGTTTTGACTATATCATTAACAACTTAATAACAAATATACTACAGTTGTCCCTTTCTCGCCGAACCTGTGTCAGAGCTGATTTTAGCTTTTTTATCACTCACTTTCTTCACCTCTGTGTACTTTGTGTTATTAGTAAGTGGAGTACAAAAAGCGCCCTAGGCGTTAACCCGCTGAAAATGGAACGTGTGTTCTTTAAGAGGAAGCACAAGGTAACATCATTCATACTTCCATTAAACGGATTAAAACTTAAGCAGCCGAACAATGAGAAATATTTAGGTATATACTTTGACTCTAAACTAACATGACACCTTAACGTCCGAACTATTGCAAACAAAGCAGCCGTTGATTTATACAGATGTTAAAATGCTTAAGGAAAACGTGCGGTATTAGCCCAAGTGCAGGTAACTCTCGATTTTCGCGTTATGGTGGGAACGCGTAAATCAAATTCGCGTTAAATAACATTCAGTATTGTTACCAAATCAGTTTTAGGGACGAGGAATTTCTCGTGAATCAAAACGAGATATATACATACAATATTTTATTTTGGGGCCTAAGAATAGCGTTAAATCAAGAACGCATAAAATTAATAACTTTTTTATTATTTTATTTGAACTTTTCAAAACGAGAAGTTTTGTACACATTGTACAATTTCCAATTTAAATTTTTGATTTAAGACAAAAAAAATCTATTAAGAATGTGCTTACAGCCAAGTATTTTGTACATGTACCCTACATTCAGCAATGTCCGAAAACGCTTATAAAAAATTGTGACGGTATATTTTGGAAATTTGAAGCAAAAAATTTAATTATGTAGATAGTTTTAATTATTTTTAACTGAGAATTAAGAACGACTTTTCATAAATGCGGACATACGCGCAGATTATCTGAAAAAAAGTCAAAATTTGGGAAAAATATTTAGGAAGTACAATAGCATTTTAAAATGTGTCTTAATATTGCAACGTTTCAAATTTAATACTTTAATATAGTCTGGCAAGTTTGTTGTTTTTGTTTGTGTGTAAATCAATTTTATTACCAGGTGGCAAATTTAAAGGTATAAAAAGCATGTCATTTTCTATATGGTAATGTTAAACTAAACATTTTAAAACTGTCAGAGCAGCTGTAGTTGGTGAAAAAATATTTGTATTTTTCGTAGAACAAAAGTTATTTTGAAAAATTTATCCAACAATAATTTCTAATTTAACAAATTTTGTTATTTTAATACGTACGGAAGAAAATAATTCAGTCTCTCATAAGCATTCGTACAAACATGCATTTTATTCTCCATCTCTCATATTATAAACTAATATGTAAATAATATAAAGACGTATGTGTGTTTGCCTGACTTATATATACACAGTACGTGTCTTTATATCGTTGCCTGTTCACAATAAAAAATTAAGATGGCTTAATGTTGCCACATTAAAATTTTAATATACTCATTGTGAATACCCTAATTGTTTTGTTTCATAGAAAATATATAAAATAATTTTATTTTCTTAAATTGGCATTTTTGACTTCCATATCAGAAAAAATTATTCCAATATATTTAACTAATCTCGAGATATTCTGATTGTATGGTGCAATTCAAAAAATATATAGAATACGCTTAATTTTTTTCCCTTTATTCACACATCAGCTATTTACAACTGTTGTGATTTCTGAAATTCAACCTAAATAGAAAAACAATAATAAATTTGGAATGATATACAATAAGTCTATGTAAACTTTTTGTAATAAAAAATATTTATCGTAATTATACGATATGTTTTATCATGTAAGTGTATTTTGTGCTAATAACAGGTAGTGGCATTTAACGAATAACAAAACAAATTTATTAATGGATTTAAAAAAGCGGAACTGGGAGGTGCTACATGATCAGTGATGCCAGAATGCTTTCACCAATAATGGCTAAATGTAGACGAAAAAATTGCTAAAAAAACTAGCCAAAAAATGGCTAAGCGAGATCGAATGGAAAAATCATAAGTATTAAACAAAAATAATAAGGTAATTCATATTATATTTTTTGATGCAAATTCGGAAAAAAATTTAAACTAAATAAATGTAAAAAAAATAAATTAAATAATAAATAAATCATTTTTCTTCAGATCCTCAAGAAGCAAATAAAAAACTGAACAATTTCTATTATGTTTTTACCTTCTCCTGTAAAGTTACAATTATTTGAGCTAGAGTCATTCTACTTGAGACCGACGATATATATGTAGGTAATTTTTAATTAAAAAATTAGATCGCCATCATTAACATCATTGTTGTTTTTGTCATAGTTGTCGTATGTGCCAATAAATTTTAAGAAACAGAGAAATTTCATAGCCGTTACAAAAACTGCATGATATTTTCAATCCAAACCTATTTTGTCCATTTTCTATTTCTTAACCCGCGACCAAAATAGGGGTAGTTTGTAGTTTTAATTTATTTTTTTTTAAAGATGACCTGAGCGAGAGTGTTCTTAGCTATGTTTGAAGAAAATCGGTCCAGCCGCTTAGAAGATGTCACATCTTTTTCCGATGTATTGTGGTGAATATGCCCTATCTCCCAAATGGATAGAGCGATTTTAATTTGATTTTTTTCGTTTTAAAGGTGACTTGATCCAATATCGTCTCGCTTACATTTGAAGAAAATCGGCCCAGCCGTTTGGTCTGTACGTCTGGGCTTCTTAAAATTTTTAGTTTATTTTATTGAACTTTTATTTCAACTTTATCACTTGGATAAGACTAACATGACACTTGTTTTATTGATATCATAAGGCACCAAATAGTCCTGACAACTTACAACGACATTACCACGATTATAAGAAAGGGGGAGCAAATCGTATTGTTACCCATTTTGCATCTTAAAATGCATAACAAATGATTACACACTATTTTAAAAGCCATTTTTGTTTATTCTGTTACTCATAATAATTCCAAAAAATACAACATATTACTCTGTTGTATTTTTTTGGTAGTTCCTTAAAATTTGTTATAAAAAAACGCAAAAAATTTCATGTATGGAGATTTTGCTAAAAATAGCTAAACATAAAATAAAAATGGCTAATAGCTAAATTTAATTT
This sequence comes from Nowickia ferox, assembly GCA_936439885.1. Lineage (NCBI taxonomy): Eukaryota > Metazoa > Arthropoda > Insecta > Diptera > Tachinidae > Nowickia > Nowickia ferox. The sequence goes on from OW387028.1 coordinate 5,554,310, forward strand.
TCTTCTGGCTAAATGGGATGAAAAATTGCTAAATTTAGCCAGAAAATTGCTAAATTGGCATCACTGTACATGATTATTAGTGTTTTTCATACGGGATTTCCAGGGAAAAATTTCCCGGGATCCCGCACAATTTCCGGGAAAGAAATCCCGGGATATATTTGCGGGAATTCACGGGATTTTTCTTTTTTTTTTTGTTTTGATTTTATTATGGCAACTTTAGTTCATATGTACACATTCCTTGATGAGTGTCGTTATTCACTTATGAAGGTGATGGTGCAATAATAAGGTGATGATGGTACTAGCACAATAACTAAAATTTTACAACAAATTATATTGAGTTTATTTTGTAGTAAAGAAAACGCTGTTTCGATTCAAAGAAAATCATTTTCCTTAAAAAAGGCATTGCAAATTTTTTTAATTTTTTTTCCTTATATCAATGCACTTGATTTTCCATTTACATATAATATTGGTATTTATGCATTACTATTATATAAAGAACTGAAATTATATTAGTTTTTCGACTAATGTGTTTATAAAACGTTATTGTTATTTGTTTTTTGTGGAATTAAATTAAATAAAAAAATATTTTGTATAGTTTTGCACTGGGCGGGAATTCCGGGGAAACTGAAAATTCGTTCCCGCTTTCCCGGGAAATGAAAAAGTCCGGGAAAAGAAAACCTCTAATGATTATGCTACTGCTTAAAATAAATAACCATTTACGACACCAGCTAATTAGACAAAATTAACAAAGATGCTTATAAAGTATGCTGAGGAGCAATGTTCTGTCTTTATAATTGTCACTATTAATAAATAAGACAATGTTATCAGGTAGAAAGGCCAATAAATCATACGACTCTAGGTGTGTTTCTTTACTCTGCACGAAAAACGTTCCCGTACTCGAAAATTGGGTAAATGCGAGAGGTTTTGTGAGAGTAATGCTATGCTTCTTCTTGCACGAAACAGCCCGTACTTTTTCTTCGTGCTAGTTTGGGCACATAGAAAATCAATCTGCTGTTTGACAAATAAAAGATAACAAAGAAAAATTAAATTTTTCTAAATACTATAAATGGAAAAATTTATGAAAATATATTTAAGGACTAGTTACGAGCAAAGTTTAATAAGTTTTTATATGAAATTAAGACAAAAAACCTTCTATAGATGCTGAATCATGTATGTAAGTAAATAAGTACGTGTGTACACATACATAAGTATGTGTTTAGTTATGTGTATACGTACATATTTCTATGCATAACCGTACATGCATTGACATTTTCGTTTGTGTTTTTCGCGTTCCCGTACTTTTGTGCATTTTTGTATTTTATTGGTGTATTTGTGTGCGGCTGATCATTTTTCTTAATTTTTTTTACTAAACTTGTGCTTAACATCAAAGAGTATTTATAATTTATACAATTTGTATTTCTGGACAATACTGCGGTTTTATTAAATTGTGATTTTCTGCTGTTGCCGGTGTTGAAGTTGCTAATGCTATTTTTTTTTTTTTGCTGTCCTGCTCAACTGTATGTCGTGGGTTCATATGCTTTGCTCTGGTACATATTTCCAATGAAGACTTTGAAACTCTGAAGGCCAATAAGCAACTGTGCCTTGCTTGCAAAACGTGTAGTAATAATCCGCGTACAGCTGATGATACATACAAACGTTAATTAAACTATTGACGGACTTAAGTCAATGAGTGATTCATTCATTAACAAATCTGAAATGGATCAGATGGCAAATAAAAAAAACCTAACTGATCTGAGTGACAAAATGGATAGCTTTTTCAGTAAAGTTGATAATGAACATAGTTCTATGAAACAAGTAACTGCCGATAGCGTTGCTAGTTTCAGGTCGGATATGGCCTCTTATATCAACGAATTGAAGTCTGAAGTAAGTGATTGCAAAAGATCTACATATATATCGGGTTGATGTTTCTACTTCTAATAAAATATCTATGTTGGAGAATGAAAAAAATATTCTCTAAAGTCGTTTGAATCGTGCATATATTTTGATTTATGGTTTACCAAGTGTTATTTAAGATCTTCATAGTGCTGTCTACAAAATTTTTTCGTTTCATGTTCATGTTTGCTACCTGAATAGAAATAAAGCAATACTTGCTAAGTTTAACAGTGTGTTTCTCCGTGACAGTCTGATGAAAGCATACTTTAAACCCTGTTCTGTAAGGGTATGTGATGTGTTTGCTGGTGGTGTAGACTTGAGGGTTTATTTCAATGATCACTACGGACCTGCTGTCTTTGTATGTTTAGTCACTCCATATTTGATCTCATGATTAGCTGTGTACGGTGTATTATACACTTACATATATATTTTTGCATTAATTATATACTTATTGAAATTTTTATATTCAGACTTATTATAAACAGCAACCATCAACTGGTTGAAAAGTGAAAAAAAATTTCAACCATGGTTGAAAATAGGTATTACGAAAAAGTTGTGAATGATTAAGTAGGTATTCGCAATTGTGAATATGCATTTAAAGGAAAAAATAATAATAGCTGACAAATGACAAAAATAAGCTGCAGTGAGAGGCCTTTGAGATGTCCGAGTTTGCTTTTTATTGCTCATAATATCAATTACTTTGCATAAAATCAATTACTTTGTTCATTTCTAACGATATTTATTTATATATTTCTATTTATTTACTACTTACATTTCGATTGAACATATATCTCCTACGGTTTTGTAGTTGCAAAAAAGAGAATAAATTTCCATTAATAGATATTCACAATAGTAATTTTGTAGTTGATGGTTGATAAATTATGGTTGATACTTTTTTGCAACCGCTTACATTTCGTAATACCGATTTATCAACTGTTGTAAAAATTTCTCTTATCAACCGCACGTTGCTGTTCATAATAAGCCTTATTGAATTATAAGTATGTTACTTCTTATTAAAAGTTTCTATCTTTTAGATTGTCTATGGCCCCCATTCCTGTAAATTACTTTTACTTTGATATCTTCTGAATTTAATTAGGTCCGTACTTCAGTAACAACTTTACTTTTAGCAATTCCTTACGATGCACATGGGTTGAAAAGTGTCCGAAATTCATTTTTTTCATGTTCGCCGATTTCGATAATTTTTTGGTATTTTGTTGTCATATATCTGAATATTATGATTCCATAATATTAGGCTGATATATTTATTATCCCTACAAGCCTAACCTACGCCTGCGAGGCGTACATATATTTTAAAACTCTCTTTCTCTTTTAAACTATCGAAACACCTCGTGTCTTTTAGTCAAGTCAGTAGTCGACTATGGCTTGCCAATCGCGGTCTTGTCGCTAATCCAAACTTAACCACTTTTGGGTTTTTGACGTATAACACGCCTACGAGAAGTATATTTAGGCTTTATGTAAGTTTTCGTTACGATTGTGTACTTTAAATATTTGGTTGTTTTATACTTTATTATTTCCGTATGAATCTTATAGACGTAGACGATATTTTTGACATCTTATGCGAAGAAGAAGAGAATTGTGTCCAGAACGTTGAAAATAATGATGAGAACAGCTGCGATACTGAAGATACACAAATAAATTCCAGCACTGAAGAAGATATCGATGCTGACGTTTCAGTTTTGAACGAATATATCGTATTTCTGACAAAATTCTGCGTGGTAAGAATGGACATATTTGGTCAACCAGTAAGGGCACATTATCTCACAGAACAAAAGCAATGAACATAGTTCGCGCATCTCGGGGTCCAGCAAGCATATCCAAAAATATATTTGATCCAGCGCAATTTTTCAGCCTATTCATAACAGACGAAATTTTAAATGAAATTGTTAAGTGGACAAATGTCGAAATGATAACTAAACGCCAAAATATATCAAAAATAACAGCGACTAATAAAGATACTCAATACTTAGAGATACGCGCATTTATAGGCATTCTAACTCTGACTGCTGTCATGAAGGATAACCAGCTTTCCACAGATGAATTATTTCATTCTACTTTTTCAGGCACACGATACGTTTCAGTAATGAGCAAAGAAAGGTTTGAGTTTTTAGCTAGATGCCTAAGAATGGACGATAAAACCTTGTGTCCGATGCTTCGACCAAGTGACGCATTCGTTCCAGCTAGAAATATTTGGGAAATGTTTATAAAGCAATGCCGAAATAATTACATTCCTGGATACGAAGTAACAATTGATGAGCAGTTGCTTGGGTTTAGAGACAGATGTCCCTTTTGGATTTACATTGCGAATAAGCCCAGCAAATATGGAATGAAGTTTCCGATGATGTGCGACGCAACGTCCAAGTACATGATTGATGCGGATTCATATACTGGAAGAACCACAAATAGTGGGGGCATTCCACTTGGTGAATATTATGTAAAAAAATTGTCTAAAACAATTCATGGTTCTAATAGGAACATAAAATGTAATAACTGGTTCACATCAGTTCCCCTGGCTAGAAATCTTCTTCAACCGCCTTACAAATTGACTATAGTTTGCACAATACATTCAAATAAGAGAGAAATCCCTGAAAAGCTTAAAAATTCAAGATCCCGAACTGTTGGTACTTCTATGTTTTGCTTTGATGGCCCACTGACACTGGTATCTTATAAGCCAAAGCCCTCAAAGATGGTTTACCTATTGTCCTCTTGTGATGAAGACGCAGTAATTAATGATTCAAGTGGAAAACCAGACATGATTCATTTCTACAACCAAACAAAAGGAGGAGTAGATTCATTTGATCAGATGTGTTCGTCAATGTCATGCAGCCGTAAGACAAATAGATGGCCAATGGCTGTATTTTACGGTATTCTGAACATGTCATTTGTAAATAGTACTATAATTTATAGTCACACACATGGTGGCAAATAATAAAAAGGCTTTGAATCGCAGAGAATACATGAAGCAACTATCTACATATTTGATGAAGCCTTGGATGGAAAGAAAGGCTTCAAGCTCCAACTCTGAATAGATCTTTGCGAGACAATATAGGTACAATTCTCGACGATCCTAAAAGTTCACATGATAAGTCTCAAACAAAAGAACCAGAACCTAAAAAACGAAGTTATTGCTCTTTCTGCTCCTACAAAAAAAAGAGGATGTCAAAAATAGTGTGTTATAAGTGCAAAATATCGATATGTTGTGAGCACAAACATGATGTGTGTGTAGACTGCTCCTAAATTACATATATGTACATATGTACATATCTAGTCATCCAAAGACTGATTACTTTGGCAATAAGGAGAACAAATAATTTTAGTAGAATATTGGAATGTGTTTTTTTTTTGTGAATTGTTTGATTTTATTTTCTATGCAGCTAGTTTTTATGTTTGCAAACTTTGTTATTTTTTTAGTGTGTGATAATAAATATGTTTGAGTTAATTTTATTATTATAATAATTATGAAGAGTGCGTTTTATTAATAGTTTGTGTTACAATATAAAATTTCATTGAAAACAAACTATATAACTAAGTACAATAGCCCAGGGGTTATTATTAGTACATGTACGCCTCTGAGACGTATGTTTATGCTTTATGTATTATTAAAATAAGTTAGGCTTATAGGGTTATTTGTTTGGACAGACACGCTCGAAGTTCATATATGTTCGCTTGTTTAAAATGGCATGCAAATTTACTGTATATTCAATCTTTTGGTACAATCACAGTAAACTTATCATTTGACTTTGTTGTATATTTTCGTAAATGACAATTGTCATAGATGGGATTTGCATTAAAAAAAGTTGGAAAAAGTGCCATATAAAAAATTTCGTAGAACAAAATATAAACAACATCAAAATTTCAATGTTCATCAACTTCAGATGTCAAATTACAGCTTGAAGTCTCAGCTAAAAGTTTAAAATAAATTCAGCTGCTCCTACCTGCTCCTTTCCAAAAAAAAACAGTAAAAACTATAAAGTGATCAAGTAGCAAAACATGAATTTTTGTCCATGCTTGTTGTTGTTGCCATAATTTTTTACTGTTTAAAATTATTACATAATGTAATATATATACATACTAGTCAATAGTGTTAATTGTTATATATTTCATTGTTGAAAAAAGCATAAGCATCAATTGAATTTGAATTGTTGTTTACTGATACTGTTTGATAACAACAATAGAAGATCAAGCACGATTATATGCAATAGACTATTAGGTGCTGTGTTATCATTCATTTATTATGTTGTTGCATGCAATAACAACAACATTATATCTTGCTCTCTTATTGTCCTTCGACAACTTCTTCTATTTTTAGCCGCTCGTTCTATGAACCTCAACCAATGTGCGACGCTACTCTGATAATTTCAGTGTTGCACACATTAACTATAAAAGTATTAAACCTTCGAGTGAGTATTCAAAGATTGATGAGTTGAAATCTATTGTTAGTAATTCTTTTCTGGATGTATTCGCAGTTTCAGAAACTTGGTTAAAACTATATTTCTCATCACGAGCTCTTGAAATACCTGGATTCAAGTTTTGTAGAAATGATCGTATAGGGTCAAATGGTGGTGGAGTAGGAATTTATATCTCTAGTACAAGAAAGTTTTTGAAGTCTCTCAATTGCGTGTTTGTGAGTCATTATTTGTAGAGCTATGCTTTGGTGATGTTAAGCTTCTTTTTGGGGTAATTTATCTACCATATGGTGACATTGCGTTGTTTGAGAACCTTCATAATGATCTTCTATCATATTATTCTAATATTTTTATTGTTGGTGATTTTAATTGTAATATGTTTGAGGTGCGAAATCGTCTGCAATGCGTGAAATATGTTGTAGATGTAACTTATGTATCGTTCACAATTCTAGGAAAACGCATTATGATGTCGTTCATGGCTCTACTTCTCTTATAGACTTTTGTTTACTCAGTGATATTACTAAAGTTTGTTTGATATTGTGATTTTCTTGTCTTTTCATTCAAGCGTTGAAAGACATGTGGAATATATTGAATGTCGCGATTTGAAGTCGATTAATTGGGACGGGCTGTGCTTATATTTATCTAATCTTGATTTTTCTGCTTTGTATTGTATAGTGACACTGATTTTCAATGCATGTTTATTACAAATTTGCTTTTTTCTTTTGTTCCTGTGGTAAGAGAATACCATATGAAAAAATATCACTGGATGAAATCGAGCAAAATTTTATTTGTACAATCCCTTAGAGATTTAGCTTTTCATGCGTTTATACTTAACCGATCTGATGAGAACTGGAGAACTTATTGCAGATTACGTAATAAAGCAAAGAATGTGATTCGTAGAATAAAGCGTCAACTAGACTATTAGGGATTTGGATTCCTCTGGTGTATGGAAAATTTTAAAGGGTCATGGTTGTTTAGGTGATGATGGTAATGTTGATGAACTAATAGTATGTTCAGACGAAGATTTGAATGAATTCATATTGAATCTACTTGATTCGCTCTCATAATTTTGTATGGCGAAGCAAGTTGATTCGCTCACAGTTGGGGTGTGAAGCATGAATAGAAAGCAAAGCACGTACAGTGGAAACATACTATAAAACGTTATGGGCGAAATACTAAAAAAATCAAGGCAAAATTAAACACATGTTAGGAGATTATATCTTAAAAATGTATAGTTTAATTCAAAAAATTGGGTAATTTTTAAAAAATTTACAAGCCTCTGAAGTTTTTTTTAGTTACAACTTTGGCCCACTGTAATAACTCTTCTCCTGCTTAAGCCAGGAAGCTGTCAAGATATGTACATATGTCTTATAAGGTTTGAGTTTACTTTTAAAGATGTTAGAAGTTTCAGATAAATCCAATCGGTAGTTTAGAAGTTCAAGATTTATTTTCATTTATTTTGCAAACGTCCCCACTGTGCGATGCGAGAAATACAGAAACGTACTACAGGTCGCTTCAAAAATTATAAATTCTTGAAATGTAGAAACTACATATAAGAAGTATTTTTGAATTAATCATCGTGCTACCTTTTCAGGTATTGGATTACCGGAAAAATGACAATTACCATTTTCTTAACATAGCTGGGGCGGAATATTACTCCTTGCAAGAAAATTATTAATTTTATTATCTGAAGAACCAAATTTTTTGATGTGTTTTAATCTGAAATCAAAGAGCGTGAAGAAATGATAAGTGCGGTATGCACATTTTACGTGCAATTATGCGCTCCATTAGTATTTATGTATATTCATCTATTTAGGCGGAAATTTGTTACATAATATGTATTTAATCGTAATAATGTAATCAAACTATTTTATGATTTGTTTTGTAAAATAGAATCAAGAATATACATACAGAAAATTTCTCTTTCAGTCTTTCGCCTTTCCCACAGGACGACAAAATACCACGGATTGCAAATAACGATTGTTTTCCAAATTTAAATTAAAAAATAACACTAATAGAGAAGTGCTACGTGCACAAGGAATATACCAAGATACTCCATGTTACATATCCTACATTTAGATGCAATGATTTTTATTTTTTTGATTTTTATTAAAAAACGCAACGCAAAGTTATTTTGTGACTTTTATTTATTCCTCAGAAAATAACAGCTACTTTTTGATTTTTATTTTTTTGCTCAAAAAAATTTTAATCTTTAAAATGAATAAACTATATATATATGTATATTCAATTTAACATATAAGATTTTTTTTCAGACTCTGGCGATAAATTCAATTTTAAAACGGGTAAATTTTAAAGCAAAAACTACTCATTTTAAATTCTAAAAATTAAGCAAAAAAATAAAAATAAAAAAGTAACTGTTATTTTCTGAAGAATAAATAAAAATCAGGAAATAATGATTAAAAGTAATTTTTAAAATTAAAATTATAACCGTTACGGTCCCTGCAAAATGCATTTTATCTTAGTTAATTTTAATTATTATTGTTCGAACTTCATTTGTTTCTATACTTATGATGTGATCAGGCTAAAGTTCGTATCCAAATTACATGTGATAATTATTAATGAACAAATAACACCGAAGTTAATTGTAAATATTTTGACAAACATGAAGTAGAACGGAGCAACTAGATGTTTTCGAAGGCCACTACACCTTCATCATCAGCGTTCTTTGTATTTGATCCACTGTGTGTGGTGACAGTTGATGTTTGATGTTTCGATTCATCGTCTTACAATTTGCTGAAGTTTTTTTTTTTGATATGAAAGCTCAATTTTACCATCTAAAATTTACAAAAGTCTTGCCATTGTCGTTTATTCTTTACTAATTATGCACATGTTAGTTCATTTGCTTATAACATTTATTTTTTTTCTCTTTTTTACTGAATGGCTTATTAATTGAATACTTACAAAAGTAGTGAACATGTAATGATAACGATAATCATTCATTTGCAGTTGTAAAATCTAAAATATAAAATTAGTATATATGTATTTGAATACATTTATGTCAATAAAAACATGTATATTTACAGCGCGAAAAAATAATTTAATGTTTTCAGGATCAGTATCAACAATTATTTTGTAAATCTCTTTTTGTCTTATCGCCCGCAAGACTTGCCTATATGTATCAGGTGTCACTTGCCGTATATACATTTCAGTCGGCATTTCCACTGTTGTATGCACCAGGTCCTGTTGTTTAAATAATCCTTTATTTTGAAAATATTAAAAATACAAAAACAGTTGCGGTTATTATCCGTGCTATTAACATTATTACTCTTTTATAATAAAATATGCAATATAAAATATAAAAAAAACTATAATAATACCTATCATTGAGGATAAAAATAACTGAAGTAAAAATATATTTAACTATATACACCCAATGTGCTTCGCTGCCCTCAGCGTCTTTAAAATTTGCTCCCATCGTCTTTTAAATTTCATTTACATCAATTTCAAATTGTTGGAGCTGCAGAAATTAGGTACCTTAGGTACATAGCCTATGTCTTCTCCTAAATGAAGAAATCGATTTCAAAGTTTCGGAGGAGCAGAACTCATCCCTGCCCCCTTGCTTGTCTTACTTTTGAGAAGGTATATAAAGTATGGGCCTTATCGTGGTTGGCGTTTTTCGACTTTAAATTCGACTATTTGTAGTTGATTAAAGAAAACAAGCTCCATTTTTCTTTAATCTAGTACAACACGCCTGACTTTCGCCGCAAAATCGCCAATCACAATTAGCGGGTATGTCTCCTTCTAAACGAATGGGTATCTATATATTAAATTTCACTAAAATCGAGTTGAGACTCAGAAATTGACCCCCTTACTTACTTCTGGTCCTAGTTTCAAAATTGTCTATGGTCATTTTGTGAATTTTTAGACGCAGGTCTATCTATGTTCTGAATTTCATTAAAATCGGTTTTAACGTTTCGGAGGGACAGAAATTTCCTCCCTATCGCCCTCCTGATCCAAGTTTTAAAAATCTAGAATGCCTATTAAAATTTTTAGATGTAGATCTATATATATATTAAATTCTGCTGATGTTGACGTAAAGTGTACTGTTTTTTCATCTCTTCTTAATAGACTGTTTTCTTATATTCCTATTGTTAGAAAGAGGATATTTCGTTTGCGAGGTCCTTAAGGGATTTGGCTTATTTGGCTTTTCGAGGAAACAGGGCTAAGAGAGTGATAATGAGGGAAAAGAGGAAACATTTTTCGAGAAATTTTTATAGTGTGGATACTGCTGGCTTATGGAAAATATTGCGAAATTCAGGATGTACTGATGACGATAATGACGTGATCTGGAATGGTGATGTTGGTTCCTTGAATGAATATTTTGTTGGTGATCTTAATTCTGATAGTAGTGTGGATTTTGACCTTGATGCATTTGTAAATTCTACTGATTATTTTTCTTTTCGCTGCGTTGATGAGCTTAAACTAGCCGAGGCTTTATGTAAAGTTAAGTCTGGATCTGTTATTTTTCCCCATATATCTCACATTTTATTGCATATTATAAAATTCATTTTTACTTCGTCAATGTTTCCTGTGTTATGGAAAACAGCTCGTTCCTATACCTAAATCTAGAATTGTCAATGATGTTGATGATTTCAGACCAATTTCAATTCTGCCAGCTCTCTATAAAATCATTGAGCATCTTATTAAATATCAAATCCATTGCTCTGTAGGGGGTAATATATATGTCACAATATGCTTTCCGCCGAGGATATAGGACAACATCTTTGCTAATTAGTCTCACTGATTCCATCCGAAACAATATTAACATGGGTAGATTCTGTGCTCTTGTATCACTTGATTTGTCTAAGGCTTTTAACTCTATTTGCCATACAACTATGATTAAAAAACTTAGAGATCAATTTAAATTTTCAAGTTCTGCTTGTAGACTTATTTTTTCATATCTGGTGGGCAGATCACGGTTTGTAGAATTCAAGGGAATTAAGTCTAATGTACTGCCCCTTCATGCTGGTGTTCCTCAAAGGTCTGTTTTGGGTCCCCTTTTACTTATTATATATTAATGACTTATATTTACAGGCTAATTCATGTACCTGTGGAACATACTTCTTTGCTGATGATGTTTTCCTTTTATTCAATGGTAATTCACGTGAGAGATTCCAACGAAATGTGAATGAGTGCCTGGATCGCGTGTTGCAGTGGAGTAATGATAGCTTGCTTTAAAATTAATAAAATGAAAACTAAGGCGATTATGTTTCGACTTAATGACAACTTGTCTCCTGATTTTAGGTTTCTTCTTGGTTCTTCTGTAATTGAATCTGTTTCTCCACACAAATGTCTAGGTGTTGTTCTTGATGTTGATCTTTCTTATGAGAATCACATTGACCTAATATCTGGTAGAATCTGGGGTGCGCTACGTAGGATCTATTCCACCAACATGTATATACCTACCTGTATTAAGCTAAGGTTAGCCCATGCTCTTCTTATGCCTCAAGTTTTGTATAGTCTCGAAGTGATATCTGCCTCGTATATAATGTTAGACGTTATGTTCATAACTTCTTGGGTTGTTCGTTTAGCAATTTTATTAAGTATCGTAGCATCGTTTTATTCCATAGAGTTATGAAAAGTGGGGTTCCTTCTCCCTTGTGTAATAGATTTACTTTTCAGATATCTTCTAGAAATCCACAAATTTTTATTCTAAGGATCTTTAGGCTGCCCTTTGAGAAGTCTTATTTGGTAAGAATAGCAAGTTGCTGGAATCTTTTGCTCTATGAGCGTTTTTTCCCACTCTAATAATGTTTTTCGCCTCAAACTTTTGGAGTATTTCTCTGCTCTGGGTGATTGAGCTTATATAAGTATGTAAGGATGTTCTTTAAATATTTTCATATATCAGCCCTCTTAGCCAATTCAATCTACCTGGTTTGCTAATCAATAAATTTGTTTACTACTAATTGGGACCATGTTACTATTGTATTTTGCTATTTTTACCTAATTTTTCTATAGATTGTGGCTGGGGAGCCAAGCCAAATACTGAGACTGTACCACATAAATATTTACAATTTAAGTATAAGCATTTGTGCAAATTAGTATTAAGAACTCAGGATTTTTTGTTACTATGTAATACATATTTATAGTAATATATATTCATGTACATAGCCTATGTAAATTTTTAGACATCCTGAATAAACTTCAGGATGTAGTACATATTATTACGAATGAATAAATGAAATGAAATTATTTTCTTAATATTATAATATTAAAAAACGTCTGGCAACGCCAAAATGTGCAATTAATAATTTCTTTTGCGTTTGGCGATAGTTTTTTAATTATATATTTTGGTGGTGAAATGCTGTTTTTAATACATTAATGCTGTGCTTTTCTAATGCTTACGCTGTTTATTTTTAAATATTATTAACACCTTCGATTTAACGCAGCTTATAAGTTATAAAATTTGATGCTTAATTTTCTCAACTAGTGCGGTCACATAACCTATAAATATTCATAAGTACACACGTTTGCTGCATCGTTTTCGTCATGTCTTCACCTGAACAGCAATTAATTTGTTCTTTCTGCTCGAAAAATTTAACAAAAAAGGGTGGTGGAATTCCCTGTATTGTTTGCGAAATGTGGTGTCATCTTGCCTGTGCTGATGTCAACAAAAAGCAAATCAAAGCCATTAAAGACAACCATAATTTTGGTTTTGTTTGTAACCGCACTGTATCTGATCTCAGTGAAATTGCAAGTCATAAAAATGATGTCAAGCTGGATTTTGAGGAAATTAATAGAAACTTCAACTAGATGATGCACCAATTATCCGCCAAAATTTCTGAGCTCAAAAGGGACTTCGACTCTTTACATGTGAAATGCAATTGTCCCAAGACTTGAGGATGAAAACAAAATTCTTCATAAAAGAATAAACCGTAATGACGTCATTGTTGATGGCATGTCACATGCGGAGGATCCCATCGCCACTTTTGTTTGCCTCGCTAAATTCCTTAATATTACGATCACAGAGAATGACATTCAATAATTTTGCTTTATTGATAAAAAGAAGAAAATTTTCTTCAAGCTACCTACATTCGGCCACAATCAAGAGTACAATTATGACTAATTATTTTAAAGCTAGAAACTTAAACTGTCTGGTTTTGCAAGTGGTACAGGTGATGAGGGTGCTTCTGGAGGCGATGTCAACTGTAGAGTCTACATCAATGATGCGCGTTTCTTTGCACAATTGTGCTGAGAGCATTCACACGTATTCTTACCCTCTTTAATTTAGTCGTCAATGAGACAGCGACGAATGCGCATGAGGCGGATGCTTACATATTTTTTTCTAGAGTATTTTTCCAGCAAACACACGTAGGCAACACACAAATTTATGATATACGAAAAATATTTTATTATAAATAACTCATTTGGTAACATACAATGCCTTTTATGTTATCAAAGATTTATGGAAAAAAGGATATGTTATTAAAAGACATTATGATGCTTTTCATAGCGATATTCATAAGATTAACGGTAGCGAAAGAGAGAAATTTTAAATAAAAAATACAAATATTTATTTTGAAAAAATACAAAAATTGTTTCTATTAGTGGACCATATCAAAATAAAGTTCGAAAAAGTTTTTTAGAATTCACTGTTTGCTTAGAAAATGTTTTATTTTCAATTAATATTTTAACGGCATGGCTTTGTGTTTGGTGGGTAGCTCGCAACCTGAATACATTGAGAGTACCCCAACACATTCACAGCGCCCACCAATGGTCTACATCAATGATAATCTTACCCCGATGGAACGAAAGCTCACCTTTTTTTGTCGCAACTTAAAAAGGACTCAATTAATCCAGTCATTTCGTCTATTATACAGTTAAGGTTGTTATGCCACATGGATCATCTACAACGTATCTCTACGGCGAGTGGTAGTGGCGTACGCCTGGTAATCTATAAAAGCTGCAGTTTTTATTAAAATATAATTTTTTTCTATCGCCAATTAAAAATGATATCTATTTTTCACGCTTTATTCCTATCATCATACTAATATATTTTTATCTAATTTTTTTATAATTTATTTGTACATCATATACATACAAAAATATATTTGAATACTTTTGCAATTTGAATTTAATAGTTACTAATGAATCTCTCTGTTAACTTAGGTCATGTTAACTGTAATAATGATTATATTGTAAATAACTTATGTACTTAACAAGGAGCATTGTTTCAAGATTGGACATATGCATGCTCAAAGTATAAAACCTACATTTCATTCGACTAAATTTTATGAGTTCAAAAATATCCTTTCTGGGAATGTTTTTGATGCTGTAGGAGTTACAGAGATGTGGCCTAGGTCGTGGGTTTCACACTCGACTATTTGTATCCCGGGATACAGAGTTTTCAGGATGGATAGATCTGGCGATATTAGAGGTGGTGGTGTTGCTATCTATCTGAAGGTAAGTATTAATGCTAAAATCTTGGTTGAGGTATCTAATGAATGCTTGTTTCTTGAAGTTTCTTTTGTATTGAATAAAATATTGTTAGGTGTTGTATATTTACCTCATGGACGTACTGCTGGTCTCCAGCGTCCATATCACATCTTTGATGATTTATCCTGCCTCTATGAACACGTTGCAATTATGGGGGACTTTAACGTCAATCTATTTGACCCAATCAAAGCTGGTACTGTTAGAAATTTTTGTACTGCTTATAATCTAACGTATAGCCACAATTCCTTGCCTACTCACCATGACCTTAGAGCTAACTTTCTTTCACTTATTGATTACTTTATATTGAGCAATCATGCTGCTACTTCCTTTTCGGGACAATTTCAGTCGCCACCTATTTCGAAACATGCTTTTGTTTGCTTAAGTCTTGAATTTTCTGTACCCAAAAATTCTGCCTTTATTGAATATAGAGATTACAAAGCCATTGATTTTGAACTTCTGGAAAGTAGATTTTGAGACGGATTTTAGCTCCATTTATCATACAGTTGCTGTTAATTTGCAGATCGATATTCTTAACAACAATTTATCTGAACTTTTTTCGTGTATTCCTATTAGGCGTGGAGCTGTCAGACATAACACGAGGCAGGTAAAGACTACCTAATATTTGCACGACCTTGCTTACCGTGCTTTCTGCGAATGTAACACTGAGAAAATTGGTCCATCTATTGGAAATATCGTAATCGCGTTAAAAATGTGATTAGAAAATTGAAAAGAGAAGAAAATATAAGAAGATTTAACAACACTGATATTACCTCCACCTGGAAAATACTCAACGATATTTGCGTGCGTGGTGCTGGTAATGAGTCGGATATATCAGATGATTCTCAAGTCTTGAATGAAGCCTTTATAGCCAACAAATCCGATGACTATTGCCCTATGAATGTTTTGTCTGATACTGGTATGTTTCCTTTTACTACTTTTTACCCAACTGATCTTTTTGCGGTTTTCTCTCGCGTTAAATCAAATGCGATAGGCGTCGATAATATATCAATTAAATTTTTAAAAATGTTGTACCCGGTTCTAGAAAAACACCCGTTACATATTTTTAACACAATAGTGATGACTTCATCATTTCCCACCATTTGGAAAATGGTCAAGGTTATTCCCATTAGAAAGAAGGCTGGTACTGGCTCTGATTGTTTCCATCCAATCAGCATTCTCCCATGTCTTTCAAAAATCTTCGAACACATGATAGTAAATCAGATGAACAATTATTTAAAAGAAAATAGACTTGTAAGCGGTAGTCACTATCGTTTTCGGCAAAAACCACTATTTTACTAACTTTGAGCGACAGGATCAGAAATAGTTTAAATAGCCAGGGAATCGGTGTTTTGATTGCTCTGGATTTGTCGAAAGCTTTCGATAGTATTAATCATAACAATTTAGTTAATAAGCTTCACTCATTATTTAGATTTTTTTAAGGCCTCATGTAAACTGATTACATCCTACATTTCAAGAAGACAACGATTTGTTTCTATCAATAATAACTACTCTTCTTTGCTGTCATGTATTAGTGGCGTTTCTCAGGGATCTGTTTTAGGCCCACTTCTATTATGCTATTTATGGACGGATTTGAGGTAAATATAATAGTTAACACGATAGCTAGATATATTTTTGGACTGAGAATGAGGGACCATATCTCCCCTTATGTTGGGCGTTTCCTTGGATTATCATTCGTTAAATATATGAAGCTACTACTGCTCACTTTATTTTACCATGTTATCTATTTAAAGCAACCCTTCCTTCTTTACAGCAGGTTTGGTTTTTCGCATTCTACTCGTTTTCCCCAGATAATAATTAATCGAGTTTATAAAGCAACATACGAACACTCTTTTATCGTCAAAATCGCACGAGTTAAGGTCAGTCTCAAGGACGTTAATACTAAGATAAGAAATTACGTATGTAAAATATATTTTAGTCTAACAAACAAAGAAACTACCTATGTGTGTATAAATACAAATACAAAAAATGTAATATTCTTTTGTTCTAGTTTTAGAATTAGAAACACCATTAAAGATAAGAAACAAAACATGATCAATCTTGTTTGAGAAACAAAGAAATAAGATTTATCATGTTAAATGTAGGTAACTACATACATAGAAATAAGTTACGATAAGAAATGAATTATTTTAGTATTTAAGAAATATATTTGAAAATTGTGAGGAGAGTGAAGATTTAGCATGTGAACTAAACATAACTCGTAGTGTAATATAAGATATTTTTGAATTAAATAAATATAATAAAGTGAGACGCATACGCGTCGAGGAAAAAATGTTTTTTTAATTTAATTATATAACAAAACATTAATTGGCGATCCTGCCAGGAGTATAATAAATTTATACTTTTTGAGCGAACCACAAAAATAATTCCTGTCGCAGCAGTGAATATTCAACACATAGTGTGAAACAAAATTTTATTCCTTATAAAAGGATAAAACCAATGAAAAGACAAAATAGGAGCAGCTATATGATAAAAATCGATATTACAATACCGAAGAAATGGCTACAAATAACGAAGCAACCCTCACCGCCAGACTCCACGAAATGTAAAACTCCTATATGATGGAAAAAATAGCAAGCATCTGATATACTAATAAATAACAACACACCATTTAATTTCGATGCGATTAGAAATAGACTGGACTACACGTATGCCGATATGAGACCCTTTTATGTACTCCAGGAAGAAATGAGGCGAATTACACAAGGCAAGCTATCCCTATTACAAGGCAAGCTATCCCTATCAGGCACTAAATCTAATAACATACAAAATTTTAATGTCCGGTGAACAACCAAATACAATTGATGCAATGGTAAGAAATGCAAACGAGGAAGCAGTACGTGTGTTCACAACACGATGTACAAATACATTTATAATGTCAACTCTGTATGCCAACACACTTAATGACTTAGAGCATGCATACGCAACGGCAAGAACGATAGAACACGATAAGCATTACCAAAATCTACGACTATTGCACGATATCGGAAATATTCGAAGTCGTAATAACCACATACATCAAGTTAACCCACACTATTCACAACATCAGAATTTACATCATTCCACAACAATATAATACACGTAACCAAAATTTACAACATCACTGACGCCCTAATTATGAATTCCAAAGATTTCAACCAACACCACAAAGATTTCAACAAACAAGACCTGCGCCAATGAAAACAGACTCTAGACAAGTCATGGAAGGACAAAGAAGAATCGACGCGCAATACAACACTCAACATCGGCCATCTCCAACTAATCCACCATGGAAAAGAGAGCATAGCGGCCACTACCAAAGTAATAGGTAGTGGTAGGAGAAAGAAATCATCACAATAACATGAAGATGACAACACCAGCATGTATGCAGAACCGGAACAACAAACGGTAATTAGCTTAAGATTAGATAATTTAAACTAAGAAACGGGTTGCCCTACCTCACTTTAACTAGCAGCTTATCTCATAAAAAATACGATATTTTAATAGATACAGGTGCAACCCATAACTATATAGATGCTAAGTGTAATTCATCAGATAAAATTAAAATTAAACCAGTTAAGATTAAGACTATACAAACTAATGAACAAAGAAATAAAAATTTTTCAATTAGAAAACATAGAATCATTTGACATGATTTTGGGCTTAGAAGGGTTAAAAATACTTAATGCCGAAATTAATTTAAGGGACATGACCTTAACCACCATGAGTAGTGATAGTCAACCTGAATTAAATTATATTGTAGGAGAAGAAAAATATAGGTAAGAAATAGATAGTCTGATGAAGGAAAACAATGGCATAGGACCATTACCCTTTACAACAACTATTGAAGTCACAATTAGAACCAAAAATGAGGAACCAATATGGACCAAACAATACCCATAACCCATATCAGATAATGAATTCGTTAACAGGAAATTAAGAAACTATTACATGAAGGAATAATTCAAAAGAGTAACAGTCCATACAACTCTCCAATATGGACAGTCCCAAAAATGGGTTTGGATGAATTAGGGAAACAAAAGGAAAGAATGGTTAGGAAAGAATGGTTAGGAAAAGCTAGATATTTTACCACATTAGATTTGGAATCTGGATTCCATCAAATAAAAATAGCGGATAAAGATAGAGAGAAAACAGCATTTTGTGTAAATGGCGAAAAATATGAATTTATTCATGATATTTGGTTTAAAAAAAGCACCCTCAATCTTTCAAAGATGCGTAGACGACATAGTCAGGGAATACATAGGAAAATTCGCATATGTATATATCGATGATGTACTTACATATTCCTCTACACTTGAAGATCATATGAAGCATGTTAGAATAATATTTGATGCGTTGAATAAAGCCACATTAAGGATTTCTGCAGAAAAATCAAAATTTTTTCAAACGGAGGTAGAATACTCAGGTCATATAATTAAATATATACGGTCCGCAAGATAACTTGTTTAGCGCCGTCCTGTTGAAACCAAATGTTGCCAATATCCTCCTCATCAATTTTTGTGAATAAAAATTCGTTCAACATGGCCCGATAACGATCGCCATTGACTGTAACGGCCACTCCTTGCTCATTGGCCCAATTATGCCTCTGGACCAAAATCCGCACCAAACAGTGATTCGTTTTGGGTGCGTCGGCTTTTCAATGTATGCGTGCGGGTTTTCTGTGCCCCAAATGCGACAATTTTGCTTGTTTACATACCCGCCAAGATCAAAATGAGCTTCATCTGAAAAGATGATTTTTTTGGCAAAATCAGCATCTTCTGTAAGTCAATCGCAGGCAATATTTCCCAGCGTTGTTCATTCACAACCACACACACAACCGCACAACCATATTCGTTCAGCGGAAGGATAAAACTAATTATCTGTCAAATCAGACATGAGCTAAGTGTTACTATTCACGAAATAAGCACTAGTTGAAAAAAAACCTTAGATGGCGAACCCTTTAATAAAATTACCACAAATCCAGAAAAAGTAGAAGCAATAAATAATCATCCAATACCTAAAACATTGAAGGAATTAAGAGGATTTTTAGGAATGACTGGATACTATAAAATATTCATCAAAGAATACGCTGGCATAGCCAAACCTTTGACAGTACATTTAAGTGACAACGGAAAAATAGGAAAGAATCAAAGCAAAAATACCCCAGTAAAACTTGACGAACAGGCGATAATAGCTATTGACATCTTAAAAACAAACTTAAAAGAACAGGTAGAACTTTTTCAACCTGATTATTCTAAACCTTTCGAACTAACAACGGACGCATCCAACACAGCACTTGGATCAGTCCTTAGTCAGGAGAAAAAACCAATATTCTTTCTATCACGCACCCTAAGCAAAACGGAGGAAAATTATAGTACTAATGAAAAAAACTCTTAGCAATCATCTGGTCTTTACAAAAACTGAGAAACTACATATATGGAGTAGCTGATTTAACGATTTATACCGATCACCAGTCTCTAACATTTGCTACATCAGAAAAAAACCAAACACAATTTTTTTTTTTTTTAAAGAGAAGTAACACTCAGGCAATGAATGCCTACTACTATTACTAGGTGTTACCTTCTTTTAGGAAAGGGATAGTGATAGAGAAGACATGTGGTGAAAGAAGAAATACAGGAAAGCTTCATTCTTTTTACGACTCTGTTTTTTGCACGTTTTTCTTAATAATGCAGTGTTGCAGCGCCTCTGGTGTTAAATGAGGCGTATTAAATTTTTTGAAGCTGTGATTAGTAGCCATTTTATTAGTTATTTTACTTCGCCGAAGATTCTGCTACACAACGAAGGAGGGCGCTCTGCTGTTACATTAGGATTAGTATCTGCTGAAGTCGGTATAATTCAGTGACCAGTGACTATGCCTTCATCACATGAACTTTCCTACAACAACTGATACAAAGGGACTAATGTACATCAGAAAAATGCGTGGTGTTGTTATTTGATGACTGTCTGATGCCGGGCTCGAACCCAGGACCTTCATTTTCGTAGTCAACGTGCTAACTACTTCAGCCAACTCCATCCTCATTAAGGAGATGGAAAGCTATAATTGAAGACTTTGGTGCAAAATTAGTATATAAACCAGGTAACTTAAAGGTTGTAGCCGACGCCCTTTCGAGACAACAAATAAACTCATCTACAATTAGTACAGCACACTCAGCCGAGAGTTCACCAGTAGAGTCCATTAAACAAGTATGACGACCATTTAACACATACGCTATACAAATCGAATTTGTACGAAATAAAAAGATAATTGAAACGAGAACACGTATAGTGTTCCCTAATAAAGTTAGGCACACAACCAAACAAAGCAATACATACAACAAGGGAGGAAATTTATGCATTAAGCACTTTGATAAAAAACACATTCAACAGCATACAATTTATATTTACAACTACAAAACTAATTGATGTTCACACACGACAGAGCTCATCGAGGTTATGAGAATAATATACAAGAAATACTCAAAACCCATTACTGGCCTGAAATAAAACAACAGTGTAAAGCGTATAATAAAAATTGTACTACATGTCTTTTTGGCAGATACGAAACATAACCTAAACGGGAATCCCTAACAGACCCGGACATGCCGACAGAAAAGGGAACACATATACATGCGGATATATATTATAATGATAAAAATACTTTTTTGATTGCAATAGATAAATATTCAAAGTACATAGTAATAAGAAAATGTGATTCAAAAGAACGAATGAGTGATAAGCTACAGGAGCTAATCATAAATAATTTTCCGAACTGCAAACGTCTTATGACTGATAACGAACCCTCAATAAAATTGATGTGTGAAAAATACAGCATAGAAAAACTAGAAACTCCAATCTATAGATCAACAGCAAACGGTCAAGTTGAACGAGGACACAATACAATATCTGAATTAGCTAGAATAGAGTAATTATAATATATAAATAGTACAACAATAATAGAAGAAATATTCAGAACAGTCAAAGTACTTAATGACTCAATACATACGGTAACAGAATATAAACCCAGCGACATACATTTTGGAAAAATAAAATACAGACATCAAGAAATATCTGATAAAGTAAACTCAGCATTAAAAAAGACATTAATTAGAAACACTGAACAAAGGAAGAAAACACCGCACATTTGAACCAGGCGAACAAATACTTGCAAAAATATCTGGACTAAGGAAAAACAAACGACGATAGATATATCAAATATATTGTGAAAGAAGACCGTGAGGACACTGTCTTAACTACGAAGATAATACACAAAGATAATATTAAAAACTACACATTTAACAAAGATGATTCTCTTCCTGATTTTACTCGCGGTGGTCGCACAAAAAATCATAGCGGAAGTAAAAATAGACAACCTACAAGGAAAAAGTACATTCTAACGAAGACGGATGTTGTCTTCATATTTGACGATTATTCATACATCTTCTACGTTACCAACATAACAACAATATTTACACCATACAGACAAATCGTTACGACAAACTATAAGCCCACTACACAAGAAACCATCTGGATAAGGAGAATTAAATTACTAGCAGACCAACTCAATGCTCATGAATGCCATAAAAGATCTTTAGACTTTCTGGGATATGCACTAAAATTTATCAGGAACTCCAGACCATGACGACTTATCAACATGGAAGAATCAATAAATAAATTAATAATTTTTATTTTTTTTTGTACATATATTTATTTATTTTATCTTCAAATATGAACTAACAATAAGTGTTCAAATCTTAAATCTAAATATAATTAATTAGGCCCGACCAATGTAGGAAATAAACTTAGTGATAGTAAATTAATGATACATAAGAGTCGTGCTAAGCGAAAGGAAAAAAAA
This sequence comes from Nowickia ferox, assembly GCA_936439885.1. Lineage (NCBI taxonomy): Eukaryota > Metazoa > Arthropoda > Insecta > Diptera > Tachinidae > Nowickia > Nowickia ferox. The sequence goes on from OW387028.1 coordinate 5,576,936, forward strand.
TAAAAGTACAAAAGTATATTCCAGGAGCTATATCTGGAGTGTTGAGTATTAGAGCCGTAGTGTCCCTCTTTTTTAAACGGATGTGTTCAGTAAAATTCAAGATGTTACGAGCAAGGGGATTAGGATGGGAGTCGAGTTTTATTATGTACTTGCCTGAGTATTTTGCAATTTCTTCAGTCACTAGTGGCATATTTAAATCACGATGTAAATTTAAATTTTTATTGTACAATGGAGCCGATGGTATCAAACGTAAAGCTTTGTTCTGTCTTCGTTGGATTCTATCTACATTGGAAGCTGAAGCAGTGCCCCATAACTGAATTCCGTAGCACCATATTGGTTTCAAAAGCGACTTGTATATTAACAGTTTGCAGTCTAGGCTGAGTGTTGAAGTGCCAATCAACCGATGTATTTGAGTTAACTTAAGTTTTATTTGAGTTAGCTTAGAGTCAATATGATGTTTCCATGTAAGCCTTCGATCAAGGTGTATACCAAGAATGTCGAGGAATATTTTGATTGTTAATTCGAATGAGGGAACAAGTATCTTTTCTTAAGGTAAAGGTTATATGGACACACTTTTGCACATTTACTTTAATTCTCCATAAGTTTAACCATTTTTCCAGCTAGGTAATATGTTCCTGGAGATTTCGGGATGCCTCATAAGGGTTTTCAGGCTGTATCATCGGCAAATGTAGAGGTATGGATATTATTGCTCACAGATGTATCACAAGTATATATTAAATACAAGACTGGTCCCAAAGTACTACCCTATGGGACACCGGAAGATATAGATTCGGGCACACTCATTAAATCTCCTTCCACAACAGTGAACTTCCTATCAGTAATATAACTTTCCAAAAGTTTTTGTATGTTTATTGGAAGATATGTCTTCAATTTCAAAACAAGGCCTTCGCGCTATACTTTGCCAAATGCCTGAGAAACATCAATGAAGAGGGCAGAACAATACTTCTATTCTTCAAATGTCTTCCTTATAAATTGAACCAATCTATGAGTTTGCTCAATTGTGCTATGCTGAATTCTAAAACCAAATTGATGGTCAGGGATGCATCCATTATCAGCTAAGATTTTGGAAAATTTAGTCATGAGCGGCTTTTCGAAAAGCTATGAGATTGTTAATAGTAAGCTTATAGGCCTATATGACTCAGCCTTGGTAGTATCTTTGCCCGGCTTTGGAATCATTTTGATCTTCGCAAGTTTCCAGTTATATGGAAAATACTGCATTCGTAAAATGGCATTAAAAATAAATAGCAGGATTCTTATTGCAATTAGAGGCAAACTCATCATCATCTTGTTACTAATTCCATCAATACCTGGAGCTTTCTTCGGGTGGAGTTCAGCAATTATTTTTTGTACTTCACTCAGCTTAAACTTTAAGGGACGAGGGGGTAGGGAAACTACACTCGGCAAATCAACAGCACCCGTACATGAATAGGGAGTGAATACAGATTTTAAATGCTCAGCAAATAAGTTACCTTTCTCACTATCGCTTCTGGCTCACCCTCCGGTCGAAGTGCGCAGTGGTGATTTCAGCTCAACGGGTCTTTTAAGATTTCTAGTAGCGCGCCATAACGAGTAATTAGATACTGACGTGACATCGAGACCTTCTAAATACTTTTCCAGTAATGCAGTTTTTTCCGACGATAGCAACTCTTTGAGTCGTTTAGTACATTACTTGGGTCTGATTTCATTTAGGGGTGATCTGTGTTGTTGCCATTCTCTTCTAGCTCTCCTTTTTTCACATACAAGACGTTCAATATCCGTAGCATAAATTATATTAAAGCCAGTCTGCGGTTGGGAGGTAGTGGCATGTTTAGCAGCCTGTTTAATATTTTTGTTAAGATTCACAACGTTAAATTCAATATCTTCGCATGTTCTTAGCTTAATATTTTCCGTACAATGACTACTGAGATACTTTTTGAACCCCAGCTAATTAACACGATTGATCATAACGATTGTGGTAGAGTGATCGGAGGAGAGATCTAGGGAAGCTTCAACATTAATTAAATCCCTAGAGATATTTTTTTATGACCCCAAAATCTATAACATCCGGAATTTTGTTTATATCCGTAGGCCAGTAAGTGGGCTCCCAACTCGAAATGACGTCCAAGCTCATTTTTGAAATTGTGTTGAACAACGCCCGACATCTCGGCGTAATAAGACGCGAACCCCAGAACGTAGTTTTGCATTGTAGTCGCCAGCTGCTACGAAACAAGGCTCAAGAGATTTGTAAAAATTCTCGTATTGATCCTCAGTGATTCAAAATCTGGGAGGGGACTAAATTGACGATATCACGCAATTTTTACAAAACTTTTCAATGCAGATATTTGTTGCTTGTGGGTGTTCTTCACAAATGCTATCAAGAATATAGTGCTTGAGTCTCGACTTTATTAGAATTGCTGATCCACTGCAGGCTCTTCCTCTCGGGTCCTTTGTATTATATAACGTGTAGCCATTGGTTTTGAAACGGCTTCTCGAAGTCAAATGAGTCTCAGAAACATTATATCAATATTTTTTTCCATTAGGAAGTGCTCAAGTTCATTTTTATGTTGGCGAATGCCGTTTGCGTTCCAGAAACATATTTTTAACGTGTTCATGGCTTGTTAATTAATGCTTGAAGCAGAGTATTTTGTATACGCAGCATTTCTTGCATCATGCTAGTCATATTTGTTGTAAAGTTATTTATAGTTTGCAGCAGATTATCAATAGTAGCTTCAAGGCGATTAAAATTAAAGCTAGAGTTTGTGTTTGTCGGTGAAACTTTTTGTGCGGGAATAGAATTTGTCTTAACAGCATCGGCATACGATACACGTGAAGTAATTGGTTGGCTCATTTGAGGAAAAGTCGCGGTGTAAGCGTTGGCTGATTAAGCTGAAGCTAATTTAGGTTTTTGACCCATAACCTGTTTAACGAAAGAATATACAGCACATCCTCTGTAGTTAGCGGTGTGAGTACCTCCACAATTACTACGCTTTTTATCCGCTTGATCTTTTGGCTTAGTACAGCTAGCAGTACCGTGCAATTCACCGCAGATAACACAAACTGTAGGTAATTTGCAGTATGTTTTTGTGTGGCCATATTCTTGGAACGCTTGTGTGGTTCTTCAACTGTTATTTTTCGGTATAAAATATATTTTAAACTATAAATTGGATGGGTCTCATTTTTTTTTTCAATTTTATATCACTTGGCTCAAGTTCAACACGAAATAGAGGTTGGGGGATCATCTCCCTATTTAATATGTTTGATACATTTTTTACCTTAAATCCCTGGAGGACGAGCGCATCTTTTATTTCTTCGAGAAGAACAAATCAAATCTAAATCTAGCACTCTTAAGGTGGTAAGTGTAGAAACTTTTTTTTATTTTTTTTCAAATTCAGTAACCATTTTGTGAAAATCTTTTTCTTCATAAATTTGAATTTTCGTTTCATCAATGTTACCACGTTTTATTGGAACAGTGTGAAATTTATTTTCACAATGGTCGAGATTAATTTTTTAATAAGGGCGTTTGAATTTTTTTCTCTCAAATAGATTGGTGGTGGTTTGGAGGTTTTGTTCGAGGAACATCGGGTTTGTCGTTGTCATCTTGCAATATTTTAAAACGGTTTTGATGATTAGTAGAGGATGCGCTGTTATCCCTAGACATTTTTGGAGCAGATGAAATTTTAGAAGAATTTGGGCTTCGCCCACGCTTTACCACAGTTATATATCTATCCATTCCGACTTGGACCTTGGGTTTTGAGCTAATGTTATCAATAGTGATAACTTGGTTAAGAGATGAGCACGAGCCCGGAGCAGATGATGTCGCTGGCTTAAATGGTGAATTACTAGGCAACTGTAATGTTAACGTATCACTAGTTGTCATTGGGCAAAGCGAAGTTGATCGCTGACGAAAAAGTGGCTTCGCCGTTAAAAAATTACTATCATCAGATATTTTTATTTTATTGTTTACATTAAGAGCTTCAGAGCTGACAGTAAAATATGAATTTCTGCCGTTAGAACTCACTTCACAATTTTCTTTATTTGAGGTACTCATATAGAGTATTCCTCAATGTCACTTTGTTTGCTGTTTTTTGTTTCTTCTGACTATGTAAAAAAAATTAGCAATATTTGCTTTGCTTATTTATCAAAGTTAATATGTATTACGGATATTATGTATTACGAATATTTTTTGTATGATTTTTTGTTTGTTTGGTATGTATAAAAAAAAACTCCGCTAAGACGTCTGTTCACTATGAAGGTTCAACGAGAACTGAACTGAAAATTAAATGAATAAATAACAACGAAAAATAACGAGAGGTCAACTCAAGATTTGAAAGACTAATAGAAACAATAAAAGGCCCAACGATAGAAAATAACCTCATCATTGAACAGGTACACGATCAATTATTATTACTTGTTAGGACAATTAATGCCGCTAAAAACAATGAATACTTAACGGAATCTTTGAACTTGAAAGACATACAAGAGGTCATAAAACAAGAACTTATCTCAGCACCCATTATAAAAATTTTGGAATATGTAGACATATACACAGCAGAAACGAAAGAGTTATTCATAACTATTTACAAATACCCCATACTAAAAAAGGACTGCCAATTTTTTAAAATAACGTCCATAAGTTTCAAGCACGGAAAGATAGAAACTGATGAGACCTAATTGCCCAGTGTGACACAAAATACATACGGGTAAAACAATGTAAGAATTTTCTGGGCAGAAATATTTGCCAAACAAATAACGAAACAGATACATGTATACTCCCACTACTGGACAACAGGAAAAGCAACTTATTATTAATCATTTTTCTTATACTAAAAATAATGTCATGCATAAAGGAATGCAGACGTATATCAGCAGTTGATAATTTCAATAGGGCATACAAAATAGAATAGTTAAGGTCAGTCTCAAGGACGTTAATACTAAGATAAGAAATTATATATGTAAAATATATTTTAGTCTAACAAACAAAGAAACTACTTATGTGTGTATAAATACAAATACAAACAATTTAATATTCCTTTGTTCTAGTTTTAGAATTAGAAACACCCTTAAAGATAAGAAAAATCTTGTTTGAGAAACAAAGAAATAAGATTTATCATGTTAAATGTAGGTAACTACATAAATAGAAATAAGTTACGATAAGAAATGAATTATTTTAGTATTTAAGAAATATATTTGAAAATTGTCAGGAGAGTGAAGATTTAGCATGTGAACTAAACATAACTCGTTTAAGTGTAGTATATATAAGATATTTTTGAATTAAATAAGTATAATAAAGTGAGACGCAAAACAATAATTCGCGCATTTGGAATACTCTACCTAATAATATTAAAGTCTTTACTCTCTCCCTACCAAGAGCTAAATCTACATTCAGAAACTTCTTAACATCACATTAAAGAATCTTTCCTGTTAATTTGTAAATACTGTTATTAATATATTAATTTTTTTTTCTTTCTTTGTTTTCTTTCTTTCTTTTACCCGAAGAACAACGCTAGTTTATCACCTAGCTATTCTGTAGGAGTAGTAGTCTCCTGTCGGGAGCGTCCCAGGCTGCTGATAGGATCGTTGTCATGGCCAGGCTGCGTGCTGATGAATTGCACCGCTGGTATCTCACCGACAATGGCGTACCCTGAGAAAGAGGCGCCAAGGTTGGGAGAACCATGGGAGAGATAACCACGTATGGAGAGACGATACCTAGCACGATCAACCTTCCAACTTTGAAGGAGATCGTGCTGGGCAGTTACTCCAAACGAATCTAAGAGGGTCACATGATACTGCTATAGGCGCTCATGAGTCCAGCTTAGAATTGTTTCGTGGTATGTCTTTATGGTCCTGTTTTCTCTATGCATGGAGCCCGCGGATCAAAACTAAACCAGTTGTAAGGTTAAGGAGAATGGTAGCAGTACCGAGAACTTGAATGGCTAGGTAGTAGTTAAAGAGGACTAGTCGCTAACAGCTCCACGCCGAGGCCAGGGCACGGGTCGGTTAAAACGTAATTGCCTAGCCCATGTACGCCTTCACTGCATGGGTGGTTCATCCCCTTACGCGCATACTCGTGGGAACAAAATTGAGAAAATAAATACAAAAAAAAACAAAAAAACCAAACCCTTCCATTCCATTATGAAGGGCAAGGTTAACTCGCAGCGTGTCCTTGAACGTTAGTCCAAGTACAGTCAAAATAACTTTAGGTGTGCCAACCGGCAAATCCTTGGCAGTGCCAACTGCACTCAAAAAAAAACAAATTAAAGGTGCGCCAGCTGGAGTAACATCAGCCGTGCCAATTGCACCTAAAATTAATAGTGTGCTCGAGAAGAATGTGCCAGTCAGCGTTAAGCTAACAGTGCCAACTGCCTCTGGATCGAATACGCAAGAACGTAGCTTCCTGACGAGCAAAGCCACCGGTGAATTATGGGATGCTCGACGGTATATCGAGAAGTTGGGCAATAAGCCGTCTAAGGATATAACCAGCAAGGAGAAATCCTCGCTGGCGTGGGCAAAGGCTCACTTGGCCGCACACGACAGCTCCAACTCTGAAGCAGCTGCAAAAACATCTGCAGCCATTGCGCCTTAAAGGCAACGCTCAGGAGAGGAACCTTCATCGCAGCTAAGGGCACAGCCATCCAGCAAGCGTCAAAAGCAGGAGATACCAAGGTTACAAACGAACCTTACAGTGAGGTTGCATGAAACCCACTGCTAAGGGCTGTTATTGACCTTAGTAACTGCGACGGAGTAATCGATTATAAAAAATGGGGAGTGATCTGTCAAAAATTATTGGACATTTACCTGCAGGACACTGACATGAATCAAGGGCATTCGCCGCAATTCATGGACTCAGGCTGGTTTCAAGGACACGTGAAACTGGTCTCCTGCATGGACGAGCTATCGGCGTCCAAATTAAAGGATATCAGCCTATCCCTACGGGAAGTGTGGCCCGGCGCGAGACTGGAATTAGTCACGGTCAGTGAGATACCTCGCAGACCGAGAGCAATTGCTATCATTCCGGCTGAACCACATGACACAGCGAAGATCCTGGACATCACCGGAAAGGAAATCCGGAGATACCAACCAATGACTGGAAGGTAGTAAAGGTTTTCGAACTGGTTAGCGCCCGTAGGAAGGCGATCGTGGTCCTTAATAAGACGTTGTTTCTACTCCGATGGATGCAATTTATGGTGTGCTATGGGTTCACGGGCAGCACAGGGTTCGCAAGGAGTACAGACTCTTGTCTGATTGGGGACCTCCTGGATAAACTTGACTTCGTGGACGATGAAAACGCTTTTCTGGGTCCGAACCCAGACGACGCAGACATCATTGTCAACTATGACTCCGACATCTGAGAATGTCGAAGGTAATTCAGATTAATCTTCACCATTCGAAGGCAGCCTCAGCGGCATTAACCAACCGAATCGCAGGAGTGGATATTGCGCTTGTCCAAGAACCAAGGTGAAATTCTGGGACTCAGCGCAAAAGATTACAGACTACTGTATGTAAGTAAATCAGTACCTCGTTTCTGTAGTTATTAGTGAGACGTTTTTACATCGAGAAGTGTGAAACAAAAAATTCCACTGTTTCTCGATTTGTGATTAAAATGCGTTTCTGTATTTTCAAGTGAAAAGAGGCAACACTAATTACGTTATTACTGGAATACTCCAATTAAGCAGCTGTCAAAAAGCCGAAAAAAACAAACAAGAAGAAGAAAAAATAAAACACATACATATGTATCTATGTAAATTAAATAAATAATAGCCGTTGCTGAGCGACATGATCGACGTAACATGTTGAGGGTTTATCGCCGAAGATTAAGGGATGTAACTGATCCCTTTACCAGTGATGGGAAATGTGACACAATCGTGCCATTTTTGGCACTATTGGATGTTAGCTGGCACTGTGGCACCCTCGCTCCTGTTCTGGCACTTTTTGTCCATTCGACCAATAACCGGTAAACAATTTTTTTGTGTGTAAACAACTAATTTTGGAACGTGTTTTTGTGATGTTCATGGAGTTTTCTAGCTATACACAATAATGTATAAAAAAAAAGTAATTTGGCACTATTCAAGTGATTTTGGCACTATTTAGAAACAGATTCGGCACGAACTCAAGAATTCCAATTCCCATCACTGCCCTTTACTATTCCTGAGCAGCGCTTTAGAGATCTCTATCGAATGAGCAAGGACGCAGCTCTTGCTCTACTAACAGAGATTAGTCCACAGATGTCCAAGGGGAGAAGAAATACATTTATCCGACTACCTGTAAGAATGTGTTCAACCTTACATTTCTTTGCGACAGGCTCATTTTATAGGGATATTGGACAGGACTTCACTGCATCAGTGAGCAAAACTGTCGTATGCCGTTGTGTAAATGAAATAGCCGAAATATTGGAAAAGAAGTAAATGTCAAAATGGATCAAGTTTCCAGCACCTTCCCAATACGAATCCATAAAACAAAAGTAAGTAATGTTTTTGGATATATTTATGAAAAACATACATTGGATGTACATATGTAGTTATGAATGTCTATAATTTTGCAGATTTTATGAAGAAACTGGATTTCCAGATGTAATCGGTGCAATTGACTGCACACATGTAGGTATTAAAAGACCAAAGCCCGACGTTGAAAGCTGCTACCTAAATAGAAAAGGCTTTCATTCGAAAAATGTTCAGCTTGTAAGTTAAGTGCAAATGCATATATACTTATACTAAGTGACATTTTTTAACATTAATTGCTCAAATATTTATATCTTTAGATATGCGATTATAATTTGAAAATCCTTAGAAGATTTGCCAGATTTGGGGAAACTACACACGATGCTTATATTTGGGAAGCCTCCCAAATCAACGTAATGTTACAACATGAAGCAGACAGGAACAATCAGTCATGGCTATGTAAAAATGTTAATTATATATACATATGTATGTATGTAGCTATTTCTCAATACAATTTAATTTATTCATATCGATCTGCAAATGAAGATGGAAGGTGTTTCAACAGAGTGCATGCTAAAGCCAGAAATTGCGTTGAGCGCTTAAATGGCGTATTAAAGGGCGTTTTGAGATGCCTACAGATTGGTTTAAATACCACCCCTCAAACTTCTGGCAAAATTATTAAGGCCTGTACAGTGCTACACAATTTCAGGCTGGAACTTGACATGCTTCCTGAAGAGTACATAGCAGACTTAAGTAGTGAAAACAATATTTCTACTCTTGAGGAATATGAACAACCATTAAGGGAAGCCTCTCGCATTCCTGATAGGTTAAAATCTAGATTTTGCAATTCAAATTAAAATTTTGATTTTGAATACTTACATATGCACCCATAATTAATTGATAATGCGTGAAATTAAGAAAAGAAGAGCAAAATCTCTTTAATCAAGCTAATTCAATTTATTGAAATCTCTTCCTTTAAGTATTATGGCCTTCACAGAGTAGAAAATGAAAGGAAAAAAATTTTAAGATCAAGAGAAATAATACAAACACACACATGTTTTGTTTCTTTTTTAAGTGCGCATGTAGAAGTAGCAACTTTAAACGCTTATATATAGCTACCAAAATACTGAACCGATTTGCAAAGTTTTCCTGCCTAATAATGTTTTTCTGCACTGCCGGTCTTTGGCCGTGTTTAAGGATTTTCTCCACCTTGGTGTTTCCCGACACGGCGCAGCATAATAAAGATTTTCTGCCTTGCAAAGTTTTCCTGCCTAATAAATGTTTTCTTACACTAACGGCCGTTCATTTAAACAATATATTATAATATATAGGGTAACAAAAACAAAAATACACTAAAAACTTAAAAGGCAAACAAGTACATTTCCATACAAGTATTTATATGTAAGTGCATAATATGCAAAAACTAATGCCGAGTACACATCTGGCACACATGTGCCCAAAAAAGCGTAACCAATAATAACTAATGAAAAACTGTTTGATTCAGACACGTATTTTATACATAACTAATAGACAATTTTGTAGAATCCAACATGATTGGAAACTGTTTAAATCAATAAATGCATGTCTGAATCAAACACTTTTTCATTAGTAATTAGTGGTTGTGCTTTTTTGGGCACATGTGTGCCAGATCTAAGCTCGGCATAAGCTAACAAAACGAAAATATTAATATAAGTAAAAACTCCAATAACAATAAAAAGAAACACAAGAAAAGGTCCAAAAAAGTTTAAGAATTAAGTTTTTTTTAAAACAAAATTATAAATAACCATTTGCTCCATTCACAAGTCTCGTTGCAAAATGCATCGCAACAAAAACAAGTTATTTGTAAAATACTTTTGTTTTTTGTATTTGTTTTTAAATTGTCTTTTTAAATACCATTGTGAACGATGCAACAAGGTTTGTAATTTAACCAATTGTAAAATGTAAAACTAAACTGATGTAAAAAATATAACAAACTTATTATTTAAACTTATTTTCTAAAATATTTTCAATAGTATCTAGTTTTCCTAAAATTGTCATGTTTTGCTTTTCAACATAAGCTAGTTTTGCCATAATCTCTTTATGTAACACCCTAGCTTCATCCAAGGCTTCCTTGTATTTTGGTATGTTTGATGATGATGAGGATGGTTGTTCTTTATGCTTTTTTTTGGGCAGATTTAGATGTTGATGGCGTTGAAATGGAGGGAGTTGTTTTTGGTTTTTTAGCTGGCGATATATATACATATTTCTTCACCCTCTAAAAACTCTAACGACAAAAATTCCTAAAAATGTTTTTAATTAATAATAGTAATAATAGTAACATACTTATGTTTATTTGTAACAAAGTAAATTTATAGCAACAGGATCTGCTAATACGACATCAGTGGTGTCATGTAATTCAACACCGGATTCTGGTGTATTTGCATCCCCGTCAATTATTATTTGTAGGATTTTCTCCTCTAGTGGGTTGAGATCACGAGGTACGTAGGCCCAACTACCTCCGCCAGTTTGATTCATAAATTTTCTTCCGCTGTTCACTCTTTTCTTTACAGCGCATTTCAAATCTATCGAACACTAGCAAAAAAGTTAAGATCTTTAAAATACATTCATACTTATGTACATACGTACAACAAAATAAATTTACTTTTTTCCATTGATCCACTGTTTTTCCACTACCACCCAAAGAGTTTAAGGATGTTTTAAGTATCTCCCATTGCTCTTTATAATTGCAGTTTGAGTTAACGACACAAAATTTTTCTCTGGCAAATTCCAAAACTTTTGCTTCTGTAATTTAGAAACTCTCTCTATTTTCTAAAATAAGTAATAATATGAGTATATATATACATAAAAATATCAAATTAATAAAAAATAAGCTTACCTTTTCTATATTTTTGGAATCCATTTTAAATTTGAAATTATTTTTTGAAACGTATTTTTTATAAACGTATCCAAATCAATTTAAATTGTGAGTCGTTTTGACAGTTCATGTGTAAAACTTCTCACAAAATTTTCTTACAGAAACACTTTTATTCCCAAATTTCCAATAACTTACGTCAAAAACGCCCAAATGACAGATAGTTCTCACAAAAATTAATTGCAGAAACACTTGCATGTGAGAAACGATTTTTTGTTTCAATTCACATAGTTTTTTCTTCATTTCTATCGTTTTATGTGAAAAATTTTTCGATGTGAGAGTTATAAACGAGCTACAGGTTACAATGATAAAAACATTAGATCCTGTATTATGGTGAAAACCAACAATATCTTCATTCTATCTAGTTTCAGTAATGAAGATACAGTAGCCGTAACATGGGAGACGGGGGAATCCACAGTATGGTGGCTTTTTTCACGCTACATGGCCTATATCCAGAAGCCACTGGATTATCCTGCAAGGCATCTATACAACGCAAAAATAGGAGACTACATTGGTGGTCTGATAGCATTACAGAAACTCGTAAGAACTGCAGACAACTTTTCAATGTGGCAAAAAGGACAGGTAATTGGTCACTTTATAAAGCTTCATTGAATAAATTAAAAAATGAAGTCGGGAATGCAAAACGCAAAACTTGGAGAGAATTATGTTATAAAGTAGAATCCCACTCCGATACTAGCAAACTACGTAAAATCCTAGCGAAAAAACAGTCGATACCCATCTACATCCAGAATAACGATGGAAACTGGGCACATAATAGTAACGGATCTCTAGAGGTCCTGATGGACACCCATTTTCCGGGCTGTCAACCCTATAGTGATACTCAACAAGTATACTCCCCATGCCCAGGCACATGTATCCATAGACATTACTGTGGAAAAAGTGAAATGGGCCCTCAATAACTTCCATCCATTTAAATCTCTAAGTCCGGATGGTATCATTCCTGCGGATCTGCAACATAATGCAGATCTGGTAGTCCCATGGTTACTTGTAATATACAAGGCCTGTATCGTTTGGTCATATATTTCAATTGCATGGACTAAATGTAATGTGATCTTTATACCCAAGGGGGGAAGGCATCACATACCAAGGCGAAGAATTTTAGACCCATTAGTTTAACTTAATTTCTTCTAAAAACCCTTGAGAGAATAATGCAGGTTCATATTAGAACAGTCAGTGATAACTCTCAACTCTCAGCCTCTCAACACGCATATACACTCGCTTGTAGGATGCATAGAAAAGTCACTCAAGCATAAAAATTATACCATGGTGGCCTTCATAGACATTGAAGGTGCCTTTAATAACATTGATCCGACGGCAATCATTCAGTCTCTCAGAGAGCTGAGGGTTGACCGAGAGATTTAGCAGCTCATTGAAAATTTTGCTACTTCGCAGAAATATCACTTCCACCATAGGAACAGCTACCATCACCAGGCAGGCTCACAGAGGTACCCCTCAAGGTGGTGTGCTATCACTCCTGTTGTGGAATGTGACGGTCAATAACCTGCTCAACAAATTGGATTCAATGAATATTAAAACAGTTGAATACGCAGATGATGTAGCGATGGCAATACCCTAACCCCTGTCGAATAATGCCAAATATCTGGGTGTTGTCCTCGATAGCAAGCTTTCCTGGAGGAAAAATCTTCAGGCAAGAGTAGCGAAAACGATAATGGCAATCTACGTCTGTAGAAATGCAATTGAACCTATCTGGGGAATGAGTCCTAAGGGAGTCGATTGGATACTAGAGTTAGAGTGGTTATAAAACATATATTTTTTATGGAATTTCAGTCTGGTGGAAAGCACTCGACTCAGCGATTAATCAGTCCCGTATAGAGGGAACTCTCCGCAAAATGGCACTCATGATAACAGGTGCTTTTAGATCAACGCCAACAAACGCGCTCTTCGCTATGTTGGGTTGGCTTTCAGTGGACTTAGCGACTAAAAAGCTAGCTCTACGCACCGCCGTCAGACTAAACGCAATAGGCGCATGGAATCACCGACTTTGGGGACATGCAAGCGTTTTAGATAAAGTGGATAACATTCCGGATCTTATCGACTACTGCACTCCGAAACCCTACTTCAATAGGAATTTTCAAATTTCATTGACAGAAGGGTTTTCCCAACTGAACGGAGTCATACAGGTATTCACGGACGGTTCAAAAAAGGCGGGGAGAGTTCGTGGGGGCGTTTATATTCCGGAATATAGAATTGAAATGTCCTTCAGAACGGACGAATGTAGTATATTACAGGCAGAGTTATCTGCCATTAAAAGAGCGATTCACTGGTTAAGATTCTTTCCGATTTCAAATAGAGATATCCATATCATAACTGACAGCAAAATTGCTATTAGGTCTCTCATAGGTGTGTACACCACATCTTTTCTCGTCCAAGAATGTCGAAAAGCCCTCGATGGGCTTGCACAGCACTCAAATATTTTATTAAAGTGAGTGCGTGGACACGGGACTATTTCAGGAAACATAGTTGCGGATGACCTAGCAAAGAGGGGAAGCCTACTAAGAGAGGTCGATATCCACTATCTCTGTGGTCTACCGCTCTCATCCTGCTGGAAACGTTTCGATGTTACCTTTCTTGAAATAGCCCAAGAGAGATGGCGCAATGAGCCCACCTATGCAATAGCGAGAAACTTCTGGCCTCGCCAAAGCTCTCATAGAACAAAAAACCTCATGAACTTCTCGTGGCCACGTTGACCGGTCACTGTGCCTTCGGAACCTATGCTAAATGTATTGGTCTCCCATATAAAGACTATTGCTACAATTGCAATGACGAGGAAGAGGAGGAAAATATCTTACATCTCCTGTGTTATTGTCCCGCTCTGGAGGATCTCTGGCTGCACCTCCTTGGCAGAATATCCTTCGGCAGCTTATCCGAGTTATCGGAAATTTAGCTCAAAAACTTGAGACTTTATATTAGGAACAGTGGGTGGTATAGTCGTTAACTCACCCACGTCCTTTAAATAAATATTATATCTTTCTACTTCTACTCTTCTCACCCTCCTCCCTCTCTTCCTATCACCTTTTCAACTTACAGGTAGCACAAAGGGATCATTGTAATGGACCCAAGTAAGCTGGACTCTAATTTTCCTTCTCTTCCTTGACAGCAGCCTGCTAACCTAACCTAACCTTTCTTTGTTTCATACTTATGTAAATATATTCTATTTTGCATACACATATTCTAGTTGGTATATGCCATTTTACACTCATGTACATTTATCTACATTTAGTGCATTAATTTAATTATTACATACCCAATTGTTTAAGTTGCTCATTTATCCTATAAATTTCTATTAAAATTAAATTTTATATAATATATATATATATATATATATAATATATATATGTGACGCGCAAAATAGAAAGGGACCTAAGGGTAAAAACCGGTTTTGTTCAGGAGAGCCATTTTAAAGATTTAAATACGTATATCTTTGGTGTACCATCACCATCATAAAACGCGCATATCTCTGGCAGGGAAAATTTTTGGGGTCGGTCTCATTCGATGTTCAGATGTTGTTTACATCAAAAAAAAAAAGAAATTGAAAATTAATTTTTTGTTTACCTTTAGGTCCCTTTCTCTATGCGCTGTCACATATATATATGTATATATATATTTAATTTTATTGAATTCTATTATTTTGTAAATGTTTTTATATACTACTAACCATATATGGCCCAAAAGGTCTCGGTTAAATGAATTCTAAATAAGTAATATATATCGTCGGTCTCATGTAGAAAGGCCCTAATTCACACTTTTTCCGAAATTGATTTTTTTTTGTGATTCCAAAGCATTTAACGCAAATACACCTCCTAACAAAAATTTAAGGCAATTTTATCAAAATTAGCGGTTATTCAAGTAATTTTCTAAAAAGCCCTAACTTATTTCTAAAAAAAATATATATTTTTAAAGCCCTATCTCGCCAAATTATGTGACGTTGCATCGAGTTTTCTTAAACTATGCAATAAAGAAATACAAATCTTTTTTTTTATTGTGATACAATGTTATAACGTTACTTTGAGCTTATTATTGCATTTTATAACAACAACAAACATCAATATAAATGTTTTTTTTGTTTGTAGAGAAAGAACTGAAATAAGAATTTAATAAATGTTGTTGGAATTGATTTTTGTAAACTACTCCATCAGAAGAACAGTTTTCTTTTAATTGTGCAGATCAGTATATTTTGCATTATATTTTTAGTTATTATCACTTTTAAATTAATAAGAAAATAATATATAAAAAGCAAATAAAAATGGAAAATGTAGATGAAAATTATCAATCTGACGAGGAATATTCAAACAATAGTGATTTCGAGTGCTACCAAACCAGAAGCAAAATAAATATAAATCAGAAAAAACGAATGAGAGGAGAAGCATATGCAAAAACTTCAAAGGGGTCTTCCTCACAAATTTCCCCAAGACGTCTAGGGCCGCCGTGTCAGTCAAAGTACTGCGAAAAAAGTACGTTGAGATATTGCTCATTATTTAACGAGTTTATAAGAAAAGAAATTTTTACTGCGTTTTGGCAGATGACGTGGGAACAAAAGCGCATATATGTGGTTAACCTCGTCAGCTTAGCAAAGCGCAAACGCATTTCTTCTGAAAGTTCTAGACGAACGCAGTCAATTGCATATTTTTTAAACAAAAATTCGAACCGACTGCAAGTATGTCGTCGTATATTCCTTTCGACATTAGGATTAAAGGAAAAGATGGTACGAAATTGGATTAGAAAAAGTGAGAAACATGGCACACAGCTGAGTCCACAGAAAAGGAAAAGTTTGCACATACAAAAGAAGCGATGTTCAATAAGGGGCCAACGCAATCACATAAAACGTGATTTTTTAGAAAATTGGTTAACATGGTTACCAAAGGTAGAATCTCATTATTGCAGACGCGATTCAACAAAACTGTACTTCGAAACTGTTTTTTCTTCATACAAACAAATATATGAGTTTTACCTAAGTGAGTGTGAAACAAACGTGGAAAACAAAGATATGAAATTGTCTTATTCTGTTGTAGTCGAAACAATAAAAAAGTTAAACTACTCTATTTTCAAACCTAAAAAAGATGAGTGTGATGTTTGTGTTTCATTCAGAAACAAAAATGTGTCAAAAATTTCGTACGAACAACATAGGGAAGAAATAGAAAAGATGAGGGAAGAAAAACGTTCAGATATAGGAAATGCTAAAATGGGACTGTGTGCGGTGTTTTGTATGGACATCAAGCATTAAAATTAGTACCACAATTAAATGCCAATTCGGCATACTTCAAAATGAAACTACAAATTCACAATTTTACAATTTACAATCTTCTAACACACCAATCGGACAATTTTGTATGGGATGAAACGGCAGGAAACCTTACTGCTTCGGTTTTCACAACATGCATTATAAAGCACTTAAGAGATTTTTTGGATAGATCTCCAGATATTCACCACATTATTATTTATTCAGACGGTTGCTTTTATCAAAATCGCAACGTTACGTTATCTAATGCTATTCTCTACTTTTGTGAAGAACGAAATATAACTATTGAGCAAAAATACTTAGTTGTTGGGCATACACGGATGGAGTGCGATGCAACCCATTCTCTTATCGAAAGAAAAACAAAAAACAAACAAATAAATTTGCCGTCGCAGTTTGTGCAAATTATTAAAGAAGCCAGCAAATATCCAACACGTCTAGAAGCACACCATTTGGATTACACGTTTTTCTTAGATTTTGAAAAACTTCCGAAGCGATATTTGTCAATTCGACCAGGTAATAAGAGAAATTATTATGCATATTTTTTTTATCAATTTTTATTTGAATTTTAATTACAAATTAAACTTTAGGAAAAAAGGCAGGTGGTGATACTGTAAATATGTTGCGTGCTCTTGCATACGATCCTTCAGGGGTCATATATTTTAAAATAAATATTACGGACGAATATGAGCTTCTTCCACAAAGAACAAAAGCTTGCATAGAACGCAGCATTCCATCACGGCTATATAAAGAAAAATTAGCAATTCCGAAAAAGAAATGGGAGCATTTGCAAGATCTAAAGAAGTTAATTCCTATAGACTGCCAAAACTTTTATGATACGTTGCCATACAAATTATAAACACTATTTTTATTTGCGAACTTAATATTTTTAAGCAATGACAATATTTTCTGGTAATTTTAATCATGCATTTTCCTTAATATAATTTGTTTTTATCGCTACAGAAAAAAACCCTAAATTACATTTATGCTCTGAAATGAGACTAGTAAAGCCCTATCTCAATTTAGTTTTTTATATATTAACAAATAAAAAAAAAGTTTTGAAAACCAAATTCGTCCTTCATTTTAATAATAACCTGCATTGAAAAAAACGTTAATTTTTGTCAACTACAGTTTTAAATGTGTTTTTACCTTCTCCTGTAAAGTTTCAAATATGCGAGTTAGGGCCTTTCTACATGAGACCAACGATATGTACATACGAGTATATGTATGCTAAAAAAATTAACCAATCAAACATGTTTATGTTTGCAAATACCATCTGTGTTATGAATTGTACATTTTTACATTTTTCGGAACAAATTTTGTGTGCAGGAAAGTCTTACTTTTTAAGGAAATTAATATAGCATTAAAAATGGTATTTGTTAAAAATGAAGATTATTGGATATAGGATGTCCAGCCTGTCTTATAAATAACACTGTCCATGAGGTTTGTGGTATGTTCAGACTAGTATATACCAATCGTACGACGCATAGTCCGTATTCTAGATAAATATCATAAAAAATCATTAAAACACAGCCACACAGTATACATACATACATAAATACTTACATATGCACCCATAATTAATTGATAATGCGTGAAATTAAGAAAAGAAGAGCAAAATCTCTTTAATCAAGCTAATTCAATTTATTGAAATCTCTTCCTTTAAGTATTATGGCCTTCACAGAGTAGAAAATGAAAGGAAAAAAATTTTAAGATCAAGAGAAATAATACAAACACACACATGTTTTGTTTCTTTTTTAAGTGCGCATGTAGTAGTAGCAACTTTAAACGCTTATATATAGCTACCAAAATACTGAACCGATTTGCAAAGTTTTCCTGCCTAATAATGTTTTTCTGCACTGCCGGTCTTTGGCCGTGTTTAAGGATTTTCTCCACCTTGGTGTTTCCCGACACGGCGCAGCATAATAAAGATTTTCTGCCTTGCAAAGTTTTCCTGCCTAATAAATGTTTTCTTACACTAACGGCCTTCGGCCGGGCTTAAGAATTTTCTCCAGCATGGTGTTTCCCAAAACGTTGCTGCTTTACTAAAGATTTTTAACAAGCTCACAGCTCTTAATTAATTCAAATATTGACCCATCACATTCAGAAATGCAAAGAGAAATCACAATCTTCTTTAAAGGCCTATAACTCGTGAAATAAGGGTCGGAGCCAATTTTTCTACTTAATTTTTTTTTTTCTTATTCATTGAATTTCCTATCAGATAAGCTGCTTCACTAAACTGCACTTAAGCCACCTTTTTAGCACAAAAGACGACAACACTATAAGTTTAAAAAAATGTTTCCAACATTTCAAATAATATTTGAAGTGCTATTTCTGTGCGTTTATGTATGCAAATATTCTCAAATGTGTATATACTTACATATTTACATACATAGTTACACTTTAATGAAAACATATCGATGGTGTGGTAAAAATATCCAATATTCTATGTAAACTGCTGCGAGATTTAACGCAACACCATCGATGTGTTTAAGATTTTATTGGTAGTAATGTTATTTGAAAAACTCAATTTCTTTTTATTTTTAAGTCCAACTTTTATAAGCAAATGTCCGGATTTATTCCCGCTACTGTCCTCTTTTTATAAATCACACGATAATAACCCTACTTTAACCACTTCTAGAACTGGCTTTAAGTTTAAATTTTCTCAGAATTTTAACTTACCATAGTCCTCTTCATAAACAATAGCCACCTTTGTCCAATTTAAATAAAACATTAGATCACGATAGGCCATATTTAGTGAGTGCTGCGATGGGTACATATTGATGGAGAACTTTTTAACTTTTGTTTCTAAATCAATGCGTGTCTCTATGTGCGGTATGTCAAAGCTTTCGCAAATAGATTGTATATGAGCTGCAAGTAATGAATCTGTTGGTCCAAATATTGCCTGAACTCCTGATTCCAATTGGCGACAAACTTTTTTGGTAGAACGGAATGTATCATCACGCGGTATATATTCAATGTCATAAATGACTTGAGTATCAGGTAAAATAGTTTTATCTTTATTAATTCGATATATGGCATATTTAAAGGCAGACTCTATTTTGCCTGATCTTTGGTCTTCAGTAAAAATTGCTCCCAAACGAATAACTGGCGGTAGATTTAAAGTGGAAGTTGCATGTACCTGGGATATAATGCTCGTTGCCGAAAACAACAACGTTACAATGAAACATGCATTAAATAACTGCAAATCCAAAGTTAGCAGGGAATTACAAGGACTTACTGTCCGTTTATTCTTTGGAATTTCACAACGGCTTTTCCGTAACAATGTACTTATGGTCTCAACTATTTTGGTTGTTTCAATTGTAAAAAAATTTATTTTTGCTAAAGCAGTCATAATGCATATCCCAGTCCTTTAATTATTAAAATATTTTAATTTGAATAAAAAAGCTATTGAATTATACGGTGGAACATATCAGAAGAATATCGCCCACTAACTGGGAATTTTTCCTCACCGACATTAAAACTAGTGTCTTTTGCATTGCATACTGTGCATTCTAATTTACTTTTAATTGGATTAGGTTGCATTTACTTTTAACTACACACACAGACAGTTTATGCTATTCACACCACGTATTTTTTGTTCCTACCAAAATGATTAGTTCACATTCTAAACCATTTTTATTTACAATGTCATATTATGTTTAATTTTTTCTCGTCTTTTTTCGTATACTTTGATTAAAAGAGAAAAAAGAAAATAAAGTAGATTGCACAGCAGGGATGGAATTTATGGTACAATTGTACTTTTTTTGGTACATTTTGTATTTAGTTGGTGCCGTGGTAGTACCGCGACATATTTGGTACAATTTAAAAATCGCAATAAAAGTCGGTCAAATGTAGGGAAGTAACGAATGTTCGCATTCGCAAATTATTCGCTTACTTTTGCTATTTGCATTCGCTTTTGCATGTAAGCGAATAATAAAGACAAAAAAAGTTTTGTACATCTTTTACGAAAATAGTTTCCGATTAACAATCGTCAAAAATTACGAAAATATTTTAACCCAGCATGAAAAAGATACATTTACTTATAAGTAAAGCATTCTAATCAAAGCTTTAAAATTTTAGCGTAAAACTTCTCTATAAATAAGTTCTCATAAGTATCAAAATGAAATCAAAATCCAGCGATATTTGGAAATATTTTTCAGTTTTTGAAAAAGAAAAGGCAGTGTTTGATTTGCGCGAAAATATTTTTTACCTCAGAATTGCCTGTTCAAACTTCTGAAAAATGTTGAGCACCATTCATGACTTCGTACAAAAAATTTTAAATTTTGATTTTCAATTACTACAGAAATAATTACTATTATTTAGTTATTGCCGAAAGCACGGATTGTACTGTCCCGAAAAACCTGACAGTTGTTGGTAGTTTTGATGGTTAATGTCATGACAAATTTTTGTGCTTAAATAGTCTCACATTTGTATACAAATGGATGTATTTGCCACATACTAAATTCGACATCGCTATATATAAGACATTCGAGATTTTAATTACCACTTTATAATAGATTATTTAATAAATTTTCAAGATTATTTTATCAAGAAAATTTTTCTCTCAAGACCCTGATTATTATTTTACATTGTGTGCTTTGAAGCTAAATCAAAAAATTAAAGGATAACAATTCTTTCATTAGTACTCAAAAACCCTTTTTACTAGTGAACCATTCTCTTTATATAATATATATATTCTGTGAACTTAGAAACGAAATCGGAGAATACAATCCAGATAATTTTTTTTTATTTCACCAAGTTGTGCGACATTTTTTCAAGAAGACGGTTCTACAGTGTGAACATATCTGAAAATAACATACCCATATGTGAAAATTATTGTTATACAGAAGTTGATGTGTATATTCCAGCATATAATGGGCCTAATTACGAGTGTCATTTTTCGACTACGACAACAATGATTTTGTACTAGATTAAAGAAAAAATGCTGCAATGTTTTTTTAGTCTAGTACAATAACGTCGTCGTCGAAGTCGTAATGCGACACTCTTAATAAGACCCATTATTGACAATGACACTATAAACAAATTTATATCAAATGCCGGAGCTTTTATTCACAATTTTGTAGTATTCTAAGATCAAAGGTAAATTTTATTAATGAAGTCTTAGGATGGTTCGCGATAAGTTTACTCTAGAAAATGTAATTTTCGGAAAAACAAATTCAATAGTATATCTTCTGCTGAAAATGTGTCCATATGAACAAACCAAATTTGAGGCAATGAGTAATAAATACAGAACTCCTACCGATGTGTTTGAACTTAGACAAATTTCTCATAGAGCCAAGTATTCCTGTTTTTGTTCTAAAGTATTACAGATGAAAATTAGCTCATTTTCAAAAACATTTCAGGAGTTCTAAGGGGAATTATTTTTATCTATCCACATTCGTCGGTCTATATCAATCGAGGTCTTTCTTTTTAAAGGAAATCAATAGACTATCGTAGCGTTTCTACTCTTTCCAATTTTATTCTTAAAAATTTGTATTGATTCAATTTTAAAATAACCTAAATTTTATAGTCTAAAAAATTTTATAAAGAAAATATATGTAATAACTGACTTCCAGTATATACTGAAAAATATATAATGTATGTATGTCCATGGTCTAAAAAGTAAATTTTGTTGTAATAGATGGTACAAAATTATTAAAGCCATTTTCCATTCCTGTTGAAGAGGTAGAAGTTGTGTGGCTCGCAGGCCGCGGTACTATGCCGCCGACTTTATTTTTAATATCGAGCCCTGTCTAATTCAACGCCCAACGGAGGAAGTACATAATACGCGTTCAATGCGCTAAGCCACAAGGCGCCAATGCGATACAAACTTCTGTTAAAATAGTGTGTTTACATAAGGCAAGTTACATAATAGCATGTTCACACGGACACCAATTATTAAAGTTCGCTTTCCCATTCGAGGTTCGCGGTCGAATCTTGATTGAATCAACATGGTGCGCGACACAAATTTTTGAGAGTGAACCATCTTGGTTCGTTTTGGATATTGCTGCGAACCATGAAAAAATTGCTATAATGGCTAGTTTTGATAACAAACTATCGCTTATTTATCTAAACTAGCTATCAAAACAATATGATTACATACACATGTGTAAACAAATAACAAAACAAAACATGGATGCGTATATGAATTAAAAAAATATCAACTCATTTTATGCATTATTTTTGCTTAATTTTTTTATCTACTGTTAAAAAACTAATAACACAGAATATAAAACTCGTGCCAACTATTCACGCATATTTGTATGCATGTATGTACCACAAAGTATACAGAGGTGAAGGAAATGAGTGATGAAAAAAGCTAAAATTAAAACGAACCACGAATGTGTCGTGTGTATGGCCGGATTCGCACTCGTCGTTCAGAGAGTGAACCCAGTGGCTTAAGTGGTCGTGTAAACATAGTATAAGTGCATTGAGGTTTTCAAACTTCACTTGCACGTGTAAGCCCTAGGTAAACTGTTGGTGACATCGACGGCTTTGCTTGAGCCTTCACAGCTTTCAAGCCGGTACAAAATTAGAGGTGGCGGCTTGTAACGCTGTTATATACCTTGTTTGTTTACAAATTGTATTTATCTGTATTTATCAATACGTGTTTTTAATATGTAGGCGTTTTTTTTTTGAATTTTTGATTGTAAATATTTATATACACGTTTGATACAAAAGTTACATTGTATGAGAAAGGAAAACTAAATCCATGAAAATAATATAAAAATCATTTTTGTTTATTATTAATAAGAAAAGCTAGAAAATAATCAGGGTTGGTGAAAAGATTTCCGCTAATTCTACGAAATATAATCGGATACCGAAAAGGTAGTTGAGAGAAAAAAAGAAAGTTTCCAATTTAATTGAGGTTGTTGCATTAATAATTATTCATATACCTAATTTACATTAAGCATTTTTTCATGAAATTTTTTTCATTCGCTGTTACGATTCCTGGAAAAGTAAATCGTATCAAAAAACGATAAAAGTGCTTCAGAAACTCGTGCAACTTAATTTTTTATAATAACTATTCTATATGACTGCCATTAGTAAATATAAAAAGTGGGTGCAACAAATTTAATGAAATAAATGTAAATTAGGAGATTCATAAGCACATGCATTTACATAAATAGTAATGTGCCGAATGTTAATTTTTGAAATTTGCGAATACGAATCGAATATTTGAAACGATATTCGCGAATACGAATATGAAATCTTAAGACGCCAAATAGGGGTTTTATTTACGCCTGAAAATTGAAATGTGGAAATATTTTGGAACAAATCAAGCTTAGGTACTCCTCTAGAAAATTAAAAAATAAGAAAAAAAAATTAAATGAAAAATATGTGGCGAGGCTTAGTTTCCGAGTTATGAGCCTTTGAAATTGTAGTGCAAAATTGTATTATATGGCATTTTTCAACGAGTGCGACTTTTTTGCCCCCTATTGACAAGACAACACAACTGTCGAACAGAATTAGGTCATAAGAATTTTCTCCGCCATGGTATTTCCCGACACGTAAAGATTTTCTGTCTTGTGAAGTTTTCCTAGTTAAAGTTTTTCTGCACTGCCGGCACGGTTGCCAGAAATGCAGATTTATCTGGATTTTGCAGATTTTTATTCTTCAAAAACACGAAATGCAGATTTGAAGATTTTCGCAGATTTTTCAATTGCAATTATAGTGGAATATTATTTGAATTTTTCCTAATACTGCTACTATTTCTTTTTTCTTTTATGTGTGAACGACTCAGAGTTTAAAGAGTTACAAGTTTTGAAGTTTGAAGACATCATTAAAGCAAACTTCTGGCAAGGAACATCTGATAGGCCAGTCACACACGACAACAATTGTGCTGGCATAAAATGCTAGTTTGTTGGTGAGAGGGGCAAAGAAAGTGATTTTGTGTTTGGCATAATTTTTCAACCAGCTGCAACCCCGCATCAGCAGCACAAAACCAACACACACAACTTAAAAACAGCAAATGTAAAATGAATACAAAAAACACTAATACACACAAAACTGTGTGCACGTATACATTTTTATGCCAGATGCATTAGTCTCGTGTGTTCTAAAAAGAACAAAAATTGTGCGGCATAAATATTAGACTCGTGTGTGAAAGACCATATAGAACGAGATTATTCTGATTACAATTTGGCAGCCCTAAATTTATTCAAAATGTAATGTCTTTACAACATTCATTTCCAAATGTCGAAAGAATTTTCAGTCAAGTGAACCATAATAAAAAATTGTATATTTGTATAATTTTTCAAATATTCGATTTCTTTTCCCATTTATTTTATATTATTTGCACATAAGTATGAAGCATTTTGGCTTAAATCAAGTTTAGGGGCACCACTCAGAAATTAAAAAAAAAAAGTATGCTATCATATAGAAAATTAAAAAATAAGAAGAAAATAATAAATAAAAAAGTTGGCGGCAACGCTTAGTTTCCGAGTTATGGGCCTCTGAAGTTCTAGTAAAATATTCTTATCACGGTGTTTTCAAACGAATATGACCAATATTGGTATCTTAAAAATTAAAAAAGTACCCTACGTATAGAAAATTGAAAAATAAGAAAAAAAATTACATAAAAAAATGGCGGCGAGGCTTAGTTTCCGAGTTATGGGCCTCTGAAACTTTAGTACAGTATTGTGAGTATGTATACGGTGTTTTTCAACGAATATGACCAATATTGGTATCATCTTAAAGCTTTTAAGAATACCTTTCATGAAATGGTAAAAATAACTCTTGGTCAGCTATGCAGGAAAACGTTAGTAAGCAAGAAAACTTTGCAATGCAGAAAATCTTTACTAGGCTGCGCCGTCTCGGGAAACACCATGGTGGAAAAAATTCTTAAGCCCGGCCGAAGGCCGGCAATGCAGGAATACTTTAGTAGGCCAGAAAACTTTGCAATGCAGAAAATCTTTATTGTGATGCGCCGTCTCGGGAAACATCATGGTGGAGAAAATTCTTAAGCCCGGCCGAAGGCCGGCAATGCAGGAATACTTTAGTAGGCCAGAAAACTTTGCAATGCAGAAAATCTTTATTGTGATGCCCCGTCTCGGGAAACACCATGGTGGAGAAAATCCTTAAGCCCGGCCGAAGGCCGGCAATGCAGGAATACTTTAGTAGGCCAGAAAACTTTGCAATGCTGAAAATCTTTACTAGGCTGCGCCGTCTCGGGAAACACCATGGTGGAGAAAATCCTAAGTCCGGCCGAAGGCCGGCAATGCAGGAATACTTTAGTAGGCCAGAAAACCTTGCAATGCAGAAAATCTTTACTAGGCTGCGTCGTCTCGGGAAACACCATGGTGGAGAAAATCCTTAAGTCCGGCCGAAGGCCGGCAATGCAAGAAAACGTTAGTAAGCAGGAAAACTTTGCAATGCAGAAAACCTTTACTAGGCTGCGCCGTCTCGGGAAATACCATGGTGGAGAAAATCCTTAAAAAAACCTTATACATACTCACAATACTGTACTAAAGTTTCAGAGGCCCATAACTCGGAAACTAAGCCTCGCCGCCAATTTTTTTATTTAATTTTTTTTTCTTATTTTTCAATTTTTTATAGGATAGGGTACTTTTTTAATTTTTAAGATACCAATATTGGTCATATACGTTTGAAAACACCGTATGAAAAGAATATTTTACTAGAAATTCAGAGGCCCATAACTCGGAAACTAAGCGTTGCCGCCAACTTTTTTATTTGTTATTTTCTTCTCATTGTTTAATTTTCTATATGATAGCATACTTTTTTTTAATTTCTGGGAGGTGCCCCTAAACTTGATTTGTTCCAGCATTTTTATTTGTTTGTTGGTTATATGCATTTCGTTGGTCCTTAAGAAAGACGGGTTTTCCACACGCAAAGTTTACTTTGCTTAAGGATAACCTCCACCATGGTGTTTCCTGACACGGTGCAGCCTAATAAAGATTTTCTGTCCTGCAAAGTTTTCCTGCTTAATAACGTTTTCCTGAATTGGCGGCCTTTGGCCGGCCTTAATGATTTTCTCCACCATGGTGTTTCCCGACACGGCGCAGCCTAATAAAGATTTTCTGCCTTGCAAAGTTTTCCTGCCTAATTACGTTTTTTCCAATTTCACCATATAATCACATTTTTATATTAGAACTTCAATGGCCCATAACTCCGAAACTAAGGCTCCGCACATTTTTTGTTTATTTTTTTATTATTTTTCTATCAAATACCGAATTTTCATTATATTTTTAGAAATGCCTCTAAACTTAATTTAAGCCAAAGTATGCTGTATTATATAAGTATATTAAAGTTTGGATAATTTTTGTTTGTATGTATTTCTTTTTTTATTATTTACTGATAGATAATCCTTTTAATATTAGGCTACAACTAGGATAACTTTGTAATACTAACTAAAAGCTTTGTTCATTGCTCTAAATTTTACAATTTATTTATTTCAATTATTTTTAAGAAACCCATCCGAAATATTGAAGCTTATTTATTTGAGTTGCTTCAGTGTCGTCTTTTTCTATTTCTTTAGTTATATTTGGAAACCATTAGTATTGCTTGTAAAACTGGATCTGATGATAACAATAATTAAATAATCTGTACTGCTTTACATGTCTGTTCCAATAACAAAATGAACAATTGCTAAAAAACGATATAGTTATACAGATTGATGTGAAATAATTGGGAAGGCCTAGTAAATCACACGAAGTTAATCTAAAACAGATTTTATTAATAAATAAAGCCTAAGTCCTCCTCTAAGGAAGTTTGAACTTTCATTTAAATCCAATCAGTAACTTAGACTTTACAGATTTATTACCATTTATTTTGCAAAAGTCCCTACTGTGCAGCGTATACAATTTGAGAGATGTATTTTGAAAAGCACATTTTTCTTAAAACTATGAAATGCGCATAGGAACAAGATGGTGTGCTCCTTATATTTTAAGGTATATTAATTATCTTTTGTTCTAGATGAACGGATCTGTATAGCTTTGGAGGAAGAATTTTTAAAACAGAGCAGGAAGTGGTCAAACAGATCTAAATACAATAAATGTGAAAAAATATTTTGATAAGCAACAATAACGATTTTTAATAAGCAACAACAATAAATCACGTTCCTGTCTTTGATAAAGGACATTATTTTGACTCATTTGATCTCTCAGAACACGCCAAAAAAAATTTTACTTTTAGAAAATGAAATATTCTTACCATGGCAACCTTTATTGATCCAAGATATAAAAAAAAATATTTTAAAATAAATTTATGGCATATTTTAGATGTACTTGAAGATGGCCAAACAGAGATATTTTTAAGCTCTCTTATTCAAAATACGTAACGAATACCATGAGATGAAAGTAAAGATCCCGAAATTAAAAAAAGCGGATCTCTGAAAGACACGATGACTGCACTTACGAGTATGTGCACTACTGAAAGTGAAGGTAAAGCTAATAACAATTTCGAAAACGCAACGCTGGACCTTAACGATATAAATAATAGAATTTTTTCAAGATTAAAATATTTTATTAAACTTCTTAAAATAAAAGTAGTTAAAATAAACTTATTAAAAAAAAGGAACATGTAAAATATCTTCAATTATGATAAGTATCAGAGCACTTTGAATGCACTGATACATTGCATTTTCCATATTTATAAACTGTTTGACTGTTGCATTTTCGACAGCGTAATTTCATATCTTTTCGAACAGTTTTATGATCAATACGGTCATATCGAATAGGTGATAGTGGCGGTGAAACACTGATGTTTTTGACTTTTTTTAATGCTTTAAGGTTACCCCGTGCCCCTTTGTTATTACAAGGGATGGGAGATTTAACTTTTCCGAACACAAGGGTTATAACGCCATCAACAATTTCTTTACTTGGGAGCCTCCTCCGAGAAAATTTCAAACGGCATATACCGTCGCATACGAAGCCGCAAATCCCAAAATTCCTATCCTTATTTGTCCAAAAATTAGTTTTTGTTTGGTTCTCCAACCAATTTCCAAAATTTATTCTTTAAAATGGTTTTTGCATGTGGTTAATGGACACCAACGGGATACCGCAAAGAGTACCGCTAACCGACGCCAACCACTAATCACATGCGGTGTGAAACGTAAAACTCTCGAAGGCCAATAAACAACAGTGGCCTGGTTGCACTTATGAGACAATTGCCAACGACGCTTGATCTCGCTCGCCCAGAGCTGCTTTACGAATGGTTTTTGACTCTTATGGTAGAATTACTGAAATCGTATCGTGCTATTGCGTGTCAGCTGACAAAATCCGTAACAAATAATAAGCATGTTGATGCTTATTGAAAATGTGTTGGCAACGTTTGCTACGTAAAAATCTACAGAAAATAGATTTTTACGTAGCAAACGTCAACTTCTGGCTTACATACATACACACACACGTATAAAGCAAAGTAACAGCTGAAACTTTCGCTGGCAGCCTCACGTTTTTACTAACTAACATACAGACTTAAACGATACGACAACTTCAAAAGTAAGACGAAACGATTTGACTAACGAAGCCATTATCCTCTCAACATTTTCTGTTTGCAACAAGCATTCAATCACAAACATTCTTAGTTCCAGTGGCGAAATATGATATGTTTTTTTCTCTTTTCAATATATGAGTCGCTCAATCTTTTTTAATTTCCTTTTGAAAGGTCAACAGCATGATACAATTATACAAGGTACTTGCACAAGCAAAGCCTGTTAATGTATACAATGCAGAAACTTGTCAAACTTTCTTTACAAGCCGCAAAAATGTTAGTGTATGTGTGTGAATAAAATGATTACAGTGTTGCCAATGAATTTGCATGTGGCTGTGTCTCCAATTACACATTGGAGAAAATTACACTACACATCCTTTGTGTAGGTTAAAATTAAAACATAAATAGAAGTCAAAATAGAATTACACACAGATTATACATGAATCTAATTATAGGCCTACACATGTGAGTACAAATTACACACTCTGTATATTACACACATATTGGCAACACTGAATGACTATAATCATTCATGAATGCCGCGTCTGCAATTGTACTTTAGTTACCCTGTAATTGTTATTTTTAACAACAAAAGACATCTGTTTTTGACTAAATTCTGTTTGTTTCTACCAACAAAATGCGTGTGTTTCTTGGTGTTGCAATTTTGTTGTAGTCGTGCAAGTACCTTGTATAATTGTATCATGGTCAACAGTTAATGCCGAAAGCCAGTTATAATGCTTACACCGGGACTATTTGCATCATTAATTTCTCTCAAATCTAAAAACAATTTACAAAACATATTTAACTTATTGTTTCTGATTGTTGTCTTAAAATATTTTTTAACTGTACCAACTAAAAACTATTCGGAGTTCATGGTTACATAGGGCGGCATGAGAAAAAAAGTTTACGAAAACATAGTTTTGTTATATTATATTACACTGTCAAAAGATGTTCTATACCATATATTCACCATACTCGTATTATTTCCAATACACATTAGTGTAGACACTGAAAGTTGCAAAATCAAGAACGCCTTTTGTCAATGTAACAACCTACGTTGTCACTTTTTCTAACAACGCAAGTTGTCAACTTGTAAACGGACGTGTACGAACTGACAACGGTTTATTGTCAACTTTTCGTTATTGATATCGCTGGTTGCCAACTTGCAATCATTCGTTGTCAAACTGACAACAGTGTATATAATTTTAACACAAAAGATTTGTTGATGAACTTTTGGCAACAAATCTGATCAGTTTGAGCAGGTATTGTGTATTTTTTTCTTGAGTGTAGATAATCTCTCCTCAATTAATAAAAGCATACTCAAGAGACTAATTTTGGCTTTAGCCCACTCAGATAAAACTTTCTAGCTATGCTAATGCCGATATGTAAACATTATCAACATAACATGCGTAAAACATTCTTGTTAATAAATATTCTGAGAAAATAAAAATGGTTAAAAAAACACACTAAATAATAGGTCTGTTCCAGATGCATAACAAAACAGTCCGAACTTGTACAAAGTTATCCAAAAGCGTTCTAGATAGCAATTTTTGTGCAATTTTGAGAGCGAATGAGAGAGTAATTTTTTCATTTCCTTTACAAACTAGTACGAACTTTTTCTTCTGGGTAAGTTCGGACTAGAATTAAATAATCAGCTGTTTTTTGTTTACATATGAAACTGAAAAATTAATCAAAATATAGGAAAAAAAGTTTTTACATACAAATTTATTAAAAATGTGAAGTTTTTGAACAAAGTTTAAATTTTAAGTTCATTTGCGCATATTTCTCCATTTCTTTAATATAAAAAAAATGTTTTTTATGATTTTTTAAATAATTCACGTAGCTTCTACTTTTTTGGAGATTTTTTTTCATTTACATACTTTTTACAGGTGTTGCCAATGATGCGAAATTTTTGTTTTTATAATGTTATGCGTTTTAAGCGACTAAAATCACTAAAATAAAATTTAATTTAAAAAGTAAGCAGCACTAGTATTTCAAGATGGGCAGTTATGGTTTTTTGCGTTCCAGCAATTTTGGATAACTTTTGCACATTCAGAGAGTAATCTTCTTTTTACTCTCATTAGTCCGAACTTGTAAGAAATCTTGTGGAACACACCTTATACATTTGTATATCGTTAAGGTCAGCGTTGCGTTTTCGCATCACACATATTGTCAACCACAAAAAACATAGGAGATGCATAATAAAGTTTATTATTTTAACAAATATCTCAAAACGCATCTATCAGCTACCCTCGTTAAAAGTCACTCCTTCAAATATTGTTTATTGCTATATTTATATTAGTTTTTATAAAAATACCCAAAAAGTAAGAAAAACCAATTTTTTAAATAAATATTTTTTTGCAAAAGATTTAAGTTTTACGAAACGAAAATCCTGAAACACGTGAATTAGTTTATAAATTAAAATTAATTTTCTTCTGCTTAGTTTTAACATAAATTAATATGGGTAACGCTGAGATTTGATGGAAGTGAGCGTTGCGTTTTCGCAGATGTTGCTCAGTCATCAATACGAAAAACTATAGCAGACTATTTGGAGGAGAAACGAATAGCAAATGACGTCGATCAGTTAACATGGATCAAACTAAATAGGCTCAAAGTACAGGATAATTATACCTTTAGCTATTCTATATTTAGTCACACCCCGAGAAGAGTTCAGAGCGAACAAATGTTCAGTGGTGTTGGTCCTGTTTACATACTTCATTATAATAGAGAGAAGTGAAGAAAAGTACTTTAACTTGTTTGTTTTTAAGCTGGTTAAAACAATATTGTTTATTCTTTCATTTATTTAATTAATCGAGCCCATAGGGCCATATATGATTCAAATGTACAAAAAGTGATGAACTTATGTCTAATCACGTGTGTGGTACATTTATTGAAATAAAAGTTAATATAAAAAACATTTATAACTTATTATATTTATTATATCGACCCCTGTGCCCGAAATTATCGTATGTTACACTTTTTTCGAAATCGACTTTTTCATGCAAATTGGTTCTAAATTAATCATTAACCATTAATCTGTTGACAAAATATTATAGCAATAATTATAATAGTTACGGAGGTAACACAATGTACATTTTATCTTATGTAACAGTGTAATTTACTTTGTGGTCAAAATGATCGTATATGACATCAGGGCTGCCATATTTGACTTCAAAAATAAGATTTGACGAGTTTTTCCTTAAAATTTACGATTTTATAATATTGTAAATATCATCCCTACCACGTCAAACTATCCAATATGCAAAATTCGTTTGTCAGATTCGTTATATTCGTACCCTAATTTATACGATATGCCTCGTTTCAAAATGCTTTAAGCCTGGTACTTTTAGGAATACGCTGACTTTAAATTCAGAATTGACGGGTGTTAGCGCTCTTCTAAAAATTACAAATTTGCATATTGGATAGTTTTACATTTTTAAGAAAAATTTACTATTACAATTCATATATGAACCCCATAGAAGACTTTAATGTAGCTTTACAAACTTTTTCCTAGTAAAATTCTTTATATAAATTTACCCTTTCATAGACATACATACCTTCAATGTAAAATAAAAGCTTTACTTGCTTTAAAATAAACAATTATGTAAGTATTAATTTGAAGTAGATTTCTTGCCAAAAGTGTTTAGATTTCTTATGCGCCAGTTTTGATATGGAGAAAATTTTAAACACTCCTTATGGAAAAATATTACAGTTTTAATGATTAAACAGAATACCGGAATAAACACATTTTCCATACAAATTGGCACAAAAAGCAGCCGCAGAAAGCAGTCGTGAAATAGAATCTATTTTATTTTGAGAGCGTTTTGTCTTATGCTCTCACAAATAAATACTTATTATCTCAAAAATGTTACCATACTTTCAATAAATTTCATACATTTTGTAAACAAAACTACAAAGAACAATAAGCACTAAAGAAAATAAAACATAAATTAGAAAGCATTTGAAGTTACTGCCGACGATTTTATTATGGGCTTTATTAATTTGGTAGCAGACTTTATTCTGTTTCATCATTTACTCCCGCAAATACGCCTATTATAATGTTATTGTTTCCGAAAATGGCACAAGAAGTTGATGTTGTTTCTTGTGCGGTGAGCGTGATGGAAAAGGTGTCTTTACATGGTAATACAAAGTATTACGACTTTGTAGAATCAAAATATTATGAAATTCTCTCCGTGTTAAAAAAAAGGGAACAAAAGTCTGTTGTAGGTATTTTTCATGTTTACACTGATACTATAAGTAAAATGAAGTAAAATGCAATCAAAAATATTAAACTGCTGAGTTAACAACAAAAAATTGGAAAATTGCAAAAAAAAAATATGTGTGCTAATAAAACTAAATATTGGAGAAAACATTTTATTATTTCAATGTAATTTTACTACAAAATATATTTTTTTTACAGGTTTGTTTATTGTTTGTCTGCTTTTGCTGTAACATCAGCTACATGATGGTTGCAGTCGTACATTATTTACAAAACCAACATGAAAATTTCCTGAGTTGATTTCGGTTGTTTTGTAAAAGTGTTAACACCTTCAATAAATACCATTAATACTGCCATTATTTGCTTTAAAATACACCTCTGGTGTTGTAAGAATACATACGTTTCTAAAATGGTTTAGGAAATAAACATTTACCGATCGCTTGTCAAATTTTCTATCCGTATTCTCTCCTACTCGATATATTATGCGTTTACATGATAGGATTTTGTACAGCATTTTTTGACATGTCGTAATACATTGTATTATCATGTAAAGACATCTTAAACGAAGCTGTAATGAGATATGCTCAGCTCTATATATAGGGTCCGCCATCTAACGTTTTTTTTCAACTAGTGCTTATTTCGTGAATGGTAACACTTAGCTCATGTCTGATTTGACAGATAATTAGTTTTATCCTTCCGCTGAACGAATATGGTTGTGTATACGCTTGAACAACGCTGGGAAATATTGCCAAAAAAATCATATTTTCAGATGAAGCTCATTTTGATCTTGGCGGGTTTGTAAACAAGCAAAATTGTCGCATTTGGGGCACAGAAAACCCACACGCATACATTGAAAAGCCGAGGCACCCAAAACGAGTCACTGTTTGAGCGGATTTTGGTCCAGAGGCAAAATTGGGCCAATGAGTGGCCGTTACAGTCAATGGCGATCGTTATCGGGCCATGTTGAACGAATTTTTGTTCACAAAAATTGAAGAGGAGTATATTGGCAACATTTGGTTTCAACAGGATGGCGCTACGTGCCACACAGGCGAAGCTACACTCGATGTTTTGCGCCCTGTTTAAAAAAGTTATCTGGCGGACCCTATATATATTAGCTTATTATTGGAAATAGAAAACAGTCAAATGAAGCCTGTATTGCGACAGTTACGCTGGTCAGAACCGCAACAAAGTCATAATATCTATGCTGGCGTATTTTTTAAATACTATGATGCCAGTAGATTCCCTACATTGCACCATTGAATCTTTCGTGCGTCTAATTAATGACCGACTATTATCCGTAATGCGCGAACATCAGGCTACGACTTCAAAAATTGGAAGCCACTTTCTATTTCGTTAATGCCCAACAAAATTAAATTTATTTTCAATGACCTCCGTTACGCTACATTTAAAAAAATTCCTACTTCAATTAAACTAGTTTACGGATATTTTGATAAGTCTGAGAGAAAGCTTATAACCAATTTAAATTTCACTTATAATCTCTTAACATATAATATAGTATATGCTAAGAGATTATTATCTCAACAAAGAAATTTACAGATTTAAAAAATCTTTGTTTAAAAATAGTATACCACCTAAATATCTTTATTATATTTCAAAAACAAAAGATTCCTTAAATGAAACTGACGGCGAACATTAATTCCCTACAATATTTTTCAAATACATATAGGTACATCAGTCGTTAAGCTTCTATGGGCGTCATCGTAATTATTTCTTAAGTGCGGTCAGGCTTGTGTGTGTTGCTTCGCCTTCGAGATTTTTCGTCTCGCTCGCACTGGTTGACTGATCTGCCACGGATAAATAAATACATATAAGTACATATTTTAGTTGAAATAATATTTATGTTAACGTCAAATATTATAATATTGTTACGGAAATGGCCGTCGACAGGGTTAATGCTGCATTACGCAAAAATATTCAAACAGGGTTAACGTAAGTGATACAGAAAATATTCCTACAAGGTCGATGCAAAAAACTAACTAGAACAGTAGCAAAGAGCTATATGTATGTATGTACATGCGTAGCACATACCAGAGAATGACAAAAGTATCGTTTTAAGTACTTTTTGAGTGTTGGCTGTCAAACAACTACGAATGCGTGCAGCTAAAAGTAAAATACACGCAAAATACAAAAGCACGCATTAATTTTAAGCCGAATACGTATAACCATGATACAATTATACAAGGTACTTGCACGACTACAACAACATAATAATACCAAGAAACACACGTATTTTGTTGGTAGAAACCAAAGTAAATTTATATCAAGTATATGCAACTACTCAGGTGATTCATTTTTTTCTCGTTTCGTGGCAATGCCTGAATTTCAAAAGTTGTTTACAATGTTCGTACGTCATTTTGTTTTCTTTTGCTTTGTTATACACAATTGTGTATACTGAAAACGTATGTGAAAAAGTTTAAATAAATGTTTACTTAAAAAATGTGTTACAAAACATTTAAAAATAATTATATTTAATTATTTAATATTTTATTATACTTATTTCACATATTAAAGGTTTATCAATTAATAAATTTACTTTGGTTTTGTCTATCCATACATATCCTTTTTGTTGTATGTAGATCTATTGCATTAAATAAGCAAACGCATTGAACATTTTACCATACTAAACCAAATCAATGCAAATACAAATTTATTACATTAGCACTAACTTTGATAATATTAGTGCATTTTTTTCATTAAACTAAAATCCCTTCAAAGTAATTTATGAATATTGCATTGTTACTTTTATTTCACTATTTTTCCACCACTTCACACATTATGAAAAGTATTATTGCATTATAGTGCAAAATACAACTTAAATGTGTACATACATATGTACATAAGAACATACGTACATACATAAATATGTAAATTTTTTCCTATGTACACCCAAGACGAAAAATCATATCATTACGTTTTTTATAATTTTTTCGAGAGATGTAATTGTTCCAAGCGGTAGTATTTTTCGTTTATAAAATCACCATTTTTTAAGATATAACTACAATAAATGAAAACCTAAGTTATGATCTTTTGTCAATTGCACGGTTTTCTATATAAGGTCGAGATGCAACGTACTTGAAGTATGAAACTCTTTAATTTTTTCAATTGGTTCTGAAATCTAGTTTGTATTTATATTGACAGTTTTCCTTTTCTTTAATCTGTACGTACATACTTATAAAGGTGCCCTCAATGAACTTTACTGTATTTTTTATTTTATTATTTGTGCTATCTGATAAAATAGGTTAAGGTTTTATTCAATATTACTGTGTACAATATTTGATAATGCAATAATATGGCATTACTTCATGATGACTAAGCACATCAATACAAAATCAATGCATTTTTCGCCATGCTAATGCAATATTAATCCATTACTTTTAAGAGATTTTATTGAAGTGAAAAAATAGTGCACTAAATTTAAATTTGCACTAAAATTTTTGTTTTTCAATCAGTGCTTATGCAAAAGTGATGCAAGTTGCCCAGGTCTGGTTGTATTCATCTGTTTTTGACATTCATCCATTATTCTTACACAAACAAATCGCCTGTTGTTTTTGTACTTTCTTAGTTGTTGTAGACCTGCATATACTTTATATAAATATGCTTTGGTAGAAACATACCTATAATTGTCAGAAGCAGATGTCTTTTGTTTTTAAAAATAACAATCACAGGGTAACTAAAGTACAATTGCAGACTCGGCATTCATGCATGATTATAGTCATTCAGTGTTGCCAATATGTGTGTAATACACAGTGTGTAATTTTTACTCTCATCTGTAAGCCATGTAATGAGATTCATGTATAATATGTGTGTAATTCTACTTTGGGTTCTATTTTTATTTAATTTTGTTTTAATTTTAATCTACACAAAGCATGTGTAGTGTAATTTTTTTCAATGTGCAAATTCATTGGCAACACTGTAATCATTTTATTCACACACATACACTAACATTTTTGCAGCTTATAAACAAAGTTTGACAACTTTCTGCATTGCATACATTAACAGGCTGGGCTTGTGCAAGTACCTTGTATAATTGTATCATGGGCTGGGCTTGTGCAAGTACCTTGTATAATTGTATCATGCGTATAACTATAAACTTCCAACAACTATGTATGTGTATACACATTTTTGAAATTACCCAGCGCAAACGAATACAAGAAAAATTTTTCGACTGTGTGAATATAAAAATATTCTGAATATTAAACCGAATACACATGCGTAATACAGCGTTATTTTATGTACACACGTTAAGCAGTAGTGCTGCCAAAAAAGTGAATTGGTACAACGGTGCCATATTATTAGATTGCATGACAGGTATATAAAGTGTGATTTAATAATTTTCGACTGTGCTAAAAACATTTCTAACTAAATATTTACTAGAAATCCTCATACATTTAACTACACTTATATGGAAAAACATATCGTATAATTAAAATAAATATTTTTTATTGCATGAAAGTGTATATACTTGTTGTATAATATTCTAAATTTATTTTTGTTTTTCTATTTAGGTAGAATTTTAGAATAAAGGGAAAAAGTTAAGTGCACCCTACAATCGGAATATCTCGAGATCAGTTAAATATATTGAAATATTTCTTTCGGGCGAAGTCAAAAATGCTAATATAAGAAAATAAAATTATTTTAATATATATTTTTTATGGTACAAAACAAAATTTTTACCAAATTTTTACTTTTTTCAGAAAATCTGCGCGTATGTCCGCATTTATGAAAAGGCTCTCTAAAATCTTAATTTAACATATTGAAAACTATCAACGTAATACAATGTTATACTTGAAACTTTCAAAATCTTCCGTTACAACTTTTTATAAGCGCTTAAACACAAAAAATATATTTAAAATTGGCGATTTTCGGACACTGCTGAATGTAGGGTAATGTCCAAAATGCAAAATAATTGGCTCTTAGCACATTCTGAATGTATTGTCTTTAGCGCTATGTAGTTTAAAAGTGCATGTGTTAAACAAAGTTTTTCACAAAATTTAAAATAATGAAGATACTTTTTCTTAAAAAAACATCGCTTTTTCAGGAAATTTTTAAAATTAATTTTTTAATTTTTTAATTCTTAGCCTTTGTCCGATTTCACGAATGCGGATATTAATAAGTTTTCTTACTTATTTTTATTAAAAATTTTGTAAAAAATTTAATGCTGTCTTTTAATTTAAAATCCAACAATATAACTAAAAATTTATAGGTGAAATACCAAAAAAAAATGTAAGGAAAAAAAGTTTTTTGTCTAAAGTTAAATATCTTCTAAGCTATGAGAGATACGCTAACACATCTGAGGACATTATTTCTTAATAATTTTGAGATTAGCTC
Source organism: Nowickia ferox (assembly GCA_936439885.1). Classification (NCBI taxonomy): domain Eukaryota; kingdom Metazoa; phylum Arthropoda; class Insecta; order Diptera; family Tachinidae; genus Nowickia; species Nowickia ferox. The sequence goes on from OW387028.1 coordinate 5,615,581, forward strand.
AAAACGGTTTATTCCATAAAAATCGGATGATTTTTCTAAAAATTACAAGCCTCAGAAGTTTTTTTGAGTCCCATGTGGTCAACTTAGGCCCACTGTAACTCCTGTCCAGCTTAAGCCCGAAGGTTGCCAAGACATGTGTTATAAAGCCTAAGTCCTCCTCTACGAATTTTCATATAAATCCAATGAGTAGTTTAGAAGATCCAGATTTATTACCATTTATTTTCCAAAAGTCCCCACTGTGCAAGCGTTAGTTCGTCGACGAGGATTATGCATTTGAAAATTTTACCGCATTAAAAATAGCAAGTTACACAACACGCGTTATAAACGCCTTTTCTATCAGCTTTTTTACTTATTTTTACATTGTAAAAATGGATTTGGAACATTTTTTATTTCTTTTTTATGCAATACTGGGGGCAAATTTCGGCTTTCGATACGACTCGTAATTTAAAAATGTTTCCATATAAGCTTTATTAAAATATTTTTAAATTACGAGTAGTATCGAAAGCCGTAATTTGCCTCCTGTATGTTTTTCAAACTCTGCAATAAGATTTTCTTCCATGATTCTATTTTTTTTTTTAATTTTTTCTTTTTTAAAAAGTGAACCAACTTTCTGCGGCACACGCGTAATTTATCGTATGCAAAAACACTCTACAGCTCGCACTAACACGTGTTATGTACTTCCAGCTTTATAAATTTGATCACGATCACACGTAAATCACACAATAAAATCACGACTTTTGCACATCACTAGTAATAAACCTTGCAATATGATTTATCCAACTGTTAAAATTATCAAGTGTAGGGTACGGCATGATCGTCGAACTATAAGATGACCATTCAATGCGTTTAGTCATCGGCATCTTGGCAATAAGTTCCTCCATCAAAGTGGGATTACTTATGTATATCTCGCACAGCATCACAACTTTTCAAAAACGTTGTTAGGTTTAAAACTTTTGTAACTAATGGCACTAATTTTTCCAAATGGTTTTCAGGTATTGCATAAATTTCACGAACCTTTTGCAGTTGGCTTTTAATCAAAATCTCAAAGACGGGCATATTTAAACCCGAGCTGTTCAATTATCTATCTAATGTTTCGCGGATTTATCAGCAAACATTCTACCTCCTTACGGGCTGACCCTTTCGAAGGCCATTGTTCCGGGTAACCATGCAACTCCTGTAAATCATACAATTTTCGTGTAGGCTGGTGTGTACTATTACTTGCATTTGAAAATATACTCGAATAAGTTGGTATAAATGGTGGCTATGAGATTATAATAGTGATACAATAGTTAGCGGCGGCTCTTGTGTTGAGCAGTACTGTAATACGGACATTCTAACACGGTACTTGTTCTTAATAATTGTTCCTGCCATTGTGCCCTCTATGTTCCACTTTGTACCAACCTTGCATGGTAAGCTGGGTGTTGTCTTCGAGCAGTTTCAGTCTTTTCATTAGACAGGCAACCACATCGTCGCTGTTATCACGTTGCTCTACAATTTTGGCTTCACTTGGCGTGATGCTGTGATCGTTATCACTTACGATTACGGCGATGAATTCCACATAGTTACAACAAAGTCTTCTCAGCGTTTAGGTAACTTCCGTTGTTGAAAGGTGGCTCCGATTCGGCATTCTCTCAAGGCGTTTTAAAGCTGACTTGTATAGCTGCCTGCGAGTAAATTTTCGGCTGAAAATTTGGTACACAATTTTGTAAGAATTGAAATAAAATTTTTGTTCCACTTAGGACCGTCGTATAATATGATTTTTCGTATACATTTTTATTTTTTATATATAATTAAATCAATAAAGTCCTAATTTTGTACAATACAAACGCAAAGCATTGAATAAAGTTCGAATAATAATATTTAAATTGTGTCAAAAATTAACTAAATGTTCTTAATAGTAACAAACCAAAAAAGTTTGTCTTAAGTAGAACAAAAATAAGCAAATTAACTAAGATGTGCATAATTAGTGAAGAACAAACGACAATGGCAAGACTTTTGTAAATTTAAAGATGGTAAAATTGAACTTTTATTACAAAAAAAGCTATCAGCAAATTGTAATATGCACTGAAAGGCTGAGTATATAAAGCAGAAACCCACTTCAATTGACACCACACACAATGTACCAAACACAAAGAACGCTGGTGATGAAGGTGCAGTGACGTTTCAAAACAGCTAGTTGTTCCTTTCTGCTAGTGTTTGTCAGAATATTTACAATTAACCTTGGTGTTATTTGTTCATAAATAATTATCACATGTAATTTGGCTTAAAGAAAGTTGAGCCTAATTAAATTAATACAATTGTTTAAATGAAACGGTCAAAACTGAACTTTTTGCTTAGTAATTGAAGCACCAAATTCACTGACTTTTGGCTTCTTTGGTGGGTCAAAAGAACTGATACTTCAAAATTCTTTCAAATTGGTGTGAATTGGACTGTTGCTTATCGAGCAACATAACTTTTATAAAAAAAACTAATTTTTTTGTCTATGGATCAAAACACTGGGCGTCGTAGGATTAAGTGGCTGGCTGATCAGGATTTTTCAAGAAATCATTAGTGATATCGCAAAGTGCAAACAATGAGATATCAGGTGCTTCATCGTGGGAATTTGGTAATTTAATAACGGTTCATATGGGTTTTTCTGGGTAAAAAGATGTTAATTTACTAACGGGTAGATATATAAGTGTGTCTTACAACAATACAATACCCTTCCTAACCTAATCTTACATCTGCAGCTTACTTTTGATATGAATGATGTATGAAACTGGCTATTTACTTTTTCAGATTTAGGCCCTTAAACAATGGGGAATGCCGGAAGTGCCCACAACTTACACAACGATTATGGTGGAAGTGAATTAAATTCATATACTGCGCAACAATGTGTAAAACGAACAGATGAAAAAGGAAGAAAATATCAAGTTGTAATGGGCGAGTGGTCGAGCGGTAGAAAAATTGCCGACTGCAGAGTTCTACCAAAGCCTACAGAAAATCTTAAGCTTAGACCTACAACAAATGGGGCCATTTTACAGGCAGGTGGTACGATTAGTTTCCGAGCCAAAGAACAAGTAGACGTGGACCGTAAAAATGAACCGGTTGCTTTCCAACCCATGAGACGTTCGCAGACTCTCATACTTGATGTTCAAAGTGACACAAAAACTGAATTTTGCAGGTCGAAAACACTGCTACATGTTGGTTATAATAAGAAAAAATCGCAGGAAAACGTTTTAACTAACTTCGAAACTCGTCCTCTATTAGCAGGACAAAATACAACTACAGCATCTACTCTTATGACTAATAAATATAATAAGAAATGTAGGGCTCCTCTTGCACCTACAAAAATATCAGCACGAGTTGCAAGTACTAGTACTGATGACAAATTGATATGCGCCGAAAGAAAATCAACATGGCTAGCTAAACCTCGCATTTACAGAACAAACAGTAATAAAGCATCCGTACCACGAAAGCAGCTGACAACACCAGCAATAACGAAGAGTATACCCTTCCAACAGAACTCCAACACGCGAATATCAGTAACGAGTTCTAGACCAACAGGTAAAATCAGTCCGCCTTGCTTTAGCAAATTGCCTTATCGACGAGAAAAAAGTTTTGATTCTAAGCTTCTGAGGCACAGAGAAACAGATGATTGTAGTGATAAAAAAGGTTCAAAACAAATGCAGCGAAACCCTCCAATTTCGCAAAATATTAATGAATCAAAAGGTAAATTAGATCGAAATTTATGCGGTAATAACGAAAAGAAAATAGTTCCTAAACAGATGGAAAATGTTGAAGAAAATAAAGATTCCACAGCGTTCCGTAATACTTACCGATCGGAAACGAATTATCTTCGGGAGAGACATAAAACGGAGAAATTTTTACGACAAGAGGCACCACAATTCAACTTTGATAAAGATTCGAAAACCAATGATATAGAAGATTCTACTGTGATAAATGAACGAAAAAAGTCTCTGCAATCACGTATACCCCAATTAAAACGCACTTTTTATTTTGGTATGGAGACCGCAAATAAATATCTTTCTCCATTGCAAAAACTTGAATGCGAAAATGAGGTGGTATTATATCATAACATTGAACCCGAAGAAGAAATGGTTGATTCCGGTATATTAGTGCATTTACGGCCCACATTGCCTAGAAGACAGCCTGAAACGCCCAGTTTTAGTCCAACAGCAGCTTGGAAAAACCTTCTGGAGAAACAACGTCTGGAGGTCGAACGTTCAAAACACACAAAAAGCATCTCAAACAGTAGAATTCGTGAAACGCCTATATGTCTAAAGTCCAGCACAAAAAATAATTATATATCAGCAAGCACTAACTGGACCCCTCAGCAAGATCTCGAAGATGATGATGACAATGAAGAAGATGATGCGGAACATCAAAAATATAATACTATGAAATTTCCGGAGAAAATGGAGAAAGAAAAAGAAAATTGTACAAAGGCCTTACACATTTTTAGTTTATCTCTACCAAGGGATGTGCATTTACAATGTGTGGAACAGCAAAATAGTTCGAAGGCGCCATATTGGTTAGTACCAGGCTTCAATAGCTTGCAAAAGCTTAAAACCCATTTAGCTAAAAACACAGATCTTCGCCCCATCGCCAAATGTACCTGTATTTCAAATACTACTTTTAAAAGTAACAGCTACCAACTTCAAAATACTTTCGGTGACTCCTTTAGAGTGGAATCGGAAAGTACTCATCAGCTAAATTGCGACCTTAACAAAAGTAGACACATTATCTACAAAAACGATAATTGGCTTTTACACAAATCCAAAGCAAATAATACTTCATTGTCTGATACTTCTAAAGCTGCCGACAACAGTTCTTTAAAACCTTTAAACACAGTTCCGTTAGTTAATTTGCAACCGAAATCTTTAACAAATATATGTGGCGGTAAGCATATAGTTTATCTTCCAGTAAAAGGTACATTTAAATCTATACCGGACAGTCAGAAAAATCCAAAGCAATCCAAGATGAATAAGCCGACCTACACCCAACAGCGACAACGACAGAGGCAAGAAACCACGCGACAAAGCTTACAAGATTTAACACCAATTCAGCATGTACATCAGGTATGAAATTATTTCAAGTACTATCTAGCTTATATGAACAATCAGCAGAAGCTTAGTAATCTTAAAATGATTTCTTATTGCTGTTGGCACGGATAATATTTAAATAAAATTTTTAAAGATTATATTCCCCATGGTATTTAGACATTTTAGATTTATTATGAATATAGTTCTAAAAATATCCACCGTTCCAGATGTTTGGAGGGTTGGTAGTCACACAGATTTCCAAAATTTAAAATCCTAGTTGTTGTGCTGATTTTCGTCTTATTAGTATTATATATATATATATATATATATTACTAGCTGACTCTGCAAACGTTGTTTTGCTACATAAAATTATTTGTAGGGAATTTCTAGGGTAGAAAATAATTACTTTCTCATTGTAAGTGTGTTAGGATATGGTATATGAGTGATGGATACAGGGAGTTCTGTGAACAATGAACGAATATAAAAATAAAAACACCAAACATTTATTGTTTTAAATTTATTATAATTTATAAATACTATTAATTAATTAATAATATTAATTGTTTTCAAATTAACGCATACCAAATTCGAAGACTATTGCTATTATATATTTCAAGATATAAGATTATTATAATAACTTTGTATGGCCGTACCCCTTCCTCCAGTCCTATTCTACAAATATTTTGAATTACTTAGCACCTTGCTGTGAAAAGAGGCCATACCAAATTTGAATACTCTGGCTCCTATAGCTTCCAAGATATAAGATATTTCGTTTGTATGGGCGTGGCACAGCTCACTCAGGGATATGAAAAAAAATACTACCTATACCTACCGAATAAACGTACACAATTTCATAGAAATAGGTCAAGCCGTTTCGCAGGAGTTCAATTACAAATACCACGACACGAGAATTCCATAAATTTAGATATTACAGTGGGTGTAAGCTCATCTGGTCTGTTTTATCAGGACGCAAGTAATTCGTTCACGTTGGCCAAGAAATTTCGCGAACTATTCCGGTTTATCATGGTGTACCTGAGGGTTCCATATTAGGGTCTCTGCATTCTGTATGTCAATGAGGTTTTTAATGTGTTGAATTTTTTAAATGGTTACATTTATTCTGATAATATACACATCTTAGCATCATGGGATTTATTGAATGTTCATACTGCGGAGGAAAGAGTAAACTATGAATTAGCAAGCCTTGAAATGTGGTCAAAAGAAAACAATTGGTGTATATATTTTTTGGGTTTGAGGTCTGTTTTAATAAATAAATAAAATTGCTTTTTAATTAATTTTTGTTTATTTATTTTCCGATATTTCGACCAACTTTGTTCGCCATCTTCAGGGTATGACTAAACTACAACAATAATTATTTAATAGTATTTTAAAATTTTTATCACAATTATAATTACTTTTAAAAATTTTTGATCTTAGCTGTAGATCTATTCCCTTTTAAGTTCTGTCACCTACTGTTGATATGTTTTTCTTTAGTCCTCTCTTTGTTTATTATGTGTCTGTATAAGTGTGCGCAATTATCAGTATCTGTCTTATAGTTAATTATTTTTCCATTTGGTATATTTATTATATGTAACATCTCTTGCACGTATCTCTTGGTTATAGTTTTTCTCTCTCTCTAATATTTTAATTTTATTAAGTTCTGGCTTATGTCCAGTTTTTGCGCAGTAGGCAGCAAGTGCAGTTTTTTATTTGTCAGCGGTTTGTTACTTGTTTTTAAGTCTGATTTATGCGATGCTAATCTTGTCTTTAATTTTGTTTTTGTCGTCTCGACATACACTTTTTGGCATATATCAGTCTCGTCACCATTACACCTTATTTCATATACCACGTTGGATTCATCCATAATATCTATCTTTGATTTCATATTATTAAATAATTATTAAAACGGACTTCAAGCCGAGCACATATATACACCAATTGTTATAGTAAAGGTCTACAATATTATACACTCACACATTCAAAAGAAAACTTTATGCATTTAAACCCTACAAAATGTAAAATCATGATATTCTCTATGCGGCGAATATTGTCAAAGGACCCTAGGGCGCCTGGTAAGATTCAAAGATTGGATGGCTCATGGACGGAATCCAGCTCTGAGACACTTTCTGCTCTGATGGACACTCACTTTTCTGGCTGTAGGGAAGTAAGAGAAGAAGCACCGACGGAGGTTAATTTTTAGTACTTGTCGGAACCAGCATTAGGGGGAGCAGTGGACGACATTGAAAAAAGCAACATGGGCAATAAATACATTTGAACCGTATAAATCACAGGGCCCAGATGGTATTTTTCCAGCCACGTTGCAGAATGTCCCAGAGCGCGTACTACTGTCTTTGGTGGGTATGTTTAACATATGCTTAATCAAGAGGTTTATACCGAAAGGCTGGAGAGAAGTTAGAGTCATCTTCATACCCAAAGCGGGTAAAGCAAGCCACTCAAAGCCAAGGATTTCAGGCCAATCAGTCCTTCGTCGTATATTTTGAAAACATTAGAACGACTGATTGATCTGCATCTAAGGAACACAATTGATATCCTCGTAATTAGTGGCGCTCAGCATGCCTATCGCAAAGGCAGGTCTATTGAGAGTGCGCTTCATGCCGTGGTTGTTGTTATAGAGAGAGGATTTCCGCACAAGGATTATACACTGGCAGCATTCTTAGACATTGAGGGAGCCTTTAACAACATTAGTATAGAGGCTATTAGGGAGTCGCTGGAGACACAACTTTCTATTGGAGTCGATGTTATCATGCTTAGTAGCATAATCATCAACTCGAGTATGGGAAGGGGAAAACTGGGAAGATTAGTAAAAAGAGGTACACCACAGATAGGAGTTTTATCACCTCTATTGTGGTTGTTGGCAATGAACGCAATCTTAGGCGTTTTGACAGGAGCGGATGGAAAATAGTTGCATATGTGGATGACGTGGTTTTACTGGTAACGGGAAAGTTTCTTCCCACTACCAGTGAAGTCATGCAGTCTGCGTTGGGCGATCTATCCTCCTGAGCCAGCAGTAAAGCACACCTGGTTAAGCTAGTTATATATGTATATATTATCGGCCCTGATCGGTTGGAAATCGCACAATTTTAGAAAAATAAATTCTGACAATATAAATATTTTTTTTATATATTTTTTTCAATTTTTTTATTATATACAGGGCAATTATGAATAAAATTTCGCTTGAGATTTCTCCCGGGGAACAATGGAAAAGTGAGAAATCTTACGCGAAATTTTATTCATAATTGCCCTGATAGATTCTCAAATATCATGTCTAAAAGAAAATTATCGTGTATGATTTTAAGCACGTCTGCAGACCATTATTAATTTTTTGAAAACGAGAAATTTACCATATGTATATTTTTTTCTTTCAGAGCAACGTTAGCGCAACCGAAAAGAATCCACATCGTTTTAGCTTTCAAAGTACGGTACGTGTTTTAGAAAAGCGTAGGCTAGCTGAAAAACTATCGAAAGACGCAGAAATACAGGAAGCACAGCGACTTAATGAATTAGAAGCTATGCAACGGTAAGTGCAATAGTTGTCACTTGTACCAAATACAACCTATAAATATATTAATTAATATTATTCTTAGAGTTGAAGAAGACTTTCAAAAGAAAAGAGCACCGGAAAAGGCCAACTTAAGAAATCAATTACGACTTCACCTTAAGGCATATGCAGAAAATGGGGATTATAGAAGCTTACCCCTTAACATGAATGAAAAAGATATTAGTGCGCAACATGAACATGAGAATCAACACATATCGGATACAAAAAATGACATATTTTGTAGAGCTGAACCAGATGGTGCTGTCTCCCCTTCTTTAGATTTTAATTATAATATAACTAAAGTAAGACATTCGAATTATAATTTTTCAGCTGCAAAATGTTCAAAGGACTTGGAATGTTTTTCATTCGATGGAGAAGAAAGTGAAAGCGAAACTCCATTTCCAGATTTACAATCTACTGCTTTACTTACTGAAACTTATTTACACTCTATTGTTTGAACAGAATTTTTTAATTGTGTTCCTATTGAATCTCAAAAAAATTTTGAATTTACTTACATAATTACATACACCTTTATTAAGAAAGTGAGCTTTAGTACTTAACTTACAATTAAAGCTAGCTAATTAGTTAAACTTAGTTTAACATACGTTTGAGTTAACCAAGAAAGTCTCGGTTCACACACGTCAATTTTAGTTGAGCAACTTTTCAGTTCATGGGCCAGAGAGAAAAATATCATGTCCCCCTCTTCACTAACTTCTCCTCACTCTTCTATAAGCTCAAAAGTTGCCATTTTTGAATCCTGTAAAACATATGTAAACGGATTTTAGCCGCCCATACTGTTTTCAACAATGGATTAAGAGTTCGTCGCCTCACAATTGGTTTGTCCCACCGACCATTTAAAAAAAATGAGTTAGGTATGTGGTATATATTTTGAATACCCTCTTTCTGAATCAAAAACGCGTTTCACGAAATTGGTTATGGTTTCTGAGATATTAAGCATTCATTTTGCTCAATATCAACTATTTTAAGGTTCAGTAAGTAGTGTTTTGCTGTACACGCCTCCGTTTGGCGATTGCGTCAAATTCTTCATACAAAACCGTACAAAATCAATTTAACTCTTTTTTGTTTCATTTCTGTATGAAATGTATAATAAAAGGCGGATGGCGCTGCACAGTGCTTTATTCCATAGACAAAAATACAAAAAATAATTATGTCTTATATAGTAATAAAAGTTGTGCTGTTCAATATGTAACAATCTAATTCAAACCAGTTTGAAAGAATTTTGAAATCTTAGTTCTTATTGACCCCGCCAGAGAGGGTAAGAGTCAGCGAATTTTGTGCCTTAATTCTAAGCAAAAAGTTTAGTTTTGACCATTTCATTCAAACAATTGTTTTAATTTCAGTTTTTTTAGTATAAGATTAAAGTTTAGATTTTCTTATAGCTAGGAGTATAAAAAAATAATACGTTATAAGAAATTTAAAAAAGTTTTTGTTTAACTGATTTTTGTTTTTGTATATAAAAACTCATATTATTCAACTTAAAACTAAAAAACGTTTGAAGCTTATTAAAAAGAAACAAAAAATATGGTCTTCTGGTTTTTTTCTGTTTTTGTTTAGTTAGATTTTCTAACTAAAAAAAATTTTGGAAATTTTGCCACAACTTTGAAAAATGTGTACTTTTTTACAAGCCCTAATTATCGATTTTGGTTTGAATTTCTCGACTTTTCGAAAAGATTTGAGGAAAAAAACTAAAAACATTTAAAAAAAATTAAAATGCTTTAACTGTTTGCAACAAAAGATAACAAATAAAAAATTTTAATGAAAATAAGATTGTATTCACACCTTTTTTTACGCTTCAAGAGGACGCTGAAGTCACAAATTATGTAGTTTTTTTAATGTTTTAGAAAATTATAGTTTCAAAACATTTTTATTTAAATCCTTTCCATAACTCTTTATTATACAATCATTGTTATATTTTTGTTAGTTTTATTTTTATTGAGATGCATTATTTATTAATCATAAATTTTTTTTGTAACGTCATGCGTTCCTGTACTCTAAATATAAGACTATGAGTCTTGTTGTACAAGAAATGAAAATAAATAAATAAATACAATACAATACAATTTGCAAAATATTTTTTTTTTTCAAATACGAATACAAATTTTTTACTTTTTTAAAGCGTAGTATATTTTCCATAAAATGCATATACACTTTGAAATAAAAAGTGGCATTCCAATAATTTTTCATTACTTTAAAAATCGCATATAATTAACTTAGAGTGAAAAAATTCCTAAAATTTGATTGAATTTATAAAAAAAGAAAAATATGGTCTTCTGGTTTTTCCTGTTTTTGAAGTCTAATAGTGCCTTCTATTAACTTGGTAAAAAGAATTATAAAATTTGAGCCACAACTTAAAAAACAAATCAATTCAAAAATTGGATATTTTAATTTTTTTACCCACTTTTCAATAGCTTACAAAAACTAGTAAATAACAACAATACCTTAACAAACAATGAAATAAAAATACATTTTAGTGCGCTTAAAAGAGGAAAATACTTTTTAAGCAAACAATTGTAAAAAAGTTAATTTGTTGTATTCTGAAACTAAAAGTGGGAGTTAAAATCATATATACAAAATGCAAATATACGCGAGAAAGTAAAATTGTGCTACGTGTATCTGTGAATGAAAATTTATCAGAAATGAACTTAAAACCTTTCACGGGTAGTATCCCGGAAAGTATAGTTCAACTCTGGAATACATCCGAAAAAGTGAATAATCTCACATTAATATGCCATTCATGGATGGCAGCTTGGCCAGGCCAGTATAAGCAAAAATTTGAAAATGAATCTCTTTCAGATGCATTTATGCTTTTTACTGCATTTGTGCCATTAAGATAATGCTATAAAATATTTATGCATCAAAATTTGTAAAAGTAAATTTTATTTCATTATTCATATTTCAAAGGATGGTAATAACAACATCAAAGAAGATTTGTTGTTGAGTAGAACATCTATCTACTTATTGGCCTGCAGATTAAGTTTATTGTAGAAAGAGAGAATCAAAATATTATAATACATACAGAGTTGGGCAAAATACATGGTTTGCGGTATTTAAAATACAAAATACTTTCAGGCTATGTATTTAAAATACAAAATACTTCCACATTATGTATATATGTATGTATTTAATAGGGTATTAAATTAATCTGGTTTTTGTTTTAATCGGTTATTCACTCGATTAATTAATCGAGGGTTTATTAATTATTAATTCCAATAAATACAAATATATAAATTATTCATTATTTTGAGATTTTATTAATGAAAAAAGGATAACATAACAAAAATAACAATTTTGAACTAAATCAGACGAGAAAAAATTTATATACATACACATATGTATGTATTAATAAAAAAACAAGTAAATAAGTGAGTTTTTTAAATTGTTTAATAGATTAAAGAGAACTTCTAAAATAATCTTAGAAATAGTATTTAGTTCAAATGTTTAGGTTTTAAAAGATTTTTTCTTTAGTTGTAATAAAACTTGACTTAGAAAAAATCCTTTCACTAATCGTTATCGTATAAAACAAAATATTTTTCGGTTATTTTTTAACTTTATTATAAAATTAAATGGAAGAAAAAACTGTTGACTTGTTAAATAAAATGAAGTCCCTGAAAATACTTCTTTGTTTGCATGAACATCAATGTCACAACGTATGCCTTTTGTTTATGAGCACAAATTATTTGCTTCATAAAAAATATATCGCTGGTTTATTTTGCTTATGTTGACAACACAATCTCCCAAAGCAAAAGCAACCATGTTGTTTTTGTATTGTTGTGTCTTAATAGTACCGCCTGCAAATAAAACGCCTTGTGACAAGATGCTTCAGAATTGACAACTGAATTGTGGTCATGCCAACTCTAAGAGTTGGTATAGTTATGTTTTTTAGCGATTCAAATTTTTTGTTATTGGTTTGACGAATGATACATTATAAATTCATCAAAATGCAAAACACCAAAAATGTAATGTATTTTGTAAATTATGTATTTAAAATACCAAATACTTGCATTTCATGTATTTAAAATACAAAATACTTCTACGTCATGTATTTAAAATACAAATACAAAATACGTATTTGTATTTTAAATACGTATTTCAAATACATCTATTTCAAATACTGCCCAACCCTGAATACATATTATAAGCTGGAAATGTGATATTTTTAAACAAATGGGGTTGTTTTAGATGTTTCATTCGAAATGCATTGTATGTACAATGATAGATGGTGCGGTTGCTAATATCTCTAGCAATACAAATTCTGCAAGCCTGTGTTTTAATTGCAATGCAGTTACAACGAAAACGAATAACTTTAGTATTCTTTATGGGAATTGTTATAATTTAAGTTTAAAATTTGTTAACGCACTAATAATCCGAAATTATTATTTTACTTATTAAGTAAAATATATTTTATTAAAAAATATGTAGTGTAAGCCATTGCCGAACACTAATAATATTGCAGAGAAAATAAAATCGTTTACCAACATATTGCAGAAAAATAAAATCGTTTACCAACATTTGTTGGGGTGTGACTGAATATCCTTTTTGCACATTCTCTTCGCTTGGCTTTGGCAGAACAGTCTATATTTTTTGTAACTTTTTTTTTGTAATTTTAAGCCTGAACCATAATAAATAAATATATTGTGGAAAAAAATCCACAAATTGGTGACCCCGACGTGATAGGCTTTTTTAACACGTACAAAAAGTTGCTGTAATAACCACGTGAAAATTATCGCTGGCGCAGGGTGCAGCAATGAGGAGAAATTAAATACCACATCAGCTTCTATACCGAGTCCAAACGGCGTTTCGCCTAGTGATGTCAGCCAGACAATTAACCGTGTGACAGTCAAAGTGCCACCCTTTTGGTCCGACCACGCCGAGATATGGCTGGCTCAAGTTGAAGCCCAATTTTCTGTCGCTGGAATTTCGAGCGACACGTCCAAATTCAACACGGTTGTAGCTGCTATAGAGTCTAATGTCCTTGTTAGAATTTCTGACGCAGTATTGAATCCTCCGGAAAGTGGTAAATATGACAATTTTAAAAAATGTATTTTAGAACGCTACTGCGAAAGTGAGCAGAAAAAAACGCAGAAACTACTTTCTGATATCGACTTGGTCGACAAGCGTCCAACACAATTGCAAGGTAACACGAGATTTTTTGAAGACATTGTGGCTTCAACGTCTACCGGCGCAAGTTAGGGCGATTTTGCAAGCATCGGATGCTGACTTAAATGAAATGGCGAAATTGGCGGATAAGATTATGGAAGTTGGTGAATTTCAGCATTTGGCTTCTGTATCGTCTAAGATTCCGTCGCACTATGATGCAGCCGAAATGGAAAAACGACTTGAACGTATCGAAAAACAAATTAATAATCTCTCCATTTCCAACAACAACAACAAACGTCGTTCACGATTATTGTGAATGTATTGTGAATACTTGAATAACCTATTTATACAAGTAGTCTGTAAGTTAACATCAATATGAGTACTTTTTTGATTGTTTGAATAAAACGCTTTTCTAAGTTTTCTTTTATCTACCAACTCAACAGGTTATGGGCCGCATGACGCGCAAATAGAGAATAAAATTAACTTAAGCGAATTTTATAAAATTAAAAATTTTAAATCGGTTTGTACGGATATAATTTGTGTAATAGGTTAGGTTAGGTTATAACAGGCTGCCGATTTATAGTAAACCAGCCCACTTGGGTCCTTAGAGGTCCCGTTGTGCTGCCTGGGCGGATTGAGGTGGGCTGCCCATCCTCATTTATCCTATACACTATCCGTATTCAGCTGAAACCAACCCGAAAGGCGTATGAATGAATTCACACTACCGATTTCACATTCCGACAGACTCTCCAAACCTTGCAGTAGCAGAGCCCCCATGTGGAGTGAACGCACCTCCGCAAGTGCTGGGCAATGACAGAGAAAATGCTCAACAGTTTCCTCCTCTTCCTCGTCCTGACAGCTTCTGCAGAAATCATTATAAGGTAGATTTAATCTACCAGCATGTATGCCTATGTAGCAATGTCCTGTTAGGACTGCGACCAAATTACGGAGTTGTCCTCTTGGAATCCTCACCAATATTGCGGACCTCCTCATATCATAACAGGGCCATGTCATTCTAGAGGTTGAGCATGTGACCTCATGTAACCATCTAGCCTGTGCAACCCTGAAAAGGTTCTGCTGTATTTGCATTTTACAGCAATTCATCGGAACACCTACCAACCTATCAATGTCCTCATCCTGCATTTGAGCTCCAGCCTTAGCCAGCTCATCCGCAATATTGTTTCCAACACTATTCGCATGTCCTGGAATCCATTGTAGTTCCAGGTCAGCATACATTCCCAGTTTGTTAAGAGAGATTCGGCAGTCATATACCAGATTCGATGTCGTAAAGACGCCCGCAATGTTTTTAATGGCAGCTTTGCTGTCCGTGAATATACGGATATCCCAGTTGTATATCCTATAATACCTCAACCATTTAGCCGCTCTACTTATCGCTGAGATTTCAGCCTGTAGTATACTACACCTACTGTCCAGCTTGAAGCTTATCCTCTTTTGAAAGCGAGGAATAAAGATTCCCCCACCCACGCCCCTGTGTGACTTCGATCCGTCCGTATACACCTCGAGCACATCCCCCTCTGCCCCTATGGACGAGTTGGATGCGCCCGATGTGTTAGATTTGAATCTATTGTCAGGCAGAGGTATGGGTGATCGGTAATCTATATTGGCCGGTAGATCATTCAACTGATCTCCTATTATAGAATGACCGCAAGTCAGCTTTTTCCATGCATTTGCCGACTGTAATCTAGTTACAGAGTTCATAGCAATTTGCTTTACCATGAGATCCCCTGGCAGCCAGTGCATCATCACGAAGAGCGCCTTGGAGGGAGTGGTCCGTGGTGCACCCGTAATAGCAAGGGCTGCAGATCTTAGAATCCTTTCAATGGTTCCACGATGGATGGCCTTCTGCAAGGCGGACCACCATACTAACGCGCCATATGTTAATATTGGCTTAATCACTGTATTGAAGAGCCATTTGGAATTGCAAGGGCTTAAGCCCCATGTTGTCCCTATTGCCTTCTTACATACATACAAAGCAATGGCAGCCTTGTTTGCCCTTTCCTGGACATTTCGTTGCCATGAGAGTTTGGAGTCCAGATATATACCAAGATATTTGGCACAATCAGACAGCTTAAGTTCCATTCCATTTAACCTTGGAAGTTGGAATTGCGGAATCTTGTATCTTCTCGAGAAAAGTACAAGATCCGTTTTCAACGGATTTACATTCAGGCCACTATTGACACTCCATCTACTAATGGTACCTAGTGCCTCTTGTAATCTCTGAGATAAGGTATGTAGATGTTTACCCGATACCAATACTGCGATGTCATCTGCGTATGCTACGCACTTGAACATCTTATCTTCAAGTTCCCTTAGAAGGGAGTTTAAAGCGAGGTTCCACAGTAGTGGAGATAGAACTCCTCCTTGTGGGGTACCTCTATTAGCTATTCTTTTAATCGAAGCTTGCCCTAGGTTGGATGAGATAGTTCTGTAAATAAGAATTCTCCGAACCAGTTTAATTATTGACTGATGTATGTTCAGTCTCGCCATAGCCATTATAATGGTTTCTGGTTTCACATTGTTAAATGCGCCTTCTATGTCAAGAAAGGCTACCAGTGTGTACTCCTTTTGATCCAGAGATTTCTCTATAGAACCAACAAGAGTGTGTAACGCAGTCTCAACTGATTTACCCTTAGTATATGCATGCTGAGATGCTGATATACGATCAGGTTCGATTGTCATTCTGAGATGAAGATCAACCAACCGTTCCAATATTTTTAAGAGGAAAGATGAAAGACTAATGGGTCTAAAATCTTTCGCTGTGGTGTGCGATGCTCTGCCTCCTTTTGGAATAAAAACGACAGTACACATCCTCCATGGCTTTGGAATATATGCCCACTTTATGCATGCCATATATATCCTGATTAGCCAAGGTATCAGTAGGTCCACATTCCGCTGCAAATCAGCCGGAATGATGCCATCCGGGCCAGGTGACTTAAAAGGACTAAAACTGTTTATAGCCCAGATAAGCCTGTCCCTACTAATGGGCACCTGCACCAATTCAGCGCTGGTTTCCAAGTCGGATTCTGCCCTATCTTCATAGACTGAGCAACCAGGAAAATGTGCTTCCATGAGAACCTCAAGGGTTTCACGTGCGCTTATAGTCCACTGGCCACAAGGTTTCTTAATTAAACCCGGCACCGTGGGCGTTTTCGAAAGCACTTTACGAAGTCTACTGGCGTCCGAGGCGCTTTCAACGCTGCTACAAAAGGACTTCCAAGACTTACGCTTTGCGTTCCTTATCAAATTTTTAAAACGGTTCACAGAGGCCTTGTAGGCCGACCATGTTCCTAAGTTCTTCGCCTCATTAAAAAGTCTTCTAGATTCTGCACGGGCCCCTGCAATTTCGGGGCTCCACCAAGGTGGTTTTGCCCTACCAGTGTAGACGTTTGGTCTGCATGATTCTGATATCGCAAAATTTATTGCGCTTGTTAGTATACCTACAGCGTTGATTATACCCTGCTTGTCTTGTATGACTGGGGGTTCCGGAAGAAGATCTGTTAGGGTGCTACGATGCACTTCCCAGTTCGTTTTCCTCCTATTTATTCTGGGCACAGCCCTTTCTGACTGAATTCCTATTGTAAACTCAATATACCTATGATCCGAGTAGGAGCAGTCTTCTGAGACTCTCCATCCCCTAATCCAATTAGATTGCCTGGAGCTAACAAGAGTTATATCCAGAACTTCCTTTCTGTTAGCTGTTATAAAGGTGGGTTCTGACCCAATATCAATACCAATAAATCAAGTAAAGACTCACCACTTGCGTTAGTGTCCGAGCTTCCCCAAACAATGTGATGGGCGTTTGCATCCGCTCCAATAATTATCGGCAGGCCTCTACGCTTTGCCATATCTGCTACTTCTCGAACCTTAGGTGGAGGTGATTCGAGGTCGTGCGCCATGTAGCTGGAAACTAAGACGATGGTGGTGTTTCCAGTCTCATTTGCGTAATAACAATGGCCTCAAATAATTTGTGTAATAACAATGGCCTCAAATAATTTGTCGTTCCCCTTCGACAAGTTGCGTGAACGTGAGAATTTTGACGTCTGGAAACGCCACGCAAAATCTTATTTGGTACTCAAGGGCTGTTGGCAAATTGTAGTGGCTGGACTAAGTGAAATCCCCACTGACAAGGAAGTTCAATTAAACGAACGAGCGCTGGCTGAACTAACGTTAATGTTAGAGCCGTCAAATTTCGCCCACATAGCGACGGCAGTCACTGCAAAAGCCGCCTGGGAAGCCTTGTTAAGTGCATTTGAAGATACAGGACTTACCAGAAAGGTTGAGCTTCTCAAACGCTTAGTTCAACTAAAGTTGGTAGATTTCAACGGCGTACAGGAATATATAAGCGAAATGGTAATGATGTCGTTGAAGGTACAGCAGACCGGTCTAAAATTCGAAGATGAATTGGTAGCATCACTTATGCAAAAACTAAATTGAGTTTTGATATGGTGAAAAATGTACTACTACAAGATGTGAAATTCGATTGCCCAAAAGCAGAAGAAAAGGCCTTGGTTTCCAGCAAAAAACAAACCAACCGTAGACCAAAATGCTATGCATGTAAAAAAGAGAGGCATATTGCAAAATATTGTACCCAAAAAGCTAAACCTAGCACGGCAAAAAATAAGTCTAAAGATGAAAAAAGTTCGTATGCTGCTTCATTGTTCTCGTCGTCTTCTTTGTTTGCAACAGAAAACAACAAAGTTGAGGAGTGGTTTATAGATTCCGGAGCAACATCGCACATGACGAATATGAAGAGTATATTGCACAATTCAAAGCAAGTGAATAATAAACATGTAATAGTTGCTAATAACGAAAATTGCCAATTGTGTGTGCTGGAGATGTTAATGTTATTTTGAACTCAGGCAAAAAAGAGACGAACGCAGTTTTAAGAGACGTTGAATACGTTCCAGAAATGTCGGCCAGTTTGTTATCCGTTCGGCAGATGACTTTAAAAGGAAATAAAGTAGTTTTTGAAGGCGATAATTGTAAAATTTTTTAACAAGGGTGGAGAATTGTTTGCAACGGCAAAGGCTTTTAACAATTATACAAATTGAACTGTGTTATAAATGAAGACAAAAGTGAAAGCGCGTTAACTGCTTCGAACGATTTTGAATTGTGGCACAGCAGACTTGCGCATATTTGCGATAACAATTTAAAAAAGGTAATATGTTCATCTCATGACACGCGCTGTAGTGCATAAAAGGCAAACAGACGCGTGCTTCATTTAATGATTCTGACCACCGAGCAACAAGTTTATTACAAATTGTGCACTCGGATGTTATGGGTCCCCTAGGTACAAAATCTTTTTCTGGGAATCGATTTCTTTTGACTTTTGTCGATGACTACTCACGAAAAGTATTTGTGGTTCCAATCAAACACAAATCAGACGTTTTGAACGAGTTTATTCGTTTCAAAAAATTTGTTGAAAAGCAGAGTGATAGGAGCATCAACATTTTACGCACCGACAATGGCACAGAGTATACCGGAAAAAAGTTTGAAGAGTATTTGGCAAACTGTAGCATAAATCATCAAAAAACGGCTCCATATACTCCGGAACAGAACGGCGTAGCAGAACGCATCAACCGCACAATTGCAGAGCGAGTTAGATGCATGTTATTAGACGCAGACTTACCTGACGTGTATTGGGCAGAGGCAGCAACAACTTCAGCATATTTAATTAACCTCGTACCGTGTCGTGGCAACGAAAAAAGTCCAGAAGAAATTTGGTCAGGTAGAAAAGCCAGCCTGAAACATTTACGTGTTTTTGGCAGCCGAGCGTTTGCACATACATATACCTAAGCAAAAACGTACCAAATTAAATGCGAAGTCAGTGGAATACATTTTAGTGGGATATAACAACGAAAGTAAGGCGTATAGGTTACAAGATCCAGTTTCCAAAAATATTATTATAAGCCTTGATGTCATTTTCATAGAAAATAAGAATAATAAGGTAGGTGCCACTGAAAACATATCTATTAACTGCAACTTTCCCGTAGTTGATATCGAACATGAAGCTGTCAATTCAGGGGAAGATGGAAATACAGAATTGTCAACTGAAGAAGATTTGATTGGTTTCGAAAGTGACGAGTATGAAGACGCATTTGGCAGTAGTGGTGATGAAAGCGTACATCATGATACTGAAAACCAGAATATTCGTCGCTCAGAATGTATAGCTAGCAAACCTCTACGCAGATATAATTTATGTGTGACACAAACTGATGCCGATGACAAACAAGACAACCCTGAAACATTTGAAGAGGCTATTTCGTCTGCGAAATCCGAGCAATGGGAAGAGGCAATGCTCTCTGGAATCGAATCCCTGAAAGCAAACCAAACATGGACTTTGACTGAACTACCACGAGGTAGAAAACCACTAAAGTGTAAGTGGGTTTTCAAAACAAAGGTAAATGCAAACGGGGACGAAATATGCCATAAGGCAAGATTGGTTGTAAAAGGTTGTAGTCAGCAGAAAGGTATCGACTACGAAGAGACCTTTGCACCTGTAGTGCGCTACTCATCTCTGCGTTATTTATTTGCTTTGGCAGCGAAACACAAACTAATGATACATCAATTGGATGCTGTTACGACTTTCCTTAATGGCGACCTGGACGAACAAAGCAGCCGGAAGGCTTTGACGACGGTAGCGGTCGTGTGTGTTATTTAAAGAAATCGCTATATGGATTAAAACAATCCAGTCGTATATGGAACAAAAAACTTAATGAAGTGCTGTTAAAGTTTGGTCTGCACCGTAGCGAATTCAATCATTGTGTCTACTACTGTATCAAAGGTGAAGTAATGCTATATGTGGCTATTTACGTAGATGATGTTCTGGTTATTTGCAACGAAATGAACTTGATCAATCAGCTAAAGTTTGAATTAAGCATTCACTTCCAAATGAAGGATTTGGGTGAAGCGTTTTCAGTCTTGGGCGTAAGAATCACGAGTAATTGTGAAAGTGGTGCAATTAGGATTGACCAGACAAAATACATTGAAGACAATTTGGATAGTTTTTCAATGTCTGAATGTAAGCCGGTGTCGACTCCCATGGACGTAGGTCAAAAATTAACATCAGAAATGAGTCCTACAAATGAAACCGAGAAGCAAGAAATGGCGAAGATTCCGTATTTACAGGTTTTTGGATGTCTTCTGTTTGTATCTCAAATTACACGTCCAGATATAAGCTATGCAGTAAGTATGTTGAGCCGATTCAATGCCAATCCTGGGAAATTCCATTGGGCTGCTAGGCAAGGGCACTATCCATAAGGGGATAACGTATGAACGTGAACCAAGCAGTCTTATTGGTTTTTGCGATGCAGACTGGGCAGGCGATATCGACGATAGGCGCTCAACTACTGGCTACATGTTTACGCTGCAAGGTGTTGCAATTTCTTGGTGTACTAGACGCCAACGCACAATCGCTCTATCTTTAACAGAAGCCGAGTATATGGCTATGGTGTCAGCCATATAAGAGTGTATTTGGTTACAACGTTTGCAACGAGAACTTGTTCAAGGTTCACAGGAGCCGATAACATTATATTGCGACAACAAAAGCGCAATACTTATTGCACAAAATAATTCATTTTCGAACAGAACTAAACATGTCGACTTGAAAGTTCAATTCGTTAGAGAAAAACTGGACAATAAGGATGTCGTTCTGAAATATGTGGACACTGGTAACATGGTTGAAGATTTCCTCACTAAAGCCGTTTGTTCTGATAAAGTTAATGCCTTAGGAGCCAAATATGGATTGAAATAAAATTTATGTATTTAATAGTTTGTATAAATAATTTATTCAGGTGGAATATTGTGAATGTATTGTGAATACTTGAATAACCTATTTATACAAGTAGTCTGTAAGTTAACATCAACATGAATACTTGTTTGATTGTTTGAATAAAACGCCGTTCTAAGTTTTCTTTTATCTACCAACTCAACAACGATCTTTTTCTGTTAAAGGCCAACGAGGAAACTCGCAACAAAGCGCATCGAAACATCTCGTCGAAAAATATTGTTGGTATCACAGTAAGTACGGAGACAAGGTGCAAAAATGGTGCGATCCCTGCACTTACCCGACACTGCCACAAAAAACTAAGTACACCTTTTGGCCCAGCAGGCGGTCCCGAAGAAAATGCGTGTATAGCCCGTCTACTTATTAACGATAATAACTCAAAACAAATTTTTTAATTGATACTGGCGCAGACGTCTCTGTATTGCCAGTCCCCGTCCGATTTCAGCAAAACCATCAAAAACAACAAACCTGTTTGCAGCAAATGGCACACCTATACAAACATACGGTGAAAAACGATTGAAACTGTCTTTAGGATTAAGACGAAATTTCACTTGGACCTTTTTATTAGCAGACGTTAAAGGCCCAATCATAGGCTCTGATTTTTTGAAACTTTTTTATCTTTTGGTCGACATTAAGGGTAGCACACTCATCGATTGTAAAACCTTATTGCAGTCAAGGGGTGTAGCTATTCAAGATGATGCCGCAAGAGTTCTCGCGAACATCTCTTATGGACCCTACGCACAACTGTTACGGTAATTTAACGATCTTGCAACAATTAATTCGAACAAACAGCCGATAGATACTCGGGTCACGCACCATATAACCACGACAGGCCCTCCTACCTTTGCTAGAGTCCGGCGGCTTACTGACGATAAATTGATTGCATCTAGAAAGGAATTTGAATATTTGACGGAGAAGGGCATTTGCAGGCCCTCCAAAAGTAATTGGGCAAGTCCCTTACACCTGGTCAGGAAATCGAATGGCGACTGGCGACCGTGTGGGGACTATCGTGCCTTAAACGACATCACAGTACCTGACAGGTACCCAATACCATATTTGCATGACGTGACCAATATTTTATATGGTAGAAATATTTTTTCGAAAATCGACTTGCAAAGGGCCTACCACCAAATACCCGCAGAGCCTTTCAACGTACCTAAAACCGCAATTATAACTCCTTTCGGGCTGTTCGAGTTCCTTTATATGACGTTTGGGCTAAGAAATGCAGCTCAAACTTTCCAACGTCATAAAAATGAAGTGTTAAAGGGACTTGATTTCGTATTCGCATATATAGACGATATCCTCGTCGCTTCAAAGCCTGATGAAGATCACGCGAATCATCTTCGAACCGTTTTTGAACGCCTACGTCGTGCGAACCTCGCTATCAATTTTAGTACGTGTCATTTTGGTCAACATGATCTAACGTTTGAAATTGTCGGAAGAAAAAGTAAAAGCTATAAAGAGTTTCCCAAAACCAACACTGGCCAAAGATCTGCAGAAATTCTTGGGTATGATAAATTTTTATCGATCGTTCATACCAAGAGCTACCGAAAATCAGGGAATTTTGCGCTTACTGATACCTGGTAATAAGAAAAATGACAGAAGCATAATCAAATTGAACGCTGCTGCTGAGAACGCATTTGACGCATGTAAAGACGAGCTGGCAAATTCCACATTGCTAAACTATATGGCCCCCGAATGCAAAGCTTACGCTGACCACTGACGCATCTGACGATGCTGTAGGTGCTGTTTTACAACAGACCGTAAACGGCCGTACAGAACCACTGGGTTTCTACTCCAAGAAACTCACACCCCCGCAGAAAAATTACAGCACCTATGACCGTGAATTGACAGCAATATACCAGGCGATACAACATTCTAAATTCGCTTAATCACTTGGAAAAGCAATCCTCAGTTTACCACTGACGAAACCAGAACGTCATGGTGTAACACAAAATTTTGTCCAACCAGCATTAAAAGAGTGCAAATTTGTTTTCGTTAGAGTCGACCGCATTAAGAAACCCTTAGAACCAAGTTACGAGGGACCGTTTAAAGTTTTATCCAAGCATGAAAAATATTTTATCATTGATATTCACCAGCGTGAAGCTAAAATATCCATCGATCGACTTAAAGCTGCCTATATTTTTAGCGATGCGATGCACACAGAAACAAATTCTCAGTGCAAACACGTTAACCCACAGCACGTTAGTAACAAGGAGTTGACACCACGAGAGGAAGCCGACAGAAGCGGAGAAGTCAGTAAAACTCGAACACAAGTAACATCATCGGGCCGTCATGTACGTTTCCCTCTTAAATATCGTTAGCATGCTAACTAGGCGGGGGGTATTGTGGTGCAAGCCATTGCCGAACACTAATAATATTGCAGATAAAATAAAATCGTTTACCAACATATTGCTGAAGAATAAAATCGCTTACCAACATTTGTTGGGGTGTGACTGAATATCGTTTTTACACATTCTCTTCGCTTGGCTTTGGCAGAACAGTCTATATTTTTATAATAACATTTTTTGTAACTTTTTTTTATTAATTTTAAGCCTGAACATAATAAATAAATATATTGTGAAAAAAAATCCACAAATACATTGAAATCGATTATTGAGGGGTTTAGCTGGATCCTATGCGCATTTCACTGTTGCTAATGCAGATCATCAAGGAACCTTTAGAACACCTAGAGTTATTATGTTAAACTTTCATTTAAAGAAATGAGAAGCTCATCAAATAATAAAGTTTAAACAAGAACTCAATAATCAACATGGTTTTTATTTTCTTACTTTACCATTGCTACATTGGCTGACTTTTTTCAGCTTCAAATTGTAGTTCTAATAATTTGGGATTATTAGTGCGTTAACAAATTTTAAACTTAAAATTAATAACTTTAATTTCTCCAAGGTTCCAAATACGGATACTTATAAATACCGTCTATGAATACCTCAGAAGTAGTAGGGAATTGCCAATTCTGCCCCAATTAAAATTGTTAAATTGTGGCTGAAATTGTTAAATTGTGGGCTGAAATTGTTAAATTGTGGCTGAAATTGTTAAATTTTGGGCTGAAATTGTTAAATTGTGGCTGAAATTGTTAAATTTTGGCTGAAATTTTAAAATTCTTGGAAATTTGTGAATTTTGATACCTACGTGTGTGTGTCCGTCTGTGTTTTTTGCTTACATTAGGAGTTTTTGTTTATATTAACCTTTTTTTATTTATATTAAGTATATGTATGTATGTATGTATGTATGACCGTGGGAACTTGTGCGTGGAATATTTTGTGGGAATACATTAAGGGGGTTTATAGCTTTAAGATTTTTATATTTGTATGATTTTTCCTAATGCCGACGGGAAAACATCTTTATTTTTTCTAATGCCGACGGGAAAGTTATGATTGTTGTTAGACAGTGGAAATTTGTTGATGTCCGTGATTTGGGCAGGTGAGGCTTTTGTAACATGTAACCGTGGGAATTTGCGGGTGTATCTTTAAGGCAGCCTGTGTTTGGTGGGGGCGGGTGTTGTTGTAATATGTATCCGTGGGAATTTGTGTGCGGAATATTTTGTAGGAATACATTAAGGGGTTTATAGGTTTGAGGCTTTTATATGTGTATGATTTCCTGATGCCAACGGGAAAACATGTTTATTTTTTTCAAATGCCGACGGGAAAACATGTTCAGTTTTTTCAAATGCCGACGGGAAAATCATGGAAATGATTTTTCCTAATGCCGACGGAAAATTTGAGGGTATGTCTAGCTGTAGGAATTGAAGTCTGGCTGTGATTGGTGGAGGGTGGGGTGTGTCTAGATTGTGAGACCTTAAGGCTTACCGTGATTTGGGTAGGTGAGGGTGTTTTGTAATATGTAACCATGAGAATTCGGTGACGTATATGCTTGTTGGAATTGAAATCAAACTGGTCTTCGTGGGGGGGGGGGCGGGATGTATTTGAGGTAGATCGACTGGTGGAGGGCGGGGAGTTGTTGTAATATGTATCCGTGGGAATCTGTGTACATGTATGTATGTATATATGTATGTCTGTAAGAGTTTAAGGCTTTCTGTGATTTATCAAAGGTGAGGTGAGAGTGTTCATGTAATACGTATACGTGGGAATCTGTGTATATGTATGTTCGTAGGAGTTTAAGACTGATTGTGATTTGAGGTGGGGGAGGGTCTTGTTGTGATAGATAGATAGAATGTGCCTATGTGTGTATGTGTATGAATGTATTTATATATAGCAGTTTAAGTCTGTCCTTGATTTGAGGTAGGCGGGGGGTGTTATTGTAATATGTATCTATAGGAATTTGGGAGTTTATATGTTTATAGAAATTTTTGTGTATGTATGTCTGTAGAAGTTTAAGGCTGATCGTGATTTGGATTGTTCAGATTGAGCGATTGTATGTGACCTTGAGAATTTGTGTATGTATATCTGTAGGAAATTTAAGGCTTATCGTGATTTATGAGGGGCGAAGTGTTCATGAAATATATAACAGCGCAATTTGTGTGTATATCTGTAGGAGTTTAAGGCTGATCATGATTAATGAGAGGTGAGGTGAAGGTGTTCATGTATATCTATACGTATCTGTGTGTATGTATGTCTATATGAGTTTAAGGCTGATCGTGATTTAGGTTGTGAGATTGATAGATTGTATGTTACCTTGAGATTTTGTGTATATATATCTGTAAGAACTTTAGGCTGACTGTGATTTGTGAGGGGAGGGGCGTTGTTGAAATAGGTTTAATTTTTCGTAGATGAATTTTAGTATGTGTGTGTGTGTATGTGATTTTCTCACCCTAGTATTTATATGTACGTTGAAATAAATTATTTCTCATATGAACATTTTTTGCTAGAAAATATTATCATATATCTGAACTTCCCTAATCCTAGTATGTTTTTCATGTTGGAGGATGAGATTGCTTTATATTTTATCAAGCTTAAATTTGTCCAGTGTTAAAGTCTGTCGGTCAGAAATTTGTTTATATTTGTATAAATATTAATTTCAGATTTTGCAAAATTCTTGCGTACGATCGTGGTGATTTTGTGTGTGTGTATGTGTGTATGCGCGATACAGTTTGACTGGTCTGTGATAAGTTTGTTTATTTAAGTACATTTGTCTTCTTCGACTTTCGTCTTCAAGCGTCAATAGCTTGGAGAACGGTTTGTATGTTTTCATGATGTAGATATGTGAGTGTGATTGTTAAAATCCAATAAATACTTGAGCATGGGTAAGAAATTTGATAATATGTGTACATATGTACATATGGATCTACAAATTGATTTTATGTATGTATGTATGTACATACAAATAAGTCTGGGGCTCCCTGTTTAAATACATTTTTTTTGTCATGTGCTGTTGTTGCTGTTGTAAATATTCGCCTGGTCTTTTGTGTATAGATGTGAAATATCTCGATAGTTTTTTTAAATTAAAAAAACGTTCTTTTAATTTTTAGATGTATTTACTTAAAAGTTTGTGAGGAGTTTCTGTTTTAAGTAAAATTTAATTCCTCTCTAGTTGTAGTAAATATAGTATAAATATTTAATATATTTTATTTCCATTTGTTTAAAGTTGATATAGCCTATATAGTCAACGTTAGAAATTTTTCGGTGTAAAATTTTTTCCAACTATCATATTTTTTCTCCACCTTTTTCATATATTTTAGAACATCTTGCATTGGCTTTAAAAAATGATAAACGCTTTGAAATGAAACTGATCCAGCAGTCCAGCTTTTTTTAACCACTTTGCTTCTCTTTCCTTTTTTATTGATAAACATTTAAAATCAAATGGTGGTTTTATAATGAAATTGTTATACTCATTATTGCTAAAAACATCCGCTACTTTTTTTTGTAATGAAAATCATTCGAAACCTTACTTCATTTATAAGACTTTCAGGACTTTCTATTATTCGATCATTAGTAAAAATGCAGTAGCTGAGGTCATTGCTTACTGTTTCATATTAAATTTCTATATCAATTGGGCCGCTATTGAATAAAAGGAACTTTTATCTTAAACTTTAGTGCATTTGGAAGTGCTTGAGATTCTTTCATATAATAGCTTTGTTGGAATCTTAGATACGAGTACATATAATATAGAATTGCATAACGTTTATTTTTAATTTTTATGTTAAGATCATCATCATTTAGATATGAGACTAAATTTAAATTTACTTTTAAATTAGTTAAATCATAATGAGGAAACTTGTTTTCTTCTTGAATAGCGATCAACAGAAAACGAAATCGTTTTCTTACAATTTAGGTCTGGCCTCTCAACGGTTCCTCTAGTATACAAGATGAATTTCTATGTCAACATATCTGTCTACTCTTTGTCAGCGTTAAGGGACAATTACATGTTAAAATTTTAATTCCTCAAATTGTGTATGAAGTAACACTGATAATATATTTTCATTAATAAGGTATATGTTTATCTTATGAAGGTTACTCGCCTAAGGCTTTTATTTGATGTTCTAGATGATTTTTTTTCTCATTTTATTAAATTTCAGCGTATTGTGTATATATTTCTGATATTTTTAAGCGCGCTTTATTTACCTGTCAGACAAAGTGTACGTATAAGTTGATCACTCAGTCTCTCTTTTTAATAATTTTTTTCTTTTAATATGCCACTACTATTTTTTCAGATTTTACTACTTGAAAAAGAGAATATTTATGTAATTTTTAAATGTATTCATATATACATATAGGTAAATATATGTGTATATGTATAGAGAAATTACTTTATCTACAAAGAAATACATGTTTAATAATCAACTATTCTAGAAAATCGATCTCAAATAACGCAGTTACCTCCACCATCAATTCACCGTCGGTGTTTTTATAGTGTCAGAAACACTAGAATATCTATGTTTGAGAGAATTTTTACATCGAGTTTTTCTACATGAGGTTTGCTGGTTGACGTAGGCTGGGTTGTATCACATTCAGATGTAATCATTTCCTACTTAAAAAAGGTCCTCATTACTATCAACTATATCTGTATACATTTCGTTCATGAGTTGGGTTGATCCAGATACAATTGCTGTCTACAGATTAATGATTAGAAACAAGTTTCTCATCACCTTCTAACAGATTTATATATTTTGCTAGCATGCATGCCTGAGCATGCTTCTATCGATAGTGACGCGAGAGTCCAACATGTAGTGGTGTTTCAATTAAAAATCTATACTATTAGATTTTACGATTTCCCTCTTTTTATTCTTTTACAAAGTAGATACATATTTATGTATTTCATTTAGCACAGAGTCATAAAATTTCTTTGCTTACAAAATTGTGTGACATTCTTTTAAATTTGCATGCTTAGGCATGCTTTCAATATTTTTTCTGTAAATTTATTTGATACTCATACAGATACAGATATAAAGTAAGATCTGCTTACATTGCATTTTACAATTTATGTATGCTTCAGCATGATTCCAGTTGAAGTCCATATTTATTCAGTAAGTTTGTTTGATACTAATTCATACACATATACATTCTTAAAGATTGGAAATCTAAGTCCAATTTATGTAGTTTATCTATATTTTCTAAAGATTTGATAGCTATAGAAATTAATAGAGTAAAGATCTATTATAATAGCCCATGGGCATATTTTAAAATTTCGCTTGCTAGAGCTTTCGAAATGGAAAATGTACAATTTTCACTATAAAAAGTGATAATATTAGGTGTTACTGAATATTACACTGTGTTGTAATTTATTTTGAACACTTAAGTTTTCACAATATTTCATACAGGCCAACAAGTTTAGAGAATTTCCAGTATATTAAGTTAATTATCTTTCTTAAGACCTATCATTCCTTCAAAAATACAAACCAAACTAGATTTTTCCTGTTTAATTTTATTTTTTACTTTCATTAAATTTCAACATTTTGTTCATCTTCAAATTATTATATTTAGCAGCTTTTTCTCATTTGTTGAGTTAACTTTAATCGGAAACATTTAAATAGTGAGATGAACTTTTATATTGTATGCGAGTACATTAAGTAATTCTTTGTATATTTCATTTATATGAACCATCATCACATAATTCCTTTGGATGATCTATTAAATCATTCTACTATTGATGCTTTCATATTAAGTAATGTTTAATATTCTACATATGCATGAATTTTCCAGTGTCTATTAAAAAATTCTTTACAATCATCCATTTGTAAGCTTTTTGGTACTCATAACATTTAAAAAATATTTTCCACAGCCTAGGTTTTTTCGAATGCAACTTTTATTTTCAACGGTATTGACCATAGAAACTTTGTGAATGAATCATTTACAGTCTACAATAATCAATAATTTCTATTTTCTGTAGAATAGTTTCCCATTTCACCTAAATCAGCTCCATAAAAGATCAACTATTCCTTTCATTACATATCTACAATGCACAAAAAATTTTCGAGATTTCTTATAGAGTTCGTCTACTAAATTTCTTTTTAAAGACATTGAGTTATTTTAAAGATTTTTTGGAGAGTGTTGTGATCTACTTGATGCACTTTCAGCTATTTATACTATCATGTAGTTCATTTTCCAATCTATAAATTTTATCGTTCAGCTGTTCAATTTGTTTTTTCAAAAGATGATTTGATTTTTAGTATGTATTTTATCAATTTTATAACTATCTTCTATCTCTAATTGCATTTCACGTTGTACTCTATCAATTTGCATTTTAATATATTCTTGAATTATATTAATTCCTTAAGCTATATTATTAATTTGTCCTATAGTTTATCGTTTGGAGTTTCCAGAAACAATTTACTGATAACATCATTCTCTGTCAGTGAATGATGATGATGATTAGTAGAAATTATATATTTTATACAGTTTTCGTTTTCAACATCAAATTTTTCATAGTATTTCCATGTTTTATTATCAATCATTAAAGAAAATAAAGCTACTATTAGGGCCTATATTTGACCATCAACTTTTATTTTATCTTCATTTAGTTTTAGGTTACTATCACCAAACTTTCATTCATTATTCAAATCTTGTTGTGGGCCATAGTTTGTATCTAATTCAATTCTTCCTTCCAAGACTGATAAATGAGTATAAGTGTCTTCAGAATTGGAAGTCTATGAGTAAAAATCATCTTTATCATCCTCATCATCATTCTCAGTATTAGCATCATTAAATAAGATGATATCATCAAATATTGCTCCTTCTGAAAGTTTCTTTGGTGTACTTGTCTCTATATTGACTGATGGCTTTAAACTTATATTATTTTCAGCTTCTATCTTGATTTTACTTTCTTCTTTCTTGTGAATTCTTTCAATATTTCTAGAACTATTTATGAATTCTTTGAGAGGTTCTGTTATAGGTTTAAATGTATCTTTTATTGCTCACATGTATCTATTTCACCAGTTTTTATACTACGAAGCTTTTTCTTCAAGACATTTCTTGTCAACACCAACTGTTTTAAAATTTTCTCATCCATGTTTAATAATAGTAAATAACAGGTATCAGCTATTAGATCAGGTATCAGCTATCAGATCAGGTTATCAGGTAACTGGTCTGGTTTTCAGATCAGCTTATCAGGACCTGGTCTGTTTTTCAGATCAGCTTATCATGACCTGGTCTGGTTTTCAGATCAGCTTATCAGGACCTGATCTGGTTTTCAGATCAGCTTAATAGGACCTGGTCTGGTTTTCAGATCAGCTTATCAGGACCTTGTCTTGTTTTCAGATCAGCTTATCAGGACCTGGTCTGGTTTTCAGATCAGCTTAATAGGACCTGGTCTGGTTTTCAGATCAGCTTATCAGGACCTGGTCTGGTTTTCAGATCAGCTTTTCAGGACCTGGTCTGGTTTTCAGATCAGCTTATCAGGACCTGGTATGGTTTTCAGATCAGCTTATCTGATTCAGATTGGGTTATCAGTTTACAAGTAGCTGCCCATTTATAACATTTAGATGAATGCAGTTTAAGGTCAGATGAAAAACGAAAAAGTAAACTTTTATGTAGTCAAATTCTCTTTTTTTCTATAACGATCATCGTTCAATTCAATATCGTTGCTTATAATCAAAATCCATATTTATCCTTCCAACATGCTTTATATTTGTCTCATCTTACTTAAAAATTATAATTACATTATGATTATCTAGTATCAAATGTTTGGTGATTCTGGTATAAGTTTGACATCAGCAGAATACATCAACATTCTTATCTCACTCCATACAAAAATATGTTTCTCACATCTAACATCGTTAAATATCATATCGGAATTACTTTTAGCTTTGTTAGGAGAAATAACAGATTCAGTATCTGTAAATGTGTATTATCCCATTCCTTTAATTAATGAAATTATGTAATATCTTTAAGTATCCATATTTGGGTTGATAGAGAGATTTTGAGTATTAATATGTAGATGTTTTAAAATTTTAGTTCATTAAGACTTTTTAGCAAGCCAATCATAACATATTTTTTATGTTATTTTTTACAATTTGACAGACCAACTATTTTTGCGCAAATAAAATTTGGTAGAAGGGAACTATGACTTGTTTTTGAACTAACGTTTGATGAATCATCAAAAACTTCGTACCATCCTATTTTTAGATTGTTTCACTAACCACATTTGTGTAACTAAATGCATTTTATAAATATTATCTCTTCTTAAAAATATAAAATAATACAGCTATACGATATCAGAAAATATTTTCTGAAATCGTGTAGCTGCATTATTTTATTTATTTAATAAGAGATAATGATGTATACTCACATTCAAAACAACATAAAACTATCATTTGTTTTGATTATGAGTATACGTCAATATTTATGAAATGGAATTAGTTACACAAATGTGGTTAGTGAAACAAAGTATATTTTAACAGCCTTATTTATTAAAATTATTAAGACTTTATAAAGGCTTTTTTAGAACATTTTTTTATGAAAATTTGTCTAAAAAACCTTTGTAAAGTCTTAATAATTTTTATAAATAAGACTGTAAGAGTTTAAAATCAGTATTTTTTATGATAATACTGGTTTTAAACTCTTAAAATATACTTTGTTTTGACTATGAGTAGGGACCATTATCTCTTATATAGGAAAAATAAAATAATATAGCTATACGATACCAGAAAATATTTTCTGGTGTCGTATAGCTGTATTATTTTATTTTTCCTATATAAGAGACAATATTTATGAAACACATTTCATAAATATTGGTGCATACTCATAGTCAAAATAACCTAAAAATAGGATGGTACAAAATTTTGATGATTCATCAAACGTTAGTTCAAAAACAAGTCATAGTTCCCTTCTACCAAATTTTATTTGCGCAAAAATAGTTGGTCTGTCAAATTGTAAAAAAAAAAAAATAAAATAAAAAATAATATGTTATGATTGGCTTGCTAAAAAGTCTTAATGAACTAAAATTTTAAAACATCTACATATTAATACTCAAAATCTCTCTATCAACCTAAATATGGATACTTAAAGAAATTACATAATTTCATTAATTAAAGGAATGGGATAATACACATTTACAGATACTGAATCTGTTATTTCTCCTAACAAAGCTAAAAGTAATTCCGATATGATATTTAACGATGTTAGATGTGAGAAACACATTTTTGTATGGAGTGAGATAAGAATGTTGATGCATTCTGCTGATGTCAAACTTATACCAGAATCACCAAACATTTGATACTAGATAATCAAATATAAAGCATGTTGGAAGGATAAATATGGATTTTGATTATAAGCAACGATATTGAATTGAACGATGATCGTTATAGAAAAAAAGAGAATTTGACTACATAAAAGTTTACTTTTTCGTTTTTCATCTGACCTTAAACTGCATTCATCTAAATGTTATAAATGGGCAGCTACTTGTAAACTGATAACCCAATCTGAATCAGATAAGCTGATCTGAAAACCATACCAGGTCCTGATAAGCTGATCTGAAAACCAGACCAGGTCCTGAAAAGCTGATCTGAAAACCAGACCAGGTCCTGATAAGCTGATCTGAAAACCAGACCAGGTCCTATTAAGCTGATCTGAAAACCAGACCAGGTCCTGATAAGCTGATCTGAAAACAAGACAAGGTCCTGATAAGCTGATCTGAAAACCAGACCAGGTCCTATTAAGCTGATCTGAAAACCAGATCAGGTCCTGATAAGCTGATCTGAAAACCAGACCAGGTCATGATAAGCTGATCTGAAAAACAGACCAGGTCCTGATAAGCTGATCTGAAAACCAGACCAGTTACCTGATAACCTGATCTGATAGCTGATACCTGATCTAATAGCTGATACCTGTTATTTACTATTATTAAACATGGATGAGAAAATTTTAAAACAGTTGGTGTTGACAAGAAATGTCTTGAAGAAAAAGCTTCGTAGTATAAAAACTGGTGAAATAGATACATGTGAGCAATAAAAGATACATTTAAACCTATAACAGAACCTCTCAAAGAATTCATAAATAGTTCTAGAAATATTGAAAGAATTCACAAGAAAGAAGAAAGTAAAATCAAGATAGAAGCTGAAAATAATATAAGTTTAAAGCCATCAGTCAATATAGAGACAAGTACACCAAAGAAACTTTCAGAAGGAGCAATATTTGATGATATCATCTTATTTAATGATGCTAATACTGATAATGATGATGAGGATGATAAAGATGATTTTTACTCATAGACTTCCAATTCTGAAGACACTTATACTCATTTATCAGTCTTGGAAGGAAGAATTGAATTAGATACAAACTATGGCCCACAACAAGATTTGAATAATGAATGAAAGTTTGGTGATAGTAACCTAAAACTAAATGAAGATAAAATACAAGTTGATGGTCAAATATAGGCCCTAATAGTAGCTTTATTTTCTTTAATGATTGATAATAAAACATGGAAATACTATGAAAAATTTGATGTTGAAAACTATATAAAATATATAATTTCTACTAATCATCATCATCATTCACTGACAGAGAATGATGTTATCAGTAAATTGTTTCTGGAAACTCCAAACGATAAACTATAGGACAAATTAATAATATAGCTTAAGGAATTAATATAATTCGAGAATATATTAAAATGCAAATTGATAGAGTACAACGTGAAATGCAATTAGAGATAGAAGATAGTTATAAAATTGATAAAATACATACTAAAAATCAAATCATCTTTTGAAAAAACAAATTGAACAGCTGAACGATAAAATTTATAGATTGGAAAATGAACTACATGATAGTATAAATAGCTGAAAGTGCATCAAGTAGATCACAACACTCTCCAAAAAATCTTTAAAATAACTCAATGTCTTTAAAAAGAAATTTAGTAGACGAACTCTATAAGAAATCTCGAAAATTTTTTGTGCATTGTAGATATGTAATGAAAGGAATAGTTGATCTTTTATGGAGCTGATTTAGGTGAAATGGGAAACTATTCTACAGAAAATAGAAATTATTGATTATTGTAGACTGTAAATGATTCATTCACAAAGTTTCTATGGTCAATACCGTTGAAAATAAAAGTTGCATTCGAAAAAACCTAGGCTGTGGAAAATATTTTTGAAATGTTATGAGTACCAAAAAGCTTACAAATGGATGATTGTAAAGAATTTTTTAATAGACACTGGAAAATTCATGCATATGTAGAATATTAAACATTACTTAATATGAAAGCATCAATAGTAGAATGATTTAATAGATCATCCAAAGGAATTATGTGATGATGGTTCATATAAATGAAATATACAAAGAATTACTTAATGTACTCGCATACAATATAAAAGTTCATCTCACTATTTAAATGTTTCCGATTAAAGTTAACTCAACAAATGAGAAAAAGCTGCTAAATATAATAATTTGAAGATGAACAAAATGTTGAAATTTAATGAAAGTAAAAAATAAAATTAAACAGGAAAAATCTAGTTTGGTTTGTATTTTTGAAGGAATGATAGGTCTTAAGAAAGATAATTAACTTAATATACTGGAAATTCTCTAAACTTGTTGGCCTGTATGAAATATTGTGAAAACTTAAGTGTTCAAAATAAATTACAACACAGTGTAATATTCAGTAACACCTAATATTATCACTTTTTATAGTGAAAATTGTACATTTTCCATTTCGAAAGCTCTAGCAAGCGAAATTTTAAAATATGCCCATGGGCTATTATAATAGATCTTTACTCTATTAATTTCTATAGCTATCAAATCTTTAGAAAATATAGATAAACTACATAAATTGGACTTAGATTTCCAATCTTTAAGAATGTATATGTGTATGAATTAGTATCAAACAAACTTACTGAATAAATATGGACTTCAACTGGAATCATGCTGAAGCATACATAAATTGTAAAATGCAATGTAAGCAGATCTTACTTTATATCTGTATCTGTATGAGTATCAAATAAATTTACAGAAAAAATATTGAAAGCATGCCTAAGCATGCAAATTTAAAAGAATGTCACACAATTTTGTAAGCAAAGAAATTTTATGACTCTGTGCTAAATGAAATACATAAATATGTATCTACTTTGTAAAAGAATAAAAAGAGGGAAATCGTAAAATCTAATAGTATAGATTTTTAATTGAAACACCACTACATGTTGGACTCTCGCGTCACTATCGATAGAAGCATGCTCAGGCATGCATGCTAGCAAAATATATAAATCTGTTAGAAGGTGATGAGAAACTTGTTTCTAATCATTAATCTGTAGACAGCAATTGTATCTGGATCAACCCAACTCATGAACGAAATGTATACAGATATAGTTGATAGTAATGAGGACCTTTTTTAAGTAGGAAATGATTACATCTGAATGTGATACAACCCAGCCTACGTCAACCAGCAAACCTCATGTAGAAAAACTCGATGTAAAAATTCGATGTAGATATTCTAGTGTTTCTGACACTATAAAAACACCGACGGTGAATTGATGGTGGAGGTAACTGCGTTATTTGAGATCGATTTTCTAGAATAGTTGATTATTAAACATGTATTTCTTTGTAGATAAAGTAATTTCTCTATACATATACACATATATTTACCTATATGTATATATGAATACATTTAAAAATTACATAAATATTCTCTTTTTCAAGTAGTAAAATCTGAGAAAATAGTAGTGGCATATTAAAAGAAAAAAATTATTAAAAAGAGAGACTGAGTGATCAACTTATACGTACACTTTGTCTGACAGCTAAATAAAGCGCGCTTAAAAATATCAGAAATATATACACAATACGCTGAAATTTAATAAAATGAGAAAAAAAATCATCTAGAACATCAAATAAAAGCCTTAGGCGAGTAACCTTCATAAGATAAACATATACCTTATTAATGAAAATATATTATCAGTGTTACTTCATACACAATTTGAGGAATTAAAATTTTAACATGTAATTGTCCCTTAACGCTGACAAAGAGTAGACAGATATGTTGACATAGAAAGTCATCTTGTATACTAGAGGAACCGTTGAGAGGCCAGACCTAAATTGTAAAAAAACGATTTCGTTTTCTGTTGATCGCTATTCAAGAAGAAAACAAGTTTCCTCATTATGATTTAACTAATTTAAAAGTAAATTTAAATTTAGTCTCATATCTAAATGATGATGATCTTAACATAAAAATTAAAAATAAACGTTATGCAATTCTATATTATATGTACTCGTATCTAAGATTCCAACAAAGCTATTATATGAAAGAATCTCAAGCACTTCCAAATGCACTAAAGTTTAAGATAAAAGTTCCTTTTATTCAATAGCGGCCCAATTGATATAGAAATTTAATATGAAACAGTAAGCAATGACCTCAGCTACTGCATTTTTACTAATGATCGAATAATAGAAAGTCCTGAAAGTCTTATAAATGAAGTAAGGTTTCGAATGATTTTCATTACAAAAAAAAGTAGCGGATGTTTTTAGCAATAATGAGTATAACAATTTCATTATAAAACCACCATTTGATTTTAAATGTTTATCAATAAAAAAGGAAAGAGAAGCAAAGTGGTTAAAAAAAGCTGGACTGCTGGATCAGTTTCATTTCAAAGCGTTTATCATTTTTTAAAGCCAATGCAAGATGTTCTAAAATATATGAAAAAGGTGGAGAAAAAATATGATAGTTGGAAAAAATTTTACACCGAAAAATTTCTAACGTTGACTATATAGGCTATATCAACTTTAAACAAATGGAAATAAAATATATTAAATATTTATACTATATTTACTACAACTAGAGAGGAATTAAATTTTACTTAAAACAGAAACTCCTCACAAACTTTTAAGTAAATACATCTAAAAATTAAAAGAACGTTTTTTTAATTTAAAAAAACTATCGAGATATTTCACATCTATACACAAAAGACCAGGCGAATATTTACAGCAACAACAGCACATGACAAAAAAAATGTATTTAAACAGGGAGCCCCAGACTTATTTGTATGTACATACATACATACATAAAATCAATTTGTAGATCCATATGTACATATGTACACATATTATCAAATTTCTTACCCATGCTCAAGTATTTATTGGATTTTAACAATCACACTCACATATCTACATCATGAAAACATACAAACCGTTCTCCAAGCTATTGACGCTTGAAGACGAAAGTCGAAGAAGACAAATGTACTTAAATAAACAAACTTATCACAGACCAAATTTGAAATTAATATTTATACAAATATAAACAAATTTCTGACCGACAGACTTTAACACTGGACAAATTTAAGCTTGATAAAATATAAAGCAATCTCATCCTCCAATATGAAAAACATACTAGGATTAGGGAAG
The DNA here is from genome assembly GCA_936439885.1 of Nowickia ferox. NCBI lineage: Eukaryota > Metazoa > Arthropoda > Insecta > Diptera > Tachinidae > Nowickia > Nowickia ferox. The sequence goes on from OW387028.1 coordinate 5,653,840, forward strand.
TTCAGATATATGATAATATTTTCTAGCAAAAAATGTTCATATGAGAAATAATTTATTTCAACGTACATATAAATACTAGGGTGAGAAAATCACATACACACACACACATACTAAAATTCATCTACGAAAAATTAAACCTATTTCAACAACGCCCCTCCCCTCACAAATCACAGTCAGCCTAAAGTTCTTACAGATATATATACACAAAATCTCAAGGTAACATACAATCTATCAATCTCACAACCTAAATCACGATCAGCCTTAAACTCATATAAACATACATACACACAGATACGTATAGATATACATGAACACCTTCACCTCACCTCTCATTAATCATGATCAGCCTTAAACTCTTACAGATATACACACAAATTGCGCTGTTATATATTTCATGAACACTTCGCCCCTCATAAATCACGATAAGCCTTAAATTTCCTACAGATATACATACACAAATTCTCAAGGTCACATACAATCGCTCAATCTGAACAATCCAAATCACGATCAGCCTTAAACTTCTACAGACATACATACACAAAAATTTCTATAAACATATAAACTCCCAAATTCCTATAGATACATATTACAATAACACCCCCGCCTACCTCAAATCAAGGACAGACTTAAACTGCTATATATAAATACATTCATACACATACACACATAGGCACATTCTATCTATCTATCACAACAAGACCCTCCCCCACCTCAAATCACAATCAGTCTTAAACTCCTACGAACATACATATACACAGATTCCCACGGATACGTATTACATGAACACTCTCACCTCACCTTTGATAAATCACAGAAAGCCTTAAACTCTTACAGACATACATATATACATACATACATGTACACAGATTCCCACGGATACATATTACAACAACTCCCCGCCCTCCACCAGTCGATCTACCTCAAATACATTCCGCCCCCCACGAAGCCCAGTTTGATTTAAATTCCAACAAGCATATACGTCACCGAATTCTCATGGTTACATATTACAAAACACCCTCACCTACCCAAATCACGGTAAGCCTTAAGGTCTCACAATCTAGACACACCCCACCCTCCACCAATCACAGCCAGACTTCAATTCCTACAGCTAGACATACCCTCAAATTTTCCGTCGGCATTAGGAAAAATCATTTCCATGATTTTCCCGTCGGCATTTGAAAAAACTAAACATGTTTTCCCGTCGGCATTTGAAAAAAATAAACATGTTTTCCCGTTGGCATCAGGAAATCATACACATTAAAAGCCTCAAACCTATAAACCCCTTAATGTATTCCTACAAAATATTCCGCACACAAATTCCCACGGATACATATTACAACAACACCCGCCCCCACCAAACACAGGCTGCCTTAAAGATACACCCGCAAATTCCCACGGTTACATGTTACAAAAGCCTCACCTGCCCAAATCACGGACATCAACAAATTTCCACAGTCTAACAACAATCATAACTTTCCCGTCGGCATTAGAAAAAATAAAGATGTTTTCCCGTCGGCATTAGGAAAAATCATACAAATATAAAAATCTTAAAGCTATAAACACCCTTAATGTATTCCCACAAAATATTCCACGCACAAGTTCCCACGGTCATACATACATACATACATACATATACTTAATATAAATAAAAAAAGTTAATATAAACAAAAAACTCCTAATGTAAACAAAAAACACAGACGGACGGACGGACACACACACGTAGGTATCAAATTTCACAAATTTCCAAGAATTTTAAAATTTCAGCCAAAATTTAACAATTTCAGCCACAATTTAACAATTTCAGCCCACAATTTAACAATTTCAGCCACAATTTAACAATTTCAGCCCACAATTTAACAATTTTAATTGCCCCCGAATCCCCATTTCCCTACTACTCTCAGAGCTTAATAACATATTTCGAATGCTTATTGCACATTTCTTACCGAACAATAAGGAAATGTTTTTTAGAAAAATTAAGAAAAAAGAGCATTCTTTATAATAGATCAAATTAGTTATACTAAGAGTGGTATTATACTAAGAGTGCTATCATGTCGTCGGTTGGTTACTGGTTTGATGTATGGAACAAAAATGTGTTTTCGAGAAAATCGATGAAGAATGTTTAGTTCATTAGTTTTATAAAAATACACGATAGAATTTATTGTTTAATAATAAAAGTAATAGATACATACATACATATGTTTTTTATTCAAACTTAAAGTTGATGAACTTTTTACATCCAACATGAAAATTATTAGGATTTAAAGAAAAAATTACAAAAATCTTTGTCAACGCATGCCACAATCATAACAACAATATTATTCACTACTTGTTCAAGTTACTGTATATATTTAAGTAGAAAATATAAATTTTATGACAACATGACATTTAAAGAAAAAACAACGGAAGATATAAAAGGAAGTTTCAATATATTTAATAAAAGAAATTTTATTAATAAAAAATAAATATCAATTTCATTTGATTAAAACAGAACACAACAATAAAATTTTTGTATTTTGCTTTGAATCACGTTCGTTGAGTAGAATATGCATTGATATACATCATAACAATAAGTGCGTTCGCGTACCCAAAAGTTTTTACAAATTTTTACTAAACTTTACTGCATTTTACTAAATTGCGTTCGTTTACCCAAAATACAGTAAATGAGAATACAAATTGAGAGAATAAAGTGACAGTTCTTGCCTAAGCATTTTGCAAATTTTTACTGCAGAAATTTGTCGTAGTAAAGTTTAGTAAGCAAACGAAAAGTGTAAAAATTTTTCAAAATGTTAAATAAAAATTATGAAAGTCATTTCAAAATAGACAATTTATAAAGAATGGTAATAATAACTGTTAATATACATATTTTATAATATAATTTATTAATTCATTTGTTTCGTGGATGACTTTAATTTTTCAGAGTTGTAAAACTGTAAAGTATTTGGTTATCTGGTTTTTAAGGTAGTCAGTAACATTAACAAACATTAATGTAATAACTAATAAATTTAACCAACAACAAATCAGAAAAATCAAAAATTAATTAATTGCAAATATTACACAAAATAAATTAAAAATTTATTCTTAGATTGGACGTGTTATAAAAAATATTGTATCGATTACCAATAATAAAAAGAATTGAATAGTCAAAAGTGCATATATGTATTTTTGGAGTTGGAGTTGGAGTCAGCTGTTGCCTTAATCTTACTAATTTTTACTATTTTTCTGTTCGCGTACTTTTTGTGGCAACAACTCTTTTTGAGAGTAAATTTTAAAATTTTTGCAGTAACTACTCATTTACTGCATTTTACTACAAAATTAAAAAAACATACCTAATTGCTAATAACAATATTAAAACTTTTACTTTGGAAAGTTGCCACATATGCAAAACATTGCTGATTGCTGTAAAACAATTTCTAAATTATATAACAACAAGAAAACACATTATTCATATTGTATAATCAATCAGTAACTAAATTTTTTAAAAATGTTCCATACATCAAACCAGTAACCAACCGATGATGTGGCTTGCAAATAAACAAAAAATCTTTCAAAGACTTCTTAACAGCGAAAAAAAAAAGTTCGATTGTCTCATGCTGAAAATTCCTCTCGTATAACCACTCATCAGGATTTAACATCTCATTTGTTCCTAAGCTTAGATCCTTTTTTATCTTGAAGGAGCACCATAATTTTAAAAAATATATAAAAATATACAATGTCACTAATGATGTCTTTGACATCTTGAATAACAAAAATAAATAAAAATTTCAATTAAAAAAGGTCCTCTATGAAATATAAAAAAGTGTATTTTAATTTTGACGTGAGTGAGTGCCAGCACAACTACATGTTTTTCATGCGTAAAAGAGTGTGAAACTGAAACATATATAACTTAATTGATTCAATAATTCAAGAATAAATATGTTTTTAAAGAAAATTTGCGTGACAGTCACGCTCACTTGAGTGACTATATATATTCTCACTGTGAGTGTGCGTGGCAGTAAGTCAAAAACAGACACGCGCACTTCTGTGCTATTAGATTTGTACAAATATTTCAAGTTTCATGAAATTCTGTTAATTTTTGTAAAAGTTATTGCACATTTTCTTCAAAAGACACTTGGCAGGACGAAAGGTCCTTTTCACAGTTATGGTAAAAACTAACCCACAAGATGCGATTAAGATGGTTACAAAAAATATAAGTTTATACAGTTTTATTTTGAAAAATATAGCAAATTTAAAAATGTTGACTTTTTAGACCATGGGCGGTAGGCGTGTCTTGGTCCGATTTTTTTCAAAACTTGAATTTTTCTTAACTAAGGTGAATGTAAATACTGCACCAAATTTGAAAAGCCTAGGCTAACTTCTTCTATTTTTGTCCGATCGTTATATGGCAACAAAGCACTGTGCGGCGTAAGAAAAATTTAACGGCGATAGTTCAGCAAAAACATCACCCAGAAAATTACATTAGTTTTTAATGTTTTTTTTCTGTTTCGGTGGCTAAAGTAATAAAGGTATTATGTTGATTTTTTTTCGGTGAAAGATTTGATCAAAAGATATTTTTAATTAAATTAATTCTGAAACAATTAAAATGAAAAAAATTATACTTTTTTTGCAAAAAAAAAAATGTTTTAACCACAAAAAAGGTTAGAATCTCTAATTTGAGACCAGTGATCCCCACACTCATACATTCAAATTTATGTTTGTGTTAGTGGTTCGTTTTTGAGCGTAATATAGCTTTCTCTCACCAGGAGGCTTATTCTGTATTGCGATGCGAAAGTCAATGCGACTCGACAATATATAAATGTGAACAATTGTTATTCTGTTACGATGTTCGCAAAGTTTTTTTATTCGCATTTCAAATGCGAAAAAGTCGGTATTCTCTAATGCGAAAACACATAAAAATCGCAAAATTTACGCGAATGCAAAATTTTTTTTTTTCATATATTTATAATATTTCCTTGATTGATAAATACAATTAGTAATAATTTATTAGATATTAAGTTAAAAAAATAAGTTATTGAAACAAAGATATTTTTTTTAAAAAGCAAAGAATTTTCAACGCGTTTTCTTGTAGAATTTGATAGCTTTATTATTGTTGTTGTATATGTTGTTGTCAAATCAGTATTTATTTTTTATGAATGTATGAATATATTTGATAATTTATTAATTTTTTTTTTCATATATTTATTTATTGTATCTACAAAAATGAACTAACAATAAGTAATCAAATCTTAAATCTAAATATAATTATTAGGCCCGACCAGTGTCGGACATAAACTTAGTGATAGTTATAAATAATACATAAGTAGTGATAATCAAAAAGGAAAAAAAAAAATAAACGTATTTTCAAGAAGTCCCATCTGGAGTATTGAGAATAAGAGCCCTTGTGTCCCTCTTTTTTAAGCGGATATGTCCAGTAAAGTTCAAGATATTACGAGCGAGCGGATTAGGATGTGACTCGAGTTTTGTTAAATATTTGCCTGCGTATTTTGCAATTTCTTCAGTCACTAGTGGCATATTTAAATCGCGATGTATATTTGAATTTTTGATGTACCATGGAGCCGATGTTATCAAATGTAAAATTTTGTTTTGCCTTCGTTGGATTTTCTCAATATTTGAAGCTGAAGCAGTGCCCCATAGCTGAATTCCATAGCACCATATTGGCTTCAAAAGCGACTTGTATATCAAAAGTTTGCAGTCTAGGCTGAGTGTTGAATTTCTGCCAATTAACCAATATATTTGAGTTAATTTAAGTTTCATTTGAGTTAACTTAGAGTCAATGTGATATTTCCATGTAAGCCTTCGATCAAGGTGTATGCCAAGGTATTTCACTTGAGAATGTTGAGGAATACTTTGATTGTTGATTCGAATGGGAGAGCAAGTATCTCTTCTTAGGGTAAACGTTATGTGGACACATTTTTGTTCATTTACTTTAATTCTCCATAAGTTCAACCATATTTCAAGGCAAATGTAGAAGTTAGGATGTTATTGCTCACAGGCATATCACAAGTATATATTAGATACAAGACTGGCCCAAGAATACTGCCCTGTGGCACACCGGAAGATATAGATTTGGGCACGCTCGTGAACTCTCCTTCCACAACAGTGAACTTCCTATCAATAATATAACTTTCCAAAAGCTTTTGTATGTTTATTGGTATGTACGTCTTCAATTTTAAAGCTAGGCCTTCGTGGCATACTTTATCAAATGCCTGAGAAGCATCAATAAAGAGAGCAGAACAATACTTCTTTTCTTCAAATGTTCTTCTTACAACTTGGACCAATCTATGCGTTTGTTCAATGGTGCTATGCTGACTTCTAACCAACTTGATGGTCCGGGATGCACCCATTATCAGCTAAAATTTTGGACAATTTAGTCATGAGCAGCTTTTCGAAAAGCTTTGAGATTGTTAATAGTAAGCTTATAGGCCTATATGACTCAGCCTTGGTAATATGAAGACCTTCTAAACACTTTTCCAGTAATGCAGTTCTTTCCGACGATAGCAGCTCTTTGAGTCGTTTAGTACATTATTTAAGTCTGATTTTATTTAGGGGTGATCTGTGTTGTTGCCATTCTCTTTTAACTCTCCTTTTTTCACATACAAGACGTTCAATTTCAGTAGAATAAATTCTATTAAAGCCAGTCTGCGGATAGGAGGTAGTGGCATGTTCAGCAGCCTGTTTAATATTTTCGTTAAGATTGGCAATGTTAAATTCAATATCATCAGATGATCTTAGCTGAATGTTTTCTACGCAGTGACTACTAAGATATTTTTTGAATCCTAGCCAGTAGTATGGGATTCCCAGTACGGCGTCAATTAAAATTGTTAAATTGTGGGCTGAAATTGTTAAATTGTGGCTGAAATTGTTAAATTTTGGCTGAAATTTTAAAATTCTTGAAAATTTGTGAAATTTGATACCTACGTGTGTGTGTCCGTCCGTCCGTCTGTGTTTTTTGTTTACATTAGGAGTTTTTTGTTTATATTAACTTTTTTTATTTATATTAAGTATATGTATGTATGTATGTATGTATGACCGTGGGAACTTGTGCGTGGAATATTTTGTGGGAATACATTAAGGGGGTTTATAGCTTTAAGATTTTTATATTTGTATGATTTTTCCTAATGCCGACGGGAAAACATCTTTATTTTTTCTAATGCCGACGGGAAAGTTATGATTGTTGTTAGACTGTGGAAATTTGTTGATGTCCGTGATTTGGGCAGGTGAGGCTTTTGTAACATGTAACCGTGGGAATTTGCGGGTGTATCTTTAAGGCAGCCTGTGTTTGGTGGGGGCGGGTGTTGTTGTAATATGTATCCGTGGGAATTTGTGTGCGGAATATTTTGTAGGAATACATTAAGGGGTTTATAGGTTTGAGGCTTTTATATGTGTATGATTTCCTGATGCCAACGGGAAAACATGTTTATTTTTTTCAAATGCCGACGGGAAAACATGTTTAGTTTTTTCAAATGCCGACGGGAAAATCATGGAAATGATTTTTCCTAATGCCGACGGAAAATTTGAGGGTATGTCTAGCTGTAGGAATTGAAGTCTGGCTGTGATTGGTGGAGGGTGGGGTGTGTCTAGATTGTGAGACCTTAAGGCTTACCGTGATTTGGGTAGGTGAGGGTGTTTTGTAATATGTAACCATGAGAATTCGGTGACGTATATGCTTGTTGGAATTGAAATCAAACTGGTCTTCGTGGGGGGGGCGGGATGTATTTGAGGTAGATCGACTGGTGGAGGGCGGGGAGTTGTTGTAATATGTATCCGTGGGAATCTGTGTACATGTATGTATGTATATATGTATGTCTGTAAGAGTTTAAGGCTTTCTGTGATTTATCAAAGGTGAGGTGAGAGTGTTCATGTAATACGTATACGTGGGAATCTGTGTATATGTATGTTCGTAGGAGTTTAAGACTGATTGTGATTTGAGGTGGGGGAGGGTCTTGTTGTGATAGATAGATAGAATGTGCCTATGTGTGTATGTGTATGAATGTATTTATATATAGCAGTTTAAGTCTGTCCTTGATTTGAGGTAGGCGGGGGGTGTTATTGTAATATGTATCTATAGGAATTTGGGAGTTTATATGTTTATAGAAATTTTTGTGTATGTATGTCTGTAGAAGTTTAAGGCTGATCGTGATTTGGATTGTTCAGATTGAGCGATTGTATGTGACCTTGAGAATTTGTGTATGTATATCTGTAGGAAATTTAAGGCTTATCGTGATTTATGAGGGGCGAAGTGTTCATGAAATATATAACAGCGCAATTTGTGTGTATATCTGTAGGAGTTTAAGGCTGATCATGATTAATGAGAGGTGAGGTGAAGGTGTTCATGTATATCTATACGTATCTGTGTGTATGTATGTCTATATGAGTTTAAGGCTGATCGTGATTTAGGTTGTGAGATTGATAGATTGTATGTTACCTTGAGATTTTGTGTATATATATCTGTAAGAACTTTAGGCTGACTGTGATTTGTGAGGGGAGGGGCGTTGTTGAAATAGGTTTAATTTTTCGTAGATGAATTTTAGTATGTGTGTGTGTGTATGTGATTTTCTCACCCTAGTATTTATATGTACGTTGAAATAAATTATTTCTCATATGAACATTTTTTGCTAGAAAATATTATCATATATCTGAACTTCCCTAATCCTAGTATGTTTTTCATATTGGAGGATGAGATTGCTTTATATTTTATCAAGCTTAAATTTGTCCAGTGTTAAAGTCTGTCGGTCAGAAATTTGTTTATATTTGTATAAATATTAATTTCAGATTTTGCAAAATTCTTGCGTACGATCGTGGTGATTTTGTGTGTGTGTATGTGTGTATGCGCGATACAGTTTGACTGGTCTGTGATAAGTTTGTTTATTTAAGTACATTTGTCTTCTTCGACTTTCGTCTTCAAGCGTCAATAGCTTGGAGAACGGTTTGTATGTTTTCATGATGTAGATATGTGAGTGTGATTGTTAAAATCCAATAAATACTTGAGCATGGGTAAGAAATTTGATAATATGTGTACATATGTACATATGGATCTACAAATTGATTTTATGTATGTATGTATGTACATACAAATAAGTCTGGGGCTCCCTGTTTAAATACATTTTTTTTGTCATGTGCTGTTGTTGCTGTTGTAAATATTCGCCTGGTCTTTTGTGTATAGATGTGAAATATCTCGATAGTTTTTTTATTTGAAATTAAAAAAACGTTCTTTTAATTTTTAGATGTATTTACTTAAAAGTTTGTGAGGAGTTTCTGTTTTAAGTAAAATTTAATTCCTCTCTAGTTGTAGTAAATATAGTATAAATATTTAATATATTTTATTTCCATTTGTTTAAAGTTGATGTAGCCTATATAGTCAACGTTAGAAATTTTTCGGTGTAAAATTTTTTCCAACTATCATATTTTTTCTTCACCTTTTTCATATATTTTAGAACATCTTGCATTGGCTTTAAAAAATTATAAACGCTTTGAAATGAAACTGATCCAGCAGTCCAGCTTTTTTTAACCACTTTGCTTCTCTTTCCTTTTTTATTGATAAACATTTAAAATCAAATGGTGGTTTTATAATGAAATTGTTATACTCATTATTGCTAAAAACATCCGCTACTTTTTTTTGTAATGAAAATCATTCGAAACCTTACTTCATTTATAAGACTTTCAGGACTTTCTATTATTCGATCATTAGTAAAAATGCAGTAGCTGAGGTCATTGCTTACTGTTTCATATTAAATTTCTATATCAATTGGGCCGCTATTGAATAAAAGGAACTTTTATCTTAAACTTTAGTGCATTTGGAAGTGCTTGAGATTCTTTCATATAATAGCTTTGTTGGAATCTTAGATACGAGTACATATAATATAGAATTGCATAACGTTTATTTTTAATTTTTATGTTAAGATCATCATCATTTAGATATGAGACTAAATTTAAATTTACTTTTAAATTAGTTAAATCATAATGAGGAAACTTGTTTTCTTCTTGAATAGCGATCAACAGAAAACGAAATCGTTTTCTTACAATTTAGGTCTGGCCTCTCAACGGTTTCTCTAGTATACAAGATGACTTTCTATGTCAACATATCTGTCTACTCTTTGTCAGCGTTAAGGGACAATTACATGTTAAAATTTTAATTCCTCAAATTGTGTATGAAGTAACACTGATAATATATTTTCATTAATAAGGTATATGTTTATCTTATGAAGGTTACTCGCCTAAGGCTTTTATTTGATGTTCTAGATGATTTTTTTTCTCATTTTATTAAATTTCAGCGTATTGTGTATATATTTCTGATATTTTTAAGCGCGCTTTATTTACCTGTCAGACAAAGTGTACGTATAAGTTGATCACTCAGTCTCTCTTTTTAATAATTTTTTTCTTTTAATATGCCACTACTATTTTTTCAGATTTTACTACTTGAAAAAGAGAATATTTATGTAATTTTTAAATGTATTCATATATACATATAGGTAAATATATGTGTATATGTATAGAGAAATTACTTTATCTACAAAGAAATACATGTTTAATAATCAACTATTCTAGAAAATCGATCTCAAATAACGCAGTTACCTCCACCATCAATTCACCGTCGGTGTTTTTATAGTGTCAGAAACACTAGAATATCTATGTTTGAGAGAATTTTTACATCGAGTTTTTCTACATGAGGTTTGCTGGTTGACGTAGGCTGGGTTGTATCACATTCAGATGTAATCATTTCCTACTTAAAAAAGGTCCTCATTACTATCAACTATATCTGTATACATTTCGTTCATGAGTTGGGTTGATCCAGATACAATTGCTGTCTACAGATTAATGATTAGAAACAAGTTTCTCATCACCTTCTAACAGATTTATATATTTTGCTAGCATGCATGCCTGAGCATGCTTCTATCGATAGTGATGCGAGAGTCCAACATGTAGTGGTGTTTCAATTAAAAATCTATACTATTAGATTTTACGATTTCCCTCTTTTTATTCTTTTACAAAGTAGATACATATTTATGTATTTCATTTAGCACAGAGTCATAAAATTTCTTTGCTTACAAAATTGTGTGACATTCTTTTAAATTTGCATGCTTAGGCATGCTTTCAATATTTTTTCTGTAAATTTATTTGATACTCATACAGATACAGATATAAAGTAAGATCTGCTTACATTGCATTTTACAATTTATGTATGCTTCAGCATGATTCCAGTTGAAGTCCATATTTATTCAGTAAGTTTGTTTGATACTAATTCATACACATATACATTCTTAAAGATTGGAAATCTAAGTCCAATTTATGTAGTTTATCTATATTTTCTAAAGATTTGATAGCGATAGAAATTAATAGAGTAAAGATCTATTATAATAGCCCATGGGCATATTTTAAAATTGCCTTTCGAAATGGAAAATGTACAATTTTCACTATAAAAAGTGATAATATTAGGTGTTACTGAATATTACACTGTGTTGTAATTTATTTTGAACACTTAAGTTTTCACAATATTTCATACAGGCCAACAAGTTTAGAGAATTTCCAGTATATTAAGTTAATTATCTTTCTTAAGACCTATCATTCCTTCAAAAATACAAACCAAACTAGATTTTTCCTGTTTAATTTTATTTTTTACTTTCATTAAATTTCAACATTTTGTTCATCTTCAAATTATTATATTTAGCAGCTTTTTCTCATTTGTTGAGTTAACTTTAATCGGAAACATTTAAATAGTGAGATGAACTTTTATATTGTATGCGAGTACATTAAGTAATTCTTTGTATATTTCATTTATATGAACCATCATCACATAATTCCTTTGGATGATCTATTAAATCATTCTACTATTGATGCTTTCATATTAAGTAATGTTTAATATTCTACATATGCATGAATTTTCCAGTGTCTATTAAAAAATTCTTTACAATCATCCATTTGTAAGCTTTTTGGTACTCATAACATTTCAAAAATATTTTCCACGGCCTAGGTTTTTTCGAATGCAACTTTTATTTTCAACGGTATTGACCATAGAAACTTTGTGAATGAATCATTTACAGTCTACAATAATCAATAATTTCTATTTTCTGTAGAATAGTTTCCCATTTCACCTAAATCAGCTCCATAAAAGATCAACTATTCCTTTCATTACATATCTACAATGCACAAAAATTTTTCGAGATTTATTATAGAGTTCGTCTACTAAATTTCTTTTTAAAGACATTGAGTTATTTTAAAGATTTTTTGGAGAGTGTTGTGATCTACTTGATGCACTTTCAGCTATTTATACTATCATGTAGTTCATTTTCCAATCTATAATTTTTATCGTTCAGCTGTTCAATTTGTTTTTTCAAAAGATGATTTGATTTTTAGTATGTATTTTATCAATTTTATAACTATCTTCTATCTCTAATTGCATTTCACGTTGTACTCTATCAATTTGCATTTTAATATATTCTTGAATTATATTAATTCCTTAAGCTATATTATTAATTTGTCCTATAGTTTATCGTTTGGAGTTTCCAGAAACAATTTACTGATAACATCATTCTCTGTCAGTGAATGATGATGATGATTAGTAGAAATTATATATTTTATACAGTTTTCAACATCAAATTTTTCATAGTATTTCCATGTTTTATTATCAATCATTAAAGAAAATAAAGCTACTATTAGGGCCTATATTTGACCATCAACTTGTATTTTATCTTCATTTAGTTTTAGGTTACTATCACCAAACTTTCATTCATTATTCAAATCTTGTTGTGGGCCATAGTTTGTATCTAATTCAATTCTTCCTTCCAAGACTGATAAATGAGTATAAGTGTCTTCAGAATTGGAAGTCTATGAGTAAAAATCATCTTTATCATCCTCATCATCATTCTCAGTATTAGCATCATTAAATAAGATGATATCATCAAATATTGCTCCTTCTGAAAGTTTCTTTGGTGTACTTGTCTCTATATTGACTGATGGCTTTAAACTTATATTATTTTCAGCTTCTATCTTGATTTTACTTTCTTCTTTCTTGTGAATTCTTTCAATATTTCTAGAACTATTTATGAATTCTTTGAGAGGTTCTGTTATAGGTTTAAATGTATCTTTTATTGCTCACATGTATCTATTTCACCAGTTTTTATACTACGAAGCTTCTTCTTCAAGACATTTCTTGTCAACACCAACTGTTTTAAAATTTTCTCATCCATGTTTAATAATAGTAAATAACAGGTATCAGCTATTAGATCAGGTATCAGCTATCAGATCAGGTTATCAGGTAACTAGTCTGGTTTTCAGATCAGCTTATCAGGACCTGGTCTGTTTTTCAGATCAGCTTTTCAGGACCTGGTCTGGTTTTCAGATCAGCTTATCAGGACCTTTTGATGATTCATCAAACGTTAGTTCAAAAACAAGTCATAGTTCCCTTCTACCAAATTTTATTTGCGCAAAAATAGTTGGTCTGTCAAATTGTAAAAAATAACATAAAAAATATGTTATGATTGGCTTGCTAAAAAGTCTTAATGAACTAAAATTTTAAAACATCTACATATTAATACTCAAAATATCTCTATCAACCCAAATATGGATACTTAAAGATATTACATAATTTCATTAATTAAAGGAATGGGATAATACACATTTACAGATACTGAATCTGTTATTTCTCCTAATAAAGCTAAAAGTAATTCCGATATGATATTTAACGATGTTAGATGTGAGAAACATATTTTTGTATGGAGTGAGATAAGAATGTTGATGCATTCTGCTGATGTCAAACTTATACCAGAATCACCAAACATTTGATACTAGATAATCATAATGTAATTATAATTTTTAAGTAAGATGAGACAAATATAAAGCATGTTGGAAGGATAAATATGGATTTTGATTATAAGCAACGATATTGAATTGAACGATGATCGTTATAGAAAAAAAGAGAATTTGACTACATAAAAGTTTACTTTTTCGTTTTTCATCTGACCTTAAACTGCATTCATCTAAATGTTATAAATGGGCAGCTACTTGTAAACTGATAACCCAATCTGAATCAGATAAGCTGATCTGAAAACCATACCAGGTCCTGATAAGCTGATCTGAAAACCAGACCAGGTCCTGAAAAGCTGATCTGAAAACCAGACCAGGTCCTGATAAGCTGATCTGAAAACCAGACCAGGTCCTATTAAGCTGATCTGAAAACCAGACCAGGTCCTGATAAGCTGATCTGAAAACAAGACCAGGTCCTGATAAGCTGATCTGAAAACCAGACCAGGTCCTATTAAGCTGATCTGAAAACCAGATTAGGTCATGATAAGCTGATCTGAAAAACAGACCAGGTCCTGATAAGCTGATCTGAAAACCAGACCAGTTACCTGATAACCTGATCTGATAGCTGATACCTGATCTAATAGCTGATACCTGTTATTTACTATTATTAAACATGGATGAGAAAATTTTAAAACAGTTGGTGTTGACAAGAAATGTCTTGAAGAAAAAGCTTCGTAGTATAAAAACTGGTGAAATAGATACATGTGAGCAATAAAAGATACATTTAAACCTATAACAGAACCTCTCAAAGAATTCATAAATAGTTCTAGAAATATTGAAAGAATTCACAAGAAAGAAGAAAGTAAAATCAAGATAGAAGCTGAAAATAATATAAGTTTAAAGCCATCAGTCAATATAGAGACAAGTACACCAAAGAAACTTTCAGAAGGAGCAATATTTGATGATATCATCTTATTTAATGATGCTAATACTGAGAATGATGATGATAAAGATGATTTTTACTCATAGACTTCCAATTCTGAAGACACTTATACTCATTTATCAGTCTTGGAAGGAAGAATTGAATTAGATACAAACTATGGCCCACAACAAGATTTGAATAATGAATGAAAGATTGGTGATAGTAACCTAAAACTAAATGAAGATAAAATAAAAGTTGATGGTCAAATATAGGCCCTAATAGTAGCTTTATTTTCTTTAATGATTGATAATAAAACATGGAAATACTATGAAAAATTTGATGTTGAAAACGAAAACTGTATAAAATATATAATTTCTACTAATCATCATCATCATTCACTGACAGAGAATGATGTTATCAGTAAATTGTTTCTGGAAACTCCAAACGATAAACTATAGGACAAATTAATAATATAGCTTAAGGAATTAATATAATTCAAGAATATATTAAAATGCAAATTGATAGAGTACAACGTGAAATGCAATTAGAGATAGAAGATAGTTATAAAATTGATAAAATACATACTAAAAATCAAATCATCTTTTGAAAAAACAAATTGAACAGCTGAACGATAAAATTTATAGATTGGAAAATTAACTACATGATAGTATAAATAGCTGAAAGTGCATCAAGTAGATCACAACACTCTCCAAAAAATCTTTAAAATAACTCAATGTCTTTAAAAAGAAATTTAGTAGACGAACTCTATAATAAATCTCGAAAAATTTTTGTGCATTGTAGATATGTAATGAAAGGAATAGTTGATCTTTTATGGAGCTGATTTAGGTGAAATGGGAAACTATTCTACAGAAAATAGAAATTATTGATTATTGTAGACTGTAAATGATTCATTCACAAAGTTTCTATGGTCAATACCGTTGAAAATAAAAGTTGCATTCGAAAAAACCTAGGCCGTGGAAAATATTTTTGAAATGTTATGAGTACCAAAAAGCTTACAAATGGATGATTGTAAAGAATTTTTTAATAGACACTGGAAAATTCATGCATATGTAGAATATTAAACATTACTTAATATGAAAGCATCAATAGTAGAATGATTTAATAGATCATCCAAAGGAATTATGTGATGATGGTTCATATAAATGAAATATACAAAGAATTACTTAATGTACTCGCATACAATATAAAAGTTCATCTCACTATTTAAATGTTTCCGATTAAAGTTAACTCAACAAATGAGAAAAAGCTGCTAAATATAATAATTTGAAGATGAAAAAAATGTTGAAATTTAATGAAAGTAAAAAATAAAATTAAACAGGAAAAATCTAGTTTGGTTTGTATTTTTGAAGGAATGATAGGTCTTAAGAAAGATAATTAACTTAATATACTGGAAATTCTCTAAACTTGTTGGCCTGTATGAAATATTGTGAAAACTTAAGTGTTCAAAATAAATTACAACACAGTGTAATATTCAGTAACACCTAATATTATCACTTTTTATAGTGAAAATTGTACATTTTCCATTTCGAAAGCTCTAGCAAGCGAAATTTTAAAATATGCCCATGGGCTATTATAATAGATCTTTACTCTATTAATTTCTATAGCTATCAAATCTTTAGAAAATATAGATAAACTACATAAATTGGACTTAGATTTCCAATCTTTAAGAATGTATATGTGTATGAATTAGTATCAAACAAACTTACTGAATAAATATGGACTTCAACTGGAATCATGCTGAAGCATACATAAATTGTAAAATGCAATGTAAGCAGATCTTACTTTATATCTGTATCTGTATGAGTATCAAATAAATTTACAGAAAAAATATTGAAAGCATGCCTAAGCATGCAAATTTAAAAGAATGTCACACAATTTTGTAAGCAAAGAAATTTTATGACTCTGTGCTAAATGAAATACATAAATATGTATCTACTTTGTAAAAGAATAAAAAGAGGGAAATCGTAAAATCTAATAGTATAGATTTTTAATTGAAACACAACTACATGTTGGACTCTCGCGTCACTATCGATAGAAGCATGCTCAGGCATGCATGCTAGCAAAATATATAAATCTGTTAGAAGGTGATGAGAAACTTGTTTCTAATCATTAATCTATAGACAGCAATTGTATCTGGAAGTAGGAAATGATTACATCTGAATGTGATACAACCCAGCCTACGTCAACCAGCAAACCTCATGTAGAAAAACTCGATGTAAAAATTCTCTCAAACATAGATATTCTAGTGTTTCTGACACTATAAAAACACCGACGGTGAATTGATGGTGGAGGTAACTGCGTTATTTGAGATCGATTTTCTAGAATAGTTGATTATTAAACATGTATTTCTTTGTAGATAAAGTAATTTCTCTATACATATACACATATATTTACCTATATGTATATATGAATACAATTAAAAATTACATAAATATTCTATTTTTCAAGTAGTAAAATCTGAAAAAATAGTAGTGGCATATTAAAAGAAAAAAATTATTAAAAAGAGAGACTGAGTGATCAACTTATAAGTACACTTTGTCTGACAGGTAAATAAAGCGCGCTTAAAAATATCAGAAATATATACACAATACGCTGAAATTTAATAAAATGAGAAAAAAAATCATCTAGAACATCAAATAAAAGCCTTAGGCGAGTAACCTTCATAAGATAAACATATACCTTATTAATGAAAATATATTATCAGTGTTACTTCATACACAATTTGAGGAATTAAAATTTTAACATGTAATTGTCCCTTAACGCTGACAAAGAGTAGACAGATATGTTGACATAGAAAGTCATCTTGTATACTAGAGGAACCGTTGAGAGGCCAGACCTAAATTGTAAAAAAACGATTTCGTTTTCTGTTGATCGCTATTCAAGAAGAAAACAAGTTTCCTCATTATGATTTAACTAATTTAAAAGTAAATTTAAATTTAGTCTCATATCTAAATGATGATGATCTTAACATAAAAATTAAAAATAAACGTTATGCAATTCTATATTATATGTACTCGTATCTAAGATTCCAACAAAGCTATTATATGAAAGAATCTCAAGCACTTCCAAATGCACTAAAGTTTAAGATAAAAGTTCCTTTTATTCAATAGCGGCCCAATTGATATAGAAATTTAATATGAAACAGTAAGCAATGACCTCAGCTACTGCATTTTTACTAATGATCGAATAATAGAAAGTCCTGAAAGTCTTATAAATGAAGTAAGGTTTCGAATGATTTTCATTACAAAAAAAAGTAGCGGATGTTTTTAGCAATAATGAGTATAACAATTTCATTATAAAACCACCATTTGATTTTAAATGTTTATCAATAAAAAATGAAAGAGAAGCAAAGTGGTTAAAAAAAGCTGGACTGCTGGATCAGTTTCATTTCAAAGCGTTTATAATTTTTTAAAGCCAATGCAAGATGTTCTAAAATATATGAAAAAGGTGAAGAAAAAATATGATAGTTGGAAAAAATTTTACACCGAAAAATTTCTAACGTTGACTATATAGCCTACATCAACTTTAAACAAATGGAAATAAAATATATTAAATATTTATACTATATTTACTACAACTAGAGAGGAATTAAATTTTACTTAAAACAGAAACTCCTCACAAACTTTTAAGTAAATACATCTAAAAATTAAAAGAACGTTTTTTTAATTTCAAATAAAAAAACTATCGAGATATTTCACATCTATACACAAAAGACCAGGCGAATATTTACAACAGCAACAACAGCACATGACAAAAAAAATGTATTTAAACAGGGAGCCCCAGACTTATTTGTATGTACATACATACATACATAAAATCAATTTGTAGATCCATATGTACATATGTACACATATTATCAAATTTCTTACCCATGCTCAAGTATTTATTGGATTTTAACAATCACACTCACATATCTACATCATGAAAACATACAAACCGTTCTCCAAGCTATTGACGCTTGAAGACGAAAGTCGAAGAAGACAAATGTACTTAAATAAACAAACTTATCACAGACCAGTCAAACTGTATCGCGCATACACACATACACACACACAAAATCACCACGATCGTACGCAAGAATTTTGCAAAATCTGAAATTAATATTTATACAAATATAAACAAATTTCTGACCGACAGACTTTAACACTGGACAAATTTAAGCTTGATAAAATATAAAGCAATCTCATCCTCCAATATGAAAAACATACTAGGATTAGGGAAGTTCAGATATATGATAATATTTTCTAGAAAAAAATGTTCATATGAGAAATAATTTATTTCAACGTACATATAAATACTAGGGTGAGAAAATCACATACACACACACACATACTAAAATTCATCTACGAAAAATTAAACCTATTTCAACAACGCCCCTCCCCTCACAAATCACAGTCAGCCTAAAGTTCTTACAGATATATATACACAAAATCTCAAGGTAACATACAATCTATCAATCTCACAACCTAAATCACGATCAGCCTTAAACTCATATAGACATACATACACACAGATATGTATAGATATACATGAACACCTTCACCTCACCTCTCATTAATCATGATCAGCCTTAAACTCCTACAGATATACACACAAATTGCGCTGTTATATATTTCATGAACACTTCGCCCCTCATAAATCACGATAAGCCTTAAATTTCCTACAGATATACATACACAAATTCTCAAGGTCACATACAATCGCTCAATCTGAACAATCCAAATCACGATCAGCCTTAAACTTCTACAGACATACATACACAAAAATTTCTATAAACATATAAACTCCCAAATTCCTATAGATACATATTACAATAACACCCCCGCCTACCTCAAATCAAGGACAGACTTAAACTGCTATATATAAATACATTCATACACATACACACATAGGCACATTCTATCTATCTATCACAACAAGACCCTCCCCCACCTCAAATCACAATCAGTCTTAAACTCCTACGAACATACATATACACAGATTCCCACGGATACGTATTACATGAACACTCTCACCTCACCTTTGATAAATCACAGAAAGCCTTAAACTCTTACAGACATACATATATACATACATACATGTACACAGATTCCCACGGATACATATTACAACAACTCCCCGCCCTCCACCAGTCGATCTACCTCAAATACATTCCGCCCCCCACGAAGCCCAGTTTGATTTAAATTCCAACAAGCATATACGTCACCGAATTCTCATGGTTACATATTACAAAACACCCTCACCTACCCAAATCACGGTAAGCCTTAAGGTCTCACAATCTAGACACACCCCACCCTCCACCAATCACAGCCAGACTTCAATTCCTACAGCTAGACATACCCTCAAATTTTCCGTCGGCATTAGGAAAAATCATTTCCATGATTTTCCCGTCGGCATTTGAAAAAACTAAACATGTTTTCCCGTCGGCATTTGAAAAAAATAAACATGTTTTCCCGTTGGCATCAGGAAATCATACACATTAAAAGCCTCAAACCTATAAACCCCTTAATGTATTCCTACAAAATATTCCGCACACAAATTCCCACGGATACATATTACAACAACACCCGCCCCCACCAAACACAGGCTGCCTTAAAGATACACCCGCAAATTCCCACGGTTACATGTTACAAAAGCCTCACCTGCCCAAATCACGGACATCAACAAATTTCCACAGTCTAACAACAATCATAACTTTCCCGTCGGCATTAGAAAAAATAAAGATGTTTTCCCGTCGGCATTAGGAAAAATCATACAAATATAAAAATCTTAAAGCTATAAACCCCCTTAATGTATTCCCACAAAATATTCCACGCACAAGTTCCCACGGTCATACATACATACATACATACATATACTTAATATAAATAAAAAAAGTTAATATAAACAAAAAACTCCTAATGTAAACAAAAAACACAGACGGACGGACGGACACACACACGTAGGTATCAAATTTCACAAATTTCCAAGAATTTTAAAATTTCAGCCACAATTTAACAATTTCAGCCACAATTTAACAATTTCAGCCCACAATTTAACAATTTCAGCCACAATTTCAGCCCACAATTTAACAATTTTAATTGACGCCGTACTGGGAATCCCATACTACTCTCCATTAATCATTTTCACATATGAGTTAGTTAAATCACTCCTTAGTGGGTTGAAAATTGTAACTATTGTGGGAGAGTGATCGGAGGACAGATCTAGAGAGGCCTCTACGTGAATTAAGTCTATGAATATTTTTCGTAACGCCAAAATCTATAACATCTGGAATGTTTCTTACGTCAGTAGGTCAGTAAGTAGGCTCCCCGCTCGAAATGACATCTAAGCCCATTTTTGAAATTGTATTAAACAACGCTCGACGATCCAAGCGATTTGTAGAACTTCTCATACTGATCTTCGGTAACTGAAAATCTGGGAGGTGAGTAAATTGATGATATCACGAAATTCACACAAAAATTGTCTACGAAAATATTCGTTACTTGCATATATTCTTCAGTAACGTTGTCAAGGACATAGTGCTTGAATCTTGACTTGATTAGAATTGCTGAACCACCGCATGCTCTCCCTCTAGGATCCTTTGTATCATATAAAGTGTAACCATTTATTTTAAATAAGCTTCTTGAGGTCAAATGAGTCTGAGAAACCAACATTATATCAATATTTTTTTCCATGAGGAAGTCCTCAAGTTCATTTTTATGTTGGCGAATGCCGTTTGCGTTCCAGAAACATATTTTTAACGTGTTCATGGTTTGTTAACTAATGCTTGAAGCAGTGTATTCTGCATTCGCAGCATTTCTTGCATCATATTAGTCATATTTGTAGTAAAGTTGTTTATAGTTAGCACCAGATTCTCAATAGTAGCTTCAAGGCGACTAAAGTTAAAGCTTGAGTTTGCATTCGTTGAATTATTTGGCGGTGGAACAGTTTGTGTGCGAATAGAACTAGTCTTAGCAGCATCAGCATACGATACACGTGAAGTAACTGGTCGGCTCATTTGAGCAAAAGAGGCGGAGTTCGCGTTTACTGGTTGTGCTGGAGTTAATTTGGGTTTTTGACCCATAGCCTGCTTAACGAAAGAATATACAGGACATCCTCTGTAGTTAGCTATGTGATTACTTCCACAATTACTGCATTTTTTTCTGATTGATCTTTTGGCTTAGTACAGCTAGCAGTACCATGCAATTCACCGCAGATAACACAAACTGTAGGTAATTTGCAGTAAGTTTTTGTATGGCCATATTCTTGGCAATTATGGCACTGTACGGGACCTGAACGCTTACGTGGCTCTTCAACTGTGATTTTTCGGTGTAAGAGATACTTTACGCTATAAATTGGATGGGTTTCATTTTTTTTCAATTTTATGTCATTCGGCTCCAGTTCGACCCGAAATAGGGGTTGGGGGACCTTTTCTCTGTTAATTATGTTGGTAACATTTTTTACCTTAAATCCTTGGTCGAATGCAAAATAGCACAAAAATTTAAGTGAAAAATTACATTTTATTTATTTATTCAACTATTTATTGTTAATATTGCAAAATAAGTTATTCAATTCTTTAAAAAAAATTAAAAAATGTTGGAATTTATGAATAACCACAATCCAATTGGCAAGACGCCATTTGTGGCAGAAATTGAACGAATAATTAAATGCGAGTGCTCCGCCAATTATATAAGCTGCATCCACAATTTCCTCCACTGACAGTTTAAAGCCGCTAAAGAATCAGTTTTTGGCAAATGACGCAACAATTTCATAAATTAAAATGGATGTATTTCTATTTCCCATTAGCGTCTTATTTATGAAAGATCATTTACTGTACGAGTTGTTAAATGTTGGAACTCATTGCCACGATTCTTAAGAACATTCCATCTTACACGTAATTCATTCAAAGATAAGTTTGTTGAACATTTCTCACAATTTAATTGATCTGTATTCTGAATACATAGAGTTAAATACACGCGCAATATAACTTCCAATATATATACAGGTATGTTCTGACCATGATACAATTATACAAGGTACTTGCACAAGCCCAGCCTGTTAATGTATACAATGCAGAAACTTGTCAAACTTTGTTTACAAGCCGCAAAAATGTTAGTGTATGTGTGTGAATAAAATGATTACAGTGTTGCCAATGAATTTGCATGTGGCTGTGTCTCCAATTACACATTGAAGAAAATTACACTACACATCCTTTGTGTAGGTTAAAATTAAAACATAAATAGAAGTCAAAATAGAATTACACACAGATTATACATGAATCTAATTATAGGCCTACACATGTGAGTACAAATTACACACTCTGTATATTACACACATATTGGCAACACTGAATGACTATAATCATTCATGAATGCCGCGTCTGCAATTGTACTTTAGTTACCCTGTAATTGTTATTTTTAACAACAAAAGACATCTGTTTTTGACTAAATTCTGTTTGTTTCTACCAACAAAATGCGTGTGTTTCTTGGTGTTGCAATTTTGTTGTAGTCGTGCAAGTACATTGTATAATTGTATCATGGTTCTGACACTCGCATGGTTTTGAAATCGCATGTGAGTTGCGAATCGCCAAACTCGTTTCTACATGTTCTGTAACTCATGCGTTTTGCTTATGTCTTGCCATATTGATTTAGGTCAGCTGTTTGTTGAAATCGTCAGCAAAAAAGTAACAAATGCAAATACAAAATTAACAAAACAAAAAAACATTTTCAGTAGTTAAGCAGCTCTGGGTTGTTTGGCCTTCGAGAGTTTTTTGTCTCGCTCGCACTGGTTGACTGATCTGCCACGGATAACCGTATATTTTTGCGGTCCTGTTGTGGAATTTCTTTACCAACCACGTTGTTAATTCCTATGTGAAGGCATAGGTCGTGTGTAATCAGTCACAAAAACTATTTTAAATACTGTTAATACCATCTTGGGCATATGGTCTAGTTACCCCGCCCATATTTGTGCAACAGTGCTTTGCAAATTTACTTTGTAAAGTATTTATGAAATAAATAAATAAAAAAAAACATTTTATAAATTTCAAGTTTGCAATAAAAATTTTACGAATATATTACTATTATTGATTAAAATCAAGAGAAAACATATTTAATTTCATTTATTAACCATTTTAGTGTTTCGTTAAAGTGTCGTTTAGGCTAAATTCATCAGTTCACTTCAGTGTACTCTTGAGCTCTCTCTCTCTCTTTGAACTCGCCAAGAGTCTTCCAACTATGATTTGCAAAACACCTCTCTTACAAAATTCAAGTCACAATCGCAAACGTTATGCGATATGCGAGTGTCAGAACATGCCTGATAGTAGTAGTCTCATCTAATAATTTTATAACTATTATTTTTTTCATGAATATTCCCCCTTATTGTGAATGGCGTCGTCGACGTCACATCAAGACGACAGTAAAAAGTGTCACTTGTCTACTCTTTATCGACAACAATTTACTACTATTAACATGCTCTATTAATTTACAAAGCCTTAAGCTGAAGGTCCATACCATCCGTTCCATGCGTATGCGTTGAATGCATTTCTGTACGTCCTATGCGATTCAAAATTCAAGTTACATGCAATACGTTTTATGAGCCAGGTATTTTTGTTTTGATCAGATGTAGTGTAAATATTTTTATCAAATAAACACAATTTTGGGAAAAAATGGAAAGTGAAATTATGACTGAAAGAATTTGTGAAATTTGTGAAATATTTTTTAATAAAAATAATACATAATATTTTCCACAGCTTATATTAGCTTCTCCAACATTGCACTTTCTTAAAAAATAATAAGCACAACAGAGATGACACTCAGTACATAAAAGCAATCGATAACTAAAATGCAAATTTCGTTCGTGAAATAACTATATTAAAAACTGATTTTAATGTATTTTATCCTTAAAAATAGTAATAAGCTTTATTACAAAAGCTTTTTCTTTTACTAAAACCTTTTTTTATGCCAAACAATTTAAAATTCAAATCCACCACACGAAAATTTTTATCGATATCATTGAAAATATAATATAATTTGCCATCTTTGGCTATCAAAAACAGCTGAGCTGTTTTCGTAATGCATGCGACGGATACAAAAGTAGAAAGTAAACCTACTTTATCCGTCGTATACGCCTATGGGCTCAGTTAGCCGACTGTAATGTAATGTAACTGCAATGGTAGGAAACAGCTGATAGATTTTGTTATGTGAAAAGTAATGAAAATGGTTATAGAGATGAAATGTAACGTAACATACTTTTCATATAAAAATATCGATCAGCTGTTTCCTACATTACAGTCACATTGCGTTACAGTCGGCTAACTGCGCCTTATGCGTTCTATGCGTTTCGCTGTGTAACTTGTCACATACAATTACACTGATTCTACTTTTTTGACACATGCATAAAACGCAACAACGCATGGAACGGATGGTATGGACCTTCAGCTTTAGAGATTGGTAAGAGAGCCAATTGTTGCCGATAAAGAGTAAATAAGTGGTAATATATACTGTCGTCTTGATGTGATGTCGAAGACGTTATGCCAATCGAAAGAACTATTCAATATAATCAACATTTATTAAATATATTTTTATTCGAAAGATTGAAATTGTACGAAATATGATGATTAATGTATTTTTTACAATGAAACGAAAACTTATTCGCTGTGGTGCTACAAGTGCGGTTCAGATCCCGTTCTCTCATTTCAAAAGTTCTGCTATATGCGTGTTTAGGTATCATAAAGTGTCAATATCACATCGAAGTAGGTGCCAGTTTGTCCGTTTTGACAGCTTGAAGGCAGGCACTTTTTCCATATTTTTAAGTATTATTATTTATGATTTTAGATCGAAATGTGGCTCTTTTTATGATAAATTTTTTCATATTTTTTTAGTTGTTACCTTTTTCATGAAATTATTAAAAAAATGATTTTTTTTTTACAATAATTGCAAACATTTTTAAGACTAATTCAAGAAATCTATTATTCGACATATTGTCATAACTCTATCATAACTGAAATTTATTTGCTGGTGGTTAAGCATTGTCCATATGCATTTCATTTTTGCTTTAACTTCAACCATACATTTTGAACAGTTACAAACCTCTTATGTATAAAGGTGTAGAAAATTAAAATAATTCATATCGAATAAAAATTATTTGCTGGCTTTTATATAAGTTTCTAAGCCTACTACGCTTATTTTTTTTGTAATGTTCAAAAATATTCGGGTATATTCTGTATTCCAGTTGAAATTAAACGTGCGGAATTGCCATAGAACTGTTGTTGGAATGGGAATTTATAACAACAATGCAATGACAATTCCGAACGATTTAATTTCATGTGGAATACAGCACATACCCGAATCGGGTATGAATTGGGTGAATTCTCAAATAGTTTTTGAAAGTCTGTGCATAAGATAAGAGTTTTGCGACTGTTCAAAATGTGTGCTGAAGTCTACTGACGATTTGTTAAAGCAACAATGAAATGCACATTGACAATGTTTAACCACCAACAAATAAATTTCACTTTATAAATAATTTTTGGGGTAAAATGTAGTTTAGTATAGCAGCTAAAAATAAATAAAAAGTAGCCTATATGATAGAAAATGAAAAAATAAAAATAAAATGTTAAATAAAAAAGTTGGTGGTGCCCCATATTGTCCAAGTTATGGGACTCAAACTTTTCATAGGAAACTGTGAAGAATCTCAAACAAATATTTTTTAATAGATTATCTGAAAATTTAAAAATAAGAAAATTAATGAAATAAAATTAAATAAAAAAATTGGCTACGATTTTTCCGACCTATTTCGCCAAATTGATTTTAAAAATCGCCAATTTTATGCAGTTTTTCTTAATCAATATTTGATAATAAATTCGATTTTATATAACACTTTTTTTAATATAAATTTTTATAAAATAATCGTATAGAAATTTTACAGAAAATAGCCAAAAGTAGAAATAAAGTCGCCAAAAATAATTTTTTGTAAATTTTTCTAATCCAAATTCAAAATGAATTAATTAATATATATGTTAAAGAAATACCCATAAAAATCGCCAACAAATTTAATTATCGTCAGAAAAATCGCGATGTCGCCAAATCAAAAATTTAGACGCCAAACAGGTTTAAAAATCGCCACTTTTGCCGAGAAATCGCCATATCTGATAACCCTGGTTATGGGCCAGGCCGTTAAAGTTCTGATAGAAAATTGTGATTACCCATTGCATTTCTGAATGTAACGGCTCAATCAATATTGCGTGCCCAGCGGTTTTGACGAAAACCTTGCCAGGAGGCCAAACATTTTTTGTTTTTGTTAAATGAGCGTATTAGCGATAAAAACAATTTCTGAGATATCCCTAGTCAATTCTGCCCCTTACTTTTTATTTTATATAGGCTTTTCTGTGTCGTACATTTCTGCACACTTCATAAATTTTTCACTATGGAAAACCTCAAAAAATCATCCTAGACCCATGAATGCTTTTGCAAAAATGATCAGTTAAGGATTCTTTATCTAAAAGCCACAACAAATTTCACTCATTATCGTATATAAAAGAACTACAGGCTCTAAGTAAAAGCAATCACTCTCGTACGGAAACGTACGACGTGGCATTCAATGTGTTAAGAGCTGTGCAGTGATTCTTTAGTATGCAGCGTCGTTTCGGGAAATAACATGGTGGAGAAAACCATAAAGCTCGGATATTTAAAAAATCTTTAGTACCCAGCGGCGTTTCGGAAAACACCATGGGTGTCGGCTGAAGTAGTTAGCACGTTGACTACAATACCGAAGGTCCTGGGTTCGAACCCGGTCTCCGACAGTCACTGAACTACGCCGAATTCAGCAGTGCCCTCCTTCGTCGGTATTGGGTAGCAGAATCATCGGCGAAGTAAAATAACTAAAATGTCTATTAAACTCAGCTTCAAAAATTTAATACTCCTCATTGACACCAGAGGCGCTGTAAGATTGCATTATTAGAAACGTGCAAAAAACCAGAGTTTTAAAAGAATGAAGCTTTGCTCTATCTCTTCCTTCACCACCTGTCTTCTCTATCACTATCCCTTTCCTAACGAAGGTAACACTTAGTAATAGTAGTGGGCATTCAATCCTGAATTTTACTTCCGTTAAGAAATAAAAAATAATAAAATAAAAATGGTGGAGATAATCTTTAAGCCAGGCCGAAGGGCCAGAAATTCCATGGTAGGAAAAAGTTCTGATTTTTTTTTTTTATTTCCTATCACAAAATATGGTTCACTGCCAATTTTTTTATTTAATTCTTTTTTTCTTATTTTAGAATTTTCTATCAGATGAGCTATTAACAAATTTCAGTTTCATACAAAAAGTTCAGAGCACAGCTCCATAACTCGGAAAATATTGGTCGCCGCCAACATTTTTATTTATTTTTTGAATTTCTGTCACATAGGCTAATAGTTATTTAATTTTTTTAACTGCTTAATTAAACTGCATTTGTTCCTTGAAATCATATGATTTTAAGCCTAAAGCTACATGACAACCGATTTTAATCACTTGTTAATTTTTTCGTTTAGAATTTAATAAAAATGTTATTCAATATTTTATACGATGTGTTTTCTATTTATTTTTGTAATAAAATTATATTTAATACAAAAAAAAATTATATTTAAAAAAACATGCATACATATACATATTAACAAATTTCTAAGGACACTGTTTGTTTTGTAAAAAATGTTATTGTATAGAAATTTTCGTGGTTTACTTCTGAAGTTAGCTGGTTAGAGCCTTTTTAGATGAAGGGTGACGTCAACGATTACGTCGTTTCTTAAATCTTTTGGAGCCGGAACCAAAATTCATCAAATGTGGTTGGCGTACTGCCCAAGATATTTTTTTAAAGAAATTCCCTACATTTTCAAAGTACTTGAGTTCTGGGCCTTATGTTGGCTATTGCACTGTGTGAAATTTTTCCTTTGATCTCTATCTTGTTGATATACAACTTCTTCCGCTGTGTAACCAATTTGTTCTCTTTTATGATGTTGAGATAATCTTCTTTCTCGTTATACCAGCGATTTTCCGAGTCCAAACGGAATATGCAAACTTTCTAAATCTTACCGCCGAGACTTTGGTCAAAAGTATGCCTGGGTGCATTAAAAGTGTAATTAAATCAGAAGACCGTTAAGACAAATTACTAAAAAAATTGAATAAAATGAATTTTTTTGAAGCGTGCAAAAGTGGATTCAACGATTTTTTCACAAAACTTACTCAATCTTAATTTTAACTTTTGATATTCATGAATTTAATTTTGTTTTCTTTAAGTATTATTTTTTTGTACCGTTTAAATAAAAATCCTGAATTTTTTCTTTTATTTTAAGGATTTTACACCGGTTTTATATCGTAGTTGGTAATTATGTAAATATCGCACACTAAACCATAAACAGTCACAACACAAAATGCTCAAAGTGGTTTTGTTTTTTATAAACCAGTTAATTGAATAACTGCATTATTCATAAAAAATATTTCAGGTTTATTAAGCGCTGTAATAAACCTAAAATATTTTTTATGAATTAGACCGTAAATCTCTAACGACCGCAATAATCTCCTTTGCAATACAGTCTTCTTGAATAACATAAAATACGGTTATGCTTGTTTTTATGTTACGTACTTGCGTCATTTGTACAGTAAAAGCAGTTGCTTGCCATTACTCAGCATCTAAAATTTTTTGGAGTTGTGACTATGTTTTAGTGTGCGATATGTAGCCACAAGTGCTCGCCACAGTATATGAATATGTGACTATGGTTTTATACTCGGCAATTTTCGTTGCTAAACTTTTGATTTTGTATGACAGAGTTGAGAAAGTAATATATACTTTTTTATACATATCTTTTTCTTACTCATTATAAAATCAAAATTTGAGCAAGAAAAACTGCCGAGTCTAAAACCAGAGTAAGTGATTGAAGCAATTATTGCCAATAAGGTAGGTACCGGTGTTATTACTAACAAAATGTGTCTAATTATTCATTCCGTTCCGCGATTGCGAGAAGCATTTTTTGTGCGGAAGCAAAATTTGCAATTATTCATTTCGTTGCTGCGTTATTTTTCTCTATTTAGCTTGCGCTCAAATTTTATGACGGAAAGCGTACGGAGAACAAAATTGCAAGGAAAATATACAAATTTGCAAAATTAAAATTTATTTTAATCTGTTTTCTTTCTTTTGTTTTTATAAGAATACAAAAAATTAATTTAATTTAACAAATTTCTTTAATCTGTACCAGCAAAACTCTTCTTTCTATATTTGTTGTTGTTTTTAATTTTAAAAAATACATACAGACATACATGTAAACATATGTATGTATGTATTTATGTATGCTCTGTATTCCACGTGAAATTAAATCGTTCGGAATTGCCATAGCATTGGTATTATAAATACATATTTCCAACCACAATTCTATGGCAATCACCCTTATTCTATTTGGCGTCGGCAACATAACATAACACGACGTCTTTTTAATATTTTTTTTTTGGCAAATCGGTATTCGGTATATGTTTGGTTATTCTGTAAGAAAAATTTATGTTGATGTTGCCGTTCATTTTGTCGTCAGTGTTTATGATATCGTGTTCTGTTGTGTGTATACCTCAACGATTTTGAAAAATAATTTAAATAGTAAAAAAGTGAAATATAAAAAATACCAAAGTATACATACATATTTATTTGAAACAATTTCTTAAAAAAAGTGAAAAATATAATATGGACAAATTTTAAAGTGGAAAAGTGTTGTGACTACACTTAATGCCCTCGGTCCACCAATTAGAAATAGTGGTGGATGGCAAAAAGTAAAGGCAAAAAATGTGTTGGGAAAGTATACCGTATGATAGATTTATATTACAAATATGGCGGGACTTGAAACTGATTGCGAAGTAACAGGAGTACTGAGACCCTTTGTAGGAAGCTTTCCAATAAACGTTGATCTGATAGATTTTTTCCAAAATTAGGCTCTATTGTATCCAATACATGCCTAAATGAAAATAACTTTAAAACATTAAAACGATGAACATTACTCATTATTTTCCAAATATATGACTGAATTTATCACTTACTTTTCATCGGGTAACTGACAAATGCATGAATTTTGTCTGAGAAATCTTCTTTTTAAGCATAGTACTCTGTTCAAATTTGTGAAAAATGTTGAGCAACATTGATTATTTCATACGAAAAATTTGAAATGGAAATAATATCAACTAGCTCTGAAATTATGCTGTGTTTGTTGTAAATTCCACACGAAATAAGTGCCACCTATCTTTTTTCGCATGAAAACTTAAAATGTTGAAAATACATTTCATACGTTTTTCCCAAGATAAACAAAGTACTATTTCTGCAAAATTTTTCCATGAACAATTCGTGCCAATTTTTTTTTATATGTATTTTGACAGCATTTCACGTGAAATGTTGAACTGAGTATCAGTCTTTACTATTAAATTTTTCTTAGTTTTTTCGTCTCAATCGGAAATAAAAACATTTTATTTTAATTTATTTACAAAGCTTTTACATTAAAACGATGAACAAACATTTTTACCAAAAATAGTACGCAAAATGAGTCAGCTGACTCAAATACTAGATATGTGTATTGTATTGATCGATAAACAGGCAACGTCGTCATAAAGCACCCCATACACGTTTCAATTCAATTGTCAATTGAGTCTTTCAATTGAATTGATTCTTGGCCACATATTTCATAAACTGAATTGAAAGATTTTTATTAAACTGCCAAGTTTATATTGTTTTCAGAATTACAAATTTAAACATTTAAAACTTCTATTGCATTCATTCATTAATTTTAATATTTTGTACTTAAAATTATATGAAATTAAGTACAATTTTAAAAATACATAACTTTTTCTATACAATATAAAGCTACAAACATACAGTTTGACAGTTAATCAAGAGACTCGAACACACACAGCACAATCGAATTGAAGATTTTGATTTTTCATGTTGGCTAGTAACAACATGAAAAATCAAAATCTTTTGATTTTTCTTCAACCAACTCGACAACTGCCAAACTAATCAATTGAAAGAGCCATGATACAATTATACAAGGTACTTCCACAAGCCCAGCTTGTTTATGTATACAATGCAGAAAGTTGTCAAACGTTGTTTAAAAGCTGCAAAAATGTTAGTGTATGTGTGTGAATAAAATGATTACAGTGTTGCCAATGAATTTGCATATGGCTGTGTCTCCAATTACACATTGAAGAAAATTACACTACACATCTTTTGTGTAGGTTAAAATTAAAACAAAAATAAATAAAAATAGAACCTAAGGTATAATTACACACAGGTTATACATGAATCTCATTACATGGCCCACACATGAGAGTAGAAATTACACACTGTGTATTACACACATATTGGCAACATTGAATGACTATAATCATGCATGAATGCCGCGTCTGCAATTGTACTTTAGTTACCCTGTGATATCTGTTTTTAAAAACAAAAGACATGTGTTTCTGACAATTATCCGTTTGTTTCTACCAACAAAATGAGTGTGTTTTTTGGTGCTGTAATTTTGTTGTAGTCGTGCAAGTACCTTGTATAATTCTATCATGGACAGAAGCCATACACGCTTTGATTTGGGCAACAACCGACTTAATTGAAAATTTAATTGAATCGTGTATGGAGTGCTTAATACTATGTTCAGACGGCAACATGAACCACTTGGTTCTTTTTGATGCAGTGATGCCAACTTAGCCCTTTTCGCGCAAGGTTTAACCCAAACTAAAAAACGCGCAAATCTAGCACTTTCTACAATTATCTTTTAGCCATTTTAATTACATTTTAATCTTTGTGAACTTTTTCTTCCTTTAATCTAGCAATATCGATTTTTTACTCATTTTATTTTGCTAGTTTGGTTTACCAATTAAAAATTTTTTGTGCTTTGAAAGATATTCAATATAGCCTAAAAGAGAAAATGTATGTATGTTTTTTGAAGAGCGAGAAATCGAAATTTTATTTAATAAGTACCAATTGTATATCTATGTACTTATAAACATAGATACATACAAATGTATATATACTTCTGCAGTTCCACAAAATTATAAACAATTCAATACTATTGAAAAATGAAAAGACATTTTATTTTTTGTTTTTTTTTCTCAATTGAGAAAACTATATAATATTTAATAGTTCAACTACAGTGTATTACGGGAAGTCTCCACACTTCTATTATATATGTATGTATGTACACTATTTATATCGTCGGTTGGTTATTGGTTTGCTGCAGTCATAATGTATTTTGAATATACTGTGCCGCAAACCAATAACCAACCGACGATATGTACCTTATTGAAATGTAAAATCTCAACCTATGTATGTGTTGATCTCATGATAGTTATTTCTTAAAAAAAAATTACTTTACAAAAATGTTTTTGATGTTTTGATTTACAACAGAAACATTTTAAAACTAGCCCTTTACCGCGCTTATTCGAAAAATTTTACTTTATTTTACGCTAAACGTAAAGCAAAAATAATGAATAACATTGTTCTAATTTTTTAAATTCATAAACACTTCCATTTTTTGTTTGTTTTTTGTTTACAAATGTGTACATGTGTATGTGTGTACTCATTTTGTTTTGATAGCTAGTTCAGATAAATTACCGATAATTTGTTATCAAACTAGCGATGATAACAATTTGTTCATGGTTCGCAGCAAGGTTCAAAATGAACCAAGATGGTTCGCTCTCAAAAATTTGTATGGAGAACCATGTTGATTCAATCAAGATTCGAAAGCGAACCTCGATAATTGGTGTCCGTGTGAACATTCTATAACACTGTTAGGGAATACAAAGTTAGCATTGATGTTGTGTTAAAGTGATGTTGTTTCAAAATTGACGACGATGTTTCCGACGCCAAATATAATAAGGGGGAATAAAAACAGTGATGTTAAATCAATTTTGCGGAAAGCGTATATCGCAGGAATGAATAATTGCAATTTGCATATCGATCGCTATTTATTTCCGTTGAATTAATAATACCATGCAATATTTAAAAAAAGCCACACCAAAAAACAGCACAAAATCATCTACATACTTATATACGTTATCTAAACTCGGAAGCCACGTGCTTTTCAGTACAGGAGATATGTATAATAAATGCTTAAAAATATTATAAATAATATGTATAAACATATAATATACAGAGATTACCGACAAAAAAAACAGCCCGAAAGACCAAATTTTTCATATCGGTTTTATTTCCTATTTAGTCTACATCAATTTTTGTTTGAGATATAATAGTAATGTAAGAAATTTAAATAAAAATTAAAAAAAAAATCAAGTTAGGTTTTTATTTTAAAGAAAGCAGTATTTGAACTTTTTCATTAAAATCTACGACCGATCAATTACAAATTGTTGCGGCCGATAAATAGTAAGTATTAAGCATAACTCTTACCGGATGGTAATTTTTTTATATAGTGGAATTGTAAACATTATTGGCTTTTATAAATAAAGTTTTGATCAATAATTTATCTTTTTTGTTCATTCTCCTGAATTTTTTGTCCTATAAACAGTTACAATAGATAAAGAAACAAAATATTGGAAAATGCTGGCTTATGCATAGATCTATAGATGCTTTCAATTCGAATTTCTTGGCTTATAAAAATAAAACTCGATACCGATTTTGGTTGATTTTGTAAATTCACTCGAATTTTGGCTTCTGCATAGATCTAAAGATGCTTTCAGTCGGAAATTAGTTATAATATGTAGTATATAAATATTGAGAATTAAAGAATGAAACCTCAGGCCGTTTGGGAAATTTTGTTATAATAAGCAGTGAAATCTTTTGTATAAATTTCAAATATAATCTAAGAGCTACGAGTAAAATTAATTATTAATGATTGTTAATTAATCCGTGAAGCATGAGTGAGAGTGAGGCAAGTATTTATGTTTAGAATTAAATGATCGGTGCGGAGGATCAAAATATATTTAATAATTTATTTTTTTTTTATACTATATTTGCATTATACATAACATATATGTATTTCTTAAAAATAAAGTTTTCTGTATTAAGTTTTTTGTTAATCTTTTTTTAGCTCTACTCTTTATATTAAGCTTCTTGCGTATATGAGTGTATGTATATATATTTAATTTACGGCCGTGGTAAACATGTTGGAATTGTCCCATTCTAGTTGGTTAACATTGGCAAATCGACCTTTTCCTACTGAAAATAAAAAAAGAGAAAACAAAAATTGATCATTTTTGCATTCGATATTAATTTTATGGTTAAAACTAGGAAGTGCAAGTTTTTTTATTACCCGACTGCGCGACGCAAAGAAGGGTATTGTGTTTATCAGCCTATGTACATATCGTTAGCTAAAGTGCAAAAAATCGTAATTAACAAAAAAACCAAAATCGAGTTTTTGATTGATTATTACTACATGTCTTGACGAAATTTTACACTTCTGCGATCAAAAATTACGCTTTTATTAACAAAAAAACAAGGGCACTTAACTACAAGTTTGTTTAATTTTTTTTAGTTTAGCAAACTTCTGTAAAATTTTATTTTTATTAGTTACGCCTTTTTACATTTTAGCTAATTATATGTATGTATGTTCCTTTGCGGCACTATATAAACCAGAGATAAGCAAAAGGCCGCCCGTGGGCACGTCGTTGTGCTCTTTTTTACACTTTAATTCGTGCAAGCATGCATTTTACGCTCTTTTATATTATATACATATGTATGTGTTTGCCTAACTTTGATATAAACCGAACATGTGAACCGATTTTGATGATACTTACGTCAGTCAATTTGTCTTAATCCCTTAATCACTAAAGGTATGCCAGAAGTAAAAATTCAGTATGAAAAACATATTACGGTATCTCTTCAGCTCAATTATGAAATTTTCCGGGGAGTTTTCTCCCTTCCTTATCGTTTGTTCCCGGGGAATAATCCTCCTATTCTAAATAGCCGGGGAATAAGCAAATACGGGAGGGAGTAAAATCTACATCAGCTGTTTAATATTTACATTTTATTATGCACTAACGCAAGAGTTCAGCATTAGAAATTTAATAAAAATTATATGTTTTCATTGCCAATAAGATTATGTGTTAATATAAATATTTGTTTTTGCTTATGCCAACCATACACTACACAAGTTCACTCCACAAGCCTGGCACTGTACAGTGCGTTTGTGTAGTGTATGGTAGTGGTTGTGCTATTTAAGCCGCGTTCAGCCTATTATACTTTGTATTTATACTTGTCAAAAATTCAAATAATACGTGCAAGTGTGATAGTCTGAACGCAAAATGTCATCAAAGTGGCAAAAAATACGATAAAAATTTTGACATCCCATAAGACTTTTTCGTTTTTAGAAAATTTTCTAAACGATAATACTTTTCATTAGGTCAGGGTTGCATTTTCACACAAACCAAATTTCCAAGTCGGCTGTTTCGCCGCCGATATCGTGTCGTCATTGATGTAATGTTTTGTCATTTGTATATCGGCTCAAAATTTTGAATAAGTGAATCGTATGGAAGTATATTTCGTTGACGTAATTTTTTAACGTGTTTGTAATATCTTTTCTTAAATTTTTTCTGTTATTTACATCGAATATTTTTAACTGCTGAATTTTTTTAAGTGCCGGCACGTTCCCGCCTACATGAAACCGCTTTGCCGCCGCTAGTCAATGAATAGCACAGACAGTTTCATTGAACAGCTGTTTTGTTTTCTGCTTGCATTACACATTTTATTTGAAGTGTGATCATGATACAATAATAGGTAACCTCGAAGCGCCAGCTGATGGAGTTTTTTGTGATGTGATCTGCCAATTGTGTTTTACGTTTTACTTATATAGTGCCTATTAAACTGTAAGAGTTCCTATTAAACTGTACTAATACAAAACAGCTTTGCATATACAAGAGAACATCCAATCAATACACGCGCATGGTGCCTATTAAAACTGTACTAATACAAATAAAGCTTTGCAAAGACACAAGAAAACGGAAGTACATGTCTCGTGTTTTCTCTTGGTTTTTTGACAGTTGTCATCACAAAACAGCAATAAAAAGTCCTGTTGTTTTATTTATTGTAAATTTGTTGTAGATTTGCGGCTACCTGTATTATTGTATCATGAGTGTGATGGTCTCAACACAATATGTGATTTTGCGTTAGATTTTTTGACAGTCGCAACGAATGTATTTAGATTTCTGTATCTTAAAATGTGATGAAAGTATTAATACATACATATAACAGTCTGAACGGGGCTTTACGCATTCGATGTCGAACAAATTTTCATACCATTTGAATTGTGTTTGTATGGAGATTTCGATCGACATCGAATACCGTAATTTGCACCCAGTTCTGTGTTTACTCAGCTAATTAATTTTTTTCTAATTTAAATTAAATCCGTGTCTAATTTTTTTATACTTAATTTCCCATAATTTGAAGCTACAAAATTGCTGTGCTGGAAAACGCAATCACAACAAATTAAGGGTACGTTCGTAGAAGCATTTATAGTGCACGTTTGCAGCATCACGAACATCTAACGTTCAAAAATACATAACTTGGCAGCACTGTTTAGAGTCAAACGTTTTTTAATGCATTTAATCGGCATACCTGCCGTAAATCTATGCAACAGTAAATTATTTTAAGATGCAAGAAGTTATAGTGGAACAAGAAGTTGAATATATGAACATATTTCCTTTGATATTTAAATTATATTTTTCGAATATTACCAAAAAGGAAAATTGATACATTCGAAAATAACTTTGAAACACACAATTTAAGTAGTTTTTTATTACTTCAAAGGAGTCTTTTATTTTAGTTGTGTATTCTTTTTACGGCCAATTGTGTTCTTATAAGAAATAGTCGCTTTGATTTTCTTTCCAATTTTCTTCTTACCATAATTTCAAACAAAATTGTCACTTTTGTTATCACGATTTTCTTGAATAAAATTACTTGCCAACTTAAAAGTTGTTTGCAGTTCGTTCAAAAATGTTAACTCAGCACAGATGTTGAGCAGATGCATGGCACGTGCAACGGATGATCACGCATACGCAGTAAAACCTGGCAGAACTGCCGTGTTGATTCATGAATTTGCTGAACTTACGAACGTACCCTATGCTATTTCAACTCGCAAGCAAAGAATGAAGTGACTTACAAGAAGTAAACTTGTATATATTGCAATAACTGAGTATCAAACAGTAGAAATGAAAACGTATAAATAAAATTTAATGTCTTTTTATTTATTGTCTACTAGCTGACCACCCCGGCTTTGCTCGGAAGCATTTTACTAATGATTTTCAGCGAGAAGGGAATGGGAAGAAATTTAATAAAAACAATTACGAAATTTCCCTGAAAAACTCATACTTAAAAAAATTACAAGTGAAAAAAAGCAGTGTGTTTAAAAAACTTAGTTCGAGTTTCTCCTAAAATGATCTCTTATTGCGAAAAATATTAGGCAATATAGTAAAAATATTACGTTTCCCTTCGTTAGTTTGTTCTTAGAAAATATCAGAAGTGAATAGTAGGCAATATGTTAAAAACTTAAATTTTTCGGGTTTTTAATAGGCATTCGGGGATGTAATAGAATCCCATCCTATCTGAATTGGATTTAAAACCGACAAAAAAATTATGTTGGTGTCATAGAATCCAATGTTATCGGTTTTGTTATTGGAAATAAAACAATCATGTGACAGCTGACGGAATTAATTAGCTGGCTTTTGTTTTTACTTCTTGTAGTTGTATAACTTGTAAAAATTAAAGTTAATAAAAAATTATTTATAAAAAAATATATTTTTTAAAGTTTAATTAGTAAAATTTGCACGCAAATTTTATTTTATTAATCTTTAAAAAATTGGAAAACAAATATAAATATGGCCACAGCAAGACTTATACTGGGGTCCTACCGAAAAGACCTCTGATAGGATCCTTCAGCTTAAAAACGTAATGAGGCCGCTACATTCCAACAACGCAGAAATTTTGGAACGTTGCAGATGCCGTTCAATGGTATTGAGCACCACCCCAAATGCCTCTTTGTTCAAACGATAAAAGGCTAAGAATCTGCTCATCATTTTTAAATATGCACAATAAAAATATTGTACGCATTAAAATATACTTATGTATGATATCTCCGGCACTTCAAATGGGTTCCTGCATTGCTTCAAAATTGTTCTTGTCACCCTCTCCCAATAACATAAATGCTAGAACGGCGGATGCCATTTTATTTATTTATTAATTTAAATTTAAATTTATTTATTTGTTATTTAAAAAAAATTGTAGAAAAACTACAATTTTTAGTAATATTTTAGCACAAACATCATAATTTGCCAAATTTTCTATAAAAAAATACACTAAAAATTGTAAATAAAAGATCAAAACCAGAAAACAGCTGTTTCGAATATCGGTTTTATTTGCATTCGAAAATATTAAAACCGACTCGTTTTCACGACACCAAATGAATCCAATATCGGTTTTAAAAAGCGACAATTACCAAAACCGACTTGGATTCTATGACAACCCCGATTAAATGTTTTTTCCCGATTGCACTTAAGATTTTGTCAAAAATTTAATTTAAATTAATTTAAGATCCAACTAAAAAGTTATGGACGAAATAGTAAGTCAAGACAAAAATGCCAAGTAAGATAGCTTTTAATGTACGAGTATAAGAGATACGGAAACACATGTGGGGAGATTATTTCTTAAGAATTTTTAACTCAGCTGAAAATTCTTTATCCGGTAAACATCGGACAATTCTGAAAAAAGATACAGAAGTATCTTTGAGTACCAGGTGGTCAACTTTGGCCCACTGTAACTCCTTCCGTCTTAAGCCACAAGCCTTGAGGGCATATGTTATAAATCCTAAATTATCCTCTAAAGATATTTGAAGCTTCAGATAAGTCCAATCAGCAGTTTAGAAGTTCCAGATTTATTACCATTTATTTTGCGAAAGTCCCCACTGTGCGGTGTACCTAAGTGCATTCGGATATACGCAGAATAATAATGACATGCATGTAATGTGTACAAAGTCGTTATATGAATAAAATAAGATTTAATTTTTTTCATATTAAAAACTCGTTTTAATTACTTACAATCTTCATCATCGGAATCTGAATTTTCAGAGTCCGAACTGACCTCTGAAACAGCATCGCTTTGCATGGGGTTAATGGTAATAGTTAATGCAGAGTCGTCCCATACTAACGCCTCGTCAGCAACCTGAAAAGTTGTAGAACACAAAAATCTCGGAAGTATTCACATTTATATATTGCTCATTTACGTCATAACTCAAAAAAAAAAACAAGTTTGAAAGAAAACTAGTTTAAAGTTTTCAATTTACACACTACTTAATGCTTTCAAGAGTTGAACAAACAAGATATTTGTTTGAAATTTCTACACAATATGAAGAACAATTTGAGGATTAATTCTGCATGATTGACTCGAAAATTAAATTTTTTGAGTTATGACATTTTTTGAGTAAATGAGGGATATGAAAATGAGATACATAAATGCATACATGTATAGGACAAAATCGTATTGAAAAATTAGATCTATGGAAAATTTGTATAAGAAACTATAGATCTAAAAATAAATCGAAATAAAGAATTTATGATTATATTATTCAAGAGGATAATAAGTGTTAAAGAAGCTGCAGTCGAAATAGCAAAAGTCAAAAGTAAAATTGTGTCAGTCGAAGCTAATAACACAATAAATTAATAGCTATACACAGCTGTCGACATGTTCTAATCAGTGTTGTCAGATTTATTTGGACCCTTGTCGCCAAATGCCTTGTCGAATATCACCAATATAATAAAACATTAAATTATAGCTACAAAAATATTTTTTCATTTTGTAATTATATTACAAATATTGTTAAATTTTAAATTCAGCAGGTAACGTCTATCGTAAAACATAAAAATTATACTATATAAGAAAAATTAAGAAAAGTGTTTACATTAACATATAAATAGTAGAGTACAAATAATAATTTAAAATAACTTATTCCAAAAGATCAATCTGAATAGGATAAATTGAACTTGAACACCAAGATAAAAATTATTATATAAATCTTGTGATAAAACTGAAGTAACATTTACTTAAATGTGTTTATATGGGGGTGGTTGTGCTATTAACGTAGTGACCTGAGTAAATATCAAGACGATTTTGATATTTCCTCAAGTTTGTAAAACTGTACAGTGAACTTGTGTAGTATATGTTGTAAACGCTAAGTTGTGTCGTGATTTTTTAAGAGTTCCAAACTAGAAATGAGCGCCGAAAAAATATTCTGGACAGAGTTCCTAGAATTATACAAAGAATCGCCTGCATTATGAAGCATTAAAATAAAAACTGCACAGTTTACTTGTATAGTGTGTGTCACAAGCTTATTTAGTCCGTGCCAGACTTGAGCACTGAACTTGTGTAGTGTATGGCTGGCATAGGCGAGAACTCGTGCAGGCTTTTTGGTGCTTCATTATCAAAATGTTGGTTCTAATTAATAAAAGAAAGTTTTCCACACTGTGTTTTATAAACACCAAATGAGATTTTGTGGGCCATATTTTTTAAACTTCTTGAATTTCAGAATATTTTGTTTGAGATAAAGAGTCACAACATTTAGAATTTCATGAATGAAATATTTTATGTTGTAGAAAAATTCGTTACAAAAAAATTTTCATATTTTTAACATTATTCTATTTTATTAAAATCGTAAAAATATCGCCAAGGAGTTCAAATATCACCAAGTAAATCGCCAATCGCCATTTGAAAATTTTCATCGCCAAAAATAAATTTTCGTCGCTACGTTTGGCGAGATATCGCCATATCTGACAACACTGGTTCTAATAGTTTTAAATTTAATAGCGATTTCTTTTCTGCCAAATATGTTGCATGTACTGGTATGTTACGAGTTCTACATTTCAGTGTTCGTTTGTACAAAAAATACAACTGTGGGAAAAATTTCCAATTTCTTTTCTGAATATGTGTCATGAAAAACATGTAAATATGTTACATATTTTACCCTCACTTTATTTTAGGTGTACATACGAGTACTGACCTTTTTCCAACTGTGGTAACGAAAACCTTCGAGAGAAGGTTTCTTAAGCACAAAATATAAAAATTATTATTATAAAAATTAAAATAAATAAATATTTATTTAAATATTGTGACTGCTTTAATTTTTTTAGACGTAATCAGTGATGTCAATGTGTGTTTAAAAATCATAATAGTGTGCGAAAAACCTCTTAAATAGCCTTCAAAATCGCTAATGAAGTACATTAATGAAAAATGTAACCGTTGTAAATAAATGCAGCTAATTTTGTTCGATTGTAGTAATAGAAAATGTAGCACTTTGAGTGCATAAGCAGTCTTGAAGTGTAAATACGTCTTGTTTTTTTAAATGTATTGTCGTTGCATGTATTATACTAAACCAGCGATGTCAAAAATATAACTATAGTTGTATGTGTGAGAAAAGTTGTCTCATTCGTCTCTGAAGTAATTAAAAATAAATGTTTGGATGCAGTTTAATAAAGCAGCTCAAAAAAAAAATGATAAAAATGTAAGAGAAAAAAGTTAAAAAAAGTTGGCGCCGACCCATATTTTCCGAGTTCTGGGGCTCTGAACTGCTCATAGGAAACTGTGAAAAATCTCTAAAAAGAAATATTTAAATAGCTTATCTGGTATTGGTCTTAAAATTTTAGATAGAAAGTGAAGTTAGTGAAACGGCTCCAAAAAAATCAAAATGTCTTTGTAATACATATTCAATTCTTTCCTTAAAAGTTTTGTACCATAAAACTCATTGAATGTCGTGAAAAGCATTGGTGACCATAGAATATTTTTCGCATACCACCTCTTTTCTTTCACTGTACCTATAAAGAATTTAATACACCCGCTACGCATGTGTTAAGGTAGAGGTCCATAGCTCGCTTTTTGCGCGTTATGCTTTACACGCGTTTCATCCTCTTGTTTCATTCTATACTTTGTTCGCGTTGAGTTACATGCACTGCTTTTCATGCGCCGTTTTATTTTTGTTTTGATCAGCTGTGTGCGTTTGTTTATAAATACTTATAAAGAAAACATGGAGAGTGAAATCGAGTTTTTAAAAGAATTTGTGGAGTTAGTCGTAAAAGTAATCGATAACTAATATGCAAAATTTTTTACTGAGAAAAGTGTGGTGAAAAGTTA
The DNA here is from genome assembly GCA_936439885.1 of Nowickia ferox. Taxonomy (NCBI): domain Eukaryota; kingdom Metazoa; phylum Arthropoda; class Insecta; order Diptera; family Tachinidae; genus Nowickia; species Nowickia ferox. Next base: position 5,696,613 of record OW387028.1, read on the forward strand.
ATTAAAATACATCGCATTAATGAAAATATTCACATATTTTATTAAACAAGTTTTTTTTACTAAGAAAGTTTTTTTATTGAAATAAAAGAAAAAAATTATCCACGGCAAAATAATATTTATCGTTAACGTAAGAAATAAAGTATTATTTAACATCTTTAGCATTCAAGAACAGCTGACTTTCTATCATGGTGCTTGTGACGCGTACAAAAGTTGAAAGTAGACCTACTTTTTGCTTTGAACGCGCCTACGCGTTCTGCGCTTTTTGCAATGTAACTTGTCACATACTATTACATTGATTCTACTTTTTTGACAGATGCATAGAAAGCGTAACGCGCAAAAAGCGAGCTATGGACCTCTACCTTTATCGTCGCTGTCTCATTGACGACTAAATGAAAGAGAATAAGAATGTGTGTGATTTTAGCTAGAACAATTGTGGTATGAAACTGACATCAATGATGTATACTTACATATATGAAAAACTGTTTTGTTCGATAGTATTAATGGTTTTCTTTTGATGGCGAGTTTTAGCCTGTTGGATAAAACTAATTGCGAGTTTTTGAAATAAGACAGAACGAAAATGAGCCTAGAGGTTTTAAAATTTATTATTATTTTACTTAAATGAACCCAATTATAATAATTTTAAAAGCAGATGTAACGCTCAAGCCTTTAACCATAATATTCATCGTTGTATATTACCAGCACAAATTTTGAGCAACTTCATCAGAGAGACGAAATACTTAATGTTCAGGAATGTCTAATGTCTGCTTTCTGCAGCACCTCTATCATATAAAAATCTAACTATATCTTCACTTCCTTGTTTTATTTTTTTTTAACAAACACAAGCTGCGAAGCGATTAGCTTATCTGCAGAAAACACCCAGGATCTATGGCGGGAATCGAACCTGCGACCTCTGGACTGAGAGGATAGCATCGCTACCACTCAGCCACACCTTTCTCTTAATAATATTTGCATCTACTCATGATAATTATTTTTACTTACAAACCATATATGTATCTGTACATATGCATGTATGTATGTATATATTTTCACAACAAAACATATACAGTTAAACCTCTCATAGCGGACATCTCTAATAATCGGACAAGTTTTGTAGATCCAACATGTCCATTAGTTTTTCCATACAAAATGTATTCCCATAACTGTACACTCTAATAACGGAATACGTCTCATAAGCAACAGAAGCGGTGAGACGCGGCATCAAGAGTAAATAGTAGTTATTCTTTTATTTAACTCTGATTCAATGCAAATGTACATACTCATGTGTTGAGGACAGCAAATAATTTGTTGTTTATCTATTTGAAGAAGTCAGTTGCCTAGCTTGTGTCACAAAATGGCACAGTAAAAAATTGTTTATTAATTACAGAAAAAATGGAAATTATATATGAGTTTGAAAGAGAGAAATTCGGCCCTGTTCAGTAAACCGATCGATTTGAAATCGCACGTCATGTCGGACATCGCAAATGGCTAATGGAGACAGCTCATGTCCATGTTTCGTCCATGCTCTGACATGGTTGCCCGAACATATGTCTGAGCAACGATGTTCGCCATGAGATTCGCCGTCCGCAACCATTTACAATAGAAAGAAAAAGAGGCAGAAAAAATTGGTAATTATTCTATCTCTATTGCGCTACCGCAAAATGCAATTCGATTTTTATCAATGATTTGGGCATGAGATAGGTCGCCGCGAAATTCGTACCATTGTTGCTCAATTTCGACCAAAAACAACATCGCATGAACATTGCTAATGAGGTGTTGAACTCTGTCGACACAAATTTGGTCATAACTGGTGACGAATCGTGGGTTTATGGTTATGACGTGGAAACCAAAGCTCAGTAATCTCAATGGAAGCTGCCGCACGAACCAAGACCGAAAAAAGCGCGCCAAGTTCGGTCGAATGTGAAAGTTTTGCTTTATGATGCATTATGGTGCATTATGAGTTCTTGCCACAGAGTAGAACGGTCAATATATGCGAAGCAATCCGCCAGAAACGCCTGGATTTGTGGAAGAACAAAAATTGGATTTTGCATCACGATAACGTCCCTTCTCACACATCGTTGCTTATACGCGACTTTTTGGCCAAAAACAACACACTAATGATGCCGCAGCCACCGTATTCCCCAGATCTGGCCCCCTGTGACTTTTTCTTGTTCCCGAAACTGAAGAGGCACATGAAAGGACGACGCTACGCTACGATTGACGAGATAAAGACGGCATCGAAAAAGAAGCTGAACACGATAAAAAAAATGATTTTTTGAAGTGCTTCGAAGATTGGAAAAAACGTTGGCATAAGTGCATTATATCTGAGGGGGATTACTTTGAAGGGGACAAAATGGATATCCATGAATAAATAAATAATTAAAAAAAAAACACAAAATTCGCGATGCTTTTTGAACACACCTCGTGTATTTGACTTGAATTTATTTAATATGAAAATTTTTGATTGTTTTTTTTCTTTGTTGAAAAAGTTGGTGCAAACTAAAATAGATACAAAATCGAATAGAGATGCTTGTTTTGTAAAGTATTTTGTTGGATGCTTTTGAACTTATTATGTTTGTATATTGTGATTCTCAATAATGTATTAAGAGTCTTACCATAACCATACGAAGTTTTTCAGCTAATTGAAAAATTTTTTAGATTAAAGTCTAATGAAATGCATATAGACATCCCAGCTAAAAAAATATGTATGGTCCGTATATTTTAAAAACATATATGTAAATAAATATATATGAATATATATTGAATACATGTATGGACATTGTATGGGATTATACATGACAAAACTATTATATATGAAGTAATACAGGGACTAAGATATGAAATGTATTATAATATATGAACTCACATACGGAAATTTAACTATGAAGCTCTTCATATGTGAATCCATATATAGAAATAAGATGTAATATATGATGTATGCATACATGATATCTCACATTTCTCTCTTTTCTTATCACTGGTGAATCCATGAATTAGAAAAAACATGCGGTATGCAAAGTTTATATGCGTAGAGTAGAGATGGGCGCGTGTCGTATTTTTTTTTGTGACATGAACACGCATGACTCAACACGAAGTGTTCATGACAGAAAATCTGTTTTCGTGCTTGTTCTGCCGTATCGTGTTGAGCAAAATTGACACGAAAAATACGAAACGATTGGTGGTATTAAAAAATGTATGCATAAATTTCCAGTAAAGAAAAAATTTAATATTTTGTATCGTCAAACATGTAAAACCATCAAATTTTTGATAGTGTATTTCATTCATATTCATATACATTTATATCCATTCATACGAGTATATTAAAAATATATGGACCATACATATTTTTTTAGCTGGGTGGGTAATACTCTTTCATTAGAACATGCTTATATACAGTTGCGAACATTGACCTAGCAGTACCACCCCATTTTCAAAAAAAATTCTGGGAATAAAGTTTATATTTTTAATTTATATTGCAATATAAAATATATTTTACAACAGAAAACAAAATGTACGAAAATTCAATTCTGGTTGATAAAAATTTAATTTAAGCGTAAAAAATTATTTAAGAAATTTATTATTCGACATATTGTCAGAAGTTTATTTTAATTTGAAATTTATTTGCTGGTGGTTCAGCGTTGTCTATATATTTCATTGTTGCTGCAACAAATCATCAGTAGACTTCAACCACACATTTTGAATAGTCACAAACCTCTTATCTTATGCACAGACTTTCAAGAACTATTTGAGAATTCACAAATAATAATATTTTTGAAAATCACAAAAGAAAAATAAGCGTAGTAGGCTTAGAAACTAATACAAAAACCCAGCAAATAATTTATATTCGATACAAATCTATTTTATTTTCCTACACTTTTATACAATTAGAAATCCATCGGATAACAATAAAAGTAATTATAAGGCAAAATGAAAAATAAAATCCAAATCTAACATTTAAGAAATTTATTATTCGACATATTGTCAGAAGTTTATTTTAATTTGAAATAGTTCTTGAAAGTCTGTGCATAAGATAAGAGGTTTGTGACTATTCAAAATGTGTGGTTGAAGTCTACTGATGATTTGTTACAGCAACAATGAAATATATAGACAACGCTGAACCACCAGCAAATAAATTTCAAAGTAAAAAATTATATTCGTACTTAACATAAAAAAAGGAGTGGCTGCAGGTATGTCGCGTTCTTTCCAAAATATACCAAAAAAACATTTTTAATTTAGATTTAATATTTATTGCCTATTACTAAGTCGCAAATATTTTATTTTTACAACTGCAACACAGTCACATGCCATTGAGTTCACTTAATCTTGACATCGAGTCTTAGGAATCCTCTTCCAAGCTTTTTAAACAACTTCCCAAAGCTGCTAGATGGTTTCAAGTAGTGTACAACTTTTTTAGTAGCTGGAAGACCCATTTCAGTGGCATTTCTTCACCACTATGTGGTAACATTACACTCTTCAGAATGTCAAAATATGCGTGTTGACCCATAACACCAGTTATTTTTATATCAACAAAATATCATAATTTTTGATCCACCATACTCAACAGTCTTCACAGTATACAGTGGTGGACATGCTGAAGATGGTGGACGCCGAAAATATTGTCCGCAGTCAGAAATTCCATACAGAACAGTTATAGGCTTATCAGTCCACAAAATATTGCACCACTTGCTTGCAGGCCAATCGACATGATTTCTAGCAAACTCCAAACAGTTATCCTTATGTCTTTTTTAAGCAGAAGGGCTTTTCTTGAAATTTGCGCAAAGAATTTTGCATCCGTTATATCACTAAGTTTTAAATTTAGTTTGGTTTTTATTTCCCTGGCTGATTTAAAATTGTTACACTAAACTGCCCTTGGGTTACTTTCTGCCTTATTTTTATATTTTATTCTATTTGATATCATTTCAATTTCAATTTCAATTTCAATTTATTCATTCATAACACGAAAACCTAGCCTCATGGCCATAATCAGTTTTCACTAATACTACTACAAAAGGTACTACTACAATAGTTTTATATGTAAAAATATCTATAAATATTTAACAAATATAATAATATAACAGAAAATAAATAAAAAAAAAAATCCTTAACGTATTAACCAAAAATATATAAATATGAATGTATACTAAACAAAGTTTAAAACAATTAAATTAATAAATGCATAATAATAATGATAATAAAAAATAATAATAAAAATAAAAAATAAAAATAAATAATAAAGCACAAGTTATTAACTGGAAGACCATCATCACAAGATGAAGGAAATAAAGATATGAAAGCTGGCGTGAGTCAGTGGTCCAAGGTGTACAGTAAAAAAAAAAAACTACAACAACACGCTATTTTGACGTATATGTAGAAAAAGCTTTCTTTTGAAAGTTTCCACAGATAAATTAAATACTTTTAAATCAGATGGTAGTTCATTATATGCCCTAGCTACTCTTACATTATAAGAACGCTCCAATATTGTTGTTAATCTTGGTATCCTAATTTGCCTACTTCTACGTGATCTACAGAAGTCAAATAAGTCAATAAGGAATGTAGGTACCTGCAACTTAAATGTCTTATAGAAGTGTAATAGATTACGAAATTTAACAAAATCTGCAAATGACAATCCTAAAAAATCTAAAACATACGATGAAACATGTTGACGCAATCTAAGTGAATAAAGATACCTGATAACTCTATTAAAAACTAAGCGAATCTTCTTGAATATATAACCCAAACTTCCAGAATAAACTTCCAGAGCATATAAAAATAAAGGCATAATTAACCCATAAACAATACGTTTCTTAATGTGGAAAGGTAAGAGCAAATCTAAGCTATATAGTTTACGTAATACAAAGTTAACCCTCGAAACGACGGAGTTAATATGACTCTCAAAATTCAACTTAACATCAATAATAAATCCAAGACATTTAATCTTGTCAACAAATTCAATTGAGACACCTCCCAATAAAATAGAAATATTACGACATCCACTACCACCTAAAAGCATCGCTTTGGTCTTAGAAGCATTAATATACAGTTGATTATCATCCATCCAATCACTAAGCTTACCGACAGTATAATCAATCATATTTTGCAGCACATCAGGAAAATCACAACTACCCTTAAACAACAGTTGTATATCATCTGCAAAGGAAAATGGCTGGCACATATTGCTGGTTAGAGTCCCGAAAAGATCATTAATGTATAATATAAACAATAGGGGACCTAAAACAGATCCTTGTGGTACACCACTAATAATAGGAAGCATTCCAGAGCTACAACCATTACTAACTACATACTGTTTCCTGTTGGCAAAATAAGAATAAATCAATTTACAAGCCGATCTAGAAAATCCATACAATCTATACAACTTATACACCAGACGAGAATGACTTACTCTATCATTTTTGCAGAGCATGAGAGAAGCCTTTTAATGTCTAATAAGATGCTCCCTCTTTTCTTAACTCTTAAATTCATTTTTCTTGCCCAATATCACAATGTTTAGTGTGACCAACTAAATCCAAAAATTATCGAAAAAAATATGTATTTAACATTCAATATACAGTAAATTAATATTATTTAACTTACTTTCACTTTATTCTTAAAAAATTTTTACTTTTTGTCATAAACATTAAAAGAAAAATAACTCAGTCGTTTATCACTGCTATTTCAATGTTAACAAAAAATACGATATAAAAATATAATTTACCGTTATTTTCAGGTATACCAACCAAACTTATTCCAAAAATAGTTTATTGTCAACAATAAAAAGACTTGTCAGATTGCTATGACGTATAAATTGCCAAAATTGATGTAGCAAATTTTCAGGCTGATCGGATGGTGCCAACCCGTGCCATGATGAGGTCAAAGGTCAAAATTTTGAAAACCCACCAAAATATTATTTTTTTGCATTTTATCAATTTTTTAATTAGAAATATTATATATATGTTTTTTCTTTAATTTTTATTTAATACGCTTATCATTTTTATTTTAAATCAATGAAGATTTTGTATAGGGTGGAAAGTCCTTAAGGTAGTCCTCTACAATGTGTAACAAGTATTGTTTATCAGCTTCGTTGTGTGTTAAGCATCTGTTAAAGTCAGTTATTAGCTTGACTTTTCTTTCTGTTTCCTTTTACAAAATGCTTCGCTCTTAGGGCAATTTGACGGATTTGGTAGTCACAAAAGCATAATTGTAATTCATCAACGCTTGCACACCCTTTTTTAGAAGGGAAAATATCAAAATCATTACCGATATGATTGTCTTTATCGGACTCTATTTGCAACGCCAAAACCATCTTTTCCTTTATTTCTGAGTCTACTTTTGGATGAAAAAAGGCAAGTGCAACTGCTTCCTATGATAAATACTACAGATGGTTTCGATTTTTCCCAATAGCACTGTATATTTTTTTTTTATTAAAATAGCCAATAATCCCCTTTATCAGTTGCATATCTCTATTTCGCACTTCAACGGAATTTCCGGTTCTGAACCAGTATGGAATATAGAGACTTACTAAGAAAATTCACATATTACGAATTCCTTTCAACTGACTCGCAGAAATTTTAAAGCGTGCGTGAAAAATATACACTTTTAGACAATAGAATCTTGCATGATACGTCGCTCCAGATGAACGAAATGTGAAATTGAGAATGCTACCACAAGGAAAAGTAAATGCAAGTTGTAGAAGTTCTCTATAATCATGCCGAATGTGGAGTTTAGTTAAATATTCAAGACAAAAGTGCTTGTTTCGCGTTCTTCGACAGATATGACACTCACTTGTTCACCCTGCATGCAAGTGCTGTATCCCTTTGAATTAAATGGTGGCGACATGGTAACTACAAGAAGCTGCGATCCAATTTGCGTTCCAGCTCCACTAAGAAGGACAGTCAAGTTTGTACATCAAATTAAGTGAAAAAAACCAATAGCCACTGTGCGTCCAAATACTACATAAAAATTACCTGAATTGCCTTTTTTCACTTCATAATTTTTCTTTTCGACGTTTTTCATCTTCCAATCTTTGTGCCTTTCTTTTTTCTTTATTTGTTACATTTTGATCAACACGAGTCATGCTACTAACATGCTCATTTACTCGCTGCTTCGTTAAGAAATCTCTATCTTCCTGTATACTTATCAGCTTGACAGCGTCAACGTGGGCAATGCCAAATAAATTGTTTAACTTTTCCTTAAAGTCATTTTCTTTTTTGCGCTGACTCGGGAACGGAGATTTACATACTATTTGGATTGTTCTCCACTCTTCATAAAGTTTAATGACTTTTGCAGCACATATTCTTTGATCTGGCGTTGGGATTATAGCTTTTTCCCAAAAAGGCAATATTTCGGCCAACACCAATCTTGCACTTTCTTTAACTGTTTTATTTTCACAACGTACATTATAAAAAAACACTGAAGCACTTGCTTTATTGATAGCAATTTCAAACAAACTCTTTTGGGTTCACATTTACCAATCTAGTACATATTTTTGGCAGCAGAACGAAGCCGTTTCAACGATGAATTTGTCTTCTGAGTAGGGTGATCGATTATTCGACTTCTTCAAGAAATCGGTTTTCTAATAGTTCGAATATTTGACATTATGAAAACCCCAGTTTCGGCTTTTACAATTCAGGAAAAACCAGTCAACCGGTTTTTTAAGTAAGAAAATTATTATACAAAAGTTTTGATTTTAAATTACTTTATTAAAAAAAAATTAAGTTTATGTAAATAATATAAAACAATAGAAAAATTAAAGATAAAACATAAAAATTAACTTCATATATGTATGTAGTTATGTATAGTACATATGTATATATATTATTATATATGAATGTATGGACAACGTGGATATCTACTTCTATATAAAATATGAAGCAAAATGTCAACAAAACTAAAAAACGCTTTTGCAAACGGATTTTGACATCCATTGCACACCATAAGGCCCATTTAATTCGCTTCTGCTACATCATAAAATAATTTCGCTTTAATTTCATGTTTCAGTAAGTGGTGCCATAGTCAAAAAACTCTTAGAACTTTTACACTAAAAAAATTAATTAGGAAAATTAACAGAACACGTTGGTCTAAGTTTTAACATAGTAAAAACAAATTTTATTGCAAAATATACAAATCGAAAAGTGTTCGTCTCAGCCGGTTTTTAGATTGTAAAAAAAACGAACTATTCGACATCCGAAAAATCAACATTTTGAAAAAACCGACAACCGTGTTGTAAGAAACCGGGTTTTAATATCAGTTGAAAAACCGAGTCGATCACCCTACTTCTGAGCCATTTAATTTATTTATTTATTTATTTATTTATTACCAATAACCTAGCCAATGCAGGCCATAGACGGTTACAAATTTCTACTGTAATAATTTTGTTTTAAAATAGTGTGTAAAAATATAACTTATAAATTATAAAAACAATAAATTATATGCAATAAAAAAAAAATTAACAATTAGGAAAATATGTAAAAACAATAGAACCATCCCAATTAGTCAAAACGGAAAATTAGTAGAAAAAAAAAAATTAAGAAAAAAAATTGTAAAAAAGAGAAGTGAATTGTGAAATTGCCAACAATGGCTAACTTGCAAAATAGTTACTTGTAACATTATCAATCAATGCTACAAAATATTACTAGAGAGTTCTAGAAATAGTTTTTTCTTATACACAAACGGTGAGACATTAAAAGTTTTCAAAAAATTTGGCAAAATATTGTAAGCTCGTGCAACCCTTACACAAAAAGATCGTTCCAAACCTCCACTCAGTCTAGGTATAATCAACTGTTTATTTCTAGTGGATCTACTAAACTCAAATAACTTAATCAGATAGCTTGGTGCTTGCAATCTATATGACTTATAAAAATGGTATAAATTTCGGAACTTTATATAATCTGCGAAAGAAACTCCCAAAAATCTTTCAATGTAAGGTGACACATGCTCCCATATTTGGAGAGAGTACATGTACCTAATAACTCTATTAAAGATTAACTTTAACTTCCTCAAGACATAACCAAAAGTACCAGAATACACTTCCAAGCCATATAATAGAATAGGCATAATAATACCATAAACATATCCAGACTATATAATTTGCGTAGAATATAGTTTATTCTAGATACTAGTGTGTTAATATGCCCCTCAAAGATCAATTTCGAATCAAGTACTAAGCCTAGGCAAGTGAGCTTATCAACAAATTCAACAGACTCATTACTGATACTTATAGAAAATTGGCTACAACTACCTCTGCCAAACAGCATTGCTTTTGTCTTTTTTGTATTAAGAGAGAGACCATTATCAGAAATCCAGTTTTGTAGAACCCCAACGGTATAGTTAATCATATTTTGTAACACGTCAGGAAAATCAACTGAACCTTTAAAAAGCAATTGCACATCATCAGCAAAAGCAAATGGAAGACATATGTTGCTAGAAACCATATCAAAGAGATCATTAATGAATAACAAAAAAAGCAAAGGTCCGAGCACAGATCCTTGCGGCACGCCACTATGAACAGGAAGCACCCCAGATACACGCCCACAACTCAAAACATATTGTCTCCTTTCAGACAGGTAAGAATATATTAACTTGCAAGCGGAACTAGAACATAAATAAAACCTATACAGTTTATCAATTAAAAGTAAATGACTCACCCTATCAAAAGCCTTTGATATGTCCAGGGACAACAAAACACACACGCCTCTATTAGAAATATTATTCCTAATGTTGTCAGTCATACCAAGAAGCAGTGAAGTAGTATTTCTGCAACTTCTAAATCCAGATTGGCAATCATGCAGAAAACGATTGTTTTCAATGTGGCTCATTAGTTGAATTTTTATTATATGTTCCACTATTTTTGAGAGAATAGGCAATATCGATATTGGCCTAAACTCTTTACAACCAGCAATTGTACCTTTTTTTCTATTGGCACAATCTTGGCAATTTTCCACATCAAAGGATATTTACAAGTAGTTAATATAGTGTTAACCAAATGTAGAAAATAGTTCTCAATAAATGGCATTAATAGCTTGATATACTTGAGTGAAAAACCATCACAACCTACAGCATTAGACTTAATCAGACCAAAAGCAGTAAGCAACTCCGACAATTCAACAGTACGAATAGAAAAACCTCTATTAAGATATCTTGAAAAATCAACAACCTCGCCACTAATTACCTGGTTAGTTGCAAATACACCATTCAAGAAATCAGGGTCCACACTCTCAACCTGGTCAATGCCACCCACCACTCCATTTCTATTAAGAACTGACCAAATCCCCTTGCTATCCTTGTTTTCAAAAATTATACTGTGAGCCTCCTTTTTTATTTTTCTAATAATTTTCTTTACATAATTCCTACAACGACAGAATACTCTCCAACTATTATCGGTCCTATCACCTAGATTACGAAAATTAAGAAAGTATTTTATTTTACATAAGCTAAACCCTTCTCAACAATATTAAAATTTGATTTTCGGAATTCAGCGAATCCCAAATCCCGGGATTTAAATTTTTTAATCCTAGGATTTAGTCAATCCCGAAATTGTTTGCAAAGTTTTGTTTTTTTTTTAATAAATTCTTCATGGCCTTCCCGCATGTGAAGATAGTAACCGCGGCAACACAATAACTGAAATTTATTTGCCGGTGGTTAAGCATTGTCTATATATGCATTTCATTGGTGCTTTGCCAAATCATTAATGTTAAAAATATGTGGTTGAAGTCTAACCACGTATTTTGAACAGTCACAAATTTTTTATCTTATGCACAGACTTTCAAAAACTATTTGAGAATTCACAAATAATTATAATTTTGAAAATCACAAAAGAAAAATAAACGTAGTAAGCTTAGAAACTTTAACAAAACCCAGCAAATAATTTATATTCGATATCAATCTGGGTTTTGTTAAAGTTTCTAAGCCTACTACGCTTATTTTTCTTTTGTGCTTTTCAAAAATATTATTTGTGAACTCTCAAATACGAGTAGTTTTTTACTATGTGATATCAAATAATTATAAAACTTTTGTTTGTGAACCTCTTTCAAATAGGTTTTTTTTAGTAAATACCTATAAAAGCATGTGTCTTTTAATGTTCAGAAAAACCCAGAGTCCCGAATAATTCCTGAATCTCAAAAAATTTCGTGATCCCGAAAAATGCCGGGATTTAATCCCGGTGTCGTAAAAACCAGTCCTGATTGGCATCCCTAGTAGCAGAGCTACAACTACTTTTAGACAAATATGCAGTTGTCAACAGCTAAAAGCGTAGGAAGTTTGAGGCGAGTGGCGAACAAATAGTTTTAGTTTTTTCAATAATAGTTGTTGGCATAAATATTGTAATAGCAAATTAGAGCTCATTTAAAACTTATAATATATATTTGATTCTGGTGGCATTGTATACTAATAATACAACTAATAACTAATTTACAAGTTATAAATGATGTTATAAATCACGGTATTTCTAATTAAAAAAGTGATACAATGCACAAATAAATATTTCGATGGTTTTTCAAAATTTGGACCTTTGACCTCATTATGGCACGGGTTGGCACCATCCGATCAGCCCGAAAATTTGCTACATCAATTCGCAAATTTTCATCGCTGCCCACATTCAAAATTCCAAAAAATAAAAACCCCATATAAGCTGCGCCAGGTCAATAGGTATATCGTACCATAACCGCAAAAACAATGTCTAAACATGTGCTCGATATCTTTTTAACCGACTTGAAAATAAAGGATGAGGTTATCAATTCGTCTAAATTTTTTTTTGTAGTGTTACTTCATAACTCGGTTCATATTAGACCGATTGAATTTTTTATTGTCCGATTTTTAAAAACTTAAATGTTCTATCAGATCTTTGCATTAAAGTCGGTTTTTATTGGCAGAATTATGTGGGTATGTTCGGAAAAATATGTTTTGGGTAAATATCAATGAGCGTAATATATTTAATTCCTCTAGGCGCACCTTCGAGACAGTTAGAGCGTTGGGAGCGAACTTTATTTCAACAATATTAATTATTGCATGGGGGAGCCCTTATGGAGTGAATATAAAGAAGAAGAGAAGAGAAGTTATGCTTTGAGCACAATTGGTGGGGATACCAGGTTTTACCGTTATAGGATTTCTGGGAAGGATTTTGGGCAGTTACGGAATTTCCATTCTTTCAGCTTAAGCTTTGACTTCAACGAGCGGTCATTTGGCCTCAGTTCACTTCACATATTTTTGCGGCTAATTTATTACCGTTTCTAAGATCACAGAAGGGTTCTATGGTTTTGAAATCGAAAAATCGTGCGCTATGCCGTCTATATATGTATGCATGTATGTATATGTAAATATATGTATGTAATTACATGCACAAATGTACGCGAAACATTAGGCTAAGTTTTACCTTTGGACATGGCTGATGGCGATCAGTAAACTTTTGATTATTATTTTTAAGACGCGCAATAGAAACTCCTCCTATGAGTATGACTAAAAATACGCAAATCAAAATTATCAGCATTGTGGGATGGGCGCTTTCAGCTAAAATGTAAGACATAACTAAATTAAATTTATTATATATTAATATTTCTTAGTTTTTACCTTTGTGGGCTGTGGAATGTATGCGAGGTTTCGGTTCCTGCACATCATGCTGATGAGCCATTGCATGGGCATATATCTTGTTTTCTGTAATTCAAAAAGAAAATACGCATATATTTATACATACATATAGAAAATTTTTATACCCTATATCCGGTTTATACGTGGAATTAACTTAATCAGTGTTTTAATAGGCAAACGATCGATATAAATATCTAGTCTGGTAGTCAAACCACATTATAGCATTAACCACATTATTCTTTGATTGTCATTGCCTTCTGGCAAACTCAAGGTACGTACTAGACGTATCTAATACCTACTACATGTATAAAATGTTTGTAAGGCGAAACCGTATTATGTGTTATCGAACATAACATGACACATATTTCCCTATTTTTTGAACGAGAAATTACAATATCTTGCAAAGCTTTTTTAAACTGTTCACCTCATTTTTAAGCAATTTTACTTCACAAATGTTTAGCACTTTATTTCTTATATTTTAAAATATACTGGAGAAAGTTGTCATACCATAATACTAATTTTAATTTTAGTTGCATTGCTAGTTGACACGGCAACTAAAGTTCGATTGCCATCTATAATCGAGCCATAAATGATCTAACAGCGTGTAAGCTTGAGAATATCAGCAGCTTCGTCGTGGCTCAGAGTCTCAATGACAGGTAATGTGTATATTTATTCTCATCTATGAAGGAATTCACAATGGATATATAGGTCACCATGTGGGTGTGCTTAGGTACTACCCTTCAGAACCTAACCTTGTTTGAAACCACTTGAGACGGTTGAAGCAACACCACTAGTTTTCATCATAATATTTTTGACATACATATGCTGGAAGCTCACATACCTGAGTATCGTTACGTGACGAATTGCAGTTTTACGGAGAAGCTGTAGTCTTAACGTAGAAGCAACAAATTCAATTTTCAAGACGAATTTTGTGTATGTACAAGCTTTGGGTATGTATAAAAAACAACCTTAAATTTAAAAAAAAAAATCATGGGTCATCATAAAACAAATAAAAATTTAACGAAAACTTGAAGACCTTGCATGTTTTAATTAGTTTATTTTTTTTAATTAATATATACAAAAACAAATTATCTAATCATCACGGTACTGTCGCGAAAATAATATACAGGAGGATTGGAAACAAAGCTTTCAGTGGCCACAAGTAGTTTACAATATTAGAGCTTGAACTATTTATTTACAGCATTCTTTTCAATAGTTCTCCTTATATCGTAGTACATTCCTATTAATAAATTCAACTTTTTGTACAACTTTTAAAAATTTTTCTGACAACTTATATGTTTAGTAGAATTAAAGTACAAAGTTTCTTACCATTGTATTGTACACCATCACCAGTATTTGCTTGTAATGCACCGCCATTGCGAGTGATAGAACTTGAAGGTGTCGTTGTTTTTGCATTGTTATTTACGGGAACTTGTTTGGGATGCAAAACGGTCAGCGTAAGAGTAAACTCTGCACTTTTAAACTGGGAATTCATCTGAGAGCAAGTTACTTTAAAGACGCGATTTAAGTAGTACGCTGGCTTTTTATTACTGTATACCAAAGCATTTAGAACATCCAAGTAGTTGGAAATACTGTCAGGTCCTATCATTTCCACGCCGTCTTTGTTGATGTTGGTTTTGATATCTAATGTTGTCGATAAATTCTCATCTCCATCTATCTGGATTTCTTCGTGATCGGGATTCAATGAAGGGAAAACAATAACACTGCAGGTATCTAATAACTGCAATTGCTGAACGACAGGTTCGCCCAAGGTTGTAACAATACTTATATTAATGTTGGCCAGTATGTGAACGCCGTTCTTAATCTCCGGATATGAAACCAAATTATTGGAATTACCTTAAGTAACAATTTAAGTAGAAAGTCAAAAACAGTATGTAATAATCTGATAATAATAATTTACCTGATATTAATATTTTTGAATTTTCACCCCTATTGAAATTAGGATTAATTTCAGTGTGATCTTTTTGGATTATTTTATTGCCTTGGACCACTGACGTTTCTGTAGGTGGCTGTGCAGTATTTCTGCTTAGTTGTCCAGAAGACGGGTCCAATCTTTCCATATGCAGTGCGTATGAGGGAGTTGAGTTTGTTTCTAGCACCAAAGGACTAGTTGGTTCATTGACCATTATGTAGGTCTCCACAGTTGGCAACCGTATAGCAGTCTGGTTGATGCACATTATGGTCGTGCGTACCTCGATATTGCGACGTCCGATAGTGGGATTTTGCTTAGTGTTAATGTATTGTATCTTTTGCAGCAACATCTCAACATTACTCTTGCTCTGACCTTCTATGTAGATTTCATTTAGTTGAGAGTTTGTTTGTACTTGCGACTGCGGCTCTAATAGACTTTCTGAAGGTGGTAACAAATGCTCTGCACAATTGGTACCGCATTTAACATCGTCATTTGTGAGAACATTGTTTAAAGAAATCTTTATTTCCGATATGTCACCATTGAAGCCATGTTTAAGACGATTCTCGCTACTCTGATAACAAGCACCCACAGCTAAAGTGGTATTTACTCCATGGGCCGCATGTAATGGCCAATCGTCAATCACTTCGGGATTGTTATGAGGATCCTCTAATGAATTTTCAAAAAGTACACCATCAACGTATAGATCAACTTTTGAATTGTGATCAACGTTCAAAACATAGTGATGCCATTCGTTGTTGCAGACTTGAGGTATTTTCCAACGCCACTCGGCTGGGCTAAATATATTTAAGTCTCCTTCGTTAAAATTTTTGCGCAGCAGCAATATCAAGCGGCAATTTCTTACAAAGAGCGCCATATGGTGACGATTCATTTTGTGGTCATCTGCACTGCAAATAATATGCTCTTTTACATGCTTATTATTAACGGACGAATCACCCAGGTGTCTAAATATTGTGATAATACTAAAAGGACGTTGCGAGAAATCATGACGAGCGATCAATTTATTTGGTATTATTACACCAGATGAACCATCAAAATGAAATATTGGCTCCGCGCCCTCATCGTAAGACAAATCACGAGTCCAATCTGCATTTAGTGGCAACAGGTCTACCAAATTCAATCGTTGGGAACAGTTAGTTATTTCTCGATCGCAACCAAATGATATATGTTTTGTCTAAAGAAATCAATTGAGAATTTAGTAAGTTATATATTTATTTTAAACATTTACAACAAGTCTTTTTGAGATCAAATTTGTAAATATTCGCAGTAATTACTCATTTACTGCATTTTACTACAAATATAAGCATACACACCTAATAACCTATGGAGATTTTATCAATGGATAACATCTTTTACGAAAAACAAAAAAGATCTAAATTTTGCAGATTAACAAAAATATTCCCAAAATAAAATTTGTTTGAGCATTTATGATATGCATATAAAAATTACTTTAAAGAGCTACGGGAAAATTGAAAGGCTTTCAGAAATGTTAGTTCCTTATTATTTTCGTATTTGCAGGTCGATTTAGTACAAAACAAAAAAAATAAAAAATAGAAAAATAATAAAATAATAATAATAACCAAGTATAAATTATATAACTTTAAATACATATTTCAAAGATGTGTGCTTTGGGAAAATTGTTTTATAGATTTGAAAACTCTACATAAGCATTTTAAGTTTTAGTTCTTGTTTACTTACTTTAAGAGAAATTGAGGTATGTATATTCAGATTTTCACTGTCACAATACATATCACACAATTCCAAGTGGGCGTTTGGAAATAGAGATAAGCTTTCTGTTGATGAAGTCTGTGAAGAAAATGATAATAATTTAGTTTGGTATTTTTATTTGAATACATACCGTGTAATCAATTCTGGCTGGTATGCCTATAAACTTAGCTTCACATACTCGCCGCACTTTTATGCTGACCATGATAGGTGATGATTGTTTCATAGCACAGTCGTAGGCGACTACCGAGAGTATATGGTTGTGAGATGCTTTATGCGACAAAGGTTCCGTATTCTTAATGGAACCATCATTATCTATAGTAAAGGGCTGATCTTGGGTTAGTATTTCATATTTGCACACGTCACCGTACAGAGGTGTGCAATCTTTGTCAATGGCCTCCACCCTTATTATCTCCTTGTAAAGACGCCCCTCGTCAGCTTCACATACATATGATGGCTGTAGAAATGTGGGCGCGTATTCATTGACATCGATTACTGCAATATGGATATTAGCCGAAGAGGAATGCGTGCCATCACAAAATACGGCCACAATTTCAAAGTGATAGCTTTTACGCTTTTCGCAATTTAAAGTGCGACGTGCCTTCAAAATGCCCAAGTTGTTTACCAATTCAATTTGGAAGGGTATTTCATGATATGGTTTCTTAATAATATGGAAATTACATATTTTCTCTTCATCGACTTTAATCAATGGTGTTATTTCTACTGACGTTTCGTTTTCACGTATTAGCCCATGATACGATTTTTCCAGGACGTTTTCTGTTGAGAGGTAAAATTTTGTTTATATAGTTACATACACCTACACGTTTTCTTTTTATATAAATATACCACCAGAAGAAATGTACACAGCAAATAGAAACAGATATGGAAGCACCCACCAACGAATTCAATAGCATTCACAGTTAGTAATTCGGAAATAGGAGGAATTGGGAGGTCTTCCATTGATTTTAGGCTCGATATTGAGCCTTGTCGTGGTTGGTATATTTCGACTTTGAAAACGACATTTTGCTCCTAGATTAAAAAGAAATGTTGCGATGTTCTTTGATATATTACAAAAACGCCAAAGTCGGAAAACGCCAACCACGATTAGGGAGATTAGGATTTTCTAAATAAGAAATCCGAGTATTAGCTTGGCTTAATATCAAACATATTCCTTTATTGGTGTTTTTTTTGGGAATCGTTACAACTAAATTTAACATTTTTTTAATGCACTAATAATCCCAATTATTATTTTTCTTATTCAGTAAAACATTTTTTATTAAAATGCAATGAAATTGATTATTGAGGGGTTAGCTGGATTCTAGGCGCATTTCACTGTTGCTAATGCAGATTAGAGCCCTGCGTAAACATTATTGAAATGTAAATACGCCTTGCTTTTTAAATGTAAGAGTATTGCCGTGGCATGTATTATACTAAACCAACAATAAATGCTATCGTATAATAAGCGAAGCATGATGGCTGTAGTGATGTTCGTATATATGTATGAGTGTTTACAAGTGCCCACCAGTTTTAAAAATAGAAATTGACTCAAAATCAAGGGGATTTTTTTTGGATTTTCAGTGTTGGTTAGATTTTCTGTAATATTTTTTTTAATTCTAACAATGTTTTCCGTCTAAAATTGTTAAAATTTTTTTCAACTCTTTAATTTTTTGTTATTCTAATCTATGTTGGATCGTAACAATTAATTGCATAATGTTCTATTTTTGTTACTGAAGAGCCCGTTTACCTTTTTTCTTTTTCATTTATTATAAATGATTTTCTCTTTACTTTCAGCTGGGGAGCTGATAAAGTCTATTTCCCGGTAGAAATACTTTTTAATTTTTTTTATATTACTTTTTAATTATTATTATTATTATTTTTTTTTTTAATATTTGAATTCTATGTTTTGAAATACTTTTAATTTTGTATTTACATATGAATTTTTATTTAAATTATTTAATTATTTGAGTACCTGAATTTGCTCAAGTATACTAGTATATTGATGTAATACTTTATTTCGGCCTTTTAGGCTTGTATTACAGTCTGTTTTTGGATAAATAAATAAATAAATTTAATTCTTTTTTAAGTCTGGAATTAAAACCATTTTATTTCCTAAGGCTGTTGTCACAGTATTCACAATTGCACTATGAACTATAAAGTTTTTCTGATGTTTTTATTAAGATATTCTGGCATATATTATTAGTATGACACTTTCAATTATTTTATTAAAATTTTTAATTAGTTTATGTAGAGGTCCTATTACCCAGTCCATGGAATGAATTTATAGTTCTTTGAGTTTACGTTTACACTATTCATTAAGCTTGTTTTTGTTATTAATGGATATGTTATTAGGAATACGATGGACAACCTCTTCTCTTGACTTGCTGCAATAAAATTGTGCACAATGATAACAGATACCAACGCATATTGGGTTCTAAATTGGGTTTAAAATGTAGCCCACTTTTTGAACGGGCGATTAATACCGGTAATATTTAAAGCAGCTACAATGGTGAATGTAGAATCAACAGACATTTATAGCGCACAAACATTTTGATATGTGTAGCTGGACCATCATACTACATATTTTTTTACAAATTCCTTATTGTAGTTATATATATTTGTAGTTCGACAACCAGTGCATGAATGTACAAATAAAGTTTTAACTGTTTTAACAATTTGAAGAATCTAGACACCACATAGTTAAAAAAAATGTTTTATGTTACATCATACTTTACCTTTTTGTGAAAGATAATCGTCATCGTTTTCACTAGACACTGAGTTGGTATGATATTTAAACGATGATGAAGATGAGGAGGCGGAATAAGAAGCAAATGTTTCCTGTATTGTGGTAAGATCAAAAAGAAAACATATCGTCAGCAGCAGCAAAATTCGACACATTTTATATTATGATATGGATCAATCTGTACAATGTATTTTAAATATATTTCCTGTTGTTGGTAGTTTTTAAGGACGTTTCTTGTTGCGTATTTAAAGCTTCTCTACGGGAAAGTTACTTTTATTTCCACACCTCTCTCTTTAAACATGCCATTAATGAGATTCTTCCAAAATATCACCGTGTAGAAATTATTGCTGAAAAACATAGTTTTAAAATATAATCAATTAGAAATTCATGAGTGATTTTTAACTAAATAATTTATCAAGGGTGTTCTGTAAACCCAACGTTTTGAAATAGTGCGATTTCCAAAACGAAAACAGTGTTCTGCTGATCATTATTACATGACCATTATTACTTTAAAAATCAAATGTGAACATGCCTGAGTGTATTTGAATTTAAGCTTGATAGTAATGTAACTCTGAACATCCCGGAAGTATTGTAACAAACATAAATTCAGAAGGAAATAGTTATGTTTGGTATTATTTTGATATGAAACCGGCCTCTGAAACAACTAAACAACTTCAGTCATGTACAAATATTGGAGAGAAAAAAATACAATATGACATATACTCGTATGATAAATCTTATAATTTCTGGCAATGTGGATAAAATTTTATTTCTACATTTCAACAATGAGTAAGTAATAAAATTAATTGTAGAGATGGGCGTGTGTCGTGTTTTTTCGTGACACGAACACTCACGACTCAACACGAAGTGTTCGTGACAGAAAATTTGTTTTCGTGCGTGTTTGTGTTGTATCGTGTTGCACAAAATAATATTTTGTATAGTCAAACACGTAAAACTATCAAATTTGTTGATAGTGTAGGGGTCTCTTAAGCTTAAAGTTTTGAAATTAAACAAAAATATGTATCTTTTTGAATATAAAAAATGTTTTTTTTTGCTATTCAGTTTGATTTCGTACGTGTTGTGCAGTTTCGTGTTTTGAAAAAATTTCGCGTGAGTTACATCCTTATTATAATAAACTTAAGAGTTACACCCTTATTATTATAATAATATGCAGACAGAAATAGATAAAGTGTATCCGTAGAAATAAGTAATTACAACCGCTTAAGACATAAGTAAATACAATGGTCTAGAAACATTTATTATCACTACAGTAGTCCTAAATAAACAAATAATATTACAATGTATACTAAACAAATACGTTAAGTATTGCTAGACAAATGATAAGTATTATTAACATTTAAACAAACACAAAAATAAACCTAAACAAACACAAGAGATAAACCTAAATATTAAACTAGAGATAAGATTTATTATAAATAGACGCTAATCTACATTTTTTAAGTTAGTCTTAAGATTCATTTTAATATATGAATAACACCACTTAAATTGTGTTTCATTCATATAATTGGCGCAGTCGGTTCTAACCTACTAGCAAATAATAAAAATAAATCCAGAAATACATTTTTCGGAACTGATAGAAGTTTCTCGAAATTATTTTAAAAAGGAAAATAAAATTTTAAAACAGTTGTACTAGCAACCAACATATTTGTTTGAATACACCTGTTAAAGCAACAAACATTTTACACTAACTGTGGCTTTTGGCAATATATTTTTATAAAAAAAATGAACCAAAAGAAGGAAAACATCATCGATGAATTGCAAAGAAAAGTATTGCAGTTGGAGGGAGCATTAAGGCAGCAGGAGGAGCAATTGAGTCAGAAAGATAGTCAGTTATTATATTCTCAACAGCAATTGCAACAGTATCAACAACAGCAACTTCAATCACAGAATTCCTTCCTTATGCAACCGAAGGATATAATTCAACAGTTTCGTCAGATTAAACCACTGGACGATAATTGTAACATCAATAGGTTCATTAAATCTGTAGAAATGATAATGAGTCTTTGCGGAAATAATATGGATTTAATAAAATTCGGAGTTCAAATAGTCATAAACGAAAAAATAAATGCAGAATTTGGAACCTATATAACAGAACTGGGGGATATTACTTGGGAGCAGTTAAAAACCAAATTGAAGATTCAAGCAAGACCAAGGACATCATATGCGGAAATATTTAATAAGTGTCGTTATGTAAAAGTAAGTAATTTAAGACAACTTTTTGATTATTTTGAAAATGCTAAGCATCAGATAAGTGAAATTTATGAATTCGAAGATAATAAATCAATGTTATATCAATCTGAAAATGTAGACAGGGATCTAGTTAATATTTTAATTGAAAAAATTGATGGACCACTCAGGATTCATTTAGATGACGGGCTAACATTAAATGAGATTATAAATAAGTATACAAGACTTAGATTGCTTGATGATAATAGGGCTATTGATAGCAGACATAAGGCCAATATAAATTTTAAAATTAATTCAGATCTAAATAATAATAACGATAGGAATAAAATCTGTAAATTCCAAAACCCAAACCATGACAGCAAGAAAGGAAAATATTATGGGAATAATCAAACTCAAAATTTCCATAGCAACAACCATAACTTTAGACAACAACACAAACACAATCAACAGAATAAGGGAAATAATGAATCACGAAAATTTTATAACAACAATTATAAACCTAATTCATCACAAACACGTTTGTCTCATATGAGTATTGATAGCAATACGAATTCGCAAAGGTCTAATAACTCTAAATATATGGAGGTTGACACATTGCAAGAAGCAGAGAAAGTAAAACCCGATGAGGAGACAAATTTTTTAGAATGGCCTCAAAACACAAGTTACCCATAGTTGTTTTATCCATAGGAAAACAAAATGTCAGGTGCTTAATAGATACTGGGGCTAGTACAAGTATAGTAAAACCAAATATATTTTCTCCTTATAAAAAGCAAGATATTAAAAAACCTATCTATATTAAAACCCTCAATGATTATAACGAAGTAAAACATTGCGTTGTTACACCAATGCCTTCACAATTTCTTGCCAGGGGTACACTTTTGTGGAACATAGTTGAATTCAGAAACGAAGATTATGATGCAATAATAGGACAAAATTTTTTAGTTCCTTTTAAGGCCAAAATAAATTTGGATCAAGATTTCTTGGAAATATTCGGAAATAAAATATTCTTCGAAGAAAATAGTTACCCACGAGCATTTGACAGGATTACAAGTCTTCAGCATGTAAAAATTAACGACATACAGAATAAAATTAAAATAAATGACTTAAATCAAAAAGAGCTGGACTCTGTTAAGAGTTTATTGAAAGAGTTTCGGGATTTGTTCTTTGTGGAAGGGGATAATTTAACTGCAACGACTGAAATATGTCACGAAATAATCACGACAACGGATAAACCCTTGTATTCAAAGATTTATAGATATCCGCAAGTTCATGAAGAAGAAATACAGAAGCAGATCAAAGAAATGTTAGATCAAAATATTATAAAAGAGAGCAATTCTCCTTATAATAGTCCCTTATGGGTCGTACCTAAAAAACAAGATAATTCAGGTATAAAAAAATGGAGAATTGTAATTGATTATAGAAAGCTTAATGAAAATACAATAGATGATAAGTTTCCAATACCAAATCTAAATGGTATTTTAGATAAGTTAGGAAGAGCCCAATATTTTACCACATTGGATCTTGCGAAAGGATTCCACCAGATTTTAGTCAAAAAGGAAGATCAAAAGAAAACAGCGTTTTCAACGCCTTTCGGGCATTATGAATTCATTCGAATGCCATTTGGCTTAAAGAATGCGCCCTCAACCTTTCAGAGGCTAATGAATTCGGTTCTTCGTGAACAAATTAATAAAACTTGTGTCGTCTATATGGATGACATACTAGTATTTAGCACATCTCTGGAAGAGCACATGATCTCGTTAAGATCAATTTTCACTACTCTGAGGAAAGCAAAACTAAAAATTCAAATAGATAAATGCGACTTTCTAAAGAAAGAAACCCAATTTTTGGGTCACGTATTAACCAACAAGGGCATTAAACCCGATCCTGAGAAAATTAGAATAATACAAAACTTAAAACTTCCAAAAACAACCAAACAAATAAAATCATTTTTGGGAATGACAGGATTCTATAGAAAATTTATTAGGGATTATGCAAAGATCACTAATCCTTTAACTAAAGCATTAAGGAAAAACGAAAAAATTAATACTTATGATCCTAATTATATCCTGGCTTTTGAAAAACTAAAGGAAATTGTTACCAATGTACCAATACTTATATATCCAATATTTACAAAGAAATTCAAGTTAACCACTGATGCAAGCAATTTTGCGATTGGTGCTGTTCTTTCACAGGAAGGCCATCCAATTGCATATGCCTCTCGAACCCTAAATAAAACTGAAACAAACTATTCAACAACTGAAAAAGAATTGTTGGCGATAGTTTGGGCTGTAAAATACTTCCGACCATACATATACGGAAGGGAATTTGATCTTGAGTGCGATCACGAACCTTTGAAATGGTTACAAATAAAATATAATGGTAAAGATATCAGCCCACGCCTCCAAAGGTGGCTGGTTCAATTGGGGGAATACAATATTCGACTAAATTATATAAAAGGTAAGCAAAATAAGGTTGCCGATTTTTTAAGCCGTATTGATTCTGGCACAAATGAAATAAATTATTTAGGGAATGGTTCTAATGAAACAAATGAAAAAGAGGAGTCATTATTAGTTCAAACTATCCATTCGCAGGAAGAGGAAAGCAATGACCAGGTACCTATTTTGGATACTGTGGTAAACCGCTTCAAAACACAAATTATCTTAGTAAAGAAAAAGAATATTACAGTACAGGAAATTTTTAGGAAGAAGCGAATATTTATCGATAAAAACGATTTTTTAGAGGGAAATGTTGTAAACATTCTTAAAAGAGAGATTTCAAATGGAAAGGTTGCAATATTTTCCGAGTTAAACGATCATGAATACTATAAATTACAGAAAATCATTACCAAAGAATTTCCCAAAAATAAAAAAATTAAATTTATTAAATGTTCCAAATTTGCTGAAGATATCGTTGAGGAAAATGACTTAAAGAAGCAAATTGCATTATTCCATAAATTCGAAACCGGTCATGCTGGCATAATTCCAACTTATGAAAAAATTAAACACAGAATATATAATCCCAATTTAAAAGAGTTTATACAGAAAGTGATTAATAATTGTGAAATTTGTACCTCAGCTAAATATGACAGGAAACCAATAAAGAATAAATTCAAAATAACGGAAACACCTTCTACCACGAATGAAATAGTCCACGTCGATACATACGTTAACAGTAAACATTCATTTATGATTTTTATTGACAAGTTTTCGAAACACGTGATTTCATTTCACTTACACGATAGAAATAGCGTAACACTAGTAGGGAAAATTCGAACATTTTTAGCCATTAAGGGCAAGGTGATTAAATTTGTATTGGACAATGAATTCAATAATGCAAATGTAAGGAGTTATCTAGATCAAGAGGGAATTCAATACCATTTTACAAAACCAAACAGCCATACTGGAAACTCGGATATTGAAAGATTTAATAATACCATTACGGAAAAAATCAGAATATTTAATATAGAGGAAAAATGTCCAATAAATGCCCAGATAATTAAAGCAATAAAGTTCTACAATAATAATTATCACAGTACAATAAAATGCAGTCCTCTAGATGTACAAAATAAATTAATTGATCATAGCATTATAAAAAAAAGATTAGAAAATGAAAAAGTCAGGATAATGCAGAAAAGAAATAAATCTAGAGAAAACTATGTAGAACATAGGAAAGAAGGCTTTATAAAAAACTATAAAAGTTTAAGACACAAAGAACAACCAAAATTTGTAAAGAAACCTTTAAAGAACATCCATACCGATAATATTAAACGACCTTTAAAATTTTCAGACTATCCTGATCTTTCTAACAATGGCGATCATGATTCTACCAATACGGGCAGTCTTGCAAATTAATCCGATTAATGAAGAGGCAGGTTATACCCAAATTAAATTAAGAACGGTAGAAGTGGTAAATCAAACATCAACAATTTTACACATAATAGATACTAAAGAATTAAGCAACATTGTAGATCAAATGGAGAATAATATAAAAAGTTTAAATTTAAAAAATAGAGAAATTATCGAAATAGAGATAAAAATAGTAAGATCTAAATTGAAATCAATCACTTCAGTAAAATCTAGACATAGAAGAGGATTGTTTAACTTCGTAGGTAATGCTCAGAAATGGTTAATTGGAGTTATGGATGATGAAGATCGACAAGAAATTTTTAAACACCTTGACATAATCGATAAAAATAATCATAATATTATAGATACAGTTAATAAGCAAATTTCTATAAATTTGCATTTTAATGAATCAATTGAAATATTAAAATCAGCCATAGAGGAAGATAGGCAAAATATTAAAAATACGACGAAGGAATTTATAAATAAGCACAATGAAGTCGTTCAAGGGCTTTTATATGCTGACCAAATGCTTAAACTTACATACTTAAAAGGAAAAATTGAACAAATTCAGGATAACATAGCATCCGCTAGGAATCATATATTCCACCCAGGTATTCTAACATCTGAGGAAATTGATAAATTTGAAATCGACTTTTATAAGTTAAAATTTATAAAAATTGACGTTCTCAATTACAAAGATGGAATTCTAATTATTGCAATTAAAATTCCATATGACTATATTCGGACAGAGTTAAGAATGCTTACAGCTTTACCTAACAAAAACTATATGGAAATCAACGAGCCGAACGGATATATTGTTGAAATTGATAATCAAGTTTTGGACTATAAGGAAAATGTATATCTAAAGCATTTAAAAAATAGCAAACATTGCACTATAGCAAATAATTGCAATTTTAAATACAATAACAAAACTGAGATCGAGGTATTTGAAGATGACATGATTTTAATTAAAAATGCCGTAGATTTAGAAATTGTACAGGATTGTGACGATAGGAAAATAAAACTTAATAAAAATTATCTCATTTTATTTTATAATTGTAAAATAAAAATCAGAGAGCAAACCTTTATAAATCAGCAAGTAGCTATTCAGGATAAATATTTTTATCCTAGTCAAAATCTCACGGAATCTGATATAACACCGGAAGAATTTAAACCGATTGAATTAGGGAATTTCAAAAATACAGAAGAAATAACGGAACTTAAATTCCATAGAAATATATCATACGGAATAAGTACAACATTTATAATTATCATAATAATTATTGTAACTATAGTTGTAAGAATTAAAAAGGATACAAATGTTATAAATAAATTAGAAGTAAGAAATGATGCTAGCAAAGGAGACATAGAAATGGGAAATTTAAAAAAAAAATATAATATAAAATAAAGTATCATACGAGTATATATGTAAATTCCGGAGAATCTGCCATCTAAGGGTGGAGGACTTGAGTCTTATAATAAATTATAAAAATAAAAACTATGTATCTTTAATATAACAAATGAAATTCAGGAGAATTTCAGTCTAAGGGTGGAGGAGTTACATCCTTATTATAATAAACTTAAGAGTTACACCCTTATTATTATAATAATATGCAGACAGAAATAGATAAAGTGTATCCGTAGAAATAAGTAATTACAACCGCTTAAGACATAAGTAAATACAATGGTCTAGAAACATTTATTATCACTACAGTAGTCCTAAATAAACAAATAATATTACAATGTATACTAAACAAATACGTTAAGTATTGCTAGACAAATGATAAGTATTATTAACATTTAAACAAACACAAAAATAAACCTAAACAAACACAAGAGATAAACCTAAATATTAAACTAGAGATAAGATTTATTATAAATAGACGCTAATCTACATTTTTTAAGTTAGTCTTAAGATTCATTTTAATATATGAATAACACCACTTAAATTGTGTTTCATTCATATAATTCGTGCGTGTTTCGTACGTGTTGGACATCTTGACATTCGTGTTCGTGTCGTGTTGGAAAAATTCAACGCGCTCACATCTCTAATTCATTGTGACAAGAAATTAACGCACAATAAGTGCACAAAGTACATTAAAAACTACACTATGCTAGTTCAAAAATTTAACAAGCGGGATACCTGGTGGGTAAACCTAATTCGAGGACGCTGAATCCAATGGTGCTAATCTTCTTTTTATTTAGGTTAGCTCTTGTTTAAAAAATAATTAAGATTGAAATCTTGGGTAAAAGCACCTAAAAATCGTAATTTTTCCCAGTTTTCTGCCATTCATTCATTTTTATACCGATTATAAGAACATATTATGGATGAACATGCGTTCTAAAGATAAATTTCAAAAAAAAAAAAAATTAAAAAATTGTACCCATAAAAAAGAATTGATATTTTTTGACACAAGATACAAAAAATAAATTTTTCCCCAAAAAGTTTTCTCAAGATGCAAGTTCATCAATATATGTCTTATATGTATGTACATACATATAAGACATATATTGTACATCAATATATGTACATATATAAATGGTACAAAACTGAAAAATTACAAGTTTAGGTGCTTTTAAATGTTTAGCACCATTGGATTCAGCGTACTCGAATTAGGTTTACCCACCAGGTCCCCCCGGCTTGTTACAAAAAAAAAATCCGAATTCGTCATACATCATACAAAGTCGTGCGATCTACGAAAAAATACAACCCTGCTATGCTGGAGTTTATGAAAATTTTCAAAAGACAATAACAATTCATCACACTAGGGTTGTACTTTTTCGTAGATCGCACGACTTTGTATGATAGTGAGTCATGGCTTTAACGTGTAAAAACTAAAGCCCAATCATACGAGGATTTAAAAATCTTGTTTTATTTCAAATTCTCTTTAAAAGTTGTTGCTAGTTTTAATTTCTTTGCCTTTAAAAATCGTATCAGTGTTGCCAGTAGATTTTTCTTTTAAAGAGAAGTAACATTCAGGCAATGAATGCCTACTATAGGGTGTTTTTTATTGAGGTATAGAACTTTAAGTTGGCATCACTTTTTTAACTGGCGGCCATTTTGTCAGCTGTCAAGTGATTAATATTTAGTTTGGTTTGCCATTTCATCATGAACAGGTTGACAAAAGAATAACGCTTGCAAATCGTGCAAATTTATTTCGAAAATAATGGTTCAGTTCGCGAAGTTTACCGCAAGCTCCGTCCATTTTATGGTCGACATAATCGTCCATCAGAGCAATTAATTCGGTTAACCGGTCAATTGGCCACCAAGATCGTGTGATTTGACACCATTGGATTATTTTCTTTGAGGATATGTGAAGTCGCTCGTCTACGCCAACAAACCAGAAACGTTAGGGGACTTGGAAGCCAACATTCGTGGCGTTATTGCCAACATACGGCCCCATATGCTCGAAAAAGTGGTTGAAAATTGGACCTGTAGAATTGGCTTTATTCGAGCCAGCCGCGGCGGCCACATGCCCGAAATCATATTTAAACGTTAATGGCATAAAATTATCCTTCCAATAAAGCCAAATTGATGGACATTAAAACGATTTTCTTGTGTTTTATTTCAATTCGAAGTTCTATACCTCTAAAAAAACACCCTATATTATTACTAGTAGGGTGATCGACTCGGTTTTTCAACCGGTTTTAAAACCCGGTTTTTTCACAATACGGTCGTCGGTTTTTTTAGAATGTTGATTTTTCGATTGTCGAATAGTCCGGTTTTTTTACAATTCAAAAACCGTCTGAGTCGAATACTTTTCGATTTGTATATTTTGCAATAAAATTAGTTTTTACTATGTCAAAACTTAGACCAACCTGTTCTGTTAATTTTCCTTAGCATTTTTTTAGTGTAAAAGCCTAATTTATATACTTAATTTACATTAAGCATTTTTTTCATGAAATTAGTTGCATGAACATTTTTTATTTGTCCATAGGAGGTCTGGAGGAGCCAAAAATGAATCAGAGATTCATTCCACGTCTTTTTTTAAATAACATTCTCTTTTACAGCGCTGATATTATCAAATAGAAACAGTTTCGTGGAACAAAATTCATGCAAAAATGCTTATTGTATATCAGGTATTACTGAAACATAAATAAAAGCGAAATTATTTTATGAGGTGGTAGCAGAGGAGAATTAAATTGGCCTTATGGTGTGCAATGGATATCAAAATGTATTTGTAAAAAGTGTTTTGACATTTTGCTTATATTTTATATAGAGGTAGATATTTACCTTGTCCATATATACAGTGCCGGTAAAATTTAATAGCACCGTTACAGTACAAATACTTCCATTTCATTTAAAATTTTTATTACCCAATAATTTTTATATTTGATTGGACTATGCTGTAATGTAATGCGTATCCTTTTTGAGAAAACAGTTTTTGTTCTCATATTGCATATGATTCTTTTTATATGAAAGAATATTTGGAGTCAAATAAAAATTTGACGGTAAAAATAGCACCAAACATTACTTTTTTCATAATTTCTTTACTTTGTCGCGAAACCTATAGAAGATATAGTGTATCCTTTGCCATTTTTTCTTCCATTGGGAACACAGAACACACAAAAAATAGCTAAATTTCAAAAAATATATAAAAATTTAGCGATAAATAGCTAAAATAAAATTTAGTTACGGTAACTTGTTAACTTCTTTTATACCTCCCAAATTTCACTACAAATTTTATAAAATACCAAATTAAAGCAATCTAATAGATTAATAAAAGGCTTATTTTATTAAAAAAAACATGCATACATACATATGTATGTATATGTAACATATTCATTACATATTTATATAGCTTATAAAAAATTTATAAGCGATACTATTTTCAACTAAAAATTTGAATCTAATCCACTTTGATTAATACTGAAATCAGGATTTCCCCAGTAAAAAAAGTGCTTCAAATAAAGCAAGCTATTATAGAGTAAAGGAACGTTGACAAACCTCCTGATTTTTGTATGGCGAGTTCACGGTTTGGAGTACTATATTTTTGCTCACAAAATCCCTTTTTTGAATCTAATAAAAAATGCAAACATAGTAGTTATATCTAAAGCGCTCTTTCAAGGACTAATAATATAAACCTATATTTATTCATACACCTTTTTTATAGTTTGCTTCATATACGTTCACTACTCCTAAACAAGCTCACATTTTAAAGCGAATTATGATGAACAAAAAATCGCTAGAATTCCCGCTAATAGCTAAATCATAATTGTTCCCGCAAAATGTACTTCAAAATCGCTAGATTTGACGAGAAAATAGCTGAATTGTCAAAAGTACACATTTTTGTCTTTGCAATTTTATGCTATGTTTCGACTACATGCTTCGCTTTCTGAATCATGTTTATGAATCATGCCGTTTACACTGCGCATTCCGGCTTCGTTTTGGCATTTTTTTTATGTATATTCACACATACATACGTATTATACGCGCGTACCAGCGGTGAGCAGGCCTTGTACATCCACATACACATATACCTACCCTGTCGGAAATTCCGTTAACTTTAAACTAACTTTAAGCCAACTGTTTCGCAACTAGTACTGACTGACACTTTGATTAGTTTTCAATGTAATCAACTGACTATTTTAACATTGCGATGTCCTAGGCGGTAGTTAATTGTCTCACTCTGCTTTACTTTTCAACTAACTTAAAGTTGTTTTTTTTAATCACCTGGTAGTTAATAAATTTAAAAAACTTTTCTGGGGTTCGAACATGTATCATCATAGGTTGTGTACTCAACGCGCTAACTACCCAACCAAGGTATCATCTAAATGTCAATATAAAGGCTCAGTTAGCCGACTGTAATGTAATGTAACTCTAATGTAGGAAACAGCTGATCGATATTTTTATATGACAAGCAGGTTACGTTACATTACATCTCTATAACCATTTCCATTACTTTTCATATAATAATATCAATCACCTGTTTTCTACTGTTGCAGTTACATTACATTATAGTCTGCTAACTGAGCCTTAAAACTGAAATGACTTTCAAAGTAGCTGAGAATAAATTTGTTGGTTCTCACCAAATTCAATTACGTACTCAACTTAAAAATTAATTTTGGATTTGTTCTGGATGACATTGCAGCTTTTAGTCAGTCTAAGAAAAGTTAACTATAAGTTAACTATTTTTGTAGTCAGCCACACATTCTCCGACAGGGTACTTTTGAGAGTAGCAATAATTAATTATTCTTCTATTACACCCGAAAAGAAGAAATACGAGTATTGTTGTAATAATTTAAAGTAATTTCGCTGGAAACAAGCATCTAAAAACGTCAAATCCATAATCTACGGTATTCAACTTTTCGTTTTTTTAAGTTTTTAATAAAAGGATTTTATAGCCATTCAAAAATGCCTCTACTAGATAGTTATATAAATGCGTCTGATGAAATAGTCACATTTGAAGATTATTTCTCTGCGACTTCAACTGAAGATCAAACCATTCATTCCATGGAAGTTCAAAGGGATGAGATTATTCAATATTGGGCTAATTTTAAGATCGTCTACAAAAATTTAATGGAAAGTTTTAAAACAGTTGGGACGAAAGTAGCTGTAGAAATGGTTAAAGAAAGATATTTTAAAACTTTTGAGACCCATGTAAGAGCTTTAGCAAAAGCCAATGAAATTATAGATTATCTTCGAAGGAACGTAGCCTCTACGGACACTCCACCTTAAGCGTCAAATGACCCACACCCGCTTATTTCGTTACCTCTCTGCGACACTCAAACCTTTTATGGAGATTATGTTTCCTGGCTATCTTTTTGTGACATGTTCACAGCTTTATACGTCAATAATGCCCAATTATCTCCAGTTAAAAAATTATTTTTCCTTCTTAAAAAGTTTTCATTGACAAATGATGGATTTGAGATGACATGGAATAATCTTATCGAACGATATGAAAATACTCATGTGCTTGTGCATGTACAGTTAAAGACCCTTTTCAACGTATTACATAACTCCATTTGTAAGGAATCTGGTTCCAACATAAAGCATCTTCAAAGATCGATTAACGATTGCATTAAGAATCTGCCATTTCTACAAATAGATACAAATACGTGGGATGTTACTTTTGTATTCATATGCCCTAAATGCCTTCCTGATAATAGTCTTCATTTGTGGCCACATAATTTAGGTAACAGCAAGGACTTGTCTTCGTGGGAGCAGATGGATAAGTTTCTTAACAGCAGGTATCAATCGTTTTGCTGATATTCGTAATAGTTCAACTGATGTTCAAAACTACCAGAAGAAAGAAACGCTTTTCAAACTAAGGTCGTAAATGAGAAATATAAGAAATGCTCTCTCTGTCAAGATTCCCATCCTTTAAGACTTTGTCCCAGTTTCTTATCTGTCAATATCTGTAAAAAGCAAAAAAAAGGTGCACTAACTGTTTAGCAACTTCACACGACTACAAAAAATGTAAAGCACTTTTAACGGTTCCTTTTGTAAACAAAAACACTAAACCCTCTTACATCGCCCGGAATATTCAACCATACTAAGCTATGAACAACCCAATCAAACAGGTACAGACATTTTGTGCTAGTCTTAAACTTTATATGACGCAAATAACTCCAATGATAGCCCCTCAACTTCAAACTATACGCCAGTGAAAATCGTATTCAACTCAGATACAGTCCACTACCTATAATCAGGTTGTTCTTGGTACAGCATTAGTGGATATATGCGTTGGTAATGCTCGACGGACTGTAAGAGCTCTCATTCATTCAGCATCAGAAGCAAACTTTATATCCAAGAAACTTCAACTTACTCTTTCACTACCAGCAAAGGCATCCCATACAAATATAACAGGCATTAAAGGCTCTTTAACAGCAACTGCAACCCGAATGTGTTCTTTTAGTTCTTAGTTCACCGATCAAAAAGCTCTTTGAGGTGGAACAATCAAAAATCACTCTTAGCTCAACTTACCATTTTTGGATGGATTATCACAGGTAAATAGCCATCCACTTCTTCTATTTATAAATCGGTTTATCATTCTTTACCAGGCTTGACATGAATACACAGATAGCAAAATTTTGGGAATTAGAAAAGGTACAGGAAACACAAACCCCTTCTGTTGAAAATCAGTTCTTTGAAGACTTGTATAAATCCAGCACATAAAGAAATGATACAGGTCGTTATGTGGTGTCTCTGCCCTTTAAGCAAGGTTTCCCTGAAACTCTATCCGTAGGTAACTCACGCAATTCAGCATTAGCTCAATTTTTAAGAACTGAATCTAAACTAATGAGAAACCCCCAACTTAAAAGCGACTATGATAAAGAAGAGATGTCAGTCACCCCAGACTTACCAGTCATCCGTATTTCTTATTATTTACCCCATCATTCAGTGCTTAAGCCCGAGAGTTCCACAACTAAGCTTAGTGTCGTTTTTAATGCATCCAGCCCCATTTCAACCCGATTAAGTCTGATTGATGTATTATATCCCGGACCAGTTTTACAACAGGATTTAACAGTCCTCATAACACGTTAGCTTATACTTAAGTATGTTTTCAATGCGGACATAGAAAAAATGTATAGGCAAATACTAGTAAATCCGCAACATACTCCATATCAAAGAATACTTTTTCGTAATACACCCGATAAAGAACTCCAAGATTATGAATTACTGACTGTAACTTTTGGCGTCAACTGCGCCCCGTACCTTGCAATCAGAACTCTGCTAGAACTTGCTGAGCAATGTCACGAGAAACACCCCGAAGTTTGAAAAATACTGCGTACAAACATGTATGTAGACGATGTGTTAGCAGCTTCCCATGACTTAGCGCTGGCCTTAAAAATAAGAGATGAATTAATTGCTGTCTTAAGGTTGAGGTACATACCACGCGTTACGCGGCAACGCGTTTCTGGCTTGTTAAACGTTTAACGCTATAAAAATGCAGAGTTATATACCACGCTTTTGAGGCTTTTTTAATGGTAAAATTTCAAACCTTTGCCGGCTATTTTCTTGTCTTGCATTTACGTTTTATTTTTCTTTATATATTTAATGCATTTTTTATTTATTGTTTAATAAAAAAAATGAGTTTCTAATAATTTTTGTGTATGTTAGCATGTGAATCTGGCAACACTAGCTGTCATTTTGTATACAACGCGTGAAAGTTGCAGAATGTCCAACTTTTTGCGAGGTACGCGCGTCGCAAGCTTCTTTATGTAACTTGCCTTATGAAAACACACTATTTCAACTTTTTTGACAGAAGTCTGTATCGCATTAGGGCATTGAACTCGTTATGTAATTCCACCTTTAGATTCAGCAGAACTGTGCCTTCGTAAATGGATTTCGAATATCTCCGATTATCTCCTTTCATAAGATATCCTGAAGCTAAGACATAGTACCACAGCCACAACACTAGGTCTTCGGTGGAACGCTGGCTTAGATTATTTTTATTTCAACCCCATAAAACTGCCTAGTCGTGATAATATTACAAAGCGCACAGTGTTGTCTGATATTTCGAGGCTCTTTGATTCAGCTGGGTGGTTGGCACCAAAAATTATTGTTGCAAAACTAGTAATGCAGATTTGGAAAGATGAAATCAATTGGGATGATAGCCTTAAACCAGATAATTTACGCATGTGCCATTTATTATGTAACGATTACCCCAATATAGGATTAATAAAGATTTCAAGACTCGTTGAATATCACCCCTCATATTCTGTAGAATTACATGGGTTTTGTGACGCCTCTGAGAAAGCGTAAGCGGCCACCCTATACATTCGAACTATAAGTAATAAGGAAACCATATCTACCCACTTACTGCTTGCTAAGAATAAGATAGCACCTATAAAAGTTCTGACTTTTCCTCAGAAAGACTTGTATGGTGCAGAATTAGTAGCCAAATTAGCCTCATCGTTTGGCTCGCAAGTTTCTTTCGCCAACTGTGAACTCTACCTTTGGATAGATTCAACAATTGTCCTGTCATGGCTACAGAAACATTCCTCACACTGGACAACATTCGTGGCTAATAGAGTTACATCCATAATAGATAAAGTTGGAAACAAAAATTGGCACCACGTCAAATCTAATGATAATCCAGATACTCATGAAGAAGAAAGACCCTTTAAAACTCACTTAAGTCAATTATCAAAAGATATATTAAGCCGTTTTTCCAACTTCTCAAGGGCTATGCGTGTTATCGCGTACATCTTTCGCTTCTACAAGGCAACTCATCATCATCACAAAAACTCCTTTAGTTGCCGAACACTTAATTTACAGCACTATAAGATTAAGCATGTAAAACACCGTTTAATAAAGTGTTGCCAAATCTTACACTTTCCTGAATGTACTATATTATCACACAAAGGAGATATTCCCACTAAAAGTCCTCTGTTAACTTTTAATCCATCCAAAGATTCGGAAGGCATAATGAGGGCTAATGGTAGACTTTCTCAATGTACAATATTATCATATGAGGAGCGCTTCTTAAAAATGTTACCCTATTCCGGACGTTTTACCCGTTTACTCGTATATATCGAGTCGTTGCACATATTTACCATTCACGGCGGAAATTCTCTCTTAATGCGCTTAGTGCGTTCAGAATTTTGGATAAACAAACTTAAAAATCTTATAAAAACTTTAATTTTTAATTGTAAAATATGTGTGTTTTTCAAGAAAAACAAAGTCAGCAGCTAATGGCCTCC
This sequence comes from Nowickia ferox, assembly GCA_936439885.1. Lineage (NCBI taxonomy): Eukaryota > Metazoa > Arthropoda > Insecta > Diptera > Tachinidae > Nowickia > Nowickia ferox. The sequence continues at coordinate 5,733,304 of OW387028.1, forward strand.
CTTCCACCCTAACGAACGTTCCTTTCACGACCCTTTACCAACACAGGTATTGATTTTGCAGAACCATTCAGTGTAAAATCTTACGCAGGCCAAGGTTGCAAAATTACAAAAGGATATGTTCTAGTCTTTGTTTGTTTTGCTACTAAGGCTATACACCACGAAGCTATTAGTGAAATATCTACTCAAGTATTTTTAGCGGCATTCTCGCGTTTTTTTCTCGTCGTGGATCCCCAAATGCTATATTTTCCGATAACGGAACAGCATTTGTAGGAGCTTCTAATATATTGGGAAGAACCCGAGTTGAGTTTTTGAATCAAATAAAGGCAAAACTCATGTCTGAACAGACCTTTCAAACTGTCGAATGGTATTTCAACACTCTGGCGCACCTCATATGGGTGGTCTTTGGGAGGGGGTAAAATGCCTAAAGTCCCATCTCAAAAAAATAACACACGCAGAAACCTTTACTTTGAAGAATTTACAGCAATGCTCACAAGAATTGAAGAGTGTATTACCTTAAATGAGTGATAACCCCAGTGATCTTTGTCGCTATACACCAGGCCATTTTCTAATTGGTGCACCCCTACTTTCACCCCCTGAACTAGATTTTTCTAACCAATCAGTAAGTTACGTGAATAGATGGCAGAAAATCAATGTGATTCACTACCACTTCGCTTATAGGTGGAAAGACGAGTATTTAAAGGAAATGCACAGACGTGTGAAGTGGAAATATCCCCAACGAAACTTTTCTTCAGGAGACCTTGTTGTTGTAAGAAATGATAACCTTCCTCCTAACGAATGGCGACTTAGTCGTATCGAAAAGGTTTTTCCCGGCTATGATGCCAACGTCAGAGTGGCACAAATTCGGACGGCTTTAGGTTTAATAACTAGTCCAATAACAAAACTAGTTTTCTTCCTTTTCTTAACGATGAATCAAACTTATAAATTCCTAAATATTTCCAGTGAAATGTCTTGAAATCAACCCCGGGGCAGAAGCATCTTTCCCATTGAAGTTATACACAGATACAGAAACTGAGACATATGTATATATAAACAGCCAGCCTGCCGATTATGTAAAAGGGATCATGCGCTGAGATTATACCATAAGTTTGCCAAGATGAATATAATAACTACACTGAAAGTAGTAAAACGACATAAATATTGTGAAAACTGGTTATATGTTATCAAACAGTTTTTCATTAGTAATTAGTGGTTACGCTTTCTATGGCACATGGCACACATATGTAAATCCGGCCTTAGTCTTGATAGAAGCAAGCAAAGCGATGGTCGAAACAATAAAAATAAATTAGTTGCAAAACTTAAAGACATACGTGTTTATGAAATTTATTTTTGGAGTGACAAATACACATAATTCATATTGCGTTTTCCCTCTTACAACCCTACACCCCAACAACTCATTTTGAATCTACTTGATTCGCTCTCATAATTTTGTATGGCGAAGAAGTTGCTTTGCTAATGATTGGGAGTTGATAGGTAATGGGGACCTGAGTCCAAGTTTGGGAATTCAAAACCGGGGAAAAACAAAAATGGTGGGAACCCTGTTGCATATGGAGGGATTTTGGGGATTTTCATGCTGGCTGTGTGTGTGTGAGTGAGAGTTTGATTCTTTGTTTATGTGTAGGTATGTATATACTTGTATTTGTAGCTTTTGTTGTTGTTGTAGAGAAACTTTGTGCTTACATGGATGGATGTATCTGTGAGGGTTTGTATATGTGTATGTATGTGCATATTTGCCAGTATCACTACTATTGTTGTTGTAGTGGGAGACAAACATTATACCCTGTAGGAAATTTTGATGTTGAAAATGTACTGACTCCCTTTTGACTTTGTAACCAGTACTACTATATAATTATTCCTCATGCAATGCTTCGTGCTATAGACATAGACTAGACATAGTGACTACTTAGTTCTTATGGGAAAATGGAGACCAGACCAGACCAGACAGTTAGTTACTGGTACATTTCTATAATTTACGTACATACAAATGTACTAGTTGTTGACAATTCCACCACAAATACGTCATACCTGTTTTCTCTCTTTCTTTTATACTGACGGTTAGAAGAAAACTTATTATACTACAATTGTCACTAGAATTTTAGTGTTGACATAAAGGCACTTGGTCCCAGTCTGACTGCAGGGTAGTAACAAAGGATCTGTGTGTTTGTGTGTATGTAGTGATCGTTATTGGATTGACTTTGGTTTGCTCCTCTGAGTTTTCGTTGCTTTTCGTATGTATGATTATTATTGTATGTATACATTTATTTTTGGGGTCTCTGGGGAAATAATCTAAAAGCTGTAGATAGTGGCAAACCTGATAGATGTTTGGAATGGAGGGGGATAGGGAAGGCATTTGGGAATGTATGTATGCATGTTTATGTTGTTGGATTAATGTATGTGATCGTATCTATTTTTGCTTTGAAGAATATCATTGCTTGTGTGAATTACATCAACACTTCTTCACACATATTTACATATATGTGTATATATGTTTTCTAGCCTATTGGCATTGCTATTCTTATGGAGATAGAAAAATATTGTGTTGGAATAGGTTTTATATGTACAAGTGCATTTCAGATATTAAATATTTTAAGTCCCATCAGTTTGACAAGCAGAGTTTTATGAATAGGGGTAATTATATTTTTATTTTAGTATATTTTACTTTAGCAAAAACTTATAGAAGGACCTGCACACACGTGCCCCGATTCTCATATGAATTGTGGGGATGTGTGTATGTGTGTGTGTATACGAATTTCATCATATGTCGTAATACCATCAGAGAAATTAGATTTGATGACTACTACGCGATTCTCATGTAACGTATATAAGTAGAAAAAATAATGTAGATTGTCATCAGTTACTTTGATATCTCAACAAGTCACAACCTATTTTCCAAACCAAATTTTTAAAGTGTTTGAAAACAATTTAAAAAAAAACTACAAAAGTGTTAAAACTAATTATTGTTTGATAAACAAGTTTATAGTGTATAAAGAAAAAAAAAATAAATAAATTGTTTATAAATAAAATAATTAAATAAATTGTTTACAAATAAAATAATTAAATAAATTATAAACAAATAAATAAATAATAAAAATAATTAAATAAAATGAATACCGCAAGTTGTCCCATCTGCAATAAAGTATTTATGACTCAAACAAAAGTAAATGAGCATATAGAAACACACACCTATGCTAGCCAGTCGAAGGCTATGTTGGGAACTAGTAAGCTAAATATTAAAAACAAATATTGTGAGGATTGTGATAAGATGATTCCATCAAATAGTTGTATGGCTCACGTCAGAACCATAAAACTCAAAAACAGCTGTCAGCAAGAACAGATTAACGATTTTCTCACTAGAAGAATAAGTAACTTCAATGGGAGGATCGAGACATATATTCTTCTCAACAAAAATGTGGGTGTCTTGTTTCCGGAGGAGTTTCTCGCATCTGCAAAGAGCTCCATAGTAAAACAATTTAATGAACGTAATAGGATACATACTACGTTTAAATTTAATATGGAGCTCACATGTGATTATATGAAAATGGTGAATGATGAGATGAATGTTAGCCAACTTGTACACATCTCAAAGATGATGTTGGTGACTCTCTCTGATGACATAGAGGAGATGTACAAAAAACAGACCGATGAGTTTAGAGCCAAAATAGGAAAATTTCAAGAGAGGAATAGCGGATGGACCTTGATTTCAATAAATTCCCTTGAAGTTAATATAAACAAGGCGTCCATAATAAGACGATCGCACTTTATCCCTCTCCCAAAAAATATTGCAGCCAAGCATGCATGCATAAATATCGAGAACTCTGATGTTTATTGCTTTAAATGGTGTCTCATTGCGGCTTTGAATGTAAATAGCAGTCTGAATCCTAAACAAAGAAAAAACTGTAGAAATTACAATATTACAAATATTTCTGATGAGAATATTAATATAGGGGCAATTGCATTAAATTTTGAAGGCCTAGAGTTTCCACTCCCATTGAAGCAGATAAAACAATTCGAGAAACAAAATGATGTGAGCATAAATGTATTTGGTCATAATGGAACATCACTTATAGGACCGTACTATGTAACGAAAGGAGAGAAGCACATTCACGTTAATCTGTTATTACTTCAGTCAAATGAAAACTTCCACTATGTGCTCATCAAAGATATATCTCTAAGTAAGTTTCATCTGTGTATTTATTAATTTTTTTTTTTTACATTTTACTTGTTATTGTTATATTTATTTACATATTATTTTATTTCTCTATCTTCTTCAGACTTTTTCGTTCCAACATGCAACACCTGCCTATATCATATACATGATGATTATGTGTATATTCACCATAAAAATATTTGCGGCAAAAAAGTCATCAGAATGCCCGAAGGTGAAACTATTATCAAGTTTAAGAACTAACACAAACAGTTGAATGCACGCTTTGTAATCTACGCGGACTTTGAGTCTATTTTGGAAAAAGTTGATTATGCTGTAGGTAGAAGTACCACAAATGTACAGAAACATCGTGCTTGTGCATTCGGCTATTTTATTAATTGTAGCTTTAATAGAGAAAATAATTTATATAGAAATTATTTTGGTGAAGATTCGGCGAATATATTTATCAAAATAATAGTTGAAGATTGTGCAGATATTTACCTTAATTATTTACTTAAAGTTAAGGAAATGTTCATGACCCCAGTAGAAATGGCTCAATATAATAACGCACAAAATTGTCATATATGTAAGAAAATTTTATATAACGATAAAGTTAGAGATCATTGTCATCTTACGGGTAATTATCGTAGGGCAGCTCATAGCGAATGCAATTTGAATTATAAAACACCTCAGTTCATACCGGTTAACTTTCATAATCTTTCTGCATATGATATGCATTTATTTTTCAAAGAACTTTCTAGTATAAAAAATGTCACAATAAAAGTGATTCCCCAGAATACAGAGCGTTGTATTTCTCTTTCAATTTTCATCAAGTTAGATGCAAAACATGGATTTGAGATAAGATTTATAGAGTCATTTAGATTTATGGCTTCGAGTTTAGATACTTTAACGAAAAATCTTGGTAGCAATGATTTCAATACTGTTCGATCATGTTTCGTTGATGAAGATCATTTCAACCTGATTAGAAGAAAGGGTGTATTTCCATACTATTACATGGATTCCATGACAAAGTTTAAGGAAACTAAACTCCCTAGTAGAGAAGAGTTCTTCAATATTCTAAAGAATGTGATGTAGTCGCGTATGAACATGCTCAAAAAATATGGAGGGAGTTTAACTGTAAAACCCTCCTTGACTATACTGAGCTCTACTTAAAGATAGATGTTCTTCTTCTAACCGACGTGTTTGAAAATTTTAGGAAAATTTGTAAAGGTATATACGATTTGGACCCCTATCACTTATGATGCAATGTTGAAACCACACAAGTTTCACTGGAAGAGTTCACTGATTCTGAAATGTACATGTTTATGCAAAACGGAATTAGAGATGGACTAGTTCAATGTTCGCAAATATATTCAAAAGCGAATAATAAGTATTTGAAAGATTTTGATAACGAAAAGCCTTCAGAATTTCTTGTATACTTAGACGCAAATAACCTTTACGGTTGGGCGATGTCCGAATATCTTATTTGCGGAAAATTTTAGTGGATATGTGATACTGATTTTGATGTTACAAAAATTTCTGATACTGCAGAGTATGGGTACATTTTGGAAGTGGATATAGATTATCCCGATTCGGTGCCATTTGCCATTTTGTCCCCAAAATAAGCCCGTGGGGGGATCCAAAATCAAAAAATTAGTTGCAGACTTACACTCAAAAACTAATTACACCATACACTATAGAGTTTTAAAACAAGGCATTTCAAATGGCCTCATCTTAAAACAAATCCATAGAATCCTCAGATTTAAGCAATCTCCTTGGCTTAAAAAATATATTGACTTAAACACATTCCATAGGACAAATGCTAAAAATAATTTTGAAAAAGATTTTTTCAAGCTTTTAAACAATGCTGTTTATGGGAAGACAATGGAAAACATTGAAAACCTAGGGACATTAGAATTACTTCATCTTTGGAAACAACAAACAGGAATCATTTGGGTCTGAGAGCATTAATTGCGAGACCAAATTTTAAGCATTTGACAACATTTTCTGATGATATGTATGCGGTAGAGTTAGAAAAAATGGAACCACTATATGATAAATCCATATATGTTGGTTTTACATTATGACTTCGTGAAGCCTAAATTTGGAGAGAAAGTTTCTCTCATCAACTATATGGATACTGACTCCTTTATTTATTCAATTAAAACTTATGATTTCTATGATGACATCCGTAATGATATTAAGTTGAATTTTGATACGTCAGAATATTCTATAGATAATCACTTTAGTTTGCCGCTACTAAATAAGAAGGTTTTGGGAATGATGAAAGATGAAAACAAAGGGGATATAATGACAGAGTTTGTTGGTTTAAGAGCAAAAATGTATTCTCTGTCGACTCTTCGATCGGAAGATGTTAAAAAATCAAAAAGGGTCAAAAAGTCTGTAATTAAAAAGTTGTCAATTAATGATTACAAAAGATGCTTATTTGAACCCAAAATTATCTCAGATGAAATGTTTTTGTTTAGGTCTAAAACACATCAGCTTTATACTCGAAAACTACATAAAATAGCACTTAGGTTTTCTGATGATAAAAGAAATATAATGAAAGATAAAATACATACGCGCGCTTGGGGACATTACATAGACCGAAACAATGAAACAGTGAATGTAGAATAGAATGATTCCCACTAAATTGCATGTAAGATGACAACGAAAGTTTAATTTTGTACTAATTGTATTTATTTATTAATTTATCTCCTTAATTATTTATTAATTTATTTTTTTTTAACTTTATTTCTTAAATTATTTATTAGTTTATTTATTTATTTGTTTATTAATTTATTTATTATTTATTTATTTGTTTATTAATTTGTTAATTTATCATTATAGCAAACAAATATTAGATTAACGTACTTTTTATATTTTTATTTATATATGAGGTTAAATTTGAATTAGTATTAAGATTTTTAAGAAAATATTTAAAATAAAATATTTACCAAATGCATTCCCTATCCCCCTCCATTCCAAACATCTATCAGGTTTGCCACTATCTACAGCTTTTAGATTATTTCCCCAGAGACCCCAAAAATAAATGTATACATACAATAATAATCATACATACGAAAAGCAACGAAAACTCAGAGGAGCAAACCAAAGTCAATCCAATAACGATCACTACATACACACAAACACACAGATCCTTTGTTACTACCCTGCAGTCAGACTGGGACCAAGTGCCTTTATGTCAACACTAAAATTCTAGTGACAATTGTAGTATAATAAGTTTTCTTCTAACCGTCAGTATAAAAGAAAGAGAGAAAACAGGTATGACGTATTTGTGGTGGAATTGTCAACAACTAGTACATTTGTATGTACGTAAATTATAGAAATGTACCAGTAACTAACTGTCTGGTCTGGTCTGGTCTCCATTTTCCCATAAGAACTAAGTAGTCACTATGTCTAGAGTAGTACTGGTTACAAAGTCAAAGGGAGTCAGTACATTTTCAACATCAACATTTCCTACAGGGTATAATGTTTGTCTCTCACTAGAACAAAAGTAGTGGATACTAACAAACATGCAAGTAAATACAAAAACGCACACATATGCACACACACATACATACTCATATACCCTCACAGATACATCCATCCATGTAAGCACAACGTTTCTCTACAATAACAGCAAAAGCTACACATACAAGTATATACATGCCTACATACATACACATAAACAAAGAATCAAACTCACACACACATATAGCAAGCATGAAAATCCCCAAAATCCCTCCATATGCAACAGGGTTGCCACCATTTTTGTTTTTTCCCGGTTTTGAATTCCCAAACTTGGACTCAGGTCCCCATTACCTATCTACTATTGGGGTGTAAAGCAGTGTCAGATTTTTTCCGGCCTATTTCGCCAAATTGATATTCAAAATCTCCAAAAGTCGCTAAATCAGTTATATGTAGTTTAAATAAACATTTGATAATAAATTTGGTTTTATATCTCTTTTTTTTAATATAATTTTTTATAAAAAAACTCGTATAAAAATTTAGAAGAAAATGGCCAAAAACAGAAATAAAATTGCCAAAAATTATTTCCTTAAAATTTTCTCATCCAAATTGAAAAAGCATTAATTAGTATATTTAAGAAAATATAAAAATCATCAAATTCCAATTGTTTTAATTTCTTGCAGACGAGTTTATTTTTTAGACTACTCGTTAAACAAACTAATTTCCTGAATTACAAATGTTTTGAAGTTTTTTAAATTTTGAAATTTTATTCAAAAATTACCTAAAAAACGGCAACAAATTTATTTGTCGCCAAAAAAATTACCATGTAGCCAAGCCAAAAAGTTGGAAGCCAAACAAGTTGAAAAATCACGACGTTTGGCGAGAAATCGCCATATCTGACAGCCCTGGTGTGAATAGAGAGCAAAGCATGTACCCAGTGGGAAAATTGGTCACTAATTACATAATAATGGGAGAAATAATGCATTATTTTCCAAAACTAGACAATGCATTTCCTTTTTAACTTGGCAGCACTACATTTGGCAAAACCAAAACCTTTATGCCCTTGTAAATCAGCGCATTGGTATCTGTTCTCTTTTACTGGCATAAACATTATCAGCTGCTTCGGGTCATTTTAACTTGGCAGCACTGAATTTAGCACAGCGAAAACAAGGTTGCGTTTCATAAAACCAACTTAAAACCAATTCAAAAATGGTTTTAAGTTGGTTTTAACAAAAACAATTTGTATGGTAAAACCAGGTTTTAACAGTTGGTTTTAACCTTAAAACCAACTTTTATTAAAAACAAGTCAGTGTGAAAATACTGTCAGATAAGTATTATAAAAAGCTGAAAAAAGCAACAAATACGCGCATTTCTACAGTACATTTAACTTTCGGTCTGAAAACAGTATAAACAGTGAGTTAATTTATTTGCAAATAGTACAAATAAAAGTCATTAAAGCTGGATTCATCCATTGTTTCCGAACAAAATTTTTTTTCAGACATTTTGTCTGAAAAAAAAGCTACCATATGAAATACTTGTGTACAGTGATGCCAACTTTTGAGACTCAAAAAGCGTAAAATTTTTCGAAAAAAAGAATAAAAAGGGTTAAACTGAAAAAATATACGTTTAGCGCAATATAAAGCCAAATTTTTGAAAAAGCACGAAAAGGGGCTAGTTTTAAAATGTTTCTGTTGAAAATCAAAATCACATACACATTTGTGTAAAGTAATTTATTAGAAAACAAATAACTACCATGAGATGAACAAATAGTTTGATATACATATAACATTTCAATAAGGTACATACCAGTGAACTGCAATGCGTGATTAAAAAAAACCTACGTAGTCAATATCTTATAAACATGACTTTTTGTTGAAAAAATCATACCAGTGAACTTCAATGCGTGATTAAAAAAAAACTACGTAGTCAATATCCTAAAATCATGACTTTTTGTTGAAAAAATCAAACTTGTTCAAACACACATATTCGTTGCTAAGTTTTAATCGCTCAAGTGAGTGGAATGTTGTTGGATGTGAGTTATGATCAATTCGGATGATTGGTCTTTTGGCTCGACAATGAGTGTTTTGAGTAAGAACATAATACGAAACGAAAAAATTTTCATTCTAATCAGCATCAAGTAAGGTGATGCAGAGTAAAAGCAAAAATTAAAAAAAAAATCATTGTGTATGAATGTGGTAATTATAAAGAGCCAACGCAAAATGCTGTCATGTAGCAAATCAATGTTTAAGTATGCATGTGTATGTGTACTTAATTTGAGTGTTTCATATCAGGGATGTTAAAATTAAAGAAACTATTTAATAGAGCTAGTCGCTAAGAACTTTTTAAAAAATATTAGAGAAAAAAATTTTATATAAATTTCTGAGATGAATTGTTAAAAAAGTGCATTTTAAAATCAAATTTGAGGGGGATTTATTGATACACAAATACATTTTTTTAATAAACTTAAATTATAATTGTCCTATTCATAACAGAATTTATGTTTGAAATATCGAGCTCTATTTCCGATTTAATCTATTTAAGCGACTAAAATTAAAGCTTTCTGGGGAAGGTTTTTTTTATAATATTCAAATATCGACCATTATTTTTGATATAATCGTGAGCGACAAAAATTAAAGTTTTCAGGAGGTTTTTTTATAATATTCAAATGTTTTGCATACGCAAATTGTCGTTTACGATAAAATTTTACAACATGCATCTTAGAAGTTATCAAAAATTTTGGCATTTTGATAATTATAAGGTGGGTAGGCCCATAAAATTTTAATTTCAATAAAAAAAAACTAACTTTTTAATATTAATTAATTAATTTTTTAATAGAGCCTGATATGTTTTAAGACAAAAATTCCATAAAATTTTTCCTGAGTATACATATAAAATCCATGTCAATTTTTTTATGAATACGGCAGTTGATGAACAGAAACTGCTCTTAGAATTAAAAAATTCTGATTGCTCACAAATTAAGACATGTAATCTTCGGGTGGTTACTGGTTTGCCGTATCAATAATGTATTTTTTTATTTATTTATTTATTTAGTAGTATTTAAAATACTTTCAGTATAACATTTTACTTTTTTATACAAAATTTATCTAACTTTATATTACACTAACAGCAAAAGCAAGAAACTCGAAGCATTAAGTTAAATTATTTCTTACAAAGAATACTATATTTTTTCTAAAAATAAGGGCCATTATTTCAATTTAGCTATAGTTAAAATCATAATTCTACCGGATGTATAAACAGTATATCTTGATTACTACTTTACTTTAACTGAAAGTAAGCGATAAGTTAAAAGAACTTAAGTAAATTTCCAATATTTATTATATTATTTAACAGAAAGAAAATCTCAAAACTCATATACTCATACATATGTACATACATACATATTGCATCGTCTATGTTCTGTCTTCCACATCGTTTTCACATGTTTTCTTGTGAGTTCTGATGTTAAAACACATGCTGCACTTTTTATCTTTTTTCAAAATCAAAACAATTTTTTGTGATTAAGTTTTAATTAAAATCTTTATGCTTACTTTTTCGTATCACTGTATTTCAAATTCTCTCACTAATCAGCTGCAAAACATTTTTGGGCTTCCCTCCTTTAAAACAAGGATGCCCAAGCCCTATGCACTTGGTGCTCATTCGTTTTTATAAAACCGTTTAGCTATAGGCTGTGTGTTTTAATACACATTCTTATCTTATTAGTTTTTTATGCTTTGCTGTGCGTCTACTCTGTAATTCGAAACGAAAGAAAACGCATTCGAATTTATACCTAAATAATATGTAAAGTCGAAAGCGTTTGCTTTCGTTTCGAATTACAGAGTCGACCCCCTGGTATTGGTATTGTATGATTTGAGGGTGGCGTTGGCTGAAGTAGTTAGCACGTTGACTACAAAACCTAAGGTCCTGGGTTCGAGCTCGGTCTCCGACAGTCATTAAAAAATAATAATACCACGCATTTTTCTGATGTGCATTAGTGTCCTTTGTATCAGTTGTTGTGGGAAAAGTTGTAGTGATGCAGGCATAAGGCACTGGTCACTAAAAACTACACCGACTTCATCAGATACTAATCCTAATGTAACATCAGAGCGCCCTCCTACCTTGTGTAGCAGAATGTTTGGCGAAGTAAAATAACTAATAAAATGGCTACTAAACACAGCATCAAAATTTAATACGCCTCATTTAACACCAGACAGCGCTGCAACACTGCATTTCAATAAAGCGTGCAAAAAAGCAGAGTTGTAAAAGAATGAAGCTTTCCTCCATCTCTTCCTTCATCACCTGTCTTCTCTATCACCCTCTCTTACTATCTTCTCTTCAACTAACAGGTATCACAAAGGGATCATTGTATTGGACCCAAGTGAGCTGGACTCTAAATTTCATCCTTCCTTACCAGCAGCCTGTTAACCTAACCTAAGCTAACCTATTGTATGATTTGCTTTTTACAACAAAAAATATTAAATAGAAATTGGTTTTTCCTTAAATGTATTGGTGTTTGCTCTTTCATAAGGAACTTTTGGACACCCCTGCTTTAAAACATGATAATTTGAATACCTCAATTGTATAGAATATCTAAATATCTCTGGTTTTAGACTCGGCAGTTTTAGTTGCTCAACTTTTGATTTTGTATGAGAGAGTTGAGAAAGTAATATATGTATACCTTTTGTATACCTATCTTTTTCTTTCTCATTATAAAATCAAAAGTTGAGCAAGAATAACAAAAATTAAAAATTTTAAAAACCCCGATATATCTAGAAAAGATGTGATATCTTCTAAGTGGCTGGACCGGTTTTCTTAAAACATAGTTAAGATCAAGTCACCTTTCAAACAGAAAAAACTAAATCAAAATCCGTCCAGCCGTTTGGTCTATACATGGGCACGGACATACACACAGAAATACATACACACAGAAATACAGACACAAAACAAACTTATAACACCACTTTTTTTGGTCGGGGGTAAAAACTGCCGAGTCTAAAACCAGAGTATACAATATACAAACAATGATATATTATCTCAGGTATGTAAGCATCTTATCCAATACTATTAGTTTGGCCTTTTATAGCATGTTCACACGGACACTAATTATCGAGGTTCGCTCTCTCATTCGAGGTCGAATCTTGATTGAATCAACATGGTTCGACATCAGCGTGACCATTTTAGCATTTTTGCAGCTTAATTTAGCATTTTTGTTTTTGATTTAGCTGCGAAATTTTCGATTTAGCAGTTAGCATTTTCTTTAGCATTTTTCAATTATTTACTTAGCATTTTCTAGCAATAATCTACACAATTTTCCGCCACACAATTTTAGTCATTTCCACGTGTAAACAATTGGATGATGTATTTAACATGTAATAACCATTAATGATTCATTTATTTACATATAAATTTACATAAGAAATCCTTTCTATTTTTCATACCAATTTTGTAACAATATACAAATATTGTAAATGTACAAATATACACGAACATGTGATATTTAATTTATTTATTTATTTATTTTTTTATTTTATTATTAATATCAATACAAAATAAGCCTTATGGCCAATTATATATGTATTGTACAGAAAGTATCTATATATGTAGGACTTAAACATAAGTTATTTATAAAAAAAGAGAAAAATTAACTAAACAAGCAGTTTATTAACTAGTGGACCCCAGCCGTATAAACATTGCAATATAGATAAATATGTGTTAAAAGAAAGTGGATGTTTTCTATAGCCAGCAGATAATAATTAGGGCAGAAAACTTAATGACACAGTTTATTGATTATTCAAATACTCAAGAGTCTTTTTTTTAAACGTTGAAATTGAGTAGCATAAAAGCTTTAGATCATTCGGAAGGTAATTCCAAACGTGATAGATTCTTACCAAGAAGGATCGATCAAAAATCGAAAGATTCCTACGTGGCACATTTATCTGGACATTTCGTGTTGAACCTATAAATGAAAATTCACTTACAAGAATTTGAGGTTGCCTAGTTGTCATAATTTTATAAAAGTGTAACAGGATGCGTAAATTTAAGTATTTATGAAAATGACAACCTAGGAATATAGGTACTAGCTCTGGAACTATATTATGTTCAAATATTCTAATATTATAAATATAACGGACTTTTCTCACAATTTTTTCTATCCTACACAAATTGTATGCGAAAGTCCCGGAGTAGACTTCTAAACAGCAGTTTACTTGAGACATTATAAGAGAAACTGCTAAATGTTTCCTTACATGTCTCGGTGTATATGCTCTTAATGAATACAGTCTACGTAATGTCAGGCAAGTTTTATTTGTTAGAGTATTAATGTGACTATCAAATTTAAGAGATATATCCAAAATCACGCCAAGACATTTCAAAGAATCTACAAAATCTATTGCATGTCCATTTATGCAAATCCTAGGGTAAACTGCATTTGCACTCTGAATACGAAAAGGCATTGCTTTAGTCTTATTTGGGTTTATTTCCAAGCAATTTAAATTCATCCACGTAGATAAGGAATTTAAGTGGTTGTTGAGTAATGTCTCAGAAAGACTGGGCTGTCTAGAAGCAGTGGTTTATAATAATAAGATGTCATCAGCAAAAACAAATGATTGACAGAAACTATTTTCCATAAGGGAAATGCAGTCATTTAAATAAATTTAAAAAAGTATGGGACCTAATAGAGATCCCTGCGGTACGCCAGATGTAATGGTACCTATACTAGAGTTTACCCCATTGATCGTAACAAATTGATTTCTGTCAAGCAGATAAGTTTGCACTAGTTTACATGCGGATTTAGAGAAATTGAATTTTTCATTAAGTTTTTTAATAAGAATATTGTGATTTATGCGGTCAAATGCCTTCGTTAGATCAAGTGAAACGACAATACAATTTCCATGTTTATCAAGCTTTTGACGAACAGAATCAGTTAGTGAAAGAAGTAGTGAAGTAGTATTATGATTTAGTCGAAAAGCAAATTGATTTGGATGCAAAAGGGAAAATCGTTCACAGTAGGTTAAGATTTGCATTTTAATAATATTTTCAACAATCTTTGAGATAGATGGTAAAATCGTAATAGGTCTCAAATTGTCTATGCTGTAATTGCCGCGACTCTTATTAACAGGTAAAACACGACCTAATTTCCAAGCGTTGGGGAACTTGGATGTAGTGAAAATTGTATTCACTAGGCGGAGAATTTCTGAGGAAATTAGAGGATATATAATTTTGATAAATTTAATAGGAATATTGTCATATCCCTGGGCGTTGGTTTTTATGGAATATAATGCAAGTGAAAGATCACACTCAGTGATGCAACTGAAAGAGAAAGATTCTGGAGTTTCTAAAAAAGAATTTAAGTCTAAGACTTCATTACAGTTTGGACTCATGTTACTTAAAAATTTTAAAGCTACATTTTCTACATCAGCTTCAATGAGCTCTTGTCTTTCGCTCCCAAGACAGCCAAGGTTGCGTAGCTTACTCCACATTTGAGAGGTATTAGCATGTGAGAATAAGCGAGTACCATATTCACGTCTACATTTCCTTATAACAGATTTAGCTTTATTAATGAGTTTACAGTATAATTTCCAATTGGCTTCAGTACGATTTGTGAGAAAAGTTTTATAAGCTTTATCTCGTTCCGATCTAGCTAATACAATTTGTCTAGATTTCATCCATTTACAATCTTTGCGAGCAGATCTAGATATAGAAGTGGGTATAAGGTCATGAAGATCATTAACTAAATTATTTATTATGGACAATTGTAAATCAACATCACTAGTGGAAAAAATACTAGACGTATCTACATTATCATTATATTGCAAAAAGTTGTTGTAATCAACTTTATTATAATCTTTAAATTCAATCCAATCAGTTTGCAACTCCGTTGGAAAATTTATTGAGGCACAAATGAAACTATGGTAAGAGGAAAAGAATGGAAATTGGATTTGATTCCTAAAAACGACAGAAGAGGGATGACTGAAGAGAAAATAGTCGAGCAAGGAGG
Source organism: Nowickia ferox (assembly GCA_936439885.1). Classification (NCBI taxonomy): domain Eukaryota; kingdom Metazoa; phylum Arthropoda; class Insecta; order Diptera; family Tachinidae; genus Nowickia; species Nowickia ferox. The sequence goes on from OW387028.1 coordinate 5,748,930, forward strand.
TGGTGTTATTTGATACATGTAAGTGAGTTGAAAGGCAATTATGGACACAACATAGAACGCATCTAGATAGTAGTGATCGAAAGTTGCTCGCCTTAGTGGCATCAAACAGGTTGCAGTTAAAATCACCCATGACAGTGATATATTGAAATCTGTCAAATAAATCACCATGCTGGTTTTCAAATGAGTATATGACACCATTTGGTAAATAAACCACACCAACCACATTTGAAGAGTTCATGCCAAAAACTTCCACAAATAAAGACTCGCAGATACCAAACTGTTTACCACGAAATACGATTTTGTACCGCAGTTTGTTGGAAATATACAAACATACACCACCTGCCCTTGTAGGTATGCTGTTGTTAGAAATGTGTTCATTAGGTCGGTCATTTCTAACAAGACTGTAGCGCGAAAGTGCAAGCGCCTGAGAGGAAACGTCAGGTTTAAACCATGTCTCTGATATACCAATTATGTCAAGTTTGGAATTAGAGAACGTATTTTTGAACTCTTCTAACTTTGTGTTTGAATTTGATGGGCATAAGCTTTGAGCATTTACTGAGAAAGTGAACCATTCAAGTGGAAACAATCGCTGGCTATAGATCCAAGATTAATATTATGTATCATTAAATGTAGAGCAATGTGTATATTTCTGGGGTGGCCTAATGATAACTACTAAAAAAAATTTATAATATATTTCAAAAATTAATTTCATAACAGATTTTTGATATTTAAATTATAAAAGAAAAAAAGAAAGAAAATGATCAATTGATTGAAAAATAACGATTTAATAAAATATATTTTTTTAAAAAATCAATGCACTCATAGTTAATTTACATTTAAGATTTTCTCGATTTATTAGGCTGTAATTGATAACCTTTTTTTCATTTTTTAATCTCCAGCAGATTTTTATAAATTTGTTCGCCAATCTGAGTAATTATCGTTCAAATACACTCGCTTGTCTTCATAACCAGCAATGATATCAGAAGTTTTAAGGCATTTTGATTTAAAATAAGTTGACATTAGCTTGTCACGAATATTAACATGGCTGAGTTTAACAAGGACAGCATTTCCTCTTTTAATGAAAATTGCATTTAGGATGCTATCAGGATTAATATCCACTTTATAGTGAGAACATATGCTGGTAATTTGTCCTGATAAATTGTCTAGTTTATTCGGTAGGCCTGTTATTATAACATCTCCCCGGTTTAAACGATGTTGCAACTTGTGATTTTGTAACTCGAGTTCATAAAACATTTCTTTGTTTGAACACACATTTGAATTAATGAAGGATTTATATTGTTCAATTTCGTCTTTAATCTCTTTTAAATTAATTGCCATGTCAGCACGTATTTCACCAATAACTGAAACAAATTTGGCTTTAATTACATCTTGATCTTTTTTTAAATCACTCATATTATTTTTTAAAACAGCAAGGCCTTTCCGCATCTCAGATTTTAATGTTGCTTCAGAATTATCCGGAGGATTTTCCATACACTCTTGCATGTATAAAATAGGTTTGGGTTTTTGTCAATTACAATGAACAAATTTGTAGAAACACTTTCACATTTTGAATGGAACCAAATACCACAAGATTTGCATAAAAGACAACGTGTTCCAGTGGTGTCACTATCGCAAAGACCGCATAGGTAAGCCATTATGATAAAATAAATTCGGAGGTTGATGATTCTATTTACTTTAAATTAAAGCCGCCACTCAGAATTAGAGGTTATGTTGAATTTGTAAGTGTGTAAATTTGAAGTCGTAAAAGTGGAAACGACAAAATATTCTAAAGCTAAAAACCAATTTTGACAAGTTTTTTATAAACGAAATATACGTGAGATGAGATAAGGCTTGTTTTTGAAGAATCGTCTGTGAATTAATATTTTTGTTTTGCTTTTAATACTTTTTTTAGCATTTATTTATTTAAAGTGAAAAATTAGCATGCAGTTAGCATAAGTGACGAAGTTCAAATAAGTTTTAACGAGTTCCTCCAAACAATTTGACATTTAAAATTATCGCATAATGTATTATATACTAGTATGATCTTAAATATAAAATTGTAGGGCAACACTCGTTAAGACCATGCTCAATTTTGCCATTTATGCTAACTTGATGCCAGTTCTTAATTACATATTTATATTCAAGAAATAATTTGTAATTTTTTTGGATATTTGGTTTCATTCGATTGAAATAAAAAGTAGTTAGGAAATATATGTATGTATGTATTTATTAGTAGTATTTAAAATACTTTTCAAATGACATTTCACATTAATCTAACAGCATTTAAAAATTAAAAATTTATAAATCAAATTAATAAATTAGAATTTTTTATAAAATTTACTATTTTTCTTCTAAAAATGTTTATGATTGTTTCATTCTTTATATTATTTAGTATCATATGTATCGTTGTGTTCTAAAATCTAGGGCATTCCTCAGGTTATACGGTTGTACGCCCCCAACATATCTTATTTGCTTAATAAAGTAATCAGGTGCTCTTCCCATTTTCATCTTATGTATAAAATATATTGTATTAAGTTGTAACTTTTGTTGTATATTCATCCATTTCAGTGTTTCTAGCATATATCTTACTGACGTAAAGCGTTTGCATTTTAAAATTGATCTTATGGTCATGGTCTTATTTTTTAGTTTTTGTAGTCTTGTCATCAAATGAGCAGCATGTATATAATATATTCAAAATGTGGTTTTATCATGTTGTTATATATGTTTATTGCAGTTAGTGTTGTTACTTTGTTTCTCAAGCGTTTAAAAAACCCGATTTTTCCCCAATTTTTTACATATGGGCTAATCCTGCGTTGCGGACGTTACGTTCGTACGCATATTTTTGAATACTGTTGGCGCTCTGAGCGTTATATTCTTAAGTAACCTACAGTGGTACGTTGGCCTTTGAAAGTACTTTCAAATGGCAGTTACAAATATTTTCTGAGTTTTATCAGTTACGATATAATTGTACTTAAATTGCCGTTGCGGACGTTACACAATACAGAAGTCGTTGTGGAGATCAATGCAAGTTTTCATAAATTTTAGCGAATTTTACAGTATAAACAAAAAAAAAAACTCCAAATACATTAAAGAAAGAGGAATGTTTAAGCATATCAAACCCACTTTCGATGCAAAAAAATAATAGTTAGTTTATTCACAATTTTGTCTTACATTTGTTGCGGACGTTACGTTGCGGACGTTACATTTTTGACCACTGTCCTACTCATATAAATAAAAAAATATTTTTGTGTTTATTTTCAAAAAATATAAATTTTATTTTTCTTTTTAAACTTGTAGTTTATGTTTAGGAGATACTGCAGTGCGTGCCATTTCGATAAAATTTTCATTAAGTGAAGAAAAGTGATGATGAGATTTTACGCCTGTAATATTTTTTATATTTAGCCATTTCTCACCTAGATATTGAGTTGTGGTTTTTATATCGTTTTCTGTAACGTATATTACTTTAACCCCATCGATATTACTTTTGGCCAGTCTGTAAAAATCGTGTGCATCCTTCAAAATAAGATTTTGAGCTCTTACTAACTGCCAAACTTTACGTTTCACGATAGCGCCTATTCCGTCTACTGCACCTTTGCCATGAGAAGTAGCGAAGAAATTACACTCAAAATGGTTAACACCAAATTCATTCTTAAAATGTGGAATGCTATGTAAAATAAATTTGTTTTTAAACTGACTACCGCATCCATCGGAAAAAGCACGGATTTTAGATACTGAATGATGCTTTGAATATTTTTAATAAGTATTGATAAAAAGCAATAAACATCGTATTTATTGTGTGTTAGCTGATCACTTATAATGGCAAATGATTTAGTGCAGCCATGTAGCCACGCTACACAAGTGAAAATAGTTACTTGAGCATAGCTGAAATGAGCAGACTGAATTTCATTTTGAGAAATAAGTCTGTAATTTTCGGCAAAATCAATTTGCAGAATCAGATCATTTGGCTCCAATGCTTTCCGTTTTTCCTCAAAGTATTTTTGTTGAGATCGTTTAACAAAAGTATGTAGTTTAAACGACGGCAGTTGGGATTCCAATTCAAAAATTAAATCTGCCAATGGCGCTTCGGTAAAACTTAATACCATACGATTGTCTATAATTCTCCATTGCTTCCATTTAGTAACCTCATCAAGGCCACTATTATAAAGTAAAGGGACAAGCTCATCTTTAATGTCTTTTGTACAGTTATTGCAATCATTTGATATGCAAAATTCATTTTCAACGTTACAGAAAACTTTTTCTAAAAATTCACCAAAGTTCAAAGGGAATACAGGAATATGTTTGTTCAAACTTTCCAATAAAAACCCAAAATTCGCATGGTATTGACAAACACACATGTTGTGAGGCAACTTATGAGACAATTCCACTATTGTTGGTCGATTCTCATGGAATTTCGTTCGAGAAATTTTTTGATCACTAAACTCAGCTTGAAACAGCTGAAAATCCTGATTTACCGTCATTATCATAAACCTCTTAGCTACTGGTAATTTATGGGACCCAGCTAGTAGTGTCGACTTTCTTCTAGCAGCTTGCACGGAAATGTCATCTCGATAAAAAAAGTCGTTAATCAGTTTTGTTTTCTCATCTAATATATAACAAAAAGAAGAGCTCCTAAAATTGAGCCTTGTGGTACACCAAAACCGTTTTTTGTTACATTTGATATTTCATTATTTACATTAGTTAATTGTCGACGATTTGTTAAATATGATTGAAACCATTTCATTTCTGTACCTTGAATACAAGCACAAATTGCAACAAAAAAGAGCCTAAAAAAAACTATTTTATTAAAAAATAGTAGATATTACATTTTAACATTATGTTTTAGCACTTTAATTATTTTTAGCGTTTTTCTAAGTCAATTGAGCTGCAAAAATTTTTAGGATCTGGTCACACTGTGCGCCATACAAATTTTTGAGAGCTGCGAACAATGAAGAAATTACTTTCATCACTAGTTTTGATGACAAATTATCGCTAATTTATCTGAACTAGCTATTAGGCTTGTACATATTACGTTTTATGAAATAAATGAAGATATAAATATGTACAGTGAATCTCAGTGAAATTGGATCACAAGAAAATTAATTAACATCCGCTTAAAATTTTTATTGAAAAACAAGGATTTTTTTTAAATATTTTGTTTAAAATACAAGTTAATGAGGCACTAAAGGTAGAGGTCTATAGCTCGCTTTTTGCGCGTTACGCTTTCTATGCATCTGTCAAAAAAGTAGAATCAATGTAATAGTATGTGACAAGTTACATTGCAAAAAGCGCAGAACGCGTAGGAGCGTTCAAAGCAAAAAGTAGGTATAATTTCTACTTTTGTACGCGTTACAAGCACCATGAAAGAAAGTCAGCTGTTCTTGAATGCTAAAGATGTTAAATAATACTTTATTTCTTACGTTATCGATAAATATTATTTTACCGTGGATAATTTTTTTCTTTTTTTTTTCAATAAAAAAAATTTCTTGGTAAAAAAAAATTGTTTAATAAAATATGTGAATATTTTCATTAATGCGATGTATTTTAATTAACTTTTCACCACACTTTTCTCAGTAACAAATTTTGCATATTAGTTATTGCTTAAAATAAAATACTTGGAAACAAAAAATTAAACTTTTTTTAAGAAAAATGTGCTGGGCCATTGTGATCTATAATTTATTAATTTTAAGATTTACATTTAAGGTAGAGGTCCATAGCTCGCTTTTTTGCGCGTTATGCTTTACACGCGTTTCATCCTCTTGTTTCATTCTATACTTTGTTCGCGTTGAGTTACATGCACTGTTTTTCATGCGCCATTTTATTTTTGTTTTGATCAGCTGTGTGCGTTTGTTTATAAATACTTATAAAGAAAAAATGGAGTGAAATCGAGTTTTTAAAAGAATTTGTGGAGTTAGTCGAGTTTGTATATTTAATTTTATGTGCAAAAAATGCCTATGAACAATTTCAAAAAAAGAATAGGTTTTGTGTACAGCTGTTGTATTTAGAACGGAATTTAAGTGGGTTTTTTGAAACCACATTTAAAAAATTAAAACTTCTGACCCTGAGCAATTTCGAACCGCGACAAGAATATCTGCAGATGTCTTTGGCTATTTATTCAGCATTTTAAAAGATAGTCTTGAGAAGAACTCGGCCAGGGCTATTCCAGCAGATTGTCGGCTGTTGTTGACTTTAATGTAAGTAAATTGAAAATTACATATAAATGTAGGTATGCACATTATTGGCTTAAGCAATAACTTTTCTAAGCAGCTATTTAATACAGATTTAGCGGAGATGACACTCAGTACGTAAAAGTAATCGATAACTAATGTGCAAAATTTGTTACTGAGAAAAGTGTGGTGAAGTTAATTAAAAAAAAAAAGTTAAATTTTTGAATTTCAATTCCATTCAATTTGAAATACACTCACACGTTTTTTACTAACACACTCAAACTTTTTAAATTGAAAACTAGATGGCTTTAAAATTCACCTTTCCATTTATATGGCATTTTAATTTTCAATTAGAACTGCTAGTCACAGCACACCTTGATTGAAGCTACAAATTTGAGTTGTATCTTCGTCGGTGGAATATAAAAAATGAAATTGACTATCAATTTGTGTCACAACTATCAATTTCAAGGAATTTGGACACACAGTATGTGTGATGAAATTGAAAGCGATTTATTGAACGTGCGGCTGCAGCGTTAACCAAGTTTTTAATCTTAATTATTTTTTAAACAAGAGCTAACCTAAAACAAATGGTTAGCACCATTGGATTAAGCGTACTCGAATTAGGTTTACCCATAAGGTACCCGGCTTGTTACAAAAAAAAATCCGAATTCGAGCACAGTGATATATATTAATGTACAAAAACTAAGACCCAATTCATATGAGGATTTAAATTTTAAAAATCTTCTTTTATTTTCAATTCTCTTTACGTGGACCATTTCCACTGTGAAGTAAAAAATTTTAAGTTTTCATTTAACATTATGTAGTGTTAGTTAATTTAATTATTAATATTATTCGAACTGCATTTGTTTCTATATTTAATGAATTGAACAGGCTAATGTTCGTATCGCCTTTTAAGCCAAATTACATGTGATAATTATTAATGAACAAATAACATCAAAGTTAGTTGTAAATATTCTGACAACACATAGTTGAACGGAACAGCCAGCCGTTTTCGAAGGTCCACTGTGTGTGGTGTCAGTTGATGTAGATTTCTGCCTTATATACGAAACTTTTTTGCAAATGGAATATGAGAATTGGTTTGATTCATCGTATTTCAATTTGCTGAAAAGTGTTATGTAATGAAGGCCCAAATTTACCATCACTAAATTTACAACAGTCTTACCATTTTCGTTTTTTCATTACTAATTATGCACATTATGTAGTGTTTTTGAAATACATAAGTTGACTATATGTACTTTTTTTTAATACTAAGTATGCCATCTTTTAAATTGTTTTTTAATCTGAAATTTTTAACATCACATAAGATGTACACATAAAAAAATTATTAGATTCGAAGGTGGGCCAATTTCACTGTGATTCACTGTAAATATGTATACTTACATATGTATGTATGTGTATACAAACATGAATAGGGAAAACCAATAATGATTAAATACTCATGTTTTATAAGGACACAAGATAAAATAATTTTGTAATGATGAAATGCTTACTACACATTATGATGGTGAATATAAACTTCAAAATACACATGTATGTACTATGTATGCATTTATGTACTCACATTCGTTAATCCTTGTTTTGTTTGACTGCAATCGAATCAAGATTAACTATTTGTATTTTATTTAGAAACAGTCGCAGACTCGCCTAGAGTTTATTATATTTTTTCAACCCTTACTTATGTTTTTTGTATCAATTCTATATTTTAAATATGGATAAATAATATTATGTACGGGATACATGTACATATGTATGTATGTACATTTCTAGATATTAATGGATTTCAGAGCAACATAATGTGTGCCTGTAAGCAATATGAACTATACGTATCTGATTTATTTACATATATCTATATGTATGTGCATATATATCTAAGATACATATATATAAATATATATATATTTGTATCTAGATATATATTTTTGTATATAGTTCTATATATACGTATATATATACATATTAATACTTATATATACATCACCGCATGTCTATACACACAAACTCATTCATAAATTTTACTTAACAACTTTGATTCACATGTATTCACATCTGTTTAAATAACTATCAACTTTAACTTTTCAAATAATGATTTTAGTGGAACAATCTGATTGCTGCGCTTATAGATATTTCCGTTCCAATATTTTCATCATTGTAATTAACTTGTTTATTTGGATTTTATATTCTTTTCGATAAAAGAATTAGGTATATACATACATATGTATGTATTTATTTATTTAATAACATCCAGATACACACGTTATTAGCTGGATTTGTTAAGAAAAAATATTAATGTTGTAAATGAAAACAAACGAATGAATAAAACATAGAGAAGAAGATAATTTGTCTTAAAGACATATTTTGGTATGTAAATTGTTCCTTTAAATGGTGTAAGAGTAACGAGAACGACACTTGTTTTATTTTTTGCCTTGCTTGCAATGAGGGCTGCCAGATAAAATTATAAAAAAATCTTCGAAATTCTGATAAAATATAATGCAGGGTATACACGTTAGTGTTATTATTTTTAAACAAACACAAACCGCAGAGTGATTAGCGTGTCTTCGGAAAACACCAAAGGTCTCTGGCGGGAATCGAACCCATGATCTATGGACTAGCATCGCTACCACTCAGCCACAGGGGCACTTAGCGTAGTATGAGTTGTAGTACGATTTCAAGATACACTTATACTAATTCATATGAAAGAAAATTTGTAAGGCAATACATACGCGATAAATTATTAATCTGGAGGATTTATTAATAATAATTGAACTGCAGTTGAAAATAATAAAAAAAATAATGTCAAAAGAAGAGGGACATTTTGTACAGAATGGTTAAAATACTGTTTTATTTTCTTATTTTAAATAAAATATCCCCTAAATAGAGCTAACTTTAAAATTAAGTCGGAGAAATACTGTGTTTTCTAAATCAGATCCTCATAAAATAAATTTTGCTGTATAACAGCATGACACACAATACCAAATATCGGTCCTGTCGAAGCTCCGCTCACCAGCGATGCCAAGTTTTTATAACCAAAACGCGCTGTTCCCCTTGGCAAAACGCGCTAGAAAGCGCTCAGTTATAGCATTGTCAACTATTTAGTCCTAATTTACACTATGCAAGTCTTATTGCATAAAATAATAAAAGTCGATGTATGTACATGTGTATTAGTATATACAATTAATTTTTTTAGTAGCTCTTTTCAGACTTCATAATATTGTTTCTTCGAAATGATATCCTAAATAAATAAAACAACTTAATACAGAATCAGAATTGCCTTCCAAATAATCGAAATAATTATTAATTTTATTTATTTATTTATTTATTTATTTATTTTCATTGTAATACAAATAGCCATACGGCCAATAATATATATTACAGGTAAATTACAATTACTATGAGAAAATATTGTAGTATGCCAGCATACTAATAAAAAATACAATTTATTTCAACTCTAAGTCAAATATACAAATATACATAAGTATGTATATTAAAATTTTATCAATAAAATAATATTAAAAAACATATACCAATATGTATGTATGTAATTTAAAAATAATTAACAAAATAAAAAAAATACAAAATACCAATATCATAGCCTCGCTAACTACCCCCACAAACCTTAGTATGTATATTACAAGGTATAAAAAAGAGTGAATAAAAAAAAAAACCCAAATTATCCGTATTACAAAATTAGCTGGGTAGATTCAGAAATACACAAAGATTTCGCTTAAAAATTGTTGAAGACATGGCAAAGGTACGTAAGTTTTTTGGCAAGGAATTCCAAAGCCTAGCGGCACGTACAAAAAACGATTGCTCATATGTAGTGTTATATATTCGAGATATTAAAATTTGGGGGTTTCTAAAAGATCTATTAAAAGAAATCATTTGTACAATGCTCAAAGGTCTTTGTGCCTTTATGATGTTAAAAAGATAGATTAATAAACGAAACTTTAAGTAATTCTCAATTTTTTTCTTAATTTTTTTTTTATTTTTTTTCAAACTTTTTAACAACTTATATAAGTTGTCGAATAGTTTTGCGATTCAAATGCTTTTTGTACTTCAGCTAGAATAGATGTTTAATAAGTTAAATAAACTTTTTTGGTCACGAGTACGGGTATATATTTTTAGTTGTGAAATTTACAGTATTAAAATGCGTTTTTAATTCTAACCACAGTCAATGGAATTTTATTTGCGACAGGTGAATCATTAACCAATTTAAAAAATTTTATGAGTTGTGTAAGCAAAAAAAGGGGGAAAATATGAAATGACTTTATTGACGCGTGAAACGCGCTAAATTGGCATCGCTGCCACTCACGAAAATAAAATATTTTTCAAAATACAACACAAGGCGTATATAGGTTGCAGAGCTACTTCAGCTGGTAATTATTTGCCCTGTGTGCTTTGTAGCTGAAGAATGTCAAAAACTTCGTTTTGTTTTTGTACAATTATTTTTGTGTTTTTGACGTTCTACAGTTCTTTGCGCAGCTATGTTTGCCATATTTTTGTATGACAAATCCTTTTAACATTCATGCATTAACACTATACGAGAAAAAAATGAATCACCTGAGTACTTGAAAATACTTTACATAAATTACTTTGCTAGAAAGTATACTTTACCTTGCGGCTACACGTTCAATAAATTGCTTTAAATTTTTCACACATATGGTTTGTCAAAATTTGCTAAAATTGAAGTTGTGAAGTAGGCTGCAAGCATTTTGAATATAAAATTTCCAATTTTATGTTCAAAATGCCTTCGTCGAGGAAACAATTAAAAATTTTCTCCACACTGCAGGTACTTCATGAAATAAGAGCAATTGTGTTTTAAATTTTTTAAAAACACAAAAATTATTTTAAAACAGTTGTTAAATTGAAACAAAAATTGCATAAAGCGTTGAAAGAAAAATTGAAGTCCACCTGGTACAAAACAAGGCCAAACAATAGATGTGTTTAAATATTTTAACTGAACTTTACTGCATTTTAATACTACTACATTTAAATCAGGAATAATATCTTAATCGGGCTTAAGTTCAGTATTTTATATTTTTATTAATTTATATGATTTTCTAAAGAAGAAAAGAAAAATTAACTAACTTCGTGCTAACCTGAAAATAATATACAAAAACGGAAAAACAGAAAATGAATAATACTTCAAATTGTATTTACTAAAGGTAAATTAATAATTGTACACACAATAATCATTTCTCATAATCCATTTCATTGTAAAAATTTACGTTAAATACCTGATGTTAATAACAATCTCTCCCCAAGTAGATAGACATGGGTGCTGACAAAGCGTGTGGCTGCACGGAAAAATGCACATTTCCCCCAGCTAAAAAGTCTAGTTAATTTTTTTTTCTCTATAGAAAATCACATAAATTAATAAAAATATTTCATAATTCAATAAGAATATATTCAATAAGAATTAAAAATACTGAACTTAAGCCCTTATGCCTGATTAAAATTTGAGAAAAGTTTAAATAAAAATTGTGAAAATGTGAGAAAAATAATTAATTTATAAAGTATAATAGTAATAACTGTTAATATACATATTTTTTTAAAATTAATCAATTAATTCCAAAGTAAATTTATATAAAGTATATGCAAGTACTCAGGTGATTAATTTTTTTCTCGTGTAGTGTGAATGCCTGAATGTCAAAAATTGTTTACAATTTTTGTACGCCATTTTGTTTTGTTTTGCTTTGTTATACACAATTGTGTATACTGAAAACGTATGTGAAAAAGTTTAAATAAATTTTTACTTAAAAAATGTGTTACAAAACATTTAAAAATAATTATATTTAATTATTACAGTACATATGTATTCTTTATTATACTTATTTCACATATTAAAGGCTTATCAATTAATAAATTTACTTTGGTTTTGTCTATCCATACATTTTCTTTTTGTTGTATGCAGATCTGGGACTATTGCATTAAATAAGCAAATGCATTGACCATTTTCCCACAATAAACCAAATCAATGCAAATGCAAATTTATTACATTAGCACTAACTTTAATAATATTAGTGCAATTTTTCTTGCATATTACTAAAATCCCTTCAAAGTAATTCATCAACATTGCATTGTTATTTTTAGTGCACTATTTTTTGCACCACTGCATTATCAGTGAAACATATAGTGCAAAATATAACGTAAATGTGTACATACATAAAAACATACGTACATACATAAATATGTAAATTTTTTCCTATGTACATATCGTCATCCAAGACGAAAAATCATATCACTACGTTTATTATAATTTTTCGAGAGAAAGACAAAACTTGATGAAATTGTTTCAAGCGGTAGAATTTTTCGTTTATAAAATCACCATTTTTTAAGATATAACTTTACAATAAACGAAAACCTAAGTTCTGATCTTTTGTCAATTGCACGGTTTTTCAAATAAGCTCGAGATGCAACGTACTTGAAGTATGAAACTTTTTAATTTTTTTTAAATTGGTTCTGTAATCTAGTTTGTATTTATATTGACAGTTTTTAATCGTTAATTTGTATGTACGTACTTATAAAAGTGCCATCAATGAACTTTAGTGTATTTTATATTTTTTATTTGTGCTATCTCCTAAAAATATTTTCAAGTTTTATTCAATTTTACTGTGTACAATATGTGATAGTGCAATAATATTGCATCACTTCATGATGTGCTTAGTGGCAACACAAAATTAGTGTATTTTTTGTCATGCGATTAGCTGCTAATGCAATATTAATCCATTACTTTTAAGAGATTTTATTTAAGTGCAAAAAATAGTGCACTACAAGCATCAAATTTAAATTTGCACTAAAATTTTTGTTTTTCAATCAGTGCTTATGCAAAAGTAATGCAAGTTGCCCAGGTCTGGTTGTATCCATCTGTTTTTGACATTCATCCATTATTCTTACAAAAACAAATCGCCTGTTGTTTTTGTACTTTCTTAGTTGTTGTAGACCTGCATATACTTTATATAAATATGCTTTGATTAATTCTTTTGTTTTGTGAATGACTAATTATTCCGAGTTGTAAAACTGTAAAGTATCTGCTTACTTAGTACTGCACTGTCTTTTAAGGTAGATAATCGGTAATATAAAAAAATATTCACATATTTTTTGCAAATATTACATAATATAAATTACGAGTTTATTCTAAGATTGTTCGTGTTATAAAAATTTGATATCGAGTAACGATAAGAAAATGAGTTGAATAGTCAAAAATTTATGTATTTTTCAAGACTATGTGGAGTTTGAATCATCATTTTCCTCAATCTTACTAACTCTTAATATTTCTCTTTTCGCGCACTTTTTTCAGCTACCGCTCTTTTATTGCATTTTACTGAAAAAGTAAACAAACACATCTATAGTCAGGAACATTAACAAATAGTCATGTAATTTTTCATAAATTTAACCAACAACAAATTAGAAAAATCAAAAAGAAATTAATCGCATATATTACATAAAATAAATTACAAATTTATTCTTAGCTTGTTAGTGTTATAAAAATTATTGTATCGAGTACCAATAAGAAAAAGTGTTGAATAGTCAAAAGTTTATATATATTTTTCAACACTATGTGGAGTTGGTGTCAGGTGTTTCCTTAATCTTACTAATTAAAACTATTTTCCTGTTCGCGTACTTTTTCAGCAACAACTCTTTATGAGAGTAAATTCTTTAATTTTTGCAGTAACTACTTATTTTTGCATTTGCATTTGCACTGATTGAAAAACAAAAATTTTAGTGCAAATTTAAATTTAATGCTTGTAGTGCACTATTTTTTTCACTTCAATAAAATCTCTTAAAAGTAATGGATTAATATTGCATTAGCATGGCGAAAAATGCACTGATTTTGTATTGATGTGCTTAGTCATCATGAAGTAATGCCATATTATTGCATTATCAAATATTGTACACAGTAATATTGAGTAAAACCTTAACCTATTTTATCAGATAACACAAATAATAAAATAAAAAATACAGTAAAGTTCATTGAGGGCACCTTTATAAGTATGTACGTACAGATTAAAGAAAAGGAAAACTGTCAATATAAATACAAACTAGATTTCAGAACCAATTGAAAAAATTAAAGAGTTTCATACTTCAAGTACGTTGCATCTCGACCTTATATAGAAAACCGTGCAATTGACAAAAGATCAGAACTTAGGTTTTCATTTATTGTAGTTATATCTTAAAAAATGGTGATTTTATAAACGAAAAATACTACCGCTTGGAACAATTACATCTCTCGAAAAAATTATAAACAACGTAGTGATATGATTTTTCGTCTTGGGTGTACATAGGAAAAAATTTACATATTTATATATATATGTACACATTTACGTTGTATTTTGCACTATAATGCAATAATACTTTTCATAATGTGTGAAGTGGTGAAAAAATAGTGAAATAAAAGTAGGGATTTTAGTTTAATGAAAAAAAATGCACTAATATTATCAAAGTTAATGCTAATGTAATAAATTTAAATTTGCATTGCTTTGGTTTAGTATTGTAAAATGGTTAATGCGTTTGCTTATTTAATGCAATAGTCCCAGATCTGCATACAACAAAAAGGATATGTATGGATAGACAAAACCAAAGTAAATTTATTAATTGATAAACCTTTAATATGTGAAATAAGTATAATAAATACATTACATATGTACTTTAATAATTAAATATAATTATTTTTCAATGTTTTGTAACACATTTTTTAAGTAAAAATTTATTTAAACTTTTTCACATACGTTTTCAGTATACACAATTGTGTATAACAAAGCAAAAGAAAACAAAATGACGTACGAACATTGTAAACAACTTTTGACATTCAGGCATTGCCACGAAACGGGAAAAAAATGAATCACCTGAGTAGTTGCATATACTTGATATAAATTTACTTTGCTCATACACAAGCACATAAATACCATATGCCTTGATAATACACATTAAGTATACATAGATTCGCTGAAATGAGAAAAATCATATAAAGCAACAAGAATAAATTGCGAAAAGTAGAAAAGAGAAACAAAAAAATGTTCAGTACAGAGGGTCGTGTACTACACACTCTGCATCTTCGCCCCTTCTTCAACAAACTTCGTCTGACTGTCTTTCAATTTCCCAAATGTAAAGGTAGAGGTCCATAGCTCGCTTTTTGCGTGTTACGCTTTCTATGCATCTGTCAAAAAAGTAGAATCAATGTAATAGTATGTGACAAGTTACATTGCAAAAAGCGCAGAACGCGTAGGCGCGTTCAAAGCACAAAGTAGGTCTACTTTCTACTTTTGTACGCATTACAAGCACCATGAAAGAAAGTCAGCTGTTCTTGAATGCTAAAGATGTTAAATAATACTTTATTTCTTACGTTATCGATAAATATTATTTTGCCGTGGATAACTTTTTTCTTTTTTTTTATATTTTTTTTCTTTTTTTTATATTTTTCGAAATATACCTTTATAATTATAAAAGTTTGAGCCCGAATGTGCGGGCATGTAATAGCGACGTGCTTTCCATCGATAGCTCCAACACAGTTCGGCAAATTCCACATGGTCTTGAAATCCTCAGCTATTCGTTCCCACTCATGCGTATTTGGGTAAGACAAGTAAATGCCACTAAGCTGCTTCCATATAATTTCACACGTCTCCAAAACGATTCATCTCACAACGGTCACCGACATTTTGAATGTTAGAGAGAGGTATTGCCTGCTAGTGCCATGCGCTAAATAGCTGCTTAGAAAAGTTATTGCTTAAGCCAATAATGTGCATACATTTATATGTAATTTTCAATTTACTTACATTAAAGTCAAGAACAGCCGACAATCTGCTGGAATGGCCCTGGCCGAGTTGTTCTCAAGACTATCTTTTAAAATGCTGAATAAATAGTCAAAGACATCTGCAGACATTCTTGTCGCGGTTCGAAATTGCTCAGCGTCAGAAGTTTTAATTTTTTTAAATGTGGTTTCAAAAAACCCACTTAAATTCCGTTCTAAATACAACGGCCGTACCCAAAACCTTTTCTTTTTTTGAAATTGTTCATAGGCATTTTTTGCACATAAAATTAAATATACAAACTCGACTAACTCCACAAATTCTTTTAAAAACTCGATTTCACTCTCCATTTTTTCTTTATAAGTATTTATAAACAAACGCACACAGCTGATCAAAACAAAAATAAAATGGCGCATGAAAAGCAGTGCATGTAACTCAACGCGAACAAAGTATAGAACGAAACAAGAGGATGAAACGCGTCTAAAGCATAACGCGCAAAAAGCGAGCTATGGACCTTAAAAGGGCACTTTGTAAAACATGTGAGAAGCACAGAGTTGCCACAGTGTTTTCTCTAATGCGTGTACCTGTAGTACATGTGCCTTGGCGGTAAGGTTAGACGTGCGAGCACTGTTTTATAAATTTTTCAGAAATAATATAACAAATGTAAACAAAACCCATATGATATAGCAGAGCTGACAAAAGTGAAACTTAATAATTTGACAGGGTTACCATTCTTTGCATATATTAAGAACTTTACAGCCTAACCCAGGATGTCGATCGACAACACGAGCGACTAACGACAATTCATTCATTATAGTTTGTTTGAGCAACCCACTAACTATCGACTTGTCGGTCACAGGCTTTAGGTTGTTAACGTAATGCATTTACTCATTGTCAAATTAACATACTGCCACATCAAAAATATCACAAATAAAACGTTACTTTACAAATAATAAATGCTACTTTGAAATCGTAAGAATATAGCCAAAAATATCGCCAAAGAGATCAAGTATCGCCAAGTAAATCGCCGATCGCCAATCGCCATTTTAAAATTTTCATCGCCAAAGCAAATTTTTGTCGCCACGTTTGGCGAGATATCGCCAGATCTGACAGCACTGGTAGGGACAACGAAAAGAAATTTTACATCAGTGTTGCCAGAAGTAAGGGAAAATACTTACATGTAGGTATTTGTGATACTAAAATAGAAGCGTAGGGAAAATCGGACAGATTTTTTATATTCTGCAAAATTTAGGGATTTTTTCGTCATGTCGCATTATTTATGAAATAAATGAAAACATAAGTCCTCTTTAACATTAGAGACATTTCTTACTGGAAATTTTTTCAATTCTTTTATGTTCTTGTCCGAAGCAGAGCGCGACGCCGATGTATAATCGTGATCGGCGGCGGCTATGAGCATAAATCGTCGGCGACGTCTAAAAAGCCGGCTGTTGGTAGAAAAATTTTCGCTAACCAAATGTGTCGACTAACGGTCGGCTAACACAATAATCTTGTTTTGTTGGAGTATGGATATAACCACAGAGTATACCAGAGTTGAAGAAAGTGACTTAAGAAAAAAGCTCAAATCATCTGATTTGATCACTGTTAAAAAGGGACAAATATAGTGTTTGTTATTGAATATTTTTAGTACAATAATCAAAACAAACAACAGAAAATTTGTACTTAGTGAAATGAACAATTGAAAATTTTTACAAAATTAAATGAAAGATTTTGCAGTGTTGAACTAAATAAAACAATGTGTTAAATATTATTAGTATTATAAAAGTGATTAAAATTACTTTTCAAATGCTTACAAACTCAATTTTAAAAATTTTCCTTCAAAAATATTAATTTTTAACTTGAACTTGCAAAAAGCAAACAACGAATGAGATCACAAAGCATAAAACGAAAATACACTTGAGCACATGAACATTTGTACAACATTAAATGGAGGAATTTGTGGTATTGAATTAAAAAACACAATGCGAAACGGATTATTAGTATTAATAAAGTGACTAAAATTTGATTTCAAATGATTAGAGACTTTGTTTTAAGCATTTTCGTTCGCAAATATTAATTTTTACCATTTATTTCCAAAAACTAGGCTGCGAATGAGACCACAAGGAATAAAACGTAATTAATTTAAAATAATACCACGTGAAAGAAAAAGTAAAGATGATTTGATGACTGTGTGAGCGAGACCTCTAAAAACACCACAAAATCACAATTATCTTCCGTCTTACTTTGTGCTCGCGTCACCTCTGGTATCCTCTGTGGATATAACTCACCTTATTAAATTCTAATTCGAAGATATACAACGGTTGCAATGAAAAACTTTTAACTCTATATGCTTAATAATACTCTCTAAAAGAGAATCACTAAAATATAAGCACTCAAATATAAGTAGAATTAACTTTTTCGGCATTATTTGAAAAAGATTTGTTATTAATTGGGACATCTTTTATCTTTTAACTGAGTAAATTTACACAAGCACAATTTTTAAGCGGCACAATCACACGAGACTAATTTATCTGGCATAAAATGTATACGTATATATAGCTTTGTATGTTAATGTTTTTTCTATTCATTTGATATTTGCTGTACCCTCCAGTTTTAAAAGTAGAAATTGACTCCAAATCGTTAGATATTTCCCTAACGAAAAATTTACTAGCTACTACACTAGCCACAAGTAATGCAAAAATTCGCCTTTTGACTCTCCCACTCATGGATATGTTAATGCATTTAACCCCAAAAAATTTTTTGCGAGTGAAAAAAACTGTGTTTTTATTCCAAAGAAAATCAACAAGGAAAAATTTATTTTAAGTATACAACTATTTTGATTTTGTGATGGCGTCAGTTACAATTGGAAAAAAGTGCTTTTCTTTTAGAAAGTTTAAATGGGCAGCAGAAGTAAATTAAAACATTGCATAAAAAAGAAAAATAACAATTAATTGGAAATGTATTAATCACCTTTATCGCGTTAAATGTGTTTGTTGCCTTTCCCTAAAATTGTGGTCGCCAATGTTTCTGTTATTATTCTTTAATTTTGTTAACCATTTTTTTCACGGAAAATATTTCACTTGAAAACAAATGTTCGCCTTATATTCCCGATAACGGCGAATAATTATTTATTTTATCAATAGAAAAATTATTTGTATTCATTAGCGAAATCACTGACGAAGAGTTATGCATATGGTGGCAATTGACTACCGTCAATCTCATCCCCAAGTTAAAATCGTCAGTATTTTGAATTGCGAGTAGTTATGATGGTAGTCAGTGGTAACGATTGGTAGTTAAAGAAATAGCTATTTAAGTTACGTGTGTATTGGTGTAGTGCTGTTATGCGGGTTGAAAAATTAATGCCAATCGTTTCACAGATGCCAAGAAAATTTTTCCAGATACATTTCATACACGAGTGGTCGGCTGAGCCGTGCGCCGATCACAGCCGCATGCATCGGCAGTGGCGCAATTTAGAGAGAAAATTTGGCGGCGGCTGTTAAGCCGGCTATGCGCCGAACAGCTTCGTGCTCTGGTCCGAAGCTTTACTTTAGAGCTGGCAAACTATCGATAGTCACGCCATTCGATATTTTCGATAGTTTTTTGGAAAACTATCGATATTATCGATAGTATCGAGTTATTTTATTATTTTTATAATGTTCACACAGTCACAGAATACACAGAAGTGAAGAAAGTGACAGGTAAAAAAGCTTCTATCAGGTTTTTTAAAATTCGTGGAAAAAACAGAAAAATATAGTGTATTTGATATTGTACTGTGTTACTACTTACCAATTAACACAGCTACTAAAAAGCGTTGTAGTTCTATTGCACTACAAAGAAGAATCAAAACAAAATCGCCGACAAAATTCGAGAGAAAACGAGACAAACAGAAAAATACCATTCCGTCTCGTGACACTTCTGTATATTTTGTGACACGGTAACCACTTTGTTCGGTCTCTGAATCACGATAGCAAATCGAGCCGTTCACACGGCGCATTCGTGATTTGTTTTGATAATTCTTTTTGATTTATACAGATGGATAAAAAAATTAGATTAAAATGATAAATATTTAATTTTATGTTTAATTTTATTCTAATTTTTAAATTTTAACACGCATCTATTTTTTGTTTTGTTTTATGTTTACAACTGAATATTTATGTATGTAATATTTTTTTTTTGATAGCCAATTCAGACAAATTAGCTGCAATTTGTTATCAAAAGATTCAGCAAGATTCAGAATGAAACAAAATTGTTTATAGTTCAAACAATATTCATGCGAATGAGAGAGCAAACCTCAATATGTGCTATCCGTGTGAACATGCTATATGAATGTTAAATTCCATTTTTTAATACATATCGTCGGTTGGTTACTGGTTTGCCGCATCAATAACCGTTACAACTCAAAAAACTAGTTTTGAAAATAATGAGTTTAGTTTTCAATTTACATACAACTCAGAGGATTTACTAATTGAGCGATATGTACTTACATGGATTTTCAATAAAAGAAAATTAATATGTTAAATTTTATCGAGTTTACTGCCGATTTGGTAATAATTTTTTTCAACGATAGTATCGCTATCGAGAAAAAACTATCGATAGTCTAATAGAAACCAAACTATCGATACTATCGATAGTACTATCGATAGTTTGCCAGCTCTATTTTACATATTTGAAATTAATAGACAGACAAAAATTTTGTAGATTGTTTACTTATTTTTCGCGTTTGCTAATTATACACATACACATACATACCATATGAATTGATAATACACATCAAGTAGACATACAGCCGCTGATATGATAAAAATCATACGAAGCAACAAGAAAAGTAGAAAAGAGAAACAGAAAAATGTTCAGTACAGAGGGTCGTGTACTACACACTCTGCATCTTCGCCCCTTCTTCCACAAACTTCGTCTGTCTGTCTTTCAATTGCCCAAATGTAAAAAGGCATTAAATCATAATTTTTCCCGCAAAATTTAATTTAAAATCGCTAGATTTGACGAGAAAATAGCTGAATTGGTAACAACGATCCACTGTGTTGACAATTCATTAACACCTGTGCCCAGTGTTGTCCGATATGGCGATATCTCGCCAAACGTAGCGACAAACACTTGTTTTTGGCGATAAAAATTTTTAAATGGTGGTTGGCGATTTACTTGGCGATATTTGAATTATTTGACGATATTTTTGGCTATATTCTTACGATTTCAATAAAATTCTATTTTATGAAAAAATGAGAAATTTTTTATCTAAGGAATTTTTCCTACAACATAAAATATTTTGTGCACAAGATTCTTAAAGTTGTAATCCTTCATCTAAAACAAAATTGTTTGAAATTCAAGAAGTTTAAAAACAAAATTATGACCACACAAGCTTATTTGGTGGAGAAAACCACCTTTTATAATTTGGAACCAACATTTTGCACGAGCTCTCGCTTAAAGTGTATGATTACAAGGATGCTGCTGGTACTTAACAATTCAAGAATATGATATTAGTACTTAAATACGCATTTGAGGTAAAGTTAATTCAGTTTTATTACAAGATTTAAATAATAATTCTGATCTTTGTGTTCAAGTTCAATTTATCCTACTTAGACCGGTGTTTTAGAATATGTTATTGTTAAGTAATTTTATACGCCAGTATTTATATGTAAACACTTTTCTTAATTTTTCTTAAAAAATATAGCTTTTATGTCTTATGATAGACGTTACGGACTGAATTTTAAATTTAAAAATTTTTGTAATTTAATTACAAAAGAAAAATATTTTTTGGCTAAAATTTAATGTTTTATTGTACGCCGATATTTGGCGATATTCGACAAGTCATTTGGCGAGGAGGCTGAAAATAAATCTGACAACACTGCCTGTGCCCCGTTTCTATAACTTAACATAGTGTCAACACCTGATGGATTTATATCATGATGAATGTCAACTTAATATCATGATGAAAATTCATCCCGTATAGACTTCATTTATTAATATTATGGTAGCGTTATGATATAATCATCAGAGCTCACGGCCTGATAAATTCATCTTGATATCAAATGTCATTTTATGTCTCACTGTGCATTTAACGTTTATTTACTACACAATCTTGGTTTAAAAAAGGCATTACAACAATTATTTGTGACCTAAAAGTTATATATCATGCAAATTAAATAATTTTGGCAAGTAAATATTTTGCAAATATCACGATATAAAATCATCAACGTCTACCCCTTTGTGCTGATATTAATGAAAAAATTACAGTTGCTCTGCCGGCGTTATATTACGAGTTATAATATAAAATCATCAGGTGTGGACACTATGTTACATCTCTATAACCATTTGCATTATTTTTCAGCTTTTTCCTACTGTTGCAGTTACATTCCATTACAGCCGACTAACTGAGACTTCAATGTTTAAACAGAATTGTGGGTATCCCACAAACATTTTCCATACAAATTGACACAAAAAAGCAGCTCCAGAAAGTAGTCGGGAGTTAAGGCTCAATGTAATGTAACTGCAACGTAGGAAACAGCTGATCGATATTTTTGTATGAAAAGTAGCTTACGTTACATTACATCTCTATAACCATTTTCATTACTTTTCACATAACAATATCGAACAGCTGTTTCCTACTGTTGCGGTTACATTCCATCACAGTCGGCTAAAGGCTCAGTTAGCCTACTGTAATGGAATGTAACTGTAAGGTAGGAAACAGCGAATGGCGCGTCTTCTGACCAGCGTTAACGTTGTAAAATTTCAAAAAGTGGCACAAAAAGGGGATTTAAAAAAAAGTGGCAGCCTTAAAAATAAGAAAAATTAAAACAAATCGGCTCATTTGTAAAAACATCAAGAATAAAAATTAGGTTTTGCATGTTTAAAGACTAAAATATACTATTTTTCTGATACAATACAGCCACAAAATGTAAAAATAATTCATATAATAAAAAATTACTTACTCACCGATTAACCGAAATAACAAACTTTTAATTATTTTGTAGTATTACAGCGTGTGTTTTTTGTGTGTTTAAGTACTTGTTTCGTCTCAAATACAAATTTTTCATACAAACAAAGAAGTATGTTCAGTGATTCTCACCTAAGTAAAACTTCAAAATTTTTGGACGTGGCTATAAATAGTTTATTAAAGACTCTGCTACTCTAGTTAAACAAGAGGGAATTGTTAAGTTTTAAGGATTAGATTTAATAAAATACGAATTAAATTATTTTATACCTGCACTCTGCAATATTTTCTTCAAGCAACAGTGTTTTAAAGTACAAAAACGTAAACTAAGAAATTCAGAAATAAACTGTTTTGCAGAATTTCCGTCGTTGACCTCTGCCAGTATGGGTCGGATTATGACCCGCCAACAGAAGGAACTATCGATAATAATACAAGAAATGTTTTAAAATTAATTATTAAAAAAAATTAACAAATAAAACAGGACTATAATGCCATAATGAAAATTTTTATATGCTTAGAGAAATCCAGGAAAAAAACTAAGAAACTAAATGATCTGTATTATAGATTACTTTCAATTTCCTCAACATCTGCGATTAGTTAAAGGATTTTTCCAAGTCACGTTTTATCAAAACTAATTCACTTAAATCCTAAGCACTTAAACCAAATTATTTTTCCGAAAGATTGTGTTAGAAGATCTCTTTAAACTATTGAAGTACTAATATATTTATGATTTTTTTGCTTGATTTAGTTAAAGAATTCTTAGGTGTTTTTTTTTGTTTTGCTAATAAACTCAAATTAATAAATAATTTATGCACTTCTATTTGTAAAAATTACTTGATTTATGAAAAAACTTTTTTAATCGGTTAACCGGTTAATACCGAAATTAACCGATTAAGCTAGAATCTTGATTAATTAATCGAGCGATTAGTTAGTGTCCTCAATTGACTTAACAAATACCGGATCTAAATAAATACTTTAATACAATCAGTCTTTTATCGCTTCTATTAATTCTTGACTAAAACAATTTTCTGAAGTATGTACATATATAAAAATTTTAATAGGAAACTTTTTTAATATATGTATGTATGTACATTGTACATACATACATAAATATGTATGTACATATTTATATTTATATGTCCCTACAGACAGAGGTATAGGAATATAAGCATTCGTGGACGTATTAATTATTCGAAAGAAATGCATAAGCTGAAAAAGCATGACAAAAAAAAGATTTCGCATAAGCTTGCTTACATATTTATATATTAAAACAGCACAACTTCAATATTAATAAAACCGAAAGTACAAAAAAGTATATCTTGATTCAGTAAAAAGTATCAAAAAGTGGCAAAAATTAGAAAAAGTATCAAATTTGGGTGCATTTTGTAAAGGTAGCACAATAGTATCCAAGCAGTCGAAAAAGTGGCAAATTGCTACTTTACATAGGGTCTACACCTAACATAATATGTAAGATGAGATCGTCAAATTCAATCGCAGAGCGAGTTATGTTACGTGTAGACTTCATATTAGTGTTATCTCAATCTTATAAGATTTTTTATGAGAGAGTTGTTATAAGAAATCCCATAACAACAATCTTATGAGATGAATTGTCAAAAAACACACGTACATGAAAATAAATTCGTATGCATGTGTGAGTGTTTCTTAAAATAAATGAAAAACAATGTTTTGGACAATATTTCTGGGATTTTATATGTTCAAATGTGTTAAATTTAATTTGTGAATTAAAGTTTGTGCGAAAAAGTGAAAACAAAATATATAATTATAAAAAAATAATACATGTTAACTCGATGAGAATTTGCATAAAATGAAATGTTATAAGAAAAGTAGAATTACGTTGTCCTGTTGTATGAGATGAAGAGAAATATCGGCATTTTATTTTTGTTATTCTGCCGACGTTCTCTCACATATTATGTCAGAGTTAATCGCAGTTGTAGACGCTATGTTAGTAGCACCAACGGTAACGCTGCTTCTGAATGCATTTCTAAGTTGACTGTGATAGTATCAAATGTGTTGAGGGAGTACTAAGGTACTTTTTCATGTCAAATAGTATCAAAAAAATTAGATCGTACCAAATTCACTGTACCATACTTTCAATAAATTTCATAAATTTTGTAAACAAAACTACAAAGAAAAATAAGCACAAGACAAAATAGAACACATTAGAGAGCATTTGAAGTTTCTACTGTACGTTTCTGCATATAATGTGCAGGCATACAATTGTGGTTTCTTGCCTAAAAGTGCAGCTAAAGCAGTGTTAAGAAATATAATAAAAATGAATGTTTTTATATACTCATATGTTTTATTAATTTTTTTTTCTTACAAAAATGCAGTAATATTTTAAATATAAAATGATCAAAGTGGTTATTTGAACAAATCTCTAACATAGCGTCCATACCTGATGATTTTATGTCATAGCTCGTAATATAACGCCGTCAGAGCAACTGTCATTTTTTCATTAATATCAGCACAAAGGGGTAGACGTTGATGATTTTCTATCATGATGAATCAAACAAATATTTGCAAAATACTTGCCAAAATATCTAATTTGCGTGTTGTTTAATTTTTAGGTTACAAATAATTGTTGTGCTCCCTTTTTTAAACGAAAATTGTGTAATAAATAAACGTTTAATACACAGTGACACATAAAATGACATTTGACATCAAGATGAATTTATCAGTCCGTGAGCTCTGATGATTACATCATAACGCTGCCATAATATTAATAAATTGAGTCTATACGTGATGAATTTTCATCATGATATCAATTTGACATTAATCATGATATAAATTCAACAGGTGTGGACACTATGTAAGGAACGCAATAATTTATTTTGCAATACAGTCTCCTTGCAGAATATAAAATACCGTTATGCTTGTTTTATGTAGCATACTTGCGCCATTTGTACAGTATCAACAAATGTTTGCCGCTACTCAGGATCTGATTTTTTTTATTTGTGACTGTTTATGATTTAGTGTGCGATATGTACTTAAGGTTAGGCTCAAAAGAAGAACCATCATCATTGACGTAATCCATTGCGGATTACATTTATGCTCTTGTGGCATTTTGTACGTTCTTAAGCGATGTATCACAATTTACCCAATTGGGTCTCCAAGTAGTGGTGCGGTATACCCTTCCTAGCCTAAGCGATGTATTGGGTTGAGTTTTTAAGAAAGAAACCATAAACCTATCAAACTTTGTCAGGTTAAGGACATAGTTTCCTCAATATATTTTCTAAAGTTTTTACCATACCTAAAATCCCTTAAATATTCCATATCTATTGAATGCTGAACAGTGACACAAGTACTGTCTTTATTAAATTACTATAAATATGTAAAATAATAAATAAATATACATTTACGGAAAAATCAATTATTTTTAATTGGTTAGTAGACGTTATTTCCTCTTTAACCATTTCGATTTCAATTTTGTTCACTGATATATTCATATTCATAAAAAATAAAGCTTTTAAAGAAGATTTGAGGCTATAAATGCCTCTTTAAGCATCGTAATCTAGTTCAAATCTTCACTTTCGTCATTCTGATAAGAATTTTGCATTTTTTTTTTTACCAATTTCATGCTTACGGCTAGTGATTCCACTTACTGGTAGGCTTTCAGTCAAATCTCTATAAGATTCTACACCATCGCGACGTAATGAATAACAAACTGAGATTTTTCTGGCTGATTACCAATTTTTATGTAAAAAATTGGCAAACACATATTTTTAATGTATGCAGCTAACTTTAATTTTTTTTATGAAAATAATTTAGAATTGGGGAAAATATGGTAAATGTGCAGGTATCTTAAAAGTGCATTTATATTAAAGAATAGTGAGAAAAGTTAATAATTTTATGCAGTTAAGTCCACAGTGAACTTAAACAAAAGTCAGGTGAATCAAAACTACTGTATAACGTTTCATAATGATTACTGATTACGTCCAAATTGGACGAAACCGGCAACTCTGTCCAATAGCTCAGAAGTTACGGAAACGGTTGAGAAACGAAAATGGCAAGAGAAACGAAAACCACGAACAACAATAACATTTAGTTACGGTTTCTACAACACGCGAATTGCAGCTCGAGTGATATAAAAAATAAATAAATAATATAAATGTATATATATTAAAATATTAACATACATAACATAAAATACATACATATATATATATATATATAAATATATATATATACATATTTAAATATATATAATATATAAATAAGTGTGTATGTGTGTATGTATGTAAATCATAACAATACTAGAAATAATACATAAGAATTAAAAAAAAACTGCTTATGAGTATTAAATGCATACATGTATACATGTGTATCTATGTATGTATGTATGCATGTATATCTACATACTTTTGTTGTTACTTCATAAAAATGGATTTATCTAAATGTCAGCTTAAAATGTACATATGTATACTGAAATTGAAAAAAAAAATCAACTAGAAAAATAAATGTACATTCATGCATACATATCGGAAAGTGTTAATAATGCTTATTGATATACTACATACATATATACATATGTATATGTATATGAATAATATATATGTATATGCATATGTATAGTTACATACGTATGGATGTACATATGTATGTATATTAAATTAAAAACGAAAATACAAATGAATATCATAGTACATCAACAAATAGCAGCTGCTAAAAACAATTTTTGTGTTTAATTTGTGTGACAATAAATTCTTGAAAGTTAGCAGCTTCATTAGCAAGCAATTATGGGGATGTGTATAATGTATCTAAGTAGAAATACATATTCATACATATATGTATCTGTATGTGTATAAATTTGTATCTGTCCCTGTAGGAAATGTCACTAGTGATTCAGTACTGACTCACTATTGACTCTGTCGCCAGTACTATTGACGAATTATACACCAGACAATGCTTTCTGCTATTGAAATTTAACTACTGACGTTGGTATTACTGACTAGATAGTTCGTTATGGACCATATGTAGAGTTTGGAAACAGATAGTCACTAGTACATTTTACTACTTCTAGTAGGTATACACTTTTGATAATGAAATTGCATATTTTGGTCACATTTTGGCGTTTAATTAAACAAATTTAAACAAAATGGATTTTATAAATAAAAAACATGCAATCACAGGAACTAATTCATTCATTCGTTCAGCAAGTACATATTTTGTTTGTCATTTCTATTAAATACATACATACATAAATAAATATAAATCAGTGATGTCAAAATTAAAACTATAGTTGTGTGTGTATGAAAAGTTAGAAAAATTAATAAATATTTGGAATAAATGCAGTTTAGTAAAGCAGTTCAATAGAAATTAAAATTAGCCTATGTAATAGAAAACTAAAAAATAAAAAAATAAAATTATATAAAAAAGTTGGCGGCGACCCCTACTTTCCTAATCGAGGGCTCTAAAGTTTTGATAGAAAATGTAGTTTAGTGAAACTGCTCCAAAAAATTAAAATGTCTTTTAAGTACATATTCATTTCTTTCCTTAAAAGTTTTGTAAAATAAAACACATTGAATGTCGCGAAAAGCATTGGTGATGATAGAATATTTTTCGCATATAAATTTTTTCTTTCACTGTTACTACGTTTATACGCAGGGCTTATTTGCAAATAAAACTGTAAATTGTTGCCATATTATTGTTTTTATTGCGACTTACTAATTTAGAAAACTATTAACGATTAACGCACTATTTGCAAATAAAATGCTTGCGGATGCCACACTTACGAATGTTTCCTAATAAAAAATAATAAATTGATAAATATTGCACAAAAAAACATTGATAGAAAATAATAATGGCAATAAAAACAAATGATTATTTGTTATTTTATACATTTACACAATTCTTTTGTAAACATAAGGAACATTTCTATAGAAGTGCTACCAAGTTTTAATACATTTACAATGCCGTAAAAACAGTGAATTAATTTATTTGCAAATAGTGCGCGTATATACGTAATATATTTATTTCATAAATACTTTACAAAGTAAATTTGCAAAGTATTGTTGACCAAATATGGGCGGAGTAACTAGACCATATGCCCAAGATGGTATTAACAGTATAACACGTAATATATGTTTATACGCAAAACTTTTTTGCAAATAAAACTGTAAATGGTTGCCACATAATTGCTGATTTACACAGACATAATTTTGCTGGCATAACATGCCAGTTTGTAGGTGAGAGAGGCAAAGAGAGTGGTTTTTTGGTTGGCATTCAACCAACTACAACCCCATATTAGCAGCACAAAACCAATCCACACACAACTTAAAAAATAGTAAATGTTAAATGAATACGAAAAACACAACACACACAAAGCTGTGTATACGTATACATTTTATGCCCGATAAATATATATCTCTTGTAATTTGAAAAATAACAAAAATTGTGCGGCTTAAAAATTTTTCTCCTGTAAATTACCTCATTTGCAAATTAAATGCTTGGGGTTGCCACGCGTACAAATGTTTACAAATAACATACAATAAATAAATAATTATTATACAAAAAACATTGATCAAAGTAAATAATGAAAGTTAAAACAAATAATTATTCGTTATTTTACATATTTACTCTATTTTTTTTCAACATAAGTAAGTTTTCTATAGAAGTGCTACCAAGTTTTTGTACTTTTGCTAGGCCGTATAAACAGTGAGTTATATTATTTCCAAATATTTTTGTTTGCAAATAGTGCGCTTATAAACGTAGTAACATTTTATTTGCAAATAAAACTGTAAATTGTAGCCAAATAACTGTTTAATTGCGACTTAAGCTGTATTACGACATGTCAAAATATGATGTAGAATATACAAAATCTTATCATGTAAAAGCCAAATGTATAGAGTAGGAGAGAATACGGATAGAAAATTTGACAAGTGGTCGGTAAAAGTTTATTTTCTAAACCATTTTATACTGTTTTCACACCGAAAGTTAAAACCTGGTTTTAACTTTAAAACCATAAACGGCTGATTTTGCGTTCCCACTGCAAGTTTGATAAATTCATGTTTTAAACAACAGGCTGTCTTATAAATTTGTCCAAAAGAAAATTGGAGAAATGCGTGTATTTATTTGATGCTGTATTTTTCAGCTTTTTATAATACTTTTCTGACACCCTGTATAACGGTTGTTTTTTGTTTGCATGAAAAACTCAGAAATTTTAAAATGCACCCTTAAATAGAAATTATTTGATAATTTTTTTAAACTATTTATACAACGTGAAGAAGTGCTTGGAAATCATATTACGAGTATTATATAAAAAATGCGCAAATATATTATAAGCTTAACATTTTTTTTCGCAGATGGATGCCAGTCATGTCGTCTATTTTCACTTCCCAGAGGTTAATGAAAATATTTTCGTTATTTTTCTTCCAAAGGATACTTTTTTTCAAATTTTTTTCATAATTATTGCCGCTACATCTATTTTTAAGTTGAAAATATATCAATTGGTATCTATTCTTTTTCACTGGCATAAACATTATCAGCTGCTTCCGGTCACTTTAACTTGGCAGCACTGAAGTTAGCACGGCGAACACAAGGATGTATTTCATAACACCAACTTAAAACCAATTCAAAAATGGCTTTAAGTTGATTTTAACAAAAACAATTTGTATGGTAAAACCAGGTTTTTCACTATTAACGCACTATTTGAAAATATAATGCTTTACGTTGCCATGCTTGATTGTTTGCTAATAAAACAAATAAATAGATAAATATTGTACAAAAAAATTAATACTAGAAAATAATGAGAATTAAAACAAATAATTATTTCTTATTTTATATACTTTCACTAGTTTTTATAAACATAAGTAAGTTTCCAACAGAGGAGCTACCAAGTTTTTGTACTTTTGCTATGCCGTGTAAACAGTGAGTTAGATTATTTGCCAATAAACGTAGTATGTGAAAAAAGTCAAGTTCCTATCCAAGATTTCAGCCATTAGAAGTAATGAGATAAAAATGTTGACCAAGTTTTTCTTTGGCATTATACCTATTACTACAACATACGATGCATTATATATATAAATTTGTAATCGTCAAGGTGTAATAACATTTCTAAGTAACCTGCTTACTTGACATAATTTTTCTCCACATAAAGAAGTAAATAGATATCGGTTATTATCTTCTGTATAATAAGGAAGCGTGTCAAGTTTCGTGGGAAATAGTATATTCAAATGTGCTGAGCCTAAAATTAACCGAAAATTTATAG
Organism: Nowickia ferox; assembly: GCA_936439885.1. Lineage (NCBI taxonomy): Eukaryota > Metazoa > Arthropoda > Insecta > Diptera > Tachinidae > Nowickia > Nowickia ferox. The sequence continues at coordinate 5,780,025 of OW387028.1, forward strand.
CCTTGCGTTATGGTAACATGTATGCCAAATTTGAATAAAATCGCTTTTGTTAAACGCTTTAGAATTGCTTTTTTATTTCCACCTGGATACAATTTCCGGGTTCTCAGATTTTTCTAGTTAATTATTCACCAACACTTACTTGGGTATCAAATTTCAGCTCTTTAGCGCTATAGCGGAAGTGCTTCGTAATCAATGTGACCAGATCCTAGACATTTTTGCAGCTAAATTGGCTTCAAAAAATAAAGCGAAAAAATGCTACAAAATAATTCAACTGCTAAGCACGTAGAAAAAATTATATCTATTTTTTGTCACTCACATGTTAAAATAACGTACACATGTTTTCGTTCGTTATTTTTAAGATCATATACATTTATTCATTTTCGAATAGCAGATTTTCAGATCTTTACTTATTTTCTTCAAACCTGGCGTAGCTTGAAGTAAAATTACATTGAAATTATAAAATGTTTTCTATAATCTTTAGTTTTATTAGTACACATGTTTTTTGTTATTGCAATTTTTCAGTTTTTGTTATTAACCCAACAGTTTAATATCTTTGCTTGCATTTTACTTATAGTATCAGTGTAAACATGAAAAATACCAACAACAGACTCTTGTTCTCCTTTTTTAAAACACGGAGAGAATTTCATAATATTTTGATTCTACAAAGTCGTAATACTTTGTATTACAATGTAAAGTCACCTTTACAAAGTAAGCCACGATGTCAGTACGTGTCACTAGCATTGTGCTTATATCGACAGAGCAGTTTTAGGCGAGCATGATAATAAATTTACCCTAAAAGTAGACCTGTATTTTAATATTGTTTTATAACAAACAGTTTGCTTTAGACAATAACTGAATCTCTGCTTACATCGTAATCGAAGTTATTAGTAACACATAATATATCATACTACTTTTATACGCGCACTATTAGCCATGTACTGCATGTGAACGAAAGAGATTCATGTCCAACGAAAAAAGGTGCTGCAAGACATTATTTTCAGTAACATAGTGTCCACACCTGATGAATTTATATCATGATGAATGTCAAATTGATATCATGATGAAAATTCATCACGTATAGACTCAATTTATTAATATTATGGCAGCGTTATTAAACAACACGCAAATTAAATATTTTTGGTAAGTATTTTGCAAATATTTGTTTGATTCATCATGATAGAAAATCATCAACGTCTACACCCGGGGGTTGGTATTAATGAAAAAATTATGGATGCTCTGCCGGCGTTATATTACGAGTTATGATATAAAATCGTCAGGTGTGGACACTATGTAATCGTGGACATTATTTATAAATATTGTTCTAAAAAAAATTATTTATAACTATTCATATATATTATTGGAAGTATAATATTGAAATTACGCGATGTATAAACTCAGTTCGCTTGCAAAATTAAAGTGAACAAAACCAAGGGAAAAGTGAAAAAATCCACGTGAAAAATATTATTCACAATAAGGGGAATTAAAAAAGGGAACATATTTCTGGGGAAAAATTATTCACGATTGCAATTTGGGGAAAACGGGAAACATTTTGAGGGAAAAACTGTTCACGATAGGTGTGTATATGAATTTTTGTTCCAAAATATTCTTGAAATCTTATGAAATCATATCTTCGATTAGTACTTTCACAATAGTGGTACTTCAAATCGATGATATATTTGCATATTTCATTAGGATTACCACATCTAGCAGTCAAATTTAGTATGTGGCAAATACATCCATTTGTAATCAAATGTGAGACTATATTCTTGAATCTATTTTAAGCATCACCACATATTTATTCTCAATGAACTATGACTAAAGCCGATTCCAACATACAAGAGCATCTCTACTTCGTTCGCAAACACATATTCGAAATAGCTGCATATCACCTACGCATCCATCACAGCATATATACATACATACATATACATATTGAAAATGTTTATATTGATTTAATACTTCATATAGAAAGTTAAAATTTATTTTTCCATATTTTTGTGTTAAGGAGAAATTCTGAAGGTATTATTTGTGGAAATTGCACTTACACAAATCCATCAAATTGACAAATAACAAGTGTGTATTAATTGCAAAAAAAAACAATGACCTTAGATGAAATGCAAAATGGCAACGTTGTGACTTCATTGAAGACTACCTCTCAAAATCACAATATACAAATGGATAAAACAAATCTGACAAATGAACGAAATTTTCACCAAAATAACAACAACAACATTAGCAGCAATGTAAATAACACAAATTCCCAGCAACAGCAGCAGCATTCAAAACAGGTACGTTTTTCCTCATTAATGTAGAAAATCTATAACATGTGGCAAGGTGCTATCAAAGTATGTATATTGATATAAAATGTATATTGATAGAAAATGCAAAAACAAAAGACATTTTCTTTAATACTGTAAATACCAAATTACGACTCTTCGAAAATTTTTGTGCAACCACAGTATTGCAAACACAAAAACTAATCCTATACCACTACAACACTGTTTATACAAAAATTCGACGTTAGTTTCCAAATACCACAAAGTAGACCAGAGTTGTAGAAAGTGACTTATGAAAAAAGCTAAAATCCGCTGATTTGATCACTGTTAAAAAGGGACAAATATAGTGTGTTTGTTATTGAATATTTTTAGTACAATAATCAAAACAAACAGCAGAAATGTATACCAAAGCATATTTATATAAAGTATATGCAGGTCTACAACAACTAAGAAAGTACAAAAACAACAGGCGATTTGTTTGTGTAAGAATAATGGATGAATGTCAAAAACAGATGAATACAACCAGACCTGGGCAACTTGCATCACTTTTGCGTAAGCACTGATTGAAAAACAAAAATTTTAGTGCAAATTTAAATTTGATGCTTGTAGTGCACTATTTTTTGCACTTAAATAAAATCTGTTAAAAGTAATGAATTAATATTGCATTATCAGCTAATCGCATGACAAAAAATACACTAATTTTGTGTTGCCACTAAGTACATCATGAAGTAATGCAATATTATTGCACTATCACATATTGTACACAGTAAAATTGAATAAAACGTGAAAATATTTTTAGGAGATAGCACAAATAAAAAATATAAAATACACTAAAGTTCATTGAGGGCACTTTTATAAAAAAACTGTCAATATAAATACAAACTAGATTTCAGAACCAATTGAAAAAAATTCAAAAGTTTCATACTTCAAGTACGTTGCATCTCGAGCTTATATGAAAAACCGTGCAATTGAAAAAAGATCAGAACTTAGGTTTTCGTTTATTGTAAAGTTATATCTTAAAAAATGGTGATTTTATAAACGAAAAATACTACCGCTTGGAACAATTTCATCAAGCTTTGTCTTTCTTTATAAAAAACGTGGTGATATGATTTTTCCTCTTGGATGACGATATGTACATAGGAAAAAATTTACATATTTATGTATGTTCGTATGTTTTTATGTACATATGTACACATTTACGTTGTATTTTGCACTATATGTTTCACTGATAATGCAATAATACTATTCATAATGTGTTTAGTGGTGCAAAAAATAGTGCACTAAAAGTAACAATGCAATGTTGATGAATGTCTTTAAAGGGATTTTAGTAAAATGCAAAAAAAAAATTGCACTAATATTATTAAAATTAATGCTAATGTAATAAATTTGCATTTGCATTGATTTGGTTTATTGTGGGAAAATGGTCAATGCATTTGCTTATTTAATGCAATAGTCCCAGATCTGCATACAACAAAAAGAAAATGTATGGATAGACAAAACCAAAGTAAATTTATTAATTGATAAACCTTTAATATGTGAAATAAGTATAATAAAAGATACATATGTACCTTAATAATTAAATATAATTATTCTTAAATGTTTTGTAACACATTTTTTAAGTAAAAATTTATTTAAACTTTTTCACATACGTTGTCAGTATACACAATTGTGTACAACAAAGCAACACAAAACAAAATGGCGTACAAAAATTGTAAACAACTTTTGACATTCAGGCATTTACACTACACGAGAAAAAAATTAATCACCTGAGTACTTGCATATACTTTATATAAATTTACTTTGATGTGTACTTAGTGAAATGAACAATTGAACATTTTTACAAAATTAAATGAAATTTTTGCAGTGTTGAACTAAATAAAACAATGTGTAAAATATTATTAGTATTATAAAAGTGATTAAAATTAGTATCCAAATGCTTACAAACTCAATTTTGAAAATTTTCCTTCAAAAATATTAATTTTTAACTTCAAGTTGCAAAAAGCAAACAACGAATGAGACCACAAAGCATAAATTGAAAATACATTTGAGCACATGAACATTTGCACAAAATTAAATGGAGGAATTTGTGGCAATGAATAATAATGAAAATAACGACACAATGCGAAAAGGATTATTAGTATTAATAAAGTGATTAAAATTAGTTTTCAAATGATTAGACTTTGTTTTAAGCATTTTCGTCCGCAAATATTAATTTTTACCATTTATTTACAAAAACTAGGCTGCGAATGAGACCACAAGGAATAAAATGTAATTACTTTAAAATAATACCACGCGAAAGAAAAAGTAAAGAGGATTTGATGACTGTGTGAGCGAGACCTCTAAAACACCACAAAAACACAATTATCTTTGACAACACTCACTTTTTCTTTTACTACTTTGTTTAATGCATAAAATACATCACAATTCGATTAATCTGATGCCACTATCTCGTTTTTATGTAAATTTCCCAAAATTTTAATAAAATTTCATACTTACATGCGAGTTTGGCCTAACAAATTAAGATAATTATACCAACTAATTGTCAAAGCACGCAAAAAGTTGAGAGTTGGTTAACTTTTCGCTTCGCTTTGCGTTAAAAGTACTTTATGTGACATGTTTCATATAAGCATGTACATTTCATCTTAAGTCCATATTTACATTATGCAAGTCTTATTGCTAAGCTGATTAGTTTGAAGGAGAGAGAGACGAGGGGAACAGTAACGTTTCTTTCCCCTCGTCTCTCTCTAAAGGACTAAATGTCAAAGCGAATCTTGTATCTGACATGGCTTTAACTCTATACCGCTTCAACACCGTAAATACAAAAATTTGATTTTAGTTTGGAAATTTCCATTGTGACGATTTTATAACTTTGTATTTAGAGTATTGTGAGTCGGAAGACGGCCATTCGGCGTTATCATTTTAATGGTATGGGTACATTTAAATTTTGGTAAACAGATGTTGTGCTGATGTTAGTTGTACCCGCAGACCATCGCAGCAACGTCGTACTGATTGTCTTTTTCTGCCTGGGTACTCATGTGTAGGTATAACAAAGAACAATTTTTTTGAACTGAATATTGAAAAAAAAATAAAATTTTCAATATACGTACTACATGTCAAACACATATGAAAAAAATTAATAAGTTTCATACTTTAAGGGCTAATTTCTTACTAATTAGTTAAACTTAGTTTAACATACGTTTGAGTTAATCAAGAAACAAATTTAAACAGGGCTTAGCCACCTATGCTGTTTTTCATAAATGGATTAAGAGTTGCCAATTTAGCCAGAAATGCCATACTTTGTTTTCAATCTAGATGTGGAATTGTTGAAAATATTTTACGTAAATAGGACAACACTTAAAAAGCGATATGATAATTCTTTAAATTTATTAAAAAAAACTTTAATAACTGTTTTCTGAGATTTTTAAGAATTAAAAAAATAATGTAATGACTTAAAAAATAGTGAAGCTCCAAAAATAAACCAAAAAAGCTTATCAAATTTTAAATCCAACGAAATATTCGATAGAATTCCAATTCATTATAAATATTTTTCTCACAATTGTCCTATACAAGTAATTATGTATGTGTTTCATAGTGACTAATCACATAATCGTCATAAGAAACATGCATTTTATTTATGTATATATTTATTTTTTAGTAAAACAGTTTTTTTTCAATAGAATAATATTTAATTCATAATTTTATCACTTGACAGTTCTAACTGAGCAATGTTGCTCGGTTTAACTAAGATTATTAACTATTTGAAAAACATTATTTTAAGTTTAATTTACAGTTAAAACTAGATCTAAGTATGTCGCATCTTGAGCTTATATGAAGCACCGTACAATTGACAAAATATCAAATTCGAATGCCATAATCTCAAACTGAAAAAACGTGACTATTAGACCCCAAAACTTGCATAATTTTATTGTAAAGTTATATCTTAAAATATAGTGGTTTTATAAACGAAACAATGTAACAATTCTCCAAAAAATTTTTAATTTCTCTTGGAAAATTCTAAAAAACGTTGTCAGATTTTTCGTCTTAGGGGACGATATGTGCATATGTATGCAAATATGTACATATGTTGTTTTTATGTATGTCTATTAGGGTGAACTGTTGGTCCTGCTCTAAACCCAATTACTCAGTTCCCTCTAGTAATGACCTATCGGTAGTTTCACCGATCTGTCACATATTTCTTCATCTAACGTCGACCCTATTCTTGCCAGCTCACCGTCAATTTCATTTCCCTCAACACTGCTGGCCAGGAACCCAACATAGCCTGACACTATATTTGTCCATAAGCAAGTTGCGGGCTCTCCTACAGTCACTAACAAGTTTCGATTTGACATTTTGTCCCTTCAAAGCTTTCAGCGCTGCATGGCTGTCGACATCTACGAGGTGTGCTCCTCTGAGCACCTGTGATGCCGATCGAGGCACACCTTTGAACCTTAGCCAGCAATCTCCTGTGACTTTCTTTCCTCAATGCCTCTCACCATACCACACAACCATAGGAAATAACCGGTCTAACAACCGATGTGTAAATTCAGTTTACTATCTTCGGTTGCAGACCCCAGTTCCTTCCTATGGAGTTCCTGCATGCGTAGGAGGCATTGAGCCCTTTATTCTTTTCTGCGTGTTTCTTTTCCAAGAAAGCTTGCTATCTAGGAAAACACCCTCCCATACTGGGCATTACAAAGCTTTCTACTTTGTATCTCCTGGTGAAGAGGACTAGCTTGGTTGATTTGGTTTAGTGTGGGAAAATGTTCAATGCATTTGCTTATTTAATGCAATAGTCACAGATCCGCACGCAACAAAAATAAAAGACAAAACCAAAGTAAATTTATTAATTTATAGATTTATTTCTAACGTAAAATAGAGCTTGCCAAGATGACCATGATGAAAATCTCGAACACTACTTGTTTCACCGTACAGCATTCAGTCAAATTAGAAGACAAATCTTACATCTGGAAAATATACCAGATATGAAACATCTTAGGGGTTCAGGAGACTGGTTCCTAATCTGATTAAGTTTGATAGATTTTTATTGCAAGAGCGCACAACATGCTATAATATCATAGGTGTAGTCCGAAACGGATTGGGTCAGTTATTACTGGCCCTCTTTCAACCTAACCTAACGTAACACACTTTTTGTAAAAAGTTATGGTTAAGGTGGCACAAAGCCCACTGAAAAATTAATGATTTTTCTAAGCAAGTTTTGTCTACATGGCTTACACGCCATTATATTATCCCCCTTGCATATTTTCATCGTGCACAATTTCCGAATGATTTATCCGTTCGTTTTTGAGATATTCTCCCCGCTGAATATTCCCTTTTCCCTAAAGCTGAGTTCGTGAATTATTTCCACGTGAAAAAACTCGCATGTTCGCAAAAAATATGACATCAAAGGATTATATTCCCGTGAGTTGTTTCCCAAAAAATATGTGTATTTTTTCCCAAACGTTTTGTTTGGGAATAAAAAAAGAAGCACAATGTAAGCAATTTTCTTGATGTTTTTAAACTTGTTTGATTTTGTTTTTAAAAGGAGTGAAAATGCATGAATTAATTTATGTTCATTATGTATATACTGCCAAAAATTCTTCATGATTTTCACTTACATACATTAGTTCCGATAAACACAGTGGCTTTGATGCATCTCTCAAATTTTGTCTCCTTATTTTTTTCCAATAAAAATAACATAAATCGGAGCAAAATGCTATTCATTTTGCTGAATAATAACAATTTATTAAAAAAATTATAAAAACACGTAAAAAGCAAAAAAATACAATTACATCAATTTACAATAGCATGTTCGACTCGCAACATATGTTTATTTTATTCCGGTACTCAATACGCAAAAGTAGTTACTCAATACTTTCAGGATTATTTTTTGTAGTATGTAAGCGAAAGTTTTCCTCTAAAATACATTAAATTTATACAACTATGTGTGCGAATTTAAACTTGATGAAAATATACATATGTATGTATGTACAGCTGAAAGCTTCAATCCCAAAAATCTTTTATGCGTGGTAAAAATTAAATTATAAATAAAAAAAATACAAAACAGAAACATATAAAAAGCAAATTCTTAGCACATAAACAATGACAAGTAGAAAAAGAAGCCCCATATGGCTTCATTTCACAGAAGCTGACGGAGACGTAGCAAAATGTAAAGTTTGTAAAAAAAATGATTTCCCACAAAGTTAAGTTTCTTAAACTAATGTGTGTATGTAAATACATACATACGTATACATATATATTAAATTTTAATATGTTATCATTATTATAGGAGGATGAAGCTCCAATTTAAAAAAGCATTTGGTATCTAAGCACCCAACAATTGATTTGAAAACACCAATTGAACCCGAAGGTAGTATCGTCGTACTTAGCGAAGTTTTTGTATTGTAAAACTAATCATCTTTTTATTTTTACTATTTGGAGATACACCATGCTCATCGCAAAAAACATTGGAAGAATATAGTATAAATGTGCATGTATCCAAAACCAGGGAGAACCAAATAAATAAAGCATTGGTAAAACTGGTTACCACGGACTTGCAACCTTTATCTATCGTGGAAAACGAAGGTGTCAAATCATTTGCGAAATCGTTGAATCCGTCGTATACATTACCAAGTAGGTACGTTTTAACTAAAAATCTTATACAGCTGGAATATGAGGAAAGAACTTAAAATTTAAAAAATTACTTGAGTAGTGTCCAATATGTTTGCATAACTACCGATGCATGGACCTCTATCGCAAATGAATCATATATCTCTTTAACGGTTCATTTAGTTAACACTAATTGGAAACTCAATTCTAAATTCCTTACTTGTTTTCAAATGCTAAAAGACCACAAAATTGGGGAATTGAAAACAAAGTTTCATGCGTAGTGTCAGACAATGCCGCAAACATCTTAGCAGCTATTACCACAGCAGGGTGGAACAGCTTACCATGCTTTGCTCATACTCTACATTTGATTGTAACAGACGGTTTAGGCAATAACAAAATCAAAATTCTTGTTACGAAATGTAAAGCTGTAGCCGAGTTTTTCCACCGAAGTATCAAGGCTTCCAATAAGCTAAAAGAAATGCAGGATCAAATGGGAAAGAAAAAAATAAAACTAATCAACTCTACTCCTACCAGATGGAACTCGACTTAATATATGATAGAGAGAATAATTGAAAACCAAGAAGTTTTGGAAGCTACTGTGGCAATATTATATAAGCCGGTAGAACTGTTTTCCCTTGAAGAATGGGAAATTTTAAAAGAACTTTGCAACATATTAACGCCTTTCAATGAAATAAAAATTGAAATCAGCGCGGAAAAGTTTACAACCGTTTCGTGGACTGCAGTCATTTTTGAATACAAAAATTACAGAAAGTAATACTGAAGAAATTACACTATTAATAGAGAAGTATATACATAATATAAATAGACGCTTCCACCGATTGGAATTTAATGAAATTTTAGCAATTTCTACTTACTTGGACCCACGCTTTAAATCAAAAGCTTTTGCGGATCAAAGTGCAATAAAACATGTAAGGGAGAAGATTTCATCATTGTATTCTATGCCAAGCTCTGAACCTCCCGGAATCATTGTAACAAATTCAGAAAGCAATAATTCTATTTGGAATTATTTCGATAAGAAAACGCCCTTTGAAACAACTACTTCAAAATGCGTTATTGAATTGAACACTTTCAGTCATGAGCAAATATTAAACAGAAAAGGTGACCCATTAGAGTGGTGGAACGCACATGAGACAATATACCCAGGCTTATCTATAATTGCAAAAAAGTATCTTCCGATTGTGGCAACCTCAGTTCCTAGTGAAAGGGTTTTCTCCAAAGCTAGTCAAGTACTTACAGATAGGAGAAATCTTTTGAATTCTTGAATGAAATGTTAAGAAAAATATTTTGAGAAATTAATGCACCAGGAGTGTACAAAGTACGTTAAAAATATTATCGTACGAAAACTTGTGTTCAAACTTGTTAATTTTTTATTTTTTGTTATAAATTAATTTATACCGCACTTGATCAACAAGAAAGTATTAACTCGAAATTATAAAGTTACCAAAAACTGTTTGTCGTTATATTTAAAGTGAATTTTCATTCAGGCACTAGCACTTGGTGTGAAAAGAAGTGTTTTTAAATACAAGTAATTTATTGTTTAAATTAAACAGTTAACTTTCGCATTGTTTTAAAGAACAACAATTTTGTACAAAATAACTAAAAGAGTAGTAGTGATGATGTTTTTGCCGTCTCAAGGCATAACAAAATGAGCAAAAAAAACAATCCTACCTCCTCTCAGAGAGCTAATAATGAAAATTATTATGCTCCCCTTCAAACTATCGATAATGATGATGACGATGAAATCATTATTGATGACATTGCAAAAGAAAATGCACCGCCGTTAACAATATTAAAGTGTAAAACAGAACAAATACACGAAATGATGAGAATACTAAAAATAAATGACTACTCAATTAGAAAAATGACTATTGGTCTTAAACTTTACTGCGCAAAGAAAAGCGATTATGAAACCGTGATGAAAGCGTTAGGAAACAACTATGATTATGAATATTTTACATATGCCCAAAAAAATGATAAACCATTTAAAGCTGTTCTTTTAGGGTTCGATAAATGCGACCCAACAAAAATAAAAAGTATCCTTATATCTAAAGGTTTAAAATGTATTGATGTTAAAATAGTTACCAGAAACAAAGCAAACAGAGGTGAGCTGGTCATATTCATCGTATACTTTGAAAGAAAGTCTATTACTCTGAAAGAACTGAGACAAAGCTACCCGTCAATTAACTACATTAAGGTGCGATGGGAATATCAGAAACCTAGGAAATCGAAAGTGACTCAATGCTACAACTGCCACATGTTCGGACATGGGTCTAGCAGATGTAATGTCAAAACATACTGCGCAAACTGTGCTGGTAACCATAAAACCTCAGAGTGCAACTCAAATGTTATTAAATGCGTCAATTGTCAGGGTTCTCATAAAGCTATGTCTCTCGATTGTCCAAACAGGGCCACTTACATTGAAGTCAAGCAAAGAGTCCAAAATAAAAAAAATTCTATACCTATCAAAAACTACTTAAATAATAGAAGTACAGATTACACTGCACATTTTCCAAACTCTTTAAACCAAAAATCAATGCCATCTACAAATTCCTGAAACTTGCACCAGGCAAGCCCAATTAATAATGAAAACCTCTTCACACTTGAAGAACTAAAAACTTTAACTGTCGAGCTCATATCAAATCTGAGCAAATGTAAGTCGCGATCTGACCAATTTGACGTCATAACAAACCTTGCATTCAAGTTTCTTTCACGATGAGTAATGGAGTATTAAAAATGGCTTTGTGGAATGCCCGTGGTGTTCGATTCAAAAAAGAAGAACTATTTCAGTTTATAAACATCAAAAAAATTGATATCTGCCTTCTATGTGATACGTGGTTAAATGATAAAATATCTATAAGTCTAAAAAATTACAAGTGCTACAGATATGACCGTCAACAAAGTAGAGGAGGTGGTGTGGCTGTGCTTATTCGCAAAGATATTGAACATGAATTACTTCCCCTAAAAAACACAAAGGTTATTGAACATATTGGTGTTAAAATTAAAATAGGGATTAACTCTTTACATCTCTACTGCTGTTATTTCCCAGGGGGATCAAGTGCAAACTCAAATCGAAAACATAAATTCATTTCAGATCTCCGCATGTTGTCAAATCCAAACAACAATTTCATTCTGGCTGGTGATTTTAATTGTAGAAACCGCTTCTGGGGATGCCAGAGAAATAACAGCTGAGGCAATATTCTCTATGAGAGACTTCATCCAAATCTGTTGGAAATAGTATATTCCTCAGAACCTACCTACATACCAACACACCCAAACAGACAACCTTCCACGTTAGACATATTTTTAACAAACAACCAACGGATAATATCATCAATTAAAGCTATAAATGACTTAAGCTCAGACCATCTCCCTGTCATAGGAAATATAAATATAAATTACAACCGAGCTGAAAGCAAAACATACAATTTTAGTTAAGCACAGTGGTCTAAGTATGCTCAATTCATAAACAGACATATTACTATACAACAGAATTATACGGAAATAACTGAAGAATCACAAATTGATGAAATGATTTCTTCCCTTAACAGCACAATCAAAGCGGCAATAGAATTCAGTGTTCCCAAAAGCAAGCAAACCTATTATAAAAAACAGCTGCCAAGCCACATAAAAATATTAATACAATTTCGAAACATATATAGAAGAAATTGGATAAGATATATAGATAGAAATGATCAACAGGCAATGATTCGATTGAATAAATCTATCACAAATGAAATTACAAAACACAATAACAACTCGTGGAACAATACCCTACGATCATTGGACAAATGCTCACCGCCTTTTTGGAATTTAACTAAAATAATGAAAAGAAAACATAAAAATATCCCCATATTAAATTGCAATAACGCAAATTTTAGCACACCTGAAGAAAAATGTAATATATTGGCAGACACTTTTAACTATAACAACAATATCTCAAATCATCTTAGTGACGACTCTACTGTACACAAAGTTAATAGTGTCGTAAATAGCTTCAACGATACTGAAATAAACACAATAAACCCAGATTATTATATTTCCGTTCCGTATACATTAAGCCTTATTAAAAATTTAAAGAACAAGAAATCACCAGGCGTAGATGAGATTAATAATATGTGTTTAAAAAATCTACCAATAAGAGCATTACACCACTTAACAAATATATTCAATGCTTGTCTTAAACTCTGTTATTTCCCAAATAAATGGAAAATATCAAAAACTATAGCTATACTAAAGCCAAATAAACCTGCCAAATCTCCACAATCATATCGTCCTATTAGTCTATTACCATCAATTAGTAAAATCTTTGAAAAAGTCAAAGAAAAAATACTTAGTTACGTTGAATCAAACGAAATCCTTACACCTTATCAGTATGGTTTCAGAACACAGCACAACACAACACACCCACTTGTCAAAATCAGGAAACTAGTCAAAAATCATTTCGAAAATGGAAAATCAACGGGAATGGTTCTACTCGACATAAAATCAGCATTCGACACTGTCTGGCATAAAGGACTTATCTATAAGTTAATAAAATTTAATTTTCCGGCAGAAATTATTAAAATCGTTCAAAGCTTTTTCAATGAAAGATCGCTCAACGTTTTCATTGGACAATCTAAGTCACGTGAAGTTAAAATAACGGCAGGATGTCCACAAGGTGCTTGTCTTTCTCCATTTACATCGCTGATTTCCCATCACTTCCAAGATGTATACCTTCAATATTTGCTGATGATACTGCTATACTAAGCTCGGATTTGCTTTCTAATAATATAATAAACAATTTGGAGTTTGCCTTAGTCGAACTTGACAAATATTTTATGAAATGGAAAATAATGATAAATCCTGAAAAAACAAAAGCCATTTTTTTCACAAGGAAGCGCAAATCCTGCTACGTACCACAAAATCCTTTAAAATTTAACAACATCGATATCAACTGGCAAGAAAGTGTTAAGTATTTAGGCGTTATTCTTGATCGAAAATTAAATTATAAAAATCATATTTCATATATTGTCAACAAAATCAACAAAACTACACAAATTCTATACCCCTTCATAAACAGAAAATCGGATCTTTCTATAGAAAACAAAAAAATATTAATCAGGTCTATCTTCCACCCAGTAATTTTCTATTGCACCCCTGTATGGTATACATCAGCATATTGTCACAAGAAAAAGCTACAGGTGGCTCAGAATAAACTTTAAAAAATGATATTTAAGCTCCCTTGGCATTATTCAACGCAAAGACTACACACTCTTGCTGAATTTCCTACTGTTAACGCAAAAATAAATATTCTGAACGAAAACTACTTGAGAAAATGCCAAAATTCTCAATACAATCATATAAATGAACTTTCCTTTTCATAAATTTTTTATCCCTTAGCTTTAGTTTTTCTTTTTATATAAACCCAAAAAACGATTCAAAAAGGTTTTTGATTTCTATTTTTTTCCTACAAACTAAATATTTATTAATTTAAGTTATTCTTAAACTATCATAATTAAATCAAAATGTCGAAGTAGAAAAGGATAATATATTCTAACCTCTTTATACAATTAAACTAAATGTAAACACAATTAATATTAATGAAATACAAATAAATAAATAAATAAATAAAAAGTGAATTTTAAAATCCAAATACTTCATGGTGAAAAAATTCCATTAGAAGTTCCATTAGGAGTTGTCTAAAAAAATTTGTTTAAAAATCACTCAATATTTTGAGTCTTTTTCATATATTTTTTCTATACAAGTCGTTTGTTTGCATTGTGGAAACTGCACGTTAACTTTATTGATATTTAAATACAGTTTTAAATATTTTTTTCAACGTGAGCGTATAAACTCAATATACAAACAAAATTAAATAAACCAATTAAACCAATTTTTATATGCAAATATATATCTATGTATAATAAATATATGGTGATTTTTTAATAACTTTCTTATTAACTTATGGAATAAGGGAAAATTTTACAGTGAATAAAATTTCGAAAATGTCGGTATATGATTTTTGCAAAAAGTTAACGAGTTTATACACCGTTGTGGATCAAGTGCGGTACGTATGAATAATTTTTGTTTTTTATATATACAATGCAATGTTATTATATGTATTGCAGGTTAATATGCCTTAATAAATATTAATTTTGCACCTATAACGTTTGTTTTTACTTTTTAAATGCAAAAATCAGTTAAAGTATTGAGTAGTATCGAGTACCCAATTGGAAAAGTACCAAGTAGTACTAAGTATTCAAAAGTAGGCGTTTTTTACAACACTACTGACTATGACAAATTCAACTAATGTATAGCATATTTTAGTGAAAGGTATTGTACCAAACATGAACTGGGTCGACATTTTGACAAATTCGCTCAAGCATAGAAAGAAGTTGATTAAAAAATTGCTGCGGCGGCGAAGCAAAAAATTTTTACTAAAAGCCGCTGTCTACTAACAATTTCTTAAAAGTAAATTTTTATATGAAACAAAATTCTTGTAGCTTTTTGTTTCAATAAAATAAGTAGTTCTTAGCACTGATTTCAAGACTATAAAAATAGTTATTATATATGTACAGTGGCCGACAAAAATCTACATACGATCCTAATTTCTGACAGCCGGAGCTTCCAACAACAATATGAAAAAAGTAATAATGCAGATTTGTTTGAAATCTTATTTTTTTTAATTTAATAAAAAAGAAAAACTTTTTTTTAGTATAAAAACAAAAAATTATTTACAAAAAAACCAAAAAAAAAAGGATTTACAAAATTCTACATACGGCCAACATGTCGTCGGTTGGTTATTGGTTTGCAGCACAGTATATTCAAAATACATTATGACTTCAGCAAACCAATAGATAACAAACCGACGATGTCATGCTTTATGTTCTGCTTGCTGCTGAATGTTAACGGCTAAGTACCGTAATTTTTTTCTATTTACTTTTCTGCAGTATTTTATATTTCAAATCAATTGCATTTAGTAATACAACTGGGCAGTTTCCAGCATAATTCAGTTGTAACTATAGCCTCGAGGAAAAAAATTTCAACTGATGTGAGAAACCTAGTCATAAAATATAGAAATGAAAATAAATCGTTCGGGGAAATATCGAAGGTGTTGAATTTAAGTAAAGCAACAGTTCAAACTGTATTCAGTAATTTTAAAAGCACTGGTTCTGTTGAAAATATACCGCGCAGTGGTCGCCCTAAAAAGCTTACTCGCAGAGATGTCACCTTTATAATGAAACAAGTGGAAAAAAAATCCGAAAGTGAATGCCACAACTCTGGCTCAAGAGCTAGCAATAAGATCAGAACAATTCAAAGGACCCTAAATAATAATGCTTTCAACAGCAGAACTCCGCGCAAAAAACCTCTTATAAGTGAAAAAACCGAAAACTTCGCTTGGAATTCGCCAAAATGCATATTGACAAAGGATTTGACTTCTGGAAACGAGTTTTGTTTACAGATGATTCAAAATACAATATTTTTGGAAGAGATGGGAGCGCAAAAGTTTGGAGAAAAGCTAATACAGCGATAAATTAAAAACTTAGTACCTACTGTAAAGCATGGTGGTGGCAACGTGATGGTTTGGGGTGCTGTTGCTGTATCTGGTGTTGGAAATCTATTTTCTATCGAAAGTAACATGAATCGTTATCAATATTAGTCTATTTTAGAACAAAATCTGGGCGCATCGGTCAATAAATTAAATCTTGGTCAGAGTTGGGTTTTACAATAAGATAACGACCCCAAACACACCCCACAATTTGTAAAGGAAAAGGAAAGGAATGGCTCACACCACCACAAAGCCCGGACTTAAATGTCCTTGAACACGTTTGGGAGATTTTGGAACGTGCAATCAGAAAACATCATATTACCAGTGCTCCAATGCTGAAAAAGGTGCTGCAAAAATAATGACTAAGAATTACGTCGATTGGATTGGAAAATTTAATTACTTCAATGCCAAGACGCTTGCAGGCCGTTAAAGATGCCAACGGTGGCCCAACCAAATACTGAATTTAGTAATAAAAATATTATTTAATGTTTAAATGAAGTTTTTTATGTTAGCTTCTTACAAGCCCTATGTAGACTTTTGTCAATGCTATTTTTTCGTTTTTTGTCAATGTTTTTTAAAGTTTATATTGAAGTTAGTTATTTTTTTGTTTTCTATTAATAAAACCAGATTTCAAACAAACCTGCATCATTACTTTACTTCATAATGCTTTTGGTCTCATCAAGTGGGTGAAATGATGATCGTATGTAGACTTTTGTCGGTCACTGTATGTATTTCTGTTTGTAGATACTTTTCCCTTTTTAAAAGGAGCAAAAAGACCCCTGCTCCACAAAAATGGTCCTCTTACTGAAGCGTATTTTTTTAGAGTGTCACAACTTTCAGTTTCTTTAAGTAAATCAATTGCAGCGCCCGCTGGCATGTGGCTCTGTCCTGTTGGAACCACATATCAGCAAGATTAATACCGCGTAATTGAGATACGAAAAAATTTCAAATCATGTCCTATACCGTTCACTATTGACAGTAACATTCTGACCATCATCGTTTTTGAAGACATATGGGCCAATGACTCCACCAGTCCATAAAGCGCACCAAACAGTAATTTTCTGTGGATGTAATGGTGTTTCGACAGAAGCTTGTGGATTCTCCTCACTCCAAATGCTACAATTCTGCTTATTTACGTAAAATAAAATTTTCAATGGAAGTTCAAAATCAATATCAATTTGTGCATCAGCCCATTCGCCGAACAATTTCCACGCGTTGCTCTGGTGTAAGTCGATTCATAATGAAATTTCAAAGCAAATTAAACAAAAAGCAACTATCAGCTGCTAAATGGGTGCTCAAATAACGCAGTGATTCCAACTCGAAGCTGTGACACTCTAAAAAAACACCCTATATTTGACATCAATCAGCTCATATAAAATGTAAGATTTGCATATTTTCGATTATCGATTGAACAATGTTAAGAAAAGGCAGTGTGGTGGGCAACTTCTATTTCCCTTTAAATGACACAACATTTTTTTTATTAGGACCAGCACTTTGAACTTTGACTTGTACTCATGCAGTGCATTATGTCAGAACTAACAAAACAGACAATTGAATTTTTATTTGGTATTTTCTGCCTGAATTAGTCGTTAGAACCACGTTTTTCTCTTATTTTTGTGTTGCATATACACAAATGTTCAAAAACAAACAAGAAATTGTAAATATATATTTTTTTGAAATTTATTTCCTGGTGGTTTATACTGTCTACATGCACTTCATTGTTGCTTTAACAAATCTTCAGTAGACTTCAACCACACATTTTGAACAGTCACAAACCTCTTATTGTGTTCATAGACTTTCAAAAATTATTTGAGAATTCACAAATGAATATATATTTTTTGAATATTTTTCACAAAATGCAAGCAATCCATCAATTCCATGTGAAATTTATAGCCGTCAGTTTTTATTTCAGCAGCATTTCACACAAATACACCTCGTCACAAAAATTTATAGCAATAGTGTAAAAAATAACGATTTTATAAGCAGTTGTAAAAGCTGTTGTACTGTCTATTATTATGTTTCTACCTTCTCCTGTAAAGTTCCAATTATTTGAGTTATGGCCTTTCTACTTGTGACCACCGATATCAAGTTTTATAATCTGGATAAAATGTTAATGGCTGTATTATAAAATCACATTAGCTAATTAGTAACAAACATAATTAAGTTTAACATTTCTTAACGCACTAATTTTCCCGAATTTTTATTTTACTTATTCAGTAAAATATATTTTTGTTAAAAATGCATTGAAATTTGTCCTATGCGTATTTCACTGTTGCAAATGCAGATCATCAGGGAACCTTTACCTTTACTTTTCAATATATTTTTAACAAAAAAGGATTTTACTGAATAAGTAAAATAATAATTCGGCAAAATTAGTACGGAAAGCAATGTTAAAATTAATTGTAACAATTTCCAAAAAACACTAATAAAAAATTTATTTTTATTTCGTTTTAGAATGATGTCACAATATCGTTTTTGAGAGCTGCTCGCAGTGGAGAAATAAAAAAGGTGGTGGAGTTCTTAGAGAGCGGCCAAATAGCAGATATTAACACATGCAATGCTGTAAGTACTTGAACTTAAAGAAATTGATTTAATTAAAATACTAGAGTAAAGTACCACAACAATTTGGAGTCGATTCTAAAATTTCGACGGCTGTTTTAAAGGTAAACAGAATACGTTGTAGTAGTCGTTGCAGTAGAAGTTGAAGCTCTAAATTCCATGTCTCGCAAGAAATAGTCCCCATAGAGCAAGTCACGATTTTGTCGAGCGACTTACTTTGCTACGCGTATACATCAACTTTGTGTCCCTAGGGTTTCTTGACAATATTCGTCGGAATCAATCTCCTTACAGTATTTTGTCTATGAGACCTTTTTTGCCCCTTTGAGTGACTTTCACCCTATTGAAGAATCTTCCTACCGAATACCTCAGATCTCTCAGGCCTTTGGTACACCATGAAGGCTGCTTGCTCTCTTTTACATTGGAAAAACAATGGGCACGATAGTTCAAAACCTTCTCTACAAATATTACTCCACCTCCTACTTCACTCTCTTTTGTGTCTCCACTCCCTGTGGATTGTCCCTGGCTCTGCCTCCAACAGTGGCGCTGTGGGTATCACTCCTTTCTCAGTATATAGGAATTGCTTGTTCTCCCAGAAAGCAATTAAAATAGATAACGATAGATAACGGAATTTCACCACAAGGGGGCGTTGTAGGCAGTAAAGGTTTGTGTCTTTGCTAAATACTGGTATTAGAGTTGCCATATGGTCGTGAAAAAGGGTAAACGGAGTGTGTATTTGCTAAATAATGGCGTGAGCGTTGCCATAGTGAGATGAAAAAAGGGTAAAAAGGATAGTGAATTGGCTAAATGAAGCATGTTGATGCCAGATGGCAACGCCGTAAATAGGTGAAATGTGTGTGAGTTGGCTAAGTCTTGATCAATTTATCTGAGTTTACCCAAAAGTAATTAAATTTATTTTAATGGGTTTTGGGTAAGCAGCTGTGTGCTAGATAAGTGTAGATGACAGGGTGGAGAAAGGAGAGATAATAGCGGGTTGTGAGTTTGCTAAGTCTGGATCATTTTGGCTTACCCAAAAGTAATTAAATTTATTTAAATTGGTTTTGGATGAGCTAAAAAAGTTTTGGTGTGCTAAAGAAGTCTAGATGGCAGTAGTGGAGAAAGGAGATAAAATAACGGATTGTGAATTGTTAAGTGCTAATCGATGAGGCTTGGCTTATGGTGCTAAGTAGTAAATGGAGTTGGGATTTGTATTTAACGCCTAATAGTATGCAGCCATGAATTGTAGTTGGAATTGATAAAGTTATTTTGTGTTGTTATACACGCGAACCGCAGCAAAAAAAGTTAAGATTTTTTTCATACTTTTTATTCGAATGCTTTGAGAATGGTAACGGCTAACAATAGGTTCTTTTGTATACAGGTATGATGATGATGATGATGATGATGATGATGATGATGATGATGATGATGATGATGATGATGAGCCAGCCAAGGCATTAGTGGTAGTATTGGTGTATGAGTTTGTTTTATCGAATTGAAAAGAAAGTATTTGATGATTTAGGGAAAATATGTACATATGTATGTTATTTAGTAAAGGCACATGTCATGTGTTCGTATACAATTTCTAATTGATATTTTTGTTTAATTATTTCCATATGTAAATTCTATTATTTTTTTTTATATTGTTAATTTTGTTAGAAAAAAATGTGTGAGCGGAGATTCATAGTAAAAAGGAGACGAATTCCTAGATTTGTGAGTGCATGTGCGAATAGAAAATATGTTAATTAGGGTTAGGATTTTATATGTAAGTAAACGGGATGTAATAATTTGTGTGGGTTTGATCGGCCGGTGTTCGTATAAAAATTGTAGTTGATATTTTTGTTTAATAATTTGCATATGTTAATTCTATTATTTATTATATTTTTTTAATTTTGTTAGACATTTTAGTGCGGATATACATAAAAAGGAGACGAATTCCTAGATTTTACAAATCTTGCATGTGCGAATTGAAAATATGTTAATTAGGGTTAGGATTTTATAAGTAAACGATCGTGAGTGGAATAGGAAAGGGTTTAAAATGTAGTGAATTTGGCCAGCGTTACACGTGCATGTATGTATGTATGTATGTATGGAGTGGATGTGTGTATGAATATGAGTGTGGAGTGAGGGAACAAATGCAATGTTTATGTGCATTAGCTTATCTATTGATATTTTGTTTGTATTATGTTGTTGTTGTTGTTGATTTTGAGTATAAAGGTCCAATCGTGGAACATTTTAAACTTAGTTAGTGAAATTCAACTTCAAGTGCTATCAACTAAATAAAAAAAAAAAGTAGAAAACTTAATTAATAAATAGAGAGAGAGATATATGTGTATATCTTGGATATGAAAAAATGTATAAATAATTTGTACTGGTGTATAAAAGTTCACAGTTTAATATAAGTTACAAAACAATGAGCACCAACGAGGAGTTAATTTCTACTTTCAATAAATTGAACGCCAGGCAGAGACTTAGTGTGAAGGATATGCTATCTCTAGAGGAGTATCACATAACTGGAGCTGAGCGTATTACTACCAAGTATGGGGAAACTATTGTCTTAGAACTGGGAACGAGCATTTTATATTTACCAAAGAGGTTTAATTCACTAAGTGATAAGGATATTGAAAATTTATCTACGAGCGCTTATCTTATTTCTAAATATCCTATAAATGATAGCAATAATAGTGATTTATACAGATTATAGTTGAAGCCAGTTCCTCCTGTAAGAGATTATTATCCTTTTGCTACATTTAAATAGAAACTATTTAAAAAGTGTTTAAGGATATATTTTAAATAAAAACAAGAAGAAAAAAATGAAATTGCAAGAATATTAGTTTAATTCATACGAATTCAACCATATAAAAATATACATACGTAAGTATATAACACGAGGATTTGATAAATCAATGAGTAGTTTTCATTAAGATTTTAAACTAGAACGATGGATTTTATAAACGATTTTTTACAAGAGTTCGGAAATATAATTTTCGAAGAACATTTGTCTTTTCTTCGGGCATTCAAAACTGATTATGAGAATTTTGATGATAGAATACCTTGCTCTCATGAAGAAAATTCAAATGAAGACGTTGTTGGTGTGTGTACGTGTTACTTTTTCATATGAAAAAACTAAGGGTGAAGAAGATTATTGATACATATAGAAGCTTATTTCATCACTTTTTATCGACTGCCACCGCTAGCCGAAAGGAAGATTGAGACGAATTAATAAACATTTTCAAACAAAATTTTTAATTAAATTTTATAATTTACATTAAAAAAAAATAAACAAAATGTTTGAAAGGAAACATAATTTAAATATTTATTTTTCTTAGACAACATATCGCACTTAATCAACAAGAGGGTATTAAGTAAAAATTTTCAAATTTTCAGTAGAGACGAAAAACTGTTTGTGGTTACATTTTGAGAGTATATGATAATCCGAATATATCATAGTAAGCAAATTCCATTTGCAAATATATTTATATATTTTTCATTTTAAAATCTTGCAATTATTCGGGAAGAATATCTATGTTTTGAAAAGAGTCACAACTCAGAAAAAATCTGAGCAATTTTTTCATAAAACAGTCACATTTCAAATTAAAATCATAAAGTAAAACAAATTTTATCAACAAAAGAGTAATCGGAATACGTTGAAATTTTTACAGTAGATATATATTAATGTTGTTAGTTGATTTCTTGCAAAAAGTGAAATTTCAAAAAATTTGCGTTAATACCGTCTTGTTGATTAAGTGCGATATATGTATGTATGTATGTATGTATGTATGTATGCATGTATGTAATTGTATACGATAACTTTGGAACGTTATATTTCTTTATCTCATACGATTGAGGTATATAGGTCCGAAGCAATTGACAATGGAAAGAAGCAGAAACCTGTTGAGTTAAGGTTTCTAGATTCTTTCAGGTTTATGGCATCTAGTTTAGATACTTTAGCTGGAAATTTATCTGATAAAGATTTAAAAACAGTTAAAAGGTTTTTCCCACAACTAGATGAGTTTAATCTCATGAAGCGAAAAGGTACTTTTCCATATGAGTATGTTAATACATATTCCAAATTGGATGATGACAAACTCCCTGGAATTAATGAATTTTTTTCTAAGCTGAATAATAAAAAATTTTCAGAAGAAGACTATTCACATGCACAAAAAGTATGGGAAACATTTAGTTGTAGAACCATACGTGACTACATGAGTTTATATCTTAAAACTGATGTTCTTTTGCTGACAGATATTTTTGAAAACTTTCGAAAAGTTTGCAAAAGAATACATTGTCTTGATCCACCTCGTTATTATACACAAAAAAAAATAAACAAAATGTTTGAAAGGAAACATAATTTAAATATTTTTTATTTTTCTTAGACAACATATATGTATGTATGTATGTATGTATGTATGTATGTATGTATGCATGTATGTAATTGTATACGTCAACTTATGTATACAATGACAGATAGATAGAGCATAGTATTCAAGATATTTCCAAATATAAAGGGATTTTTTAGAGCGAAGTCATCATCAGTTTAAAATTCACTTCCGAGGTGCATAGTAAAAAAATTAAAATTCTCTTTTGAAAATGGAAAATAAAATGAGAAACTTTTTCGAACAACCAAGGAAACCTCAAATACAGGATGTGGTTTTTGAGCTGGAGTACTTCCTGAATTTAAAATTAAAAATTTCTTGTGTTTTTTCAACTCTAAATGGATTTAAGCCAATGATATGGCTACATTATAAAAATAAACATTTTATTGGATTGGATCGGGAAGAGTGGCTACGTTTAATGCACTATAAAACCAGTGCCCTTACTCAGAAAGCAGTGTCCTTTCTCAGAAATAATTTTTAAATTCAGTAAATTTGATAGATGACACTACTGAAAGGAATACAGCCTATATAGTTCAATATAAAAACGGTAGCTATCGTTTAATTATTCAGCAGGACAACTACAAAATTAAAATAGAACCAGATACGTGGAAGTCTCTACTTGGTATTGGAATATTTCTAACTTCAATTTTATATTGGAACTGCATCCTCAGGAAACAAATTCTACATTTTTATTATGATTTTTATATTCCAAAGTGTTCTATGTTAAGAAAAACTAGTATACAACTGAGTGAAATAAAAGGTATTAATGAAAAAGATATTGAGGTTGATCTGACACGTCTTTGTTACGAAATAGGAAAAAAAATGCAAAACAAAATTGTAACAGACGTAAAAATACACAGACTATTGCTAAGAATGGATAATAAATGAAATAAAAACTATAAATAAATTAATTAAACAAATTTTATTTTTTCTGTTTTTTTTTTATTCCACATTGTTTTTTATTTGGGATTTTATTGAAAAGTTTAAACATAAATGTCCACAATTAAATCCATGCAATTTCTGATATCTCTTATAATTATACTTTATATTGTTTCCCAAATATCTTAAAACTTCTAAGGGTGGTTGATGATTACCAAAACTATCAAAATATTCCACATTATTATTATTTTTATAATATGCTACCCAATGTGTACCATTTCCGGTATTAGAGTCTAAGTTGATAATTCCACATTCTATCCTCCGTGGAATATTAGGAAGTTCATCTCTCATATAAACTCCTCTAAAGTGAAGAATATGCTTCTTTCCAAAAGTTCTTAAATCCATATCTGTTAATGGTCTGTTGGGTAGCTGATTTAATAGTTTTTTGATGTAGTTTTTGTATAAAATATTCCATATCCCTTTTTATAACGTTTCAGATAGAGACCTTTTCCTATTGCTATTGCCTCTAATGCTCTGTTATGACGTTTATTTTCTTCCAACTGTTCTCTACCATTTTTAGCTATAGTAATGGCTTTAGCAATTTGTGAACCTCCAGAAGCCATTGCACCTAATGCTCCAAGTGCTGTAAATATCGGTATCAAAGGTAATAAGCCGCCAATTTTAGGAACTCTGATAATTCTTGGAATTTTTACTTCCGATTTTTTTCCAAGAAAAGAACGTTTAATAACATTTCGCGCAGTTTTTATACCATCTTTTGTATCTGTAGGCTTATTTTTTCTTAAGATAGTTGTAGCTGCTTTAATCGCATTACGAAAATGGTTTTGCTTACAAGTTTTCTTAAAGACTTTGGATTTAACACCCAAACCAAATTTTACTTTAGATTTCATTGCGTTTGTTACAAGGTACGAATTTGTTTTTTCTCCGAGTGTGCTGTCTTTAGCTGTTACCCTCTCCCAAGCTTTATTAGCTAGTTCTCTATCTGCCTGATGACGTTTTTTAATATCAGTACTCTGAGAATAAGCAATATCATTAACTCGACAAGCAGCATCCAATGGATTAATTCCTCTATCTCCTCTCTTCAACCGTTTTTCTAATTTTGTTCCAGGTCCACAAAATTGATATCCAGGCAAATGAAGTTCAACTGGTAGTGAATTAATCAAACTGTTTACCAGTCCTTTTCCTTGAACTGTCTGTTTCGCATTAAATTTTTTATTTGAATACACAATCATTTATACTTTTAATTATTTCTGTAAATAAATTCAAACTTGTTTAATATAACTTTCAGTTGTAAAGATGCATTTGATTAAGCAACATTCAAATATCTTAGTAAGAAATTTCGATTTCATTGAATACAATAGTCGAACTAAACACAGTTGCCTATTACCAAACTATAAGAGCATTGTGATCAGCAAGGATGATGATGTATGGAATGGACGCTATAGAAAAGGATTTGATGTTTTCATTCAACCTTAGTTATAAATATTCATTCAACTGCTGCGGACATTTTCTAATTAAAAGCTATTTAGCTGTTTAAAAAAGCTGTTTAGCTGTTTCAAAAAGCTGTTTTGCTGTTTAAAAAAGTTGTTTAGCTGTTTAAAAAGCTGTTTAGCTGTTTAAAAAGGCTGTTCCGCTGTTTAAAAAAGCTGTTTAGCTGTTTCAAAAGGCTGTTTAGCTGTTTCAAAAAGCTGTTCCGCTGTTTAAAAAGGTTGTTTTGCTGTTTAAAAAAGCTGTTTAGCTGTTTAAAAAGCTGTTTAGCTGTTTCAAAAAGCTGTTTAGCTGTTTAAAAAGGCTGTTCCGCTGTTTAAAAAATCTGTTTTACTGTTTCAAAAGGCTGTTTAGCTGTTTCAAAAAGCTGTTTATCTGTTTAAAAAAGCTGTTTTGCTGTTTAAAAAAACTGTTTAGCTGTTTAAAAAGGCTGTTTTGCTGTTTAAAAAAGCTGTTTAGCTGTTTAAAAAGCTGTTTGTTACTAACTGAGCTATTCTCCAGCAAGCCAACATGGAAGAAAGTATATTAAAAGAACTAGTGAAATCAAGAAAAATTCTAAAAAAGAAATTCGACAGTATCAAACAAGGTGAAGCAGAATCGTTTAATAAATTAGAACATACATTTAAACCTATATCAGAACCACTTAAAAAACTTGTAAAATTATCTGATGAAAATTCATTATATCCAATGAAATTTTCTGATGAAAGAATTAAATCTGAAAATTATAGTAAATTTAAAGGACATCAGAAAACGATTATTGCCAGTACTCCCACTAAAAAAGAGTGTTTTAGTCCTTTACCAGGGAAAAGTGAAAATAAAGAAGATTCACACTTGAATGAATCATTTTATTCCCAACCTGATGATTGGAAATTTAATTTAACAGATTTGTTTGAAAACAAAAATCTCGATACCATATTTGGGCCTTATAAGGATGAAGATGGTGATTGGAAATTTGGAAATTCATATCTTAAGCTAAGTGATGACAAAATAACCATAGGAAATAAATCTTGGGCATTAACTCCAGGCCTTTATTCATTACTATTTCACAAAAGGCCGGAACAGTATGACTCAACTGAACTAGATATATATAAACGAATTTTGATTGATACAAATGCACATAGAGTAAACTACGATCCCAGTAACCGACTTAAAGGAAATAGAGGTTTCAAATACAAAGAAATAATTAATAAATTATTTGCTACTACTCACATTGGTGAAGGTTTAATGAGAGTAAAGCTTAATAAACCAAACTATATATACTAGGACAATCCTAATGAAATTGTAGATCGATTGAGACTGTTAATAGCATCACAACAAGCTGGAAATAATAATCATTCTAATGAAATAGTATCAATAATTGAAGAATTGAGAGAAGCAAATATAATTGAGTAGAGGTGATAAAACAAAGAGTATGACTGTCGACAAATTCGGTCATTATTTTAATCAAAGGTCTAGTAACGAAGGAAGAAGAAAATATCTTTTGAAGCATTTTGGTTTTACACTGGATGGAAATAAAATAAACATTGATAATAAAAGGATTATAAACGTAGCTTCACCTTTGGATGGACTTCATGCTGTTAACAAAGCTTATTTGATTTTACAAATAAGACATATGAAAGACAATTTAAAAAGGGGAATAAGTGAAGAAATTGTACTGCTAAGAAATGAAATAAAAGATTTAAATAAGAAAATAATAGATATATATAACGTAATGACAACAATATCACCATACAATGGAAAAAAGAGCAGTAGTTAATGAGCTTCATTCACGAGCGCGGAAGAACTTCTTACGACGCAGAGTTATTATGAAAGGAATTGATGATCTCTGGCAAGCCGACTTGGTAGAAATGGGAAATTATTCAGCATATAATAATGGTTATAAATATATGTTAACTGTCATAGATACATTTTCAAAATATGCGTGGGCTGAAGCAATTAAATCTAAAACTGCCTCAGAAGTTTGTAATGCATTCAAGAAAATACTTGGTATGAGGCGTGTTCCTAAAAATTTACAGACAGATGATGGTAGAGAGTTTTTCAATAAAGATTTTGGAGGGTTGATGCAAAAATATTCAATTAATCACTACTCTACATGTAGTGTAATGAAAGCTTCAATTGTTGAACGCTTCAATAGAACCTTGAAAGAGATGATGTGGAAAGAGTTTAGTAACAACGGAACTTATAAATGGATTGATTTTTATAATGGTTGGATTAAAAAGTATAATAAGAAAAAACATGGAAAAATAAAAATGGCACCAAATGACGTAACTCATAACAATGAGAAGCATCTCTTGAATACTGTATATAGTAATTTGAAAATTTTCAAGCCTTCACGATATAAAGTTGGAGATTACGTCCGCATTAGTAAATACAAAAACGTTTTTGAGAAGGGATACACTCCAAACTGGACAACGGAAATATTTAAAATAAGATCGATACAGAACACTTATCCTATAACATTTTTGTTGGAAGACTATCAAGGACATGAAATTAAAGGAGGTTTCTATAAGGAGGAAATACATAGCACACGTTTTCCGAACACGTTTCTGGTTGAAAAAGTATTGAGAACTAGAGGAAATAAGGCATATGTTAAATGGTTAGGTTTTCCAAGTCAACATAATTCATGGATAAATAAAACTGAAATATTATAAAATAAGCAAATAAACTAGAAATAAACTAGAAATAAATTAAACAACTACTTTAAAGCATTATTATTTCACTTACAATTGAGCATTCACCATGTCAATAACATTAGCATTAAGCGGAAACTCTTCAATTTTAAAAGCAAATTATTTTCCACCTATAATTTTAACGGATGAGTATGAATGCTCCCTAATCGACTTCCATTCATATAATTCTATTCCGAATGTAGACTACGATAATAATCTTTTCCATATTGGAGATGCAGTTATTGAAATTCCCATAGGGTCTTATGAGTTGCAAGACATTGTCGATTACATAACTACACAATATAAAAAAACAAATTTTAATAAAACCATAATAATTGAACCGAATAATAATACTTTACAAATAGAAATTAGTTCTTCACACGACATAATTTATTTTAATCGAACGCGATCAATTGGTAAATTGCTTGGTTTTGCGGAAAAATCTTTAAAGGCAGGAGTAGTACATTTATCTAATCAAGTTGTAAATATTCTGAAAGTTAATGTTATAAAAATTCAATGTAATATAATACAAGGAGCATACATGATTGACTCTCCAGCACATATACTTCACGAGTTTGCTTTAGACGTTCCTCCAGGTTATAAATTAGACGTGAACCCTAATAATCTAGTTTATCTACCAGTAAACGTTAAGGAAATAACATATCTTAAAATTTGGATTGTTGATCAAGAAGGACGTTTAATAAACTTTAGAGGTGAAGAGATAACGCTAAGGTTGCATTTGAGGCCAAGGCAAAAATGATAATTTAATAAAACCACAAGAAGAAATATCAATCTGAACATTCCTGCAGATACCGTTAAAGCTATAAGACCGAAGTTAACAGAAGAAAATAAAAGATTCTTAAAGCTACTTAAATTTAAAGTAAACAAAAATGTCTGATATACTTAACGTATTGGAGCAACCGCTTTCGGACGAGAGTATAACAAAAAAAGACTTTCATAGTTATGTACCATATATTCAGTCATTTAAAAACAATGATGAAATTCGAATTACCCTACAAAATCAAGACTTATATGTTCTACCTTCGGAAAGCTTTTTATTTATAGAGGGAAGTATAAAGAATAGTAAAGGTGAAGAACCGTCAAATATAAGGCTGAAGAATAATTGTGTTGCATATTTGTTTGATGAAATACGTTATGAAATTAATGGAGTTGAAATTGATCGAACCCGATACTTGGGAACATGTAGTACAATCAAGAATTATGTTTCATTAAACCAATTTGAAAGCAATATGATGAGAAATGCTGGATGGTGTGTTTCTGAGGAACTAGCTATATCTAAATTCAATTTTTGCGTACCTTTAAAATTACTAATGGGATTTGTGAAGATTTCAATAAAATTATATTGAATAGTAAACATGAACTTATTCTACTACGAAGTTCAAGTGACACAAATGCATATTATTCAACAGATGCAAATGCAGTTCTCAGTTTATCTATTACAAACATAACATGGAGAATTCCACACGTTCAACTTTCAGATTCTAAGAAACTACAAATAATGAAGGTTATTAAAGGTGGCTCTTCTTTACCTATTGCATTTCGCAGCTGGGATTGTTATTTCAATCCCACTTTTGCTGGTGGAAGGAATCACAATTGGAATGTAAAATTATCACTGAATAGAGAGCGGCCCAGATTTATAATATTAGTTTTGGAAAATGACAATAAATATATTCATTCAGACTTAAATGATATTAAAGTACACTTAAATTCAGACTCTTATCCATATGATCAAGACAATGTATTCTTTTGCAAACTTTTCGAAAGTTTTCAAAAATATCTGTCAGCAAAAGAACATCAGTTTTAAGATATAAACTCATGTAGTCACGTATGGTTCTACAACTAAATGTTTCCCATACTTTTTGTGCATGTGAATAGTCTTCTTCTGAAAATTTTTTATTATTCAGCTTAGAAAAAAATTCATTAATTCCAGGGAGTTTGTCATCATCCAATTTGGAATATGTATTAACATACTCATATGGAAAAGTACCTTTTCGCTTCATGAGATTAAACTCATCTAGTTGTGGGAAAAACCTTTTAATTGTTTTTAAATCTTTATCAGATAAATTTCCAGCTAAAGTATCTAAACTAGATGCCATAAACCTGAAAGAATCTAGAAACCTTAACTCAACAGGTTTCTGCTTCTTTCCATTGTCAATTGCTTCGGACCTATATACCTCAATCGTATGAGATAAAGAAATATAACGTTCCAAAGTTATCGTATACAATTACATACATACATACATACATACATACATACATACATACATATATCGCACTTAATCAACAAGACGGTATTAACTCAAATTTTTTGAAATTTCACTTTTTGCAAGAAATCAACTAACAACATTAATATATATCTACTGTAAAAATTTCAACGTATTCCGATTACTCTTTTGTTGATAAAATTTGTTTTACTTTATGATTTTAATTTGAAATGTGACTGTTTTATGAAAAAATTGCTCAGATTTTTTCTGAGTTGTGACTCTTTTCAAAACATAGATATTCTTCCCGAATAATTGCAAGATTTTAAAATGAAAAATATATAAATATATTTGCAAATGGAATTTGTTTACTATGATATATTCGGATTATCATATACTCTCAAAATGTAACCACAAACAGTTTTTCGTCTCTACTGAAAATTTGAAAATTTTTACTTAATACCCTCTTGTTGATTAAGTGCGATATGTTGTCTAAGAAAAATAAATATTTAAATTATGTTTCCTTTCAAACATTTTGTTTATTTTTTTTTAATGTAAATTATAAAATTTAATTAAAAATTTTGTTTGAAAATGTTTATTAATTCGTCTCAATCTTCCTTTCGGCTAGCGGTGGCAGTCGATAAAAAGTGATGAAATAAGCTTCTATATGTATCAATAATCTTCTTCACCCTTAGTTTTTTCATATGAAAAAGTAACACGTACACACACCAACAACGTCTTCATTTGAATTTTCTTCATGAGAGCAAGGTATTCTATCATCAAAATTCTCATAATCAGTTTTGAATGCCCGAAGAAAAGACAAATGTTCTTCGAAAATTATATTTCCGAACTCTTGTAAAAAATCGTTTATAAAATCCATCGTTCTAGTTTAAAATCTTAATGAAAACTACTCATTGATTTATCAAATCCTCGTGTTATATACTTACGTATGTATATTTTTATATGGTTGAATTCGTATGAATTAAACTAATATTCTTGCAATTTCATTTTTTTCTTCTTGTTTTTATTTAAAATATATCCTTAAACACTTTTTAAATAGTTTCTATTTAAATGTAGCAAAAGGATAATAATCTCTTACAGGAGGAACTGGCTTCAACTATAATCTGTATAAATCACTATTATTGCTATCATTTATAGGATATTTAGAAATAAGATAAGCGCCCGTAGATAAATTTTCAATATCCTTATCACTTAGTGAATTAAACCTCTTTGGTAAATATAAAATGCTCGTTCCCAGTTCTAAGACAATAGTTTCCCCATACTTGGTAGTAATACGCTCAGCTCCAGTTATGTGATACTCCTCTAGAGATAGCATATCCTTCACACTAAGTCTCTGCCTGGCGTTCAATTTATTGAAAGTAGAAATTAACTCCTCGTTGGTGCTCATTGTTTTGTAACTTATATTAAACTGTGAACTTTTATACACCAGTACAAATTATTTATACATTTTTTCATATCCAAGATATATACATATATCTCTCTCTCTATTTATTAATTAAGTTTTCTACTTTTTTTTTATTTAGGTGATAGCACTTGAAGTTGAATTTCACTAACTAAGTTTAAAATGTTCCACGATTGGACCTTTATACTCAAAATCAACAACAACAACAACATAATACAAACAAAATATCAATAGATAAGCTAATGCACATAAACATTGCATTTGTTCCCTCACTCCACACTCATATTCATACACACATCCACTCCATACATACATACATACATACATGCACGTGTAACGCTGGCCAAATTCACTACATTTTAAACCCTTTCCTATTCCACTCACGATCGTTTACTTATAAAATCCTAACCCTAATTAACATATTTTCAATTCGCACATGCAAGATTTGTAAAATCTAGGAATTCGTCTCCTTTTTATGTATATCCGCACTAAAATGTCTAACAAAATTAAAAAATATAATAAATAATAGAATTAACATATGCAAATTATTAAACAAAAATATCAACTACAATTTTTATACGAACACCGGCCGATCAAACCCACACAAATTATTACATCCCGTTTACTTACATATAAAATCCTAACCCTAATTAACATATTTTCTATTCGCACATGCACTCACAAATCTAGGAATTCGTCTCCTTTTTACTATGAATCTCCGCTCACACATTTTTTTCTAACAAAATTAACAATATAAAAAAAAATAATAGAATTTACATATGGAAATAATTAAACAAAAATATCAATTAGAAATTGTATACGAACACATGGCATGTGCCTTTACTAAATAACATACATATGTACATATTTTCCCTAAATCATCAAATACTTTCTTTTCAATTCGATAAAACAAACTCATACACCAATACTACCACTAATGCCTTGGCTGGCTCATCATCATCATCATCATCATCATCATCATCATCATCATCATCATCATACCTGTATACAAAAGAACCTATTGTTAGCCGTTACCATTCTCAAAGCATTCGAATAAAAAGTATGAAAAAAATCTTAACTTTTTTTGCTGCGGTTCGCGTGTATAACAACACAAAATAACTTTATCAATTCCAACTACAATTCATGGCTGCATACTATTAGGCGTTAAATACAAATCCCAACTCCATTTACTACTTAGCACCATAAGCCAAGCCTCATCGATTGGCACTTAACAATTCACAATCCGTTATTTTATCTCCTTTCTCCACTACTGCCATCTAGACTTCTTTAGCACACCAAAACTTTTTTAGCTCATCCAAAACCAATTTAAATAAATTTAATTACTTTTGGGTAAGCCAAAATGATCCAGACTTAGCAAACTCACAACCCGCTATTATCTCTCCTTTCTCCACCCTGTCATCTACACTTATCTAGCACACAGCTGCTTACCCAAAACCCATTAAAATAACTTTAATTACTTTTGGGTAAACTCAGATAAATTGATCAAGACTTAGCCAACTCACACACATTTCACCTATTTACGGCGTTGCCATCTGGCATCAACATGCTTCATTTAGCCAATTCACTATCCTTTTTACCCTTTTTTCATCTCACTATGGCAACGCTCACGCCATTATTTAGCAAATACACACTCCGTTTACCCTTTTTCACCACCATATGGCAACTCTAATACCAGTATTTAGCAAAGACACAAACCTTTACTGCCTACAACGCCCCCTTGTGGTGAAATTCCGTTATCTATCGTTATCTATTTTAATTGCTTTCTGGGAGAACAAGCAATTCCTATATACTTTTCTCCTGTAAATTTAAGACTGTGCAAAATTTAGGAGGTTTAGCGGAACTTTATTAAATTGAATTTGAAATACATAAAATGCATAAGATTATTTATTATTTTGGTAGCTTAATATCCCACCTTAAAAAGCTCACACTCAGTTGGGGCATTAACACTGCGAAACAACTGCAAAATGCACCTGAAAGTTGCATTACTTATTCAATTAAACTTATTGCCTACAAAAAGCTGTTCGATTTGTTAAAGTTAAAAGAGCGCTACATACAAATGGCATGCCAGTAAGCCATGATTTTTTCTTCTTTATTTTATGAGAAATTTGTCAGTTATTAGAATTTAAATAATTTGTTCGTGAAAAAAGTGATTTTTAAGAAATAAGTAAAATTTACCACATAATACCATCTTGAAACGCACTAAATTTGGAAGGTAGGTTTTTCCTCTGTTGTGAACATAAAATATCGAGATATTTTGCGATATTCTTTTAAATTAAACATTTCTAACTTTCATATAACCTAGTGAAATGAACAACATCTGCGATACAAATAAAAAAAAATATCACAATGGATATCACCTCTCCATGCATGGATAAGATTTTTAGAATGTATTTTACATATGTATATCATACAAAGTGAATATTAAGACATGACAAGTTGCAGAAAAGAAAAAATACATTCCAGAAAAACTTAAAGAGGAGCTTGGCATACTTATAGATATGCCAAAATAATAAGACGGAAACACAAACGATGGTAATACGAGTACCACGAAGAAATGCCGAAAAGTCTGTCGAAATAACTGGTGTTAATTTAAGTTTTGTTCAAGCGTTTTCATGTGCTATTAGAGTAGAGCTGGCAAACTATCGATAGTTTGTTGGAAAATTATCGATACTATCGATAGTATCGAGTTATTTTATTATTTTTATAATTTTGTTCACACGGCAACCACTTGGTTCGGTCTCTGAATCACGATTGCAAATGTGCCGTTCACACGACGCATTCGTGATTCGTTTGACAGTTCTTTTTGATGTATATAGATGGATAAAAAAATTAGGTAAAAATTATAAATAATAAATTGTATGTTTAATTTGATTCTAATTTTTTTAATTTTAAGCACACATTTATTTTTTGTTTTATTTTATGTTTACAACTACATATTTAGATATACAATGATTTTGTTTTGATAGCCAGTTCAGATAAATTGCTGGTAATTTGTTATCAAAATATTTCACAACATTTAGAATGAAACAAAATTTTTTATAGTTCAATCAATATTCTCCGAATCGTGAATGAGAGAGCAAACCTCGATATTTTCTATCCGTATGACCATGATATTAAGCGGCCCAACCATTATACAATATTATTTCATATGTTGCTATACATATTATTGTCGTTTCTAGCTAAACTATGGAATAAATGGCATAATATTTGCAATGAAAATATTGCCAAATTTTCCTGACAGTATAAAAGTCACATTCAGAAAGTGAAGAAAGTGACAGGTAAAAAAAGCTTCTATAAGGTTTTTTAAAATTCGTGGAAAAAAGAGAAAAATATAGTGTATTTGATATTGTAGTGTATTACTACTTACCAATTAACACAGCTAGTAAAAAGCGTTGTAGTTCTATTACACTAGAAAGAAGAATCAAAACAAAATCGCCGAAAAAAAAATTCGAGGGAAAACGAGACAAACAGAAAAATACCCTTATCTTCCGTCTCGTGACACTTCTGTATATTTTGTGACACGGTAACCACTTTGTTCGCTCTCTGAATCACTTTAGCAAATCATGCCGTACACAACATGCATTCGTGATTCGTTTTGATAATTCTTTTTGATTTATACAGATGGATAAAAAAAATTAGGTTAAAATTATAAATATTTAATTTTATGTTTAATTTTATTCTAATTTTTAAATTTTAAGCACGCATCTATTTTTTGCTTTGTTTTATGTTTAAAACTGCATATTTATGTATGCAATATTTTTGTTTTGATAGCAAATTCAGACATATTAGCGGCAATTTGTTATCAAAAGATTCAGCAAGATTCAGAATGAAACAAAATTGTTTATAGTTCAATCAATATTCACGCGAATAGTGAATGAGAGAGCAAACCTCGATATTTGCTATGTGTGTGAACATGCTATAGGAATGTTAAATTCAATTTTTAATACATATGGCTCATTTATTTAAACAACGTCACAACTCAAAAAACTAGTTTTGAAAAAAATTAGTTTAGTTTTCAATTTACATACAACTCAGTGGAGTTACTAATTGAGCGATATGTACTTACATGGATTTTCAATAAAAGAAAAACTAATATGTTAAATTTTATCGAGTTTTTTGCCGATTTATTAATATTTTTTTTCAACGATAGTATCGCTATCGGGAAAAAACTATCGATAGTCTAATAGAAACCAAACTATCGATACTATCGATAGTACTATCTATAGTTTGCCAGCTCTATATTAGAGTGCCTAAGTTGTGGTCTTAATATTGATTCAGAAAAGTTCGGCGAATATGCAAGAGATATTTGAAAGAACATTTCTGGTGCTCCGGACATTATTGTCTCTTGCATTCTTCTGATCGTACAATTTTTGGAAAAAGCTTAGGAGGCAAGAAGCAAAGACAACAGAAAATATCGCTACCTTTTTCATTGTATCCGTACATCGCTGGGTGTCAATTCTCGTTCTGTGATAATGTGCAATGAGAAGAAAGTTTTCATTTTAGTTTTCATTGTTACTTTTCACATTATCTTTTCACAATTGCACATTTTCTGATTCTCGTTTCAATTGTGAAAAAATGTTTCATTCCATGTGTACCCATGAAAAGTTATTAACTATATTATCAAGTGTCAAAACAAAAATTAAATATTCAATAATAATATTTGTGTGTACATATTAATATATTATGGTTTTTTATTACAAAAAAGTTATTTTATTAATAGTTTTTGCGTTAAAATAATACAAGGTGAGCCAAAAGAAATCACTCTATTGGAAGATGCTCTTATTTTTGCAAATGGCGGCCAATGTTAAATCTGTTTTGACATTTGTGAACTAGACAGATGTAGAATACGAGTGAACAAGCCATGAAGCGATACACTCCCCAATAACGCGGAATAATCGTGTCGTGGCGTTTCCGGGTCGCCTCATCTCTCGTTTTGGCGATTTACACTGGGCCGCAGATCGCCCGATTTAAGCGTTCCAAACGTTTTTGTTGGGTTTTTTGAAGTGCCGTGTTTGCGTGAACAAGCCCGAGACCCATCAAGCCCTCAAGTGATGAAAAATGCTATAAAACGAGCAATCAATTGTGACGGCGCCCATTTGGCCGATATCATCTTCTCGACTTGACCAATAAAACTCTAAAGGTTCAAATAAACATAATCAAAAACAGAATCGAAGTTTTTCATTTACATAGAAAAAAATGAGAGCCAAACCACATCGGATGACTTCTTTTGGCCCACCTTGTTTTTAACCCGCGACAAAGCGTTTGAAGTGTGAATTGTGTGCATGTGGAAACATAACTTTCAAATGGCTGGCTCAACTTTAAATTAATTTGTTTATATTTAAAAGATGATTCGATCGGGGTTGTGCTTAGATATGTTTTAAGAAAACTGGTGCATCCGTTTTCATCATTCCTTTTCTAGTCGTGTTATCGCAAAACTGCCTGTCTGTATCACTATAGCTCCCAAAAGGCTGGCCGATGTAGGGATAGTTTTTTTTGCTTTGAAAAGTTATTTCATTTTCAGTGTTCTTTGAATCGGTGTATTGAATTGGAAGTCAGTTATTTTTTGCAGCATCTCCTGTATCGTGGGTTTTTTATTTTATATTTAAATCTACGATTATTATTACTAATATGTATATAATCATCTGAAATAAAATCACTCTTGTGTGTCGCATATTTAAATCATTATCCTCTGGAAGACCAAAATCTAAGGGATGATAATAAATAATCTAATTATAAAAAAAACATTTATTCCCTTGTAAGTTTGCTCTTACTATCTCGAAATATTTGTTTTTCATTTAGAAATTTTCTTTGTAAAATAAATTTTCATATGTGAAAATTGTGAAAAACTTTTGTTTCGTTCCAATATTTTTCATATGAAAAAATATTGACATTACTTTTCATTGTTTCATTAAACGAGAATCAAAACTACTATGAAAAGGCAAAGAAGCTTTTCATTTCACCATTTCACAGAATAAGAATTGACCAACTGGTCTTCGTAAAATACCCGAAACTAAGCATAGTGAAGTTTTAGAGTTGTTAGATTACATATAATATGAATACAATGAGTCTAATTCTAAATAAATCTTCAAAATGTTATAACAAAATGTTTAATTTTTTAAATTCTGTGGTTTTCATTAAAAACAGCCCATGCCCTTTTTGAACAAAAAGATAAAAGTTGTTTTGTTTTTTCTCGAAAATATTATGTACATATGTACATCGATATTTTTCAAAAATTTCCTAGAACTTTCTAAAAAGCATTTAAAATATAACAATTTGATATCATAAACTCGAAATGAGAATCATATAACATAGTTGTTAATAATGAAAACCACAAAATTGTTCTATAATAAAAAATAAACTCAAAAACTTTAAAACACATTATTTTTATTAAAAATTAAAAAAAAAATAAATCGAACTGTTTTACTGTATTAAACAATTAAGTTCCGCTAAATTCAATAATTGAAAAAATTAAATCTATCCAATTTATAATGTAAAGTATCTCTTACACCTAAAAATCACAGTTGAAGAGCGACGTAAGCGTTCAGGTCCCGTACAGTGCCATAATTGCTAAGAATATGGCCATATAAAAACTTACTGCAATTTACCTACAGTTTGTGTTATCTGCCAAAAGATCAAGCAGAAAAAAATCTAGTAATTGTGGAAGTAACTACAGAGGATACGCTGTATATTCTTTCGTTAAACAGGGTATGGGTCAAAAACCTAAATTAGCTTCAACTCAATCAGCAAACGCTTACTCTGCCACTCTTCCTCAAATGAGCCAATCAATTGCTTCACGTGTATCGCATGCCGATGCTGTTAGGACAAATTCTATTCCCACACAAAAAGTTTTTCCTCCAAATAATTCATCAAATACAAACTCAAGCTTTAATTTTAATCGCCTTGAATCTACTATTGATAATCTGGTGCAAACTACAAACATCTTTACAACAAACATGACTAGCTTGATGCAAGAAATGCTGCGAATGCAAAATATACTGCTTCAAGCAATTAGAAATAAGCCATGAACAGTTTAAAAATATGTTTCTGGAACGCAAACGACATTCGCCAACACAAAAACGAGCTCGAGTACTTCCTTATAGAAAAAAATATTGATATAATGTTGTTCTCTGAGATTCATTTGACCTCAAGAAGCTTATTTAAAATAAATGGTTACACTCTATATGATTCAAAGGAACCGAGAGGCAGAGCATGCGGTGGATCAGTAATTCTAACTAAGTCAAGACTCAAGCACTATGTCCTTGATAACATTTGTGCAGAACATCTACAAGCAACTAATATTTGTGTCGAAAATTTTTGTGCGAATTTCGTGATTTCATCAATTTATTTACCTCCCAGATTTTCAATCACTGAGGATCAATACGAGGGTTTCTACAAATCTCTTGAACCTTGTTTCGTATTAGCTGGCGACTTCAATGCGTAACATATGTTGTGGGGTTCGCGTCTTGTTTCACCTAGAGATCGAGCGTTGTTTAATACAATTTAAAAAATGGATGTTATTTCGACTGGGGAGCCCACTTGTTGGCCTACAAACATACAAAAAATTCCGGATGTTGTAGATTTTGGCGTCATCAAAAATATTTTTAGGGAGTTAGTTCATGTTGAAGCTTCTCTAGATCTCTCCTCCGAACACTCTCCCACTATCGGTAGAATCTCTAACCCACTAAGAAGTGATTTGCTTCACCCATATGTGAAGAGTATCAATCGTGTTAATTGGCTGGGATTAAAAAAAGATCTTAGTAGTAATATTATGGTAAACATTAAGCTAAGAACATCCAATGACATTAAATTTAACGTTGTCAATCTTAACGAAAATATTAAACAGGCTGCTGAACTTGCCACTACCTCCTAACCGCAGACTGGACTTAATATAATTTATTCTACTGATATTGAACGTCTTGTATGTGAAAAAAGAAGATCTAGAAGAGAATGAAAGCAACACAGATTACCCCAAAATAAAATCGGATTTAAAGAGTGCACTAAACGACTCCGAAAGTTGCTTGCATATGAAAAAACTGCATCTCTTATGAACTATCTGGAAAATCTCGATGTCACACCAGCATCTAATTACTCCTTGTGGCGAGCTGCATGGAAGCTTAAAACACCTGTTGAGTTTAAACCACCTCTGCGCACTTCTACCGGAGGTTGGACAAGAAGTGATACCGATAAAGGTAACTTGTTAGCAAAGCATTTAAAATCCGTATTTACCCCAAACACATGTACTGGTGCTGTGATTAACCGAGTGTAATTGCTCTACCCCCTCGACCCATAAAGCTTAAGATGCGTGACGTACAGAAACTAACTACTGAACTCAACCAGAAAAAAGCTCCAGGTATTGATGGAAGTAGTAACAAGATGCTCATGAATTTGCCTTGTATTGCAAATAATCCTTCTATGTATATATTTTTAATGCCATATTACGACTAGAGTATTATCCACACCACTGGAAGCTTGCCAAGGTCAAAATGATTCCAAACACAAAGTAGACCAGAGTTGTAGAAAGTGACTTAAGAAAAAAGCTCAAATCATCTGATTTGATCACTGTTAAAAAGGGACAAATATAGTGTGTTTGTTATTGAATATTTTTAGTACAATAATCAAAACAAACAGCAGAAAATGTATACTTAGTGAAATGAACAATTGAACATTTTTACAAAATTAAATGAAAGATTTTGCAGTGTTGAACTAAATAAAACAATGTGTAAAATATTATTAGTATTATAAAAGTGATTAAAATTAGTTTTCAAATGCTTACAAACTCAATTTTAAACATTTTCCTTCAAAAATATTAATTTTTAACTTCAACTTGCAAAAAGCAAACAACGAATGAGACCACAAAGCATAAATTGAAAATACACTTGAGCACATGCACATTTGCACAAAATTAAATGGAGGAATTTGTGGTATTGAATTAAAAAACACAATGCGAAAAGGATTAATAAAGTGCCTAAAATTTGTTTTCAAATGATTAGAGACTTTGTTTTAAGCATTTTCGTTCTCAAATATTAATTTTTACCATTTATTTACAAAAACTAGGCTGGGAATGAGACCACAAGGAATAAAACGTAATTACTTAAAAATAATACCACGCGAAAGAAAAAGTAAAGATGATTTGATGACTGTGTGAGTGAGACGTCTAAAAACACCACAAACTCACAATTATCTTCCGTCTTACTTTGTGCTCGTGACACCTCTGGTCTACTTTGTGATTCCAAAGCCGGGCAAAGATCTTACCAAGGCTGAATCATACAGGCCAATAAGTCTACTATCAATAATTTCAAAACTTTTCGAAAAACTGCTCATGACAAAATTGTCCCCCATTCTAATTAGTAGTGGGTGCATTCCAGACCATCAATTTGGTTTTAGAGGTCAGCATAGCACCATTGAATAAACGTATAGATTGGTTTAATTTATAAGAAGGACATTTGAAGAAAATAAATATTGTTCTGCCCTGTTTATTGGCGTTTCTCAGGCATTTGATAAAGTGTGGCATGACGGCCTCATTTTAAAATTGAAATCATATCTACCAAAAAATTTTCTGAAGCTATTGGAAAATTACATTACTATCCGGAAGTTCACGGTTGTGGAAGGAGACTTCATGAGTGTGTCCTAATCTATATCATACGGTGTGCCACAGGGGAACATACTAGGACCAGTTTTGT
The DNA here is from genome assembly GCA_936439885.1 of Nowickia ferox. Taxonomy (NCBI): domain Eukaryota; kingdom Metazoa; phylum Arthropoda; class Insecta; order Diptera; family Tachinidae; genus Nowickia; species Nowickia ferox. The sequence continues at coordinate 5,821,785 of OW387028.1, forward strand.
ACAATAACATATTACACAGCTGGAACTATGGTTAAAGTTATAGAGAAATAAAGTAAACGAACAAAAGTGTGTTCAGGTAACATTTGCCCTGCGAAGAAATACTTGTTCCCCAATTCCAATCAATAATGAAGTTGTTGTTCAACATTCACATGTAAAATACCTTGGTATATACCTTGATTGACGGCTTACATGGACACACCATATTCACTCAAAGCTAACACAAATGAAACTTAAATTAACTCAGATACATTGGCTGATTGTTAGAAATTCAACACTCAGTCTAGATTGTAAACTTTTAATATACAATTCGCTTTTGAAACCAATTTGTGAAGTGGTGTTCTTTTCCAGCTGGGGTATGACTCAGTCTGTCCAGGTTCGATCCCAAAGGTCTACTAACTTTGAAATAAAAGATTTATTTTCTTGGGTGTTAAGAAAATATACAAAGCTTTCTTTATTTAACGAAACTTATGCTACTAGGATATCTTAAAACTACAGGTATATTGTCAGTAAATTACAGGCGGTGACAGCTATAATTAATACCAACTAGTTATGGGAGTATTCGGTGGGCCTTGAGAGGCCGTTTAGTAAGTGCGGGCGAGAGAAATTCGGTGGCTCTCGTTTAAAACATTGAGGTATATTCAGTGGGCTCTGAGGCCGGTTAATGCGGGCGAGAGGAATTCGGAGGCTCTCGAAATAAAACAAGAGATATTAAAGATAAATTCGGGGGATATTGAATGTAAAACGAGCTTTCAAGATGAATTCGATAAGATCTTGAGAACAGCAAAAGAAATCGATTCAAGATGAATTGGGGTATCTTGAATATAAAACGAGTTTTCAAGATGAATTCGGTAGATCTTGAAAACAGCAAAAGAAATCGATTAAAGATGAATTCGGGAGATCTTGAATGAAACGAGAAGTTTAAAATAATTTCAAGACGAATGCGAGAGATCTTGAACAAAAATATAAAATAATTTCAAGATGAATTCTGTAGATCTTGAAATAAAATAAACTAAAAATAAATTCAAGATGAATACGAAAGATCTTGAATACTAACTACTATTTATTAGAATGCTCAAGATGAATACGGCAGATCTTGTATGCTTTCTCTCCCAAAAATTAGAACAAGCCTTTATATTGACGTCCGTTCTGGTAATATACAGGTAGTGCCCCTGCTTACCGTACTGAGACGTCCAGCTCGTCCTGATTGCTTGTTGCCTAAACTTGTCTTCTTATAGTAATTATTACTTTAACCTCTTGATAATTATTTTCCCATTTGCATGGTTTGTTCGTTTTAATTTAAAATCTGTACAAAGTCTGCATGTGTTTTATTCTTTTAAAGGGTGTTTTTTATTGAGGTATAGAACTTTAAGTTGGCATCACTTTTTTAACTGGCGGCCATTTTGTCAGCTGTCAAGTGATTAATATTTAGTTTGGTTTGCCATTTCATCATGAACAGGTTGACAAAAGAACAACGCTTGCAAATCGTGCAAATTTATTTCGAAAATAATGGTTCAGTTTGCGAAGTTTACCGCAAGCTCCGTCCATTTTATGGTCGACATAATCGTCCATCAGAGCAATTAATTCGGTTAACCATGGATTGGCCACCAAGAGCGTGTGATTTAACACCATTGGATTATTTTCTTTGGGGATATGTGAAGTCGCTCGTCTACGCCAACAAACCAGAAACGTTAGGGGACTTGGAAGCCAACATTCGTGGCGTTATTGCCAACATACGGCCCCATATGCTCGAAAAAGTGGTTGAAAATTGGACCTGTAGAATTGGCTTTATTCGAGCCAGCCGCGGCGGCCACATGCCCGAAATCATATTTAAACGTTAATGGCATAAAATTATCCTTCCAATAAAGCCAAATTGATGGACATTAAAACGATTTTCTTGTGTTTTATTTCAATTCGAAGTTCTATACCTCTAAAAAAACACCCTATACATAGCATGCATGCTTACAAAAGCATGTACGTGGTGGTTGTTTCTCTTGTTATAGCGTACGTATGTTGCAACTTGACTGCATGAGCGTGGTTGTTGTATTTGTTGTGTACTTATAAAAACAGTTGTGTAGTTTTTGGTATTATTTCTGTTAGTAATGCCCGTAATTTCAACTGATAGATATCTCTGAGTGTTTATACCTTTTAGTTATCTTTACCTAGCCGATAAAATGAATCTGGTAATTTTATCGTTTTATTAACCTACGTGTATCTACCGACTGCATTAGTTGAAAAAAACGGTAGCACTGGTGTTTGACGTTTATTTTACAACAAACAATTGGCATATTTTTTATGGTTTCAAGTTTTATTTTTTTCAACAATTGAAGCACAAATTGGAGTTTTCTTTAGAAATGTCCGTAAAAGATAATAAAAGAAGCGCTAATTTCTCGGAGGGAGAAAAAACTACACTGATACAATTAGTGTATCAATATAAAAGTGTTTTAGAAAAAAAAAACCGACGCAGCTACCAACCAGAAAAAAATGAAGTGTGGTCCAAATTAGCCGAAAAGTTTAATGCTGCAAGTGGAAGATCTCCGAGAGATATTTCGAATTTAAGATCGAAGTATGGTGACTTGAAAAAAATCTTCGAAAGAAAAGGGGAAACAACCAAAGGGAAATGTTCAAGACAAAATTAAATTTATTATATTTTTAATTTTATATTAAATTAATTAAATTTGTCATCTGATGAGGAGCTGCTTTTATCATTAATAGGACCATCTACATTTGGTTTAAAAGATCGTGGCGGAGGCGATAAAGAATTTGCTTCAAGTGTATGAACATATTTATGAAAAATTGCAGTTGTACTGAATTTTAAATTATTAAAATTAGAGTGAAATGTATGCATCTGTCGGAAGTGGAAATTTTATTAGAGGAAAATAAAAATGATAAACTAAAATTCCGGCCAAGCAATGCTGTTAATATTTTGAAACGTCCCATACAAAAGATTCTAGCTTCGGATAAAGGGCAGAATGGTGATGAAAATAATAACACTAAAAAATTCTTTCCTACGCTTCACAGAAAAAAGTATTCACCAATTAATGTTTTCAATTAATAATTTAATTGATTCAATTAAATTTTTAATTGTATTAATTAATTTGAGTGGAAAAACTTTATTGATATTATCAAATTGTTTATAGGTGAAAATTTAATTAATTTTTTAATTAATATTACAAATATTTTAATTAATATTACAAACTCATTCATATTACTTTTTTGTGTGTTGAGAGTTATAAAAAGCCAAAAACCAGAAAACACAATGAAGAAAAACTCGATGATTTAATAGAGGAATATGAAGATCTTAAAAATGAGCGAAAACTTTTACTGGCAGAACAAACAAAGTATTACATGGATAAAAATCAGAGAGAACAGCTTCTTTTTGAAATGAAAATTGAAGTAAAAAAAAAATGCAAAAAGAAGAAATGGAACTTAAATTAAAAATATTGAAGAACTAAACATTCGTATTAAAGACTGAAAGAAGACATTTTTTTCAATGATAATAATTATTAATGTTAATTAGCTACATATGTGTACCTTTTTTTAATATCACTTATGATCTCTTTATTTTTAAACAAAACTTCTTTTACAAAAAATATTTTTGGATTTGGCCTTTTGGATTCGCGGCCACGTTATTTTTAAATAAATAAAAATAATTTACAATAAAATAAAATAGTTTTGATGAATACTTTGATGAACTGTATCCAGCGTACCCCCCGCCTCCAAGCATGAGGTGGTGCTTTTTAGATCCGAACTTGAAGATGTACTTTAGTCTGCTATTGTTAAATATTGTACTGCCGTGAGTTGACCCAGGCCATTGAGTCACAACATCTATAAAGAGCAAATCTGCATCATACACAGCTCGTAACATCTTGAATTTTACTGGACACATCCGATTAAAAATGAGGGACACTATGGCTCTAATACTCAACACTACAGATAAAACTGCTTAAAAATATTTTTGTGCTTAATACGATATTTATGTATTATTGATTACTATCACTAAGTTTATGCCTGACACTGGTTGGGCCTAATTATTATATATAGATTTAAGATTTGAATACTCATTGTTAGTTCATTTTTTTTTTAAAGATACAATAAATAAATATATGCATGTGAAAAAAACCTACGAACATTCTTCTTGTTCATTATTACCACTGGTTCTCTCCCTTTTGGTACTGTTTGGGCCTAGTTATTAGTCGAAGTCGCATTGGTACAATATCTTCATGATGTTTCGGTTGATGCTTAGCATTGTACACACTTCATGTTACTGGCTTTCGTTTGAAATTTGGGCCTTATAACTATGTATATCGGAATGCGGTTTCCAATCAATAAAACCATTCCAAACATTTTTAGAGAAAATAAATGCAATTCCACTTGATCGTGGCTGCGTATATGAGGATGTATCCATTCGATGTTTTAAATTCGGCAGGGTGTGGCCATTTGGTTTCACTCAGTCCCATAAAAAACAGTCTGTAATTTGCAGAAATATGCTATTTCTCTGCAGAAATATGCCAATTAGATCGATTCCAAGAGTTGTTGTACATTCCAAAATCCAAATCATGTCCGTTGCTTAAAGCTAAAGTCCGGTATCGGTTTAATCTATTCGTTTTAATTTTGATCGGTTTCTGTAATCAATCGGTTAAAGACGACAGCCATAGGACCTCCGTATCTCCACCGTCCACGGTCTGTCAGAGCCTTGTTAGTTATCGATAGGGTTTGCCACGTGCAGGTGAGGTTGACAGTTGCATAGGAACTAAAACATTAGAACCCCAAATTGTTATACAAGTTTTAGTCTTATTTGTTTTTCTTTTCAGAATGGTTTAAATGCATTGCACTTGGCAGCCAAAGACGGTTACGTTGATATTGTGGCAGAACTATTGAGACGAGGCATACGGGTTGACAATGCAACGAAAAAAGGCAACACGGCTCTACATATTGCTTCTCTCGCTGGTCAAAAGGAAGTTATAAAATTGCTAATACAGTATGACGCAAATGTAAATATTCAATCATTGAATGGGTTTACACCACTTTATATGGCTGCTCAGGAAAATCATGATGCATGTGTTAGATTCTTGCTATCCAAGGGTGCGAGTCCGTCACTTGCAACCGAAGTATGTACGAACAAGACTTATATCCATCTGTTTATACATAGAACTTATTATATGTATATTTTTTAATTTTTAGGATGGGTTTACTCCTCTAGCTGTAGCAATGCAACAGGGTCATGATAAAGTGGTAGCAGTTTTGCTTGAAAGTGATGTGCGTGGCAAGGTACGCTTGCCAGCTTTGCATATTGCTGCTAAGAAAAATGATGTAACTGCTGCAAACATGTTGCTAGAACATGACTCAAATCCTGATATCGTATCCAAATCTGGATTTACTCCGTTGCACATTGCTGCGCATTATGGGAATGTCGACGTGGCGAAATTGTTGATTGAACGAGGTGCCGATGTCAATTTCACTGCCAAACATAACATAACGCCCTTACATGTTGCTTGCAAATGGGGAAAGGCAAACATAATGAAATTGTTGCTGCAAGAAAATGCCCATATTGATGCTATTACACGGGATGGCTTAACGCCATTGCATTGTGCGGCCCGGTCCGGTCATGTGGATGTAATTGAAATTTTACTAGATCATCAGGCTCCAATATTGTTGAAGACAAAGAATGGTTTGGCAGCATTGCACATGGCAGCCCAGGGAGAGCACGACAATGCAGCACGCATATTGCTTGAGCATAATGCTCCTGTGGATGAGGTGACTGTGGACTATTTAACCGCTTTGCATGTAGCGGCCCACTGTGGTCATATCCGTGTCGCAAAGTTACTTTTGGATTCCAATGCCGACCCCAATGCACGGGCTTTAAATGGATTCACACCCTTACACATTGCTTGTAAGAAAAATCGTATAAAGATTGTCGAATTGTTGCTGAAGCATGGCGGCAACATTAGTGCCACAACTGAGTCTGGCTTGACACCCTTGCATGTGGCCAGTTTCATGGGCTGCATGAATATTGTTATTTATTTGTTACAACATGATGCTAATCCCGATGCTCCTACAGTTAGAGGTGAGACACCTTTGCACTTAGCTGCTCGCGCTAACCAAACAGATATCATACGCATATTGCTTCGTAATGGTGGGCAAGTCGATGCTCGTGCTCGTGAAGGTCAAACTCCATTGCATGTCGCTTCACGTTTAGGCAACATTGATATTATCATATTGATGATGCAGCATGGTGCCGACGTAGATGCCACTACAAAAGATAACTACACTCCCCTACACATTGCAGCGAAGGAAGGCCAGGAGGAAGTGGCGCAGATTTTAATTGAAAACAATGCAAAGCTAGACGCTGTTACGAAAAAAGGCTTCTCTCCACTTCATCTGGCTGCCAAGTATGGCAAGGTGAAGGTGGTAGCATTGCTTTTGCAGAAAAGTGTTAATATCAATTGCCAAGGTCGAAACGATGTTACACCTCTTCATGTGGCTGCCCACTACGATCATCATCGAGTAGTCGTCCTCCTGTTAGAGAATGGTGCTTCACCTTCCATGTGTGCTCGCAATGGACACAGCCCCTTGCATATCGCCGCTAAGAAAAATCAGATGGACATCGCTCAAGATTTATTACAACATGGTGCAGATGTTAAAGTTTGCAGCAAATCTGGCTTTTCGCCGCTACATTTGGCTGCCCAAGAAGGCCACGTCGAAATGGTACAATTGCTACTAGAACATGGAGTGGATGCAAATGTAGCGGCTAGAAATGGTTTAACACCTCTTCATTTAGCAGCTCAAGAAGATAAAACCGAAGTGGCACGTATACTCTTGCAGCATAATTCTAACATATCGGAGCGTACCAAAAGCGGTTATTCACCATTACATTTCGCCGCACACTATGGCCAAATTAATATGGTGAAATTTTTATTAGAAAATGATGCCAACATAGAAATGTTAACTAATGTCGGCTATACCCCGTTGCACCAAGCAGCGCAACAAGGTCACACGATGATAATTAATTTGCTTCTACGACACAAAGCTAATCCAAATGCTGTTACTAATGTAAGTAACTTTTTTCAATACAATATATTTAAAGCGGTAGAGTGGTAGAGATATACAAATAATACCTCTTTCCTCTTTAATAGACCCGAGGTATTTTAATATCTGCAAATAGTACTAAATAATCAGGTTCAACCTTATCTAACTCAACCTGAATACATTTTCGATTTAAGTTTTGTTCTTAACGTTCTTAAAAAAATAATGTTAGCATAACAATTATATTGTAATTTATCACGCTTATATATACTTGGAATAATACGAGTACCAAACTAATTCAAACAGTAAGCAAGCAAATTCCAGGTTTCTCCTAGCCTTATGCATAATGAAAAACTGGCATAAAGTTAGCATATGTGGTAAAATTGAGTATGATATTAACGAATTTTGACATACAATTTTACATTTTAAATTACATCATCATGCGGCGATCTTTAATGTCAAATTGTAAAGAGGAATTCATAGTTCAATTCCGTCACGTATGCTAACTTCATGCCACCTTTTCGTTATGGATAACGTGACTAGATGGTTTTTGCAAAAAGCGGGACATGATCGATCAAAAAGCGAGATTTGGAAGCGGGATTTAAAAATTAATATCTTTAATATGCATACATACAGTTCCGTATGTACTCAGGAAACACAGTTTTCAACTCAAAAGAAATATTTTTAAGTAAACAAAAATATTTATGAACAAAAATATTTATTTATACATGTAAATATCAAATGTCCTTCGTTGGTAGTCTCATCATTGTAGTATATCTTTGCATCTAATGCAGCAAGAAACGTGAAATTTTGTGTAAGTAACGATTTTTGTAATGTGTGACACCTCCCATAAAGAAAAAATGTTTACTTTGAGATATCTGGAAAACTAATATAGAGAGAATGGTGATCTCGTGCGTTGTCTCAGAATTTAACAAGTAGTCTTGGTGCCGCTCATATAGTTCCTAGTTTTGTTTGTCTCAACGTATTACCGATGGTATGGAGGTAATAAGACGATATTAATTTTTAATGACTGACGTTAGTGTGGCACTTTCCACATAGAATCAACATTTAATTCAAGATTCAAGAAAGTACATATCAACAATAGAGCAGAACGTGTGTCAAGTGAAATAGAGAAAATGTTTACTAAGAAAATATCTTGGAAACTAATGCAGTGAAAGTTTGGAACTCTCCATGACGATTTTATGTTAATAATGAAGGTTGATACATTAAATACATTCACCACAGCAGGCTACCGACTAAAAAATTTTAAGGATAGAATACTCATGTTTATATGAGAGTGATTCTTTTGAAGACAGCAAGGCAACAGGGCGTCAGGTTGTTGTCTATGCTGATTTTGTCGTTGTACGTTGGCTACAATGAGAAAATTCAGTGTTGCCAGTATAATACAAAATGTTGAATGGATGTTATCGTACACTTATTTCATATTATTTAACAAAAACAATATTCAAAAATGGATGTAAAGCATAACTTGATTAATTTTTGCGTCATATAAGTACATTTTGAAAGAGTAATTTAATTTTTATAAATTCGAAATATTTGAAGGTGGCAATACTGAACTATGTATTTATACTTAAATATGAGGTGCAGATGGTGTTTCTGCCGTCTCCAAAATAATTAAGTAGCTGGCTACGAGGCGACAAATGCTGCTGTGGTGAATGTGTTTAATGCATGAATCGCAAGCGTGGTACTTCTGATATATAAACAAATTTTCTTTTCATCTCACAACGTATATGGGGTGTAGCGAGGCATACAGGGTTTTGTCTAGTTAAGCAATAAATACACTTAATAAATATTTGGAATGAATTTTTGTCATTTACACTTTAATAAAAATCGAACAAGAGATTTGAAAATTTCAAAACTCTAAAAATCGTGATAGAAATTTGATGTTTGATTGAACTATGAAAAACGGGATGTCTGGTCAAATTAGTTATGAATAATGCTGTTGGACTAAAAAGATATAATTAGCTTTAAAAAAACAATACATGTATTATTTATATTAATACAAGGCTCAAGTTCAGTATTTTTTTAATTCTTATTACAGAATCAAATGGAACTTTATAAATTAATCTGATACTATTTGAAGATAATTTCATGCAAATATTGCCTATGGTTACGTCGTATGTGCTCCATCCGTGAGTTAAAATTTTTAAATACTTAATGCAGCATTTCGGCCGGTATTTCACTAATGGCAGCTGTTATGTTGTCTTTCAGATCTGGATAGACTTCCACAAAAAATAGTCAAGTGGAGCCAAATCGCATGGTCTTGAGAGTCAATAAATAACGTGCAAAACGTGAGATTAATTTCTCAGTAAACTCGCCTGTATAATAGGTTCATGGTATCGCGTGACGTGTGGTATGTGACACCGTCATCCATTTTGGCCAAAAAATTTTGATTATAAAATTTAATGATCTGTAGGGATGCCCATCAGGATTGATTTTTGGATTTAGGATTTTGTAAATCCCGATTCCGATCCCGAAATCGCGGAATTTTTCGGGATCGCGGGATTTTTCGGGATCCCGGGATATAAATTTTTTTTTTAATTAATTATTTTTTAATAAATAGTACTTTAATAAAAAAATTTTAACACGAGTATGTGATTACATATGAAATAAAAATCAAAAGAATTTTTCTCATCTATTCTTAAGTTCTTGGTTAATTAACATTTGATGTCACTTTTTGGGATAAGAGGCAAATTTCCAAAGTAAAAACATTAATATCATAAATTGTAATTGTTATGCTGCATATTCTACTCAAGGAGCATAAATCAAATATACAAACATACATAAAAACTTTTTGGCAGAATATGATTAGGGTTGTCAACTTTAAAATCTCAAAAAGCCCGAAACCAGGAAAAAGCGCGTAATTTAAGTAAAAAACACTAAATTTAAAATTTTTTTATTTTATCAAAAAATTTTTATATATTAACTGTCTAATTCATACAAAATATTTTAGATTTATTACAGGTTTATTTGACAAATTTCCCATAGAAATATGTCAAATAAGCGCTTAATAATCCTGAAATATTTTTTATGAATAAGGCAGTAAAAGTATAGGTTCGGTTCGGTTGACCTTGCATTCCATTCCTAAAATTTTAAATTTGAGGCATCCGATACACATTTTATTTTTATAAGAATAAGTGAATTATTAAATCAATTTGACGGAGCATTTTGAAGTTATTATAAAACAAATTTAATATTTTTTCGTCAATTGACAAACGAATAAATTGCCAGTAATCCAGTCTTTCTGAGGTTAAGAGCTGATTACATTTTGAACTTAATGGGCTTAGCAGTTAAAAATATTTTAAAATCAAGGCTTATAAAATTTGGTTTTTATTAAATTATGATGTGAAAACATTCTTTCTGCTGCAGCTGAACTGTGTGACAAAGATAATAAATTTTGATCGAAAGAAAAAAGGTGTCAAAATTGCTGTGCAGCAAACGCAATATAAATAACAAAGTTAATAATAAAAAAGTTATTTATTTGCAAGCTTATCAAGTTATATATAAAAAATATTCATATGTATGTATTATTATTTTAGAAAAAAGTAACCAAAATAAAAGAAAAAATTCGACATTGAAAAAAAAGTTACCAATTTTGGTTATAAATAACCAAAACCGGCAGCTTTATTCACAACACAATTTTTTCGTTTTAGGCCACTTTTTATATAATGCAAAGCGTTAACCAAGTGTAAGAACATTCTGTTACATAGTTTAGTTTAGTCATAGACGTAAAAAAACTAGATCAACTTCTGCGTTTAAATATGGAAGTAACAGAAGTTTGATGGGAATGAAATTTTTGATAATTATAATGCCTCAAACGAGTTCATATCAACTGAATCGCTCGATAGGGGAGGTGACTCAATATTTTTCCCATTGCATTAAGTGTATCGTTATACATCTATTGTCTGTACTAGACAAAATTTCCCTAGACTAGACAAAATTTGGCTATTGGACTATATTTGGGTAAATACTTGTATTATGTCTTCTTTGTTGTGCGGCAAAACACTGTTTACATTAATTATGCTTAAAATGTTAAGGTTTGAGGGTAATATGGCACGTATTTATTCAACCAAGCCTTTATAATCCTAGTAGAATTTTTGGAGATGCTCCATTTAAATTCAAAGCTTATGTCTTTAAATGATAGACTTCTCGAAAAAAATAGGTAAGGAAATTTTTCATTGAATTTTTGGTTTAGTGCCACCGCCTCGAAACAAAAAGCACTGAAAATGAATTATAAAAAGCATGAGTACTAACTTCAAGATTTTTCGCGTCGAAAATTTCAAAAAGCACTAAAAATTGTGCGATAAGCACCGAGGTTTTTTTTTAATTTTTTATACATACGAGTACATACCACTCAGCCACAGGGGCACCCAACGCTGGATATGATGACTGTAAGCCAGTTACGTCCAAGCCATATGCACAATGTACAAACTTTTATAAAGAGCTTTTTGTTCTTTCACACAGACGAGAGCACAACAGCCAATCAGATATTGGCGACAATAATGCTTGCTCTTATTTTGCAAAGAAACAAGAACAAATTTAAGAGCTTTCAAACCTGTTTACCTCAAATGCAAATATCAGAGTATGTGTGTTTGGACGTAGCTGCTGTAAGCCAAAGAACAATAAATGAGGCCAATTTATTTGCTGATATACTCACCAAATTTAAAAGTTTAACTATTCTATAATTTCTTACGTTTGTAAAAACATCCCATGTATTTGCTGTAAATTGCATGCGAAACAAATTCCACTCATATTATTTCGCTTAAGAACTTAGTTTTGAAGATACATTTCATAAATCTTTCCAAAGATGTACGAGTACTATTTCTGTAACATTTTTTCATTAACAATTCGTGCCGATTTTTTAATAAGATTTTTGAAAGCATTGTTGAAGAGAGTATCAGTTGTAAGCAAGCGATTTTACCAAAATAGTCCTGACAATATCAGAAAATTGTATTTTTATGCGGTACAATATACTGCCAAGAACATATGCAACACTTTGCTTTGGAAAGTATTAAATAATTTATATTTACTTGCGCATTATCTACACTTAAATCCAGTACAAATTCCTTCAGCTGATGTACATACATATTAATGTAGGTGTGTCTTTGGAGAATAAATAACACAATAATATTTAACAACTGTTACGAAAAAATTTAAATTATTTGGTATTATATTATTTTTGGATGAAGTAGTTAAATTAGTTAAAAGCTTTCCAAGAAGTTGAAAATTCATTGAAACTTAAGATTGGAACTTTTTGCACTAATATGATTTTCCCTTATACTACATATTTGGGGGATTCAAACGGTAGTCTTAAGTGTCATAGTGTTATAATGTCGTGATATTTTAGCTAGTTAAAAAAAATTGTTTTTGTGCCTCAAACAAAAATGTCAAACAATAATAAGCTTTCAGCTCAGTGATGGGATATGTGACACAATTGTCCCATTTTTGGCAGTTTTTGTCCATTCGAGCCATAACCGCTAAAAAAACTTAAGCGGCATATAAGGAACACAATTGATACCCGCGTCATTAGTGGCGCGCTCAGCATGCCTCTCGAAAAGGCAGGTCTGTTTAGAGTGCGCTTCATGACGTGGTTGGTGTTATAGAGAGAGCACTGCAGCACTGCAGCACAAAGGCTGCATTCATAGACATTGAGGGAACCTTTAACAACATAAATATAGAGGCTATTAGGGAGTCGCTGGAGTTAGAGTTCACAACTTTCTAGTGGAGTGGATAGTTATCATGCTTAATAGCAGAATGATCAACCCGAGTATGGGAAGGAGAAAACTGAGGAAATTAGTGACAAAATGTACACCACAGGGTGGAGTTTTATCACCTCTATTGTGGTTGTTGGCAATGAACGCAATTCTTAGGCGTTTTGACAGGAGCGGATGGAAGATAGTTGCATATGCGGATGACATGGTTTTACTGGTAACGGGAAAGTTTCTCTATCAGTGAAGTCATGCAGTCTGCGTTGGACGATCTATCCTCCTGGACCAGCAGTAAAGGACTGTGAGTCAACCCAGAGACAACCGAGATAGTTCTCTTTACCAGGAGATACAAAGTAGAAAGCTTGTACTGCTGTATGTGACGGGTGGAGCTGAGACTAGCAGATGGAACGAAATACCTGGGTGCTTTTCCAGATAGCAAGCTTTCTTGGAAAAGAAACACGCAGGAAAGGCTAAAGAAAGAGCTCAATGCCTACTACGCATGCAGGAACTCCATAGGAAGGAACTGGGGTCTGCAACCGAAGATAGTAAACTGGATTTACACATCGGTTGTCAAGCCGGTTATTACCTATGGTTGTGTGGTATGGTGGGAGGCATAGAGGAAGGAAAGTCACAGGAAATTATTAGCTAAGGTTCAGAGATGTGCCTCGATGAGCATCACAGGTGCTCAGAGGAGCACACCTCACGCTGCCTTGGACGTCATTCTTCATCTACTTCATATAGAGGACTTGGTGGGCGACTAGACGTCTGCTTAGACTCGTAGAAACATGGTTGGTGAGGACAGGAGTAAAAGGTCACACATCAATCTTAAATGTGATCAGTTTTAGTGATCAGGGATGCGTTACCCCTGAGTTTACGGACTATAAGGTCACTGAAATTGATTTTAGTAGATCACCCTCACTGCTAATTCCGGATAGGGACTATTGGGTCAAATCCGATAAGCTATATGAGGGTAGTGCAGTCTTTACAGATGAATCAAAAATGAGGGAAGGCACAGGGGCTGGTGTCTATATCTTGGGAACGAACATTCGTAGTTCTTTTAGACTACCGAATGAATACAGCGTTTTTCAGGCTGACATAATGGCGATCCTCAGGGCCACGGAGCTGGTGGCCAGGAATGTAGCTGAAGGTGAGACGGTAACATTCTACGTCGACAGCCAGGCAGCGCTAAAAGCTTTGAAGAGACACATTGTCAAATGGAAACTTGTTAGTGACTGTAGGAGTGCCCTCAACTTTCTTATGGATAAATATAGTGTCAGACTATGTTGGGTTCCTGGCCACAGCAGTGTTGAGGGAAATAAAATTGCCGATGAGGTGGCACGAATAGGGTCGGCATTAGATTAGGGAATGTCAGACAGGTCGGTGAAATTACCGGTAGGTCATTACTATAGGGATCTCAGTAATTGGGTAGAAAGCAGGACCAACAGTTCATGGCAAAGAAGGAGGATTCTAGAGTCTCGAGGGGTTTGTGGCCAAAACTTGACTCAGGAAGATCCAAAACTGCTATTGGACATGAATAGGGAGGCGATGCGAATTGTGATAGGCGCGTTGACAGGTCACTGGTCGGTCAGAGCAAGAACCAGCATTTGGGAAAGTGTCACTCCAGATTTTTTTAAGATGTGCGGGGATGAAGAAGAACCAGAAACCATTGAACATATTATTTTTTACTGCCCGAAGCTGCATCGTCATAGGCTTAGATGGCTGAGCAGACGTTTCCATGAAAGCATTACTGATATCGGAAAATGTAAACTAGAGGACATTAGAGGCTTCATCATGGGAGTTCGGTGGCTCAAGGACTGAATATTACGTTTTTTTCTTTTGCAACAGAAGGGAATCACAATGGATCCAATTGGATCTCCGAGTGGAGGTGCGGTATAGCACCACCTTTTCTGACCTCACCTAAACGCTGGAGTTATCCCTACAAAATTTCAACGTTATCCCTATACTAGTTTTTCAGATATTTCAAAGTAAAAATTTTTTCTTTATTGGATGTGTCACACACACCCTCCTGTCCAATTCGAACTTATTTTGTAAGAAAACGCACATAATAAAAATCGTTACTTGAACACTTTACGTTTCTTGCTGCATTAGATGCAAATATCTACTAAAATACAAAACAAGTTATATAGGATGTGTACACAGCTGAGTTAATAACTGAAACTTCGCGATGGTTAAAATTCTACATTATTTGCAAAAACAACATAAAAGTTTGGTTACTTAATTTTGGTTGTTTTTATAGTTTTAAAGTATTTACGTTACCTCTTTACCTCTAGTGTGATGCAAATGTGATGGTTTAGAAAACAAACATTTGCCGAACGCTTGTCAAATTTTGTATACGTATTTCTCCTACTCAGTACATTTTGTTTTTACATTATACGTTTTTTTTTCACTCTGCAGCATGTTTTAATATGTCGTAATACATTGTATTACCAATACCTTAAATATCAACCAAGCCCAATTTATGTATGTATGTATACAAATTTGGTTTATTTTTAACCGACTTCAAAATATGGAAGAGGTAATCAATTCATCTCTATTTTTTGGCAGTGTTACTTCATAACTCGGTTCATATTAGACCGATTGTAAAAATTCTGTTAATGTCTGAGAGGTTACAGCTTCCTATTGGTCCCATTGTAAAAAAAATTGGGCGGGGACAAGCCCACAATTTTTAAATATTATTTTATGATATTCTACTTATTTGATTGCTGCGGAACCTAACAAACACCTTTGGTTGTTATTACATAATTTTAAAGTTGAAAAAATGGGTGGCGCTACTCCCATTAAAATTTATTGTTTTATGTCACGTGGCTCTACTTAACCGATTTTTACGAAACTTACAACACACCTTGAGCTCAAAACTAGATCTTTCATTTGAAAAAATGGGCGGAGTTACGGCCATAAAAATTTAATATTTTATTTTAAGTGGTTCTACTGCACCGATTTTTACTGAAAGGCACAAAATTTTGCATTTAAAATTTAATTTTATATCCCATAAATTGTTTTCGAAAATGTTCTATCAGATCGTTGCATTGAATTCGGTTTATTTTTTGGTTGACAAAATTATGGTTTTATATGGTGGTTGACAGTTGAAATGAAATGAAGTTCGTTTCTGTAACTTGTGAGAAGTTCTCGCATATATAATCCTATCGGTTATCCTATTTGACACAGGTTTATTCATATAAAAACTTTAATAAAACTACAAAAATGTCAATAAATATAGTTTTTTCTTGCTCACCCTGCTTTTCACAAGATGATAAAAAATTTTCGAATTGAAAAGTTCACACATTCCTTACAGACACGAGGCACTGGTTTGAATGTACCCAGTGCCTCGGTTCTACATTACAGTGGTTGTCCTATTTTACAGGGGATTTCCCATATAAAAGCTTAAATAAACTCACAAAAAATATCAACATATATAATTTTTTCCTACCCATCTCGTGTTTCACAGGATGATAACATTTTTCGATTCCGAAAGTTCTCGCAATACTTACGGAAAGGAGACACTGATAAGCTTAATGTGTGATATTTCAGCATTTTGTTGTTGTTCATTTTCATGTTTTGTCTTTTTGTTCATACTCCAGCGTCAACTGCGTAGAGGGTTTTTAAACTGTTTAATTTTTGTTATTTAATTAATTTTATATGATATGTAGAGCGACTCAAAAAAAAGTGTTTTATGATGATTCCCAAAATATTATGTCGTCTTGGAGCAAAGTACAAAAAAATTCGAAAGACTGAAAAAAGACATTTTTTAAAAATGGTCCAGCTCACGGATGGTCAACACTAGAGCCAAAATATTTTGGGAATCATCATAAAACATATCTAGCTTTATTTTCAGAGCGGTAACAAAATCACTTTTTTATCTTCCATACAAGTAGAGTCGGTCTAATATACATGTACATACAATTACATATCCATGTATAATATATATGCGTTCGTATTATGAATGTAATTTTTTTTTGTTGAGTTTGTAAAAAATGTAGACATTGAATTCAAATAAATTTTTTACTATTTCTGCTTATGTCATGTTTTTTCTCCGACAACCTTAGTGTACGGAACCCTAAAACGAAGTTCAATAGAAGTTGTAACAACAAAACTTGCAGGTGCCTTAGATCGATTTAGCACGATTGAATGTCAAAAGTACCGTATCACCCCAATGACACATTTATTGAAAATTGTTTCCTATTATATAACATGAACAAATTGCCAAAAAAAATATTGAACTATACATTATCAGTTTCGAGGTTGGTGTAGTACTTATTAAGTCCCTAAGAAACGTACGTATATGTATGTGCATGTTATATGTATGTATATGTATATGTTAGAACTGAAAAATAAAGTAAATAAACCAATTTTTTGCGATATTTCAAGAACTGCCATAGAAATATTATCTATTCCAAATTCTGCAAATGGTGAAAGGGCATTATCGTACCAAAGAGAGAAACAGACTATTTGCTTCGAATTTCTCCAATCGAATTAAAACAAAGAATGGAAACATATAACCTAAATGTTACTTTTATATTCATATCTCAACAACTAATAGTCTTTTGTGTACCCTCTTGAAATTAAAAATTAATATTAAGTAATATTATTAATTAATAATAATACAATAATTGAACTTCAAAGTGCCTTTTTGATAATTGTTAAGTTTTTACACATATACACATTTGTAAGTACAAATGAATATTACGTACGTTTTTAGGTAATTTGAAAAAAGTATTAAAATTAGTATTAAACAAAAAACAAAAACTAAGAAATTGGTACAATCGTACTGAAAGAAGCAAAATTTTCATTAAAATTAGTACAATTTGTAAATCTTACTTCACAAAGTAGTCAGCTGTTGGTTCGAAAATAAAACAAAACCTTCCGTGTTGAAAATTTCAGTTTAACATCTCTTATAGTTCCAGAGAAAATACGTTACTAACAAACACACACAACGATTTTATATACATACGAGTATAAGCATAAAGTAGGGTTGCCAGTTTTGAAATCGTAGAAATCGGTACATAAGAGAAAAAAATCAGTACAATTGAAAAAAATAACACTACAATACCTTTTTCAATATAAAATTATATTTTATTGACATAAAACAAAACTTGAATATTATTTTTACAAAATTTTTCGCAGAAGAAACTTCAAATTCATTATTTGCATATATCAGAAATCACTAACAGCAAATGTTTCTTGCTAATTTAAATTTCCAAAAAAGCTCAGTAAAATTAACATTAACTTAAATAAAAATTTATCACCTTCTTTTTTTTCTCTTGCTTCTTTTTATATGTACATAGCATGTAATTTTATGCAACAAGGTGGTACTAAACACAATTTCAAACAAATTCGCTGTACATCGAGTAGCCAAATACTATAAATAAAAGCTTTATTGTTTTTGTATATGTATATGATCTCTGACAGTTTTAGCAAATTTTCTTCAGCTTAACATTGATATCACTTTGAAAATAAATTCGCCGAAATTCTAAATTCGGCGAAAGTGAAGTAAAAATCCCTGGGTGATTCAAAGAAAATAAATAAACACTATGACAGGCTATCTTATACACTGAACAAAATTAATATATAAAAACAGTACAAAAACAGTACATACATGAAAAAAACAGTACATGCATGATTGTGCATAAATCAGTACTTTAAATAAAAATCAGTACATGTACTGACAAAATCAGTACGACTAAACACCCTACTCTAAAGCCACATAAAAATTTAAAAGAAGCACTAAAAGCGTAATTTTGAGATTTAAAAATCGTAAAATGCATTAACGTGAAAAACGAGTAGTATCAACATCTTTAATGAAATATATCAGACCAAAAAGTTTTTATTAAAGTAATTTTAAGAAATACACAATTTTCCTAAGAGCTCTACTTAGTGCTTGTTCTTAGTTTGGCACTAACACTCAAAATTTGGCGTTTTAAGTTTTCAAAAAGCACTAAAAATAGTGCCAAAAGCACCAAGTTGGCATCGCTGTATATAAGTAAAGATGAGACATGTAAAGAGAAACAAAGCATTTTCGCAAACTTTTGTGGTCGTGCGACACGCCTTAATTTTAACTGATTCCCCTGAAATTTGTTTAGTATAGTTTTTTTTTCGAAGGAATAATGTAACAATAAGTTTACAAAAAATTTAAATTATTTAAAAAACTTTTATTTAAAAAAACTAAATTTAATTCATTGTATTAAATTCATTTGTTAGACAAGCACAGTGCGTAGACAAAAATCAAAAAATTTTACAATGGAATGTAAACACATGTACCCCAAATATTTGTAAAACTATTTTTTAATTTTCTTCCCAAGTGTTCTCAAACTCTAGAAATTATGGTTTTAGGGAGAGCTTATTCCTAAACTGTATCTACGAGTATGTATTAGCGAGGCGCGAATATTCATAATCGAATTCCCAAATATTCCGCCATCTGTAGATTCGTATTCGTTTAAAAATATATGTTTATATAAATGCATGAATCTAAAACGAAATTTAAATGAATGGCATAAAAATATTATTTTGTAATAATTAAAAAAAATGTATTTAGATTCACAGAATAAAAAAACACCCTTATTCCAATTGTTAATATCGACGTCACGTCAATACAATAAAAAAATTGGGGCTTGTCCACTCGCTCTCGATAACAGTCTCTTTCTGTTCTCTATTGTTGTAACGTCGATGTTGACAACTGGAATAAAGGAGAATATTCTTGTAGCAAAATTAGAAACAAAGAAAACAAACTTCTTAAATAATTAACATTAAAAAAGTAATTTTCTTCACCTTAAGGTAAAAAATGTGTGACTTCAAAACTAAAAGTATAGAAGCTGATGAGGTGTGTAAGCAAAACCAACGCCAATACTGACTAAATATTGTCTAGCTATAGGTATAAGTATCCTGTAATTTTGTGTATTTAATTTAAACCATTGCTATTCGTTTTTCCGCCAAATAGCCTGCTATAGTTCCGTATTATAGACTGAACTTTCCAGTCTATAACTGAAGTCATCGTGTCTTTTAGAGATGAGCATTTTTTAATTTCGGGATCTTTACTTTCTTGTAAACTTGTGCGTTTCGGATTTTGATAAAGAGAGCTTTGAAGATGACTCTGTTTGGCCATCTTCAAATAAATCTAAAATGTACGTGAAACTATTAAAAGAAATAATTTTATATCTTAGATCAATAAAGTGAAAATTTTTTAACCAGTGCTCTTAGCGGGAGGGATTTAAACTAACACATTGTTGGGGTGTTTCGGGAAATCAAAAGCCTCAAAATGATGTCCACTACACAAGATATGTAAATTTTCTTTTCATAATTTTTGTCCCTTTTACAAGATTACTTTTTTAAAAGATAGTATTTGCCCATTTAGAAATTAATTATTAAAATATAATTTAATAAAATTAAAAAAATTTCTAAAAACTAGAGGAGCGCTCGATCTAGTTCCTGTTCGCATTTCACTGTTGTTTCTTAAATATTTTTTCTTAAGTTCGGTTATATAAAAAATTAAAATAATATCCTTGTGAAAATACGTCTGTGTATGAAAGTTTCCATTAATACATCTCTCAAAACTTACATCTTGTAGCCTCAAGTTTTGCAATAAAAATTTTAAAACTTAATATTTGATATAGTCAGAATATACGAGTATATTTTGAAAGGACACTTTTTTTTTGGATGAAATGTTTTCATGCACTTCTGCAAGACCATTTATGTATTTGGTACATTTAATGCTAACAAATGTTGTGGTTTCATATGGAAATAAGTTATTTATGTACATACATACATTAAAAATATTTAGAAATGTAAATGGAAAAAGATGAGGAAATGAAAACCATATAATCAGTTTTACTGCAATTTGTCTCAAGATTGTTTAGTACAAAGTGACTTTTCCGGAAAAAGTTAAAAATGAAAATTGGTCATGCAGTGTAGAAAACGATTTCATTTATTATAAAAATTTGTATTTTGTATAATTTTCAAGAGTTATTTAATCATGACCATTAAAGTTTTGGATAGTTTTTTTCATAAACTTTAGTGTACGCGGACAGGAATATGAAGTTCTTTCCCATCCAAAATTTTCGTATTTAATTTTGCAGAACAAAACAGAACCCCCATTAAATGTCTATAAATTTCACATACAATGGATATTCCTATTGGTATTCGCGAATATCATTTCGAATATTCGTATTCGAATTCGAGAATGTCAAAAATTGACATTCCACACATCACTAGGATGTACATATGCACACATACTACATATGTAGGTACCACGTATGATCCTTGATTGAATATATTTCTTTAATCAATTAAATAAATAAAAGAGATTTTTTCTGTTACTTAATATTTCCAAAGACCCCCACCCTTTACTACAAATCGTACTGATTGATTCATTTCAAAGAAAACTTTTAATTGCGATACAAACGCGGATAAACCAATGATGTGTTTATTAATAATAAATCCAGTTGAAAATAATAAAAAATAAAGCAAGAAGAAAAGGGGTATGGTGTAGAGAATGATTAAAATAATGTTTGTTTTTCTTTTTTTAAATTAAAATATCCGCTATATAAAGCGAATTTTAAAAATAAGAAAAACTGAGTTTTGTAAACCAGCTGTTCAACAGCATGATACACAATACTTATTTTAAATTTTTGATTTTCGTACTACAAAGTATACTTCATTAGTACATAATAAACGCTACTAATTTCGTGCTTGTATGATTTATCATACGATTTGTGGTAACGTGTATATACTCCATAAGAATTGGGAAACATTCTCTCATGTAAATGTTATTGGAAACTTTCTTCACACGCAAACTTTTTTTTTTGAAAAAAGTTAGATATTAGCATTTTCTCAAACTTCGGTGGGCGTGCAACACGCCTTAATCTTTAATGACTTTTTGCCGTTCTTTGCCAATACCCATCGCTTTGGGATACGAGATATGAAAAAATCCAAATTTTATTTTTAACAACCACCCTACATATGTACATACATATTGTCACCTTAAATGCAAACGGACTTAACTACACTTTTATATTTTTTCCTGGAGAAACAAAAAACGTTACAAAATCAATAATAATAAAGTATTCTTGAAAATTTTCGTCGAAATTTATTTTTAGTATGGATATTTATATGTTTTTAACCATTTATTTCCTTTTTATATATATTTAAGCTTTTATGTTAGTTACGTTCGTTGCAAATAAAAATAGATGCATTCGTAATTACGTTAATTTGAATTTCTTTAATAAAGTCGCCACTTTTGATCGCAGAGAACATGTAGTTTGATAAAATGAACCATAATCAATCTAAAAATCGATTTCGAATTTGTGTGTAGTTGCGGCCGTTTGCATTTAAGGTGACGATATGTACATATTGCTCATTTACTCAAACAACGTCGTAACCAGGGAAACCGCAAATATGCAATTGCATGTTTTTTCTCGTGTGACATATTAGTGCGGAGATAAGACATTTATCCATCTCAGAACTTTTTATGAATTTTGGCATCGATTTGTTAGTGCATATTTTTGCATATTTTACCCTTTAAAACATATTTTTGCATACTTCAGTTTTACATGCATATTTTGAGCATATTTTTGATGTTTTAGAGCGTAATTTACGGTTTTAGGGCATATTGTACCTTATAGAATTTTTTTATTTTAATATGCTCACAAGCCATACATCTTATTTGTAGGTAAATTTTTTTCACCATCTAAACCTCATTTCCAATGTTAAAGGTAGTGTATAAATTTTGTAATTAAAGCAGTTATTATGGACGTTAGTTTCAACAAAAATTTGGTTTTGCTATTTGCAACGGACTCTGCCTCGAGTAGACGTTGAAGGAACATCGCCAATGTATAAAAGTTTATTTAGAAGTGACAGGGGCAACGATTTTTATTTGAAAATCTAGGTGAATATTTTGTTGTTTATTTTAATAAAAATTATAAATAAAAAGCTTGTTTTATTTACCCAAAATATAGTAGCAAATTTTTAATTCTGCTACCGTGATCTCTTTTGAATTTGAAGTTAAATTTTTACAGAAGTACCAATAAAAATTGTTTTGGATTATTTTGCTTTATTATTGCTTTAGTCAAAATTTCATTTGACGTATATTCTCATTTACAAATAAACCATTTTATTTTATTTTTTAAAGCATATTTTTTAAGTTTTAGTGCATGTTGAACGCGCATAAAACACTTTTTTAGAGCATATTTCTGGTTTCCCTGATCGTAACTCAGTTTGCCAGAAAACGAGTTTAAAGTTTTCAATTTACACAAACCTTAGTGGAAAAAAAATAATTTAATTTTGCTTTCAGGAGTACTCAACAAGATATTTGTATGAAATTTTTTTCACAATATGATGAACGATATTTTTTTTACATGCTTATATTTATTTATTGTATCTTCAAAAAAAATAACTAACAATAAGTATTCAAATCTTAAATCTAGATATAATAATTAAGCCTAACCAGTGTCAGGAATAAACTAAGTGATAGTAATTAATAATACATAAATGTCGTATTAAGCACAAAAATATTTTCAAGCTATTTCATCTGGAGTGTTGAGTATTAGAGCCGTAGTGTCCCTCTTTTTTAAGCGGATGTGTCCAGTAAAATTGAAGATGTTACGAGCAAGGGGATTAGGATGGGACTCGAGTTTTGTTAAGTATTTGCCTGTGTATTTTGCAATTTCTTCAGTCACTAGTGGCATATTTAAATCACGATGTAAATTTGAATTTGACTTACCATGGAGCCGATGTTATTAGTCTTAAAATCTTGTTTAGCCTTCGTTGGATTCTCTCTATATTGGAAGCTGAAGCTGTACCCCATAGCTGTATTCCGTAGCACCATATTGGTTTCAAAAGCGACTTGTATATTAAAAGTTTACAATCTAGACTGAGTGTTGAATTTCTACCAATCAACCAATGTATTTGAGTTAACTTAAATTTCATTTGAGTTAGCCTAAAGTAAATATGATGTTTCCAAGTAAGCCTTCGATCAAGGTGTATACCAAGATATTTCACATGTGAATGTTGAGGAACAACTTGATTGTTGATTCGAATTGGGGAACAAATATCTGCTCGCAGGGTAAATGTTAGCTGAACACATTTTTGTTCGTTTACTTTGATGAACGATATAAGGATTAATTCTGCATCATTAACTCAAAAATTAAATTTTTGGAGTTTTGACGCCTTTTTAGGAAATGAGCGCTATGTAGATACTATACACATGTATATATATGTACATATCGCTCATTTACTGCAACAGTGTCACAGATCAAAAAAACTAGTTTAACAGAAAACGCGATTAATACCATTTTCACACTTACCTGTTTAGCGCCCGATTCGTATTAAAGAGCTTAAACACGACCACTTTGAGATGTTTTACCGTACATTGACTTGTTTTGTCAAACATCTCAAATGAAGTGCGTAAGATTTAAACACTACCTTAAGCACATAAATGGAGTATGTTCAGTCCGTTTTTTGATAACTCTGGCAACTTTGTGTTGTTATTAAATGGCGGCACGTGAAAAACTATCTGGTAAACAAGTAATTAGTTCAAAAATACTCAATTATTTACGAAAAAATTTGTTGTTTGAAAATAATAAACCAATAAAAAAGTATAATTGTACGTAATTTTTTACAAATACAGTAATTTACTGACAAAACGTCAACATTAAACATGTGTTTTAAAATGCTTGCCTTAAACACGTGTGAACATGGTATAAAGTTTTCAATTAACATACAATTCAATGAAGAAATGAAAAAAATATTCTTCTCTCACGAGGTGGTAGTAAAAAAAATTTATATGAAATTTTTACAAAATATAAAATACAAAATGCCGAATTATTTTGCATTATTAACTCAAAAAACGCATTTTTTGAGTTATGACACTATTGAAGTAAACGATCGATATGTATGTATACATTTCAAATATAGGAAAATTATTGCGATCTATGCCAGAAATTAATGTACAAAAAAGTAAACAATAAAATAAACAAAAAAATGTAATTTGTATATTAAAAAACATTTTCAAAAGGAAATCATCAATTGATTCCATTTATTTGCTTACTCGTATTAGATCATTCACTCAGTTACTTTAAATTAACATTAACATAAAATTTAAACATTTAATAATAAACATAAACAATAAAATATTTGTATGTATCAGCGTTGCCGAGTTCTGTGTAGGTAATTATCAAAAAATGACACAAAAAAATTTTTCTTAAATGTTTTGTGTAATTTCGCCCAACATTATACACAAGTAAATTATTTAATCTTCGTGTTAATATTTTTTGCATATGAACATATATGACAATATTGAGGGGACCATTTTGAACCAACCAAAAATATGTATGTACCAGTGAGCTGCAATTTTCATGGTTTTCGATGATTTACTCATACAATAAAAATTTTACTCACATTTAATCACGTACAAAACATTCAACGTACAATAAAATCAGCATCGTTCTAATATCTGTTCATTGGAATGATTGTGAGTGGAGGGATCGAACATGTTTTACTCAATTCATTCACATACATTAAATGTTTTATTCAGTTTTAATCATGCAACAAAACTCAATGTTGAATATAATCAACATCATAGAAACGAACGCATCGTTGGAATAACTGTGAGTGGATTGATCGAACTTGGTTTATTCAAACTTCTATGTGAACAAGCGCTGACGTTGAATAAAATCAAAGTTGTCAAGTTCGTTCAAGTTATTTTAAAACACACACACACAAACATGTCAAACAGGGGTCGAAAATTGGAGTTTACTTTTTGTTCCAATTATAAAAAAGGTGCAACATTTCGTCGGCTTGTTTCTGGTTTGCGGCACAGTATATTGAAAATACATTATGTCTGCAGCAAACCAGAAACAAGCCGACGATTTTTTTAACTACGAGTTTGAAAATTTGCTTGTTTTTATGGTTAAGCGATTGTCTATATGCATTTCGTTCCCGCTTTTTGGAACTCATCAGTAGACTTCAACCCAAAACATTTTTGAATTTAGCTAACAAATTTTGCATGTTTATAGTAAGACTCTTAATACTATATTGAGAATCACAATATACAAACATAATAAGTTTGAAAGCCTAAAACAAAAATTTTTACAAAACAAGCATCTTTATTCGATTGTGCATTAAGAGTCTTACTATAAACATACGAAGTTTGTTAGCTAAATTCAAAAATGTTTTGGGTTGAAGTCTACTGATGAGTTCCAAAAAGTGGGAACGAAATGCATACAGACAATCGCTTAATCATAAAAACAAGCAAATTTTCAAATTAAATAAATAAAGACTTTATGTCAAATAAATATACTTCGGTATTTCA
The DNA here is from genome assembly GCA_936439885.1 of Nowickia ferox. Classification (NCBI taxonomy): domain Eukaryota; kingdom Metazoa; phylum Arthropoda; class Insecta; order Diptera; family Tachinidae; genus Nowickia; species Nowickia ferox. Next base: position 5,847,855 of record OW387028.1, read on the forward strand.
TTTAACTACGAGTATTAATAACAAAATCTTCAAAAGAACTTACATAAGGGGAACTCGTTTAACCTGTTTTATATCTCTTAAAGTTTAACCTTCTTATTTACAAAATATGTTTGATGCTTATTAAGAGCTTATTTAACAACTTTCTTTACGATAGTTGTCATAGACCTTTAATAATTATAATATATTTTTTTTATAAATAATGCAGTAAATATTTAATAGCTCTTAGAAAAATACAAGGCCGTAAAAAATTTTAGCAGCAATTTTTGGTCTTAAATTGCCTGTTATATATACGTGACAATAAATGAATGAAATTGTTGTACTCGTAAATTAATAACAGCTAAATTGCTTGCACATACATACATATGTATGTCAAGAAAACTTATATTGCACAAACATAACTGATATATAAGGATTTACCAGTAATTTTTTTTACTGAATAAATGGTTAAAATGTTTTAAAAATTGCAAGACTTTTGCTTACATATCAAAACTATGTAACTAAAATTTTTTAAATTTTAGAGAAATAAAAATTTTTGTCTTTGAATCTTAAAAATATATAACTAAATATAATAAAAATATATAACTAAATAAAAACACAGTTTCTTTACTTTTACCATCCCTGATATGAAACTCCTAAATTAAGTACACATACCCATACATACTTAAACATTGATTTGTTGGCTCTTTATAAATACAACATTCATACACAATGATTTTTTTCATTTTCACTTTTACTCTGCATCAACTACTTGATGCTGATTAGAATGAAAATTTTTTCCTTTCGCATTATGTTCTTGTTCAAAACACTCATTGTCGAGCCAAAAAACCAATCATTCGAACTGATTGGTTTGATGCTACGCATGATTGTAAATCATATCCAACAACATTCCACTCACTTGAGCGATTAGAACTTAGCAACGAATATGTGTGTTTTGAACAAATTTGATTTTTTCAACAAAAATACATGTTTTTAGGATATTGATTACGTATGATTATTTTTCCGATCACTCGTTGCAGTTCCCTGGTATGTACATATGTTGAAAATTAAATATTGAAGGTGGCGTTGGCTGAAGTAGTTAACACGTTGACTACAAAACCAAAGGTCCTGGGTTAGAGCCCGGTATCCAACAGTCATTAAATAACAACACCACGTATATTTCTGGTGTGCATTAGTGTGCCTTTGTATCAGTTGTTGTAGGAAAAAGTTCAAGTGATGAAAGCATAGTCACTGGGCACTGAACTCTACCGGCTTCAGCAGATACTAATCCTAATGTAACATCAGAGCGCTCTCCTTCGTTGTGTAGCAGAATCATCGGCGAAATAAAATAACAAATAAAACATTGCTTAAAAGAATTTAATACGCCTCATTTAACACCAGAGGTGCTGCATCACTGCATTATTAAAAACATGCAAAAAAGCAGAGTTGTAAAAGAATGAAAATTTTCCTCTATCTCTTCCTTCACCACCTGTCTTTTCTATCACTATCGCTTTCCTAAAGAAGGTAACAGCTAGTAATAGTAGTAGGTATTCATTGCCTGAGTGTTACTTCTCTTAAAATATATATATATATATATATATATATATATATATATATATATATATTATATATATATATATATATATATATTGGAATTAAAAATTGCAATATATCGCATAATCATGTTTTAGTCTCAACACTTTTTCTTGATGCAGTTCTCTTCAATTCCCTGCATGAACATTTTTACATTTGTTAACAGGAGGCTGGAAAAACAAATCAATAAAAACAAGTTGCTGAAAGTTCTTCAGAGATGCATTTCATCACGTCATATTTGATAAATCACTCTCTTACATAGCGCTGCAATTACCGACAAGAAAAAGTTTCGTTGTTTGCATATCGCTATCTTTATTGACATTGGCCTATGTAACAGCAATATTCTTCTCAGTGCGCACTCTTTGCATACGGGTTGGTGGATTAGTTCTCAAAAAAGAGAAACTGGTGCGAAATTTAGTCACACAACAGCTTAAAGGAAACACATTTCTCACACTGCACGAATTTTGATAATGAAATTCAACGAGAACAATTTTTGTTCTTTTCCAAATTACACTGAACTAATTCATCTGGCATAAAATTTATACGTATACACAGCTTTGTGTTAGAGTTTTTCGTATTCATTTAACATTTGCTGTTTTTTTAAGTTGTGTGTGTATTGGTTTTTTGCTGCTAATGCGGGGTTGTATCTGGTTGAGCAATTATGCCAACCACAAAATCATTCTCTTCATCGAATTAGCCGTCAAACTGCCATGTTATGCCAGCATAATTATGTCAGTGTAAATCAGCACAATGATTTGAAAGTAATGTTCGTTTGTTAGTGTAATCCTGGTGAAATGGCAAACCTTACTGAACATTTTTGGAATTGCCACAAGTTACGAATCTTTTTTTTTGCACTGAAAAAGTTCACATTGAAAAAACAAATTGTAGTAAAAAAGTCACTCGATATATATTCTTATATAAAAGGCATTACATACTTATTATCAAACTCAAAATGTGATTTGTATAAATTATAACATTGTGAATAATTTTGAAGGTTCGTTTGTGTAAAATTGAATTTCAATTCCGGCAACACTGGTATGTATGTATGCATGTACTTGATTATCCAGATATAAAAGTAAATAACACTTGAAATAAATATATATGTATATCCAGTGCTGGACTTAGGTATAGTCCCGTAAGGCCCGGGCCTACGGCGGCATAATTTAAATGTAAGTGCAATTAAAATTCGAAAATTTATTTGGCTAAAGTTTGCTTTAAATGAATACGAAATTAAATTATTGAAAAATAAGATTGACAGATATTTGCTTTGCTTATGTCAAATGATTGGGATAAGTACATGTGAATTGAAAAAATGTATATATGCGTATTGTTACCTAAAATCTAAAAAGCCGTAACTGCATTTTTTATTTTTTTTTTTTTTTTTTTTTGAAGAGAAGCGAAAAACTTTATAAATTTAACACTATTTATTTCCTTGCAGGCAGATTTTTGAATTAAAGTTAGAAAAACCAATGCGGGTGTGAGCCAATAAAAAAGTAAAGAAACAATAGTTACATTTTCGTAATGGTACTTACGGCCTTTTGGAATAGCATTATATGAAAACAAAAAGCCATATTTAGTCAAACTATATTTCTTACTTTGTATTCCTTTCGATTTTAATATAAAATATTTAAAATTCATTACAACTATTTAAAAAAAATTATTTTATAAAAAAAACAAAACAAACACAAAATTATATAAAAATGTATCCTTTGTTCTAATATTATTATAACGTACAAATTAATGTCAAATATGAGATAAAAACATGGCTAATCCAACAAAAAGAAAAGATTATCAGCGAACTTGTATTACAGAGCACAGAACAGTGATGCATTTCCGAACATGCCAGGAACACTGTTTTTGGTTTACGCATTTGTTGGCAACGTAGTTACGGTCTTTTGAATTCCTTGAATCATTATTTTTACATATTCGTGTAAAAGTTCAACCCTTTATCACTCGGTGTTAAAACTATTAATTTATATTTTTTTCAACTCAATAGACTTGGTACAATATCTCCTTTCAAACTGTAAAGTTCATTCTTAATAAAATACTTTATCTTAAATCTGCAGAAGAGATTTAAAGTAATCCTACGCTTTTATTAAATCAATGCTTCTGTTGTGCAGTTTTTAAAAAAGTTATATTTTCGGCGTTTTACTTTAATTAATTAATTAAATTTTATGAATGACCAAGTCAATTATGGTTTTCATTTCTAAAATATTGAGAGTGAAATTATGAATTTTAAGCTCTTGTAGCCAAGATATTTGTAGTTCTTCATATTTCCTTTTGTACCCACGTTCGCTACAAAAAAAAATAATTAAATTTACAAAAAATTCTAGAAGAAATGTTTTCACTTATGCTGCGATCTCTCAAAATCTTTTGAATAGAAAGAGTTATAAAGGGTTGAGGAAAGATGTATGTTTGTGATTTACATCGCTATCAATAAAAAAGCCTATATGTTTTGAGTTTTTGGCAGCTATGGCCTTTTGGATTTTAGGTGAAGATACGAGGTGTGTTCAAAAAGTATGGCGAATTTTGTGTTTTTTCAAAAATTATTTATTTATTCATGAATATCTATTTTGTCCCTTCAAAGTAATTCCCTTCAGATATAATGCACTTATGCCAACGTCTTTTCCAATCTTCGAAGCACTTCAAAATATATTTTTTTTTATTTTGTTCAGCTCTTCCTTCGATGCCGTCCTTATATCGTCAAACGTAGCGTAGCGTCGTCCTTGCATGGGCCTCTTCAGTTTCGGGAACAAGAAAAAGTCACAGGGGTCCAGATCTGCGGTTCGTGCGGCAGCATCCATTGGGGTGATTGAGCTTTGGTTTCCACGTCATAACCATAAACTTAATTTCGTTTTTCACACAAAATTTGATACAGGTTATTTGTTCCATTTTTTAATAGGTAAAAATGGAAGACGAGCTAAAACACGTGCAAGCAAAGCAGCTGTCAACAATTAACTGAACATTCAAAATGGCCGAAATTGTCGGCATAAGTGAGAGACATGAGTACCAACATAACGCCACAAAAAAATTAAAATTCGAATATACGTAACTCGCTAAAATTCAAAATTCGCGATACTTTTTGAACACACCTCGTATGTACTTATGTCTACATAAACTTGTAAAGTTAATACGCAATCATTTATGTATTTAAAAATTATCGGCCTGTCCCACGATTTTGACAGAAAACGTTAGGCCGATTACTTATATTAAAAACAAAAACAAATTTTGCTATTTTATTGTTGTTTTCGAACGTTTTACGTCGACATCGTAGGACAGGCCGTATATGTATGTTAATATTTTATAATCACTTCTACATAATCAAAAAGGGCGGCATTTCAAAGAGTGCCTATGGCGTCAGCAGGCCTAAATCCCCTACTGTATGTGTCTATAATATGGATATGCGAATGGAAGCAATGTGTACGTGTACGAGTATGTGTGTATGGCTGAATTTATGTGACACCACGGCGTGTAAGCAGAATACTGACGGACGAGCAGACAGAAAAAATACTGTGAAAATTCGCACAATATTGCCAGACTGTCTTTATATTATATACATACGTACATACTTATGTAGTTAGTGGGATAAAAATATTTTATTTTTCATACAGATCTTTTGAATGCAATATTCTATGCTCAAATATTTTATTTACACATGTACATTAGTGTGTACCAAACAAAATTTTTTTTGCTCCAGCATTTTTTGAAAAGTATTTGTGTGATTTTTTTTCAGATTTTTCGCAAGATGTTTGGAGGTCGATAAAATCGAATTCAACACAAAAATCGGGTTTTCTCGAAATATTTTGAATTTTGCTCATTACTCGGGCCATTAGCACGATTTTCTTTGTTACTTAGTAAATTTTTTTTTAAAGAAAACTGTTCAAGCCTTACTTCTCTGTGCAGATATTATAAATTTCGGTAATTTTTTTTTTGCTCATGGGTACCCTTTATGACATTTTTTTTTTGTAAATTTAGCATAAATTTTAAAAATAATGCTTGGCATCTTTTAAAATTTCTATTGAAGTTAAACAAAAATATAATGATTCAGTGTACAAAAAGTTTTTTTCAGAGTTATAACAAATCGCGTTAATATTTATAATTATCTTATAAATATGAACCACTATTGAACTGGTTAGTATTAAGTACTATAGAGTAGTCAAATAATTATGAGGAATTTTGATTAAAAATAAATATGGCTTTGTGCGCAAAATGATTGATGCCTTTGATCCTACTAAACCGCCAACGAAACTTCAAATATTGCAACGAGTTTTGAAATATACACTATATCGAAAAGCGCCCGAAAAATTGCAAATAGTTTAATGGATTTGTGGGAAACGAATTGGAAGGTTCAACACATTACACGCGATGTAATAAAGTTGCACTCAAAGTGGTTATCGTTACATAAGAATAAATCTTTGAGAAGTAAACAAATTGAAAAACAAGAAAAGTACATGCACGGCACGAGGAGTGTATTCGACAAAATAGTTCAACCTTCTGCAAGGTCTCCAAGTTCAAACAAAATCCGGAAAGTAAAATTGGAATCTGTTGCAAACATGTATAGCTGCTGCATTGATAGCTAAGATGGTGATAATGATTCTGAATATGAGCCGCCAACAACAACATTAGTCCAAAAAGAACTTGCTACTTTCTCAAATAAGCAACAGCTTTGTGCAAGTCTGGACAGAACCGGAATAAGTTGCCGTAAATCTGCACTTGTAGTGAATTGCTTTTCAGATCCTGGACAAAGTAGATCAAAAGCTGCATGCTCAAAGAGCTCAATTTGGAAGGGAACGTCACAAATAGCGAATGATTGTCGCAGAGTCTATTAAGAAATCATTTGAGGAGTCAAATTTCATAACAGTGCATTGGGATGGAAAGATAATGCCCGAATTACAGAAAAAAGAGAAAAAAAATTATAGACTTTCTATAAGTGCAACCGGAAATTTCGACACCAAGCTTCTGGGAGTAGTATAACTTCCACATAAAAAACAACGATCCTACATGGAATCAGATTTTGTTAAGTTACTGTCCACTGGCGTGGCTTGTGGAAAACTCCCAGTTTGACTTATGTTCATGGTTTTGTTTTTAACCATGGAGATAAAACCACGAGAAGCGGCAGAAAATTTAATGCGTCAATTTGGTTAGAATATATTTTTATTTCAATATAAAATAAATTTTTTTTTAATGAGTCTTTATTTTTAACCGACTTCAAAAAAGAAGGAGGTTATCAATTCGTTTCAATTTTTGTTTGGCAATGTTACTTCATAACTCGGTGCAATTTAGACCGATTGAAAAAATTATTATTTTTTCTAAGAGGTTATAGCTTCCCATTGGTCCCATTGTAAAAACGTGGGTGGAGACTCGCCCACAATTTTTTAATTTAATTTTATGATATTCTACTTATTTTGGTTCTTCAAAGTGGGAAAAATGGGCGGCGTTACGCCCATTAAAATGCATTGTAATATTTCACGTGGTTCTACTTAACCGATTTTTACGAAACTTACACACACCTTGAGCTCTAAAATAGAAACAATATTAAATTTGCAAAAATGGGCGGAGTCAGTGGTTATACTTTACAGATACAGTGTTAACACCCTGAACTCTGAAAAACACAATATCTTGCATTTAAAAAATGGGCGGAGGCACACCCATTAAAATTTTGTTTTATATTTCACGTACTTCTTATCTTCTTCTATTAGATCTTTGCATTGAAGTTTTTTTGGCAGAATTATTTTGCGACTGTTCAAAATGTGTCGTGCAACAATGAAATTCGTATAGACAAAGCTTAACCATGAGCAAATAAATTGCACTTATAAATAACCGGACTTATGTAGCCTTAATGGAGTATATAACTATGTAGTATATACAATTACATTTATATAAAAATCATATATCTTTGTTTTTCTTTAATAAGCGCGGTTGTCCATTTTTGTCGACTTTGAGTTACTGATACCAAATTACATTTTATTGTATATGCTCTTTTACATGGACCAAAAATTTCGCTAATAACATGGACCAATTCCGATTTTTTTTTTTCCAAAAACAATGTATCTTCTTCATTCATTCAAATATTTCTCAGCTTAATGCACTAAATCGACTTACAATTGCGTGATGGCAATTTATTTATTCAGTGCGAGTCTGCACTGAATAAAAAGCATTATTGAGATATTTAACAAAACTCCTGATAAGCAGAGGGTTGAAATTTGAATCATAGCACAGTTTTAGATATGAATACGGAAAAATAAAAAAATTAACATTACACTTCATATGTTTACATACTTCCACATATTTGGCAATGTAGCACGCATTAAAACTTTGATTAATTTGGAATCTCCAAATGGCAGGACGCTCCGACAAGTTCAAATATCCTGTACTCAAACCCCATCGATTCCTATGGATCTTTTCACACACATTAGTAACTTTAAAGCACAACAGCTCTCTAAAGGTAGAATCACATGATTTCCGCAATGCACCGATGACTGGTCCATTTTATATGCCAATCGTGTGATTTCATAATTTGTCCCATGTGACAATCGAGAACAATGTTGTTTTGATTAGACGCATTCAAATGCAACTCTGGTGCGACAATCGTGTGAACGGTTGATAGGCAACGATGCCCCATATGTAATGGGTTTTCGAGAAGCAATCAAAGTAGCAAATACTCGACAATTTCTTAAATTAATTTATTTTTTCATCTGCGCAAAATGTTTTTGATAGTACCTTTTATATATTTTGCAGGAGAAACAAAAAACGTTACAAAATCAATAATAACAAAGTATTCTTGAAAATTTTCTTCGAAATTTACTTGTAGTATGGATACTTATATGTTCTTCACCATTTATTTCCTTTATATATATATATAGGGTCCGCCAGATAACTTTTTTTTTTTGAAAACAGTGCGCAAAACATCGAGTGTAGCTTCGGCTGTGTGGCACGTAGCGCCGTCCTGTTGAACCCAAATGTTGCCAATATCCTCCTCTTCAATTTTTGTGAACAAAAATTTGTTCAACATGGTCCGATAACGATCGCCATTGACTGTAACGGCCACTCCTTGCTCATTGGCCCAATTATGCCTCTGGACCAAAATCCGCACCAAACAGTGACTCGTTTTGGGTACGTCGGCTTTTTAATGTATGCGTGCGGGTTTTCTGTGCCCCAAATGCGACAATTTTGCTTGTTTACATACCTGCCAAGATCAAAATGAGCTTCATCAGAAAAGGTTTTTTTTGGCAAAATCGGCAAGCAATATTACCCAGCGTTGTTCAAGCGTATACACAACCATATTCGTTCAGCAGAAGAATAAAACTAATTATCTGTCAAATCAGACATGAGCTAAGTGTTACCATTCACGAAATAAGCACTAGTTGAAAAAAAACATCAGATGGCGGACCCTATATATACGGTCTAATTCATAAAAAATGTTTTAGGTGTATTACAGGTTTATTTGACAAGTATCCCATAGAAATATGTCAAATAAGCTTTTATGTTAGTTACGTTCGTTGCAATGAAAAATAGATGCATTCGTAATTACGTCCGTTTGAATTGCTTCAATAAAGTCGTCATTTTTGATCGCAGAGGTCTAAATATATGCGTGAACATGTATGTAGTTTGATAAAATGAACCATAATCAATCAAAAACTCGATTTCGAATTTTTGTGTAGTTACGTCCGTTTTGCATTTAAGGTGACGATATGTAATTATAATTTATTTGAAACGTAACCATGGAACTGTGAGCCAATCTTTAACTCATTTATTTTAGGTTTTATTGTTTTGTATTTTATGAGCGTAAAATATATATACAAAGCAGAGGCAATTTTATTTCTGTTAAACAAATAAACCATTTCCACGTACAAAATAAGACAGGAAAAGAATTATTTCTTTTTAAAAGAAAGCTATTTGCACGGAATACAAAACGAGCTAAAAACTACCACAACAGTTGTTTGTTTGTGTTGCCGCAAGTTAGAACAATAGTGTGACTAGGCTGCGACAATTATTGCCACAAATCCATTCTTCGCCAATCTGCGGCAATCAACTTTTTGTAAAATGAAGCAATCGTGTGACTGCAAAAAATAAAATTTGGGTCAGATTGGCATATTTGCGGCAATAATGTAAACCTACCTTAACCACCCGTCCAGACTGGCCATAAATTCATTAATATATATTACAGTAAATGTCAAAATATTGATATTGCCATTGAAGACAGCTCATTGCCGGTGCTGGCAATAATTGTCAACAGTTTTTCGTTGACAATTATTGCGGACATGAAACGTTAAACTCGGTGTTAATCTATGTTCGACTTTTCTGTATTACCTTTGACATTTAGATAATATTAGTGAAATTGAGAAAATATACATATATGTATGTATGTTAAAAAAGGAAAATAGTATCTTAAAAAAGTGTGTAGTGAAATAATTTGTGTTGTTATAAGTTGACAAAAATAAAAATTTGTTGGATCAACCAGATACAGGGTGGGCCAAAAGTTACCATGGGGTTTAAAAGTTTAATAACTTTTTCGTTTATTAATTTTTTTAAATTTTTTTTCTCAGATTATATAATATACAAAATGGAAAATTTTTTTACACTAAGTATGAAAAATAATGTCTCTTAAATTACCACCATTTTCAGCTTCGCACTGATGGGCGATTATGATTATGAGTGATGAAGCTCATTTTCATTTGAATGGCTTTGTTAATAAGCAGAACTGTAGGTTCTGGGGTTCTGAAAATCCAAGAGCCATTCATAAACGCCAATTGCACCCCATTAGGTGTACAATATGGTGTGGGATCACATCTAAAAATATCATTGGGCCTTACTTCTTCGAGAATGAAGTTGGAAGTGCTGTAACCGTAAATGGAGAGCGGTATCGGTTTATGATAGACAATTTTTTAAATCTTGCTCTTGAAAACATACCTGGTATGTGGTTTCAGCAGGACGGAGCCACTGCCCGCACTGCCCGAGACACAATGGCACTTTTAAGTCAAATTTTTGGAGAGCGAATAATTTCCAGAAATTCGGAAATAATTTGGCCCAGCGCGATCGCCAGTTTTGACAGCACCCGACTATTTTCTTTGGGGTTATTTGAAGTAGCGAGTGTATGTGAACAAGCCAGAGAAAATCCTTGAACTCAAGGCAAACATTGTTGCATAAATTTTGGAAGATATTATGGAAAATGCTCTAAAACGAGCCCATCAGTGCGAAGCTGAAAACAGTGGTAATTTAAGAGACATTATTTTTCATACTTAGTGTAAAAAATTTTATGAGAATTTATGAGAAAAAATAAAAGAAAATTAATAAACGAAAAAGTTATTAAACTTTTAAACCCCAAGGTAACTTTTGGCCCACCCTGTATTTACAAGTGAATTATATTTTTATTCTACACCTTCCTTGTTGACTTTTTCCATATTATGGCGACGATTTCCCATAAGTAAAGCAATCAGCAATATTGTTCCGCTATTCTGCCGGCGTTCTTACTATATTGCCAACATATTTATTGCCAGTCTAGACTATAGACGGGCGCGTGTCGTGTTTTTTCGTCACACGAACATGCACGACTCAACACGAAGTGTTCGTGACAGAAAATTTGTTTTCGTGCGTGTTCGTGTCGCATCGTGTTGAGGAAAATTGACACGATAAGCACGAAACGATTTTTAGTGTCAAAATATGTATGCATGAATATATATATTTTTTGTATCGTCAAACACGTAAAACCATCAAATTTGTTGAAAGTGTAGAGGTCTCTTAAGCTTAAAGTTCTGAAATTAAACAAAAATATGTATCTATTTGAACACAAAAAATTTCACTTGCGTGTTTCGTACCTGTTAGATATCTTGGCATTCGTGTTCGTGTCGTGTCGTGTTGGAAAAACTCAACACGCGCCCTTATCTAGTCTAGACGGAGGGTAAGACTGCGCTCATACGCGGAAATTTTAGCAGAGCAACTTTTTGGTTTATAGTCGAGAGAGGAAAATATGGTGGCACCCTTCTTCATTATCTTTTCCTCTCTCTACCATAAGCCGGGTACTCGGTTCAACATTTCATGTGAAATGCTGTCAAAATACACAGCATGAAAAAGTTTTGCATAATTAGTACTCTGTTTATCTTGGGAAAAATGTATGAAATGTATCTTCACTCATTCATTAGAGCTACTGAAAGAGTTCCATACAAGTCGATAACAAACATATGGGGTGTTTTAAAAAACATAAGAAATTGTAGCCCTTGAGGCTAGTTCATATTGCTTACATGTAAAATTTTTCGTATAGGCGATAAATTTAATATATAAGAAAATAATTCTTGAGAGTTCATTTTTTATTCTTAAGATTGTATTATAAAGCTTTCAATTATTTTTCCTATAAATTATATACATATTATTTATCCCATATAGATTGATATTCTTAACAAAAAAAAAAAAAAAAAAAAACACAATTTCCACAACAGCTCCTTGATGAATTGATGCTTTTTATTTTGAACACCCAAAAATTACATTACAATAAAAATTATATGATCTTCTGTGTAAATTAACTTCCTAATAGTCTTCTATTGTTTACATGAACATATGAAATAAAAATCACAAACCCAAAATTTTAGGGTAATATGCATATTAAATAAGGAAAAATTATTATTATAACGCTTTAATTAAAAAAGAACACAATCTTTTTTTATTTTTTTACTTTAATTTTTAATAAATAAATTTAAAGCTATAAACCTTAGTGTAGGAAATCTTATGCTTACGTACAAAAGTCATTTTGATATTAGGAATGACAAAAAACTTCTGCGTGGTGGTTCTGTTTTTGAAACCAACGAAGTTTAAATAATTGTTTGTTGTGAGTGGTTGTTCTAGCTGTATAGCTTTTTTTAAGCTGGCGATTTGGTTTACATCATTATAGCTCATACGCATTTGACTTGCGGGTATCCCACGAAGTATGCAACAGCTTTCGCTTAAGGATTTACGTATGAGTGATATTTAATTGCAGCCTAATAAATTACATTTACGGCCCGTTTCACAATGTCCAATTAAAAGCTCACAAGGACTTTAACGACAAGTTTTGTATGAAGAAGTTGTAGCTTAATTTCACATTAACTCTTAATCATACATTGTGTAAAAGGAGCTAAACCAAAAGTTACGGGCATTACTTTATTCATGATATTTTGTAATCTAGATATATTGAATATATGAAAAATGTATTTTTGAAGTCAACTTACCTCTTTCCGTATGATCTACAGCCTCACAAACATATTACTAAAAAAAAGAAAATTTAATTTTTGTATAAACTATATTTTATTGCTGCATTGAAACTAAGATAGAGTAGGTATTTATTTGCCGAATGAAATAAGTTTCGGTATTTATAGTGAGCACAACCATACCATTATACAGTAGTTCAAATTTTCTTCCTACTGTTTATATGTATATCTGAAGATATTATCATTTCCAAAATATGTTACTTTTATGGGTTTTTCAATATATTTTTGGATTTCCATTGGAAAAAAACTTTCATGAATCCAAGTGGATCCACCATATTTCTATGTAATGATAATGCTGAATACTTAACAAAAAAAAAAATGTTACCGAATTTTCCTACACCTCCCTGCACCTTTTTGAGATTTTTCGGTATCATTGTGTTAATTAATAAGATAAATATCGTATAACTAATTCATGGCCTAGACAAGCTTAAAACGTCAAATCTTTACAAATTACACTTCTAATATAAATTTCCAATGCCAAGTACAGACTGTGGCATTTTGTGACATCGCAATCGTTTTTACTAGTGGGAACGTTTGTCATTTCCGATATATTCGTTGTGTAGCATTGCTTTCCATTTTTAAAATGACACCATAAAATCACAACACAAGAAATGCCAGATGTCTACTCGGCATAAGTGACTTGCAAAACTAAACCGTTTCCTTAAAAAAAAAAACAATAAAAGATACACGACGATTTAAGGGAGTAAGTAAAATTTATTTGTGCGTACCAATGAAATAGTAATATGTATTAATTTTAGTCTTAACAAAACGAGTAGTTTGTGAAAAGCTTTTAAAAGAAAAATTCCAAAACTTTTTGGAAAATGCAAAAGTAATTCAGAGCCGTTTTGAAGAATCTGGAATATGTGTGCCGGCTCCTTAACATATTTCTCGCAACATCTGATCCATTAATAACTAGCTTACGCGCTTCCAACAAAATAATGACTCACGAAAAGGAACTTCCATCTGAAATTATATTTATGGTAGTATAACTTTGTAAAAATAAGTAATACAATTCTTACAATTCGAGGAAGATACCCATGCAAGCAATGTAACTTTTTAAACGTCTTTTCTGCCAGAAAAGAAGACTACTTTCTTAAAAATCTGCTGCGAGTGACCAAATTTTGAATTTCTAAAACTTATAGTATGTGTGCAAAGAACGAAAATATGAGTATTTTTGTTTTATTTCACCGAAAAATCTTTCTATCTTTATTTTTCATGTGGTGAAGTTGTTTAAAAATCTTGACTTCCGAGTGTAGGGTACCTACGTATAGTGCTATTACATAAAAAATTATACCACCAAATTCTCTATTACCTTCTTTTAAACAAAGTCAAAATCTGTGAACCTACCGCTAATACCAATGGCGCTATTAAGTAAATTAGACGATGCGAGCGTGTTCACTATGTTTTTCCCAACGTGGGACGTTAGTAATTTAGGGTTGAAAAATTTATTAAAAGATGGTTTATATCCCGGATAGCTCGAAAAAGAATATCATCATACTATTGCATAATATATTTTTAATTCAGGAACATTGTTCACACTACTGCTCATATTTAGTTAATTTAGTTAGTTGTCTAACTGAATGCAAAAACAACATTTTGAAAATGTTGGGTTTTCCTCCAAATTCTAAGAATTCTAAGTAAAAAGTGAAAAGTGAAAAGCCAATCAAGGCCAGAATTAACTTTTTTAAATTTATTTCAATATTTAGCTTTATTAATTTGACTGCGATTTTGCCTTGCCTTGTAGACTTATTCTGTTTCATCATTAAGTCTTACTTAGAATTTTTCCGTGTGAGCACTTCTAAAATTTAAGTAACTTTTTTTAAACTATTGCTTTTTCTGTAAAAGATGTTATGTTCTTGCTGAAATATGTATGTATAGTCATCGCATGGTCTAAAATATAAATTTGAAATATATTAGATCAAAAATCAAGTTAAATTTATATTTAACAAGAAATCGCATATTGAAATAAAATAGGCTATATATTTCTTCAAAATTGCATACATAAATGAACTGAAATTTTGAACTGAGAAATTATGATAGCGTAATTATCTAAATTTTCGCTTAAGTCGACTTGAACCCTTTTTGTTTTTTGCAACTGCTATCGTCGCTGTTTTAACTAACTGACTTAACTAACACTTTTAGAATTTTTCAGGAGAGCAGCCTTCATCATTGTATACATGTATTCTTATGAATACGTATGAAATGTTTTAACTTTTATTGGCCCAATAGTAATGCTTACAGTCATAAACATTTTAGACAAAGTGCATTATAACTTATAAATTGTAGTAATGAACTTAACTCATTTCTTGAAAAATTTGTAAGTTAGGTCGGTTAGTTACAACAGCGACGATATACATCAACATGTATATTTTTTTTTAATTTTTGAGCATTATTTTATTGGGAAGCGATCAAATATATTTATATGGCAACGTCAAATTCTATATTGAAGTTCTCCGTGTTTAATTCATCATACTACAGCTAATACCATTATACATACATACATATGTATTTGATTTTATTGTTAGAAGGAAAAACAAAAACTCACACCAATTTTTAATGTTAACAAATTTTTCATCTTAGAATTTTTGAAAGCAAAAAAAAAAACAAAAATTTTGGTTTATTTACTGATCATTAATTTTGTTTACTTTCTCCCTCAGAACGGCCAAACAGCTTTGAGCATTGCAAATAGTCTAGGATACGTAACGGCCGTAGAAACGTTAAAAATTGTTACTGAAACTTCTATTACAAACAACTTGACTGGTATTTTGGAAGAGAAAAAGTATAAGGTCGTGGCACCCGAATTAATGCAAGAAACGTTTTTCTCCGACTCTGAAGACGAAGGCGGCGACGAACACTTAGATCATCATCAATACAAATACATGGCTACCGATGATTTGAAAGCCTCCAATGATCAGGATCATCAGAATTATGATACCACTATTACTATGGAACAAGATCATGTTGATAATTCCAATTACGCCGTAAGATATCAAAACAAAGGTAAGTAAATATGCAATTATATATGTATATATGTACATACATATATATAGTATGTATGTAGGTATGTGCATATATATTTATATACATGCATAACATGTGTACATATGTATGTATGTGTATAGTAGAGTGCTGCACAAGCATTAAAAAACATTACTAAACAATCTCATTAAGTTTAAAATATGTGTATATTGTTCCGTTGTTGTAAAACAAATACTTCCAAAAGAGATGGAGTACAGATAAAACTGCAATAGTACAATGTTGAAATAAAAGAAACAAAAATTAAAATAGAACATCAAAATTCACTTAGAACATTCAAAACATGTTTGAATGTTTTGAAAGAAAAGAAAATTTTGTATATAAAATTTTTTAATTTATTTTTTAATAAACACAACCCGCGAAGCGATTAGCTTGTCTGCGGAACACAACCAGGGTCTATGACGGGAATCGAAGCCACAACCTCTGGACTGACAGGCTAGGATCGCTGCCAGTCAACCACAGGAGCACCCATTTGCTGTCGTATAATAAGCGAAGCACGATGGATGTATTGATGTTCGTGTATACGAGTATGAGTTTTACAAGCTATGTTGGTTCATAGAACGAGCGGCTAAAAATAGAAGAAGTTGTCGAAGGACAATGAAACTTAGTACATAGGCATTTTTCGTTTGAATCAAAAATAAATGGAAAAATCAAAATGATCCGCCCACCTCCCATACAAAGTGAAAATTAAATTTTGACCTCCGGCATTGTTTTTTGACACATAGCATTTTTAAACACTCAAAATCATTTGTGTGAAATTTGAAAAATATCCGCCCACTTCCCATACAACTTGTATTGAAAAAGTGGCATAACTCCCTTGATTTTTAATGCATCAACTCAATTTTCACAAAAAATAAATATTATAATTGTAGAATGGGCTCCTGAAAATATATACATGATATGCCCACTTTTACGTCCATCACCCATAGAAAAAACAAATAGAAAAAACATAAATAAGTAATTTAAGCATAGTCTTTTAATAATTTTTTAACATCATTATCGTACTCCAATTTTTTGATTTGCAGCTTTAAGCGAAATCTATTTATAAATGGGTCTGAAGACAATAAAAGATTATGCATTAGTGGCTACACGTCCAATTCTTTGCGAATGTTGTAATCTATAGGCTCTATAGTCTTTATTCCTCGCTTCCTGAGCTTCCTCGGACAGCATACCTGATAGAAATAATCAATTAAAATGTAAAAAATAAAAATAAAATCATTGAATAAGGGCCTTTAGATAGAGACATACCTATTGGCAGAATAGCTTCTGCTATAATTTTGCTACCATGCACCAGAATCTTATGCACAGTTACAGGCATGTAATACCAGCCATAGAGATCCATGCAATATAAAGGGTCCGCCATCTAACGTTTTTTTTTCAACTAGTGCTTATTTCGTGAATGGTAACACTTAGCTCATGTCTGATTTGGCAGATAATTAGTTTTATCCTTCCGCTGAATGAATATGGTTGTGTATACGGTTGAACAACGCTGGGAAATATTGCGACATTACTTTGAAAATCATGGTAATGTTGCAGAATGTGTGCGAAAATTGCGTACGGATTTTGGAAGAAGAGAAGCACCGTAAGCTCCGTATGTTCGTTATCTCGTGAAAAAAGTGAAAGAAACTGGCATCCTCATCGATAAACCAAAGCTTGAAAAGCCAAAAACAGTGCGTAGACCCGAGAATATTGCTGCTGTGGCAGAAAGTGTGCGCGAAGCGCCATCAACATCAATTCACCGTCGTTCTCAACAATTGAACATTTCGGAGACATCATTGAGACGAATTTTGCATAAAGACCATGGTATGACGCCATACAAAGTCCAATTGGTTCAGGAGTTGAAGCCAACTGTCCATCCAATGCGTTTTCGCTTCGCTAAGTGGGCCTGCGATCGACTTACAGAAGATGCAGATTTTGCCAAAAAAATCATCTTTTCAGATGAAGCTCATTTTGATCATGGCGGGTATGTAAACAATCAAAATTGTCGCATTTGGGGCACAGAAAACCCGCACGCATATATTGAAAAGCTGACGCACCCAAAACGAGTCACTGTTTGGTGCGGATTTTGGTCCAGAGGCATAATTGGGCCATTTTTTTTGGAAAATGAGCAAGGAGTTGGCCGTTACAATCTATGGCGATCGTTATCGGGCCATGTTGAACGAATTTTTGTTCACAAAAATTGAAGAGGAGGATATTGGCAACATTTGGTTTCAACAGGACTGCGCTACGTGCCACACAGCCGAAGCTACACTCGATGTTTTGCACTCTGTTTTAGAAGATCGCATTATCAGCCGCAACCTGTATCGTTTGGCCACCTCGGAGCTGCGATTTGACACCGTTGTACTATTATTTGTGGGGTGCCGTCAAAGATAAGTGTTACGCCGACAAGCCAGAGACAATTGACGCTTTAAAGGACAATATTCACGAAGAAATTGGTGAAATACAGGTGCACACAATCGATAATGTGCTTAAAAATTTAACCGATCGTGTAGGCTACTGCATGACCAGTCGAGGCAGCCATTTGAATGAAATTATTTTTCATTATTAACCGGAAGGATTGTACTTTCCAATAAAAAAAGAAATTTGAGAAAATATTCAGTAGTTCTTTTTTTATAGCATTTTCAAAAAAAAAAAAGTTATCTGACGGACCCTTTATATGAAATTTGTTAGTTTCGATCGCTGCATTACAAAATAATTTTAAATTTATGTGTTAACTCTTCTTTTATGCCAATTAGGTCTGCCGTTTTGGCTGCATTTTCAAAAAACCTTCTTGCCGTATTGCCATCGTTTGTTGTGCCCATACCTTGCTTCACTGCGTCCACATTTATGCCAAGTGTCAACTTTAATCTCTTCTGAATTTCAGCTTTATTTGCCGCCATTTGCTTTTTTCAATAATGAAATATATAACAATTAACACTATTGACTAGTATGTATATTACATTATGTAATAATTGTAAACAGTAAAGGATTATGGCAACAACAACAAGCATGAATGAAAATTCATGTTTTGTTACTTTATCACTTTATAGCTTTTACTGTTTTTTGAAAAGGAGCAGGTAGAAGCAGCTGAATTTTTTTTAGCTGAGACTTCAAGCTTTTATTTGACATCTTTCGTTAAACAGCGCTCCACAGCGCTAAAAATATGCAGTCCACTGAAGTTGATGAACATTGAAATTTTGATGTTGTTTATATTTTGTTCTACGAAAATTTTTATATGGCACTTTTTCCAACTTTTTTAATGCAAATCTCATCTATGGCAATTGTCATAACGAAAGTATACAACAAAGTCAAATGATAAGTTTACTGTGATTGTACCAAAAATTGAATATACGGTAAATTTGCATGCCATTTTAAACAAGCGAACATATATGAACCTCGAGCGTGTCTGTCCAAACAAATAATAAATACATCAGCCTAATATTACGGAATCATAACATTCAGATATCTGACAAAAAAATACCAAAAAATTATCCAAATCGGCGAACAAGAAACAAATTAATTTCGGCCACTCTTCAACCAATGTGTGCCGTGAAGACTTCTTGTTCGTAACAAACACTCCAAAGAAGTAGTGTGTATGCGAGTGTGCTTGTTATTTGGCATATTGTACGTTTGAGTGTGTGTAAGATGTACATAGATGACCTCTAGTCGGCCTAGAACCATATGTCACTATGTCAACACTGTTTTCTCGACAATTGCACTAGTTGAAATGTCGACAACTTGCTTTTATGCGTGAGTATAGATACGTTAGAGACAACAGTTCTAGTGTATTTCTGGTTACATTGTCAATGAACGCGTCAATAGTTTCATTTTCTTTTTATTAGCTAATGCAATAAAATTACAAAAAATATATGTATATGCACGCATGTATTTAAGTTTGTTGTCCCAACCCTTAAAAAATTGTAGACGAGGGTTACTAAAATGTACTAGTGAATCTTTGGTTAAAATGCCTCCATATGGTCGTAAAAGAATAGTGCTAAAGTCTACTGGTAGATTTCTATGACAACCCTATGTTATATATCAATAGGTGATTACATTGACTGGGGTACAACTAGCCTGTAGTACCATTGACAATATCACTAGTAAATCTGTACAATGTTACTATTGACATCGAGCGAAGAAATATCGATATTGTAGACTAGAACCACTTAAATTTACTAGTGATTCTTTGGTGCCAATATTTCACTTGTAAATCACTAAAATTTTTTTTATTCGCATTTTCTGCAGGGTGGTAAGCAATTATATTTGAGTTTAAGGGACGTTTTTTTAAAGCAAGCCCACACAACTAATGTCAATGCATGTTTGTGTTTGTATGTGCGCAGAAAAATAAAAGATCATACACACAACGTGCGTGCGTATGTACATGCATGACGTTTGTATACGCGCCCATGCGTATGAAGGAGCAAGCATCACAAATTCTTCCGTCACGAAGTATTTTCTTCTTTATACCTGCAATAACTGGAACAAATGTCTTGCCAACAGTGTTGTTTATCGTTTGTTTTAGAAGACTACGCTGCAGTAAATCATTTGAAAAATCCCTCATGTCTTACTGCCTGTTTGTGTAAAGGTGGAAGTACATAACACGCATTCAATGCGCTAATGCGATACAAGCTTCAGTAAAAAAAGTTGAAATAGTGTGTTTTCATAAGGCAGGTTACATAAAGAAGTTTGAGACGCGCTTACCTCGCAAAAAGTTGAACATTCTTCAACTTTCACGCGTTGTATACAAAATGACAGCTAGTGTTGCCAGATTCACATGTTAACATACACAAAAATTATTAGAAATTAATTTTTTTTATTAAACAATAGATAAAAAAATGCATTAAATATTCAAAGAAAAATAAAACGTAAAAGCAAGACAAAAAATAGTTGGGGAAGGCTTAAAATTTTACAACTAAAAAAGCCTCAAAAGCGTGGTGTGTAACTTTGCATTTTTATAGCGTTAAACGTTTAACAAGGAAGAAACGAGTTGCCGCGTAACGCATGTTATGTACCTCCACCTTAAGACGTTGACGTTAGAAATCTTGGCGTTTTTGTAATAGATTAAAGAAAAGTTGTACATGTTTCCTTTAATCTATTACGAAAATGTCAAGATTACCATAGCCAACGTCTGACACAAACAGGCTGTTAAGGTCTAATACAAACTCAATTGTTCTTACCAGTGATAAAAAATGTTCTCGTTCAAGTGTTCTAATTAGCAGAGTTCGAATTTGCACATGAGGGTGCAGCTCATGAGCCAATATTTGTGCACACGCATGCGCATATTTTTTTGTTATTTTAATACTCACGCATGAGTCAGTGCTGCCAGATAAGAGGATTTATCCCCAAAAAAGGGGATTTGAATTCTCACTTGGTGACAGAATTTCGCGGCGAGGGGTTTGGGGACTTTTCATTTTGAGCTCTGGCATCACTTTTTCTTATATTTTATCTTAATACAATTGTATTTCTTAAAACCGTCTACGCAGTTGTAGCACTGCTATTTGCTTCTAAAATATCAGCTGATTATATTTTTTCCTTTTTTCTAGATTTGTAGAGAATATCTTATACTAACAAAATGACTGTTGAAAGTTTTTTTGTTTGTGTAATTGTTTTACGCACGTTTCTACCTCGGTTATTCACCCTTATTTCACGTAATATATTTTCCATGAACAAAAAATGGTGCAACAAAGTAGAAAATAGTATACCGACACCATGACAACGCAAACATTGGCGATCCCATTATTTTAGGGAAATCATTTCATTTGAACTTTTTTATTCCCGATTAGGGGAATTGTACCACGCATATAAAACATATATCTCTGCCCACAAGCAATAACAGCTAAAGTCGAGTTAGGACAAAATTGAGTTACTACTACTATTGTACTCCTTGCATTCAAACGCACCTCCACTTAAAATTTTATCATTGTAGCTCAAAAAATTAGTATTCTATTTCCAGAAATCTGAAGAACCAAAGTCAATATTTCGCTTGTACGATTTTGAAATAACAGCTCTTAGTCTCTTGATTGTATTCCAAACTGCCGCAAGTGCATTCATACGTGAAAATTCAGCCTAACTCGAGTTTAGTTTTTATAGCATAACACATTGATGATGGTACGAATGGTAAAGCTTAATTCACCTTGGCAAAATCTTTCAGATGATGTACTTTTTTTTAATATGTTGTCTTGGGAGAAAATACAAAAATATGCAAAAAAAAACTAAAAAAATATACCTTTTTTAGACACGGTCCATCTCACGAGAGGTCATCGCTAGAGCCCAGTGTTGTCAGAATTATTTTCAGCCTCCTCGCTAAATTTCTTGTCTAATATCGCCAAATATCGCCAATGTAATAAAACATTAACGTGTATCGTAGAACATAAAAATTATATTTTTTAAGAAAAATTAAGAAGTGTTTATTAACATATAAATACTGGTGTATAACAAATACTTAAAAATAACTTATTCCAAAAGATCAATCTAAATAGAGTAAATTGAACATAAGCACCGAAATCAACATTAATATTTAAATCTTGTGATAAAACTGAAGGGATTATTACCAGCAGAATCGTCGTCGTAATCATGCATTTTCAGTGAGAACTCGTGCAGGCTTTTTGTGCTTCATTATTAAAATGTTGGTTCCAATTTATAAAAGGAAGTATTCCCTATTGTGTTCATAAACACCAACTGAGATTTTGTGGTCTATTATTTCCTTTAAAACTTTTTGAATTTCAGAAAATTTTGTTTGAGATAAAGACTTACACATTTATAATATTTTGCACGAAATATTTTATATTGAAGAAAAAATTCCTTATCAAAAAAATTTCATAATTTTAACATTATTTTATTTTATTGAAATTGTAAAAATATAGCCAAAAATATCGCCAAGAATTTCAAATATCGTTAAGTAAATCGCCAATCGCCATTTCAAAATATTCACTGCTAGAGCCCTCAAATATTTTGGGAATCCTCATTAAAGAGATCGAAATTTAATTTGAGAAGGGTAACAAAAACTTTTTTTCAATGAGTCGCTCTAATGTACATATGTATGTAAATATATATAGGGTGTTTTTTTAGAGGTATAGAACTTCGAATTGAAATAAAACACAAGAAAATCGTTTTAATGTCCATCAATTTGGCTTTATTGGAAGGATAATTTTATGCCATTAACGTTTAAATATGATTTCGGGCATGTGGCCGCCGCGGCTGGCTCGAATAAAGCCAATTGTACAGGTCCAATTTTCAACCACTTTTTCGAGCATATGGGGCCGTATGTTGGCAATAACGCCACGAATGTTGGCTTCCAAGTCCCCTAACTTTTCTGGTTTGTTGGCGTAGACGAGTGACTTCACATATCCCCAAAGAAAATAATCCAATGGTTTCAAATCACACGATCTTGGTGGCCAATTGACCGGTTAACCGAATTAATTGCTCTGATGGACGATTATGTCGACCATAAAATGGACGGAGCTTGCGGTAAACTTCGCGAACTGAACCATTATTTTCGAAATAAATTTGCACGATTTGCAAGCGTTGTTCTTTTGTCAACCTGTAGCACGTTTCTGTAATTCTCGCATCGAAAAATTTCTCACAGAAAACGATGGCAATGAAGAAGAAACTATGTGAATTGAAACAAAAAATCGTTTCTCACATGCAAGTGTTTCTGTAATTACTTTTTGTGATAACTGTTTGTCATTTTACCGTTTTTGACGTATGTTATTGGAAATTTGTGAGAAAAAGTGTTTCTGTAACAATATTTTGTGAAAAGTTTCTCGCAAGAACTGTCAAAACAACTCGCATTTTAAAGTGGTGCGAGAACAACCAAAATTTTACAAAAACATATGAACTTTATAATTTGTGTATAAAAATATGAAATATAAACTAGTTAAGAAGATATGCAACGAATTGTTGGACCAAAATATTATTAAAAAGTCGATATGTTCACATTTATTTAGATTTTTTTTGGGAAATTATCTTTGATTTTTTTGAGTTGATAAAAAAACTTCTTTCAAGCATTTTGCATTCATTTTATATTCTTGTTCATTATTTTATTTTCTTTTTCTTTTAAATTATTTCTTTTTTTGTTATTGAAATAATATTTTTGTAACATTTTCTTTTCATTTGACACTTGATTGTTGGAAATATTCCAATAAAAACGAAATTAGTGTTGCTTCTTTTCACTTTAAATTACAGAAACACTTTTTTCTCACAAATCGAGAAACGATGGAATTTTTTGTTTCACACTTCATGTGAGAAATTTTTCGATGCGAGAATTACAGAAACGAGCTACTGTTCATGATGAAATGGCAAACCAAACTAAATATTAATCGCTTGACAGCTGACAAAATGGCCGCCAGTTAAAAAAGTGATGCCAACTTAAAGTTCTATACCTCAATAAAAAACACCCTAAATTAAAACATACATACACGCCTTCTACACACGGAAAGTTTACTTTGCAAAGTCTTAATTCAGCTGGGAGAAAACCAGCAAGAGAAAGTATTCCTCCCTCTGTCTTTCTTCCATTTAAGTAAAACCATTCATAATTAATTAAAAGCAAAACAAAATTTTATTACTTTTGCAGAATCAAATTTCTAATAATAAATAAATAAATATCTGTATCCTTAATTATGACAGTGGTCCAAGTTATATATTTTTTGCTCGAGATATTTAGTAGATAACATTTGAACAAATCAACAAATATTTTTATATTATGCAACATTTTAATTAAGAGTTGTACTAGTCTCGATTAATGTAAATTCATTTAATATTTATTAAATATTTGTTTAAGTTTTTTAAGATTAATTTAAGTTTTCGGAGCAAAAATGCATATAACTAAGACTACTTTCACAATTGAGGGCGCATCTATGTATGTAGCTCATGAATTCTTAGCTATGTCCGTGTACATGCAAATAGGAATAGAACTATTATTTAACTGAAATAAAATGCGCTAAGGCTTAAAAAATCGTTTTTAATTGAACGATATATTTTTGGGGACAAAAATTAGGAGTTTTCTTTTGAAATGGGGATTTTTTGGGGACATGATGTTTTAAATTGGGGAAAAGAGGCAACATTTTTCTGGCAGCACTGGTCATAGTTGATTGAGAGAAAATATGTGAGCGTACGAATTGTTTGCGCTACAATTATTACTATACGCAGTTACTCAAGTATATTTTTTTTTGTATTTTTTTTTGTTTCTTCGGTTCACACACAGCAATTTTGGTTGAGCAACTCTTTAGTTTATGAGCGAGAAAGAAATATGTGATGTCTTTCCTCTTCATTTTGTACTCTCTCATTCCTAAGCTCAAAAGCTACTCAACTAAAATTGCCGTGTGTGAACCCAGTAAAAGCCTTTCATAAAAATAGATTGATTTAAATAAAGTAAATTCATTACTTTGGAAATCTTTTTAAATAAGTTTTTTTTTATTATTTACAGTTTCTGGACTCATGATTGTATTTTGACTTTATTCGCTGTAACTTTTTTCTCGTAAATATATGTATATTGAATAGGTCGGTTGAGTTAATATTTTCAATTGCGATTTTTCGGTTTTTGGACAAATTTAAATTTTATCGTGAAGTCTTGAAATAAACTTTTTTGTTTTTCTGAATATTAAGTTTCTAAAAATAAAATTAAGATTATTTACTTACCCAGATCCAGAAGTTGTTTGAGCTTAAATGATAACACAGACTAATTGAGAAATATTTCTTATATCAGCCACGAAAAATTTCATTAGATGTAAGTTGATTAATTTTTTGTGTTCTATTTTTTTCTATAAACAGGAGTGGTTAATAACGGCAACGCTCAAGATTCTCAACAGTGCGCCCTTAGATCTGACAATGTGGCCATTACAAAGCCTCCTGTGCATTTAGGGTAATTCTTTGCAATTATTGTATTTAACTTTTAATAAATGTGTTTTTGCAGATTTTTGGTTTCGTTTATGGTGGATGCCCGTGGCGGTTCCATGCGTGGTTGTCGTCATAGTGGTGTGCGTATAATTGTACCTCCAAGGTCATGTGCGCAACCAACACGTATCACATGTCGTTATGTGAAACCGAATCGTGTACACTATCCACCACCGCTAATGGAAGGTGAAGCTTTAATTAGCAGAATCTTAGAACTATCGCCTGTGGAGGCGAAATTTTTAGGGTATGTAAGAAAATAAACACGACGACTACATACATATCGCTCCTTTACTAAAACAACGTCATAACTGAGAAATGGAATTTTCGAGTAATGATGCAGTATTAATCCTATTACCGCTATTTACATTGTGTAAAAATTTCATACAAATATCAATATGAGAGGAAAATAAATTTTTTTCCATTAGGCTGTGCATAAATTGAAAACTCTAACTCGTTTTCTGGCAAAATAGTTTTTCTGAGTTATGACATTGTTTCAGCCAATGAACTAAATGTACATACATACGTATGTATGCAATTTGCATTCTCTGTTTCCTGTTTTATGTACTTCAAAATTTAGATACGAGTATACGAGTATGCTATTTGTATTATCAAATAAATATCGAACCAAAATGGAGTGCAATGGTTGAATGACAGTCAGAAATATTATAGTGTAAAACATATCGCTCGTTTGCTCAAAGAACGTCATAACTCAAAAAATGGAATTTTTGAGTTAATGATACAGAATTAATAATCACATCTTTCGTCATATTTTCTAAAAGTTTCATACAAATATCTTGAATACTCAACTCTTGAAAGCGAAATAAAATTTTCTTTTTCCATTAAGTTGTATATAAATTGAAAACTTCAAACTTGTTTTCTGGGAAATTTGTTTTTTGAGATATGACGTTCTTTGAGTAAACAAGCGATATGTAGTATAAAGCATTCAATGCTAAAAATAGTATTTTTGAGTAAAATTTCGAAATTTTGGCCTTCGCCATCTTAATACAGAAAAGTACACGCTTAGGTGCCCAGTATCTTCTTTGATAAATTGAAATCGGAAAAATCACAGCAAACTTACATTTACAAATTTTATTAATAGCAGGAAATTTTGAAACTTTGCATATTGGATTTATAATTTGTGTTGCAATCATTATTTTTACGAATAAAAACGATGATTGCCAAAGTATTTGCAAACAATAGTAATGAAATTAGATAAAAAAATCGGAAAATAAATATACACATATATATATATAAGTCATTATTTATATTTTATATTTTAGACCGGTAATACTAGAAATTCCACATTTTGGCTCCTTACGTGACAAGGAAAGAGAAATTATAATCTTGCGCTCGGATAATGGTGAAAGTTGGCGAGAACATACACTTTATGAGAAAGAGGAGTCGGTACTTGAGGTTTTGCAAGAGTCCATGGATACGGAACTAAGTCCTTTAGAAGACCTACGCACAAACAGGATTATACGTATTGTAACGCCCAATTTTCCACATTTCTTTGCTGTAGTGTCTCGTATACGACAAGAGGTACATGCAATTGGTTCTGATGGTGGCACTGTATCATCACAAGCGGTACCCCAGGTTCAGGCAATATTTCCACCAAATGCATTGACGAAGAAAATTCGAGTCGGTCTTCAGGCACAGCCAGTTGATTTGAACGGTTGCTGCAAATTGCTAGGCCAAGGCGTGGCTGTGTCGCCAGTTGTAACGGTTGAACCGAGACGTCGAAAGTTCCATAAGGCCATCACTCTCAGCATACCGGCACCAAAAGCTTGTACCCAGGGTATGGTTAATTCACCCTACACCGGTAATGCGCCTACTCTACGCCTCCTATGTTCCATTACGGGAGGTCAGAATCGGGCTATTTGGGAAGATGTTACCGGTTCAACGCCTCTAGCATTTGTTAAGGACAGCGTTACATTCACAACCACTGTTTCAGCTCGTTTCTGGTTGATGGACTGTCGCAATATCGCCGAAGCTAGTCGCATGGCCGCCGAGCTTTACTCTTATATGACGCTTGTACCATTTCGTGCTAAATTTGTAGTATTTGCCAAGCGTACCTCTCCAAATGAAGCCAAACTTTCAATCTTTTGCATGACAGATGACAAAGAAGATAAAACATTAGAACACCAGGACAACTTCACAGAGTTGGCCAAGAGCCGAGATGTTGAGGTCTTGGAGGACCAGGATATATATTTAGAATTCGGCGGTAACTTAGTACCTGTACTCAAATCTGGGGAGCAACTTAGTCTAAAATTCCAAGCCTTCCGCGAAAATCGTCTTTCTTTTATGGTGCATGTGAAAAATCCTGACGAACCTTTCGCACGCATAAGTTTTATGAACGAACCAAAAACTGGGCCAGGAGAAGCCCCTAAGCAGCCCATTTGTTCTCTCAACATATCTCTGCAAGACTCCGGAACACACTTGGGTTCCAGTAAAGAAAACATTGCGGCAGGTAGTCAGCGTAGCATTAACAGTATTAACTTCGTAGACCGAGGCCTTAGCCAACGCGATCAAATCAATGCCGAATACAAGAAGAAATACACTGAACGTGATATGGAACAGGAAAACGGTGGGACACAAATGAAAACTAATGAAACATTAGATAAGGCCGACATGAGCATGAATTTTTCGCATATAAGTAAATTGCTAGAGGACGACTGGAGGCCATTAGCTAAAGAATTGGGTGTACCCGAGACCGATATCGATCTTATCAATGCTGAACATGCGGAAGATAAGAATAAAAGTGAGCGTGCAAGGGTTATGTTAGGTCTATGGGTGCGTCTACAAGGCAGCGAAGCAACCATGAGCAAATTACGGCAGGCTCTTACACATATTAGTCGTGATGATATTGTCAAAATATGCCTCGACAACGTGAGAGTGGAATCGGCCACGAATGATATGGAACGAACAAGAGCCGAAAAACAGCAGTTCGAAGATGGACTACAAGGTATCACCGATTTCATCAATAAAGCTGAAATAACTGTCGTACCAACAAGCAAATCAGAAGCTGTCGAGGTTACAGAAGCCCCAATTATACGAGAAAAGGCTGTCAAAAAAACCTTAATGACTCTTGTACCCAGTGATCAAACGATTGAATTGCAACAAGAAAAACTAAATGATCATAGAGGTAAGATTTCAAGTCTCCTATGTGTTACTAGTTCTATTGCTGCTTTATTTCATTTTTGATCATAGATTTGTGTCAAAAATGAAGTATTGAACGAGTTTGACTCAAGTCTTCTGCATAAAAGCATTTGATTTGTAATTACAAAACAAATATGAATAGACCATGAAGCTTTTCTTAAAAAAATTTAGCCGACTTTAAAAACTAGCACTAAAAAGTTAAAAATAATTTATATTCAGTTAAATAAAACATTTTTGTATGCGTTACCTATAGTGCTATTCCCGTTGACAATCGGGATCACAAATTCTTTATTTACATTCTTATGTGTTTAGTTATAATTATTTGTCTCTTTTAATTTTTAACTTTTTACTGCTTGTACTCGTATTTAAAGTCGGTTAAATTGTTTAACCTTTATTATTAACATTAGTGCCATTTCTAAGTTTAAAGGGCGTGGTAACATTTTGCAAATATTACTGGTATCATCTTCTTTTCTAAATGCAAGATATCGCCCCTTCCAGAGCTCAAGGCGTGTGTCAAGTTTCTTAGGAGTAGGTCAAGTAGAAATACGTGCGCTTTGTGTAATATTAACCTTTAATGGGGATGGTTTCGCCCACTTTTTTAAGCACAAAAAATTATGTGATTCCAAAAGCCCAAAATATTTGCCCAGTTTGGGGATCGGATAAGTAAAATTGCATATAGTTTAATTTTCAATTGTAAGGGGCGTGACCGCGTCCACTTTTTAAACGCTTACAGAGTGCAGGGTGCGTGAAAAGTTTCGTAGGAATCGGTTAAGTGGAAGCACATTAAATACAATATTAAATTTTAATTTGCCTGGTTCCGCCAATTTTTTAATTTTGAGATTGTGTCATAACGAGAGCCCAAGGTGTTTGCATACAACGAAAGGAAATAATTTAGTGAACATATTCTGGCTCACTTTTCAGGCAATGGGACCAAATGGCAGCTATACCCTTTTCTAATTTTAGAAGTCGGCTAAAACATTATGATTTTGAGAAATTTTTAAAAGTTTCAGATAACAACAATACAGACTGTCGAATATTTCTTAAAGGAAAAGTAGTTGGCTTGTCTTGAAACTAAGTCTGAAAAAAAATAATTAATATTCATATTGTAATTATTTACCAAAATTTTCAATAATTTATTTTCAATTTAGGCGAAGAAAGAAGCTCAAGCATGCTGCCTAGCACTTATATTGTAACCGATATAAATTTGTCTATTGACGGCGAGCATCAGGCAGGTCAACAAGTTGGGGTTTGTGATATGGATACAATACGACGCATAGCAGAGGAACACACCCTTCAAGTACTGGGAGAAGCGCAGCAAAATATTGAAAATAACGGTAAGCAGTTTGTGTGGTAAATTTTCGTAACACATCCTACCGATAAAATTTAAATAAGTTATAAATAGGGATAGGGATAAATTCAGTAGCTCCCTACTGGTTCCGTATTAATTTCATGTGGATAGAAAGCTCGTTTGCGTGCTGGTCCTTTTAAAGAAAAATATTCAGGGAGATTGGGAACTTGGTTGCATGCTGTTGCATATTATATTTCTATTAACAAACTGATTTGATATTTGTGAACACAGAGTATTGATTGCTTGTTGACACTATAACTCAATAAGAGGGTTTTGATTCTTTAACAGATCAAGTTGAACCATATACAAAATTTAATTGTATACAAAAAATTATATAAAATATCGATTTAAAATAAACAATAGGTGCGTTTGAGTACTTTTCCAGGAAAATCCAGTAACTGAGTTATTACTGAGTAAAGTTTGCATATAAAAGTACATGATTTTCTTCATGGTAAAATTATATTCTATTATTTATTGTGTTTAAGCTTCCAAAGATGATGTTTATTGCGAGCAGCACGATTGTAACATTTATTTATTTCATCCATAATGTAATACAAAAGCTTTTAAGGACAAAAACACGTATTACATAGTAATATTATTTACGTGCAAGTATTATACTGTAATTTGATCTGAATTCAGTTCGTCAAACTCTGTCTCGTTGATGTTTGTTTCCTTTATGTTATAGTCCATAACAAAATCCCCAACGCTAAGAACGTGGCCCAGATGAGAACGAGTGTGAATAGTGTTTCCATTAATGCCAAACTTTGAAGCAACACATCACATAATTATATAATTGTATCATGAGCAAATCGAAAAAGCTTTTACTACAGTCAAATTATATATAATTCATAAAGAAGCGTTCTGCTAAAGAATAATTATTGAAAAGTGAAAGAAATTTTTGATAAGATAAAATGGAAGACGATGGAGTAACTAATAACTTTTTGAAAGATCCTTTGTCATTAGCGTGAGTAGTAGTATTTAACAATTTCCAAAATTTTAATATTAACGTGGTCATATTTATATGTATACGAAATATTCCACTGATCTTATAAGCAGCAGCGCAAGTTTTGAAATAAATACAAACTTTGATGAAGGATTTACTAATGATATCTACGATGAACTAAATATAGGTTCTGACGAAGAGGACGAAGGCAAGAGTAATTTTGATCGAACGCAGATTGTGTCACCTTGGACCGAACCATTTGAAGAACTAAAACCGCGTATGCAACAAATAAACGAGCATTTGTTGAAAAAATAACTAAATTGGTTTGGAAGAAGAACCGGTAGTACCTGATGATGCAAGAGCTTGCATTCGTTAATATGCTTACTGGGAAGGCGAAGGTGCACCTTTCTATTCCAGTTTTCTTCGAGGCTCATCTCATAGTTCCTATACTGGTCGAAAGGAGGTGTTGGAGGGCCTGGAAGTGGCAGTTCGCACTATGCATACCACTCCATCACTTAAAATTTCTTGCACGTTGTTATCATAAACGACTTCCTTAACTTTATGTTCAACCAATGGCCTAAGTTTTGCCAATTGGTCATGTTAAATAATATACATTTATGTATGTATATGTGATAACAATTGTACTTACAATCCAATGGAAGGCACAGCGCTGGGCATCAATAAATTTCTTCTTCCTTTCACTATGTCACCCGGAGCAAAGTGATCCATGGAAACCTAAGAAATCTCTGCAAAGTTAATTTGGCAGATTTCAGACCACTTTTTTCGTCTGCGCTCGTCTCGCGGTACACGAAAAAAACTTTCGTTTTCTTGTTTTTTTTGTGGCACAAACAACAGCGACGCATATTTAATAAACACTTTTTAATTATTCTATTTTCTTTTAAATTTATTTTTTCTTTATATCTATTATGTAAATATCACAATACTTTGTGGTAAGTATATATTTCAATTTAATTTTTTCATCAGTTCTCGTTGAACCTTCATAGTGAACAGACGTTAAAGCGGATTTTTTTTTACATACATACGAAACAAAACAAAAAAAAGAACAACAAAATCAGAAATCATACAAAAAATATTCGTAATACGTATTCAACTTGATAAATAAGCTTATTGGCTTTACTAATATTTTTTAAATAGCAAGAAATAACAAAAACAAAAAAAAAAACCGTAAACACAAACAAAGTACCTTTGAGGAATACTCTATATGAGTACCTCAAAAACAAAAAATTGAAGTGAGTTCTAACGGCAGAAATGCCTATTTTACTGTGAGTTCTGAAACTCTTAATGAAAACATTAAAAATAAAAAATCAAATGATAGCCTTTTTCTAACGGAAAAGCTACTTTTTCGTCAACGATCAACTTCGCTTTGCCCAATGCCAACTAGTGAATCGTTAACATTACAATTGCCTAGTACTTCTTCATTCAAGTCAGCGATATCATCCGCTCGGGGCTCGTGTTAATCACTAAACCAAATTATCACTACAGATAACAGTAACTCAAAACCAAAGGTACCAGTAGGAATGGACAGATATATATATATAACCGTGGTAAAGCGTGGGCGAAGCCCAAATTCTTCTAAAATTTCATCAGCTCCAAAGATGTCTAGGGATAACAGTGCATCTTCTACCAATCGTCAAAATCGTTTTTCATTATTGCAAGACAAAAACGACAAGCCCGCTACATCATCGCAAAAGTCTTTTAAGCCACCACCTATTTATCTGAGAGAAAAAAATTCTAACGCGCTTCTATAAAAACTACTGTCGACCATTGGAGAAAATACTTTTCACATCGTTCCAATTAAACGAGGTGATATTGATAAAACTAAAATCCAAATATATGATGAAAAAGATTTTCGAAAAATTATTAGTGAATTCGAAAAAAATAAAACAAATTTTTACACATACCAACTTAAGAGTGCTAAAGGCCTACAGATAGTATTAAAGGGCATAGATTCATATGTTGAGCCCGAAGAAGTAAAATGTGCACTTGTCGACCAAGGATTTAAGGTAAAAATGTTACCAACATAATTAACAGAGAAAAGGTCCCCCAACCCCTATTTCGGGTCGAACTGGAGCCGAATGACATAAAATTGAAAAAAAATTAAACCCATCCAATTTATAGCGTAAAGTATCTCTTACACCGAAACATCACAGTTGAAGAGCCATATAAGCGTTCAGGTGCCGTACAGTGCCATAATTGCCAAGAATATGGCCATACAAAAACTTACTGCAAATTACCTACAGTTTGTGTTATCTGCGGTGAATTGCATGGTACTGCTAGCTGTACCAAAAGATCAATCAGAAAAAAAATGCAGTAATTGCGGAGGTAATTACACCGCTAACTACAGAGGATGCCCTGTATTTTCTTTCGGTCAAAAATCCAAATTAACTCCAGCTCAACCAGTAAACGCGAACTCCGCCACTTTTGCTCAAATGAGCCAACCAGTTACTTCACGTGTATCGTATGCTGATGCTGCTAAGACTAGTTCTATTCGCACACAAAATGTTCCACCGCCAAATAATTCAACGAATGCAAACTCAAGCTTTAACTTTAGTCGCCTTGAAGCTACTATTGAGAATCTGGTGCTAACTATAAACAACTTTACTACAAATATGACTAATATGATGCAAGAAATGCTGCGAATGCAGAATACACTGCTTCAAGCATTAGTTAACAAACCATGAACACGTTAAAAATATGTTTCTGGAACGCAAACGGCATTCGCCAACATAAAAATGAACTTAAGCACTTCCTCATGGAAAAAAATATTGATATAATGGCCTCTCTAGATCTGTCCTCTGATCACTCTCCCACAATAGTTACAATTTTCAACCCACTAAGGAGTGATTTAACTAACTCATATGTGAAAATGATTAATGGGGTCAACTGGCTAGGATTCAAAAAATATCTTAGTAGTTCAGCTAAGATCATCTGATGATATTGAATTTAACATTGCCAACCTTAACGAAAATATTAAACAGGCTGCTGAACATGCCACTACCTCCTATCCGCAGACTGGCTTTAATAGAATTTATTTTACGGAAATTGAACGTCTTGTATGTGAAAAAAGGAGAGCTAGAAGAGAATGGCAACAACACAGATCACCCCTAAATAAAATCAGACTTAAAGAATGTACTAAACGACTCAAAGAGCTGCTATCGTCGGAAAAAACTGCATTACTGGAAAAGTATTTAAAAGGTCTTGATGTAACGTCAGCATCTAATTACTCTTTATGGCGCGCTACTAGAAATCTTAAAACACCCGTTGACCTTAAATCACCACTGCGTACTTCGACCGGAGGCTGGGCGAGAAGCGATAGTGAGAAAGGTAACTTATTTTCTGAGCATTTGAAATCTGTATTTACTCCCAATTCATGTACGGGTGCTGCCGATTTACCGAGTGTAGTTTCTCTACCCCCTCGTCCCTTAAGGTTTAAGTTGCGTGAACTACAAAAAATAATTGCTGAACTCGACACGAAGAACGCTCCAGGTATTGATGGCATTAGTAACAAGATGCTGATGAACTTGCCTCATATTGCAATAAGACTCTTGCTATTTATTTTTAATGCTATTTTACGAATGCAGTATTTTCCAAATAACTGGAAACTTGCCAAAATAAAAATGACTCCAAAGCCGGGCAAAGATCTTACGAAGGCTGAGTCATATAGGCCTATAAGCTTACTATCAACAATCTCAAAGCTTTTCGAAAAGCTGCTCATGACTAAATTGTCCAAAATTTTAGCTGATAATGGGTGCATCCCGGACCATCAATTTGGTTTTAGAAGTCAGCATAGCACCATTGAACAAACGCATAGATTGGTCCAAGTTGTAAGAAGAACATTTGAAGAAAAGAAGTATTGTTCTGCTCTCTTTATTGATGTTTCTCAGGCATTTGATAAAGTATGGCACGATGGCCTAGTTTTAAAATTGAAGACGTACCTACCAATAAACATACAAAAGCTTTTGGAAAGTTATATTATTGATAGGAAGTTCACTGTTGTGGAAGGAGAGTTCACGAGTGTGCCCAAATCTATATCTTCCGGTGTGCCACAGGGCAGTATTCTGGGGCCAGTCTTGTATCTAATATATACTTGTGATATGCCTGTGAGCAATAACATCCTAACTTCTACATTTGCCGATGATACAGCCTGTATGAGTATACACAAAAACCCTGATGAGGCATCCCGCAATCTCCAAGAACACATTACCCAGCCTGAAATATGGTTGAACTTATGGAGAATTAAAGTAAATGAACAAAAATGTGTCCACATAACGTTTACC
Source organism: Nowickia ferox (assembly GCA_936439885.1). Taxonomy (NCBI): domain Eukaryota; kingdom Metazoa; phylum Arthropoda; class Insecta; order Diptera; family Tachinidae; genus Nowickia; species Nowickia ferox. The sequence goes on from OW387028.1 coordinate 5,883,312, forward strand.
CTAAGAAGAGATACTTGCTCTCCCATTCGAATCAACAATCAAAGTATTCCTCAACATTCTCAAGTGAAATACCTTGGCATACACCTTGATCGAAGACTTACATGGAAATATCACATTGACTCTAAGTTAACTCAAATGAAACTTAAATTAACTCAAATATATTGGTTAATTGGCAGAAATTCAACACTCAGCCTAGACTGCAAACTTTTGATATACAAGTCGCTTTTGAAGCCAATGTGGTGCTATGGAATTCAGCTATGGGGCACTGCTTCAGCTTCAAATGTTGAGAAAATCCAACGAAGGCATAACAAAATTTTACGTTTGATAACATCGGCTCCATGGTACATCAAAAATTCAAATATACATCGCGATTTAAATATGCCACTAGTGACTGAAGAAATTGCAAAATACGCAGGCAAATATTTAACAAAACTCGAGTCACATCCTAATCCGCTCGCTCGTAATATCTTGAACTTTACTGGACATATCCGCTTAAAAAAGAGGGACACAAGGGCTCTTATTCTCAACACTCCTGATGGGACTTCTTGAAAATACTTTTATTTTTTCCTTTTTTGATTATCACTACTTATGTATTATTTATAACTATCACTAAGTTTATGTCCGACAGTGTTCGGGCCTAATAATTATATTTAGATTTAAGATTTGATTACTTATTGTTAGTTCATTGTTGAAGATACAATAAATAAATATATGAAAAAAAAATTTTTATTTTATTTATTTATTAACACAAAGAAGTACAATAATTCACTTTGAATTTTAAAGTTTAAAACACAGAGCACATTCAAATTAATTTTCATAACACATACACACACATACTTTTTACAGCTTGTAAACAAAGTTGTAAACATTAACAGGCTGGGCTTGTGCAAGTACCTTGTATAATTGTATCATGGGCATAGCATTGTTATAAATATGTATGTGTGTATATACATATTTCTAACAATTCTATGAAAATTCCGCACATTTTAATTTCACGTGGAATACAGAACATACCCGAATAATTTTCTGGCATCAAACTTAAATAAATGATATAATGTTTACAACTCAATACATTTGTTTTTTGTTATTTAAAACATTTCACCAAAAACTAAACATTTTTGTTTCCCTTTGCTTTTGTTTGTTTATATTTAAAAACATATGGTTTCGTTTTACTGGATTTTACTCAGTAAATCAACTGTGATTTTTCTCTCTCCATTCGCCCTCTCATTTACTGGATTTTGTGTACGCGAACGCAATTCAGTAAAAAATTTTTTTTTTTTTTTTTTTTTTTTTACATATATTTATTTATTGTATCTTCAAATATGAACTAACAATAATTATTCAAATCTTAAATGTAAATATAATTAATTAGGCCCGACCAGTGTCGGACATAAACTTAGTGATAGTTATTAATAATACATAAGTAGTGATAAGCAAAAACAAAAGTATTTTCAAGCAGATTCTTCTGGAGTGTTGAGTATTAGAGCCCTTGTGTCCCTCTTTTTTAAGCGGATGTGACCAGTAAAATTCAAGATATTACGAGCAAGCGGATTAGGATGAGACTCGAGTTTTGTAAGATATTTGCCTGCGTATTTAGCAATTTCTTCAGTTACTTGTGGCATATTCAAATCACGATGTAAATTTGAATTTCTTATGTACCATGGAGCCGATGTTATTATCCGTAAAATTTTGTTTTGCCTTCGTTGAATTTTTTCTATATTTGAAGCTGAAGCAGTACCCCATAGCTGAATTCCGTAGCACCATATAGGTTTTAAAAGCGACTTGTATATCAAAAGTTTACAATCTAGACTGAGGGTTGAATTTCTACCAATCAGCCAATGTATCTGAGTTAGTTTAAGTTTCATTTGCGTTAGCTTAGAGTCAATGTGGTGTTTCCATGTAAGCCTTCGATCAAGGTGTATACCAAGGTATTTCACTTGTAAATTTTGAGGAACAATTTGATTATTGATTGTAATGGGGGAACAAGTTTCTTTTCGTAGGGTAAATGTTACCTGAGCACACTTCTGTTCGTTTACCTTTATTCTCCACCTGTTTAACCATAGTTCTAGCTGGGTAATATGTTGCTGAAGATATCGGGAAGCCTCGTGAGGGTTTTCGTGCATACTAAGGCAGGCTGTATCATCGGCAAATGTAGATGTGTGAATATTACTGCTCAAAGGCATATCACAAGTATAAATCAAATACAAAACTGGCCCCAGTATACTCCCCTGTGGCACACCGGATGAGATTGTTTCAGGCATACTCATAAAGTCTCCTTCCACAACAGTGAATTTCCTTGCAATAATGTAACTTTCCAAAAGATTTAGAATGTTTATCGGTAAGTAAGTCTTTAATTTTAAAATTAGGCCTTCATGCCACACTTTATCAAATGCCTGAGAAACGTCAATAAACAGCGCAGAGCAATACTTTTTTTCTTCAAAAGTTTTTCGTATAAATTGAACCAATCTATGAGTTTGTTCAATGGTGCTATGCTGACTTCTAAAACCAAATTGATGGTCCGGTATGCACTCATTATCAGTTAGAATTGGGGACAATTTTATCATAAGTAACTTTTCAAAGAGCTTTGAGATTGTTGACAGTAAACTTATTGGCCTATATGACTCGGCCTTGGTAAGATCTTTGCCCGGCTTTGGAATCATTTTAACCTTGGCAAGCTTCCAGCTGTTTGGATAATATTCCAGACGTAAAACGGCATTAAAAATGAATAACAGGATTCTAATTGCAATACGAGGCAACTTCATCAGCATCTGGTTACTAATTTCATCAATACCCGGAGCTTTTTTCGGGTTGAGTTCAGCAATTAGTTTTTGTACATCACGCGTCTTAAATTTTATGGGTCGAGGGGGTAGCGCAACTACACTCGGCAAATCAACAGCACCAGTACATGAGTTTGGGGTAAATACGGATTTTAAATGCTCAGCAAATAATTTACCTTTTTCACAGTCGCTTCTTGCCCAATCTCCGGTAGATGTGCGCATGATAGACTTACTGTGAGTTCTGAAGCTCTTAATAAAAACAATAAAAATAAAAAATCTGATGATAGACTTTCTCTAACGGCAAAGCCGCATTTTCGTCAGCGATCAACTTCGCTTTGTCCAATGCCATCTAGTGATTCGTTAACATTACCGTTGCCCAGTACCTCTACATTTAACTCAGCAATATCATCCGCTTCGGGCTCGTGGTCATCACTTAACCCTGTTTTCACTATAGGTAAGAGTAGCCAAAAACCCAAGGTCCAAGTCGGAATGGACAGATATATAACTGTGGTAAAGCGCGGGCGAAGCCCAAAATCTTCTAAAATTTCATCTGCTCCAAAGATCTCTAGGGATAACAGCGCATCATCTACTAATCGCCAAAACCGTTTTAAAATATTGCAAGACGACAACGACAAACCCGCTGAATCTGCGAACAAAGCCTTCAAGCCGCCACCAATCTATTTAAGAGAAAAAAACTCAAACGCTCTTATTAAAAAATTAATTTCGGTAATTGGTGAGAATAAATTTCACATTGTTCCAATAAAACGTGGTAGCATTGATGAAACGAAAATTCAAATTTATGAAGAAAAAGATTTTCGCACAATGGTTTCTGAATTTGAAAAAAGTAAAACAAATTTCTATACATACCAGCTCAAGAGTGCTAAAGGTCTGCAGATCGTATTGAAGGGCATAGATTCCTATGTCGCTCCCGAAGAAATAAAAGATGCACTCGTCCTCCAGGGATTTAAGGTAAAAAATGTATCGAATATAATAAATAGGGAAAAGATCCCCCAACCTCTATTTCGCGTTGAACTGGAGCCAAATGATATAAAATTGAGAAAAAATGAGACGCACCCAATTTATAATCTAAAATATCTTTTATACCGAAAAATAACAGTTGAAGAACCACATAAGCGTTCTGGACCCGTACAGTGCCATAATTGTCAAGAATATGGCCATACTAAAACTTACTGCAATTTACCTACTGTTTGTGTTGTGTGCGGCGAATTACACGGCACTGCTAGTTGCAATAAGCCAAAAAATCAAAGTGATAAAAAATGCAGCAATTGTGGAGGTAATCACACCGCTAACTACAGAGGTTGTCCTGTGTACTCTTTCGTCAAACAGACTATGGGGCAAAAACCTAAATTAGCTCCAGCCCAATTAGCAAACGCTTTATCCGCCACTATTGCGCAAGTGAGCCAACCAGTTACTTCCCGTGTATCGTATGCCGATGCTGCTAAGACAAATTTTATTCCTACTCAAAATGTTTCACCACCAAATAATTCAACAAATACAAACTCAAGCTTTAATTTCAATCGCCTTGAAGCTACTATTGATAATCTGGTGCAAACTATAAATAATTTTACAACAAATATGACTAGCATGATGCAAGAAATGCTGCGAATGCAGAATACACTGCTTCAAGCATTAGTTAAAAAACCATGAACACGTTAAAAATATGTTTCTGGAACGCAAACGGCATTCGCCAACATAAAAATGAACTTGAGCACTTCCTCACGGAAAAAAATATTGATATAATGTTGGTCTCAGAGACTCATTTGACTTCGAGAAGTATTTTTAAAATTTCAGGCTACACCTTATATGATTCAAAGGACCCAAGAGGAAGAGCATGCGGTGGATCAGCAATTCTAATAAGGTCAAGACTCAAGCATTATATTATTGACAACATTTCTGAAGAACATCTACAAGCAACGAATATTTGTATTGAAAATTTTTGCACTAATTTTGTAATATCATCAATTTACTCCCCTCCCAGATTCGCAATTACTGAAGATCAATACAAGGATTTCTTCAAATCTCTTGGCCCTTGTTTCGTAGCAGCTGGGGACTATAATGCCAAACATACGTTCTGGGGTTCGCGTCTTATCTCACCCAGAGGTCGAGCGTTGTTCAACACAATTTCAAAAATGGGCTTGGACGTCATTTCGAGTGGGGAGCCCACTTACTGGCCTACTGACATACAAAAAATTCCGGATGTTATAGATTTTGGCGTCATGAAAAATATTTCTAGGGATTTAATTCAAGTTGAAGCTTCTCCAGATCTCTCGTCCGACCACTCTCCCACGATCGTTTCAATTTGTAGCCCATTAGGAAGTGACTTACCTCATCCTTATGTGAAGATGATAAATCGTGTTAATTGGCTGGGATTCAAAAAATATCTTAGTACTCATTGCACAGAAAATATTACGCTAAGAACACCCGATGATATTGAATCTAATATTACCAACCTTAATGAAAATATTAAACAGGCTGCTGAACATGCCACTACCTCCCATCCGCAGACTGGGTTTAATAGAATTTATTCTACTGATATTGAACGTCTCGTGTGTGAAAAAAGAAGAGCTAGAAGGGAATGGCAACAGCACAGATCACCTCAACATAAAACTAGGTTTAAAGAGTGCACTAAACGACTCCAAGAGTTGCTTGCATTTGAAAAAACTGCATCTCTTAAAAATTATCTGGAAGGTCTTGATGTCACACCAGCATCTAATTACTCTTTGTGGCGCGCTGCTAGAAAGCTTAAAACACCCGTCGAGTTTAAACCACCTCTGCGCACATCAGTAAAAAATAGTAAAAATTTGTAAAAAGTTTTGAGTTCTCGAACGCACTTAATATTTTATAATTCTAATAGCGAAAATTTAGAAACTGAATATTTTACAAACGAACTGGCAGCATTTGAATATGCACCACACAGAAAAAATTATTCCCAAAACATTTAAAAAATCCGTTTGTTAAAAAAAAATTTTGTTTCAGTAAATATTTTTTACTGTTCCAGTAAATAGTTTGTTCCAATTTTGTTTTAAGAGCAAAAAAGAAAACTGTATAGAGTTTAAAATTCTAACTCATACAATTAATATAAAGTAACATTTGTAAAAAAATTGTTTAGAGAAGATTTATGAATATATATGTTCCAATATAGAAGCTGTATACTGTAGAGAACAGTTATGTGATTTATTAGTTTTTAATTTCAATAAAAAATTTGTTGAATCAGATAATTTGTTGATTGAAAAAATCAGAGTTTGTTTTTTCCAACAAATTATTAGAAATTTTTGCATTTGAATTTATAAATTTCTTTTTTCAGACCTGAATTGAACAAAATAATATTTGATTCATAGAATCTTGTGTTTAAATTGAAAAATTAGGTTTTTCACAGAAGAGTATTTGAGCGAAAAAGCTGGCCAAAGAGGCAAAAATGAATTTAAAAAATCTTAAGAACTAAGTACACCGCTCGATACACATAAAAATTTTACATCATATGGTAAGTTTTGAAGACTTTAAGTTGTGATTTGTAGCTCTGCGATACTTTTAAAATCAGGAAAGTGAAGAAAATTACATGAGTTTTTGATGTTTTTTTCGGTTTCAACATGTTTATATCATATTTTTTTGTGACTAAACAAATAACGTTAATTGTATCTTTCGCTAAAAGATTTGATTAATAGCTATTTTTACTATTAAAACAAAAAAAATTATCTTGAATTGAAATCTTAATGTTGAAACAATTCGTTTAAAAATAAAAAAAAAAAATATGTAATTTTTTTTGCAAACAAAAAAAGAAGAAGGTTTTTAAAAGTGAAGGTAGCCAGCCACATTTAGAATTATGTTTTATACCACAATAAAATTTGAAATTCTCTAATTTTAGACGCAAGAAAAAAGTTTGAGCCATTTTTTTGTTGAAAGTTTCACCTTTTTTCTGTTTTTGCTCATCTTGTATAATAATTACGAGTATGAGTAGGAAACCTTTTTGTCAGTCATAAAATTTTTTGCGTTGAGAGGAAAGGTGCTTCTTTTTGGCAATAAAAGCTCAAAAGTTTAATTTTTATTATATTAAAGCATAAGTTTTTAATATTTACATTATTTTTGCAAATAATATTTTTGTTACCGCCCATAAAATGGCATTTTATGGTATACTTGGGCCAAGTTAGGATTGCGAACTTTCGCCGACATTTAAAGTTGCATTTACTAAACAAAAGTATGGAAAAAGTTAAGAAAAAAATTTTATTTTTCAGATTAGTATTAGTTCTTCTGAGTGGGATTTTTCCCCTTAGTCCGATTTTTCCTTTTTTCAAGGTTTAACAGCCTAGGACTATAGACATATTTCTGTTCATTGATCTAGGGGCAATCAATAACTTTTCACAAGCAATATAAACTAAAAAAAAAGAAGAGAGGTGTCTTAGGACACCTAAGCTATGCTGCTTAGGCTTAATAAATCAGTGCAAGTTAATCTCTATTTTTGGTTTAAAATGTGCTTAAACTAGCAAAACTATAAATCAAGACAGTATTTAAACCATCTGTAAACGCATAAAATTGGGCGTTTAAACTACCAATACAGGCCATATGGTTTTGTTACTTCCAGACCACGTGTTTTGCATTACAAGAGCACTCAACTTTTTTCCAAGTCTCTACTTTTTCTTCAGTTCTTGTTCGACCTGTTTCCTTACACTCTATTATTCCTTTATACTATTCTACTTCGCCAAGCATAAATATAATTTCTTTCTCAGTAAAATTTTAGCGACCTTTAATTAAAATTTTGTAACATTTTTGAATTTTTGATTGTGCAAAGAATTGATAGCCTGCTGCAAAACAGCTGTTTTTCGACATTTATTCTAGTGCTGCCACAATGTTATTTTTTAAATCACACATTTTTTAAATCATACATGATGGTTCACTGATTTAATCCTGTTGAGTTTAAACTACTAAATTTGAGTTTAGTTTAACTAAACCAGCGTTTAAACTTTAACGGATTTATTATTTAACAATGCAATACAATTATATTATATGATGTTGTCAAATTCGCAGCAAATATTTCAAAAAGTTTCCATATATTTCTCATTATTTTCTTTTCTAGTGGCGTGCGATTAAGTTAATGTATTGTTTGTGGCCGGTGGCGGCTGTTAGCCGGCTTACAGCCGATCGGCTATGTTATCTGGTTTGTGCTCATGTGCAAAACATAAAAGTATATTTTAATGCAAAAAAATAAACAATTATTACGCAAAAATCCCCTGAAGAAGTCAACAAACAATTGACGAAACGTTGGGAAAAAAATGTAATAAAGTTGTTTTATTAACACTAGAAATAACTTAGGCCTTATAAGCTCAAACAATTGAAACACACACTACAAACAGTTTTGGCCAAAAAATTTAAAATTCAAAAAAATACAAAAACACATTGGGAAATCGGCTGTGTTTTCTGGTTTTTGCTCATGTGCAAAAACAAAACATAAACAAATTGAGCAATTATTCTCCTTGTTTTTGTTTTATTATTATTTCACTCACATCAGAGAATGAAACAAAACAAAGTTAAACATCTTGTTTCGTTTATTTTTGTACTCTGCTTTTAAGTACAAAGAAATCAAAACAAAAATAAATTTATAACTGTAATAGTATCGATTATTTTTGTTACGAAAATCACGTCCTAACCCTGTATCGCGCAATAAATAGCATAGCTATAAAAAAAGTAATGGCCAGGTTTTCGGCTCAAATACTCCTCTGTGTGATGTGAACAGTAGCGGATTTAGACCTCCTGCGCTGCTAGGCACACTTTGATATGCCGCCCGTGTTTGTTATATAGAAGTGATAATCAAAAATAAAGAATGCACATAATTTTTAAATACTTAAATGATTGCGTATTAATTGTATCTGTCTATACATAAGTGCATATCGCCACCCAAAATCCAAAAGAACGTAGCTAAAAAAAATTCAAAATATACTTTTTGATTGGCAATGGTATAAATAACAAAAATACATCTTTCCTTAATATTTTACACAGATACGTTAAAAAATAATGATTTATTAACGAAATTCAACAAATGCGTAAGCCAAGAAACAGTAATTATATTTTTATATAAAAAATTACAACAGATACCACCATTCGTGTTACTTTCAAATACATTTCCTGAAAAATAATTTTTTCTCCAATTTTTTTTTTAAATAATTGTAATGAATTTTGTTAATTTTATATTCAAAACAAAAGGAATGCAAAGTTAAAACAAACATAGTTTGTTATTATTGTTACTTACTTATACTTACGGTTTTTTGGTTTCAGAAAAAGCGATTCCCAAAGGCCGTGAGTATTGTTAGGAAAAAACGAATATTGTTAATTCACTATTTTTTATTGGAAAATAACAAGAATATAACGGCTGTATGTTTTACATAAAATCGCACAAAGAATTTAACTTTTTAACTTTGCTGTGTAGTGGTATCTTTTAATCTCTTCGTACCAAGAAGTCAAATAAGTAGACGGGGTTAGAATGGATTACAATATATAAAAAAAAATATTTGGGTGCCTGTCTTACATAGGATTATATACCTAATGTTTTCTTATCTTTTGCTAAACTGTATACAAATTTTCTTTTATATATTTTAGATATGCTGCAGAAACTTCCAGCCAAAATACCAGTAAGCGTAGAACAACTTTCAAATATGAAACAGTCATATGTCGTCATAGAAACTAGGTAATGTATGGATAGTTTTTTTTTTGATAAATCTTCACTGTACCATTTTAAATTTGTAGCGATGATGGAAAACGCAACAAAAATACAACCATGACAACGGAGATGTTTAAAACTGAACCGCTTGCAATGGCAACTCATACCGATTTTAAGCCGATATACATACAACCTGAAGATCAGCTATTGGTTGTTAATACAGATGCTTTAAGTACTGGAAATAATGTTATAAACATAACAGAGGCCTTCTTGAACGAAGAAAGTGAAAATGTTAACAATAATGAACATGACGACTCTAAACTAAATAATGGTGATATAGTGGGAAACCGAAACAGCAAAAAATAAGAAAATAAATCATTTAATCCTTCTTTTTCAATGGAACTGCATATATATGTGTACAATTTAATTTCTATTTATCAATTTTACAAATAAAGTGCAAACAGAAATACATATATCATTTATATTTAGTATTTAGCTATAAAAAATATACCGAGTATATTCAAAAGTTAATTAAAAAATATATTGAAAAATAAGCAAAACCATCTTTAAATTCTGGCCTCATGAATCACGAACAATAAAATAAAATACATACATTAGTGTCACTAATATTTGCTTTTCAGATTCACAATCAATAAAAAGTCTACCAACCAATGGCAACTATTTAAATTGAAAAATTTCTTTCATTATTTTATTTAGCAATTGAGTACGAATATGAATTCATAAAAAATAATCGAAAATAATATATAAAGTAGGTAAAAACTGACATATTATTTGAAGTACTTCAAAAAATGTAGCGTCATTAACATTCGGTTTTTTGTTGAGTTAAGAAAAAATCAAGGGAGTGGAGTATTAACCGTTTTGATTATAATTAGAAATTTTAAGGATATTTATCTCATCAAAGGACTTAACTTAAACAATTTGACATATTTTGAAGTAAAAAAATATACGATCTTTTTTCCGAATATCACTTTAGTTTGCCTCCCAGTTGTAACTAAAGTCCAGAATGTATCACAGACTTTACGGCATGAATTTATCACTCAAACTTTGATTAAGAATAATATCTACCAATTCGTGCAAGCTATATCTGAAAGGGGCTGTTTTATGACAGGGGTCATATCCTTCGTAATGCTGAAATAATTTAAAAATATCTTGTTTAGCAGGATAACCTTTCTAAATCTTCCTAAATATATTTTAATACTTTCTAAATATATATTTAGCTAATCATTCATCATATTGTTACCCTCAGATTCTCTGGTCTTAGATCCTCGTTCAGTTGTTGCTACAGTATCACATCCACTTATTATTAAAATTGGCATATATTCTTTCATCATGAAATAATAACTTAATGGAAAACTTTCGGGTAAATAAGATCAAATAATTTCAATGCAATGGTAAACAAAAGTAATTACAATCAGGATTCTACACTATTATTTTTGTATCTGATGGGAGCAAATAGGATCAAACATTAAAAGTTTTATTCATTAAATGTCAACTGCAGACAGTATTTGAATAGATTAAGAGAAATTTATAAACATTATAAAACGAAACGAGATATTTTTAACACATTTCAGTATTACTAAGGATATGACCTTTCAAAAAAAAAATAAAAAGTTTCCGACGACTAGTTCCGTTAGATAAGTCGAAAATATACAGTGAGCAAAAAAAAAAAGACTTGTACACTTACCAAATAAGAATAAAAATAGACACCACGATAAGAGTATACAAGGAAAACCAAATTTATTAGATACAAATTAAAGCTTCAGATCCATATTTATACTCGTGATTGTCAACAGCATACGAGTATACTATTTTCTTAGTGCTTACATACATATAAAAAGGAAAATAACAAAAGCAGTATTGTGCTAATATTCAGAGACGAAACAAAAGCTTGAAGAGTAGGGAATAACCTCAAAACTAAAACAATAAATAAGGAAATATACATATGCAGCTTTTAAAACTCTGTATCTTGACCTTTGGCTTCTTTAATGACTAAGAATCTTTTTGACATCGAATGAACTAGAATTTTTGCAACTTTTATGGGCATAGAGTTCCATATATTGACTTTTTTAAGTTTCTTTGCTAAATTTTGCTTTCATTTATGCCCACAAATACTCTATTGGGTTTAAGCTGGGGCAATACCCTTTTTGTTTTAGTAGTTGTGAATTGGGCGTCCGTCTCCAATTGAAATCTGTGAAATTTGGATAATTAAAATTTGAAAGTTGAGCATTTCAGTGCAAAATTTTTTGAAATTTTAAAATTTGGGTAATTAAAATTTGAAATTGTGTTTTCGGTGCGCTTTGATGTTTTTGTTTACATTAAATCAAAATTAAATGAAATCAAATTGAAATTAAATAATTTTCCATAAATTTCGACATTTTCCAAATTAAGTTATTTTACTTAATTTCTATGGAATTAACAAGAAATTACAATATACAACGCTGTTTTGTTAAAATAGTTAAATTTTTAGATGAGTTCTGGTATGTATATGTAATGTGGTTTTCTCACGCTAGCTTTTATGTGTATGTAGAAACAAATTGTTTCTCATGCCGACATTTGGTGGTATAAAATATTATCATATACATATCTGAACTCCTCTAGTCCTCGTATGTTTTTTATTTTGGGGTATGAGATTTCTTTACATTTTGTCAAGCTTATTTATATTTGTCCTGTGTTAAAGTCTCTCCGTGATAAGTTTGTTTGTATTTTGCATATGGTTATTTGAGTACGTCCGCCTTCTTTAACTAAACGGCTTATTATACGATCATGGGAATTTGTATATGTATGGAATGTATGTTTATACTTTGCGTGTGTTTATTTAAGAAATGTTTATTTAAGAAATATTGTGTGGAATAGAGTTTGCTTCTCCGTGATAAGGGGCCGTTTACATATTATATTTTTGACACCCCTTCCCCCGCAGGAATAACGTAACAATAAGTTAAAAAATATTTTAACAGTTTAAAAAGTTTTTATATAAAAAATAATTTAATTTAATTAATTGTATTTAATTGATTTGTTAGACTAGCAAAGTGCGTAGACAAAAATCAAATAAGGTTACATGTGAATGTACTTATACACATGTACCCCAAGTTCTAGCAAAACAATTTTTTAAATTTCTTCCCAAGTGTCCTCCAACTCTAGAAATTATGGTTTTATGGAGAGCTTATTTCTAAACTGTATCTATGTATTAGCGATGCGCGAATATTCGTAATCGAGTTTCCCAAAAAAATTCAATTTTTTTAAAAATATTATATTTTAATAATTAAAAAAAAGAAATTTATTTCAATTCACATAATAAACAGACAGCCTTATTCCAGTTGTTAACATCGACCTCACGTCAATACAATACAAAAAATTGGGGCTTGTCCACTCGCTCTCGAGAACAGTCTCTTTCTATTCTCTATTGACGTGACGTCGATGTTGATAACTGGAATAAAGGTGAATATATATACTTGTAGCAAAATTAAAAACAAACAAAACAAACTTCTTGTACAATTAACACTAAAAAAGTACTTTTCTTCACCTTAAGAGAGGAATGTTAGACTTCAAAACTAAAAGTGTAGAAGCTTTTTCTCCATCAACCTATTACGATGAGGTGTGTAAGCAAAACCAACGCCAATACTGACTAAATATTGTCTAGCTATAGGTATAAGTATCCTGTAATTTTGTGTATTTAATTTAAACCATTGCTATTCGTTTTTCCGCCAAATAGCCTGCTATAGTGTTCCGTATTATAGACTGCGCTTTCACTACTGTCTATAACTGAAGTCATTGTGTCATTTAGAGATGAGCATTTTTTAATTTCGGGATCTTTACTTTCATGTAGACTTGTACGTTTCGGATTTTGATAAAGAGAGTTTGAAGATGACTGCTTGGCGATCTTCAAATAAATCTAAAATGTATGTGAAACTATTAAAAGAAATAATTTCGTATCTTTAATCAATAAAGGCTGCCTTAGTGAAAAATATTTGATTTTCTAAAATTAAAAATTTTTTAACCAGCGAGAAACAAATTGGGGTGTTTTTTTGGGAGATCAAATGCCTCAAAATGATGTGCATTACGAAAGATATGTAATTTTTCTTTCTTAATTTGTGCCCCTTTTATAAGATTACATTTTTAATAGATACTATTTGCCCATGTGAAAATTAATTATTAAAATATAATTAAATATTCTTTAAAATACCTTAAAATTAGAGGAGCGCTCGATCTAGTTCCTATGCGCATTTCACTGTTGTTTCTTAAATATTTTTTCTTAAGTTCGGTTATATAAAAAATTAAAATAATATCCTTGTGAAAATACGTCTACGTATGAAAGTTTCCATTAATACATATCTCAAAACTTACTTCTTGTAGCCTTAAGTTGACCAACAAATATTTTTAAACTTAATAATTTAAAAATATACTTTTTGTCCATTAGAAATGCTTTCATAAAGTTGGTAGACTATTTCCTTCTATTGTTTTGGTGCATTTAATCCTAATAAGTAAATAATAATAAATATTGAAGTTTGATATGGAAATAAGTTTTTTATGTATATCTCTATATATAAAACGGAATGTGTGTTTGTTTTTTTGTTTGTACCTTATAGGAGACCAGACCTGTGGAATGATCTTCCTGAATTTTTCACAACATTTAACTGGGACTTTGGTATGAATTATAGGCTACTTCTTTTCACCCACACCAATTTTTATGCCCACTTTTTTAAGTTATGATACTATTTCACATAGTTTCACATTTGTGAACCAATTTTCAAAATTATTTTCTCATATGAAAAGGTCCATGAATATTTTTTTGGAAATTGGGAAGGTGGAGGATATAGCAAATTGCTTCTCCCAATAATTGATTATTAAATAACTTCTAAATACATTTGTCAACCAATTTTAAAAATTCTTTTTGCATATGGAAAAGGTCCGAAATTTTTTTTTTCTTTTTGGATATGTTGGGGGAGGGAAGCAAAGTGCTCCCCACAAAAATGGATAATCACATTACTTTGTCGTTTGTGGACAAATTTTCAAAATTCTTTTTGCATATGGAAAAGGTCCACTAATGGAATTTAAAAATTTTTTTTTGCTAATGGAAATTTTTTGTGGTGGGGGTTGCAAAGCGCACCGGGTTAAGATAGTATGTGTATATATTACTGTCCTATGCTCCTTGTAGGATTTAAAAGGAACAAATGTATATACAGTGCAGAATTGGTTAACGCAACCCTCGATAAGCGCAACACCTCGATATTCGCAACACCCAAATTCCTTGAAAATATTGTTCACAAATTTGTTCAGTAGTTTTAGCGATATCTTAAAATTTTTACCCAAAAAATTTAAATTTTATAAAAAAATTGGATTTTTGTATTTAAGAATTTATAAAATACTAGATGAGCCCGGCAAACGTTGTCTTACCCTCAATTATTATTTTTAACTACAAATTACTCCATACAATGGTCACTTGTTGGGTCAAAAACAAAACGAAAACCTACCCGGTATTGACCCGAACCTGTGTTGCAAATTTCAGCTCCACAGGTCTTATAGTAATAAATAAAAAAATAAATAAAAAAATAAATAGTTCCAGAAATCATGCGTTAGTAACAAACACATACTGCGATTTTTATTATTTATTTATTTCATAAATAATTTACAAAGTGAATTTGCAAAGTATTGTTGCACAAATATGGGCGGGTTAACTAGACCATATGCCTAAGATGGTATTAACAGTATTTTAAACAAGTTTTTGTGACTGACTACACACGACCTATGCCTTCACATAGGAAGTAGCAACGTGGTTGTTAAAGAAATTCCACACAAGAACCGCAATAATATACGGTTATCCGCAGATCAATCAACCAGTGAGACGCAAAACTCTCGAAGGCCAATAAACAACAGTGGCCTGGTTGCACTTAAGATATAATTGCCAACGACGTTTGAAGTTGAACGCCCAGAGCTGCTTTACGACTGAACCTCATTTTATTTATTCATTTGATTATATTTTGCTCAGTAAATTTAAAAATAATGTTTTCAGTGCCTAAAGATAAGTTTACTGCAGAATTTCAGTCGCTGAAACGTGTGTAATATATTTATATTACATTATTTTTAAAATCATCTTTGTTTGTGTACAAATTTTTAATTAAAAAATGCATCTACGTATGTTATTTTGATTGAAAATAAAGAAAAAAGGTATGGGAGACCTGATTACGGTCTTCAATCAGGCACACACACATTTTCCATTACATTTTATGCACACAAATGATTGTATACAATCGCGAATGATTAATAAAAATTCGGAGTATGACTGTATTTTTTTGACTGGATAAATATTAATATTTTATGTAAAAATATTCAGACTGAAAGTATGAGAGAGAGTCAATTAGTTTAAATGATGAAACAGAATAACGTCGGCAACTTCAGGAAAATTGCTCCCAAATTAATAAAGCCCGTAATAACATCGTCGGCAGTAACTTCAAATTCTCTCTAATTTATGTTTTATTTTCTTTTCTGCTTATTTTTCTTTGTAGTTTTGTTTACAAAATGTATGAAATTTATTGAAAGTTTGGTAACATTTTTGAGAGAATATTTATTTATATGTAGGAGCATGAGAGAAAACGCTCTCAAAATAAAATAGATTCTATTTCACGACTGCTTTCTGCAGCTGCTTTTTAGTGCCAAATTGTATGCAAAATGTGTTTATGCCGGTATTCTGTTTAATCATTCGTGTTTAATCGTCGTTTCGTTTTTTGCATAAACGAAGTAGAGATGCTCCTGTATGTTGGAATCGGCTTAAGTCATAGTAGTTGTTTGAGAGAAAATATGTGAACGTACAAATTGTTTTGCTATAATTAGGATTATATTCAGTTGCTAAAATTAAGACTGTTTACTTATGTATATTTTTTTGGAGTACTTATTGATATTATACTGTATATCAGTATCCAACGAAGTATGCAACACTTTTAGTGTAAAGATCTACGTATGGGTGATACTTAATTTATATTTACGGCCCTTATCACAATGTACAAATAAGAGCTCACAGGGACTTTAACGGTAGTTTTTGTATGAAGAACTTTTAGTTAAAGGTCACATTAACTCTTAATCATACATTGTGAGTAGTAGTGGAATGGGCATCAAGGAACAATTAAAATTTTTAAATTCGTGTGAAATTTCTAAAAATTGTCTAAAATTTGGCTAATTAAAATTTGAGAAATTGTGTTTTCGGTGCGCTTTGATATTTTTTTGTTTATATCAAGAGTTTTTTTTACATTCATTGTGTGTTAACGGGTGATTTTTTGTTTACATTAATTATGTGCAATGATTTTTTTTGTCCAAATGGATTAAGGGGTTTCATAGGTTTGAAGTTTTTTATGTGTATATGCCGACGGGAAAATCGTGAAAATGATTTTTCCTAATGCCAACGAAAAAATCGTGAAAATGATTTTCCTAATGCCAGCGGGAAGATCGTGAAAAATAATTTTTTCAAATGCCGACGGGAAAACATGATTATTTTTCCTAATGCCGACGCGAAAACGTGAAAGTTATTTTTTTCTAATGCTAGACTGTGGTAATTTAAGGCTGACCGTGATTTGGGTTGGTGGGGTTGTTGTTGTAATATGAAACCGTGAAAATTTGTGGACGTATCTGTCTGTGGGAATTTAAGCCAGGCCACGATTGGCCGGGGCGGGATGTAGTTGAAATAGATCGATTGGGTGTATGTATGTGTGTGGGAATTCAAGACTGATCGTGATTTATGAGGGCCGAAGTGTTCATGTAATATGGAACCGTGGGAATTTATGCGTATGGATGTCTGTAGGACTTTAAGGCTGTCCGTGATTTGGGGTAGGTGAGGGTGTTCATGTAAAATGTATCCATGGGAATCTGTCTGTATGTATATCTGTAGGAGTTTAAGGCAGATCGTGATTTGATGTGGCTGAGGGTGTTATTGTGATAGATGGATTGTGTGTATATGTATGTATGTAGGGGGTGTTGTTGTAATATTAATCTGTAGGAGTTTGTATGTATGTATGTCTGTGGGAGTTTAAGGCTGATTTTGATTTGTGAGGGACGAGGTGTTGTTGATATAGATCGATTGTGTGAGTGTGTGTATAATTGTGGGAATTTAAGGCTGACTGGGATTGGTGGGGGATGGGTGCTGTTGAAATAGTTTGAATTTTTCGTAGATTAATTCTAGTATGTGTGTTTATGTGATTTTCTCACGCTAGTATTTATATGCACGTAGAAATAAATTGTTTTACAACTCGACATTTGTTGCTGTAAAATATTATCATATATCTGAACTTCCCTAATCCTAGTATGTTTTTCATATTGGAGTATGAGATTGCTTTATATTTTGTCAAGCTTAAATTTATCCAGTGTTAAAGTCTGTCTGTTTTTGTTTTTTTTGTATCTGGAGAAATATTAATTTCAGATTTTGTAAATTTTCTTATGTACGATCCTGGGGAATTTGCGTGTGTATGTGTGTGTGTTGGCTGTCTGTGATAACTTTGTTTATTTAACTTCATTCGTCTTCTTTGACTGAACGGCTTTTCAAGCGTCAGTGGCTTGGTCATGTGCGGTCTTTTGTTGTTGTAAATTTATTTTAAATAACAAAATGTTGTTTTAATTTTTATGAGTATTTACTTAAAAGTTTGTGAGAAGTTTCTGTTTTAAGTAAAATTGATTTCCTTATTTTATGATTTTATCAGGCTCAAGTTCGTATCGTTTTTTAAGCCAAATTACATGTGATAATTATTAATGAACAAATAACACCAAAGTTAGTTGTAAATATTATGACAAACACGTAGTTGAACGGGACAACCGGCTGTTTTTGAAGGCCACTAAACCTTCCTCATCAGCGTTTAAAATAAAATACAACACAGTGTAATATTCAGCAACACATCATATCATCACTTTTTAAAATGAAAGTTGTACCTTTTCCACTTCGAAAGCTCTAGTACGCAAAATTTTAAAATATGTAAATGGGCTATAGCTATCAGATCTTTAGAAATTTTAGAATAAGCCATGGGTATTGGACTGTGATATCCAATCCTTAAGAATGTACCTGTGTATGGATCAATTTGGACTTCAACTAGAATCGTGCTGAAGCATACATAAATTGTAAAATGCAATGTAAGCAGACCTTACTCTATATCTGTATCAATATCAAATATATTTACAGAAAAAATATTGAAAGCATGCAAATTTAAAAGAATTCCTCACGTCATACAATTTTGTAAGCAAAGAAATTTTATGACTTTGTGACAAACGAAATACATAAGTATGTATATACTTTGTAAAAAATTCAAAAGAGCGAATTCGTTAATTCTAATAGAGAAATCATAACATCTGAATCCGATACAACCCAGCCTACGTAACCAGCAATAACTTCAAAGGGGTCAACCAGCAAACATCATGTAGAAATACTTGTGGCAAAAATTCTCTCAAACATATATATTCCAATGTTTCTGACACTTTATGAAAACACCGACGGTCAATTGATGGTGGAGGTAACTGAGTTATTTGAGATCGATTTTGTTCAATAGTTGTTTATTAAACATGTATTTCTTTGTATGTAAACTAACTCGCATATATGTAGATATGAATACATTTACATATTTACAACTCACATATGTACACATTTTCAATAAAAATAATGCATTTAAAAATTAAAATTCAAGTAGCAAAATCAAAAAAGTAGTGACACATCAGACGAAAGAATAAATAAAACAAGAGACCAACTGATACACAGAGCCTGTCTTACATGCTGAACTTTAATAAAATGAAAAAAAAACTCATATCGTCGAGAGCATCAAACAAAAGGCATAAGAAATCACCCTTCATAAAAAAAACATATAGGCTATTAATGTAAACATATTATCAGTATCAAGTAACACAATTTGGGCAATTAAAATTTTAAAATTTAATTACCCATAATGCCAACAAAGGACAGGCAGAAATTCCAACATACAAAGTCATCTTGAATACTAGAGAAACCATCGAGAGGCTAGACCGAAATTCTCAGAAAACGATTTCGTTTTCTGTTGATCGCTTTTCAAGAAGAAAATAAGTTTGTTCATTGTGATTTGACTAATTTAAATGTACATTTAAATTCAGTCTTATATCCATATGATGATCTTAACATAAAATTAAAACATGAACGTTATGCAGTTCTAAATGATATGTGTCTAAAGCAGCCTCACCAACTTGCAATATAATTGCACAATATTTCGTATTGTACAATAATATCGCCAATGTGTATGTCATATTCGAAGGTGGCAGAATATATTGGCAAATATCAAAAGACTTTTGATTTTTATTGCACAATCAAGACAATTGTGTAATGTGGTGGCAATATTGTTCAATGTTGTTTACTTTTTCACTGCCAGGAAAATTGGGCAATATTTTCTTTAAAAATATTGTGCCATTTATTTCATAGTATATGTCAAAACGACAATAATATGTACAAAAACATGTGCAATAATATTGTATAATGGATGGGCTGCTTAAGATTCCAACAAAGCTACTATGAAAGAATTTTAAGCGCTTCTAACTGCATCAGAGTTTAAGATAAAAGCTTCTATAAATTTAATTTGAAATAGCAAACAAAGACCTCAGCGTACTGCATTTTTATTGATGATCGAATAATAGAAAGTCGGCAAGTCTTATAAATTAAGTAATAAGGATGAAAAAATGGTTTTAATAGACGTGCAAGGTTTCAAAACTAATTCAAATGATTTCATTGCAAAAGAAGCAGCAGATGTTTTCAACAAAAAGGACTATAACAATTTCATCATACAACTCCCTTTTCATTTTAAATGTTTATCAATAAAAAAAGTAAAAAAGAAGCAAACTGACACAAAAAAACTATCATCACCTAAGCTAGACTGCTAGATCAGTTTCATTTAAAAATGTTTAGCAACTTTTAAAAGTGAATGCAAGATGTTCTAAAATAAATGTAAAAGGTAAAGTTAAAGCCGATGGTTGGAAAAAAATCAATGGAAATTATATATATTATATAATTCTATTAAAGTTACTTCAACTATAGAGGAATTCAATTTTACTTAAAACAGAAACTCCTCACAAACTATTAAGTAAATAAACCTAAAAATTAAAACAACGTTTTTAATTTCAAATAAAAAAAATGTGAAGATATTTCACATCTATGCACAAGGCGAATATTTACAACAAAAGCAAACGACCGCACATGACAAAAATGTATTTAAACAGGGAGCCGAACACTTACTTGTATGTACATACATGCATACATAAAATTAATTTATAGATATGTACATATGTACACATATTATCAAATTTCTTACCCATGCTCAAGTATTTATTAGATCTTAATAATCACACTTACATATCTTCATCATGAAAATATACAAACCGTCTACCAAGCCACTGACACTTGAAAAGCCGTTAGTTAAAGAAGACGAATGCACATAAAAAGCAAACTTATCACAGACAGCCAAACTCTATCCCACACACATACATGCACATGCACTCACGAAAATTCCCCACGATCGTACACAAGAATTTCACAAAATCTGAAATTAATATTTGTTCAAATATAAAAAAATGTCTGACAGACAGACTTTAACACTGGACAAATTTAAGCTTGACAAAATATAAAGCAATCTCATCCTCCAATATGAAAAACATATATGGATTAGGGAAGTTGAGATATATGATAATATTTTATAGTACCAAATGTCGATATGGAAAACAATTTATTTCTACGTACATATAAATACTAGCGTGAGAAAATCACATACAAGTTAAGGTATTTGATTTTTATTTTATTTTAATCATAATTATGTTCACACCTTTCCCACCGTTTATGCTGACGACATGTCTAGCAAAATAAAGGTGTTGGGTTTCGCAATTTATTTTCTCATGAAAAATGCTTTTGGGGCAAAATTCTAAAACTGTAAACAGGTACTAATTGTGAGTACTGTGGTAGTTTTAAGTTAGTCGTAAGTGTACTATTAACAAAGGAACAATAAAGAATAAAAGAATAAAAAAATAAAAGAATAAATTATTTTTAATATTTTTTTGAACAAACAATTTAATTGGGGGCTCAACCGGGATCCTCCATCGAAGTAATAACCTGAAAACAAAAAGTAAGGATTCGGTCGAGTGATCTAAAAAAAAGACAAATAAATTTCCTGATAAGGGAGAAAAAACAAATTATCCTTTAAAAAGAAAACCAGGAAATATAACAATAAAGTATCCTGATAAAAGGAGAAACAAGAACGAAATAAATAAATTTTTGTAAAAATAAATATTGAAAAGTTAACAAGGATTCTAATCCTAAAACTAATGATTCCTAATATGTAACAAAACATTAGAAAATAAATGTAAATGTAATCGAAGATATAAAAATATAATTACGTGGCCAAGTGAAGTTATTTCTATGAATGTGCCTTGAAGAAACCAAACCTTTAAAAAAAAAATAATAAAAAGACAAGCTCAAAAAATAAAATAAGAAAACACTGAATATTTGCAAATCAGCAGAGGAAGTTTAATCAAATGAAAACAAATCATCAGTAACAACATAGCGGAATATAACCGTGAGGAATACAACAGAATTCATCATCATTATACCAAGCGTGAGGAATACAACAGAATCCAGAAGATTATTAGTAGTAAGTTTTTAGCTGTAATTTTGATTGTGGTTTTTAATTGTAATTTGTTGAGTTGAGAAATTGAGAAATTAAATTTATTGAAATCTTAGAAATTTTGTTAATTGATTAAGTGAATAAGTATGAAAAAAATATAATAATAATATTTTCACAAAGAACATTGTAAATCTGGTGGCAAGCTGGATCAAGTCAAAGAATTAGATAAACTTATTGAGTCATTTAGGTCGTTAAAAACTAGCAGAAGCATGACTACTACGGACCAGATGAAGGAGTTGATACAGGCTCATATAGGTCCATTGCAGGCAAAAATAAATCAGTTGACATTAGACCTGGGACGCTTAACACAGTCAAATACAGTTACAGAATATAATACACAAATTATTGATAATTCCGTCAGGTGCGAGGAAACGTTAGATGTAATAAAATCCTTGCCAACATTCGATGGAAAAATTTCATACGTTAGCTCGCGTGAAGCTGCTAATAACTCGATGAGATTATATGTTAAGAACAGCCGAAAATATTACGCTGCCTTAACAATATTACGAAATAAAATCTTTGAAGAGGCAAACGATTTATTGACCAATCATGGGACAGTGTTAAACCTTGACGCTATTATGAGTAGACTGGACTTTGCATACGCCGACAAACGTCCTATTCACCTTACAGAACAATAATTAAGTGTTATGAGACAGGGACAATCGACTATTTTAGAATATTACAATAAGGTAAATCAGGGATTAACTTCGCTGATTAATAAAACTATCATGACACATGGAACTGACTCAGACTTAACACACGTATTAAATAATAAGAACAGGCAATATGCCCTTCGAGTTTTTATAACAGGACTAAATGCCCCACTCTCAAATATTCTTTTTTCCCTTTCGCCCAGTGACTTGCCTAATGCATTAGCTAAAGCACAGGAATTGGAATCAAACAATCTCCGGGCTACATTTGCTTTGCAATTCGATCGCACCCAAACTCAAAATAATAGCAATAGGAACCAAAACATTTTGAGGCTAGCTCCAAACATACCTCACAGATTCCAAAATAATCACCGCCATCGATCTGAACATAATCCCCATTCGGCTCCAGTACCAATGGAAGTCGATTCCTTCTTAAATAAATGGCAAAGGCCAACCAACAATTTCCAACAAAATACAAATCGTCATTTTACTCGTCCTTTTTACGACAATAGAAGGGGACCCTCAGGTTATAACCAAGCTGTAAAGCGCGAACTTCCTTTCAGTGTGCAACAAAGCACACAGCCTCAGCAAAAATTTCAAAGAATTAATAATATAGTGGAGGATGCTTTTTTAGAAGAAGGATTGGACTCCCCTTCTTCTACCGCACTAAATTAGACGGGAGCAAAATAAAAATTTTAATTGACGCAGGAGCAACTAACTGCTACTGTAAAAAGAATATATTATCTAATAGACAAAAATTAGTTGTAAGAAAGCGAGTGAAAACAGTTCACGGCTTTTCACTTCTGACGCATTACTATGAAAGAAAGGTACAAATGAAGACGGTACTCCGAAAATGCGGATGGTTGTTGATTATAAGAAAATTAATGAACAAACAATTGCGGACAAGTATCCAATTCCAGACTGCAATGTAATTCTTTCAAATCTGGGAAGAGCCAAATTCTTCTCTACAATAGACCTTGAATCTGGTTTTCATCAAATATTGATGAAACCAGATGACATTGAAAAAACTGCGTTTTCCGTCAACAACGGAAAGTATGAGTTCGTAAGGATGCCATTTGGTCTAAAGAACGGCCCTGGAATTTTCCAGAGAGCCATGGACGATATCCTACGAGAATTCGTTGGCAAAATATGTCACGTCTACATGGACGATATTATCGTCTTCTCGCATAGTCTTGAAGCCCATATTGAGCACCTGCAAACTATAATTGAAACATTAAAAAATTCCCACATGAAAATATCCTTGGAGAAATCCAAGTTCTTTCAACAAGAAGTTGAGTTTTTGGGTTATATAGTAGCCCATAATGTCATTAAGACTAACCCAAACAAAATACAAACAATTTTAGAATACCCCAAACCAACAACACTTAGGCAATTAAGAAGTTTTTTGGGAATGACGGGGTACTAATGAAAATTTATACCAGGCTATGCAAGAATTGCAAAACCTTTAACGAAATATTTAACTGCAGAGAACGGAAGGATCTCTCAGCACATGTCAAAGAAACTGAAATAAAATTAGATAACGAAGCCATTGATGCCTTTGAGAAACTGAAAAATCTCCTAATAAATCAAGTCGAACTCACACAGCCTGATTTTTCGAAGAAGTTTGTGCTTACTACGGATGCCTCTAACGTTACAATAGGAGCGGTGTTAACACAAGAAGGCAAACCAATTACGTTTATTTCTAAAACACTAACTCCAACCGAATCAAATTACGCGACTAATGAAAAAGAGCTTTACGCTATCGTTTGGTCATTAAAAACACTAAGAAACTATCTCTACGGTGTCAAAGATCTTGAAATTTATACTGACCACCAACCATTGTCCTTCGCTATTTCAACGCGCAATCCAAACCATAAGATAAAGAGATGGCGATTTTTTATCGAAGAGTTTTCACCAAAAATAATATACAAGCCAGGAGTAAATAATGTAGTGGCAGACGCTCTGTCTAGACAAGTTTTAAATAATATTTCTGACGATCCATCAGATACAGAAACACAACATTCTGCTGAGAGTAGCGAAGATAATCTTATACCCGAAACCGGGAAACCATTGAATGAATTTAAGCAACAGGTCTTGTTGTCGAAGAATAACTTTACAATTCATGAGTCAGTAACCAATTTTGGTCGGACTCCCCATATAATCGAATATGATTCTAGAGAGAATCTTTTAACAATATTGAAGGAATTTTTGCAACCAAGTCTGGTGACGGCGATATATTGCACACCGGAGGACTTGTACGACTTTAAAGAAACAGTAAAAAATGTTTTTACCAACAAATTTGTTTACACACAAATATTTGCTGTCGACGTCACAAATACAGACGACCAAGAGAGTATTATTGAACAGATTCACAGCAGGGCCCATAGAAATTGCAAGGAAAATTGCAGGCAAATATACAAGCAATATTATTGGCCAAAAATGGTAGACCATTTTAAGCAGTATATAAAACACTGCGAAATTTGTAATAAATCAAAATATAACAGACATCCTGAAAGGGAGGGTGAGTACCTGAACTTGGACATTTTCTATGCCCAAAACCTGAAATTTATTACGTGTATTGATTGATTCTCATTCAAAATTTCTGGTAATTAAGCAAATTGATGATAAGTTGAATTTGGGTGAAAAAGTATTGGAAGTCCTTCAAAGTTTTCCAAATGTAAAAAAAATCACATTGGACAATGAGCCAGGTTTTACGACAGCCCAGTTTAAGTCACTGATGCAAAGGTTAAGAATAGAACTGTACTACTGTACACCAAGACACAGCTCCACAAATGGACAAGTGGAAAGGGTTCATTCCACTTTGGTAGAATTGGCAAGATGCATTAAAAACGAATATCACGTGCTGGATGACTCTGAGTGTTTTTATAGAGCAAGCCAGCAATACAATCAGTCATATCATTCAGTAACTGGAGAAAAACCGAATGATGTTTTCTTTAATAAAATTGCGCATGCAAATTTAGTTAGCAAATTAAGAACTGCGCAAGCAAAGATGTTACAGAGAAGTAAAGACAGTACCGTAAAGACTTATCAACCGAATGATGTAATTTATGAGAAAATTATTGGACTGAGAAACAAACTCGAACCGCGTTTTAAAAGACAAAAAGTTAAGGAAGACTTAGGGGACAAAGTAAAGATACACTCACGAAACAGAATAATCCATAAAACTAACATTAAGAATTGACTTTTTAAATTTACATTTTTAGGATATGGCCAAATTGCTGATACTGCTTTTAGCAGTGTTCCAGGTTTGTAAATTGGAGATTCAAATATTGGATTATACTAACTCTCAGTTAATACCAATTCATCTTGGTCAGGCTCGACTGCAAAACGGAAATTTTAAACTGATACATGTCTTGGACTTAGAAAAATATGAAGACTCCGTCGAATACCTCTCCTCAGAAATTAAGAATAAAGTACATGTGAATAGTCCAGCACTTCTATTTTTGCTTCATGACATTCAACAAATAAGAGACCAGTTGAAAAGGTTAAAACCTAAAAGAAAACGGTCGATCAATTTAATAGGAACAGCGTGGAAATGGATAGCTGGTACTCCAGACCATGAAAACCATCAAATAGTCTTAGATAAAGTAAACGGACTACTGACCAACAATGAACTACAGAGAATCATTAACAAGGATACGATAGAAAAAATTAACATTTTGACTAACACTACAAATACAATATTAAAGACAGTTCAATCTTTAGAAGAAGTAAAAAAGTCTACAGATGAAATTATAACAGGAAAAACAAAAATGATTAAAGAAGAAATCACCAATATAGAATATGCCTTGCAATGGGCAAAAGTGGGCATTGTAAACTCCAGAAAATTTTGAGACTCAGAAAAGTTTCCCTACAACAATTTAGAAGAAGCCTTAGGTTTTGCTGACATCAGAGTAGCCACAAATGATGCTACAATAATATATATTGTAAGTTTGCCAGCTATAAACCAGATTATTTGTGAAAAGTTATTGATTAAAGCTGTGAAGAAAAATAACAAAATTATAAAGCTAAGTACTGAAAACTATATCAAATGTAAAAATTAAATTTATGAAATAAGAGGAGAATGTAAACAAATTAATGATTGAAGCATCTGTAGTAAAAATAATCTATTAGATATAAGTAATACAAAATATGTAACACAAATCTTGTCAAGTAAGAATCATAATTGTACGTTACAATCAGCATGTTCCTTCTGTGGAATAAATCTATCCAGGGACAATTCTATTAAATCAATTTAAAGGTTCCTTAAAAGTTGCGAAAAGAACCCCTTATGAATTATCGCACTTACATAATTCAATTCCATAATGATACAATAGAAATAGATAATGAAACTTATATCTCAAAAGAAGTTACATCCTTTAAACCACTACCAGCCGTACTACAGCTTTCCGGAAATAAAACACAAATTGAAGAAGTCCTTTCACTAGAAATGATAAAAGATCTCCAAGTAAATAACATTGAACGAATTAGCTCAATATCAACAAAAGGAAAATGGATGATTTCTATTAATTCAATAATTTTTATTGTATTGCTTTCAAGCATGATTCTAATGTCTTATAAGTTCAAACGAACTTCAAATCCAGACATAAATATAACAAATGTCATTGGTGAAGAACAAAAGGAATCAAAAGATCATGAAAAATGCTTTTTGGGAAAATTCTAAAACTGTAAACAGGTACTAATTGTGAGTACTGTGGTAGTTTTAAGTTAGTCTTAAGTGTACTATTAACAAAGGAACAATAAAGAATAAAAAAATAAAAGAATACATTTTTTTTAATATTTTTTTGAACAAACAATTTAATTTACACAAATATACTAGAATTAATCTACAAAAATTCAAACTATTTCAACAACATCACAAATCACCGTCAGCGTTACATTCCCACAGATGTACATACACAAATTCCCACGGTCATACATACACATACAATTGATCAATATCAACAACCGAAATCACGATAAGCCTTAAACTCCTACAGACATACATCCACACAAATTCCTACAGACATACAAACACACAAATTTCTACAGATACATATTACAACAACACCCTCACCTACCCCAAATCAAGGACAGCCTTAAACTCCTACAGACATACGCGCACACACACACATACATACATACACACAATCCATCTATCACAACAACACCCTCACCCACATCAAATCACGATCAGCCGTAAACTCCTACAGACATACATACATACACACAGATTCCCACGGATACATTCTATGAACACGTTGCCCCTCATAAATCACGATCAGCCTCACATACATACATACACCCAATCGATCTACCTCAACTACACCTCGCTCGCCGCTAATCGTAGCCTGGTTTAAATTCCCACAGATAGATACTGGCCGTAACTCTCCACGGTTACATATAACAACACCAACCCCACCCACCGAAATCACTGCCAGTTTTAAATTCCCACAGTGTAGCAACACCTATATTAGCAATAGAAAAAATTACTTTCACGATTTCGATTTCAAAAATCATTTTCAAAATTTTCTCGCCGGCATTAGAAAATCATAAACATATAAAACCTCAAACCTATAAACACCCTTAATGTATTCCCACAAAATATTCCGCGCAAAAATTCCCACGATCACACATACATATATACATACATACACTTAATATAAACAAAAAACAGTTAATGTAAACAAAAAACTCCGAATGTAAACAAAAAAAACTAAATTCTCAAATTTCATACAAATTTTAAATAATTTCTAGAAATTTTACAAAGATTTCTCAAATTTCACCCAAATTTTAAATTACTTTTAAAAATTTTACTAAAATTTCAAAATTTTAATTGTCCCCGAATTGACAATTCACTACTACTTTCAGATGCTGTGATTTCTCACTTAAAAAAGGTCCTCGTCAACATCAGCCATACGTGTATACAATATATTCATTAATTGGTTTGATATAGATGCAATTGCTGTCTGCGAATTGATGATTAGAAAAACTCCTCATCAACTTCTAGCAGGTTTTTATATTTTTAGTATGCTTTTTTAGAAAGTGAAGCGGGAGTCTGGTATGTATGTATTTCATTTACCACAAAGTCATAAAATTTCTTTGGTTACAAAATTGTGTGACGTGAGGAATTTTTTAAATTATAAGTACCTACATGCTTCGGCATGCTATCAATATAGTAAATTTATTTGATACTCATACAGATACAGATGTAATGTAAGGTCTGTTTACATTGCATTTTACAATTTATGTATGCTTAAGCATGATTCTAGTTGAAGTCCATATTTATTCATAAGGATTGGATATCACAGTCCAATTTCCATGGCTTATTCTACAATTTCTAAAGATCTGATAGCTTTAGAAATTAATAGATAGAAGATCTATTATAATAAGCCCATTTACATATTGTTACGTTTTTTTATTCCTTAAAAACGGTTTTCCGTAAACTCGACGATTTGCAAATGAAGAAAAGGTAATTAGGGTTAAGAATGTTAAATTATACACAACTGGTTACGCACGTCTCTTAACTAGCGGTGATAGTATTGACGCAATTCCTCTTTGTCTGCTGCTTGTCACACAAGAGATTCACTCTGTTTACTCTCTTTGTTTGTACAACCAAAATATCACACTGCTATATTTAGGGAGTTCACAATAGCATTTTAAAATGTGTCTTAATATTGCAACGTTTCAACTTTAATACTTTAATATGGTCTGGCAAGTTTGTTGTTTTTGTTTGTGTCTAAATCAAATTTATTACCAGGTGGCAAATTTAAAAGTATAAAAAGCATGTTATTTTCTATATGGCAATATGGTAATGTTAAACTAAACATTTTAAAACTGTCAGCGCAGCTGTAGTTGGTGAAAAAATATTTTTATTTTTCGCAGAACAAAAGTTATTTTGAAAAATTTATCCAACAATAATTTCTAATTTAACAAATTTTGTTATTTTAATACGTACGGAAGAAAATAATTCAGTCTCTCATAAGTATTCGTACAAACATGCATTTTATTCTCCCTCTCTCATATTATAAACTAAAGGTAGAGGTCCATAGCTCGCTTTTTGCGCGTTATGCTTTACACGCGTTTCATCCTCTTGTTTCATTCTATACTTTGTTCGCGTTGAGTTACATGCACTGCTTTTCATGCGCCATTTTATTTCAGCTGTGTGCGTTTGTTTATAAATACTTATAAAGATAAAATGGAGAGTGAAATCTAGTTTTTAAAGAATTTGTGGAGTTAGTCGAGTTAGTATATTTAATTTTATGTGCAAAAAATGCCTATGAACAATTTCCAAAAAGAAAAGGTTTTGGGTACGGCTGTCGTATTTAGAACGGAATTTAAGTGTGTTTTTTGAAACCACATTTAAAAAATTAAAACTTCTGACCCTAACTATTTATTCAGCATTTTAAAAGATAGTCTTGAGAAGATCTCGGCCAGGGCTATTCCAGCAGATTGTCGGCTGTTGTTGACTTTAATGTAAGTAAATTGAAAATTACATATAAATGTATGCACATTATTGGCTTAAGCAATAATTTTTCTAAGCAGCTATTTAATACAGATTTAGCGGAGATGACACTCAGTACGTAAAAGTAATCGGTAACTAATATGCAAAATTTGTTACTGAGAAAAGTGTGGTGAAAAGTTAATTAAAATACATCGCATTAATGAAAATATTCACATATTTTATTAAACAAGTTTTTTTTACTAAGAAATTTTTTTTATTGAAAAAAAAGAAAAAAATTATCCACGGCAAAATAATATTTATCGATAACGTAAGAAATAAAGTATTATTTTCTTTCATGGTGCTTGTAACGCGTACAAAAGTAGAAAGTAGACCTACTTTTTGCTTTGAACGCGCCTACGAGTTCTACGCTTTTTGCAATGTAACTTGTCACATACTATTACATTGATACTACTTTCTTGACAGATGCATAGAAAGCGTAACGCGCAAAAAGCGAGCTATGGACCTCTACCTTAATATGTAAATAATATAAAGATGTACATATGTGTGTTTGCCTGACTTTGATACACACAGTATGTGTATTTATATCGTTGCCTGCTCACAATAAAAAATTAAGATGGCTCAATGTTGCCACATTAAAATTTTAATATACTCATTGTGAATTCCCTAATTATAATACACACTTATGTACGACTTTCAACACTTTCAACTGAGATTTACTCTTTCTTTACAACAATGAACTGAATTCTTAAGTAGACAATTTTTTTAAATGATCCCTTCACAATAGACGCTTTAATTATCAACTGTCTTCTGAGTAACAATGACTTTAAGTAACGACTGACTTCAAAGTTACGACTGCCTTCTGATTAACGACTGTCTTGTCATTGGATACGTCACCTCTTTTATAGTTCGCTCAAAGTCACTAGAATGTTTAAGCAAAGTCTAGACATCATCATCATCATCTAAAGTCTTGTTTACTAAGCGCGCAATTAATTCATGTGGTAACTAACTAACATGTGTATATACATCAGTGATGCCATTAGGATATGAAAGATATATTTTTCGTATCTTTTGATGACTTCAGGTAATATGTGTAATCCCGACATTTTTCGTATCTTTTGAATTTGTACGCAAAATGTACTGAAAATATGAACATCTATTTTTTTGAGGAAATATGAACATCTTTTTTATTTTTAACTCGTATTTTAATTTTTACAAAAATGAATTTGTTTTGATAACATTCAAAGATAGTTATGTACATATATATTTACAATTAATTTTAAAGTTTTAAAATTTCATGACTTAAATAAATATCAAAATGAATTTATATGATTTTCTTTACAATATTCATTAAAGGCAATGACTCACTATCATACAGAGTCGTGCGATCTACGAAAAAGTACAACCCTGGTGTGATGAATTGTTATTGTCTTTTGAAAATTTTCATAAACTCCATCATACCAGGGTTGTATTTTTTCGTAGATCGCACGACTTTATATGATAGTGTATCACGGCCTTAAGTATGAAATGAAAATGTTATGTTAATAAATGTTAAATGTTAAAAATGGACTTTCAAATTTTTTACAAAATATATCTTTTTGGGAAAAAATTTTTCTTTTTGGAAACTAAAATGTATCTTTCTCGAAATTTCACTGGCAACACTGATATGCATACATTATTAACAAACAGTGTTGTCAGATATGGCGATATCTCGCCAAACGTGGCGACAAAAATTTGTGTTTGGCGATGAAAATTTTGAAATGGCGATTGGCGATTTTCTTGGCGAAATTTGAAATCCTTGGCGATTTACTTGGCGATATTTTTGGCTACATTTTTACGATTTCAATGAAATATTGGGTGTTTTTTATTGAGGTATAGAACTTTAAGTTGGCATCACTTTTTTAACTGGCGGCCATTTTGTCAGCTGTCAAGTGATTAATATTTAGTTTGGTTTGCCATTGCCGCTTGCAAATCGTGCAAATTTATTTCGAAAATAATGGTTCAGTTCGCGAAGTTTACCGCAAGCTCCGTCCATTTTATGGTCGACATAATCGTACATCAATCAGAACAATTAATTCGGTTAACCATGGATCGTTTTCCCACTACGTTTAATCTATGTGATAATACGCATCCGCAGAGACGTCGAACAGTGCGCACCGAAGAAACAATTGCCGCTGTAGAGCAAAGTGTTGAAGAGGACCCGAATGAATCGATTCGCCACCGTGCACAGCAATTGGAGCTGATCAGTGATGAGGCTCATTTTTGGTTGAATGGCTACGTCAACAAGCAAAATTGCCGCATTTGCAGTGAAGAGAATCCACATGAGACCTTTGAGACGCCATTACAACCACAAAAACTGACTGTTTGGTGTGCTCTATGAGCTGGTGGAGTCATTGGGTCATACTTCTTCCGAAATAATGCTGGAGAGTCAGTTACCGTTAATGGAGACCTGTATAGAGCCATGATAACCGACTATTTTGTTCCCGAATTGGATGGCATGAATGTGGATGAGTTGTGGTTCCAACAAGACGGCGCTACATGCCACACAGCGCACGTCACAATCGATTTATTGAAGGAAACATTCGATGAGCGCATAATTTCGGGGAATGGACCTGTCAATTGGCTACCAAGATCGTGTGATTTGACACCATTGGATTATTTTCTTTGGGGATATGTGAAGTCGCTCGTCTACGCCAACAAACCAGAAACGTTAGGGGACTTGGAAGCCAACATTCGTGGCGTTATTGCCAACATACGGCCCCATATGCTCGAAAAAGTGGTTCAAAATTGGACCTGTAGAATTGGCTTTATTCGAGCCAGCCGCGGCGGCCACATGCCCGAAATCATATTTAAACGTTAATGGCATAAAATTATCCTTCCAATAAAGCCAAATTGATGGACATTAAAACGATTTTCTTGTGTTTTATTTCAATTCGAAGTTCTATACCTCTAAAAAAACACCCTGTAGAATAATGTTAAAAACATGAAATTTTTTAGATAAGGAATCTTTTCTTCAACATAAAATATTTCGTGCAAAAGATTATAAATGTTGTAACTCTTTATGTCAAACAAAATTTTCTGAAATTGAAGAAGTTTTAAACAAAATTATAGATCAGAAAATCTTAGTTGGTGTTTATGAAACACAATGGGGAAAACTTCCTTTTATAAATTGGAACCAACATTTTTATAATAATATTTCGAATAAGTTATTGTTAAGTATGAAGTATTTAATGTAAACACTTCTCAATTTTTCTTAAACAATATAATTTTTATATCCTACGATAGACGTTACTTATACTGAATTTAAAATATAACAATATTTGCAATGCAATTACAAAATAAAAATATTTTTTGTAGCTAAAAATTAATGTTTTATTACATTGGCGATATTTGACAAGTTTTGTTTTTTGTTTGTTTTTCATTTCAATTGGCATGCATTTTGATATGTGTATCTTCTTAATAAGCAGACGCTTTTAGTTGTTGTTTACGTTTTGTATGTGCTATGCATGTACATATGTATAGCTCTTTGCTACTGTTCTAGTTAGTTCTTTGCATATACCCTGTAGGAATATGTTCCGTAGCACTTGCGTTAATCTTGTTGGAATATTTTTTCTTAACACTGCATTAACCCTGTCGACGGCCGTTTCCATAACAATATTTTAAAATTTTTAGTGCTAGAGCTTTCGAAATGGAAAAGGTACAACTTTCACTATAAAAAGTGATGATATGACATAATTTTGCAATGCTTTACCGACTCCAAGAAAAACAATTAAATAAATTGTTACGCTACATAGAATTGGGAGACAAAAACCGCCTGCATTACTATGAGAAATGTTTTTGATGAACTATGGATGCAATGGTTGCCCAAGCAAATGCAAGCTATTTTAGCTATGCTATTTATTGCGCGATGCAGGAGTTAGGACGTGATTTTCGTAACAAAAATAATCGACACTATTACAGTTATAATTTTATTTTTCTTTTGATTTCTTTGTACTTAAAAGCAGAGTACGAAAATAAATAAAAAAACAAGTGGAAACAAAAACAAAACAAAAACAATGAGACCAATTGCTCAATTTGTTTTTGTTTTATTTTTGCACTTGAGCACAAACCAGAGAACAGAGCCGATCGTCTGTAAGCCGGTTAACAGCCGCCACCGGCCACAAATAATAAATTAGTTTAACCGCACGCCTCTAGAAAAGAAAATAATAAATGGAAACGTTTGCAGAGAGTTTGACATCATCTACGAGTATACTTATATATATAAAATTTTCGTATCACGGTGTTTGTAATTGAATTCCTGCGAAACGGTTTGACCGATTTTTATGAAATCATGTATGTGTATTTGATAGATCTGAGAATACATCGTAGTTTATTTTTAGTACCCCTAAGTGGGCTGTGCCATGCCCATAAGAACGAACTATCTTATATGTATCTTGAAAGCTATAAGAATCAGAATATTCAAATTTGGTATGGCCCCTTTTGAGAGCGAAGTGCGCAGTAGTTCAAAATATTAGTAGGATAGAACTGGGAGAAGGGGCACCGCCCATGCACAGTAATTGATAATAACGTTATATCTTGAAAGCTATAATAGCAAATTTAGTATGCACTGTTTTTAGAAAAAGGTGCGAAGTAATCCAAGATATTGGTAAAATAGGACCGTGGGAGGGGCACCCCTCATACAAACTAATTAATAATAATCTTATATCTTAAAAGCTATAACAACAAGAATCCCGAAATTTGGTATGGACTCTTTTGAGAGCTAGGTGTGAAGTAATTTAAAATATTGGTAGAATAGAACCATGGGAAGGGAGACCCCCATTCAAAGTACATAGTTATAACAATCTAACATGTTAAAAGCTATAATAGCAAGAGTCCTCAAATTTAGTATGGGCTCATTTGAGAGCGAGGTGCGAAGTAATTCAAACTATTGGCAGAGTAAGACCGTGGAAAAGGACACCCCCTACAAAGTATTTAATAATACTCTTATATCTTGAAAGCTATAATACATGAAATCCACAGAAAAGTCAACCACAGGGCTACATCATCAACTTACAAAAATGTGTTATTTTCATCGAACTGAATTGTTTTCGTTTCCAATAAAAGATACAAATAAAGATAAGAAATCAATTTGGAGTGCATTTTATTTATTAGATTGTTCGAAACGAATGAGTACATGTCACAAACGTACCGTGTAATTGTGCGTGACAGACTTAACATGTGCGTGACGATGTTAAAAGTTAAAAAACTATAATATATATAATTTTGTCAAAGTTGTATAGCTTCTTATAGATGTAAAAAAATAAGAAAATTCTATCTCAAGTGGATTCGCAGAAATCTAAAATATAAACTGACATCATGGTTTCAGAATGTAATTTTTGTAGCGCGTGAATTATATTTGCCTTTTGTATTTATTTTGAAATAAAACTAAAGCAAACATTTGATTTCTAGTGACGGATGTTCTTTTGAACAACTGTCCTTTATTGAATGAATCTTAAGACTGATTATTAAAATATAAAAATATAATATATAAAATCATTCCACCAAATGTGGGATTCCAAAAATGTAACTTTAAACTTATATTTAATTAAAGGTAATCAACATAAACATATTTATATAAATGCTGATGTTACTGTCTGGCAAAGTGTGGGAACGGAATTTAATTGAAGCTATTAGGTTCACTTGTTTAAAACACTCCTGGGTTTTACATATCATATTTTTAGTTTTTTTTTATTATTATTATATTTTCTTCAGATTTTTTTTTTATTAAATTTTGCTTCTTAGGCAAATTTATTTTTATTTAAATAGGAAACCAAGTGAAATACAATATTTTTCTTAATTTAAAAAGATTTCAAGTTGTTTGTGTTTTTTTTTGTAATTTAATAAATCTATTTACAAGTACAATTAAAGTTAAGTTGTTTCTGCTTGGTTTAATTTCTTTAGTGGTTTTTAAATTTTTTCAAGTTTTTTTTTTATTAATAAAAATTTAAAGGTTTACTTATTACTTAGGTCTGTATTTTTTTAAGATATCTTCTAATTCAATGTCTTTTATTTCTGGTTTATTTATAATTTTTGTTTTATTAACTATATTACTATTTCTACTTTTTATTATGACAATTAATATAATTATAATTGCAAGCACAAATACTATGTTTATTCCGTAGGAAATATTTTTGTGGACTTTCAGTTCCTCTATTTCTTTTACATTCTCAAAGTTTCTTAGTTCTATTTGCTTAAAACTAATTGGTGTTATATTAGAAATTGAAAAGTTGTTATTCGGGTAAAAGTATCTGTCCTGAAAAGCTATTCTATTATTCTTGAAGATCTGGCTGTTAATTTTTAGTTCGCAATCATAAAAGAAAAGTAAATAATTTTTATTAATTTTTAGCTTTCGATCGTCACAGTCCTGTATAATTTCTAAGCCGTTGGCATTTTTTATTAAAATCATATCGTCTTCAAACGTTTCTATGACAGTCGCATTATTATACTTAAAATTACAGTTATTTAACAGAGTGCAGTGTTTACTATGTTTTAAATTTTTGAGATATACATTCTCCTCATAAGTGAAAACATTGTGTTCAATTTCAATAATATAGCTATTTGGCTCGTTAATTTCCATATAATGTTTATTTGGTAAGGCTGTAATCATTTTTAGGTCAGTTTGAATGTAGTGAATTGGAATTTTTATTGCAATAATCAGAATTCCGTCTTTGTAGTTTAAAACGTCAGCTTTCATGGATTTCAATTTAAATAAATCAATTTGGAATTTATCAATTTCTTCTGATGTTAAGATGCTTGGGTGAAAAATGTGATTTTTAGCGGAAGCAATGTTATCTTGAATATGTTCAATTTTCCCTTTAAGGTAATTAAGTTTGAACATTTGGTCTGCATACAAAAGTCTTTGAATAATTTCGCTCTGTCTATTCTTAAAACTCATGAATGCATTTCTAATATTTGTTCTGTCCTCTTCTACTGCTGATTTTAAGGTTTGTATCGAATCATTAAACTGTGTGTTTATATAAATTTGTTTATTAACTGCGGCTATTGTATTATGATTATTTTCATCGATTACACCAAGATGCTCAAAAATTTCTTGCCGATCATCATCATCCATAACTCCAGCTAGCCACTTATAAGCATGTCCAACAAAATTAAACATTCCCATTTTTCTCCTTATTTCTGACGGAGTGATTGATTTTATTTTAGATTTTATAATTTTTATTTCTGTTTCAATCATTTTCATATTATCAAGGTATAAAGTTTTTATATTACTCTCGACCTGATTCAAAATCTGATATAATTCCTTGGTATCAACCAAGTGCAATACTGTAAACGTTTGGTTTATCACCTCAACTTTTCCTACCCTAATTTGTGCATAACCTGACTCCTCAGTGATTGGATTAATCCGCAGTGTTCCCTGTGTCTCAGTTGCTAGGATCATCATTACCATTACTATCAGGGTCTGCAAATTTAAAAGGATTTTAATACTAACGATAAGAGCGTTTTCTAAAGGTTTTTTTTTCTGGGCACTAGTCGTTTCTAAAACGTCTTTTAAGGTTTTTAAAAGGTTCCAACAAATGCTCAAAGTCCATATCGTCTTCATCACTATTATGATTCGTTTTGTCTATAAGGTCAACTGCATATTTGCAAGGTCTTTTAATGTTGGATTCATGTACATTTTCCAAAACCTTTTTAATAAACTTTGGTTGTTCTTTATGCCTTAGGCTTTTATAGTTTTTTATAAAGCCTTCTTCTCTGTTTTCTATGTAGTTTTCACGGGATTTATTTATTTTTTGGATTTTTTTAATTTTTGCATCTTTTAGTCTTTGTTTTATAATCGTATGGTCAATCAATTTATTTTGTACATCTATAGGACTACATTTAATTGCGCTATGATAAGTGCTATTATAGAATTTTATTGCCTTAAGGATTTGAGTATTTATTGGAAGTTTTTCTTCCAAATTAAGGGCTCTAACTTTTTCTGTGACCGTATTGTTAAATCTTTCAATGTCAGAGTTACCGGTATGGCTATTCGGTTTCGTAAAATGATATTGAATTCCTTCTTGATCAAGGTAGCTCCTTACATTGACATTATTGAATTCATTGTCTAACACAAATTTGGTAACATTGCCTTTAATGGCTAAAAATGCTCTAATTTTTCTAACTAGGGTTTGACTATTTCTGTCGATCAAATGGAATGAAATTACGTGTATTGAAAATTTGTCGATAAAAATTATGAGTGAGTGTTTACTGTTTACGTAAGTATCGACGTGGATTATTTCGTTTGTAGTAGAAGGGGTTTCAGTTATTTTGAACTTATTTTTTTATTGGGTTTCTGTCATACTTAGCTGACGAACAAATGTGACAGTTATTTATTATTTTATGTATTGATAATTTCAAATGTGGATTATATATCTTATGCTTGATGCTCTCATAGGTAGCTACAATACCTGAGTGTCCACTTTCGTATTTATGAAACAATGATATCTGTTTATTGAGTTCAATATCATCTTCAATATCTCTAGCAAAAAAAGAACACTTTATTAATTTAAAGTTGTTTCTATCTGGGAATTCCTCTATCAACTTTAGTTGAACCTCGTAATATTCGTGATCGTTTAATTTAGAGAAAATTCCTATTTTTCCTTTAGCAACCTCCCTTCTTAAAATATTGGATATGTTATTATTTGTAATGTCATGTCTGTCTATATAAACTCTTTTATTGCCAAAAACCGTTTCAATGTCTTTTGCTTTAATATCCACTACAATGATTTGAGTTTTAAAACGATTTACTACCGTATCCAGTATTGGAATGCCATCGCGGAGATCCTCCTCTTGAGAGTGTGCAGTCTCAACATCTAAAGAACCTTCAATATTGCTTGTTTCACTGCAGTCCATCAATTCCTCTGATGTATTTATCTCGTTTTCCTCGACATTGATTCTACTTAGGAAATCCGCGATGTAGTTGCACTTCCCTTTTATATATTCTATCT
Source organism: Nowickia ferox (assembly GCA_936439885.1). NCBI lineage: Eukaryota > Metazoa > Arthropoda > Insecta > Diptera > Tachinidae > Nowickia > Nowickia ferox. Next base: position 5,922,529 of record OW387028.1, read on the forward strand.
TAAAATTATATTCGCCTAAATCAATGAGGTATCTCTGTAGCCTAGGGCTTATATCTGTTAAGAGAATGTAATATTTTATACATCACTGCATTTACATATACAGTTTAATACAACTATGAATGCAATATATATTCATTAAATGAACTGTCAATAAATATTTTTCTTTCCGTTTGAACATTCTAGAAGCTAACACGTCTTTTTATTTCTCCGCTTCGGATCCATTTCGCTGGCTATTTTTTCTCTGCTTAACAGGTTATGGGCCGCCAATCTCGCTAGCTAAATATAGTTTAATTTGCGGAAAATAAATTGTTCGTTTACGTGCTGCTGATAATTCTAAAAAAAAAGAAGAACAATTTGCTGCAAGATGTCTTCTGGTGCCTTGTGTTTTCCGTTCGAAAAACTACGAGGTAGAAACAACTTTGACACATGGAAACAACAAGCAAAATCCTACATGGTGATCAAGGGATTGTGGAAAACAATTGAAGCGGGTCTACCAGAAAATGCTACGCAAGCTGATAAAGATGCAGACGGTCGTGCGTCTGCTGAAATATATTTGATGGTAGATCCAAACAACTTTGGTATACTCGCCGAAAAGTCTACAGCGAAAGAGGCATGGGACAGCTTAATGGAGGCATACGAGGACAAGGGCCTAACTAGGAAGGTTGGATTGCTGAAGCAGCTGGTACAACTGAAGTTGGCAGACTTCCCGTCGATGCAACAATATATTAATGCTATGGTACTCACATCAGTCAAAGTCAAATCCGCTGGACTCAAGCTAGAAGAGGAGCTTATCGCATCGTTGTTGTTGGCTGGTTTGCCTAACGAGTATATGCCGCTAGTTTTGGCAGTGGAAAACTCAAAAAAAGTTCTCACCATCGACTCCGTGAAGTCGCTTTTATTGCAAGATGTCAAATTTGACGCGAGAAGCAATAATGAAAGTGTTTTGTACTCGGTGCATGGAAAGAGCAACAATAACAACAAGAACACAAAAAGCAGAAATAATTTTCGTTGTCATACATGCAAAGAACATGGACACTTTGCTAGAGACTGCACAAAAAGAAAAGAAGCAAAAAATCAAGTTCTGCTAGCATCGCTGTGCATAAATGCAAAAACATCGCCGGCTGACTTTTACATAGATAGTGGTTCAACAAACCACCTGATCTACAACAAACACATATTAAGAAACACAAAGCCAGTGGAAAATATATATGTAACGGCTGCTGACAACAACAAGCTCAACGTCGAATGTGTTGGAGATATTGAACTGTGTGTTTGCAACAATAACAAAGAAGAAAATATCACTGTCAAAGACGTACAAGCCGTACCAAATTTAGCTGCAAATTTACTCTCGGTAAGCCAAATGGCCAAAAATGGTAAGCGCATTATTTTTGAAGAAGACTATTGCAAAATAATTAACAAAACCAACAATAAAGTGGTTGCGTCGGCGAATTTAGTGAACGGCCTTTATAAACTAAATTGCGTACAAAACGAATATAAACAAAAATACCCTATTGTTGGGAATGTGTTTACTACAATTAATTATGATTTATTACACAGAAGGCTTGGCCACATAAGTTGTGATTTAGTAAACAAAACAGCGAAGGCAAATGAGTTTAAAATTAGTTCAAAAGTCAACACAAAGTGCATAGTATGTGTGAAAGGCAAACATACTAGATTGCCATTTGTAGAAAGTGAAAATTCTGCAAATGATGTCTTAGGTATATAACACAGCGACGTAATGGGACCATTTAATACTGTGTCACATGCCGGTGCTCGATATTTACTGACATTTGTGGATGACTATACACGTAAAATTTTTGTGATACCAATTAAGGCAAAAAGCGACGTGTTTGAAGAGTTTGTAAAACTGAAGAATTTTGTTGAAAATCAGTGTTCGAAGCGTATAAAAATCTTGATCAATCAGACAATGGGACGGAATATGTCAACACACATTTTAAGAAATACCTGGAAAAATTTGGAATTTTACATCAAACTACCACCCCATATACGCCTCAACAAAACGGCGTCGCAGAACGGATGAACAGAACCATTATGGAGAGAGTACGTTGCATGCTTATAGACTCTGGTCTTGGAGAAGTTTTTTGGGCAGAAGCGGCAAACACAGCAGCGTATGTTCTAAATCGGACGGTACGTAAATTGGATTCTGTTTCACCAGAAGAGCAGTGGACAAGCAAAAGATTAAATTTGAAAAATTTACGAGTGTTTGGTTGCAGAGCGCTTGTCCATATTCCAAAACAGAAAAGGACAAGTAAATTTGCAGCGAAGTCCAAAGAATATATATTCGTTGGATACAGCGAAACCGCAAAGGCGTATCGGTTGTTTGACCCGACTACAAAATCTATCGTCGTTAGTCGTGATGTGGTTTTTCTTGAAGATGAGAAACCAATTGAAATTGTTTCACCTGAAAACAATTTTTTTTATGATTCTTGGCAACAATCGTGTGATGTCAATTCAGAGGGGCAAGGTGACATAGAATCGCCATCACAAGACGCTTCAACAGATGACGGCGACTCCAGTGCAACTAATGAAGATACTATGATTGAATGCAGCAGTTTGGAAAACAGCAGAAGTGAGGTGACTGAGGAGTCGTATATATCAGCCGATGACGATAACGATGAAACGTATATACCGGATGAAAATGTGACCATTGAAAATACACAAGTACGTAAATCTGAGCGTCTAAATCAGTTGCGTACTTCTCATAATTTCTGTGCAATGAGCTTTATCTTAGAAGAGCCTCAAACGGTTGAAGATGCATTATCGTGTGAAAATGCTGATGACTGGATGTCTGCCATGAAAGAAGAAATGGCATCTCATAGCACCAATCGTACGTGGGAACTTACGAAGTTGCCAACCGGCAAGAAAGCCATACAGTGCAAGTGGGTCTTTAAAAATAAAATAGGCGCTGATGGTGAGACGGTACGACGTAAGGCTAGACTAGTCATAAAGGGATGCAGCCAGAAAAAAGGAGTGGATTATCAAGAAACATTTGCGCCAGTCGTTAGATATACATCGCTTCGATTTCTTTTGGCTTTGTCTGTACAACACGATTTGGCCATTCATCAAATGGACGCTGTGACTGCATTTTTGAACGGCGAGCTCGAAGAAGATATTTTTATGGTACAACCTGCGAAATTCGATGACAATTCCGGAAGGGTCTGCAAGCTTAACAAGTCACTTTATGGCCTAAAACAAGCAAGCAGAGTGTGGAACGAAAAACTCAACTCCGTGCTATTGGAATTTGGTCTTCAGAGAAGCGAAGTTGACCAATGCATTTACCACATGAGCGCTAAAGATGGCATGTTGTTTGTTGCTATATATGTTGACGACGTACTCATGTTTAGCAAAGATGTCAATAAAATTGAGAAGCTTAAAGCGAGGCTAATGAGGCATTTCAAGATGAAAGATATGGGAGAAGCTAAATCAGTATTGGGCATGCGAGTTACACGTGAAGATTGCGGAATTAAAATCGATCAGTCAATTTATATCGCTAATGTTTTAAAACGATTTGGGATGGAAACTTGTCATCCCATATCAACACCAATCGACGTAAGCCAAAAGCTGACATCGGAAATGTGTCCGAAGACTGAAGACGAACGAGCGGAAATGGCTAAAGTACCGTATATGGAAGCAATAGGATGTCTGTTATACGCTGCACAGATTACTAGGCCAGACATCTGTTATGCAGTTAACAAATTGAGCCGGTTTTCAACAAATCCTGGCAAGGCGCACTGGATTGCGTTGAAACGAATTATGAGGTATTTACAAGGTACCATAAATAAATGTCTATTTTACAGAAAAGGTCCTGAGGATATAACTGGCTACTGTGATGCCGATTGGGCTGGTGATATTGATAGCAGGCGCTCTACTACGGGATACATTTTTATGTTTCAAGATGGCGCAATATCCTGGGCAACCAAGCGGCAGCCCACAATAGCACTTTCTTCGACTGAAGCCGAGCTAATGTCTGTCGTGTGCGCCATCAAAGAATCCGTATGGCTTAAACGACTACAACATGAACTAATGGTGAGTGCGCCGAAGAAGATAAAATTATTTTGCGACAACAAAAGTGCTATGTTTATAGCGTCAAACAACTCGTTTTCGGCTCGCACTAAGCATGTCGACATAAAGGCAAAATTTGTTCAGGAGAAAATTGCCAATGGAGAAGTCGTGCTAGAATATATCAAGTCTGAGAACATGTTAGCTGACAACTTAACCAAAGCTGTAAACGCAAACAAGATGCAGGCTTTCATAAACCAAGTTGGCTTAAATTAATCAAGTTTCTTGTTAAATTTATTTCAATGTTTTTTGCAACAAAGAAAAGCATTTGGTCAAAATTAATATTTTGTATTACATTGAATTTTATAGTTCATTTTTCTTTTGCCGACCAAATGCTCTAATTATAATTGTATAAAATAAATATTCCGGAAGGGTGTTAAGAGAATGTAATATTTTATACATCACTGCATTTACATATACAGTTTAATACAACTATGAATGCAATATATATTCATTAAATGAACTGTCAATAAATATTTTTCTTTCCGTTTGAACATTCTAGAAGCTAACACGTCTTTTTATTTCTCCGCTTCGGATCCATTTCGCTGGCTATTTTTTCTCTGCTTAACAATATCTTTGCCCGCATATTTACTTAGGAGCCACTTCAGTGGTTGATGGTCGCTTTCTAAGTCAAATTCTTTCCCATAAATATATGGCCTAAAATATTTAACACCCCAAACTATTGCCAACAATTCTTTATCAATTGTTGCATAGTTTGTTTCGTGTTTGTTCAACGTTCGCGAAGCATATGCTACTGGGTGACCATCTTGAGTCAAGACGGCTCCAATTGCATTATTGCTTGCATCAGTGACGATTTTGAAACGTTTTGTAAAATTTGGATATCTAAGTATGGGTGAACTCGTTATAAGCTCCTTAAGTTTTTCAAAAGCCACTATATAGCTAGGGTCATTCATATTAATTTTTGTGTTTTTCTGCAAATACTTGGTCATTGGGTATGCAATTTTGGCATAGTTGTTAATAAATTTCCTATAGAATCCGGTCATTCCTAAAAACGACTTAATTTGTTTTGCGTTACTTGGAAGTTTCAAATTCTGTATTATTGAGATTTTTTTAGGATCTGGTTTTATACCATTAATTGTTAATACGTGACCCAAAAACAGTGTTTCTTTCTTGAGAAAGTCACACTTGTTAATTTGTATCTTTAACTTAGCCTTCCTTAAGGTTTTAAATATATCTTTTATATTATCGATATGTTCCACTAAGGATGAACTGAATATTAAAATGTCATCCATATACACTACACATGTCCTGTTTATAAATTTTTTTAGTACAGAATTCATCAATCTCTGAAAGGTTGATGGTGCGTTACGAAGGCCAAAAGGCATTCGAATAAATTCGTAATGCCCATAGGGTGTAGAGAATGCCGTCTTCTTTCGATCTTCCTCCTTAAGGAGTATTTGATGGAAACCTTTTGCCAGGTCCACAGTCGAAAAATATTGGGCTCTGCCTAATTTGTCTAAAATACTGTTAAGGTTAGGTATAGGGTACCTATCTCCTACTGTGAATTCGCTTAGTTTGCGATAGTCTACTACTAATCGCCATTTTTTCTCTCCAGAATTATCGGCTTTTTTAGGTACAATCCATAGAGGACTGTTGTAAGCAGAATTGCTCTCTTGAATAATGTTTTGTTTTAACATATCTTTTATTTGTTTGTTTATTTCGTTTTCATGAATTTGTGGATATCTGTATGTTTTTGAATAAAGGGGTTTGTCAATTGTAGTAACGATTTGATGTTCTATTTGGGTTGTGGCTGAAAAATTATCGCCTTCTACATAAAATAAATCTTTAAACTCAGTAAGAAGATTTTTGACTTTTCTTCTTTCCTCTTCATTTAAGTGACAAAAATCAAGTTTGTCTACGACATTTGTTTTTGCAACTGGTTCTAATACGCGTATATTCTCATAAAAGAAAGAACAAAACATTTCCTCGAAAAATAATTTGTTGTCAAAAATTTCTATATAACCATGTTCATTATTTATTTTTGCCTTAAGGGGTATCAAAAAATTTTGTCCAATTATTCCATCATATTTATTATTACAGAAATTAATAATTTTCCAACTCAAAGTTCCCTGAGCAGAAAATTCTTTTGGAAAGGGAGTTACAACTTTAAATTTAATTATGTTTGTGCCGTTAATTGTTCTGTATTGAACGGGTTTCATTAATTCTTCTATTTGAAAATGTTCTTTTAAAACGTGAGGTTTAATAATACTAGTTGAAGAGCCAGTATCAATCAAAAATCGTATTTTTTGTTTCCCAATAGTAAGTATCACTATCGGTAATTGGATTGGGGAGGCTGTATTAAAAAATTTACCTCTTTTTCCTCTCCATTTCCTATGTCCATATGTGTAGTTTGCTGATCTACACTCATATGAGAGTTCCTTGTCCTATTCGAACACCTTTCGTTTATTTGGTGGTTTTGAAAGTTATTTCCCTCATTATACCTATTAGTCTTATTTTGCCAGTTCCCTACATTATTATTCTGACGGTATCTATCCTGTTGATTTCTTCCAAAGTTTCCACTGCTTTTTTCCTGAAAATAATTTCTTTTAGAACTATAACTTGGCCCATATTGAGAGCTGTTTGTCACAGAGTTTTTCCAATTGTTATTAGGTTTTAACTCGGACTTTTGCCGGTTGTAGTTTTGATTAAAATTTTGATATCCGTTCACCTTGTTCCTATAGTAATTATTGCTGATATTTTTATTTGCCTTATGCCTACTGTCAATAGCCCTACTATCGTCTAGCAATCTAAGTTTAGTATATTTGTTTACTATGTCGTTCAGTGTCAAACTTTCGTCTAGATGAACTCTGAGTGGTCCATCTATTTTTTCAATTAATATATTTACTAAGTCCCTGTCTACATTTTCTGACTTATATAACATAGATTTATTGTCATCCAGTTCGTAAATTTCACTTATTTCATTTTTAGCTAATTCGAAACACTCAAAAAGTTCTCTTAAATTACTTACTTTAATGTATCGACACCTGTTAAAAATTTCGGCATACGATGTCTTTGGCCTGGCTTGGGCCCTCAACTTTGCTTTTAATTCATCCCATGAGATGTCTCCAAGTTGCGAAGTCTGCAGTGATTTTTTCGTTTATTATTATCTGGATCCCAAACTTAATTAATGCGGTGTTACCTCCACAAAGATCGATTAACATCTCGATGGATTTTATATATCCATTGATGCTATGGTTGTTATTTAGCGGTCGAATTTGTCTAAACTGTTGAATTATGTCTTTCGCTTCCATTGGAATGTAATTCTGCTGATGAATCTGCTGTTGCTGTACCTGATGTAATTCCTGCTGTTGTTGTTGTTGCTGCTCTAAATGCAGTTGTTGTTGTACCTGATGTATTTGCTGCTGTTGTTGTTGTAGCTGTTCTCGTTGTTGCTGCTCTAAATGCAGTTGTTGTTGTTGTACTTTAAGTTGTTCGGCCTGCTGCATAATTTTCTCTTCTTGCTGCCGCAGAACAACCTCCAACTCACTAATTCTTTGTTCTTTTAAGTCTCTGTTGACGACGAATTTATTCATTGTGTCTATATTTCAGATTTATTTTGAATATTTGTACAATTTAATATACGATTCTCACAATTCTTTTTATTTTATTTTTAGCAATTAACAGTTTTTGTTTACATACAATCAAGTCTGTATTGAAAATCACTTCTTAAATGAACTTTAGTTCAAAGAAGTCTACTATTCTTTTATTTTTGATTTTTTAATTTTTTAACTTTTTTAGCTTTTTAACTTTTTTGACTTTTTAATTTTTTAACTTTTTTAGCTTCTTAACTTTTTTGACTTTTTAATTTTTTAACTTTTTTAGCTTCTTAACTTTTTTGACTTTTTAATTTTTTAACTTTTTTAGCTTCTTAACTTTGGCCGTTTACCGACTGCGCCAATTATATTTGCCTTTTGTATTTATTTTGAAATAAAACTAAAGCAAACATTTGATTTCTAGTGACGGATGTTCTTTTGAACAACTGTCCTTTATTGAATGAATCTTAAGACTGATTATTAAAATATAAAAATATAATAATATAAAATCATTCCACCAAATGTGGGATTCCAAAAATGTAACTTTAAACTTATATTTAATTAAAGGTAAGCAACATAAACATATTTATATAAATGCTGATGTTACTGTCTGGCAAAGTGTGGGAACGGAATTTAATTGAAGCTATTAGGTTCACTACACTTTACCAGCAATTACTATTAGATATAGAGTGGGTACGTAACTCGTGCGTACGCAACATTTCGCTTTATATCAACGAAAATAAAAACTCGTTTCATAAACACTTTACACATTTTAAAAACGGGTACAAAATTGAATAGTTAGAACCTAAATGTACTTACGTAAGAAAAACCTTCCTTAAAAAAATCAGCTATAATTATACGCACGCCGTAACAGTGCGTGACATGGATTTCATGAATAGCAAGAGTCATAAAATTTGTTATGGACTCTTTTGAGAGTGAAATGCAAAGTAATAAAAAATATTGGTGGAATAAGACCGGGGGAAGGGTCACCCTCTATACAAAGTAATTATAATAATCTGATATCTTGAAAGATATAGTAGCAAGAGTATTCAAATTTGGTATGAGTTAATTTAAATTTAAAACAATAAAAGTTTGGTGTTTTGTTTTTTTATATTCCGTCATCGTTGACAACACTCCCTGCCTCTATCAGTCATATACCACATTCTCTTACACTTATTTTCTACCCTAGAAGCTCTCTAGGAATAATTTCTTTTGCAAAACAACGTGTCGGGTCAGCTAGTCATATAATATAATTTTGTTGCATTGTTATTTCACACGTGAAATTTGTTTTATATAACTAAGCAGCATAGCTATAACCAGGTGTCCTAAGACGCCTCTCCTCTTTTTTGTTAACAGTAAGTAGTGAGTTATTAATCAGATTAGCACTCATGGCAGACAAAATCACCGTCACGTCAGAGTGCTGGGATATTAATACCGTATCCACATTATCATCAAATAGTGCAATTGAAAAGAAACAAACAAGTTGAAGAATTATCTAGTAGTCGAGGTCGCGGTCAAAGTCGAGTAAATAGCAGTACACTAAGTGGTTGGGCCCCGTTTTCAATTAGTAAAGATAACATTTTTTGCTGGCACTATTTCAAATTTGGTGAAAAGGCCATGCATTGTCTGAAGCCCTGTAAATTCTCAAACATACTGTTCGTCAAAAAAAAACTATTGGCCCCTCGTCTTTGGTGACGGATAGGGATATCCGAGAAACAGCTAGCCTTTTTCTTCAAGATTATATTTCTAAAATTAAATTTCTTATTGATACTGGTGCCGAGGTCTCCGTTTTTCCCGCCACTTCTTTTCAGCGACAACAAAATCCTGCACCTTTAGAACTATTTGCTGCAAACCAATCTACAAAAACAAACTTTAGAAAAGAGAACTATAATTCTAGATGTTAATAGTTTTTAAAAATTTCAAACCCAAGGCACATTGTATGCAGAAAAACAACCCTTCACTATCAAATCAATTAAAGAAAACTTATATTTTTCTTCAATGTTAAGCGAATTTTCAGATTTAACAGAATCCTCGTTTTTTAAGAAGACTGGTAAGCATTCTGTCACACATCACATTCAAACAAAAGGGCCTCCAGTATTTTGTAAAGCATGCCGCCCGTCTCCTGAGAAATTACAAACTGTAAAAGGGAATAAAAAAAATGGTAAAACAAGCTAAATGTAGACCATCGAATAGTTGATGGGTAAGTCCCTTACACATTATCTTAAAATCAAATAGAGAGTGGTGGTGTGGTGACTATCGCCGATTAAATGCTATTGCCATTCCGGATTTTTAAACTACTCCCCATATCCATGACCTTGGACTGAGTGATAAAATTGTGTTCAGCAAGGTCGACTTAGTTAAAGCTTACCAGCAAACCTGTTGAAAATTGTGACATCGAGATGATGCCATCATTACGCCCACAGGTTTTTATGAATTCCCTTGTATACAATTTTTTAATTTTAATTTTTGTTTGTGTAATGCCGCTTAAAGCTTTCAACACTTCATTAATAAAGTAACCAGAGGCTACAGAGGAGACCAGAGTTGTAGAAACTGACTTAAGAAAAAAGCTCAAATCATCTGATTTGATCACTGTTAAAAAGGGACAAATATAGTGTGTTTGTTATTGAATATTTTTAGTACAATAATCAAAACAAACAGCAGAAAATGTATACTTAGTGAAATGAACAATTGAACATTTTTACAAAATTAAATGAAAGATTTTGCAGTGTTGAACTAAATAAAACAATGTGTAAAATATTATTAGTATTATAAAAGTGATTAAAATTAGTTTCCAAATGCTTACAAACTCAATTTTAAACATTTTCCTTCAAAAATATTAATTTTTAACTTCAACTTGCAAAAAGCAAACAACGAATGAGACCACAAAGCCTAAATTTAAAATACACTTGAGCACATGAACATTTGAACAAAATTAAATGGAGGAATTTGTGGTATTGAATTAAAAAACACAATGCGAAAAGGATTATTAGTATAAATAAAGTGACTAAAATTTGTTTTCAAATGATTAGAGACTTTGTTTTAAGCATTTTCGTTCGCAAATATTAATTTTTACCATTTATTTACAAAAACTAGGCTGCGAATGAGACCACAAGGAATAAAACGTAATTACTTTAAAATAATACCACGCGAAAGAAAAAGTAAAGAGGATTTCATGACTGTGTGAGCGAGACCTCTAAAAACACCACAAAATCACAATTATCTTCCGTCTTACTTTGTGCTCGTGGCACCTCTGGTCTACATTGTGTAGAGGCCTAGATTTCTGTTACGCGTACATAGAAGACATACTCATCGCATCGAAAAACCTTGAAGAGCATAAGCAACACGTAAAGAAATTATTCTACAGACTTCGAGAATGTGATATCGAAATCCGTTTTTGGTCTTAAAGAACTCATGTTTCTTGGCTATTTAATGACATCCCATGGATTAAAGCCACCACCAGAAAGTGTAGAAGCCATACAGGGCAATCATGAATAAAATTCCGCAAGAAATTTTTCCCGGGGAACAATTTCAAATAACAGCAAGTAATAGGAAAAACAAAGTTCGAATTGCAAAAGGGAGAAATTTCTCGCGGAATTTTATTCATCATTGCCCTGAAAGTTAACTATAAATCACAATTAAAGATATGAGACGTTGTTTATGGGTATGATAAATTTTTATAGACGTTTCATACCCAATGCAGCACAGCAACAAGTCTTGATTCACAAATTACATTCTGGTTGTAAGAAAAACGATAATCGGAACATAAATTGGACCCCTTAGCTAAAAAAGACTGCTGTCATATCCATCAACGACTGCCTCTTCATCACTTTGGGTGGATGCTTCAGATAATGGAATGGGATATGTACTGCAGCAAGAAATGGATGGCAAGTGGCCATCAATTGCATTTACTGTAAAAGCCTAAACGAAAAACAAGCTTAGTATTGCGCACATGATCATGAGCTTTTTACTGCATATTCCGGCTTGAAAAACTTTCAATACTTTTTGGAAGGGCGAGGATTCGCAAAATACACAGATCACAAGTCACTGACTTGCATTTAAGCAAAAACCAGAAAAGGTTTAATCACATCAGCTGAGACATCTGAATTTTATTGGTCAGCATACTGTAGACGTTCGGTACGTTCCCAGAAAATATAATGTAGTGGCTGATGCATTGTCTCGCCTTGATGTTGTTTCAATGCCATTTCCTTTAAACTATGAGTTACTTGCAAAGGAACAACAGACTGTTGAAGAATTGTAAACAGTATTAAATTCTTCCAAAACCTTATATTTAAAGCAAATTAAACTACATAATGCTAACATGCAAATATACTGCAACATATTTTCAAGAAATATCCGGCCATATAGAACTTCGAGTTTTCGGAAACCACTTTTCGAGTACTTTCTTGAGCTTTCACATCCAGGAGAATATAAAACACCAGATTTTGTTAAAAGTCGCTTTGTATAGTTTCTAAAAATGTATGTGATTGAACTAGATGCTGTATTCCCTGCACATCATCAAAAGTTCAACGTCATGTGAAAGCCTTATAGGAAATTTTTAACTTCCTAATCAACGCTTCAAACACATCAGCATTGACAGTATGTTCTGACTTGTATATATAGATTCACTAGGTGCACAGACAGAAGCAACAACGCTTGAAGATATAACAGCAGAATCTATGACCTCTGCTTTACTGCATGGTTGGATTTCCCGATATTTTATTCTGGACCAAATAACTACCTATCAGGGGAGACAATAAGAAAGTTCATTATTCCATGAATTTACTAAAGTTGTTGGAACTAAGATGTCCCATTCAACTCCTTATAACCCTCAATCATCGCGCTCTGAACGAAAAACAAAACTGTGCCTGTAACTTTGGTGAGAACTTTTCCAGACTTAAAGTTTGTTAACGTTCTGTGAAACACACGTTGAGTATTAAAAATCTTAGTTAATTGCTCATGTTTCTTGTAAGCTTATTTCAGGTTTTATATGAATCAGGCTGTGGAAAACGGGACAATCAATATAGTTTCTCGATTGCGGAAACTTATCGCAAGTTACAGAACACAGGTACTGGTCGGAAAACTTACTTCTATTCTTAATTAATTTGCGTTCAAAAGTTATTCAATATATTGGACATTCACGAGCGGAAATGACATTTGAAACAAGTCTACGTCTTTCTGGTGAATTTTTTGAAGAAATGTTTTATGCCAAAAACGTTGAAATATTGTACCTATGTATTTGTTAGAAATGATGCTGTTAGAAGCCGTTTAAGACATCCGTATTGTGGACCCTACAAAGTGATAATCCGTAACGATAAGTTTTCCAAATTACTTTTATCTGGAAATTAAAAAGTTATTTCTTTTGACGGTTTTAAGCCAGCTTTCATTTTCCAAACAGGATCAGAAAAAAACAATAAATAGCGAACTTAAAACAGTTTGTAATCAAAATGAAACAACTAATCTTGGAAGAAAATTACTTTATAAAAAAATATTTTTGAATCATAATAGCTTTGAAATTCGTGTACAAAATTTTCTTTAGTTTATTGTAAACATCTTTTCTGTTATTAATTTTTTTTGTATAAAATTTAGCATTTGAGTTTTATCAAAGTTGGCCAACTCATTAACCGTTAAATGGTCTTAAAAGACTCAGCTTGGTGATGTTTGCTAAAAACAATCTTTCGCATGCTGACTGGGCGTGTACCTACGTACTCGTATGTACATACATTCATACATATGTACATAAATACTTCTATGTATGTGTAAATTGCTTTAAAATAAGTTGCACGTTTTCTCTGCAGGATTTCCGAGTAATTATAATTTCAATACAAACAAATCCCTTTTTATAAGAAAGAAAAAAAAAATAATAACAATAACAAAATAATAATAAATGCAATATCGTCCTCATAAAGAAGTCATGTCGAGAAAAAGAATGACAAAAACGAAGCAGTCCAACTTTCTATCCGCTACATCCGATTGAGAAGCATCATTTGTATGATGAAACATTTGCGGCAAATATTTTGAGTTTGTTGATGAGTGGGGAAAGAGGGATGGGATGGGATGGGATGTTTCCTTTACATCAAAGTCAGGCAAACACATTCATATATAATATGAAAGAGAGTAAAATGCATGATTGTATGTATGTACGTTAAAATAAGAGCATAACGGCCTTTTGCTTATCTCTGCTTTACATTCAGTTCTTATTGAGTATCTCATTCTCCTGAGAAAGATATGAGAAAATACATTAAGCTGAAAAATAAAATGCAGTTTCAAAAGATAATTTAAAAACGTTTCGCAGCAAATGTTTTACTGTATGGACAAGGACTTGGTAAATGCCACTTAATCAAAATATATATCCGCTTTGGGAAGTTACTGATTTTACCATATTTTTTGAAAATCGACGTTATGATGTCCTGGTAGTTGATTCGGACTATTTTCGAAATAATATCACTTTTTATGTATGTGTGTGTGCGTGTGTGTATTAAGATTGGGTGAATGTTTGCCACATTCGAAAGATGTTGAGCTCTCACTTTGATGTCCTAAGATAGTGAATCGATGCAAAAAAATTAGTTTTCAATAAAAATATGTGTTTTATATGGACATTCGTGCCCTAAACTCAAATCCGTTTTCAGTTTTTGTCTATGACGTACAGATTTTTTTGAATGGGCGTGGCTAAAATTAACCCATAAACAAGGCGGTCATGCTAATTTATTTCAATATAACTGGATAAGGGCTTGTTCGATTTTAATAAATTAAACACATTAAAATTATCTTTAAATCAAATCCATATTTTTTTATTCGATTTTCAACGGTTTTGGAGTTATTCAGAAATTAGTGGCGAAAAAATATATTTTTAATGCAAAATAGATTTTTTATTTGTTTTCAAAACCTTATAAAAAAATTTAAATCGCAAAAATTTCACGTTTTTGTTACTTTTCGGAAAGCTACGTATGCTCGAAATAAAAAATGCTATAAGTAAGAAAAATCTGTACAAAACTTTAGATTTTATTTACATACAAAGCAGATATCAAACTTTGGCAAACATTGTGTAATAATTTATCCGTAACAAACTTCCTGAAATTAAAACATATAGTAATAGCCCGGATATATAGTAATGGCCCGGAAAGCAGTGTTGCTACATATATAATTGACATCAATATCCATTAAATCATACAGTAACTATGAAATAAGCCTAAGATAACAAGAAATTACTGCTTAATGGAGTTCAGTACGATGCATTAAAAAAGTTAGGATGATATACAAAATATTTTTGCTTTTTTGTGAATTGGTCCTTAAGAGCACATGGGATTCCGGGAAGCACAAACACTACAAACGAGCCTTTATTTTGTGGCACTCCATAGTTTGTGCTCAGAATCTTGAAAGCTATTAATATTTCTTAGGTAGTCGTTAAGTTTCTCATTTTTATATTCACTTAGTCGTCGTTTTTGTTTATTTGATGCTCTGTTTATATATTTTTTTATTAAATGTACTCCTTGATCTTTTCCAAATCCACCTTTTATTTCTTATGCGATTTCTAATTTCTGCCGATACTAGCACTCTATTTGGATTATTGGAAGGAACTGCGACTGGAGTAGAAAGAAACGCAGCTTCATGGATAAGGTTTGTAATACGTTTGACCATATAATTTATATCAGAAGCATTTTGTAGTTTTACTTTAAGATCAATATTGTGCTCTATCCAATATTTAAATGAGTTTTGATCAGTTTGTGATGAAATAACGTTATAGTTTTTATTTGAAGATAAAGATGTTTCAAACTTTACAATTAATGAAGAGTGATCAAAGTTCAAATCGTCCGAATCTAAAATATCTAATAAGCTACTATAAATACCAGAGTATATGACAAAATCCAGTAAATCTGGTATTTTTCTGGGGTCACTTGACCTGTATGTTGGTCTACCTGTAGTTAAAATAGAGTATTTGTTGTGCATTGAAGTCACCACCAACGATGAATTTAGTTCCAAGTCTTCCAAAACAGTCTTGGTAATTACCGAGGAAAGTAAATGGAATATATTGATATATCGTTGTTATTACAAGGAATTCGTATGGCAGCAGTTTGCAGATGATGTTTTAAATAATCATCAAGAATATCGTATTTAACAGATGATTTTACTAAAATAGCTGAACCTCCATGAGCTCTGTTATCTTGGTGATTACAGTAGATAAGATCAAATCCGTTTATCTTGAAATAAGTTTTATTTGCGAAATTTGTTTCGGATATGAGGAAAATATCAATATGATTTAAGTTCATAAAGCTTTCAATTTCTTTTGTATGATTAGAGAGGCCGTTGGCATTTCATATTGCTGTACGTAAATTTATTTGCATAATTTCGATTCAATTCTATCCATTTTATTGTTCTGAGTATCTCATTGTTTTGATTAGTGTTATCATTTAGTCTCCAAATAGGGGCATCATTACGATTTGCAGGGGTATACCTAGTTTGGCAGATCAGGATTCGTACTTCCGACTACAAGGGTAGCACACTGCCTACTAGCCAGCGGGAGGAAGTTTCTTCATTGTAGTTTCGAAAATATTTTATTAAAGTTTCAACGAAACTACACTTTCAAATTGTAATTATGTCACCTAATAAATTTAAAATATTATTTTAATGAATTCTTCACAAAAACATGTATTTAAGTTTTTCATTACCTGAATGCGGTACCCTATAATTTTTGCCTACAAACATCCAAATGTTAATAGATCACTGATTATTAAAAATAATATAATAATAATATAATATAGTAATAATATAATATAGTATTAAAAATTTAATGGGTTATTATTATTTTTTGTTTACAAATATGCAAAACATTTTAGATTACTTTTTGCCTAAAATTATTCAAAAGTTAATTGGCAAAGTTTGTTTAATAAAAATAAGTACTCGTAGAATTTTGTAACAAAATTGTAAAACTTGTACCTTTTCCGGATTGTTTAAAATTATAATTTGACAAAGAAAATATCTGAATATGTATACTGAATAATATGTGAAAATACTTAATACTTAATACTTTGTAATAAAAATTATATTAAACCACAGTTATTTTATTGTGTTCGAAACTCATTTTCACGATCAATAAATTTTCCCTAGATATATTTTATTATTAACTGGAAAGTACTACAATACGTACTTTCACGTAATGATATAAATAAGTTGTTGTTTTATTCATTACAGGACAGTCATTACAGTATACACATAAAACAATTATATAAACAAGTACCACTCATTACTTTGTAAGCCTTTAAAAGAGTACTACCCATTAGAAAATCTTGCAAAATTTTTGCTAGGAAGTGTATTTAGTATTCGTCTTGGCATCTTTAACATATTCGCACTTGTTACATATTACTATTGTTTCAATCAATAATGCATAAAAAAGCCAAAAAATGGTGGGTGAAAACATGAAATATATGAATAAATAGAAAATGTTCTATAACGTTGTGCCGTTAAAAGCAATCAGATACACTACCGGTTATTAGAATAGGCCTAACAATGATGTTTTTGTTTACTGTTGGGGTGGCGCAACTGTTGCTGTTTAGTTTTTACGTTAATTAGAACATTTCCTTATATGTATATCCCCAATTACAATAATTTCCTGTCGGGTTATTAGATCAGAAAAACAATTAAATTTTTTCCTTTAATTCTTTCCAATACAATTTTTAATTATTTTATAAAGTAATTAATTGCTACTTGGAGTAGTCTACAGAAAAATTTTAGTTTGATTTATTTTAATTTGACAACTCCTTCCACTTGAAGTAATGCTCGCACATATTGCAGCTACGATATAATAAGTACATCTGTGTACCATGTGGCCAAAAAGCGTAACCACTAATTACTAATGACAAACTGTATTTATTGATTTATGAAACTGTTTTCTCTTTTGAAACTTCAATCGTGTGCACACAGTGAAGTTTGAGTTTTGCAGCGTAATACGTTTTCTCATATATTTCTCATGAGAATGAGGCGAGAATGACGTACTCAACAAGAAACAAAGTATTTTGTTAAATTCCCCTTCCCCCTTCACCAACGAACTCAAAAGTTTTGCAGCAAATGTTTCATAGTGTGGCTGAGGACTAGCGATTAATAGCATAAAAAATGTATCTAGAGAAAACTTATAACATATCATAAACAGTAGCAGATTCAGCTCATAAAAAAAGGGGGAAAATTGGCAAGGCAGCCGAAAAAGTGGCAATTTGCAACTTTAGTCAGTCAAACGGTCACGCTGCACACACGGACGATCAAAAAAGAGTGAATGATTTTATTTGTTGTAGCATTTGCATGCGTTCGCTACTTTGCGGAAGTGATCCAAATAACTGAATGGTATGCACTTAAAAGGTTGTCTGGAACAATTTTTGACAACAGCCTTGGAATATTAAATTCAGTACCTGTAGTGATTGGTATGCAATGAAAGTAATAAACCTTTGGAACTAGTTCCGATTTTTTTTGCTTTGTATGTATTAAAAAGACATTTTGATTTTTTTGAGCCTCTTGACTAAACTGCATTTTCTATCAAAACTTTAAAGACCAATAAATCGGGAAATATGGTTCGCAGCCAACTTTTTTAGTATTTTTTTTCTTATTTTTCAAGTTTCTATCAGATAAGCTACTTAACAAATTTCTTTTTGGAGATTCTTCACAGTTTTCTATGTAAGATTTAGAGCCCCATAATTCGGAAAATACGGGTCGTCGCCAACTTTTTACCCGACTGCGCGACGCAAAGAATGGTATTGTGTTTATCAGTGCTTAAAAAACTTAAGTGGAAGTAGCAAAAGTTGTAAAATTTTTACTTTTTGCTGCTTTGGCTTTTTCCAACTGTTTAAAATCATCCAATACTTTTACTTGTGCTTGTGAAAATCAATAACACTCGCAGTCAAAGCAGAAGCAGAAAACGATTTATGAACAATTGCGCAGTACTTTCAACAGTCGACGATTTCAAAAGTATGAATTTGATTTGCTGCTGCTTTTGGTTAGTTTCGGTAGTAAAAGCATAAGCAGTCTGTATGCTTTTGTAAGTACCAAACAGTCGAAGAAGCAAAAGCTCTTATTTTATAGCTCAAAACCTTGTGTAAATCACAAAATTTTAAAATTCACTACACCCATATTCTTATAATTTTGCTTCGTGTTTGTTTTCACTTTTAACTTTGCTTAAAATAGTAGTGGTCATAATATAAAAATAATTTCAAAAAAAGATAAAAGAAACAAAATAAAGCCAAAGAAGTTATTAAATTTTGTCAAACCAATGAATACGCTATATTTAATAATTTATTAAAAAAAAATGTAATTGCATTTTTTATAGAAACTATTGCCGAAATATCAAATGGCACTCATTCTCACTTTATATATTGGCTGAAGTAGTTAGCATGTTGACAACAAAACCGAAGGTCCTGGATTCGAGCCCTGTCTCCCACAGTCATTAAATATCCACACGAGGCATTCTTCTTATGTGCATTAGTGAAACTTTGTATCAGTTGTTGTAGGAAAGTTCAAGTGATGATGGCATAGACACTGGTAATTGAACTACACCGGCTTCAACGGATACTAATCCTAATGTAACATCACAGCGAGCGGTCTCCTTCGTCGGTATTGTTTAGCAAAAATCATCGGCGAAGTAAACTAACCAATAAAATAGCTACTAAATACAACTCCATAAATGTAATACGCCTCATTGATACCAGAGGCGCTGCAACACTGCATTATTAAAAACCTTGAAAAAAAAGAAGAGTTGTAAAAGAATGAAGCTTTCCTCTATCTCTTCCTTCACCACCTATTTTCTCCATATCTATCCCTTTCATAAAAAAGGTTACACCTAGTAATAGTAGTAGGCATTCATTGACTGAGTGTGACTTCTCTTTAAAAAAAAAAATTATTATTGTAGAAAATTAACTAGTGATATGTAAACACCCAAAACAAATACAATAAAACTTTTAGTTTATCAAATATAAGTTGGAACAAATTTTTTAAATTATAAAAAAAATATTTTTCTGAAAAAGGAAAAACAAACAAATATAGATACGAGTACTTTGTGAATTAATAATCGTTGTTTTGCAGAACTAAGATGCAAGTGGAAATAAAGAATATAGTGTTCCCACGATATTAAAAAAAATAAAGCTAATTTATTTTTAGTTAAAATACTGATTATGAATACCAATATTTAAAAATCCTTTTTTAGCCTTAAAATGTTTTTTAACCAGTATTTTAAACCTCAATCAACTTTTTTTTATGAATACGGCTGTGACTATGTACTCGTACATGAATATCACATTTAACATTTTTTTAAGGTTTTTAAAATTATTAAGTTTCTGTCTTGGTTCCCTACTGGGCCGCCAGCTTAAGTTGGTTGGTAACTGTAAATGAAGGTTTTTACCGTCAAGCGGAAATGTATACAATGAAAGAAATATCATTAGCATCCGCTTTCTAATTTATCATTTACGGTTTGAAGTAATTTTGTAATAAATATTCAATATATTACTTGTAATATGTATATATATATACATACATACTTACTTACCAATAGCAAATAATTTGTCACATTCAATGGTATTTATGTTTTTATATTCAATGGTTAGTTTATACATTCTCACGATTTTCAATACATAAATTCATTCATTATACTGTTTGAACAACTTTTAAAATTTTGCTTACTTCACCAAATCACTTACACAGAAAAAAATAGACAAGAGTTATGTTCAACAAAATCATGTTATTGAACGAAATTTAATTTCAATTATCAATTTCATTAACTAACAGCGAGTTCTAGAACGTCGAAAGAAAACTTAGACGAAAGATAAGCAGTCACTCACTTTCGTTCGAATTATCGCCCAAATAACATTTGACTTGTCGTTCGCCTGGCTTTACGTTTCTAACGTTATATGGCTTACGTTAGGATCGTTCTCAAATATTCATATTGCCACATCAACAATTTCACACATTCATCGTCAAATGGGTATAAAAAATTATTGAAATGTGTAAATTGTGCTTTAAAAGTTGAAACTCTGTTCTAATTGAGCTTGCAACAAGTGGCAGCCAAAAATAAATTAAAATAAAGAAACAAACAAAACAAAAACAAAACGATTTTCGTTAAATATGAAAGTTATACATAATTCCTCAAGCGTTTTTATTGATGATAAATAAATACTAAAGATCCAAAAAGGGCAAAATTTTGTGAAGAATCACCTCAGTAGAAAAATTACCAATATCCTATTTATTTGGGTCATTATTTAATGTCGTTTGGGTGATTGTCTTTAGGTATTTCGAAAATAACAAAAGCCACACAAATAAGCTTTCTACCTAGCCGGCCACAGAGAGGAACACGAGAGAAATGTATTCGCGTATTTGTATTCATTTGTGTAAGAAGACGATTGATGTTCGGCACTTTGGTGCCACTTTGGGCAGCTCAGGCATAGATACATATGTATGTATGCGCAACGGCGACTTGGCAGAGTATGAAGATATTTCTTGTTTAGGTGGCCTTCGTCCTGGCTTAAGGATTCTTCTCCTGGTATGTACATACACATGTATATATGTACGAGTATATCGAATACCGGCTCTGCTCAGTATGAATTTTCTTTATAGCCGGAGGGTTTGAGAATTTTCCGCTCTTTGTATGTAGGAAGGCTGCTTAGAAACGTGAATCACAAACAGGCAATATAACCGGTGGTAGGCGTGGTAGGCAAAAAACCTTTAATCACTACAGCCGCATACGTAGAGGAAAATAGCACAAAGACCACCGGCCAAAGGCCGCGTAGGTATATTATAGTTATTCAGCAAAACCATTTACATGTTTATAAGCCCAGACGTTAGAAAACAATTATTAAGACCGGTTGAAGGCAGCAAAACATTTGTCAGCGAAGCCGGTATTCTATTTAAGCATTGACAAAGCAAAATATTTTATTTAATAATAAATAATTTGTTTTATTTTGTATTAGTCGATAATAAAAATACAAGTGCCTACTTTTGACATTTGAGTTCTTAAAAATGACTTAAAAATTTGTTATTGGGGCACACATTTGTATTGAAATGCTTACGTTATCGTTCGCACTCATTTTCTTTTGGAACGAAAAACAGCTGTTTGTAGTTCAAAATTGTTAAATTATACTTGTTATAATTATACTTGTTAATTTAATTGTAATTCAATCATCATTTATATTTTATTTGTTTCTAATTTTTTCACTTCATTAATTTACATATAGATAAAACTTCAATTGTATAAGTTTGTTTTTTAATAAAAATTATAAATATTATTTTTAAACCTGCGCGTATTATTAAAAGGTTATGGGCGATAGCAAGCGTGAATTATCTCACGGCATCTTACAATTCCGTGGAGAAAACTTTCAAAATTGGACTTTTCGTGTACTGATGTACTTAGATTCTTTGAATCTTTTGGATGCTATCAATAATCTTCCAAAAGCTGACGCTGCGTTAGCTGAATCATTTTTGCTAAAGGACAAGAAAGCTAAAGCGGCTTTGGTTAGTTTGATTACTGTCGAATACCTGGAATGTGTTCGAGATAAAACTACAGCTAAGGACATGTGGTCTGCTTTGCAAGATACATATGCTAAGAAGTCGATTACAAGCCAGACCTTGCTAAGAAAGCAGTTAGCTTTATTGCGAATGAAGTCAGATGATGATCTACGGAAACATCTTTTAATTTTTGATGATATTATAAGAAAGCTAAAAACTTCTGGTGCTCAACTATCTGAAAACGATATTGTTGCTCAATTATTTGTCACACTACCCGATAGCTTTGACCCTGTGGTGGCTGCTTTGAAAAATATGAGAGAGTCGGATTTAACTATTGAAATAGTTAAGCAGAGGCTGCTTGCAGAAGATGCTAAAAGGCAAGATCGTTTTGATTCTGAACTAACAAAAACAACAGCGTTTAGTAGTGAAAAGAAATTTAATAAATTTATTGGTTTTTTGCTTTCGTTGCAAAAAGAAGGGGCATAAACAAAAGGATTGCCGTGTCCGTTTAGGTACAGGTGATAGAAAAGCAAATACTGCATCAACTTCACAATCAATTTGTTTTATGTCTGGGGTTTTTAACAAAAATCAATTGGAATCGCAAAATATTCTAAAATTCAAAATAGACTCTGGTGCAACGGATCACATGTGTAAGAATGAGAAGTGCTTTGATTATTTAGACAAACTGGAATGTCCTATTGGTATAAGTGTTGCTAAAGACAAAGAGAAGTTAATGGCAACTCATCGTGGAGGTGTTAATGCAAAGTTCGGTAATACCTTAATTAATATAAAAGATATTCTATATGTTCCAGGTCTTCGAGACAATCTCTTGTCTGTTCCAAAACTTACAGAAAATGGAATTAATGTTGAGTTTTATAAAAATGCGGCTGTATTCAAGAAAAATAAAGTTGTCGTCATGAAAGCTTATAAGAACGGAAGCTTATATGAATTGAGTTTGAGACTAAAAACCTGCAAAGAAGCCAACATATCTACAATAGAAATAAATAAATTATGGCACTCAAGAATGGCTCATGCAAGCGATGCGAGTTTGAAAGAGCTAGTACGCAACAAGATGGCAAGATGGGAAGGTATTGATAGTTTCTCCCCTGTTGGTTTATGTGATATATGTATTCAAGGTAAGCAATGCCGTAGTCCTTTTATTGGAAGTCGTCCAAAATCAAATCGTGTTCTAGAGAGAATACATACAGATGTATGTGGACCTTTTGACCCACAAACTTGGGATGGTTATAAATATTTTGTAAGTTTTATTGATGACTTTAGTCACTTTACCTATATTTATCTGATGAAAAAGAAATCAGAGGTTTTTAAACATTTCGTTGAATACGAATCAATGGCGACAGCCTTGCATAACGTTCCTTTATCTATGGTAACAGTAGACCAGGGTCGAGAGTACATGTCAAAAGAAGCTTTAGCATATTTTAAGAGAAAAGGTATTCAAATCCAAACCTCTGTAGCTTATACTCCGCAGCAAAACGGAGTTGCAGAGAGATTCAATCGAACTTTAGTGGAAAAGATACGATCTCTGTTGCTTGAGGCAAGCGCACCTAAGTTCTTGTGGGGTGAAGCTGCATTAACAGCAACTTATTTAATAAATAGATGTCCAACTAAAGCGCTAGAAAGTCGAAAAACTCCATCAGAAATATGGTACAATAGCAAACCAAACGTCTCAAAATTAAAAATTTTTGGCTGCAAGGCTTTTGCATGGGTCCCACATCAAGTTAGAAAGAAATTAGATAAAAAATCTGTTCAAATGGTGATGATGGGTTATACTTCAAATGGGTATAGATTATGGAATCAGAATAAGAGAATGGTAGTAATATCTAGAAATGTACTTTTTAATGAGTCAATATTTCCATTTAACAAAGAAGAAAAAGAAACTGCGAATTCAGATGTTCTGATTACGTATGAAAGCAACGAACAAGAGGGGGAATCCGTAGATAATATCAGTGTCGTTTCTGACAATGTTGATGGAAATTCAAATTTACTTACTGATGATATTTCAGGTTCTTTTGAAAATGAGAATAAAAGCAAAGATGAAGATAGAAGTGAATTAGAAAATGACAATGAAGGTCAAGATAATGTAAGAAGGAGTGAGCGAATCAAAAATAAGATTCTGGGATACATAACAGGTCATGCAAATTCTGCAATTGCATATTCTAGCCTCATGGAACCTGAAAACTTTAAGGACATTGAGAATAGTCCAGATAAATTTAAGTGGTTAGAAGCAGTGACAAACGAGCTCGAAGCAATGAAGAAAAATAAAGTATGGCACTTGGTTCCTCGTCCAGATCAGAAAAAACTTCTTAAGTCCAGGTGGGTCTTTCGAATTAAAGAAGATGCAAATGGAGTCCCAATCCGATACAAAGCACGTTTAGTAGCGAAAGGATTTCTTCAAAGAGCTGGTATAGATTATGAAGAAACTTACTCTCCAGTAGCTAAACTTTCTACTATTCGAATATTATTAGCCGTTAGTGTTAAAAAGGGCTTATATATACTTACATCAACTTGATGTTAAAACCGCTTTTTTGTATGGAAGCTTAAAAGAAGATATTTTTATGGAAATTCCAGACGGTCTAAAAGCTCCTTCAACTCATGTATGTAAACTTAATAAGTCAATTTATGGCCTTAAGCAAAGCCCACGATGTTGGTATACAAAATTTGATAATTTCGTGATTCAATTAAAGTTTACTCGCTCAAAGCATGACTCTTGCCTATACACAAAATTTAAAGATAAATATGTTTTATACTTACTTGTTTATGTTGATGATGTTTTGATCGCAGGAGATAATGCAGACGCGATAGAAAGTCTTAAGAGAAAGCTGAGTTCGGTTTTCAAAATGTCAGATTGTGGCCCACTGCAGTACTATCTGGGAACAAGAATTGAATATAATAGACAACATGGTATAATGAAGCTAAGTCAGCACTCAAATATTGAAAGGATATTCAAGAAATTTTCACTAGCCGAATGTAATCCATCAAAGACTCCTATCGAAAAAGGTTTATGTTTATCACACAATACTTCAAATGAAGAATGTAGAAACCCTTATCGTGAAATGTTGGGTAGTTTAATGTACCTCATGTTAAGTGTCCGTCCAGATATATGTTATCAAGTTGGATATATGGGTCGATTTCAAAATAATCCCGGAGATATTCATTGGACAAGTCTAAAACGTATAGTTCGTTACATAAAAGGCTCTATGAATCTTAAATTAATTTATAAAAGCTGCTTAGATGATAATGAAGTTAGTGGCTTTGTAGATGCTGACTGGGCTTCCGATGCTGAGGACAGGAAATCTGTTAGCGGATATATATTTAAAGTTTTTGGTTGTCCTATATCGTGGAGTAGTAAGAAGCAAACTACAGTTGCAATGTCATCCAGCGAAGCAGAATACATTGCTCTTAGTCATGCAGTTTCTGAAGCTATTTGGATTAGAGGTATTTTAATTGATCTTCGTATACTTTCAGAGGATAAACCCGTCACCATTTACGAAGATAATCGTGGATGCATTGGAATAGCAAAGAATGCTGAAACTAAACGCTCCAAACATATCGACGTCAAATATCACTTTATCCGTGATTACATATCAAAAAATATCATCAAGTTGGAACAAGTTTCAACCGAAGTTCAAATTGCAGATATATTTACGAAGGCATTGGATACAACTAAATTTACGAAATTTTGTAAAGATCTACAACTCAGTGATTGAGAGGGGGTGTTAAATTATACTTGTTATAATTATACTTGTTAATTTAATTGTAATTCAATCACATAGGTTGTCATTTATATTTTATTTGTTTCTAATTTTTTCACTTCATTAATTTACATATAGATAAAACTTCAATTGTATAAGTTTGTTTTTTAATAAAAATTATAAATATTATTTTAAAACCTGCGCGTATTAATAAAAAAAATGCTTGCGAACGAAAATGAGTGACATCCTGGAACAGTCAGTAAATATAATATGTATCAATATCGCGCATTTTAAAATATCATTTAATTTAACTTTAACAAAGTTCGCCTGAGAGAATTTGTCATTTAAGTGTGTTGGTGTTTATCTTGCTTGTTGATTGACAGAACGCACTATTGTGCTCTTGTTGTTGTTTATTTTGATTGCTGGTGTTGTATCTAAATACCGAAAAGAAGCCGAAAAACGTCAGGGCTTGTTTCTGCTCTATACAGTTCTTTTTACTTAAGAAAGCTATTTGTTAAAGTATATCAAAACGCAATGCGAACATGTAGAATAAACATAAGAAATCATGTCGCATACTCATAGTTAAAACAAAGTATACGTTAAGAGTTTGCAACCAGTATTTTGTGTGGTAATACTAGTTTAAATTTCATAGAGTATACTTTATTTATGACTATGAATATGGACCCATGTTTTGCGTGTGTTCATTATTTGCGTATCCAATAACAATTTACTCTTAAGCTGAGAGGTAAGTACGTTAGGCTATTAGTCAAGAGGTTCGACTCTTCCAAAAAAACTATTGGTTTTTTTTTCGCATCCAAAAATTAAAAAAATTAACAAAGAAACACATTAGAATTTGAAAAACAAATTTATTAAAGATTTTGTGAATAACACAATAATTCTAATAGGAAATAACTGAGTTGATTTTATTTTCTTATGTTATAAATACATACATATATGCTTGTATTTACAAAAATCGTTTTTTTACTATATATGTATTTATTTATTGTATCTTCAAAAAAAAAAATAAAAAAATTAACTAATAATAAAATCAAATCTTAAGTCTATATATAATTAATGGGCCCGACCAATGCCGAACACATCACATATGATAGTAATTATTATTACAAGAATGTTGTACTAGCCCAAAAATATTCTCAAAAAGTTTCATCTGCGGTATTGCATATTGGAGCCTTGGACACATACCTCTTTTTTAAGCGGATGTGTCCAGTAAAGTTCAACATATTACTAGCTAGGGGATTTGGATGAGACTCGAGTGTTATTAAATGTTTGCCTGCGTATTTTGCAATTTCCTTAGTCACTAGCGGCATATTTAAATCACGCTGTAAATTTAAATTTTTGATGTACCTTGGAGCCGCTGTTATCAAACGTAAAATTTTGTTTTGCCTTCGTTGGAATTCATCTACATTAGTAGCTGAAGTAGTGCCCCATAACTGAATTCCGTATCACCATATTGGCTTCAAAAGCGACATGTATACCAAAAGTTTGCAGTCTAGGCTGAGTGTTGAATTTCTGCCAATCAACCAATGTATTTGAGTTAACTTAAGTTTCATTTGAGTTAGCTTAAAGTAAATATGATGTTTCCATGTAAGCCTACGATCAAGGTGTATACCAAGGTATTTCACTTGAGAATGTTGAGGAATATTTTGATTCTTGATTCGAATGGAGCTACAAGTATGTCTTCTTAGGGTAAACGTTATATGGATACACTTTTGTTCATTTACTTTAATTCTCCATAAGTTCAACCATATTTCCAGCTGGGTAATATGTTCCTGGAGATTGCGGGATGCCTCATAAGGGTTTTCGTGCTCATACAGGCTGTATCATCGGAAAATATGGAGGTGTGGATATTATTGCCCACAGGAATCTCACAAGTATATAATAAATACAAGACTGGCCCCAGAACACTATCCTGTGGCACACCGGAAGATATAGATTCGGGCACAGTCATAAAGTCTCCTTCCACAACAGTGAACTTTCTATCAATAACATAACTCTCCAAAAGTTTTTGTATGTTTATTGGCAGATATATCTTCAATTTTAAAACTAGGCCTTCGTGCCATACTTTCTCAAATACCTGGATCTTTCTTTAAGTTGAGTTCAGCAACTATTTTTTGTACTTCACGCAGCTCAAACTTTAAGGGACGAGGGGGTAGAGAAACTGCACTCTGCAAATGAACAGCACACGTTCATAAATAGGGATTGAATACAGATTTTAAATGCTCAGCAAATAAGTTACTTTTCTCACTATCGCTTCTTGCCCATCCTACGGTCGAAGTGCGAAGTGGTGATTTAAGCTCAACGGGTCTTTTAAGATTTCCTGCAGCGCGCCATAAAGAGTAATTAGATGTTGACGTGACATCGAAACCTTATAGATATTTTTCCAGTAATGCAGTTTTTTCCGACGATAGCAACTCTTTGAGTTGTTTAGTACATTCTTTAAGTCTGAGTTTATTCATGGATGTATTGTTGCTATTCTCTTCTAGCTCTCCTTTTTTACATACAAGACGTTCAATATCCGTAGAACAAATTGTATTAAAGCCAGTTTGCAGATGGAAGGTTGAGGAATATTCAGCAGCCTGTTTAATATTTTCGTTAAGATTGGCAATGTTAAATTCAATATCATCGGAAGTTCTTAGCTTAATGTTTTCCGCACAATGACTACTGAGATATTTTTTTTTAACTCAGCCAATTAACACGATCATGTTCACGTACGAGTTAGGTAAGTCACTCCTTAGTGGGTTAAAAATTTTAACTATTGTGGGAGAGTGATCGGAGGAGAGATCTAGAGAGGCATCCACGTGAATTAGGTCCCTAGGGATATTTTTCGTGGCACCAAAATCTATAAAATCCCGATTTTTTGTACGTGAGTAGACCAGTAAATGGGCTCTTCACTTGAAATGACACCCAAGTCCATTTTTGGAATTTGTATTAAACAATTCTTGACCTCTAGGTGTAACAAGACTCGAGCTCCAGTACATATGTTTTGCATTATAGTCGCCAGCTGCCACGAAACAAGATTCTAGCGATTTGTAGAACTTCTCATAATGATCTTCGGTAACTAAAAATCTGGGAGGTGAGTAAATTGATGATATCACGAAGTATATCTACATATATATTGTATATATATATATATATATATATATATATATATTGTATATATTCTTCACAAACGTTGTCAAGGATATAGTGCTTGAGTCTTGACTTAATTAGAATTGCTGCACTACCGCATGCTCTCCCTCTCAAGTCGTAAGTGGTGGAGTAAGCTGATTGAGCTGGAGCTAATTTAGGTTTTTGTCCCATAGTCTGTTTAACGAAAGAATATGTTGGACATCCTCTGTAGTTAGCGGTGTGATTACCTCCACAATTACTAAATTTTTTTCTGCTTCATCTTTTGGCTTTGTACAGCTAGCAGTACCGTGCAATTCACCGCAGATAACACAATCTGTAATTAAATTGCAGTAAGTTTTTGTATGACCATATTCTTGGCAATTATGGTAGTGTACGGGTCCTGAACGCTTGTGTGATTTTTCAATTGTGATTTTTCGGTGTAAGAGAAACTTTACGCTATAAATTGGATGGATTTAATTTTTTTTTCAATTGTATGTCATTTAGCTCCAGTTCACCCCTAAATGGGGGTTGGGTGACTTTTCTCTACTTAAAGTGTCTTTACATGGTAATACAAAGTATTTAGACTTTGTAGAGTCAAGATATTATGAAATTCTCTCTGATGATTGCAGTCGTAAAATATTTACAAAAACAACATGAAAATTTCCTGAGTTGATTTTGGTTGTTTTTTGTAAAAGTGTCAACACCTTCAATAAATACCAATAGTGCTGCCAATGTTTACTTTGATATACACTTCTGGTGTGATGAGAATACTTAGTTTTTAAATGGTTTAGAAAATAAACAATAACCGACCGCTTGTCAAATTTTCTATCAGTATTCTCTCCTACTCGATACATTTTGCTTTTACATGATAAGGTTTTGTATATTCACAGCATATCTTGACATGTAGTAATACATTGTATTACCATGTAAATACATCTATATTATATTAGCAACATTTTTTACCTTAAATCCTTGGTCAATGAGTGCACATTTTACTTCTTCGGGGTCAACATATGAATCTATGCCCTTCAATACTATCTGTAGGCCTTTAGCACTCTTAAGTTGGTGTGTGTAAAAAATGGTTTTATTTTTTTCAAATTCTGTCACAAGTTTTTAGAAATCTTTTTCATCATATATTTGCATCTTAGTTTCATTAATATTACCTCGTTTAATTGGAATGATGTAAAAAGTATTCTCACCAATGGTCAACAGTAGTTTTTTAAGAAGTGCCATAGAATTTCTTTCTCTCAAATAGACTTTTGTGATGATGCAGCGGGCTTAATGAAAAACGATTTTGACGAATAGTACAGGATGCGCTGTTATCCCAAGACATCTTTGGAGCCGATGAAATTTTATAAGAATTTAGGCTACGCCCACGCTTTATTACAGATATATACATATCTATCCATTTCGTCTTGGACATTGGCTTTTGGACTTCTGGTTTTGTCTTTAGTGATAACTTGGTTAAGTAATGAACACAAGCCCGAAGCGTATGATATCGCTGACAGCGCTAATGTTAACGACTAGTGATTCGTATTGCACAAAGGGAAGTTGATCGCTCGCGAAAAAGTGGCTTTGCCGTTAGAAAAATACTATCATCAGATTTTTTATTTTTATTATTTGCGTTAAGAGCTTCAAAACTCACAGCAAAATAGGCATTTCTGCCGTTAGAATTTTTGCTTGTTTTTGGGGTACTCATGTAGAGTATTCCTCAAAGTCACTTTGTTTGCGGTTTTTTGTTTGTTTTTGTTATATCTGACTATGAAAAAAATATTAGCAAAGCAAATAAAGCTTATTTACCGAAGTCGGAATTCAGTTATGGGGCACTGCTTCAGCTTCAAATGTTGAGAAAAACCAACGAACGCAAAACAAAAACAAAATTTTAAGTTTGATAACATCGGCTCCATGGTACATCAAAAATTCAAATTTACATCGTGATTTAAATATGTCACTAGTGACTGAATAAATTTTAAAATACGCAGGCAAACATTTAATAAAACTCGAGTCTCATCCAAGTCTTCCAGATCGTAATATCTTGAACTTTATTGGACACATCTGCTTAAAAATGAGGGACGCTAAGGCTCTAATACGCAATGACGCAGATGAAACTTTTTGAGAATATTTTTGCGCTAGTACATCGTTCTTGTACTAATAAGTACAATCATTAAATTTGTGTTCAGCATTGGTCGGGCTCATTAATTATATATAGACTTAAGATTTGATTACTTATTGTGAGTTAATTTTTTATTTTGAAGAAGCAATAAATAAATACATATGTAGTAAATAAAATAAAAAATAGTTTACTTCGCCGATGATTCTGCTACAAGAAAGTGAATGTATACACCACACTGTTAAGGTTTTTTACCGCATGCTGGCAATACTGTAAAACAGTCAATATTGAATTGAATACTGATTGTGTGTTACTGATTCAAGATAATTTTGGCTTGTGTGTGGTGAATATGATTGGAAAAAAAGAATATACAATATCAGAATCATTAAAATATGCATATTTACATTATTTTGGTTTTGCTGTCAGAAACTTGAACAAACCGTGGACACCGACAATATTTTGCAATATTTGCAGAATTGTTTTATACAAGATTTTTCAATCCCAGAACTTTGTCAAGTAACCGCCAAACCGATTGTTATATCTGTTTAACAAAAGTTGCTGGATTCAATATAAAAAATCGAAAAAATATTATTTACGAGAATGTCCCAGCGATTTCCAAACCAGTTCAACGTCCACCAAATAATCCATTACCAGTAATTTCCAGACTTACGAACAAAAATTTAATAAAAATTTTAAGAAGGACTTTGAGACAAAAGCAAATAATTTTTTTTTATCTCAAAAACCTGACGTGATAGAGGAAAACCAATTACAGATTCAAATTCAGCCCACCAAATTACCTGATGAAAGATATTTGGTTTCTCCAGTGCAAAACCTTGTTGGCTAACTAAAACAAATAATTTTTTTAAAGAATTTTTATTTGACAAGTGATGTGTTTTTCTTTGACAATCAAACATTGTTGTAAATTAAAGTAGTGTTTGAAACAGGTACAAAACCATGATGATGATTATTTCATCATGGAGAAAACTACATAAAGAAATGTACTCAAATGTTTGAAGTGTTACTTGAATTTTGAGCTGAAAGGCCAAAAATAGCTTAACAAGTACCACAGGACCATTACACAGCCAAAAGTGCCACAAATGGCCCAATTATGCCACATTCTGCTTCACTGGTTCATCAGTCTTTTACTATGAAGCAAATCGATGTCACTTAAAACCGACTATAATTTTTAACACATCTGCTTATGGAATATACACACATACGAGTACATATCGCACATTCAGTTCAATAGTGCCAAAAATCAAAAAATTCGTTTTTTGAGTTAATAATGCAAAATAATAATGCATTTCGTATTTTATCTTGCGTAAAAATTTCATATAAATAAAAAGCTTGTACTATCACCTCCAGAGAATAATATATGTTTATGCCTTCATTGAGTTGTATGTAAATTGAAAACTTTACACGTGTTTTCTGCAAAACTAGTTTTTTTGAGTTATGACACTATTGAACTGAATGTGCGATATGTATGTACATATCTGTTGAAACGACCTGGCTATAAGTGACCCGAGACAATAAAAAATATAGGAAAAGAAACAGTGGTGATATCCATTATTTTCCATCCTCACAAAATACAACAACTGCTTTTATTTAAATAATAATATTAATGATAATAGAAAGGAAATTACAAATGTAGTTGTACTCGTGCTATATGGACTCGTACGTATGTAAATGGGTACGATGGATGGATGTGACTCTTTCTTTTTATCACAGCGTTTTCCATTCATATTCAATTCAATGGTAAGAATTTCAATACCAGCTCTGTGGCAACAGCGTTCCATTATATTATTTTCTCTTTTCCTATGTGTGTGTGTGTGTGTCTTCACTTGGTTGCGTTTGTTGTTTTTGGAGTAGTTGCTGTTATGCTTGCATTTGTTTTGTTAATGTTAAAATCCTATTCTATATTTTAAAACATTTGTTCCTTTCTTTTATGCACGATACTTTCTTCTGACTGGCTGAGTGGGCTTTGTTCTTGGCTTTTGTACATTTCTTTCTTTCTTTCTTACTTCCTACCATTCTTTCGTTCTCTGATCCATTTAACCGTACGTGCTTGTATTTATTTTGTTGGATTTTACCAAAGCAAACACAAAAATAATGAAAACAAAATTCATAATAAAAGAAACATGCAGACAGACAAACTCACTAATACATGTGTGCAAGTGCATCATACAAATACAAATAGAGAAAGAACCAACCAACAAACCAACAAAAAATAAGCTCAAATTCTTTTGAAATCTATAGCTTTTGTGCTTGTCGACCATTGAATTTCTATAAATTATACAATACGTTTTCTTTGAAGAATCCCAACAATTGATACTACACTGTATTTATGCATGCAGCCACTAATAAAAAATTCATACATATGTACCATGTACATATCATGGGCTTAGAGTGTAAACCTGCTAAATCTACTTTTACCAACACATAACATTTCAATGCCATTCGAAAGAGAAAGAAACGCCTCAACGACTGACTAAAATATTTATTTTAATATAAAACTCTACATGTCAATAAAACTTAATTTTATTACAGCCAGTTTGTGTAAGACGTTGACGATGGAAATCTCGACATTTCTGTAATAGATTAAAGGAAATTTTTACAAGCTTGCTTTTATCTATCTAATCTAAAAACGGCAAGATTTCTTACGTCAACGTCTTGAAAAAACAGACCTCTAGTCTTATAATCTAGAGACAAATTGTAGTCAAACTGCTTACATGGTCATATCTTTTCTTTTCATATTTTCAAATACCCAGCCAAAAAAAATAATTTATGGAGCACACATACATAATATATATATATATTAGAGTTTTTCTTTTCCCGGACTTTTTCATTTCCCGGGAAAGCGGAAACGACTTTTTAGTTTCCCGGGAATTCCCTCCCAGTGCAAACTATACAAAATATTTTTTAATTTAATTCGACAATAAACAAATAACAATTACGTTTTATAAACACATTAGTCGAAAAACTAATATAATTTCAGTTCTTTATATAATAGTAATGCATAAATACTAATATTGTATGTAAATGGAAAGTCAAGTGCATTGATATGATATATGCATTTTTGGCAATATTTTTACGATTTCAATAAAATAGAATAATGTTAAAAATATGAAATATTTTTTGTAAAGAATTTTTTCTACAACATAAAATATTTCATGCATGAAATTCTAAATGTTGTGACTCTTTATCTCAAACAAATTTTTCTCAAATTCAAGAAGTTTAAAAAATATGGCCCGCAAACTCTCATTTGGTGTTTATAAAACACAGTGGGGAAAACTTTCTTTTATTAATTAGAACCAATATTTTGATAATGAAGCACCAAAAAGCCTGCACGAGTTCTCGCCTATACCAGCCATACACTACACAAGTTCAGTGCTGAAGTGTGGCACTGACTAAAATAAGCTTGTGACACACACTATACAAGTAAACTGTGCAGTTTTTATTTTAATGTTCCATAATGCAGGCGATTCTTTGTATAATTCTAGGAACTCTGTCCAGAATATTTTTTCAGCGCTCATTTCTAGTTTGGAACTCTTAAAAAATCACGACACAACTTAGCGTTTACAACATATACTACACAAGTTCACTGTACAGTTTTACAAACTTGAGGAAATATCAAAATCGTTTTGATATTTACTCTAGTGTATGAATACAACGATTCTGCTGGTACTTACCACTTCAAGGACATGATATGTGTACTTAAATACACTTTTAAGTAAATGCTACTTCAGTTTTATCACAAGATTTATATAATAATTTTTATCTTGGTGTTCAAGTTCAATTTATCCTATTCGGATTGATCTTTTGGAATAAGTTATTTTTTATTAATTTTTGTACTCCA
Organism: Nowickia ferox; assembly: GCA_936439885.1. Taxonomy (NCBI): domain Eukaryota; kingdom Metazoa; phylum Arthropoda; class Insecta; order Diptera; family Tachinidae; genus Nowickia; species Nowickia ferox. The sequence goes on from OW387028.1 coordinate 5,957,440, forward strand.
CTATTTATATGTTAATACATATAAACACTTTTCTTAATTTTTCTTATATAGTATAATTTTTATGTTTTACGACAGAAAAGAATATTTTTGTAGCTATAATTTAATGTTTTATTATATTGGCTATATTTGGCGATATTCGACAAGTCATTTGGCGACAAGGGTCAAAATAAATCTGACAACACTGGTTAGGGCCCTTCTGTTTGAGACCATCGATATATTTTTTTGTTAATGCGCATTCAATTTCAATTTCATCCAAAGTATTTTGTGTTATATTGAACACAAGCTAGAGAAGTAATAAAAAAAAACAATAATAAAATTTTAAAACCATATTTAAATTTATCAGTGATAAGACTCATAACTCGATAAATATATGAAGATAATTGGTTCGTTACTGATTGCGCAAACGGCAAACTAATAAAAATGCCAAAATACATAGAAGTCTTCAAGATCAACTTTCTCCAGCGATGCCAAGTTAGTGCCTTTCGCACTAGATTTAAGGCTCAGTTAGCCGACTATAATGCAATGTAACTGTAATGTAGGAAACAGCTGATCGATATTTTTATATAAAAAGTAGGTTGTTACGTTACATTACATCTCTATAACCATTTCCATTACTTTTCACATAACAATATCGATCAGCTGTTTCCTACTGTTGGAGTTATATTATATTACAGTCGGCTAACTGAGCCTTTAGTGCTTTTTAAGTCATAACAGTGCGCATTTTTTCAAGTTGGTGCTTTTTTAAAAAAGGCACTAAATTGGTGCTTTTTTAACTGTGATTTTAGTGCTTTTAGTGCGTTTTGCAATTCGACTAAATATTTATTTACTAAATAAACTAACTAAATATTTATTTAGTCAATGGCATTGACCCCTAAAGAGTTTCTTTTTTATAGTTGTTGTCTATACACAGACTTAAATCATCTTTTTTCAGCTGCTGAATCATTCGATGTTGGTGGAAATATATACGACATAATTTTTAAAAACACCAGTGAAAAAAATTGGAAGTAATTATTGATGAACTACATTTTCTCTACCTCCAAAGTGTCATTCACTAAGTGCGTATTTTGTTTTTATTTTTCAGTAAGTGATTATTAACAATAGCCAAATAATTAACTTGGAAGTTATTTTATGATTGTGTAAGCAATACCAGCAAATACAAAATATATTGATTTAAACGAACACGGTTGATGTCGAGTTTTTTCCAACTCTATAAAAAAAAATAATGAAAAATTAGTTCCTTTGCACGCATTATAAAGATCATACAAAAAAATCGGATTTACTTAACATTATGAAAATTACTTCTTATCTTATTATTATCTAGATTTACTCTACTTCCGCATCACAAGTTCTGGATCTTATTGAATTCCTTGGATGCTCTTCTTTTACTGGGAACTTATCAGAACATTGCATTCAAAATAGAAGTATTTATGTGGAGATGAGTTTAGATTTCAACAGCAGAGACAGGAACCCAAAACTTTTAGCAAAGTCCATTTTGCAGCTAACAACGCGTAGTGGGATGGCTTCATAAATTTTTGTGAAAAATTAATTATCGATGACTACTGATGTGAACACTAAAAGTAAAAGAGGTAAATAAGTTAAAGCACTAATAACTTTCGTTAAAAGCGGATTTCTAAATATCAAAGAAAGGAGCAAAACATAAGCCGAATGTTGCATTTGATCTTAAAATAATCTTTTATGAATGTATATACTTTCATTTAACTTAAGAAAGTAAGTAAAAACTAATAGGCAATTCTTAAAAAGCAGCTGTTTAAAAATGCATCGGACTTTCCTATAAGCGAAACTGTTGGGACAGTAAAACTTATTCTTTATTCGCGATAATTCGTTATAAACTGAATTTGTATTACATGCAGACAACTACATTTTCATAAGATGCATGAGGATATTGCATAGTGAATGCCGTTAATAACTTTGAAACTATTGACAAAACGTCAGTAAAGGCGGAATTCTTACAACTAACAATAAAATTTGAAAGAAATTTTTTACAGCGCACATATCGTCGCTGTTTTAACTAAACGACCTAATTGGCATTTTTTGGAAAAATTAGTTAAGTCCTTTCTTTACTAGACTTTATAAGTCATAATACACCTTGTCTACAATTTTCATGACTGTAAGCATTACTGTTGTGCATATTATATTATATATAAGGCTCCAAGTTCATTGAAAGTTGGCACTTAAATGTATACACACAAATTTATGAAGCTATCCCACTGTGCAACGGTTTGGCCATATGAAACTAATTGATATTTTGTATTTACCATGGATATCAAATAAATTCCAGGTCGATGCGTAATGTGTCTAATGCCGAGTACACACTATGGCATTTTGTGACATCGCAATAGTGTGTACTAGTGGCAACGTTTGTCATTTCCGATATTTTTCGTTTTGTGGCATTGCTTTCCATATAAAAACATAATTTTAACGGCGTTGCATACATTTTGAAAATGACAACACAAGAAATACCAGATGTGTACTCGGCATAATAATAATAACATTTTATCTGTTTGTTGAAATGGGTTCCCATATTTTACTTAATCGCGTGTGTGTAGAAAACATCCCCATTTAATTTAATTTATTCCCAGCAAAGAAAGTCGGAACTAGTTCCAAAGAATTACCACTTTCATTGCATTCCAATCACTACAGTTACTGAATTTATTATTCTAAGGTTGTTGTTTATATCAGAAATTGTTCTAGACAACCTTTTAAGCGCATACCATTCAATTGTTTTGATCACTTCCGTCCCATGAAAACCATGTGCTAAATTCATTGATGTTTCACCAGAAATAGATCTAATTGAAGCTGTAACTAATGATTTGTATGTTAATTTTTTGCTGCGATTTATATTTAGGTATTTAATTTATTATTTACAGTTTTCAACACAAATGAAATATTTTATTTACATCCAAAAGGAAGAAACAAAACGTTCCACTAACATACCACGACCAAATATTTCCATTTTGTAAACAACGCATTTATGCAAAAAAAAATAAATAAATAAAAAGATAAAAGAAACATTGTCCCCTATCAAAATTAAAAAATAAGTCTCCCATTAAAAAATGAAGTTCTGACATTTACACAATAAAACAAATATGTTTTCGCCCGCGAGGGTAAATAAGGCGAAAACGCCGAAAACTTAAATGGAATTTTACAAAAAAAGAGAGTTTTACATTTAAAGCAAAAAATATAGCAAAATAGTAGAATTTTCTTAAGATCAGAAAAACTTATTGCTTCATTGGATTTTTATTTATTATGAAGATAATTTTTTTTTTCTAATTGATATGCTCTAACATATCTATTTACTTTTTGCATTTATGTTAATTATTTAGTAAGTAAGAAAAAGAAACACAATAAAATTAAATACAAAAGAGTACATAATTAATTATCCATGACTACTGATGTGAACACTAAAAGTAAAAGAGGTAAATAAGTTAAAGCACTAATAACTTTCGTTTAAAGCGGATTTCTAAATATCAAAGAAAGGAACAAAACATAAGTCCAATGTTGCACTTGATCTTAAAATAATCTTCTATGAATATATATACTTTCAGTTAATTTAAGAAAGCAAGTAAAAACTAATAGGCAATTCTTAAAGAGCAGCTGTTTAAAAATGCATCGGACTTTCCTATAAGCGAAACTGTTGGGACAGTAAAACTTATTCTTTATACGCGATAATTCGTTATAAACTGAATTTGTTTTAACCGAACTACACTGTATTACATGCAGACAACTACATTTTCATAAGATGCATGAGGATATTGCATAGTGAATACCGTTAATAATTTTGAAACTATATATAACTATATATAACCGTCAGTAAAGGCGGAATTCTTACAACTAACAAGAAAATTTGAAAGTAATTTTTTACAGCGCACATATCGTCGCTGTTTTTTTTTTTTGGGAAAATTAGTTAAGTCCTTTGCTGGACTTTATAAGTCATAATACACCTTGTCTACAATTTTTATGACTGTAAGCATTACTGTTGTGCATATATAAGTAAAAAGATTTCAGACGCAGCCATAAGAATGAATGTATAAAACAGCCATAAAAGCTGCTCTCCTGTTAAATTTTTAAAATTTTAGTTAGGTAAGTTAGTTAAAACAGCGACGATATGTTAATGCTTGCGGTTTCTATAGTTTTGATTTTAAACTGTTCTTAATAGCTGCAACAGAGGGAAGACCTCCTAGCATGTCTGCAGATCGTCCAGTGGCCCGTAAATAACGCGGCCCTACAAGTTTCATCTATCTTCTCATAAGGTGAAATGTTTTTTTTTTTAACAAACACAATCCGCGAAGCGATTAGCTTTTTTGTAGAAAACATCCATGGTCTATGGCGGGAATCGAACCCCGACGTTTGGACTGAGAGGATAGCATCGCTACCAGTCAGCCACAGGGGCACCCCACGTAACTAACAAAAAGTTTCAAATCGGGTATTACATCGAAAGACATGCCTCTACAAATTTTCAAACCATTGTCATAACAATAAAGTGAATTAAAAATTAAAATAAAAAAATTTCCCTTCAGTCACTTTAATAATTTTGCTTTGTTTTTTCTCTTTCCTACAAAATTTAAAAATGTACAGTTACGCGATTTTGCATTTCAGTTAACAATATGCTCTATAAATAAAGTGTTTGGGGATATTCTTTTTATTTGTGCTGCCTGAATGTATTTTTTTCTCGAGCATTTTTTTTTCATTTCTTAAGGGCTCATGCTCATCAATAACATGTTATTTTAATTGATATATACAGATATAAAAATTAAGAAATGGCAAAAAACTGAGCAAAATTTCGTTCTATAAGTACACAAACAAAAGTTGCGTATTAAAATCTAGGAAAACAAGATTAATTTAACATTTTTCTGGTAGTGATTTTGCTTCATATGTATTCCATGTTAATTCAATATGACTAATAGTAATATTCCAAGAAAATATTTTCCTTTTGAAACAACTTTCTTCCATGTTGATACAATATTCCAGTGATATTAAATCAAAATGAAGAATCATTTTGAATCGAAGTTATTTCAAGCTGAAACAACGTGAATTTGAAAACGAAGAACCGTATTTAATCAAAGTTATTTCGAGTTAAGGCAGCATTAATTTAATTTAATGTAGTAATTTTACAACAACAACCTTAATAATGTTCTTTAGATACACACAAAGTGAATAACATTAGGAAATAAATTTTTTAATTGATCATTTAACATAAAATTTATTTGAAATTAAAGTTAAAAAAAGAACGATGCTACTTTGGCTTGTCTAGTACTCTGCCTACTAGCCAGCAGCAGAAAGTATTCGCTAGTAAAGGTAGAGGTCCATAGCTCGCTTTTTGCGCGTTACGCTTTCTATGCATCTGTCAAAAAAGTAGAATCAATGTAATAGTAAGTGACAAGTTACATTGGAAAAAGCGCAGAACGCGTAGGCGCGTTCAAAAAATAAGTCTCCCATTAAAAAATGAAGTTCTGACATTTACACAATAAAACAAATATGTTTTCGCCCGCGAGGGTAAATAAGGCGAAAACGCCGAAAACTTAAATGGAATTTTACAAAAAAAGAGAGTTTTACATTTAAAGCAAAAAATATAGCAAAATAGTAGAATTTTCTTAAGATCAGAAAAACTTATTGCTTCATTGGATTTTTATTTATTATGAAGATAATTTTTTTTTTCTAATTGATATGCTCTAACATATCTATTTACTTTTTGCATTTATGTTAATTATTTAGTAAGTAAGAAAAAGAAACACAATAAAATTAAATACAAAAGAGTACATAATTAATTATCCATGACTACTGATGTGAACACTAAAAGTAAAAGAGGTAAATAAGTTAAAGCACTAATAACTTTCGTTTAAAGCGGATTTCTAAATATCAAAGAAAGGAACAAAACATAAGTCCAATGTTGCACTTGATCTTAAAATAATCTTCTATGAATATATATACTTTCAGTTAATTTAAGAAAGCAAGTAAAAACTAATAGGCAATTCTTAAAGAGCAGCTGTTTAAAAATGCATCGGACTTTCCTATAAGCGAAACTGTTGGGACAGTAAAACTTATTCTTTATACGCGATAATTCGTTATAAACTGAATTTGTTTTAACCGAACTACACTGTATTACATGCAGACAACTACATTTTCATAAGATGCATGAGGATATTGCATAGTGAATACCGTTAATAATTTTGAAACTATATATAACTATATATAACCGTCACACAGTGGCGCCCGTAGAGCAAACGAGGTTGCAAAAATCAAAATTTTCATGTGCGCCTGCGAAATTTTAAATGAATCCATCTTATAGTAAACTTTTCAACGATCTCAAATATGCTACTCTTAACAATATCAGATTTTTAGTTTAGAAGACATAACTGTTCAAAGTTAACCAATTTTCGGATTTAAAAAAACACACAATTTTTAGGTAGTTTGATCCGATTTCAGGTGTAATATCACGAAAACTAGGCAACGAATAGTATTTTTTTTTGTTTTTAGTGATTGATGTGCTTATTAAATGTATAACAATAAAAAAAATTGTGCTGTTTGCTTTGTGTTTCTCTAGGTAAATCAGTATTTAAAAACTATCCATTTTTTCACTATTCTTCAACTTTGACGGAAAATAAAAAAAATTTACCTTTTTTTACCTCCGCCATATTTTCAAAATATGTTCTTTAACTAGTCTTTTACATAACTCAAAAGGTTTTATCTGCCTTTACGTGCCTATTTGGCTTCTACAGGTAAAAAACGTTAAAAAGACATGGTTGCAGAAATTGTATGGCGGGCATCCCTTACATGCCTTGACTGACAGTTACTTTGATGTAATAGTTTGAAAATTGCATTTTGAGTCAGTTGTCTACCTGAGAGCCTCTGGCGAAAAATTTGGTCCTAATATTCCGTTACAGACACAAGATGCACAAAAAACTACTCATTGAAATAAGCAGGTACGCACCTCACTTAAAAATTATTTTTGGCGTACATATGGTGAAGAACAATACTGACTTATGGTACAGGTAGGCACAAATCTCATTTGGCTACGTGCATAATATCAAAACTGTATAATTCAGCCCAAATGCATATGTATGCATGTAACAGGTACATTTGTAGACATGGTAGCATAGGCCTATATATTGCAAAACAAGCTTAATGCCTGCATTAGTCTACGACTGAAAGTTGGCGAAACAAGTATTGAAAACATGGCGTTGAACAATTTAAAACTATTTGAACTGTTTAGAAAGTCAATTACACCAACGTGTTTCGCGGAAGCTGCTTTAGAAGAACTCGATAGCTTATACGGAAATATTGAGAGAAGCAAAAGTATAAAAAATAATCTTTGTATGATACATGCCAAAATTAAGACAAAATGGGTGAAATGCAATCGAACCATTAACATCTTCAACTCCAAATACGAGGACTGGCTTAATGAAGACACCATCCTGGATATATTGGCAGTAGATAAACCCTCCACATCAACCAGAGGAGAAAAAGGAAGGCCAAAAAAAAGTATGGAGGAGTGTTCAATTTTCACAAGAAAGAGGAAACTTGCCGATGCCACCAATGACTTGACCACGAAGGATTTATCGGATGCGCTGTCTATTAAATACATAAAGGATAGTGAACGAGTTAGGTCGCAGATTACAAAATCTGTTGCTGATGCAAGCCCACTGCGACTAAAAAGGATTAAGGAAAGCATTCCCACTCCCACAAACGCACATATTAAAAAGTATAGTTCCGAAGAAGCCTTGGCTCTGTTTTTGGACTTAGAACTTTCCAAAGAGAAATATGAGATACTACGGGCATCTTTAATGCGACACGGGGCTGACCTTTTCCCCGGATACAAGCATATTACGCAAGCCAAAATAAATTCACGACCATTGCGTACGGAGTTTACGGAAGTCTCTGCGAAAGCCAATCTGCAGGATCTTATGGACCATACAGCAAAACGGTTGTTGGAAAGTCTTCCTGAAAATGAGGTGGAAATTCTTCCTCAGAAACTAACATTGATCAGCAAATGGGGCTGCGATGGATCATCCGGACAAAGCGTTTATAAGCAAAGGATATCTTCCGATGACACTACAATATCTGACGGAAATATGTTTATGGCATCTGTTGTTCCATTGCGGCTAAAATCTGATGTTTCCCTACACTGGAAAAATCATCGACCGTCATCAGTGCATTATTGCCGACCAATAATGTTTCAGTTTGCAAAGGAATCGGCAGAACTCATAAGGACCACGGTGAAGGACATTGAAGAACAAATAAGCAAGATTAAGCATACAAAATTGCAAATTGGAGAAGGAAAATATATTGAATGTAGTTACGAGTTCCACCTGACCATGGTTGACGGAAAAGTCGTAAACGAACTGACAGGAACAACCTCAACATTGACATGCCCGATTTGCAAAAAGAGTCAGAAGAACTTCGGTAATTTAAACGATTCTACAAACGAGGAGAATTACGAATATGGAATGTCACCATTGCACGCAAGGATAAGGTGTATGGAGTTCTTGCTAAAACTGGCGTATACCCTACCACAACAAGATGAAAACATCGATGAAAATACATCAATTAAGGATAAGGAAAAGATCAGAAAGAAGCAAATACAGAATGCTTTTTGGAAACAACTTGGACTAAAAGTAGACTGCCCCAAGTGTGGATACGGTAACTCAAACGATGGAAACACTTCAAGGAGATTTTTTGCAAATGATGAGGCAGTAACTAGAATCACTGGAATTGACAATGAAATCGTCAAAAGATTGGGAACGATCTTGAATGTTTTAAACTGCCAAGAAAGTGTTAATTCTACAAAATTTGGAGAATATGCATCGGAAACTGCATCTCTTTTAGCAAAAATTTATCCACAGAAGAAGTTGACCCCGACCGTCCATAAAATATTGGCGCATGGCAAAGATATAATTGAGTACCAGTCTTTGCCAATTGGAGAGCTTTCTGAAGAAGCGCAGGAGTCTCTTAACAAATTTTACAAAAAATATAGATTGCAGAACACGTTCAAAGCATCAAGGGTGAGGCAAAATGAGGACCTCTTCAACATGTTAGCAGCATCTTCCGATCCACTTATTTCTTCCCTGCGGCATGTGAAGTCACGAAAAGAACTACAATGGAATTATACTTTAGAAATGATTAGTCTTTTAAATATACCTTCTGTTACGAATTGTGATGAATATTTTACAGAAAATTCAAAAAATTAATTGAAAAAAAATTTGTTTAATTTGTTGGCTAATAACTTTAAAACAGAAAAAGCTTTCAAAAGAACTAAGAAATATAAGATTGGTAAAAATAATTTGATTTTGTTACCATAAAATAGATGAGTTAGAAAAAAATTAGAGTTTAGAAATGATTTGTATTTTAGACATACTTTGTCTTACCAAGAAAATGAATATTTTACAGAAAATTGAAAAAATCATTTAAAAAAAAACTCTTTTGTTGTAATTTTTTAGGTAATATCTTAAAACATGAAAAGCTTACAAAAGAACTACAAAAAAATATAAAATTCTTAAAAAAAATTTTTTTGTTACCAAAACTTGGATTTTTTCACAAATTTTAACTTTGAAAACCCATAAGTAAGCACCTATAAGGTGTAGCGTCCACTCCAACCGCTCATTTTATAGGTTGAACAATTATCTATGACATGCAATTTAAATTATTCGATTATCTTGTTCGGTTCAAAAGATATGATTTTTGCAACGAAAAAAGGCAAATGGCGCCACTGTGCGTCAGTAAAGGGAGAATTCTTACAACTAACAAGAAAATTTGAAAGTAATTTTTTACAGCGCACATATCGTCGCTGTTTTTTTTTTTTGGGAAAATTAGTTAAGTCCTTTGCTGGACTTTATAAGTCATAATACACCTTGTCTACAATTTTTATGACTGTAAGCATTACTGTTGTGCATATATAAGTAAAAAGATTTCAGACGCAGCCATAAGAATGAATGTATAAAACAGCCATAAAAGCTGCTCTCCTGTTAAATTTTTAAAATTTTAGTTAGGTAAGTTAGTTAAAACAGCGACGATATGTTAATGCTTGCGGTTTCTATAGTTTTGATTTTAAACTGTTCTTAATAGCTGCAACAGAGGGAAGACCTCCTAGCATGTCTGCAGATCGTCCAGTGGCCCGTAAATAACGCGGCCCTACAAGTTTCATCTATCTTCTCATAAGGTGAAATGTTTTTTTTTTTAACAAACACAATCCGCGAAGCGATTAGCTTTTTTGTAGAAAACATCCATGGTCTATGGCGGGAATCGAACCCCGACGTTTGGACTGAGAGGATAGCATCGCTACCAGTCAGCCACAGGGGCACCCCACGTAACTAACAAAAAGTTTCAAATCGGGTATTACATCGAAAGACATGCCTCTACAAATTTTCAAACCATTGTCATAACAATAAAGTGAATTAAAAATTAAAATAAAAAAATTTCCCTTCAGTCACTTTAATAATTTTGCTTTGTTTTTTCTCTTTCCTACAAAATTTAAAAATGTACAGTTACGCGATTTTGCATTTCAGTTAACAATATGCTCTATAAATAAAGTGTTTGGGGATATTCTTTTTATTTGTGCTGCCTGAATGTATTTTTTTCTCGAGCATTTTTTTTTCATTTCTTAAGGGCTCATGCTCATCAATAACATGTTATTTTAATTGATATATACAGATATAAAAATTAAGAAATGGCAAAAAACTGAGCAAAATTTCGTTCTATAAGTACACAAACAAAAGTTGCGTATTAAAATCTAGGAAAACAAGATTAATTTAACATTTTTCTGGTAGTGATTTTGCTTCATATGTATTCCATGTTAATTCAATATGACTAATAGTAATATTCCAAGAAAATATTTTCCTTTTGAAACAACTTTCTTCCATGTTGATACAATATTCCAGTGATATTAAATCAAAATGAAGAATCATTTTGAATCGAAGTTATTTCAAGCTGAAACAACGTGAATTTGAAAACGAAGAACCGTATTTAATCAAAGTTATTTCGAGTTAAGGCAGCATTAATTTAATTTAATGTAGTAATTTTACAACAACAACCTTAATAATGTTCTTTAGATACACACAAAGTGAATAACATTAGGAAATAAATTTTTTAATTGATCATTTAACATAAAATTTATTTGAAATTAAAGTTAAAAAAAGAACGATGCTACTTTGGCTTGTCTAGTACTCTGCCTACTAGCCAGCAGCAGAAAGTATTCGCTAGTAAAGGTAGAGGTCCATAGCTCGCTTTTTGCGCGTTACGCTTTCTATGCATCTGTCAAAAAAGTAGAATCAATGTAATAGTAAGTGACAAGTTACATTGGAAAAAGCGCAGAACGCGTAGGCGCGTTCAAAGCAAAAAGTAGGTCTACTTTCTACTTTTGTACGCGTTACAAGCACCATGAAAGAAAGTCAGCTGTTCTTGAATGCTAAAGATGTTAAATAATACTTTATTTCTTACGTTATCGATAAATATTATTTTGCCGTGAATAATTTTTTTCTTTTTTTTTTCAATAAAAAAAAATTTCTTAGTAATAAAAAACTTGTTTAATAAAATATGTGAATATTTTCATTAATGCGATGTATTTTAATTAACTTTTCACCACACTTTTCTCAGTAACAAATTGTGCATATTAGTTATCGATTTCACTCTCCATAAAAAAATATTACAAAATCTTGCTTTGAAAATTGGACTTTAGTACATTAATAGAATCGTTCGACAGTCTATTTCTAATTTTATTAAAAAAAACTCCTGTTAATGAAAAAATACGTTCACTTTCTACGGATGTTGGCCTTATAGTCAGAAGAGCATTATATAATATCTGGGCACTTTCAGTTTTTTCACCACTTCCTTCAAAAAATTGCAATTTCTTTTTTAATGAAAATGATTTACTTTGAATCGAAACAGCGTTTTCTTTACTAAAAAATCAACACAATATAAGTTGTTGTTGTAAAATTTTAGCTATTGTGCTAGTACCATCACCTTGTTGTTGCACCATCACCTTCATAATTGAATAACGACACTCATCAAGGAATGTGTACATATGAACTAAAGTTGGCATAATAATATCAAAACAAAAAAAATCCCGGGAATTCCCGCAAAGATATCCCGGGATTTCTCTCCCGGAAATTGTGCGGGATCCCGGGAAATTTTTCCCGGGAAATCCCGTATGAAAAACACTAATATATATATAATACTATGCAACAAAAATAAATCACTATAATGAGATGTTTTCTTAGCTAATTTCATGTTTTTTTGCAGTTTACAAAGATATTTCCAAAAATCTTGAGAACTGTTCGTTTAAATTAAACAAATTTAACACTACTGGAAACATATGTTTTTCTTTTATCAGTCTTGATCGGATAAAAATTCACTGTTACGGCCCTTTAAAACTTAAACTTAAAAAAATTTTAAATTTTGAGGTTTTTTTCTAAATTCAGTATTTTAAGTAGAGTTGAGAAAAAAAAAAATTAAATTGTTTTCAATCATGTATCTTAAGTAAGATTTTATAGTTAACTTAGTAAGCGTTAAGTTATTATCATCGGACAAAAACTTAAAAAGTTACGACATATTTACTGAAAATATCCGAATTTGAATTTTCGGATGTTTTCACTAAAAATTATTTTTTTTTTTTAATTTAAAGGGCCGTAACTGAATGAATGTGTATGTGTATATGTACTTGTATCCGCTATATAGTATGTAAAGGTCATATTCATACTCTCTTGATTCAAAAAAGCGCACTGCTGTGCAATAAATTAAATGATTAAAATTACTCTTTTTAAGATTTTGAACAGGGATGTTGTAGTTAATGAAACATTTATTTAGACAAATAATTAAAAAAGAAATAAAATACATTCATCATTTTAAGACAAAAGGTGAATCGATGAAACCAGAGTAATAATTATTATACATAAAGGCGTAGGTGATCATCGCCTAGCCCAAGTCAGAGGAGGTAGAGCGTGTGTGAATCCACTTAGAACGATATGTTTGCAGCTATATTGCACGTATGTATATATAAAAAAAGTTGAACTAGAAAATGCTGGATATTACCTCAACCGAAAAGGTTTTTGATTTCATTTTAAGCTAATTGGGACTAATGTTTCAATGTAAATAAAAATCCATTTATTTACAGGTTTTTATTCCTTAAATGTTCAGGTAAGTTAAAGTCATCTCATGTGACGCTTTTATTACACTTTACACTATCGTGTGTGATGCATGTTGCAGAATAGTTGACGTTAATACAAGATCTCGAGGCTCCAGACATGAATCATCCAGAATTTGGGCTGATAGTGGCCTGAAGTCATAGCTGGAACGTACGAAAAGTGAGCACAATGTGGTCCTGTAAAAAACTATTCTACGCCCAAAGAAGAACAGTAAGATGTTATAAAATGTACATACAGTGCATATTCGGTTAACGCAATTAATAGAAATTTTGGGCTAGTGCGAAAACCGAGTAAAAAATTTCTACGCCTGTTTTCCATTAAAAACATTTATTAAAGAATCAAAGGTCAACTTTGTAAAATAAATGCATTTATTTAATTAAAATAAAGAATGAAATCAAATATTTATTTAAAATAAATAAAAGATACACATTCTAAGGTATGTTAATTTGACTGGTTGTTTTCAAATAGAAGATTCATGTTTAGAATGCAAAAAGTGTGAAATTTTTTACTGTATTTTTTTGATAACATATTTTTTGTAAACTAAAGAATAAAATAAATTTAAAAAATTTGTCCTTGCTTGGCCTTTCATAATTCTTAGAATTTGGAGGAAAACCCAACATTTTCAAAATGTTGTTTTTGTTTCCAGGTAAAAATTACCTTGTGATGTGAGGTAGACATTTAACTAAATATGATCAGTAATGTGAAAAATTTTTCTGCATTGAAAATATCTTATGTAATGATGATAGTTTTTTTCGAGCCATCCGATATATACACCATCTCTTAATACATTTTTGAACCCTAAATGACTAACGCCCTTTTTCACAATGTATTATTAAGAGCAAATATGAACTTAAACTACAAGTTGTTCATACAAAGCTTGCCGTTAAAGTCCCTGTGAGCTTTTAATTTTACATTGTACAAAAGGGACGTAAATGTAATTAATTAGGCTGCAATTAAATATCACTCATACGTAGATTTTCAAATGAAAACTGTTGCATACTTCGTTGGATACTGATACACAGACGGAACTGAAACTCAAAACGTATGAGTAATAATGCTGTAAACCAAACAGCCAGCCTAAATGAAAAACTATCTGGCTAGAACAACCACTCACAAAAAAAATTCAAACTACGTTGATTTCAAAAACAGCTTATTACAAAAATTCTTTGTAATTCCTAGAATAGTGGTATATAGTGGTATAGTGAGGTGAAGTAGTTAGCACGTTTTTTTTTCATATATTTATTTATTGTATCTTCAAAAATGAACTAACAATAAGTAATCAAATCTTAAATCTAAATATAATTATTAGGCCCGAACACTGTCGGACATAAACTTAGTGATAGTTATAAATAATACATAAGTAGTGATAATCAAAAAGGGGGGAAAAAAATAAAAGTATTTTCAAGAAGTCCCATCAGGAGTGTTGAGAATAAAAGCCCTTGTGTCCCTCTTTTTAAGCGGATATGTCCAGTAAAGTTGAAGATATTACGAGCGAGCGGATTAGGATGTGACTCGAGTTTTGTTAAATATTTGCCTGCGTATTTTGCAATTTCTTCAGTCACTAGTGGCATATTTAAATCGCGATGTATATTTGAATTTTTGATGTACCATGGAGCCGATGTTATCAAACGTAAAATTTTGTTATGCCTTCGTTGGATTTTCTCAACATTTGAAGCTGAAGCAGTGCCCCATAGCTGAATTCCATAGCACCATATTGGCTTCAAAAGCGACTTGTATATCAAAAGTTTGCAGTCTAGGCTGAGTGTTGAATTTCTGCCAATTAACCAATATATTTGAGTTTCATTTGAGTTAACTTAGAGTCAATGTGATATTTCCATGTAAGCCTTCGATCAAGGTGTATGCCAAGGTGTTTCACTTGAGAATGTTGAGGAATACTTTGATTGTTGATTCGAATGGGAGAGCAAGTATCTCTTCTTAGGGTAAACGTTATGTGGACACATTTTTGTTCATTTACTTTAATTCTCCATAAGTTCAACCATATTTCAAGCTGGGTAATGTGTTCTTGGAGATTGCGGGATGCCTCATCAGGGTTTTTGTGTATACTCATATAGGCTGTATCATCGGCAAATGTAGAAGTTAGGATGTTATTGCTCACAGGCATATCACAAGTATATATTAGATAGAAGACTGGCTCCAGAATACTGCCCTGTGGCACACCGGAAGATATAGATTTGGGCACACTCGTGAACTCTCCTTCCACAACAGTGAACTTCCTATCAATAATATAACTTTCCAAAAGCTTTTGTATGTTTAGTGGTAGGTACGTCTTCAATTTTAAAACTAGGCCTTCGTGGCATACTTTATCAAATGCCTGAGAAACATCAATGAAGAGAGCAGAAGAATACTTCTTTTCTTCAAATGTTCTTCTTACAACTTGGACCCAATCTATGCGTTTGTTCAATGGTGCTATGCTGACTTCTAAAACCAAATTGATGGTCCGGGATGCACCCATTATCAGCTAAAATTTTGGACAATTTAGTCATGAGCAGCTTTTCGAAAAGCTTTGAGATTGTTGATAGTAAGGTTATAGGCCTATATGACTCAGCCTTGGTAAGATCTTTGCCCGGCTTTGGAATCATTTTTATTTTGGCAAGTTTCCAGTTATTTGGAAAATACTGCATTCGTAAAATAGCATTAAAAATAAATAGCAAAATTTTTTATTGCAATATGAGGCAAGTTCATAAGCATCTTGTTACTAATGACATCAATACCTTGAGCTTTCTTCGGGTCGAGTTCAGCAATTATTTTTTATAGTTCACGCAACTTAAACCTTAAGGGACGAGTGGGTAGAGAAACTACACTCGGTAAATCGGCAGCACCCGTACATGAATTGGGAGTAAATACAGATTTTAAATGCTCAGAAGTACGCAGTGGTGATTTAAGGCCAACAGGTCTTTTAAGATTTCTAGTAGCGCGCCATAAAGAGTAATTAGATGCTAATGTTACATCAAGACCTTTTAAATACTTTTCCAGTAATGCAGTTTTTACCGACGATAGCAGCTCTCTGAGTCGTTTAGTACATTCTTTAACTCTGATTTTATTTAGTGGTGATCTGTGTTGTTGCCATTCACTTAGCACGTTGACAACAAAACCGAAGGTCCTGGGTTCGAGCCCTGTCTTTGACAGGATAGTCACTGGTCACTGAACTATACCGACTTCAGCAGATGCTAATCCTAATGTAACATAAAATCGCCCTCCTTCTTCGGTATTGTGTAGCATAATCATCGGCGAAGTAAAATAACCAATAAAATGGCTACTAAGCACAACTTTGTAAATTTAATATGCCTTGTTAACACCAGAGGCGCTGCAACTCTGCATTATTAGAAACGTGCAAGAAAGCTGAGTTGTAAAATAATGAAGCTTTCCTCTATCTCTTCATTCACCACATGTCTTCACTATCTTTATTACTTTCCTAAAGAAGGTAACACCTAGTAATAGTAGTAGGCATTCACTGCCTGAGTGTTCTTTCTCTTTAAAAAAAATTATTTTTGTACGTAAGCTTAAGATTTCATGGACAAATTTTATAGTTTTGAATTTATTTATATACAAATAAAGTAAGAAACAAGGCGAAAGAGAGAATCTTAACTTTGTTTTTAAGGTTGCGCTAGTTAAGATCATGCTTTTAGAAAAGTTGCTTTAACAGGGTCACCAGTGTTAAGAATTTGGGTGTTGCGAATATCGAGGTGTTGCGCTTATAGAGGGTTGCGTTAACCGAGTCTGCACTGTACATAGTATATCAAACAAAGAGTTGAATTTTTATTGAGTTATTAATATCTTACAAATATAATAAAAGTCATATAGTAACACGCGGTAAAGTAGAACGTTGACAGCGTGTTGACCCAGATACTATCAAAAATATAGTGCTTGCAGTTACCGTGCTTCATAATATAGCAAAAGAAGGCATAGTCACTGATCACTGAATTATACCGACTTCAGCAGATACTATTCCCAATGTAACATCAGAGCGCCCTCCTTCGTTGTGTAGCAGAATCATCGGCAAAATAAAATAACCAATAAAATGGCTACTAATCACAGCTTCAAAAATTCAACACCAGAGGCGCTGCAACAGTGCATTATTAAAAAACGTGCAAAAAGCAGAGTTGTCTTTATCTTTCTTCACCACCTGTCTTCTCTATCACTATCCCTTTCCTAAAGAAGGTAACACCTAGTAATAGTAGTAGCATTCATTGCCTGAGTGTTACTTCTCTTTATAAAAAAAAAAAAAGTATTTGTTTAATCAAAGTTTGGGATCTCTGTCTACACTCTCCCATTCAACTTATTGCACCTATATAACCTGTATTTGGATACAAACCAACAAGATACTAGAAATGAGCACAAGATGTTTGCTTACTTAATCTTCATTGTGTACATTATTGAATTGTTCTCTCTTTTTAGTGCTCTTGATTTTATGAGAACACTGAAACTGGTGCTCAATTTTATCAAAAGCATGCAACAGAATTTGTTTATATGCCAAGCGAGGGCATTAGTTATTGTAGGGTCTAAGCATATTTCACTAGTGCACACCGAATGACAATTGTAAAATGAGCACACAAGTGTAAAAATATGTGTATGTGTAAAAGAAAAAACAAACAACGTAGATTCTTTGAGCGTGTTAGTTCGCATGCGATACTGTTCTAAGTTTTATAATTTATTGATTTAAGACTAACAAATAAAATAATTGCAAAAATAATATCTTTCACAATGGATATAAAAGTAAAAAGTTTTATTATCACTAAATATTTTATGAAATTTTGAGTTTGTGAAATGAAGTATGGTGCACTATGAAGTGTTTAATAAAAATATTGCACACTTGACACAACTGTCTATTCAACTATTGTACAATGGTTTTGTGTTTTTTTCGTTTCCTTGTTCTCTATTTTTGCTTCACACTCAATTAATATCACCACTACAAACAATATTCGCTCTTGAAAAAAATACAATAATGTGCCCTTTTTCATAGGATAAATTATGAAAAAGTGTATAGAAATGATTTATAAATGCCAAAAAAAAAACAGGTTTTTGCGATCCAAATACTAGCATTTTATTAACTTTTTTTTGAAATGTATTAGAAAATACATACAGTATGCAAAGTTTATATACATATGTACATATATGTACAGTTACTCTCAGAAATATTTTGCCTATATTCCAATATTTTCTTATTGAGTGCAACACGTGAAGTTTTTGTTAAAAAATGCCCAAAGTAAGGGAATTAAATTGATCTGCGAATAAGATCATTTTATAATGTGTGTGAAGATAAATTTGAATTTAACTAGCGGAGACAGGAACCAAAACTTTTAACTGAGTATTTTAAGCACATAACAGAGCACTGTTAGCTATTTAACAGAATTCGCTAAATAAATAATACTGTGTTCGGACATACCGCTTAATTGTGCAATTAGGACATTTCATGCAATTAGGGCCTTAAATGAGCTCAATTTACCATACAATACGTTAATTAATAAATTAAACAATTGTATCACTAATTGCGTAAAACTCTAAATGCAACCCTGGTCACAAGTATGTTTATTGAGAACTGTGTTCAGTGACCAGAACAATTTCCTACAATGGCGAGGCAAATGTCAAAAACAAAATAAATAAACAAATCAAAAGGAAATGGCTAGTAAAGAAGGTAAATTATTTTTAAATTCCTAAAAATTTATTTTTTAACAAATATCTTTTATAAATAACAAAAAAACTTGAAGAGACGGAGGAGTTGCGGTACAGGTATGTATTTATGTATGTAAATAAAAACAATGCATAGTATATGTTCATTTGAGAAAACACAAAAGTATAGCAACATACATGTACAAGTATGTATTTGTGTACATAGACTTGCATGCCTCACACAACAAAAATTTGCAGAAAAGAAAATTCAGCAATGGATGTGTCGGCAGGATCGCCTTCTATATGGCCGCAGTATGAGAGAGTTCATCAGATAATTGGAAGGTTTAAAGCAGTAACGTCAAAAATAAAACTATAGTTGTGTGCGTGAGAAAAGTTGTCTCATTCGTCTCTGAAGTACATAGATAAAATAATTATTTGAAACAAATGCAGTTTAGTAAAGCAGTTCAAGAGAAATTAAAAGGAGCCTATGTGTCAGGAAACAAAAAACAAAGAAAAAAATTATAAAAAAAAGTTGGCAGAGACCCATATTTTTCGAGTTATGGAGGTCTGAATTTATAATAGGAAACGGTGAATAATTTCCAAAATGAAAGTTTTAAATAGCTTATGTGATAGAAACGTAAAAAATAAGAAAAAATTAAGGAAAAAAATTGGCTGCGAGCTATATTTCCTGAGTTATTGGTCTTTAAAATTTTTATAGAAAATAACTAAATAACTAAACTATAGTGAAACTGCTCAAAAAATATCAAAATGTCTTTTAAATACGTATTCACTTCTCTTTTTGTTTTGTGTGCTTTGAATTGAAATGCAATATTAATATAAAATAAATATCAAAAAAAAAAAACATTTAAGATAAAAAATAATATAATATTTAAGAAAATTATATCCAGAAATGTATAATAAAAGAAAATTTTATGTTTTTAATAATAAACATATACATACATATGTTTAAGTACATATGTAAGAGTGAATTTAATAAAATATTTAGTTTTCTGAGATAGCAGAGAATTCAACAGGAAACAAATGACGACTCCCAGCTTCTGAGGGAATTGTATTGCGAAGCAGCCTATTAATATGAGAGTAAGTAATAAATATGGGTTCATGATACAATTATACAAGGTACTTGCACGACTACAACAAAATTGCAATACCAAGAAACACACGCATTTTGTTGGTAGAAACAAACAGAATTTAGTCAAAAACAGATGTCTTTTGTTGTTAAAAATAACAATTACAGGGTAACTAAAGTACAATTGCAGACGCGGCATTCATGAATGATTATAGTCATTCAGTGTTGCCAATATGTGTGTAATATACGAGTGTGTAATTTCTACTCATATGTGTAGGCCTATATTAGATTCATGTATAATCTGTGTGTAATTATACTTTGACTTCTATTTTTGTTTAATTTTGTTTTAATTTTAACCTACAGAAAGGATGTCTAGTTTAATTTTCTTCAATGTATAATTGGAGACACAGCCACATGCAAATTCATTGGCAACACTGTAATCATTTTATTCACACACATACACTAACATTTTTGCGGCTTGTAAACAAAGTTTGCATTGTATACATTAACAGGCTGGGCTTGTGCAAGTACCTTGTATAATTGTATCATGTATGGGTTCATAAGCAAAAGCTTAATGTGTGCTGTATATTTTATCGAGTGTGTGTTTTGAGCAACGTCATAATTCAAAATTTGGAATTTTGAGTTACTAATGCAAAATTAATCCTCATTTTGTTTATTCGCAATTTGTAAATTTTATACTGATATCTCGTATATTTAACTCTTGAGAGGAAAATAGAATTATTTTCTTCCAATGAGTAAATAGATAACTTTAAACTCGTTTTCTATAAAACTATTTTTTGAGTTATGATGTTGCTCAAGTAAATGATAAAAAATATATGATTGTATAATTAACTTCTTTGGTTTACCTCGCTGTAAGACCGGACTCAGAAATATGCTACCTCTCTAGGTGACCAAGAACCCATATCTTCTTATGACATAGATTCCCTTAGAGCACTGATGGGGTTGCACTTTTGGAGCGATGACGATTATATGTACATACGAGTATAATCAGCTTAGAAGCGTGGGCTTTAGTTCAGAGCAAAAGAGATAATTATTAATTGATCACATTATTTTTGAAACTATTTAAATACATAGTTCGTACTTAACTTTTTTTTACATACATAAATATTTGGTTCTTTTTAATATAAATATGAATGTATCTTTTTGTACATATGCAGCTGCTCAGGTAACACACACCAGTTTGCTATGCTTGCAACAGAGCGATGTAACTTGGGTATCACACGATCAAGTTTTCATTCAAATTTTAAAATTTCTCTAATTTTATTACCAACACACTCACACTTTTAAAACTTGCTGAGAATTTGCTTTCAAATTTTCGTTCAATTGAGTGTTTCAAGTTACAGCCAAGAAAACAGTTTTTTCCTCCAAATTTGCATTCTTGGTCTGCTTATGGAATTTCGTGGAAAGTTTTTCAAATGGAAAAAACTACAGGTAGTTAAATAAATATATAATATATTCACATAAATATGTATGCATATTCAATTCTTTATCTTTATGTAGTTCGGACGCGACGATAAGACAATAGTTGATAACTGGTTAACAGAAGCGATGATTTATAAGGAAAACGAATTTTTAACCAGATAAAACCAAAACAAATTTCTAATAAATGACACAACTTTATGAATTATACCCATTAGAGTTATTAAATCATTCACTGAGCGGTATATCCTTATTGGAATGCAAAAAGCAGAAAGAGAGAAGACAAAGGTGTTTTTTTTTAGTAATTCTTGATTACTTTTTTTTGCTCAACTATAAGATTCTATATTAAAATATATCCATACAACTTTATACTAAAATATTTTTTTTGTAAATTATGATAACCATGCTATGAATTTACTTTTACTTAACAAATTCATTCATTATTAACATTGAGTTTCTTAAATTCTAATCAAGAATATTACAAATTGTAACTTTGTACTTTAAAATAAATTATTATTGGTGTACAAGTTATTGTCAATAATTTAAATTAAAATAATTTAATACAATAAAAACCTAATTGAAAATAAAATAAAATATGGAAATTTGGCTTGTTTTTATGGTTAAGCAATTGTCTATATGGATTTCGTTCCCGCTTTTGGAACTCATCAGTAGACTTCAACCCAAAAAATTTTTGAATTAAGCTAACAAATTTTTTTTTGTTGAAGTCTACTGATGAGTTCCAAAACCGTAGGTGTGTTACTCTAAAGGGTTCTAATTGTGACCCAATTGGTCACGTTTCTTAAATAATTTTGGGAATTGAAATAATCGATTTTGAAAAATATGCTTTTTTATTGAAATTTCTTAAGAAGATTAGTGGGCATTTGGGTAAAATATGTAAGAGCACACAATAAAGGTGAGGTACTTTAAAGGGTCGTAAATATGACCCAATTAGTCACGTTTCTCAAATAATTTTTAGAAACAAATTTTTTTTTTGGGTAACCTTTTTCTGAAATTACACATATGGAAGAAAACGCCAAAAAATTTTTTGAAATGTCGTTTGTGGACCAATTTTCAAAATTCTTTTTGCATATAGAATAGGTCCACTGAGGGAAATTGAGGCAGGTGGACTTTGTTTCCACCTGACCGCCCCAAAAATTTATTATCAATAAGTTGTCATTTGTGGACCAATTTTAAAAATTTTGATTTCTTATGGAAATTCTAGCTGTTATGATAGTTAAGTATGTATTTCATACCGAAAAATTAAATGGGTTATACCATTTAATTTTTTCATACAGCAGAATTCAATGGTCTTTACATAGTATATATTTCATACAGCATCAGTTTAAATTTATTTTTATTTTCTTTCATATAAAAGGTGTAATATATTAACACAATTCTTCACCCTATGTTTTTTTATTGTCATAACTAATTATATTGCTTTTCCTTTTGTTTTTAGACAAAATTACCATTTATGTTTAAATACATGGCGTTTTTCTTTAGCAAATCTCTTCTGAAATTATTATATATTGTAAAAAATATAAAAATTCGCAAGGGATTAGGATAATGGAAAAAATCTCCCAAAGTTGATGATATAGAAAACTTGCAAAAATGGGAATATTTCTAAAAAATTTCCAAAAGCTCAAAAAATGGAATTGAACACACTAAGTAGATTTTAAGAATCAAAAATAATCTCATGTGCAAAAAATTGCGAAAATTTGCGAATAATTTTTTAATTAAAAAAAAACTTAAAATTTATTATAAAAAAAAACGCTAAAATTGTAAGGAATGCAAAAAACTTGGAAAAATTCGCGAAAATTACGAAAATTTGCAAAAACTTGGTAACATCAAAAAGATATCAAAAATTAAAACTGCCAAAAACAAAGAATTGGGAACAATCGCTTTTATTGCAAAAATTCGCGATAAATTGCAAACAACCCCTAAAATTACTTACTAATACCTGCAGATATAAGAAATTCCAATAAATCGCAGAAAATTGCCAAAAACTTCGCGCAAATTTGCTAACATCAAATAGATGGATTAAAAATCGGTAAAATGGTAAAAAGGCAAGATTTGGCTAAAAATAATTTTTATCGCGAAAATTGGCAACAAATTGCAAAATTGCAAACAAGCCCTAAAATTCTTTAAAAATATGTAAAATTATATGGAATGCCAAAAATTCGGAAAAACTCGCGAAACTGACAAAAATGTGCAAAATCTTGCTAATATCAAAAAGACAGCAAAGTGTGATATTAATCAAAAGTCGCCAGAACTGTAAAAAGGGGAAAAAATAAAAAAAAATACTTCTATCAGACAATGAAATAGCTTGAGTCACCCCTAATTTGTTAAAATTATATACAAGAGCAATAAGTTTTATCAAAAATTACCTGATTCGCAAAACTTACTAAAATTTGGAAATAAGTTCCAAGGCCTTAAAATTTTAAAAGGATAAATGCTCGAAAAACTTTTGTTTTACAAATTGCAAAAATTAAAAAAAATCGCAAAAAATTTTCTCATAATTTTTAATTTTCGTACCAAATATTACTTTACTTTTTAATATTTTTTCTCATTTGTTTTGTATCATCTTGTTTATGTTTCAACTAACGCACTAAAATATGAGGGGTTGCTCACAGCAGTCATATTTTAAAATAGTTTAAAAGCGTAGGACATTATGACTTTAACACTACCGTTTGAATACCCCAATTATATTTTTAATACAGAATACTTAACTGTCTGATACATAATATATATTTTGTATCAAAAAATTAAATTTGAATATTTTTCATAAAGAAAAATTAAATTTAGCATACATAGTTTATATTTCATACAGAAGAATTAAATTGGCTATACGTAGTATAGTTTTCACATTGAAAACTTAAATGGTCTATATATAATTTTCATTCAGAAAAAATAAATGGGCTATACATAGTATAGTTTTCATACAAAATGGTCTATACATAGTACATTTTTCACACAGGAATTTTAAAAGGACTAAACATTGTTTGTTTCTCATACAGAAAAATTAAATGTTCAATACAGAGTATATTTTTCAAACAGAAAATTTAAATGGGATCTATACAGTATATTTTTTATACAAAAAATTTAAATAAGCTTTACATAGTATATTTTTCATACAGAAAAATAAATGGGCTATACATAGTATATTTTACAGAAAAATTTAATTGGCTATTTAGAGTATGTTTTTCATACAGAAAAATTAAATGGGCTATACATAGTACATTTTTCGTACAGAAAAGAAAAATAAGGTATACAAAATATATTTTTCACACATAAAAATTATATGGGCTATTCAGAGTAGAAAAAATTAATGGTCTATACGTAGTATATTTTAGTACAGGAAAATTTAATGGGCTATACATAGCATATTTGTCATTAAAAAATTAAATCGGCTATACATAGAACATTTTTCATACAGAAAAATTAAATGGGCTTTACAAAGTATATTTTTATACCGAAAAGATAAAATAGGAATAGATAGTATATTTTTCATATAGAAAAATTAAATTGATTATACATAGTATATGTATCTTTTAACCACAAAAATTATTGGGCTACACATAGTATGTATTTCATACCAAATGGGCTATACATAGTATATTTTTGCACAGGAAAATTAAATGGGCTATGCAAGATATATTTTTCATACCAAAAAATTAAATGGCCTATATTTATAATATATCTCTTAGCGGAAAATTAAATGGACTATACATAGTGTACATTTCTTACAAAACGGGATATACATTAGACTTGTATCAAACTCTTTCAGTAGCTCGTTTTTGACCCATGTAATTTAAATGGGTTTGATCATTGGTTTGTGTCAAAAACGAGCTACTGAAAGAGTTCGATACAAGTCTACTATAGCATAGCATAGCATATTTTTCAAACAAAAAAGTTAAATGGACTACAAATATTGTATTTTTTATATAGACAAATTGAATGGGCCATACATAATATTTTTTTCATACAGAAAAATTAAATGGTTTGTGCGTATAAAATTTTTCATACAAAAGAATTAAATAAGCTATACATAGTATATTATTCATACAGAATGAGGTTCTGACCAGCTCAACTTTAGCAATATAGACTTAATTCATACTGTCAATATAAGCAAATATTTATAAAGAGCTAAGCATATTTCATTACAGCAGCGTTTGCCATTTTGGTAAACACTCAAATTATAATAGGCATATTTGCGGGATTAAAACAGCGTAATATTTTTTCCATAAGGAGTGTCAATACTGGCGTGTCAAGTGTCTTGAAGGCAGCCTGATGGCATATACCATAATTTTGACCACAAAGTAAATTACACTATTACATACGACAAAATGTACATTGTGTTATCCATGCAACTATTATAATTATCGCTATAATATTTTGTCAGGTGAATTAATGGATTTAGAACCAATTTGCATAAAAAATCGATTTCGAAAGAACTGCAACATACAATAATTTAGCGCACAGAGGTCGATATATGAAGAGCACAATTAAATTTCCATATATGATACTTTGAATTCATATACGAGTATATGTATAAATATATATTTATACACATTGATATATTAAAAATATATGGACCATACATATTTTTTTAGCTGGGTATATATAATTTTCACAAGCATTACGCGGCCGGGGTAAGTCACATATTAAAAGCGTTGCAATTAAATTTTCGCTTGGTGTTTATCATTCTGTAAAATTCTTTGTAATTATTCTCTGTGAATGTATCACACTTGGCAAATATATTCCCAAATAAGCGTAACCACTAAATACCAATGAAAAACCTTTCACTCAGGCATGAGTATTAGACAGCTGCATGAACAAAAGAAAAAGCAGGTTTGAAGATGATCGGCTTTTTTAGGATCATACTCGACTCTGTTCATTATTTTAAAACAACGATGAATAAACATGTATGAAATAAAAACACAAGCTAGCAAGTATGAGTTGAATATGAACATAAGCTAGCATGTGTGTTTATGAATATGAACACAGTTGCTTACAGTCATAATAACTATGAGCAAATATAAACACGTTGACATGTTGGAATATTCAAAACATTAAGTTCGTAGTTTTTATAAGTATTCAAATGTACCGTATAGTTTGGTAGGCGGAATAAACATCAATGAAATGTAAAGAACAGCACTAGGCGAATTCATATCAAGTGATCTCAGTTCTGCAGCTAATGATCAGCTGTTAATTTCTCTTGTGTTAAATCAAAGCAAAACGTTCGGAAATTTGTGGACAGCAGAAAATTTTACACTAACAAATAAACAAGGCGAATATACGAGATCTCTTAGTATCATTTTGCCTCGGAACAGAATGTAAATCCAAAACTTATTTCAAATGCAATAACTTTTAAAATCCTTAGTTCGAACACGGGCACATGCTCATGATTACAAAAATGAATTCAATTAATAAGAAACCGAGATTATGTGTTAATGGTATGAACATAATTTTGCTTCCTAACGTCGCAGTTCAATCAAACATGTGGTAAATAAGCTACATTGTGTTTGAACTTAGGCATTTTAAAATGAACACATGAGCATGCTCATATATGAAGCTAGATCATACATCTCTTTGTTGTGTATATTAAGTTAAACAGTTAAGTAATCGAATTTGGTGAGAGCCAACCAATTTATTATCAGCTACTTTGAAACTCATTTCAATTTTATATTAATATTTTGCAGTTATTATTTTAGATTGTACATTAGCTGGGCAGTAGTAGACTTGTGTCCAACAGCTCTTTTGAACTAAAATGAGCTGTTGGACACAAGTCCCGTCAAAAACATCAATTTTAATTAAATGAGTTTGATTCGAACGCTCTCAAACTAGTTCAAAAAGAGCTGTTGGACACAAGTCTAGGCAGTAGCGCGTTAACTACACAACGTGTGGTGATACATGTTCGAACCCCAGAATTTTTTTTTAAATTTACTGACTACCAGGTGATGTAAAAAAATCAACTTTAAGTTAGTTGAAAGTAATGCAGAGTGCGACAATTAACTAGCGCCTAGGACATCGCAATATTAAAATAGTCAGTTGATTACATTGGAATGAAATCCAAGTGTCATTCAGTGCTAGTTGCGAAATAGTTAGCTTAAAGCTAGTTTAAAGTTATCGACAGGGACTTAATAAAATCTAGCTACATATGTCCACACAATGACAGTCTTATTACCCTACTTCGCGACGCAATGAAGTCTATTATGTTTATCAGCCTATGTATGTGTGTATGTATGTGTATGTGTGTTCCTTTGCGGCACTATATAAACCGAACTCGTGGATCGATTTTAATGATTGTTATATCAATCGATTTGTCTTAGTCCTGGGAGTGTCACTAGAGATATGACAGCAGTAAAATTCAATATGGCAGCCAACAGACGCCATTTTTTAAATACGAAAAAAAATCGGCGAGTTATATCAAAATGCGTATCATTCGGCAGGTATTTTTTAAACAGCTTTAGGTTTCTCTTATGATTTTTCGTTTCGAAGGACAATTTAGCATATTTAACGGATTAAAGTTGGTCGTAGTCGGGGGTTTTTTGATATTTTTAATTACTACTTCTTAATAAGATTCGTACTTAGATCCGGTTTGTCAATTGAAGGTTAGCCACAAATAAGGTTTTAACTGACAAAATACTAATATCTCAGGAGAGAAAAAAAACGTATATTATTGTTTTTTTTCGTTTAATTTTGTTTAGCTTATCGAAAATAATAACAATTAGCATTAACTTTTCTTTTTGTATCTCTGTTGCATTTATCAATTATTTTCGACAATTTCGTTTGAATGATTTTATTAGTTACGTACAAAGTTCTTCTACTGACTGACTTTTCTAATTGTATTTTGACGCCAATAAAATGCATAATTTTGGATGGTTTGATGTTTGAAAATTACAAGAGAGTAATGTTAACGGTAATCTGTGAAAAAACTGGTTTTATAAAAATTATCTTTTACAACGTTATTCGTAGCTACGCTTCAATTGTCGACTTGTCAACAAAAACAACAAAAAGAAAATTTTAAATTTTGTGTTTGTTTTGCATATATGTACGACATGTCGAACGTTGTCGAAGTGGACAAATCGGCCCCTATTTTTACTTGGACTATTATCCATTACGAATGAGACAGCAAAACGTATTGTCGGTACGTGAAGCTGAGTACTAGTTTCTTTTCCCCTCCTTTTTTTTCAAAATTGCGTTTTTAACCTTTTCTGGTAGCCAACGTATAATTACTTCCGCCTTGTAGAAATAAGTACGTTACAGTTTATAATTAACTACTTATGGCCATTTACACACAAAAAAGTAATATGAACGAGTTTGTAATATTAATTAAAAAATTAATTAAATTTTCACCTATAAACAATTTGATAATATATATCAATTAAGTTTTTCCACTCAAATTAATTAATACAATTAAAAATTTAATTGAATCAATTAAATTATTAATTGAAAACACTAATTGGTGAATACTTTTTTCTGTGTAAAACATAATTTTTGCGCGTAAATATTTTAGTTTTTATAAAGTTTTTTCCTTCTCCTATAAAATATCGAAAGTTCGAGTTACGCCTTTCTTATATTAAGCCATTGATATATCACTCATTTACTCAAACAACTTCATAACTAAAAAAATGGAGTTTTCGAATTAATGATGTAGAATCGATCTTCATGTTGTGTAAAAATTTCATGAAAATATCTTGTTTATTCAATTGTTAAGAAAAAATTTAGATTTTCCTGTTTCATTAATTTGTGTGTAAATTAAAAACTTCAAACTATCTCAAATGCTTCAAGCGATTTTTCTGGCAAACTGCTTTTTTGAGTTATTACGTTGTTTCGGTAAACGAGAGATATGTGCATAATTGCCCTGCAGTTCCAGTTGTAATTGGTGACATTTCTCTGCCTACACATTGTCTTTACTATTTCATAAAACTCATAAAATTAAAATAACTACATATTTAAGATTGCTTGCACCGTCTTATAGCGCGTTTTTAGAACGCGACTGATTGATAATAAGCGCTAACATATCGTGCGATAACCGCCAGAAAAGCTTAGGCGACAGGGTTTTCGAAGTTAATTTTTTGACCAAAATCGATAATTTGCGATTGTAAATAATCGGTTTTCGTCAAAATATCGAGGTCCAAAAAATTTATCGGTTAAGCTTTTTGGGCGGTTATAGCTTGATATTAGCGTTTTTCTTTTTTTGGGTTTTAGATTGCGACTGTTAACGGTTTTTATTAAAAAACTTAACAGATGTCAATTTATTTTGGCTCTTATATCAAGGTTTGTCAATTAAAAATCTAGTCGTGATTAAAATTTTAAAATATGAATTTTTAATTGAAACTACTGCGACCTTGTCAATACAATTAATGATATTGTACTGTGGAAGCGAAAATTTTTCAATTAAATATATTGCAATATCAACAATGCACTTTGTTCAATTAAACTTAAGTCATATCAACAATTAATATAGTTGAAAAAAATGTTGTTGACGATTTGGCTAAACACCAATGAAATATATAGACAATGCTTAACCATCAGCAAATAAATTTCAATTAAAATAAACTTATGACAATATGTCGAATAATAAATTTTTTAACTATATCAAAAGTTTTTATTGTTAAAAAACTTGTTCAGTAAAATATTAATTGTTCACTAAAAATACATTGAAATTTATTATTCTACGCGCATTTCACTCTTGCTAATGCAGTTGATCAGGGAAACTATGCCCAACAGTTTCCTAAATAAATGAAAAGATCAACGAATATCATAGTTAAATCAAGCGTGCAATAATCATTATGTTTTTTTGGAATGCCATTCATGTAAAACAAATTTTTTTTTGAAAATTAAAAAAATACTGGCGAATACTGGTTACAAATACTGGTAACAACTACATAGCATAATGTTGTGGGATTTTGGAGATTTTATAATAGTTTTTGGGAATCTCCAATATGCATAAGTACACGAATATGTAAATAAATGTTGGGCAGCATTTCATATATTTACCTACAAAGATGCGTAAAATACATACATGCATATGTACGAGGTCTGATAAAAAAAATATCGCAGAATTTTGAATTTTCGCGGGTTACGTATATTCGAATTTTGATTTTTTTGTGGCATCATGTTGGTACTCATGTCTCTCACTTATGCCGACAATTTCGGCCATTTTGAATGTTCAGTTAATTGATGACAGCTGCTTTGCTTGCACGTGTTAAATATTTGTCCGATTTCCTTACTCTCGTACAATATTGACAAAAGTACATCTATGTATGTATGTAGAGATTTTCGTCACTTTTGGCAACACCTTGCAGGGTGTTCAATAACACGTTATATTTGGAATAGCACATTTGCCATGACTCAAGCTCTAACTACTTGACAGATGACAAATAAAAACTACGCCAATTATAAAAATGGAACGATATCACTTCAGCAAAAGTTTAAAATTATTAAAATTTAGTACAAAAATTGTGAAAACTTCGCGATGACAGTTCGCAAAACTCAATTAATTTTGGGTCTCCGCCATCAATTGTGAAACTGTTGAAAAAATTTGAGCTGTTAAGGCAAGTAAGTGAGGGGAAGAATTGAACTCGACCACGTCGCTCAAGAGCAATTGAGAATATTCCTGTTGCAGCTCATAGTGTTGGGTAAAATCCAGGAATTGCTATTAACTTTGCCACAGATATTATTGAAAGAATATGTATAATCGCACTAGACTTGGATCGAACTCGTTCACAAGTTTATTTTTGAAACAAACCTATGATTAAACCCATTTAAATTAATATGACCGATTGCAGGATTTCAGCCCAAGTCAATATATCACTAAAACTGCTGGGTATATGATCTGCCACACTTCCAAGTTTTCATAATGACGTTATTTTTTTGCAGAAAAGTACTGCGAATATATGGATGGTTAAATGTTTATAAGTATGTATGTATGTATGTATGTTTATGAAGTACGTTCGTAATATGAGCAGTGTTGTCAACTTTTAAATTTCAAAAAGCACAACAAAATGTTCTGTTATGTTTAAATAAAAAAGGATCTGTATTTTTATCTCCTAATTACGATGGCATCCTTAGTTTTTCTCTAGCAGCTCTAGTTTTAAAGATATGTATACTGAAATTTAGCATTTGCATAATTTATGCCACGTTTTGTATTTTTCACTTCAATTAATCAACAAAAAAACTTTTTTCATTTGGACAAAATGACATTTATAAGTATACCAGGATATCTTACTGTTATTGCAATGATGGTAAAAATCATGAGTTTTAATTTAGTCCTTAAAACTTTTTTCGCTTAAAATAACTGACCTTTATGCATTTTTGTCCATTAAGTACAGAAATACCCTTACTATTTTTATAGCACCTTTAGTTTCAGATTCAATGCATTATAATAAAATAAATATTTTAAACTTTTTTATATAATACGAGCTCGCTTGTTTTAAAGCTGTGATGATGTGATAATATTCTAATAATTTTGCATTAAATAAACAAATAATTCTTTAAGATTGTTTTTTTACTCCGTAAATTTCAAATATACGATATAATAACTACAAATGAAACAAAAATTTTCTGGGATGCTCCATTCAATATTTTTAATACGTAGTAATTGCATTAAAGACTTGCGTATCGTCAAATGTAATAAAAAACAAAATTTTTTTTGATGGCGTGAGAAAAGAAAAATTTAAAGAGTATTTTTATATAACGCACAATATCTCTGAAACTAGAGCTGCAAGATAAAGATAAATAAATTAATAAATCAGAAAGAATTATAAAATTGTAAGGACGATTCGTGAAATATTAAGCGAATTATAAAAAAATTTTGTGCATTATGCAAACGCTAAGTGTCACTATATCTTTAAATTTAGAGCTGCTAGAAAAAAAGAAGAGATGTGTCATACGACATCTGGTTATAGCTATGCTGCTTAGTTATATAAAACAAATTTCATGTCTGAAGTAACAATGTAATAAAATTAAATATTTCAAAACGTTTCCATTTATTTCCCATTATTTTCTTTTCTATCGCCGTACGATTAAATTAATGTATTAGCCGTTGGCGGCTGTTTGCCGGTTCTCTGGTTTGTGCTCCTGTGCAAAAACAAAACAAAAACAAATTGAGCATTATTTTTGTTTCTCTCACTTAAAAAAAAAACGAAAAAAAATCAAACAATTTGTTTCGTTTATTTTCGTACTCTGCTTTTAAATACAAAGAAATCAAAACAAAAATAAGTTTATAGCCACAATAGTGTCGATTATTTTTGTTACGAAAGTCACGTCCACGTATAGCGCAAAAAATAGCATAGCTATAAAAATTAATGATGTCATCGTAATCAGCTCTCTCAATTTAACCAAAAACAATCGACAGCAGTCTGAAAAATGTTAGTGTGTTGCCCTGTGTTACTTATACTTGATAAAATTTCGCTATTAGACTCTATTTGGAAAGCCAATTGAATTATGTCTTCTTTCTTGTGTGACAAAACACTTTTTACATTAACTATGCCTATTTGACTTAAATTATTAAAGTTTTAGGGTAATTTGGCGCGTACAAATTTATTAAAATGTGTTTAAATGCTAGAAAAAACTTCAGAACTTATGTTTTTTAAATGACAAGCCTCCTCGAAATAAAATATAAAAGAAAAATTCATTGTAATGTCACCGCCAAGAAACAAAAAGCACTGAGCACTAGCTTCAAAATTGTTCGCATCGAAATATTCAAAATGCACTAAAAACGGTGCGGAAAGCACCGAGTGGATATCACTGATTATGAGCACTAACTTTTCATCCCTTTATTTAAACAAACATACAAAATGTTACAAAATCATTGTATTTTATTTATTGTAATTAAGGGAGTTGGGGAGATAGAGTATCCCTTGAGTGTAACAATTATAAACTTTTTGCTTTGCAACAATATAAGTACATTGATACATACATGCATACTTTCATATGGATGTATGTACATATATGTATGTGGCCGTATTCAGACATACAGATGCGTTTACAATTAAACGAATGTACTTAAGTATGTACACATGCTTATGAATGAGCGGATAACCTTAAAGATACATATATTTCATCCTTTAATGTTTTTTTTGTGTATCTGTTAATGCAATATTTATTTTAAAACAAAATCTTAACAAAACAAAAGGAACATAATCTCTTTCAATAGTACTGATTTAAATTTTCATCTATTTGCATATGCAGACAAATAAATTGACAAGCGATGATAACGATGGCGATGACAATCACAAAAACATCAACATTGGCAACAACAATTCATCATCCGACAAGTAAACAAACACACACATTCTACTTACTACTAACTAACTTGCCGAACGGTTGGCCAAATAGATAGTCAGACTGACATGGCTACGTAACATGCTCAAATAACCGAAATATAACAAGAACTTCGACATACAAATTACATACATATGTATGTACATTGTAGATATGCTTTCTTTCATTACACAAAAAGAAAAGAGATGCTCGTAGATCGCACGGATACTTAAATTATAGCCTTTTCAGTTTCAATAAAACCTTTTTCAGATTAAACAAAACCATTTTCAAATAAACGAAACCTTTTTCAAATTAAACGTTTTCAAATTAAGCGAAACTTTATTCAAAATAAATATTTCAAATAAAATAAAACATTTTTCAAATTAAGTTCGAAAATAAAAACACAAAAGCTTAATCCGTTGTACGAGTATATAAAAATATAATATCCCAATAAAAAATATTATACATATTAATTTATAAAATTAATGAAAAGCTTGTCCACTCGCCGCTTTAAGTATTTGGATCAGCATGCCATGACAATCGTACAATCATTTTGATTAATTTATTGATTAATTAATTACACTAACTATGTTTCGCTCAGTGGTTGCATCAGTTAATACGGATCGGGCATGGAATTTTAAATTAGAAAATGCTTTCTCGATCGGGTTCATCATGGGAGAGTAAGATGGTAAAAATTTTGGTGTATATTCACTATTGTCCACCAAACACCGTATTTCTCGCGATTTATGGTTTTGGCATTATCCATAATTAAAAATTTATTTTGTAACTCTGGGCTGCTTAGTTCCTACAACCGTTATAATACCAGCAACAATGTAATGGTTCAAAAAAGTAAAACATAAAAATTCCAACAAAATTATAAAAATGGTTTTTATTTAATTTGAAAAAAGTGATACTGTGTTTGAATAAAGTTGCATTTAATCCGAAAAATGTTTCGTTTAGTTTGAAAAAGGTTTCGCTGAATATGAATAATGTTTCGTTTAATTTGAAAATGGTTTCTTTTAATTTGAAAAAGGTTTAAGTTTATCTGAAAATGCTTTCAATTTAAGGTTTGTTCATGCATCGGTACAAGATAACCTCCGATTCGATACTATGATTATCATATTAGATTGATTCTTAAGCGTAGTATTCATGGTCAAAATGCATAACCTCATTATAATAATATTAAAGAAACTTTGGCCGAATTTAAATTTGGCATACATGTGCCCAATAAAGCGTAACCACTAATTACTAATGAAAAAACTGTTAGATTCAGACGTGTATTTATTGATTTAAACGGTTTCCAATCATGTTGGGTTCTACAAAATTGTGTATTAAATATATATGAAACTGTTTAACTTAATAAATACGTGCCTAGATCAAACAATTTTTCATTAGTGGTTTTGGGCACATGTGTTTGGGCATTAGTTGGATTTTTTAAGCTACAAATTTCGTTTGGATTTTTAACTTTCATTCATATTCCTTTTATATGAAAATTGTACATAGGATTATACACTCGTATGATTGTATTGCTGTTTTTTAAATTCATAATTACAATATAAACTTGACGTTCGAATGTCCTTTTTTCTGACGTTGAAGTCCTCTTTTTCTCCGAATAGAAATCGCAACCCTACACACATTAACATACTACATTTCGTCCCTACAATGTCAAACTATCCAATATGAAAATTATTACTTTTTTGTTTGTCATGCAAAAAGTTTTGCATGCCAAATTTGTATCACGACAAATGTAAAGCAACCTAAATATAAAAGAGCATCATTACAACATAAAATTTAATATTACAAACATTTATGGGGTATAAGCATAAATCAAACAATACAAGATTACGCATTCAGCTTTTGAAAAAATTCTTTTTCTGCGCATGTACGTCACATCAGCCGATATTCATAAACACAATCACACAAACACGTGTATTTGATATATGGCAATTTTGTTTACATTTCAATTTCTACGTCATTTGGACGTCTCACCAGCACACTCAAGTTAACAAACATGCGCAATGCGTAAATCTTGTATTCTTTGATTAATGGATTATAACCAGATCTCAAGTCTCGATATAAAAAAAAACAGTTAAGGGTAAATAGAAAAAATAGGAGCACCCGGACACTAATTAAAAAAGAAGCAGGACTGTAACTAACGACCAAAAAAAAGAGGACAGATGGAAACGCTAAATCTTGCCAATTGACTGCACTATATGAAATTTTATCCATGCTTTTTGCTTTAATTTAGTATGGCCAAGTGGCAGGACCGATATAATATTACCGATATTATTTCTTTAATCAAACTTCGAAAGCTTCCCTACTAACGTCTTTAAATGTTTTGTTATGAACATTTTTACTGCACTCAATCGTCATTTGAAATCACACAAAAAATACTTGGTAAAGTGATATTACATCAAAAAAAAAAATATAGTTGTTCACTTTATTTTTTTTTATATAAGAGCTAAAGAAAAATACTCACGCATTTTCAATAAATACATGTCTGAATCAAACAGTTTTTATTAGTAATTAGTGGTTGCGCTCTTTTGGGCACAAGTGTGCCAGATGTGTACTCGGCATAAGAATAGATTTGATTGAGAGATTTTCAATTTAAAAATGGATACAGCCGCAACAATCTTTTGGACGGAAAACAACGAAAATATTTTTATCGACCTCTGGAAAGTTAAAATACGAGTATACGATATGACTGAAATCCATCTGCCTACAAAAAAGGTTTAGCTTATAATGCACTTCTGCTTTTTTATAATAACTTTATTTATTATATAAACAAAAAAACAGTTGTACAGTTTGTCAAATAAGTGTTATAAAAAGCAGAAACAACATTAACAAATACACGCATTTCTACTGTAGACTTATTTTATTTTGGACAAATTTGTTAGACAACCTGTTGTTTAAAATCTGTAAAACCTGAAGCTTGCAATGTGAACGCAAAATCAGCTGTTTATGGTATCAACGTTAAAACCATGGGTCGAAACGTCAAATCCGCGAAGGCACAACTCCTCACGTAAAAACACCATTTTTGGATTGTGACATACATGAGTGTACTGAAATCCCATTCAGCTTATACGATTGACGTATCACTTAATTTGTTTTCGTACGACTGTCGATACGATCGCGGAAAGAGAGAAGACTATTTGAACATATTGCAGACCCATCTATTTCTAGACGTGATCGCATATCCTGAAAAAGAAGTTATGTTTCAACAGGATGGAGACTCGAAACATACCTCAAAAATCGTTAAGTAGTGGCTGACTGGGAAAAATTTTCAACTGATTCAATGTCCTCCGCAATAGTACTGACCTCAATCCAATTCATAATTTGTGATCAATTGTGAAAAGACGGTGGGCACAATACCGAACGGCTCCATCTAACTGAATCGAGTTGTGGTAATGTGTGCAGCTGGAGTGGAAGAAAATATCCAAAAATTGGTTCAAAGTATGCCCAAATGCATAAATAGTGCATTACAAAATAAACGGTTATGAACCAAGTACAATCAACACAACATATTTTAAATGTTGCCTGAAAGTGCAAAGGTGAGTACATAAAAGCTATTTTTATTTTATTTGGTTTTTTTCTTTGAATATGAAGCTTTTTGTTTTGTTTTAAAAGCATTTATGTTAGCACCTGAATAATAAATAAAAATAAAAATTAAATCGCTTCATTATTACTATTTTTATGCGCCTACAAATGCAGCAAATATAAACATGCACTCACTCCTGCTCCCCACTGTATATAAGAAATAATCGAATCGCCATTTTATAGGATTAATTTTTAGTAATTAGTAATTGACGTTAAATCGTCCTTTCTCCTCTTTCAATTTCGAAAATGAAAAGGTCACAATGGTGATTGCGATTATATTCCATTTCTAGGAAACTTCAACATAAGAAATGTCTAAGTTGATATTTTTCCAGTGTACTATTTACATAATAGGTTGCCTCCGGATCATAACAAAGGTAATAATGGGAGCAGAAGGTCAAATAAATATGTTGCATGCATAAATTTGTTTGTCATCAATCCGTTGCTTTTTTCTTTAATCATTCCATCTTTGGTTGGTTTTTTATTTTCTCCCCGTTTAAACTAATACGAAGACACTGTCATTTATATTTACTGCTACTCATTGTCACATTATATTACCCATCGTCATCATCGTTATCATTAACATCACATTAACAACATTGTGTGATTATTTAGACTCACCACCAATTCCTTTTAATACTACCGGTAAATTTACCATTACCACCCTTAACGATTTTTATAAAGTGCCACTGCACCATTGGCAATAGTTATAGGAACACAAATCGTGTGAAATTTGCGATGCTTGTTGAGAGCAAATGTTAGCCTCTGTGAAAAATATATATTTAGCTGATGTTGAGCGGCCATCTGTAGTTCTGTACCATCATTAGATCTTCTATAACTTGGGTCGAACTGGTTCACTTATTCATTTTGACACAAACGATGATCAAATCCATTTAAATTAAATGAACCAGTGAATGAATTTAACACAAGTCTCATTTACCGCTTAGATGCAGATACTATTATCCTTTTTACTATCGGTTGGCTTATTCTACGAATGATCTGTGATCGTCACGCTTTCAGTTTAAACTACCTGCTGATTGATTGCGCTTCTTCCAGCTCATACATATATTCACCGTTGAATTTAAATCATTCAAACTATTTACAATTGTTGGTTGTGTGAATTGATCAAATCGATGTAATTTAAATGAGTTTGAACTAGACTTGTATCGAACTCTTTCTGTAGCTCGTTTTTGACACAAACCAATGATCAAACATATGTAATTTAAATGTGATTGATTAAAGGTTTGTGTCAAAAACGAGCTACTGAAAGAGTTCGATACAAGTCTAGTTTGAACATACTTTGATTGGATTATATCAAAAATTAACTACTGAATGCGTTTAGAATGAATATACAAAAGCCAACATGTTCGTTGTGAATAATAGGCTTGCGTCGAATAGACTTGTGTCCAACAGGTCTTTTTGAACTAGTTTGAGAGCGTTCGAATCAAAAGTTGTTTCAAACCCATTTAATTTACATTGATGTTTTTGACGGGACTTGTGTCCAACAGCTCATTTTAGTTCAAAAGAGCTGTTGGACACAAGTCTAGCGTCGAACTCATTCATTAATTCATTTTAAACACAAACCTCTGATCAAACTAATGTTATATAAATGGGTTCGATTATCGGTTTGTGTCAAAAGTGAGTTAATGAATGAGTTTGACCCAAGTCTAGTGAATAGAGTGAGGTCTAAATCACTCACCCATGTAATTTAAATGGATTTTATAATCGGTTTGTGTGAAAAATGAGCTAGTGAACGATAGACCTAGTCCAACTTGATCAGTCGTAATTTTTACGTGTTTGATCATAATCTTGTGTGTAAAACGACCGACGGAACGAGTTTGACTCTGCTCTAGTGAACGACTTCGAACCAAGTGTGATGAAGAATGAATTGTGTAAGACATCTTCGATCACTAAACTCGCTACGTTTTTTTTTTAAATAAATTTATGTATATATTTAACATATTGTGAGAAGTGAACATTGAATAATTGAAATTTATTTGCTGGTGGTTAAGCAGGTCTCTATATACGTATTTCATTGGCTCTTCAACCAAATCACCATTAGACTTCAGCCACAAATTTTGAAGAGTCACAAACCTCTTACCTTATGCACAGACTTTAAAAAACTATTTGAGAATTCACAAATAATATTATTTCTGAAAATCACAAAAGAAAAATTAAGCTTAGTAGGCCTTGAAACTGATACAAAACCCAGCAAATAATATATATTCAGGTGAAAAATAAAATGAGTTCACCTATATAAACTATAGTTTATTTTAAAGGTACTCATCTAGAAAACGAACAATGAGAACAAAATTTTATTTTGTTCTTTATACAAAATTTTCAACATTTCATTCCCAAAAACCCCCCAAAAGAGCTATTTTCTTATGACCAAAAATCCCACAGCTCCTTGAAAATAAAATTCAAAAATAAAAGAAAAATTTGCATACATTTTTTATTTAATTGAATCCATTTGTATTGAATATTTTTAAAATAAGTTGTATTTGTTCTTTTCATTCTCAGGCTTATTTATTGATGTTCGTTAAAAAATTAAGTGTTATGTATGGTATGTAAAAATTTTTTTGTGGAAAATTTTAAACATAAAATACATGCAAGAATAAAACAATTATATATCCAATGTTTATCGTTGGAAAAACTTCAGAAACAAAATATGTAGTCTCGTCTGAGACCATTGAATATTTTGAGTCACCAATACCTTTAACTAAATTGGATTAAAGGAATAGCAATGACAGTTTTAATAGTTACACCGCACTTTGCTTGATGCTTTAAAATTTTTTTGTGGAAAAAGACTTTAGCATACTCGAAATATCATCCACGAAAGAAATTTACTGTGTTGTGGCAAATATGTATATATAGGATATAACAATTCAATGGGTTACAATCATCTTGAAATGTGAAGTGAAGAATTATCCAAAGGTGTAAAATTAATAATCGCTTGAAATTTTTGCGTGCTTTTTCATTACGTTAAATCACCCAAATTGGGCATGAATAATCGCCCAAAATTTCTTTTGGGGCTTTTAACATATTGAGGATATTTGTCAATTATACATTATGAACAAATACCCAAATACAAGTCCGTTTAAAAACATCAATGTAAATTAAATGGGTTTGAAACAACTTTTGATTCAAACGCTCTCAAACTAGTTCAAAAAGAGCTGTTGGACACAACTCTAACCCAAATATCTGAAAATGTTGCGTCGCCCAAGGTCCATGAACTAGAGTTGTGTCCAACAGCTCTTTTTGAACTTGTTTGAGAGCGTTTGAATCAAAAGTTGTTTCAAACCTATTTAATTTACATTGATGTTTTTAAACGGACTTGTGTCCAACAGCTCATTTTAGTTCAAAAGAGCTGTTGGACACAACTCTACGATGAACAACAAATTTTAGGACAATTCTACATGTTTGTTTTTCGTACTGCCTCGAATAATACGTATCAAAATTTCTAAAGCCACACACTTTGCAACCGTTGCACAGTGGGGTTTTCGATGGCTAAAATGGAAATTAATTCCTGGTGACTTTCCCTGTTCATAATTTTAGATTTTTTTGGTCAATATCATTTAAAGAGAGTGATTTTCGAAGTTGGGTAAAAACTTGGCGGAATAGGACTGTGGGAAAAAAATTAACAATAATCTGCTATCTAGAAACCTCTGATAGTATGAGGCTTCAAAATTTGTTATGAGTTAATTTCAATACAGCATGCAAAGTAAGATTAAAAATTGGCGGTTTAGGTCCGGGCCAAGGGGTATTCCCCATTCAAAGTAATTAATAATAATATGCTATCTTGAAGCCTATAATAGTGAAAGGCTTCAATTTCAAAACAAGTAAAAGACTTTTATATAAAAAAGTTTGATAGCTTTTCAATGTTAATTTGAAGTAATTAAGTAATTCGCATACATTCCCTTTATTAGTATATACTATGTTTTTTTTTTGCATTATTTGTTATATTTGCTCTTAACAATATTAACATTTCTGGATTTCATTATTATAGCCGCAAAAAACAAATTTTGCAGGACATGTTTTTTTTTACTTTTCTATGATTTGATAAAATTTTTATAATGAAAACTCAAATAAAGCCTACTAATAATATTATGCAAGCTATAGATAAGTTTTACGTTGATTCTTTGTATAGAATTTTTTTGTTAGTTACGTTAATTTCGTCGACCACATTTTTAACAGATTACACTGAAATGTGACCATTATTTTCAAATTAATGTTTCGCGGTTAAGGCTCGACATTGATAGAAGTTGATACTTTTTCTCTTTTTAATACCTCTTTATATGTATAATTATGTATATTAATTATTAATATATGTACATATATATTAAAATTAAATGTAAGCTGTCATGAAAACAAGAGCAACAGTAATAATGATGCGTTCTTGCTTTTATGTAGTAGGTGCAACAGTAATTTGCATATTATATTAAGAGGCGCAAATATGCGCAAAATGTTTTAACTCACAACTATTTATCGTAATTTTCCCCGAAATTCACTAAATTATAGCGTTACGCGTGGAAACAAATTATGAAAAATAAAAAAATTAAGCATAAAAACAAAAACGTACATTTAATGTTACTAACCCGAAGTTGAAGATTCCATTATTATATTTTTCATTTTCACTTCAGAAAGCACCTAAAACTGGTTCTTATTCTTAAAACACCGAAAATTGCAATTTGTATTGCACGCAAGAAAAACGTCAAATAACTCGAACTTTAAAAGTATATAGCTCCACAACGGTAGTTGATACAATAAAATATTTTTTGCTAGTGATGTGGAGTTTTGTGTACTTTTTGCGAGTACAAAAATTTTTTCGGTTCTCACAAATTTAATTTTTCAATTAATTCCCACTTTTGATATTGGAAACCCCAGTGTGCGATGGTACAAAGGTAGGTTGTGCATGAGATTGTAAAAGTGTGTGGGATCGTTATAGGAAGTTGTGTCTCGGTTGTACGAAAGATTAATGAAAAAGATTTGATTTCTTGTAGACTTGTATCGAACTTTTTCATTAGCTCGTTTTTGACTCAAACCCATTTAAATTACATGGGTTTGATCATTGGCTTGTGTCAAAAACGAGCACTAATAGAGTTCGATACAAGTCTAATTTCTTGGCAAGCTGTATAGACAGGTTGGAAAATTTAGAAGTATGCTAAAGTTTTACTTAATTTTGTTTTTATTTGCGTTGTGGTCATTCAAAACATTTACCAAGGGATGCGCCACTGCCCTTTAAACCTTAGCATTGCTACCACCATGCTTGACTCGAATAATAAAATAATTATATCATTATTATACATGACGTAAAATTAAT
The DNA here is from genome assembly GCA_936439885.1 of Nowickia ferox. Lineage (NCBI taxonomy): Eukaryota > Metazoa > Arthropoda > Insecta > Diptera > Tachinidae > Nowickia > Nowickia ferox. The sequence continues at coordinate 5,999,933 of OW387028.1, forward strand.
TCAATAGTGTAATTTGTGGATATTCTTTTAGATCTTTTCGGAGTTAATGTGAACTATTACTATTTTAAGGACATACTAGACCATATTCGGATGCCAATTGTTGACGGCTTGGTACCGCAAATCAGCAAATTTTCAGACAAGTTGATGATACCACGCATTTTGCACGTATTTATGCCTATACAAATACTTTTGTCCAATGATTTTTTAATATTTTTGTTACTATTGTTGATATGTTAATTATAAATTACTTTTTTTTATTTTTTGTATAAACATATTTATTAGGACTCTAAGTTTTTTTAATTTCTTCTTCCCAAAAATTTGTCCTTATACGTATGTATGTATATGTAAAAGAATATATATAAATATATATACATAAATATGTACAAAGAAATTCTCGTTCTGTATAATAATTTAATTAATAATTGAAAGTTAACTACATGAAATACCGAAGTATATTTATTTGACATAAAGTCTTTATTTATTTAATTTGAAAATTTTGCTGTCACAGGAAAGGTCAGGCTGGTGCACATTATTTAAAATTTTAGGTACCGATTCACTGCCTTCAACAGCTGTTTTCAGATTGTCTGTTTCAGTTAAGAGAGCTACGTTAAGCGTCAGAGCGTCCTAATAATGACCGTAGTGGTTGTTTGGAAAATTATTATTATTATTAAGTAAAGTTTCTTCTTTGCCTAATATTTCAGGTCAGCATAAGCCTAAGGCGCAGAGACATCCATAACTATATTATTTTTTAACGACATTGAATATTTCCCTAAAAGGCTTAGCCAACTCAATCCATAACCGGTTGGCTCAAGTTTTTCCTTGCGCAAAATTATAGAGCAGATTCTTGGCTAATTTTTGGTGTTCAATTATGAAATCTGCAATTATTTCTTTCTGTCTTCTATTTAATTTATTATTAGTAGTAGAAATATAATGATGGTTTATATTATAGAATTTATTCACTAAAATTTTAGTTTACTTAAATTTTTTTTATGAAATTTAAATTAAATTAAATTAGATTTATCATGATATAAATTATAATAAATTAAAATTTTATAAAGCACTAGCATCTGAGGCTATTGAATTTTGTTAACGGATGACAGTTCATGACAGCTGGACGGTGACGATATAAACGTTCACGCATGTAACGATTTGCCCACAGATTTTCTTATGAGCTCTGTCCCATTCAGTACGTATCTGTCAACGCAACCAACAAATTACTACAACAATTACTAACATATAATTTTATAATTAACAATCATTATTGTTGATATGACAAATTTAAAATTTTCTTGTCAATCAAATTGCTCAACAAAATTACTTGTTAAATTCTATCATAACGGAGTGCGCACATTTAGGACGAACATATTTTTGTGTGTATTCATTGCTTGCGTATTTAATAGGGTATTCAATCGGTTAACCGGTTAATTACTACCCGATTAACCGATCGGTTAATTTAAAATTGGCTTTTTTCGATTAACGGTTAAACCGGATAATTTCAGTCGATTAACCGATTAACCGAGGTAAATTTTCTTTCATATTTTATAGCATTATAACGTTTTTTTGTGTGTTTATTTATTTGTTTCGTCTCATACAAAAGGTAAGGTTTTAGAAATTATTTTTCATACAAAAAAAAAGAAGTATGTACTGAACTTCTTTTAGGTAAAACTTAGGTAAAACTTCAAAATCTGTGGACGTGGCTATAAAAGAGTTAAATAAAGACTATGGTACTCTAATTGAACTAGAGGGAATTATTCAGTTTTCGTTTAATAATTAAATAAAGGCCAATAGTACTGTTACCAACGATTTAATTAAGGATTAGATTTAATCAAATACTAATTCAATTATTTTATAGCTATACTCTGAAATATTTCCTTCTAGCAACCTTGTTTTAAGATACAGTTCAAAATTAGAAATAAACTTTTTTGCAAAATATTCGTCGCTGAGCTCTGCCAGTATAATTGAGATGATGACCCGCCAACAGAAGAAACTTTCGAAAGTAATACAAGAACAAAATTAACCGAAATAATTAAAAGTATTAAGAATAAAAAAATAGGACTCTAATGGCATAATGAAAGATTTAATATGTTTTGAGAAATCTATATTATGGATTGCTTTCGATTTCCCCAACATCTACGATAACTGAAAAGATTTTTCGAATTCAAAATTTATCAAAACTAATTCTCTTAAATCCTGAACATTTAAACCAAATTATTTTTCTGAAAGATTGTGGTAGAAGATCTCTTTAAACTATTGAAGTACTAATATAATGACCTCAAAAACTTGCTAGTTTTTAATAAATACATACTCGTAGTATGTGAATTTTTTGCCAGATTAAGTTTAAGAATTGTGTTTTTTGTTTATTTTACTAATAAACTCAAATTAGTAAATGATTTATTCACATTTATTTATTGAAATTACTTGATTCGTGAAAAACTTTATTAATCGGTTAACCAGTTAATACCTAGGATAACCGATTAAGCCAAAACATCGATTAATTAATCGAGCTAATAAGCGATTAAAGCAAAACCAAAAGCAAAAAATTAATACCCTAGTATTTAAAAACGATTTCCTCTTTAGCTGAGAGGTAATTAAGTTAGTTTATTAGTCTAGAGGTTGGCGGTTCGAGTCCGCCCAAAGACATTTAGTGTTTTTCGCAGACAAGCAAAAAATCGTTTCGAAGGTTGTGATTGTGAATAAAAAAATATTGTTAATATATGTAGCTACGATAATCAAAATTTGTACGGAAATTCAACAATTCGCATTGTCAATGTAAAAATTACTTTAATTGAAATAAAAACGACATTTAAACTTTCATTGCTGTTTACGTTCTTACCATATCTTTTGCAATACGTTTGGCCAGAAAATTGTGATGCTCCAAATAGCTCCCTGTAAACATACTAGGAAATATTTGTTTGTTACTGACATGTAAGTTATTTTTTTTATTTTTTATTTTTGCGGAACATCTCTCTTAATTTGATTTTCATTTCATTAATTTTTTTAACGTTTTTGCTTCAGTTTTTCAATTGCTGCTGATAGTCAATGTTATTCAAATTTTATTCGCCTTATGCCGTGTACACATCTGCCATTTTTTGTATTGTCATTTTCAAAATGTGTACACCGCCGTTCGGAAGTGACAAACGTTGCCACCAGAATACTCGGCATTAGAAATGCTGAAATTCTACTTAAAATAATAATTTACTACCATTTCACACATTCCCTTAGAATTATTTCGAGTACTGCAGGACATGCTGGTAACTTGCAATCATAAATAATAACATGAAGTATTAAGAGGAACCTGTATCCATCTATTTGTTTTCTTTTTCTCTCTTTTGCTGTATATCTAAAAAAATTTGATAAAAGTAGCTTTTAAAATAGAAAGCGGTCTAGTTAATTTCTACTGGAGATTTTTGTACAACATCGTGTAGTAAAATAATAGTTGTGTTCCAGTACACAAAAGATTTTACGAATTTATACTGAACTATATTGCATTTTACTAAATTGCGTTCGTTTACTTATAATTCTTTAATGAGAACACAAATGAAGAGAGTGAAGTGACAGTTGTTGACTGAGTATTTTGAAAATTTTTAATGCAGAAATTTTTCGTAGTAAAGTTTAGTGAGATAAAAACATATGATTAAAAATGTAAACAAACGGGAAGTAAGCAAACGAAAAATTTTAAAATTTTAGAAAATTGTAAATGAAAATTGCAAAGGTCATTAAAAATATAATTTATAAAGTTTGGTAATAATAACTTTTAATATACATATTTTGTAATTTAATTTATTAATTCTTTTGTTTTGTGGATGACTGTATAGTATGTTTCCACCGATTTTAAATCAAGTAGGTTTAAGTAAATCACTTCAAAGTGTTTCCAACCAGCTTGTGTGAGATTTGTTGTCGGCGCAGCAGCTGTAATGAGAACTTTATTCACCTGAATCTGACATTTCAAATATTTAGATTAAATAGTATTCCTTTATGTAATTTCTTCAAAATTGGCAATCACTGTTGATGGATGACCCAGGAATGGAGCTTGTAATTTTAAAAACAACGCAGGGTTGCATAGATAAATCCAGTTCGAAAAATAGTATTTTCGCAATGATTTAAAATAAATCAACTACTTTGAGATGATTTATCTATAAGCAAAATGTATTGTAAATCATATATAAATTAACATGTTTTGTTCAAATTACCATGATTCGTTTAAATCATGCCGCTGGAAACATACTATTAATTCTTCAGAGTTGTAAAACTGTAAAGTATCTGGTTACTTATTACTGCACTTGTGTTTAAGGTAGTCAGCAACATTAAGAAATAGTCATGCAATTTTTGATAAATTTAAGCAACAAAAAATCAGAAAGAAATTAAATTCAAATATTACATAAGTCCATAAGACTTGCATAGTGTAAATATGGACTAAAAGAAATTACAAGTTTATTCATACGCCGAGTACACACTAGTGGCAACGTTTGTCATTTCCCATATTTTTCGTTCTGTGGCATTGCTTTCCATATAAAAACATGATGCGTACGGCGTTGGATACATTTTAAAAATGACACCACAACATGACAACAGAAGAGTATCAAAAAGAAAATGTTGAATAGTCAAAAGTGCATATATTTTTCCACACTATGTGTAGTTGGATGGAGTCAGCTGTTTCCTGAATTTTACTAATTTTTACTATTTTTCTGTTCGAGTACTTTTTTCGGCCACAACTCTTTTGGAGAGTAATGCCGAGTACACACTATTGACATTTTTTGACATCACAAGCACAAATGAAAGTGGAAACTAGTGGCAACGTTTGTCATTTCCGATACTTTTCGTTGTGTGCCATTACCACACAAACTGTTTACGCATCTGATGTAGACAGTTCTGATTATAAGTTAGTAGCACTGCAGACACACAAACAAAATGTCAGCGTTTTGACATCTGCTCGCATTGAGTACGTACAGAAAGAATATTAAATGAATGCGGGTATAAAAATTTAAAAGTATGGACAACGAAAAAGAGAGTGGGAAAGCACATGGCGCATGACATGAAGACACAGCTTATTCAATTGTATGGAAGCATCTATGTAGCATTTATAGGGATAGAAGTACAAAGGAAACAGCATGGGTAGAAATTTTGGTGGAACACGAAATTTTTAATCAAATTTGAATGCTGCTTCTGGAATGCAGAGTACGATAGAATCCTTTGGTGGCGCGCATATTAAGCCCTGGTCTTTTCCACCACTTTCTTTGCCATTTTTTTAGATTTTCTTAATTTGATTCTTATTATTGAAAAACATACAGTGGCACTAACCAATTGAATAATTTTCCGATTAGCCATTTATATAAATATTAATTTACAAACAATACGAAAAACAAAGTTTCACAATGATAAAACAAATCGTCGGGTGGTTACTGGTTTGCCTCACAGATATAAAGAATACATTATTGATGCGGCAAACTAGTAACCACCCGACGAAATGACACTAAATATCATTATATCAACATTAGTTCTTGATTTCGTATTGCCATTATTTAGGGATGGGAAATTTTCCTGTCACAATGACACACCAACATTTTGTGTTATCGAAAAACTTGATGGTAACGGTATTGCACACATATGAAAATGACACCACAAAATGACAACACATGAAATGTCAGATGTAAGCTCAGCCTAAGTTTTAAAATTTGTTTCAGTAACTACTCATTTACTGCATTTTCTTACAAAAGTAAACAAACACACCTATTAACTACGTGTATCTACAATTTAGTAAAATACGTGTGTGCGAACGTGTGATTGTATTCATTGAGTAAATGTGCTGCCCTCGCGTTTCATACCAAACATTGAACACAATATACTAAACACAATTTTGCGTTGTTACAAATGATTTTTGTTCCTGCAGGCATTACGAGACAGGCAGACAGACAGATGGAAGGCATGCACGTCGGTATAGCCGTAAAACTACTTACATCTGTAATATAATGCTGGAGTACACAAATGCATAAAAGTATACAAATGTATGTATGTATATACATATACTTAAATATTTCTTTTTTGTCAAGCTGACACCCATAGTACTTAAGACTTGTTGACATATTACCAATATGTCAGCTTAAAGTGGAATTATTCTGACACAATAAAAATATTTATTTTTCCTTCCAGCATTTATGACAGATACATATGTACGTACATATCTTATAATTTTCATAGTATTCGCATAAGGGGAAGTAAAACTCGCCAAAGAGTATTTGAGCTTTAAGCTAAAATTTGCAAGAAATTTTAAAGAAAATCCGGAATTAAGCAACGGGAGCGAAAAAACTGAACACTCGTACAGCGGCTTTTTTTTAGCAAAAAAAAACTAAACTAACTAACTAAAAAGTTATTCTGAGTACACTATATGGCGTTTTGTGACATCGCAATAGTGTGTACCAGTGGTTACATTTGATATTTCCGATATAAAAAAACATAATGTGAACGGTGTTGCACACATTTTGAAAACGACAGCACAAGAAATGCCGTATCTATACTCGGCATTAGTTAAGTTGCAGTTAATCCCAGATTTATACACGCAGGGCTGTTAATCTCCATTTTTAGTTTTAAATGTGTTTAATAGTTTTTTCGCAGCTAATTTTGCGTTCTTGTTTATTACCTGCGTTCGAGAAATCAAAAATTTTAAAATTTTTTTTTAATGAATTGTGATCGCGTACACATAATATATATACATATATGTGACAGCGCATAGAGAAAGGGACTTAAGGGTAAAAAAATCAATTTTCACTTTTATTTATTTTTTTTTGATGTGGACAACATCTGAGCATCGAATGAGACCGATCCCATGCCCCAAAAGTGTTCCCTCCCAGAGATATGCGCGTTTTATGATGTGATGGTACACCAAAGATACACATATTTAAATCTTTAAAATGGCTCTCCTGAAGAAAACCTGTTTTTACCCTTAGGTCCCTTTCTATTTTTCGCGTCACATATGTGTATAAATTGAAACGGGTGTTTTTTTCAGAGATATAGAACTTCGAATTGAAATAAAACACAAGAAAATCGTTTTAATGTCCATCAATTTGGCTTTATTGGAAGGATAATTTTATGCCATTAACGTTTAAATATGATTTCGGGCATGTGACCGCCGCGGCTGGCTCGAATAAAGCCAATTCTACAGGTCCAATTTTCAACCACTTTTTCGAGCATATGGGGCCGTATGTTGGCAATAACGCCACGAATGTTGGCTTCCAAGTCCCCTAACTTTTCTGGTTTGTTGGCGTAGACGAGCGACTTCAGCGGATGCGTATTATCACATAGAGTAAACGTAGTGCGAAAACGATCCATGGTTAACCGAATTAATTGCTCTGATGGACGATTATGTCGACCATAAAATGGACGGAGCTTGCGGTAAACTTCGCGAACTGAACCATTATTTTCGAAATAAATTTGCACGATTTGCAAGCGTTGTTCTTTTGTCAACCTGTTCATGATGAAATGGCAAACCAAACTAAATATTAATCACTTGACAGCTGACAAAATGGCCGCCAGTTAAAAAAGTGATGCCAACTTAAAGTTCTATACCTCAATAAAAAACACCCTTTATATCTGTGGCAATAAGGAAAAAGTGCTTAAGTCATATTTTACTGTTTTGCAGGAGAGCACTTTTAAGCTTTCAAGTCGATTTGCAGAAATTTATTTCTTTTGCAGTTAAATTGGGAAATTCTCTGTTAACCTTTATTTTTTTAAACAAATATCGTTCTACTACTATAAGTAATACATTTAAGTTGAAACATACCAAAGTATAACCTAAATTAAGCTATTATTCCAAATGAGATTAGAAGTTTAAAAAACATAAGTCGCAATTCATAGTGCTATAACTTCCTGAAAAATTACTCAAAATAATTGAGATTTGGACAAATGGTACTTTCAAATATGCAGATTACGGAGGTACGATTAACTCAAAATCAGCTTATCCGGACTTAAGCACTTTTTCCTTTTTGCCACAGATATATTGATTAAAATGTTCAGGAGATGGTTTTTAAAGAAAAAAATACCTTTTAAAACTCAGAAAATTTAAGCTTTGAATATATTGCCTACTATTTACTTCTAATTTTTTCTAAGTACAAACTTTTAAAAACGAAACGTAATATTTTTAATACACTGCCTCCTTTTTAATTCCTATTTTTCTTAATAAGAGAACATTTTAGCAGAAACTTGAAATATTTTTTTTAAACACGCTGCCTCCTTTTCCTTTCTAAGTATGAGATTTTTAGAGAAAATTCGGAATTGTTTTTAATATATTTCTATTCACTTCTCAATGTTCTAAATATATAACATCGTGTTTGTGAAAATATAAGTGGTATTTGTGCTTGCTTTGCGATTTAATTTAGTCGTGTTGGATAATATCAAAAGTGAAAATTTTATATACTTATATATGTATGTAAATACTTTCAAATTGTTGTGGGTGCTTTTATACAATTTTTGGTGAGTATAAGTTTCAGTTAACAGTTTTTGTTAGAAAAAAGCACTAGTTCATGTCACTCGTCACTATGAAATAAGGCCCAATAAAATTAATGAATTTTTTATTAGGCTTTATTTCATTTAATTTGGGATTTATTTCATCTTGAGAATGGTTGGGCTTTATTTCATTTTTTGGGCTTTATTTCACCTTGAGTTTGGTTTTATTTGGCTTTTTAAGTTGGGCTATATATCATTTATATTGGGTGTTTTTTCATAAATTTGGTCTTGGGTTTTATTTAATATTTTGGGTTTTATTTTATTGGGGTTTATTTCATTTCTTATTTGGGGCTTATTTCCTTTGGCCTTATTTCATAGCGCCGTCTCACTCAGTCCATCCGTGCAATGACGAACGTTTTTACCTGCGTTTGTTATTAGTAAATGTTCGTGGACCAACGTTTTTTAATCATTACGGACTAGAGTTTGCTAAAACCGATAAAATTAAAAACCACGATTTCGGTTCAAAATTTACTTAAACCTACAATTTTGCGATTCCAAAGAAAACCTTCTCAAATTTGTGCGCTCCTGACATAAAAATTCCCAAGCCTTTTCTCTGGCTTGTGAATACTATTTTCATAAACCACATCCACCACTTCAAGATTGATTTTGTGAGAAAAATATAACTACAGTGTGTTTCACTTTTCCAATCCAAATTTAATATTCACTGCTGTTTATTCGCAGTACAAGCCACAATATCCGAACCCAATGAAATGTCGAACTCAATTAATTTTTGCCGTAAAAGGTCTTGTATTTTTATTTTTTTTTTTGCAATTACATATTTTAAAACTTCCAAATTGATATTTATATATCGCCTACCTCTTGTACTAATTCACTCATACATTGTTAAACTGTATTTTTGATCATTCGATTTGTTGTAACTCAGACGATGTCTGCTTTCAAAGACATTTAACTTCAATATAATTGATTATGTTATAAATGGAGATTGTGTTATACTTCAAATGGAAATAAGTGAAATTTATTTGATTGCGGTTAAGCGATGTCTATATCCATTTCATTGTTGCTTTAATAATGAATCAGTATACTTCAACCAAATATTTTGAACAGTAACAAACCTCTTATCTTATGCACAGACTTTCAAAAACTAACAATGAAATGCATCGCTTATCCTCCAGTAAATAAATTTCACTTATAATATAATTATGACAATGTTTCGAATAATAAATTTCTTGAATCTTCTAATGGAAAACCTAACAACTCATTGCGTGCTTTGATACAATAGTTTTTACAAATGCGTCTATTAATTTTTGTCCACATTGTAAAGAGCTTTGAAAATTTTTCTCATGAGCTTTGCTTTTTTAAGCACTCATGTTATATACCGCTCTCAAATCATTATTAATAATTGATAAAATAAAAAATTAAAAATGTTAAAATAACAGGAAGTAAAAATCGAAAATCGACGGGTTTCTTGACGGTTTTCGGTTTAGAATATCTGGATTAAAAACAGCGGTTTTGATTTCAGTTAAAACCGAGCAGCAAGCTCTATTACTGACCGTCAATGGATTATTGTGCACAGCATATAGAGAAGCCTGTCAGCTTTTATGCTCGCTGGAAAATCTCACTATGGCAGATGCTGTTGTTTCGTCAACACCCCAACAAATTTAAACACTTTTTGCCGTCATTATATATATCAACATGTTTCTCGTCTAATCCAGCCGATTTGTGGAACAAGTATAAAGAAAACATGACTGATGATATTTTATCATCTCGAATTTCAATTTCAATGTCTGGAAAAATGTTGCAAGAATTAGGAATGCCAGCTGCAAATCCTGCACAAGAAGGATTGACCGAAGAATTTCTACATGAACGGCAATATGATCGAAATTCATTAAGTCAGTCAGTAAGAACAAATGTGCAACTTTTAAACAACCAGCAGAAAAACGCTGTTAATGCAGGTTATGGAGGAATCTTCTAATCTTCTGTCTCGATGCACCTGGTGGAACAGGCAAAATATTTTTTCTTTCCCTCCTTTTGCCTTCGGTTTGCTAACAAAACTAAATTGCACTTGCAGTAGCCTTCTCTGGGATTGCTGCTACCTTATTAGAGGGAGGAAAAACCACTTATTCTGCCCTACAATGGCTCACAAACGAACATTAGAGGCACTTGGCCGAACATTAAGAGACTTGTGAAATAATAAAAAAAAAAAAATCGGAGGGATTATGGTTCTATCGGCCGGAGACTTTCCCCAAACGCTGCCAGTCATTTCAAGTTCAACTGTTGCTAATGAAATTAACTCTTGGTTGAAGTCATCATCTTTATGCAAAGAAGTTAAAACTCTCAAAAAAAAAAAACAGAAAATATGCGAGTTGCTCTTCATAATTATTAATCAGGGTATGTGGTTTCAAATCAATTGTTAAACATTGGCAATAGGAAAATACCGACTGACTCTACCATAAGCCACACAGAAAAAAAACTGCCTAATAGAATCAAGAAGATTTGCTCTATAAAACGCTTTTAGGTTAAAAGATATCCAGCAGAAAAAAACGAAGGTTATTCCGTAGACATTCCTCATTATTTTCATATGGTAAATCTTTTTAATTTTATGAAGAATAAAAACACATAAAATCAAGAAGAAAACTTGTTATGCAAATTTTTTTACTCAATTTTCGTTATTCTCGTTGAAATTTCATAGTGAGCAGGCGTCATAGCGGAGTTTTGCTTACATACATACGATACAAAAAACAACAAAAACTAAAATCATACAAAAAAATATTCGTAGTACATATTGAGTTCGATAAATAAGCTTTATTTGCTTTACTAATATTTTTTACAAAACAAGAAATAACAAAAAGAAACCGCAAATAAAGTTACATTGAGGAATATTCGATATCAGTACCTCAAAAACGAAAAATTGTGAAGTGAGTTCTAACGGCAGATATGCCTATTTTAATATGAGTTCTGAAGCTCAAAAATCTGATGAAAGCCTTTTTCTAACGGCAAAGCCACTTTTCGCCTGCGATAAACTTCGCTTTGTCCAATGCCAACTAGTGATTCGCTAACATTACCGTTGCCTAGTACTTCTTCGTATAAGTCAGCGATATCATCCGCTTCTGGCTCGTGTTCATCATTTAATCAAATTATCACTATAGATAACAGTAGTCAGATACCTAAGGTGAATGTCGGAATGGACAGATATACTACAGTAGTAAAATTGAAGAAAAATGAGACCCATCCAACTTATAACTTGAAATATCTCTTATACCGAAATATAAGACAAGGGGTCAGGATTCTTACAGTACTATAATTGTCATGAATATGTCCACGAAAAAACTTACTGCAAATTACATACAGTTTGTGTTATCTGTGGTGATTTGCATGGTACTGTTAACTGTACAAAGCCAAAAGATGAAGCAGAAAAAAATATAATGTTTGTGGAGGTAATCACACCGCTAACTACAGAGGATGCCCTGTATATTCTTTCGTTAAACAGACTATGGGACAAAAACCTAAATTAGCTCCAGCTCAATCATCAAACGCTCACTCCACCACTTTTCCTATGCCGATGCTGTTAAGACAAATTATATTCCCACACAAAAATGTTCACCACCAATGAATTCAACAAATGCTAACACAAGCTTTAATTTCAGTCGCCTTGAAGCCACTATTGATAATATGGTGCAAACTATACACGACTTTACAACAAATATGACTCACATGATGCAAGAAATGCTGCAAATGCACTGCTTCAAGCATTAGCCAATAAGCCATGAACACTTTAAAAATATGTTTCTGGAACGCAAACGGCATTCGTCAACATAAGAATGAACTTGAGCACTTCCTCATGGAAAATATTGATATAATGTTGGTCTCTGAGACCCATTTAACTTCGAGAAGCCTTATTAATATCAATGGCTACACCTTATATGATTCAAAGGACCCGAGAGGAAGAGCATGAGGTGGATCAGCAACTCTAATAAGGGCAAGACTCAAGCACTATATTCTTGACAATATTTGTGAAGAACATCTACAAGCAACAAATATCTGCATTGAAAATTTATGTACAAATTTCGTGATATCATCAATTTACTACCCTCCTAGATTTTCAATCATTGATGATCAATACGAGAATTTCTACAAATCTGTTGGGCCCTGTTTCGTAGCAGCTGGCGAGTACAGTGCAAAACTTAAGTTCTGGAGTTCGCGTCTTGTTCCACCTAAAGGTCGGACGTGTTGTTTAACATAATTTCAAAAATGGGCTTGGACGTCATTTCGAGTGGGGAGCCCACTTACTGGCCTACAGACATACAAAAAATTCCAGATGTTATAGATTTTGGCGTCATGAAAATATTTCTATAGATTTAATTCCTGTTGATGTTTCTCTAGATGTCTCCTCCGATCACTCTCACACGATCGTTACAATTTGTAGCCCACTAAGAAGTGACTGACCTTACACATATGTGAAGATGATCAATCGTGTTAATTGGCTGGGGTTCAAAAAATATCCCAGTAGTCATTGTACGGAAAAAATTATATGCTAAGAGCACACGATGATACCGAATTTAACATTGCCAATCTTAACAAAAATATTAAACAGGGTGCTGAACATGCACAAAAGAAATTGTTCTACGGATATTGAACGTGTCTTATGTGAAAAAGAAGAGCTAGAAGGCAATGGCAACAGCACATTTAACTCCAAAATAAAATCGGATTTAAAGAGTGCAGTAAACGACTCCAAGAGTTGGTTGCATCTGAAAAAACTGCATCTCTTAAAAATTATCTGGAAAACCTCGATGTCTCACCAGCATCTAATTACTCTTTGTGGCACGCTACGAGAAAGCTTAAAATACCCGTTGAGTTTAAACAACTTCTGCGCACATCTACCGGAGGTTGGGCAAGAAGCAATACTGAGAAAGGTTAAATATTTGATGAGCATTTAAACATCCAAACACATGTACTGGTGTTGTTGATTTGCCGAGTTTAGTTGCTCTACCCTCTCGACCCATACAATTTAAGACGCGCAATGTACAAAAATTAATTGCTGAACTAACCCGAAGAAAGTACCAGGTCTTGACGAAATTAGTAATCACATGCTGAGGAAGTTGCCTCGTATTGCAATTAGATTCCTCTTATTAATTTTTAATGTCATTTACGTTTGGAGTATTATCCACATAGCCAGAAGCTTGCCAAAGTCAAAATTATTCCAAAGCCGGGCAAAGATCTTACCAAGGCTGAATCATACAGGCCAATAAGTTTACTGTCAACAATGTCAAAGCTCTTCGAAAAGCTACTCATGACAAAATTCTCCCCTATTCTAATTGGTAGTGAATGCATCCCAGATCATCAGTTTGGTTTTAGAAGTCAGCATAGCACGAGAGGGATAGCGGATGGACATTGATTTCAATAAATTCCCTTGAAGTTACTATAAACAAGGCGTCCATAATAAGAGGATCGAGCTTTATCCCTCTTCCAAAAAATATTGCAGTGAAATGTGCATGCATAAATGTCGAGAACAATGATATTTATTGCTTTAAATGATGTCTCATTGCGGCTTTGTAAACAACTAGTACTTTAGATCGAAGACAACGGAAAAACTATAGAAACTATAATATAACAAACATTTCTGATGAGAATATGAATTTAGGAGCAATTGTGTTAACTTTTGAAGGCCTAGAGAGAAAATTATTTATATAGACATTATTTTGATGAAGATTCGGCGAATATATTTATCAAAAAAATTGTTGAAGATTGTACAGATATTTATTTAATTTATTTACTTAAAGTTAAGAAAATGTTCATAACCCCAATAGAAATAGCTCAAAAAATTGTCGTATATGTAAGAAAATATTAAATAATGATAAAGTTAGAGATCATTGACATCTTACGGGTAATTATCGTGGGGCAACTCATAGCGAATGTAATTTGAATTATAAAACACCTCAGTTTATACCGGTTATCTTGCATAATCTTTCCGCATATGATATACACCCATTTTCCAAAGAACTTTCTTCTATAAAATATTCTACAATAAAAGTGATTCCCCAGAACACAGAGAGTTATATTTCTCTTTCAATTTTCATCAGGTTAGATGAAAAATATGGATTCGAAATAAGATTTATAGACTCGTTTAGATTTATGGCTTCGAGTTTAGATACGTTAGCGAAAAATCTTGATAGCAATGATTTCAATACTATTCGGTCATGTTTCGTTGATGAAGCTCATTTCAACCTGATTAGAAGAAAGGGTGTATTTCCGTACTCTTACATGGATTCCATGACTAAGTTTAAGGAAATTAAACTCCCTAGTAGAGAAGAGTTCTTCAATATTCTAACGAATGAAGAATGTGATGTAGTCCAGTATGAACATGCTCAAAAAATATGGAGAGAATTTAACTGTAAAACAATCTTTGACTATACTAAACTCTACTTAAAGACAGGCGTTCTTCTAACCGACGTGTTTGAAAATTTTGGAAACATTTGTAGAGATATATACGATTTGGACCCCTGCCAATATTATACAGCACCAGGCTTATCTTGGGATGCAATGTTGAAAACCACAGAAGTTTCTCTGGAACAGTTCACTGATTCCGAAATGTATATGTTTATGCAAAACGGAATTAGAGGTGGACTAGTTCAATGCTCGCAAAGATATTCGAAGGCGAATAACAAATATTTGGAAGATTTTGATGCATAAAACCCATCAGAATTTCTTGTATATTTAGACGCTAACAACTTGTATGGTTGGGCGATGTCGGAATATCTTCCTTGCGGTGAATTTGAGTGGGTATGTGATACTGATTTTGATGTTAAAAAAATTTCTGACACTGCAGAGTATGGGTACATTTTGGAAGTTGATATAGATTATCCCGATTCAGTGCATAATCTACATAATGATTTGCCATTTTGTACCCAAAATAAGGCCCTGGAGGGATCCAAAATCAAAAAATTAGTTGCAGACTTACACTCAAAAAAAAATTACACTATAGAGTTTTAAAACAAGCCATTTCAAATGGCCTCATCTTAAAACAAATCCATAGAATACTCAGATTTAAGCAATCCCCATGGCCAGTGTTGTCAGATATGGCGATATCTCGCCAAATGTGGCGACGAAAATTAGTTTTTGGCGATGAAAATTTTGAAATGGCGATTGGCGATTTACTTGGCGATATTTGAACTCCTTGGCGATATTTTTAGCGATATTTTTATGATTTCAATAAAATAGAATAATATTAAAAGTATGCAATTTTTTATAAGGAATTTTTTTATAACATAAAATATTTCGTGCATGAAATTCTAAACGTTGTGACTCTTTTATCACAAACAAAATTTTCTGAAATGCAAGAAGTTTCAAAAATATGGCCCACAAAATCTCATTTGGTGTTTATGAAACACAGTGGAGAAAACTTCTTTTATTAATTAGAAAAACCATTTTGATAATGAAGCACCAAAAAGCCTGCACGAGTTCTCGCCTAGAGTGCTTACCACTTCGAGGATATTATATGTGTACTTAAATACACATTTAAGTAAATCTTACTTCAGTTTTATCACAAGATTTAAATAATAATTTTTATCTTGGTATCCAACTTCAATTTATCCTATTTGGATTTATCTTTTGGAATAAGTTATTTTTAAATATTTTTTATACTCCAGTATTTATATGTCAATTTAAACACTTTTCTTAATTTTTCTTAAGTAATACAATTTTTATGTTTTACGATACCTACTGAATTCAAAATTTTACAATATTTGTAATATAATTACAAAATAAAAAAATATTTTTGTAGCTCAAAAGAAAGAAAGCGAAAGAAAGTTTCTTTCGCTTGCTTATATTGAAAACAAAATAAGAGAATTTGTTTTTTGTTTTAAATGTAAGTAAGAGAAAGAAACTTTCTTGTCGACATCGTGGGCCAGGCCGTTAATGTTTTATTATATTGGCGATATTTGGCGATATTCGACAAGTCATTTGGCGAGAAGACTCAAAATAAATCTGACAACACTGCCCATGGCTTAAAAAATATATTGACTTAAACACATTTCATAGGACAAATGCTAAAAATAATTTTGAAAAAGATTTCTTCAAACTTTTATACAATGCTGTTTATGGGAAGACAATGGAAAACATTGAAAAACGTAGAGACATTAGAATTACGTCATCTTGGGAAACAACAAACAGGAATCATTTAGGTCTAAGAGCATTAATTGCGAAACCAAATTTTAAGCAGTTGACAAAATTTTCTGATGATATGTATGCGGTAGAGTTAGAAAAAATTGAACCACTATATGATAAACCCATATATGTTGGTTTCACAGTACTGGAGTTATCGAAGTGGAGAATGTATGACTTCCATTATGGCTTCATGAAGCCTAAATTTGGAGAGAAAATTTCTCTCAACTATATGGATACTGACTCATTTATTTATTCAATTAAAACTGATGATTTTTACGATGACATCCGTAATGATATTAGTTTGAATTTTGATACGTCAGAATATCCTATAGATAATCAATTTCTTTTGCCGCTACTCAATAAGAAGGTTTTGGGAATGATGAAAGATGTCCATAACAAGTCACTTGTGTTTCTCGGCGTTTTCCGGAAAAATTTTATACAACCATTTTTTTAAGAATAATTTGTTTTAACACACTCATATGTATTATTGCATATGCAAAACTGAACTAACGATTAGTATTTAAATCTAAATAAATAAATATCACAACATTTTTCCTTTACATAGTTTTGTCCTAACTATGACCCATCATGGTCCTTTTATGGGATGAAACTTGTTTTTTGGTAAGGGGTTTTTTAACGGCTCGCGTTAAAAGTTGGATAGTGATAATCATAAGACGTATTGTTTAAAAAAGTATCGCAAATTTCGTATCGTATATATTTAGATATATATTTAAGCTCTGTGACACTTCCTTAAAATCTGTATGAAGTTTCATATCAATCGGACTGGACTGTCCGTTTAGAAACTGCAGAATTATTTAATTTTTTTTAAAGAAATCCCCCACTGTGTGATGGTTTATTTTTGGAGATAAAATAACTCAAAATGATACCCATTGCCAACGACTGGAATGTGATATAGTGTTGTTGCTTATTAATAATCGTAATTTTTTCAAATTTGTTTTACTAAGGTCGGTTGGACCACTTCCTCCACCGCGCGACTTTTTCCTTTAAAGTTATACAGACCCGTTAATCTAGTACAAAAGTTAATTAAACTACGTATCTGGTTTTAATTTTTTTTATTTATTTTATTTATTTTTTTGGTACTTTTTAAAAGACTAACTTTTTAATAGATAACACTGTACAACAGTGGTTTTGATGTTTAAATTAAAATGGCCGATCCTTTTATATTTTTATCTCCATTAGTTTTTCCTTATCAGATCTAGTTTTAAAGATATAGTGACATTTGGCATTTGCATAATTGACACCACTTTTTGTATTATTCTGATAATATTTCGCTAATTTTCCTCCAAACTTAAAAATAAAAAATAAAAATTTAAATTATTTGTTTATGTAAAGCACACTATCTCTGAAACTAGAGGGGCTAGAAAATAATTAAGCCATTTTCGTAATCAGTGTGCACAAATACATAAGGATTACTTATACTCAGCGATGCCAACTATATATAACCCAAACGCGCTATTCCCCTTCACAAAACGCGCTAGAACGCGCTAAGTTACAGCATTGTCAACTATTTATAGCCAAAACGTGCTATTTTCCTACGCGCTAAATTAAATTTTAATAAAAGTTTATGTACGAGTATGTTTATTAGTAAATACAATTGATTTTTTTAGTAGCTCTTTTCAGATTTAATAATATTGTTTCTTCAAAATTATATCCTAAATAACTAAAATCATTTAACACAGAATCAGAATTGTCTTCCAAATAATCGAAATCCTTAGTTTTTATTTTTAACCCTTGTTATAAGTTTGTAGTGTGTGACTGTGGATCTGTATGTCTGTCCGTGTCCACGTACAGACCAAACGGCTGGACAGATTTTGATTTAGTTTTTTCTGTTTGAAAGGTGATCGAGAGCGTTCCTAGCTATGCTTTTTGTACTTCAGCTAGAATAGATGCTTAATGAGTTATATACATTTTTTGGTCACGAGTACTAGTAGATATTTTTAGTTGTGGAACGCATTAAAATGCGTTTTTAATTCTAACGATAGTCAAGGGAATTTTATGAGTTTTGAATACTATAAAATTGTTAAATTTATGCAAAAAAAGTAAAAAAAATATTCAACTGAAATGATGATGACTTTATTCAAAACGCGCTAATTTAGCGCTTTTTTTAGTAAATGCGCTAAGGCGAAAAAAAGCGCGTTTGGATTAGTTAAAACGCGCTAAATTAACATCGTTGCTTATACTGTAAAAAAAAACTGTAATCAAAAAAAATTTAAGGACTAAGCTAAAAACACACGATTTTTAACATCCTTACAGTAACAGTAAGATATCCTGATATATTCATGAATCTACATGAAATTAATTTTTGTATAGATTAATAATCCAGAAAGTATTTTTTAAGTTTGGAGGACAATTCGTGAAATATTAACGGAATAAAAAAAAAGTGGTGTAAATTATTCAAATACTAAATGTCACTATAGCTTTAAAACTAGATCTGATAAGGAAAAACTAATGACGCCATCGTAATCAGGAGATAAAAATACAAAGGGATCGGCCATTTTTATTTAAACATCATAAAAAATCTCTATTTTGTTGTGCAGTGTAATATTTATTCGAAAGTTATTTGTCGATATCAAAAATATAATTAAATATTCTTTAAAATACCTCAAAATTGGATTGGATGCGTATTTCATAGTTGTTTTATAAAAATATTTTTTTTAGCAGAGACAAGGACTTCATGCATTTAAAAAATGTGTTTTAGGTGCCTAAAATATGACATCAGAAACTCAAAATATGCACTAAAAACAATAAAATATGCACATATTTAAAAAAGTTTATTTAATAGAATAGTTTTCAATTTACATACAACTGAATCCTTACTTATATTATAAATGTGAAAGTGAGTTTGTTTGTTACGCTTACACGCCCAAACCACTAAACCGATTTAAAAAGTTCTTTCACTAATAGAAAGCTACATTATGAGCATCAAACATAGTCCATTCTTTTTATCCAGTTTGGAATCGATTTTTTTATATTTGGTATGGATTTTCAAACCGCTAAACCAATTTTTAAAACTCTTTCATTACATTACTAGCGGCAAACATCATCTACTTTTGATCTGGTTCGGAACCGTTTTTTTTGTATTTAGTTCGGATTTTTTCCGAAAAACACATTTTTAGGCTGGTTATGTAAATTTTCGTTTTGGGTTTGACTATTTAAGCAGTTTTTATTCGGCTTTTTAATTTTCTTATCGCCTTTTTGTCGGTTCTTATCGTTTTTTTAACATTACCAGTGAGTACCAATTAACAAAACATTTATAATTTTAAGCTGGTAAGGATATAAAAATAATTTTTTTTCTCAATAGGTGCACATACAACCCTTTTATATTAATTTTTCACATAAGATTAAATATGATATAACGATTTTTTATGCATTATTAACTCCAAACACTAATTTTTTGTGGATATGTTTATATTGCAGTAGAAGAGCCATACGTAAATATAAAAAGAAAAGTTTTGTTATTGATTTATTTTCATAAAAAATTTTATATTTTTTATATTTTCGAAAGTGAGGTCCAACCAATTTGTTCTTAGAAAGCTTTTGTGCATTGAAAAAGGCCTTGTAACGTCTGTGTATGTAATCAGTTCAAATTTAAATGTTGCAACGCATAACAACAGATCTGAAAATTTTTGCATACGACAACCGTGTGAACTGACAATTTGTCGACTGACGATTTTGTCAGATGGCAATAAATTGTAAGATATTTTGACAAATTTAATACAACCGTGTGAACTGACAATCTACCTTTTGCTGGCAATTTTTGATTGCCAGTACATTGTCAGCACATTGCCAGATCTGACATTATTATAAGATCTAAGGCCGGGTTTACATCTCTGTGCCATGTACCGCACGTGCGTAAAAAAGCGTAACCACTAATTAATAATGAAAAACTGTTTGATTCAGACACGTATTTATTAAGTTAAACAGTTTCATACATAACTAATAAACAAATTTTATAGAATCCAACTTAATTGGAAACAGTTTAAATTAATAAATACATGTCCGAATCAAACAGTTTTTCATTATTAATTAGTGGTTACGATTTTTTGGGCACATGGCACACAAGAATTGCCAGATGTAAACTCAGCCTTACAATCCTCTGTACATAGCTTTACGGCCGCTCTAATGCACATACATGCGTTACATGGTTTAGGTTTTTTTTTGTATTCAAGTTGTACTTAATACTTTGGTTAAGGACAGAACAAAAATACAATGTATTCAGCTATTGATTATGAATCGAGCCACTGCTTCCACTGTAAGCTTCATTAACTCTTGGATTAAATACTCAAATACTGGAAGTACCTACGGATTATGTATCGATAATGACAGAAATCATGTAATGTTTCCTCTACTGTTTATACTCGAAAAAATATTTCACATTCCAATGCGTTAGATTTTCATAAAACCAGCAGCTCACTTGTCCTCATCACATTTATTAACCCTTAGAAGCATGTTAGTTAAAAAAAAAATAATTTTTAGGAGTTTCATTCAGT
This sequence comes from Nowickia ferox, assembly GCA_936439885.1. Classification (NCBI taxonomy): domain Eukaryota; kingdom Metazoa; phylum Arthropoda; class Insecta; order Diptera; family Tachinidae; genus Nowickia; species Nowickia ferox. The sequence continues at coordinate 6,021,061 of OW387028.1, forward strand.
CTCACAACTTTTCTAACATCTGCAGAATAATAATACTAATTTGACAAAAAATATCTGTTATTTTCTAAGCAAAAAATAAAACTTAAAAAATAACTTTTATTTTCTGAGGAATAAATAAAAATCAACAAATAACTTTTATTTTCTGAGGAATAAAAAAAACTCAAGAAATAGCTCTTAAAAAGAAATTTTTAAAATAAAGGTTATAACAGTCACGTTCCCTGTTAATTAGGGATCGACCAAATCTCTAATCGAATCTGGATATTTAATTAGGGACACAAATCCATTAAGAGTATATTCCTTCGTACTCCACAGTTCCACTTCTTTCCAAAATCCAACAAAATACGAGTATATCGCATGAACTGCAGTGTGTAAAGAAGAAACTACCAAAATCACTTTCCAAGGCAGCTTATGGGTTAAATTTGTATTTCTTTACCATTGTTATTTTGTTTATATTGTTCCACCTTATAAACTGCATTGGGGTTAAAAGTTAGTCTTTTGTTGTTTGCACTTATTGCTCTACAAGTGGAAATCAAAAAGTAACAGCGGGGAATCTTAACAAGCAACACTGGCCGCATGCAATCCTTTTGATTGTTCGAGTCAATTTATGTTTTATAATTATGAACATATTACGCATTCGTAACTTTTTTTATTGTTTCCAATATAATGCAAGAAGTGTAGTATGTGGCAGGGAATTAAAATATTAACGAATGAAGGGCTTATCTTTCACCCCTGCTCGCGCTTCTACTATGTACTATCAATGAAAGCTGACGGGGAATCTTGCCTTTGAAATAAGATTACAGTGGCTGGAAAAATTAAGCTAACATTGAACATGCATCCTTTATATACATGTAGAGAAAATTTTGAAAGTCAGAAGAGACGAAGTATACATCAATATACTCGTATGTAAGTCACAAAATTTTTAGTTAAGTGATAAACACCCATGTGTATATACATTATTCAATTGATAAAATTGGGATAAGAGATTTTAGAAGTTACTGCTAGAGAAATGTCAATAGCCTTATAGTATGTTTCCACCGACTTTAAATCAAGTAGGTTTAAGTAAATCTCTTCAAAGTGTTTCCACCGAGTTTGTGAGTGATTTGTTGTTCGAATTTTCGTATTCAATTTACGCACGTACTGTATAAGGTGGGCGCAGCAGCTGTAATGTGAATTATATCCACATGAAGTTTAAAGTATGACAGATTCATTGTGCCCCGGCTTTTACATTCAAACAAAAACAACAAACTTGCTAGACCATATTAAAGTAATAAAATTGAAACGTTGCAATATTAAGACATATTTTAAAACGCTATTGTGAACTCCCTAAATGTCAAATTGTATGGAGCAACTCGTTAACACCAAGTTAAATTTCATCACTTATGCCAACATCAAGCCAGTTTTTTGTTATGCATCTTAAGATATCACTTTTGCACTATTGCTCACCGAATAAATTTTTCTCTATCTTTAGTTTTTCTTTAAATAAATATCGAAGAAATAAAATAGACTCGTCAATACTCCTCGATATACTTAACATTCTTTCTTACTCATAAACAATTTATTTAAAGTCTCCGTAAACGTAAAATACTGCTCATGCTTACGCAATTTTCAAGTCCTTATAACTGTTAAGGACGGCTGAGTTCCAATACGTATCAATATAGAATTTCTATATTTTCCTGATGCGGTATTTATGTATATCGTTTACAGCTACAAATTTGCGAAACATTTTAGCCATGAGCATCAGCTTTTAAACTGGTGCGCTGATTTCTTGCCTGCAGCGTTTTTAATATTTGTCAATATTTCAAACAGCGGTGTTATGAAATACTACGCTTTGTTTGTAAACAAAGCAATTTAATGGTGTTGGGGGTGGGGGGCAATGACGTGGCAACATCTTGAATACTTGCTGAAATACCGAGTAATTCATATACAGTATAATACTCAACTTGATGTTTTCTTCAAACATAAATAACTTACTTCTTTTTGATCATTATTTTTGCACGCTCCTTGTGCACAGAAGCTCAATAAAATTTTTGTAATTCAAATATTCATAAGTTGTACCAAAGTAAATTTATATCAAATATATGCAAGTACTCAGGTGATTAATTTTTTTCTCATGTAGTGTTACTGCATGAATGTCAAAAGTTGTTTATAATTTTTGTAAGCCATATTGTTTTGTTCAGGAGTTCTAGCTGAACCTTCATAGTGAACAGACGTCTTAGCGGAGTTTTTTTTTTCATATATATACTAAACAAGCAAAAATCATACAAAAAATATTCGTAATACATACTATTCGTAATACATATGTATTAACTTTGATAAATAAGCAAAGCAAATATTGCTAATATTTTTTGTTTACATAGCAAGAAACAAAAAAACAAAAAAATCAAACAACAAACCGCAAACAAAGTGCCTTTGAGGAATACTCTACATGAGTACCTCAAAAACAAAAAATTGTGAAGTGAGTTCTAACGGCAGAAATGCCTATTTTACTGTCAGTTCTGAAGCTCTTAATGTTAACAATAAAAATAAAAAATTTGATGATAGTCTTTTTCTAACGGCAAAGCCACTTTTTCGTAAGCGATCAACTTGGCTTTGTCCAATGCCAAAAAGTGATTCGTTAACATTACAATTGCCTAGTACTTCTTCATATAAGTCAGCGATATCATCCCCTTCGGACTCGTGTACATCACATAACAAAGTTATCACTACAGTTAACAGATATATAACTGTGGTAAAGCGTGGGCGAAGCCCAAAATCTTCAAAAATTTCATCTGCTCCAAAGATATCTAGAGATAACAGCGCATCATCTAATAATCGTCAAAATCGTTTTTCATTATTGCAAGACAATAACGATAAGCCCGCTGCATCATCGCAAAGTCTTTTAAGCCACCACCTATCTATCTGAGAGAAAAAAATTCTAACGCGCTTCTAAAAAAATTATTGTCGGCCATTGGTGAATGTACTTTTCACATTATTCCAATTAAACGAGGTAATATTGATGAAACTAAGATCCAAATATATGATGAAAAAGATTTCCGAAAAATTATTAGTGAATTAAAAAAAAAACAAAACAAATTTTTACACCTATCAACTTAAAAGTGCTAAAGGCCTATAAATAGTATTACAGGGCATAGATTCATATGTTGACCACGAAGAAGTAAAATGTGCTCGAGAAAGGATTTAAGTAAAAAATGTTACTAATATAATTAACAGAGAAAATGTCCCCCAAACCCCTATTTCGGGTCGAACTGGAGCCGAATGACATACAATTGAAAAAAAATGAAACCCATCCAATTTATAGCGTAAAGTTTCTCTTACACCGAAAAATCACAGTTGAAGAGCCTCGTAAGCGTTCAGTCCAGTACAGTGCCACAATTGCCAAGAATATGGCTACTTAGAAACTTACTTCAAATTACCTACAGTTTGTGTTATCTGCGGTGAATTGCACGGTTATGCTGGCTGTACGAAGCCAAAAGATCAAGCTGAAAAAAATGTAGTAATTGTGGTGGTAATCACACTGCTAACTACAGAGGATGCCCTTTATATTCTTTCGTTAAACAGACTATGGGACAAAAACCTAAACTAGCTCCAGCTCAATCAGCAAACGTTTTCTCCGCCAATTTTCCTCCAATGAGCCAACCAAGTACTTCACGTGTATCATATGCCGGTGCAGTTAAGACAAATTCTTTTCCCACTCAGTAAGTGCCCCCACCAAGTAATTCAACAAATGCTAACACAAATTTTAATTTCAGTCGCCTTGAAGCCACTATTGATAATGTGGTGCAAACTATAAACAATTTTACTACAAATATGACTCACATGATGCAAAAAATGCTGCGAATGCAGAATACTCTGCTTCAAACATTAATTAACAAGCCATGAACACGTTAGAAATATGTTTCTGGAACGCAAACGGCATTCGCAAACACAAAAATTAGCTCGAGCACTTCCTTTCGGGGAAAAATATTGATGTAATGTTGGTTTCTGAGACTCATTTGACTTCGAGAAGCCTTTTGAAAATAAATGGCTACACCTTATATGATACTAAGGACCCGAGAGGAAGAGCATGCGGTGGATCAGCAATTTTAATAAAGTCAAGACTCAAGCACTATATTGTTGATAACATCTGTGTAGAACATTTAAAAGCAACTAATATTTGTGTTGAAAATTTTTGTACAAATTTCGTTATATCATCAATTTACTCCCCTCCAAGATTTTCTATCACTGAGGATCAATACGATGATTTGTACAAATCTCTTGGGCCTTGTTTCGTAGCAGCTGGAGACTACAATGCAAAGCATACGTTCTGGGGTTCACACCTTATTGCATCTAGAGGAAGAGCATTGTTCAACACAATTTCAAAAATGGGCTTGGAAGTCATTTCGAGTGGGGAGCCCACTTACTGGCCTACAGACATACAAAAAATTTCGATTGTTATAGATTTTGGAGTCATGAAAAATTATTCTAGGGACTTTCTTCATGTCGAAGCTTCCCTATATCTCTCCTCCAATCACTCTCCCACTATCGTTACAATTTGTAGCCCACTAAGAAGTGTTTTACCTCACCCATATGAGAAGATGATCAATCGTGTTAATTGGCAGAGATTCAAAAAATATCTTAGTAGTCATTGCACGGAAAACATTAAACGCTAAGAGCACACGATGATATTGAATCTTAACGAAAATGTTAAACAGGCTGCTAAGCATGTCACTACCTCCCACAAGCAGACTGGGTTTAATAGAATTTATTCTACGGATATTGAACGTCTCGTGTGTGAAAAAAGAAGAGCTAGAAGGGAATGGCAACAACACAGATCACCACAACATAAAATCAGGTCTAAAGAAAGCACTAAACAACTCCAAGAGTTTCTTGCATCTGAAAAAACTGCATCTCTTAAAACTTATCTGGAAAACCTCGATGTCACACCAGCATCTAATTACTCTTTATGGCGCGCTGCGAAAAAAACTTAAAACACCCGTTGAGTTTAAACCACGTCTGCGCACTTCTATCGGAGGTTGGGCAAGAAGTGATACCGAAAAAGGTAACTTGTTGCAAAGCATTCAAATCCGTATTTACCCCAAACACATGTAACTGTGCTGTGATTTACAGAGTGTAATTGCTCTACCCCCTCGACCCATAACGCTTAAGATGCGTGAATTACTGAAACTAATTACTAAACTCAACTCGAAGAGAACTTCAGGTATTGATGAAATTAGTAATCAGATGTTGATGAAGTTGCCTCGTATTGCAATTAGAATACTGTTATTCATTTTTAATGTTATTTTACGACTGGAGTATTATCCACACCACTGGAAGCTTGTCAAGGTCAAAATGATTCCAAAGTTGGGCAAAGATCTTACCAAGGCTGAGTCGTACAGGCCAATAAGTTTACTGTCAACAATGTAAAAGCTCTTCGAAAAGCTACTCAGGATAAAATTGTCCCCAATTCTAACTGATAATGCGTGCATAACGGATCATCAATTTGGTTTTAGAAGTCAGCATAGCACCATTGAACAAACGCATAAATTGATTCAATTTATAAGAAGAACATTTGAAGAGAAGAAATATTGTTCTGCCCTCATTATTGATGTTTCTCAAGCATTTGAAAAAGTGTGGCATGAAGACCCAATTTTAAAATTGAAGACATATCTACCAATAAACATTCTTAATCTTTTACAAAGTTATATTTTTGTCCGGAAGTTCACTGTTGTTGAAGGAGTCTTCATGAGTGTGTCCGAATCAATATCATCCGGTGTGCCACAGGGGAGTATACTGGGGCCAGTTTTGTATTTAATTTATAATTGTGATATGCCTGTGAGCAGTAACATCCACACATCTACATTTGCCGATGATACAACCTGCCTTAGTATGCACGAAAACTCTCACGAGGCATCTCGATATCTTCACAAAAAAATATTACCCAGCTGGAACTATGGCTAAACTTATGGAGAATTAAAGTTAACGAATAGAAGTGTGCTCAGATAACATTTACCCTACGAAGAGATACTTGTTCCCCAATTCGAAACAACAATTAATTTGTTCCTCAGCATTCATATGTAAAATACCGTGGTATACAACTTGATCAACGGCTTACATGGAAACACCATATTGACTCAAAGCTAACACAAATGAAACTTAAATTAACTCAGATACATTGGCTGATTGGTAGAAATTCAACACTTAGTTTAGATTGTAAACTTTTAATATACAAGTCGCTTTTGAAACCCATATGGTGCTACGGAATACAGCTTTGGGACACTGCTTCAGCTTACAATATAGAGAGAATCCAACGAAGGCAAAACAAGATTTTAAGACTAATAACATCGCTCCATGGTACATCAAAAATTCAAATTTACATCGTGATTTAAATATGCCACTAGTGACTGAATAAATTAAAAAATACGAAGGCAAATACTTAACAAAACTCGAGTCTCATCCTAATCCACTTGCTCGTAACATTTTGAATTTTACTGGACACATCCGCTTAAAAAAGAGGAAGATGAAACAGCTTGAAAATACTTTTGTGCTTAATACGATATTTATGTATTATTGATTACTATCGCTAAGTTTATGCCTGACACTGGTTGGGCCTAATTATTATATCTAGATTTAAGATTTGATTACTTATTGTTAGTTCATTTTTTGAAGATACAATAAATACATATAAGCATGAAAAAAATATTGTTTTGTTTTGCTTGTTTTCGAATGAAAGGTATGTGAAAGAGGTTAAGTAAATTTTTACTTAAAAAAGATGTTACAAAACATTTAGAAATAATTATGTTTAATTATTAAAATACATATGTATCTTTTATTATACTTATTTCACGTATAAAAGGTTTATCAATTAATAAATTTACTTTGGTTTTGTCTATCCATACATTTCCTTTTTGTTGTATGCAGATCTGGGACTGTTGCATTAAATATGCAAATGCATTGACCATTTTCCCACACTAAACCAAATCGATGCAAATGCAAATTTATTACCTTAGCACAACTTTGATAATTATAGTGCACTTTTTTTCATTAAACTAAAATCTCTTCTAAGTAATGCATGAATATTGAATTGTTACTTTCAGTGCTCTATTTTTTGTACTAAAGTAAAATCTCCTCAAAGTAATGCATTAATATTCCAGTAGCACCAAAACAATAAAATAAACGAAAACCTAAGCTCTGATATTTTGTCAATTGCACGGTAATGAAACTTATTATTATGGTATGGTAAAATTATACAAGGTACCTGCACGACTACAACAAAATTGCAACACCAAAAAACACACACATTAAGTTGGTAGAAACAAACCAATAATTGTCGGAAATTGTTTTTCAAAATAATGATCACATGGTAACAAAAGTACAATTGCAGACGCGGTATTCATGCATGATTATAGTCATTCAGTGTTGCCAATATGTGTGTAATACACAGTGTGTAATTTCTACTCTCATGTGGTGGCCATGTAATGATTATTGTATATTCTGTGAGTAATTATACTTTGGGTTCAGTTTTTATTTATTTTTGTTTTAACTTTAACCAACACAAAAATATGTAGTAATTTTCTTTAATTGGAGACACAGCCATGTGCAAATTCATTGTCAACACTGTAATCATTTTATTCACACACACTAACATTCTTGCAGTTTGTAAACAAATTTTGACAACTTTCTGCATTGTATACATTAACAGGCTGGGCTTGGGCATGTACCTTATATAATTTTACCATGCTCAGTCCGATTTTGTCCGGACAAAACGAGCATAACGAAGTGCCCTCGGGCGGCTTTTTGCTTATCTTAGATTTAAACCAACTCAAGCAGAAAATGTTCTCAGAAAATTTGTTCTCTTCTTCTCTCTCTCTCTCTCTCTCACAGAGAAACTTAAAACCCAATATAAAAAAAATTTTCTCCGGACCAAAATTTTGTTCCGAAACAATGGATGAATCCATCTTTATAAACCAAGAACGCTGTGTAAGGAATGTGTTTTGATCGAAATTTTTTTTGTAGGATACGTGAAGCCTTCCGTGTTCAGAGACAAACCAGAAAAAGTATGCCAAAATTTGAGCTCATGGATGGACTTTATGCGGCGTAGACGCGGGCAGCTAAGTGTATGTGACAGGCATTCATTTATGGCCTCAAATAAATATTTAATTTACTTTAGCAAATTTGCTATTTATTTTAAGTTTTCAAAACACAAACATTTAAAAAATCACCCTTTACATCAATTAATTATTTCATATTTAAGTTTGGTTCATATCTGTCAACAATGAACAATGAATAATTTTATAGTAGGAAAATTAAATTTAAGTGTTTGGAATTGAAAATATGACGTTTTCAATTATTGCAAATAGTTTGGGCAAATGTCCTAATGAAAAGCAACATACTTACATACATACTTGTATGATTTGGTAATATAAATGTATTGAAATTTTAAATGAAAAACGTTATTGCGACACTTTTTGCCATCACTGTAGAAAGTTTAATTTTGGGGTTGAAAAGCCAAAGCAGAATTCGTACTTGAGATAAAACATATTCTTCTTTATACGAAATAAATTTTATTCATTTGATGTGTGGCCGTCCGTCGTCTTGCGTGTAGTAGCAGGCAGTTTGTTGAAATGACTAGCCACAATATGACACATGCATACATAAGTGTATGTATTTAATAATCCCAACTAGAGATGGGCGCGTGTTCTGTTTTTTTCGTGATACGAGTACGCACAATTCAAAACGAAGTGTTCGTGATGAAAAATCTGCTTTCGTGCGTGGTTGTTTCGTGTTGAGCAAAATTGACGCCAAAAACACGAAACGATTTTAGGTGTAAAATATGTATGAATGAATTTCCAGTAAAACAAAAATTTAATATTTTTTATCGTCAAACACCATCAAATTTTTTGTTATTGTATGGGCCTCTTAAGCTTAAAGTTCTGTACGTAACCCGATGGTATCAGCTCTTGAAAATATTGATTATTTTTTGTAATTTTCAATACCACACCAATTAAATATACCCACACTCAGGGAAAAGTTGCAACTTAAAAATAAGAACGTGTCATATTAATTCAATAATTTTCACTATAATAGAAAATATATATTAAAATACCTAAAAATAAATGAAATTAAAAAATAAATACTATAAATTAATATTTTTTCATATTGAAATAAGAAAGTTCAACATGACTAGACTTTCGTTAATGTTTCTTATTAATTCAATATGGTTTTTATTGATTTTAAGCTGTTTTTTCTCTGGGTGCACAGAAAAAATTATGATAAGCTTTTGTTTTAACAAACATCTATTTGGAACTGTTTTTAAGTTTTATTATTCTTTTTATTTGGTTTGATGAATATATTGTTACATTTTTGCACTTTAAAAACACTCTTCCGTGGACTCGAAGATTTGCAAATGAATAAAAGAATGATACTTTATTTACTAATAACACGCATAGCAATAAAATCAAGAGCTTATATACACAGACATATTACTTAAATATACCACAACTGGTTACCACTACGTCTACTCCGCTGTTGTATACACACGTCACACACCACTGACTGTACTGTTATTTTAGCAAAACCCTTTCTCGGCTATTTGTCACCCACAAGACTTATTCTGCTAATGCTCACTGTTTATACAACACTTAAGACTCACTGTCTTTACTTACTTCACCTAATCGTTATTATCGACCGCACGATGTCTTTACTTTCACCGATTTTGACTCCACTATTATTTGATTCACATTGACTGCCTCTCAGACAGGGTACCTCATTTATACTACAGGGATTGACTCAAGAATGTTTGAGGTGGCTATAAATGGCGTAATGAAGTGTGTGCACTTAGTAAAGCCAAATGGAAGAAACTACGGCATTCGACACGATTCGAAATTTAAAAATATTTCCGCATAAACTCTATTAAAATAGTTCGTAATTTCGTTCGATAACGAGCGCCGTAATTTTCCTCCTGTATTACTGCATAAAGATGTTACTGCTATGCACGTTACCATCTGTGTCGTCGTTTACTGTTGATATCCAAGTGATCAAACAGTCTTCTAATACAATCTGGAAAATTCATGTTACGGTTTCGAGGCATTTGTAAATAATTCTATTGACCGTTATTTTGAATTTCAGAGTTACTGTGTACCGACTTTTATATTGGTAATACTGTGTGTTACTAGTAATACAGAGTTGTTACCATGTGTGTTTACACTTTTATGTGTACGTGTGTACGTTTGGTTCTTTAGCGTAATACTTCTAGATAGTTATTTTTATTTATAAAAATATTTAAATTAGCGCTGTTCGAATATTTTTGCGTAGCAATACGAGTTGAATGAATTATTTTAATAAAGAAAAAAAATGTTTTTTTTTATTTTATTACATTTCAACGAAATTTGGTATTTATTTTTGCGAATTCTGTGGTAGGTCCTATATCAGTAAAAATATTACTAGATTCTTTGAATCTGGTAATTGAATACAAAATGAAATTTTTTCACTTCTGGATTAATCTTAGGCAAGCACCACATAAAATTATTGAGAGCAAATCTTGATAATTTACTTTTTATCGTTACTAAAGGCCATGACTCACTATCATACAAAGTCGTGCGATCTACGAAAAAATACAACCCTGGTGTGATGAATTGTTATTGTCTTTTGAAAATTTTCATAAACTCCATCATACCAGGGTTGTATTTTTTCGTAGATCGCACGACTTTGTATGATAGTGTATCACGGCCTTAACTAAACAAAAATATGAAGGTATTTGGATATAAAAAATATTTTTTGTTATTCAATTTAATTTCGTGCGTGTTGTGTAGTAACGTGTGAAGACAATTTTTTGCGTGTGTGTTTCGTATGTGTTGGAATTCGTGGTATTCGTGTTCGTGTCGTAATGGAAAAATTCGACACGCGAACATCTCTCATTTCGATGCCATTTTTATATAGAATGATTATTTTTCCCACAAAGCAAACACATTATTAATACCTACTACCTTTCTGTGAAAGAGGAAAGTTCTTGTTCATGACAACAACCATAAAAATTTCTTATAATCTCTAGAAAAATCTTTAAATTCAAAGAATTGTACAAAAAATAGCTTCAACCTATTGAAAAATATTCAACAAGTTCAAAAAATTGCTGCCGGTAAACGTTTGTCTCCTCATAAGGAAATCGATGTTTTTCGACTAATTGCCAACGCGTACTAAACCATAAATGATGATAACAAGGTCACCTTGAATCACTGACTATAATAATGTTAAATATATGTTTACATGTACACTTTTTGACTTTGTGAGCCGGGCTCCGATTAGCCTAAAACTTTCCAGATTTTTTCTTTATCTCAAAAATAAATAATATTTTCAACTTTAAATATTAAAGCCATTCTTTTTTGCATGCAAATGTCATTTTGCATGGCGCTTACGAGGATTTGGAAATGGCTTTAATTTTTGTTTTTTATACGAAGTTCTCAAGATGAGAATGCAATAGGGTGGAAAATGTTATTTTATACCGTAAAAAAAAGGCAATTTAAAAAAAATGGCACTTAGGTGGTTTAAGAAGAAACGCGACGATATGTAAATAAAAATACAAATTGCACATGCATTTGTACATACACATTTGTCTTGCAAGAAACGTTAAAATTAAACAAAAATACTCGTATGTATTTACTCAAACAACGTCATAGCTCAAAAAAAGAGAGCGCACGCTGTCATGGGACACCAGGTACGAACTTAATTCCTTACGTTTTACTTACCTTTAAAATTTCCCCTTTTTTTAAGTCTTTCCATATTCAGATCTACGTATATTTCGAATTTCATCAAAATCGGATAGATGGTTTCAAAGAATCGGGTTGTACACCTCCCCTCGTGTTCCTATTTTTGAAAAAGAAATTTATAGCCCGTGTCTTCTTTTGGACTTAGATCAATCTTTGTTTTGAATTTCATCAAGAGAGAGGCAGAAATTTCCTCTTACATCCCCTCGTGCTCCTAGTTAAAAAAAACATGTAACCTATGTGTCTTGAAAGACTTAGATCTATCTATGTTCTAAATTTAAAAAAATCTATTCCGTGGCTTAGCCGTTAAAGCGCAACAAACAAACTATAAAACATATTGGAAATTTCCTAAAACGAGGCTATGATTCCCAAAATCCCTGGAGCTTTCCGGCAAATACCGGAAAATTACGGCAACACTGAAAATCTAAAACACACTAACCAGTATTTGCCAGTATTTTTTTTTCATTTTCAAAATATTTTTGTTTTACATGCATGCCGTGCCATAAAGAACTTACGTTCTAAAAACCAGTTTGCCAGAAAACGAGTTTGAAGTTTTCAATTTACACAACTTAACGGAAAAATTAAATATTATTTTTCTCTCAAGAGTTGAGTAAACAAAAGATTTGTATGGAATTTTTGCACAATGTAACTCAAAAATTCCATTTTTTTTTAAATAACATGGGTTTGTATCAAAAACTACCAACTGAATGAGTTCGGTCCAAGTCTAGTTATGAAGTTCTTTGAGTAAATGATCGATATATATATATGTATGTATTTAAATATAAAAAATTATTATTTGATACCTATACAATTTGATTTCGCGGATGTTGTGTCGTATCCAGTGTGACCAGATCCTATAAATTTTTGCAGCTAAATTCACTTTTAAAAAAGTTAAAAAATTCCAAAAAATAAAACTGTTCTGCAAAAAAAATTTGTTTTCAATAAAAATATATGTTTTATATAAATATTCGTGCCCTATACTCAAATCCGTTTTAATTTTTTGTCCATGATGTACAGATTTTATTTAATGGGCGTGGCTAATATTAACCCATAAACAAGGCGGTCACGTTAAGTTCTTTCAATATAACTCGATAACGGTTTGTTCGATTTTAATAAATTAAACACTTTAAGATGCAACATATAAGATAATTTTATCTTTAAATCAACTTTAGATAGTATTTTGATTTTCAACGGTGTCGGAGTTATTCAGAAATTAGTAGCAAAAAAAAAAAAATATTTTTTATGCAAAAATTATTTATTTTTATTTGTTTTTAAAACTTTATCAAAAATTAAAACCGTAAGTATTAAACATTTTTGTTACATTTCGGAAAGCTAGAATAAAAAAAGCTATAACTAAGGAAAAATCTGTACAAAAATGTTGATTTCATACACATTTAAAGCAGATATCCCACCTTGTGTAATAATTTATCCGTAACACACTTGCATCTTGTGGTTCAATTGCAAAGCAATATCAAGTAAAGGAATTATTTGTTATGGTTCCTGGAATTAAAAAAAATTAGTTTTAATAGGATACATATATCCAATGGCTCGTAAAGCAGTGTGGCTACATAATGGATATTAGTTCATGTAGTAATTATGAAAGAGAGGAATGAAAACATGAAATTTTTTTAATATATGTACCGATTTAAAAGAAGTGGCTATGTTATGAGGGTATACAAAATATTGTTGCTTTTTTGTGAATTGGTCCTTAAGATCACATGCGATTCTGGGAAACACAAAAACTGTAAATAAGCCTTTAGTTGACAGCCAAAAAATATTTTTGCCAGCACTGTGCATCAAATAACGCTTAATAAACGATTCGGTGTAAGCTATGAAATCGAAGCAAGGCATAGTTGTGGGTCTCCAAATATGAGAAATCTTTAAAGAAATGCTAAAATCTAAGTTGGTCAATAAAGAGAGAGCAGCATGGGTAGGTTTCGAAAATAAATGTCATAATTTTATTGAAAATAGAAGGGCTCCAAATTACGAAGAACTGGCATAAGAAGTTTTACTTTCATATCAACATTTCAGATGCAACGTACCATTAAAAAAACTTTTTTTTTTTGCTTAACACGACATTTATGTATTATTGATTACTATCACTAAGTTTATGCCTGACACTGGTTGGGCCTAATTATTATATCTAGATTTAAGATATTCAAGAAATTAACTAACAATAAGTATTAAATTATTGTTAGTTCATTTTTTGAAGATACCATAAATAAATATAAGCATGTAAAAAAAATATCATAGAAGCCATAGATTTTTTACTTTTTTCATATTAAATTCGTAATTTATATTCCAATATCAGTTTTTTATTTAAATGAAAATAGCTTAAAAAGCAGACGTGATGGAAACAATGTGAGAACAGATTTGGATTCAACACACAAAATTCCATTAAAATCACATAATGAAGTTCTTGCTCCCGACTCTTTTTTTAGCTTTTTGCAGAACAGTGTAATTAAAGTTAGTGTCATTAATATTCGGTTTTCAGATTCACAATCAATAAAAAGTCGACCAAACAATGGCAACCATTTAAGCTGAAAAATTTCTTGCATTATTTTTTTAGCAATTGAGTACGAATATGAATTCATAAAATATAATCGAAAAAATTATATCAGTAAGTAAAAACTGACCGATTATTTGAAGTACTTCAAATAATGTAGCGTCATTAATATTCGGTTTTGTGATGAGTAAAGAAAAATTCAAGGGAGTATGAACCGTTTTGATTATAATTAGCCCTTGTAAGGATATTTATCTCATTAGAGGACTTCACTTAAATAATTTGACATATTTTGAATTAAAAAAATATACGATCTTTTTTCCGAACATCACTTTAGTTTTCCTACCAGTTGTAACTAAAGTCGAGAATGTGTCACAGACTTTACGGGATGAATTTGTCACTCGAACTTTGATTAAGAATTATATCTACCAATTCGTGAGTAAGATGAACTATTTTGAGATAACAACATGTAAGCTATACCTTACAAAATTTGTATTTTCCTTAAATGAACCAAAACTTTTTTAAAATTACAAATTATTTCTTGAACGTACGGCATTATGTATAATGAAAGCCTGCCATGAGGTTAGCATACGTGTTAAAATTTAATAAGGTCTTAACGAGTTTTGCCATACAATTTTACAAACTCGTTAAAATCTACTTAAATTTCGTCACTTATGCTAACTTTCAGTTTTGCATTATGTATAATACCGAAAAATTATTAAAAGCAAAGCAAAAGTATTAATTCACAGTTGGTTTTTCGAAAACAAGCGTTTTGGTTGATAAGCAACATTTAAAAATTAATTTTTATAACATAATGTAAAGCTTTCGTCTATTCCATGTTTACGTGAAAAGAGCTGGGCTCACTTCCAAAAGCTTAAAACTTAAAGAATTTCTGTTCACACACATGAAAATGATTCAATGTAGCAAAAACGTTAAATTGCTTTGTTATTTTTAAGAACCTATATACATACTCGTATTTATTCATTTTCGAAACACAAGCTGTTCTTATGTTCTCACAAACATCTCACAGATCAAACGTTTTGAAGCTACTGTGGTTGTTATTTTGAACATATCGTTAAATTAAATAGGACATGTTCGTGTTTAATGAAAAATATGTACTTTGTATATTGTTCCAATATTAATATGAAATATGAAAAGGGTTTCAAATTGTTATTTAGTACCTATATCAATTTATAAATTTTTAAATAAATGAATCATTATTCGTATTACAAATACATCATCAAATGGGTTACTCGTGAAAATTACTAATATACCGAAAATTTCGTAAATTATATTATTAAAAAGTGTGTAGGTTATATTAAAAAATTTTAGCTAAATTTAGCTGCAGAAATGTTAAAATGGCCAGACTGCACAGAGGAGTATTTTAGCCAAAAAGCAGGCCAAAAAGGCAAAAATGAATTTAAAGAACTCTTAAGAACTAAGTACAAAGCTTGATACACAACAAAATTTTACATCATATTGTAAATTTTGAATACTTTAAGTTGTGAATTGAAGCTCTGAGATACATACTGCTAAAGTCAGGAAAGTGAAGAAAATTACATGAGTTTTTGATTATTTTTTTCCGTTTCAACATATTTATATGACATTTTTTGTGGCTAAACGAATAAAAGTATTACGTTGATTTTTTTTCGCTATTTTTAGTATTAAAACAACAGAAATATCTTAAATATTAATGTTGAAACAATTCGTTTTAAAATTAAAAAAAAAATTATACACGTTTTTTTTGCAAACCAAAAGAAGAAGAAGGTTTTTGAAAGTGAAGGTAGCTGCAATTACAGTTATTTTTTATACCACAAGAAAAAAAGTTTGCGCAAATTAACGTCATTTTTTGTTGGTGATTTTATAGGTAAATTTGAGTAAGAAAACTTTTTGATAGTCATCAGATGCTTTGTTTTGAGGGGAGGGATACCATCCCCTGGTCTTAAAGGCTCCAAAGATTAATTTTCATGATATTAGGACATAAGTAGTACATTTTTTTAAATATCTACATAATTTTCGCAAATAATATTTTTGCCACAGCCAACAAAAGGAACTGCGGACGAAAATGGCATTCTAAGGTCTCTTGGGTCCGCGTTTAAGGTTTTGAACTTTCGCCGATGTTAACAGTTGCATTTGCTAAACAAAAGTATGGGAAAAGTTAAGAAACAAATTTAATTTTTCAGAGGTAGGATTAGTTCTTCTGAGGGAAACTTTTTCCGTTAAGTACGACATTTCTGATTTTCAGGTTTTACCAGCCTATCACTATAAGTGATATTTGTGCCAAGTTTCATTCAACAACTTTTTACAAGCAATATAAACTAAAAAAAATAATTGCCAGTTTTTTATGTATTACTTTCTCAACTCTCTCATACAAAATCAAAAGTTGAGCAACTGGCAGTCTTAGTTGTTCAATTTTTTGAGTCTAAGACCAAAGTTAGAAATTTCGAAATGTATTATTCGAAATCGAATGAGAAAATCTCAAAAGTTAAAAGACTCGCACGTTCTAGAAATAACTTGCTCGTAAGCGAATGCGGGGATTAGACTCCAGGATTTCTAAAGCTAAATGACTGCAGTTACTGTAATACTATACTTAAGGGTAAATGGCCGCATTACTTGACTGTGCTGTGGCCAAAGTTACAAGCCGAATTATGAAAGTAGTCTAAGTCATGTGCATTTTTACTTCGAAATATTAAGTTAATCTGCAAAAAAAAAACTTTAATAAATATTTAATATATATTAAATAAATTCAATAGCCTCTGTTGTGCTACTCTAAATGAAAATGTAGCATAATATCAAAATATTTTTGGATTTGTTTAAATGTAATCTACTAATCGTGCAGTGATATATATGACTAAGGCCACCTTCGTAATTAAGGGCACAATTATGGGCATATGTGCATGTAAGATTGCTTTTTCCTTTTTGTAATACACATATGTACTACATATGTATTTGATGTACGCTTGGTTAAAATAAGAATAAAAAACGCCCATCTTTACTTATATATATTAATTATAATTATATTATTATAATTATGTACACATGTATGTACATATATGTATGTATCAAATATATTACAAAAAGGAAAAAGAAATTTTGCAAATAGATGATCTTGGGATTGAAAATAACAAAATTGTTTATTGATATAAACAAACGAACGTAGGAAAACTTTTGTAAATTTTTTAAATTTTTATAAATTTAAATTATGTGCGTACATACAATATATACAATTTTCTTATAAATATATACATATGTACATGTATCTGCACTTAAGTTTTGTATTTACATACATATTTATTCAATCCCTTTTTTCTAAGACGGTAAAACCCTTAAACAATTTAAACACAGCGTTCATTCATATCATTAAATGTAATACGGCATAAAACATGTCTTGTGTGACCAGCGCACCGAACTGCCGAGTAGAACACTCTGGAGAGCATAAAACACTAAACATTAGTTCCCTATAGTATTTGCAACTGCAGCAATCATCCACATCACATCTGCAACTCGGAGCATTTGTGGGTGGAGCATTTGTTAAGGCACAACTAAAACGATTGTTAACGAAGGTTATTGGTTACCCAGAGTATAATGAATGAATTCATGATTGTTATATTGTTTAATAAAAGTCAAGCAATGTTGTGTATTTCACACAAAACGTAAACCAAGAACAAACAAAAAAAAAACGAAAAACACACAAAACTATATACAATTCATAGTAAATTGAAAAGAAAGAAGGAAGCAACGAACGAAAAGAAAAAGGTGATTAATTCATTTACACCCTCAATACTGTGAAATCGAATAAATTCAACTGTTATTTCGTTTGTTTTTTATACCGTTTTCCACCAATTGTTTAATATCTACATAAGTATGTATGTACTATGTACGTATGTACATATAATACTTCAAACAAACAAATTTACACTTTCTGTAGTAAAAATTATAATACGGCTATTAAAAACAATATGCATTCTAGATGCTCTCAGATGACTTCATGGTTAAATGACAAATTAAATAGCATTACAAACAAAGCAAAAACAATTTAGCAATCTGCAGCGTGAAATTGGTTAAAGCCCTCTTCTTGTTCCCAAGAATTTGGTAACTTATAAATAGCACATAATATATAAATAGGCCTGCATAAACGAGGGTTTTCTTAAAATGACCACGCAAAATCTCTTTTAACACAATCATTAACAATGAAAATGTTGCCAAATGCAGAGCGTTATGTGTTATAAAAATTTCAGATAAGCGCTGTTTTGTCGGAAACTGCATTTTCCACCGCAACCAGAGCAGAGGAGCGAGCATTTGAGCCAAAAAGCAAACCAAAGAGACAAATATTAATTTAAAGAAATCTTAAAAACAAAACAAATTTTATATCACACTACACATGGCAGCAAAATTGAAAAAAGTCTTGTAAAACCTTTATACAATTTTGATGTATTGTGGTTCCAGTAGTACAAATATGATCAAAATTTTAAATTCTAAATTTGTTTAGACGTTTCTCCACATAATTTATAATTTTATATTATATAATTTTTTTATTATATATAATTTATAATTTTTATTCCGAATTTGTAAAATTAAATTTATAAAAATTAGAATTTACATAACCCTTCGTCCATTTACCGTTTCAATCGGTTCCGAAGTTTCGGAATTAGGGTGTTTTTTATTGAGGTATAGAACTATAAGTTGGCATCACTTTTTTAACTGGCGGCCATTTTGTCAGCTGTCAAGTGATTAATATTTAGTTTGGTTTGCCATTTCATCATGAACAGGTTGACAAAAGAACAACGCTTGCAAATCGTGCAAATTTATTTCGAAAATAATGGTTCAGTTCGCGAAGTTTACCGCAAGCTCCGTCCATTTTATGGTCGACATAATCATCCATCAGAGCAATTAATTCGGTTAACCATGGATTGGCCACCAAGATCGTGTGATTTGACACCATTGGATTATTTTCTTTGGGGATATGTGAAGTCGCTCGTCTACGCCAACAAACCAGAAACTTTAGGGGACTTGGAAGCCAACATTCGTGGCGTTATTGCCAACATACGGCCCATATACTCGAAAAAGTGGTTGAAAATTGGACCTGTAGAATTGGCTTTATTCGAGCCAGCCGCGGCGGCCACATGCCCGAAATCATATTTAAACGTTAATGGCATAAAATTATCCTTCCAATAAAGCCAAATTGATGGACATTAAAACGATTTTCTTGTATTTTATTTCAATTCGAAGTTCTATACCTCTAAAAAACACACCCTATAGTTGTAAGAGTATGTAGAGAAAATAAATGTAAATAAAAATAACAGCTGTTCAAGAATAGAGTGTTGCCACACAAGTATTTTTGACCGGCTGAAGTCAAGCTAATAATTAGTGCTTTTTATAGGAATTGTTACAATTTAAGTTTAATATTTGTTAACACACTAATATTCCCAAATTATTAGTACATTAAGAAATTTTGGAGTAAAGGTTCTCTTCCCGGTGGTCTGCATTAGCAGCAGTGTAATGCGCATAGGATCCAGCTAAACCCCTCAATAATCAATTTCAATGTATTTTTAATAAAAAAGTTTTTTACTGAATAAGTAAAATAATAATTTTGGGATTATTAGTGCGTTAACAAATTTTAAACTAAAATTGTAACAATTCCCATAAAAAGCACTAAGCAAATTTTTTGTTTTAAAATATCATGAAAAATCGAAAACGGCAAAAAATTTTCAGATATATTACTTTATCCCAAAGCCACATATAATAGCAATAAAATAAGATATGGATCATAAAAATCCATTCAATGTTTTCGAATTTATTCACATTTAAGTGAATTCACTCCTTTTCACAAAATGTTTGTTTTTTGTTTGATATACATAAAATTTAATAGTAAATGTTCTTCTTTATTCTTCATTAGATAGTAACATCCCAGCAAAAAACTTTGCCTACTAGAATGCAAAAATGTGTATGTACTCTCCAGTCGTAAGTACCCAGCTAAAAAAAATGTATGGAGCACATATGATATGCCACATATGGTTTGGATCCGAAAACTGAGGGTTTTGAGCATATATGATAATATACATTCATACATTTTCATACTTGTATACATACAGTATTTTAAACAGGGAGGTTGTATTTAATAAACATTTGCTTGGAAAAATAATAAAAAACGAACTAAAAGTCATTTCGTTCATTATTTTAAGACAAAAGGTGAATCGATTATTTAAAAAGCATAAAACACATATTCCTACACAACTATAATTTAGGAAATCATATTAAAAACTAATGCAATTATAAAAGAAAATATAATCTGTTTTTATACTAACACTAGTTTTCAATTCAACAAATTCATTATTCGCCATATTGTCATGATCATACCACAAGTGAAATTTATTGCTGGTGGTTAAGCGACGTCTATATGCACTTCATTGTTGCTTTAACAAATCGCCAGTGGACTTCAACCACATATTCTTCTTGCATATATGAATCCATATCTAATACGCTTCCCAAAGTATAATGCTATACATTTGCATACATGAATTCATATATATTCAAATATATTTATATACATTCATACATTAAAAATATATGGACCATGCATATTTTTTTTTAGCTGGGTAGTTACAATTTGACTGAATAACCCATTGTTTTTGTTTGAGAAGTTCAAAAAGTATGCGCTACCCTATGATTTTGGCCTACAAACATCCAAAATTAATAGAATACTGATTGCCTAAAAATATTCAAAACTGAATGGATTATTTTTTGATTATAAATGTGCAAAATTTTTTTAATTACTTTTTCTCTAAAATTATGAAAAAATTTGCAATTTCTTTTAGTAAAAATAAATAGATTTGGGATTATTAAAAATAATAATTTTACAAAGAAAATATGTGAATATATATATATTGAAGAATATGTGAAAATAATAAAATTTTGTAATAAAAATTATAGTAAACCAAAGTTATTTTATTGTTTTCGAAGCTCATTTTCAAGATCAATAAATTTTTATTATTAACTGGAAAGTACTTCAATAAGTACATTCACGTAATGATATAAATAAGTTGTTATTTTATTCATTACAGGACAGTCATTATTAAACGCATAAAATAATTAGATAAATAAGTACCACTCATTACTTTGTATGCCATTAAAAGGAAACTAACCATTAAAAAATAAATCTGAAAAATGTTCGCCGTTTTCGATTCTTCATGATTTTTTTAAAACCAAAAAATTGCTATTTTTAATTAAAAAATATATTTTTGGCTAACATTTTTTAGTATAACTACAAAACTACTCAGCCGATTGAAACGCAATATGTAAACGGATTAATGGTTATGTAAATATCTAATTTTATATTAATAATATCGTACTAACAATTTTTGCGTTATCATTAATTATGTAGAGAAATGTCTAAAAAAATTATAATTTTACTTGAAAATTTAAATAAAAAACTCTCCATCGAATTTAAAATGTAGACCATATTTGTACTACTGTAAGCACAATATATCAAATAAAAGGAGAACTCTGAACCAAACATTTACCTAAATACTGCAAAATGGGATGTAGATATGAAGAAATGTAGGTAATTATACAACTTCGTTATTCAATTTTACGGATTTTTTCGTTAAAGAAAATAATTTTAACAAATAGTTAAATGGAAGAAATATCCACATTTTGACTCTCACTATTTCGTTATTTAGTAGGTGGTAGGGATGCCAATCGGGACTCGTTTGCCAAATCCCGGTATTTCGGGACCCCAAAATTTGTTTAGATTCGGTTATTTTCCGGGACTCTGGGTTTTTGTACATTAAAAGATATATTGTTTTTTATAGGTATGTATATAGTAAACAAAATCGTATTTGAAAGAGGTTCACAAATAAAAGTTAACAACTCAGTTTTATAATTAATTATAATTTTATTATTTTCAAAAAACCTATTTCTAATAACATAGAATTATGTTAAAGAATGCGAATGTTATTAATATTTATGATTTTATTGCTGAATTGATTACAGAATTATTCAGCGAAGTTCTGACACTTTGTTTCAGTATTTGAACAAAATCTTTTAATAATCAAGAAACCTACGAGTATAGTTTATGTACTTATGTATTCACATATTGTGATTCGAATTTATCAACAACTAAACAAAATGCGTTGCTCACGTAAAAAAGTGCGATTATGCATTTTATATAGTTGCAATAGTTGACGTGAATACCTTTATTATTTAATATATTATTATTAAAACTGCTAAAAATATTGCTTATTATCAAAAAACATTGTTTAGAAACATGAATCAAGAAAACAAGAAAACACTCAGCCGTACAAAAAAATTTTCTACTGTGCATCTACGTCAATATAGAATACATACGTCTGTTTGTTGTAAAAAGTTTGTGTGTGAGAGAGAGCACATTACACATGTAATGTAATAAATGTAAGTACTTTGTTTACGATAAAATTCTATGTTTACGTCACAAGCAGAAAATAAAATAACGGACCTGCGCAATACGCAATCTTGTTTTCTTGATTCATGGTTTGGAAACACATTTTCATTGACACAGGAAGAAACAGGAAGAAACAATCAACTATAACAGATCAATATTGTGTTGCCACGGTTACTATCTTCACATGGGGGAAAGTCATGATGAATTTTTTTTTATATAAGAAACAAAACTTAGGCCGGGCTTACATCTGTGTGCCATGTTCCACCACACATGCGTAAAAAAAGCGTAACCACTAATTACTAATGAAAAACTGTTTGATTCGGACACGTATTTTTTAAGTTAAATAGTTTCATAGATAACTAATAGACAATTTTATAGAATCGATCATGATTGGAAACACTTTAAATCAATAAATACATGTCTGAATCAAACAGTTTTTCATTAGTAATTAGTGGTTACGATTTTTTGGGCACCTGGCACACAAAAAATGCCAGATGTAAACTCAGCCTTAGTAAAATATTTCGGAATTGACTGAATCCTGAAAACACCGGGATTAAAAAATTGAAATCCCGGGATTCATGATTCACTGAATCCCGAAAATTGGCATACCTAGTAGGTGGTGAATATTACTAAATTTTAGTTGAATTGAGTAAAAATTCTTATTTGTAATAACTAATTAATGTAGTTAGTTTGAATATTATTTTATTTACTTTGCAGAAAAATTTTAATTTTTTTTATTCATAATGAAGAATTATTACTCACTTTAACTACCATATTTTATTCAATTACTAAGCCCCTGTAGGAACATTTTCTTCCACCATTTCAGAGAATTTTATATAAAAATTGTAAGCAGTAAACTAGTTTACATCAGTTGTGTAGGTAATTTGTTTTTGTTTACTGTTTACAAATTATATAAAATTGTTTTAGTTGAGAAAAGATAATGTAATTAACGATACAAAATTTAATAAAGTAATATTGTATTAAATAATTTAAACAAAAACTATACAAATTACAAGAAAATTTGAAATTTATTATATAAAATGCAAACATGGAAGATTGCTACGAAAAAATTTAATCAAATGATTGTATTTCAAAAAGGGGGCAAAGTGTAACAAAAAGGAGCAGCTTTAGCGCATTTTTAAAAAATTGGCACTAAAAGTGGCAAGAAGGTTAGAAAAGTTGCAAATTGATACTTTAGTGGAACGAACAATCACGTTGTACGCAGCTACAAGAAAATAATGGAAAATAATTTTATTGCATTGTTATTTAACGTATGAAATTTGTTTTATATAGCTAATCAGTATAGCTCTAACCGAGTATCTCTTTTCTCTTTTATAATTTTTTTAAGTTTTTTAAAATAACTAGTTTGTATGTATTTTTATATGCTGATTACGAAAAACCATTGTTATTTTTCTAATGCCTCTAGTATCAGAGAAAAAACTTGCTTTTTTTTTGTTACATTTGTCTATTTATAAGTCATTAATGCAAATATTACGCAAAAATTGTTATATGGAGCAGTCCAGAAAATTTTTGTGTTATTTGTAATACAAAACTATTAGAATATCATCATAACGTATCAAAACGTAGAGGCTAAATTTAAAATCAGCTACGTCGCACATTGGGAAACATATAGTAAAAACACTCGCATTGTAGCTAAACCAAGAGTTACGGGCATTACTTTTTTTCATGATTTTTTGTAATCTACATATATTGAATATATGAAAAACGTATTTTTGAAGATATTAACCTCTTTGATTGAATTAATCTCTTTCCGTATGATCTACAGCCTCACAAATATGACATTAAAAAAAAGAAATTTTAATTTTTTGTAGAAACTATTTTTTATCGTTGCATTGAAATTAAGACGGAGTAGGTATTTATTTTCCGAATGAAATAGGTTTCCGTATTTATAGTAAACACAACCATACCATTATACAATAGTTCAAAATTTGTTCCTAAAATATGTTATTTTTATGGTTTTTTCAATATATTTTTGGATTTTCATTGGAAAAAAACTTTCATAGATTCAAAAAAAAAAAATTATACCTAATTTTCCTGCACCTGTTTGAGATTTTTCGGTATCATTGTGTTGTAGTAATAATAATAAGATAAATATCGTATAACTAATTCATGGCCTAGACTAAGCTTAAAAAGTCAAATCTTTATAAATTACACTTCTAATATAAATTTAAAATGCCAAGTACACACTGTGGCATTTTGTGACATCGCAATAGTTTGTACTAGTGGGAACGTTTGTCATTTCCGATATATTCGTTGTGTAGCTTTGCTTTCCATATAAAAAAAATATCTAATGTAAACGGCGTTGCACACATTTTTAAAATGACACCACAAAATCACAACACAAGAAATGCCAGATGTCTACTCGGCATAAGTGACTTGCAAAACTAAACCGTTTTCTTAAAAAAATAAAAGATACACGACGACTTAAGAGAGTAAGTAAAATTTATTTGTGCGTACCAATGAAATAGTAATATGTATTAATTTTAATCTTAACAAAACGAGTAGTTTGCGAAAAGCTTTTAAAAGAAAAATTCCAAATTTTTTTTGGAAAATGCAGAAGTAATTCAGAAAATTATGTAGCTAGATCTTTTTAGCGGTAATGGCAGTGCAAACTCGGTTAACGCAACCAATAGAAATTTTAGGATGTTGCGAAAACTGAGTTTGTTGCGAAAACCGAGTAAAAAATGTCTATGCCTGTTTTCTACTAAAAAGCCTATTTCAAACTAAATAAAAGGTTTATTAAGGAATCAAATGTTAATTTTTAAAACAAATGTATTTTTTCAATTAAAATAAAGAGGAAAAACAAATATATATTTAAAATAAACAAAAGACACATTCTAATGTATGTAAATTTGTACTGATGGAAAAAGTGTGAAATTTGCGACTATGTTTTTTTCATGACATATTTTTTTAAAAATTAAAGACTTTAATAAATTTAAAAAAATTAATACTGGCCTTGCTTGATCTTTCATAATTCTTAGAATTTTTAGGAAAAACAAACATTGTTAATGGTTTCCTGGAATAATCCTGTTGAGAACGTTTCGTTTGTTGTTGTAAAGTTGGTCATGCAAAGGCAAAAATTCAACTGTGATACTGCATCACAATTTTTATTTTTTGAAAGTAAAAATTGTGAGTTTATGCTCTAAGTCGAAAGCGAAGCAACTGTTCGTGTTCTTTGAACTTATTTTTTTACTTTTGCTGTTGACGACTGCGCAGTTACTTGGAAGCAAAACGAGTTATATTATTTACGAATTGTTTCTTTGATTTTCCTCGTCTATAGCACGAGTTCACTGCAAAACAAAACTGTAAGAACGCAAACACAATAAAATACTTTTCAACATTTGCTGTTTACTTTGAAAGCAGAAGCGAAAGCAAAAGTTATCTTTAAAGCAATATCATATTAATTGAAGCTTTTGCTTCTCTGCTGTCAGTTTTTTGAACACTGGTAATTTATTAAGCTGCCATTAAATATCACTCATACGTATATCTTTAAACGAAAACGGTTGCACACCTCGTTGGATACTGACATACAGATGGAACTGCAACTCAGTACGTATGAGTAATAATGATGTAAATCAAATCGCCAGCTTAAACGAAAAGCTATCCAGCTAGAAAAACTACTTACAAATAAAATTATTTAAACTACGTTGTTTCAAACCCAGAAGCACCACGCAAATATTCTCTTTCATTCCTAGAACAGCGGTATATCAAAATGATTTTTGTACGTTAGCAAAAGATTTCATGCACTAATGTTTATAATTTTAAATTTATTTATAAAAAACTAGTGTAAAAAAACAAAACGAAAGAGAGAAGCTTAACTTTGTTTACAAAGTTGAGTTAATTGAGGTCGTATTTTTTGAAAAGTTGCGTTAACAGGGTCCCAATTGTTGAGAATTTGGGTGTTGCGAACATCGAGGTGTTGCGCGTATCAAGTGCTGCGTTAGCCGAGTCTGCACTGTAATATAATTTTTTTGCATTGTTATTTAACATATGAAATTTGTGTGGGTGTCTTAAGACACCTCCGTTCGATTTTTTAAAGTCATAAGTCGATCCCGCCTTGAATTTCTATTCCGATTTTGAGATTTTTGAAACGTTCAATCTCTTATTTGATTTTTATTAAAATATTAATTTCAACTAATTTTTAAGTGTAGTTATTGCTTAACTAGCCTAAACCTTGTGTGCTTCGTTCTTAGATGAAAAGAAAATTTGTTTATATTAGAAGTGCTACGTTTGTGGTTCAACCTTCTTTATTTTATAGAATACAATTCTATCTCTTATAGAATACAAGTTCCACGAGGACTTCAGTCATGATAAAACGAAAAGCCTATTGCTCTTTCTAGACCATCAGTAATACGCCGTGAGCAGCTCAGCAAGTTCGGTAGACTGGTATTATTTTTGAAGGAAAACAAAAACTTGCCTTTTGTAAGAAACATCACGCCGAATTTTTCTATTCTTAAAATTAAAAAAATTAAAAATTGCCAGCACAAGGTAGATTTCAGTTCACACGGTTGAATCAAATTTGTCAGAAAATCTTACAATTTATTGCTAGACGGCTATATGATAAGAAATTCGTCTGACAAAATCACACGGTTCTCATATGCAAGGATTGTCAGATCTGTTGTTATGCCTTGCCAGACTCAAAGCATTTGTTAGAAATTCTTAAACATCAATCGTTTGTGGTTCTCTGAAATGTAAAAAGTGAAAATATAAATTATTATGGACCATAAAGAAGGAATTGCAATGATTTTGTCTTCATATATACGATTATAATTTTTTTTTTAAATCAAGGGTGTGCAATGTATCCCATTAAAAAATTCTCTTACAATCACATCATTGCCAGATGCATAAACTTCGCACATCTGATAGTACTATAATGTGCGACAAATATCTGGCAATAAGTTTGCAATGTGTTCACACCATTGTAGGATGTCTGAAAATCTTTTGTCAGCTGATTGTTTTGCAATGCACTGAAAATGCTTTTTCTGGCAACGATGTCAGACAAAAAGTGCCAGTTGACACTGTTGTAAGAAATTTTCAACACATTTTACTAAGATCCGACAACCGTCTGTATATAGCTTTACTCAAAATTTCACGTTTCTTTCTGCATTATATGCAAAGATATTCCTAAATTAAAAAAAATTTATATGGGAGGCTGCACATTCCAAAAAAATGTCAAAATCAAACTAAAACGTTTAATTTTTAACCGACTGCGAAAAAAGGTGGAGGTTATCAATTCGTCTCTATTTTTTTTTTGTTTGTCATTGATACTTCATAACTCAGTACATTTTACACCGATTGTATAAATTCTTGTTTTTTTATCTGAGAGGGTATAGCTTCCAATTGGTCCCATTGTAAAAAAAAGTAGGCGGGGTCACGCCAACAAAATTTTTTATTTGACTTTATGATATTCTACCGATTTTTACGAAACTTACCACACACCTTGAGCTCTAAAATAGACACAATCTTCCATTTAAAAAATGGGCAGAATCACGCCCATTAACATTCAATATTTTATTTTACGTGGCTCTACTTTACCGATTCTTACACACCCTGAGCTCTGGAAAACACACAAACTGACATATAAAAAAGGAGCGGAGGCACGCCCATTAAAATTTAATTGTTTATTTCGCGTACATAATTTTTCATAACCTACAGATTTTCAAAATTTTTGGTTTGTGTGAAAGAGTCCACTTCCAATTTGGTTCCATACATTTTTTCGAAAATGTTCTATCAGATCTTTGCATTGAAGTCTGTATTTTTTGTAGAATTATTAATTATAAAGATAAATATTTTTGTTGAAATTTATTTGTTGTTGGTTAAGCATTATCTATATATTTCATTGGTGCTTAGCCAAATCGTCAGTAGACTTCAACCACATATTTTGGACAGCCACAAACCTCTTATCTTATGCACAGACTAAGAGGTTTGTGACTGTTCCAAATATGTAGTTGAAGTCAACTGATGATTTGGCTAAGCACCAATGAAATATATAGACAGTAAGTAGTAAGAATAAAAAAAGTATATAAGTAAATACTTTTTTTATTCGTACTACCCAGTGCTTAACCACCAGCAAATAAATTTCAATTAAAATAATATATGATAAATATTTTTAAGTTTAACATTTGTTAACGCACTAATAAGACCAAATAATTATTTTACTTATTCAGTAAAATATTATTGCATAATAAATATTAAACTTAAATTGTAACAATTCCAACTAAAAACACTAATTATTAACTTGACTGCACCCGGTAAAATATACTTGTGGGGCAACACTCTATTATTGAATAACTGTTGTTGTTATTTACATTTACATGTTTTCTTTACATACTTCTCACAAACTAGAATTCGAGCTGAAAAAAAGTCAGCCAATGTACCAATGGTAAAGTAAGAAAATAAAAAAAATGTTGGTTGTTGAGTTCTTGTTTCAACTTTTTTTGTTTAAATGAAAGTTAAACATTATAATAGTACCAGTATGTTTCCACTATATGTGCTTCGCTCTCTATTCATGCTTTACACCTTAATCATGTGCGAAGCAACTTGTTTCGCCATACAAAATTATGAGAGCGAATCAAGTACATTCAATATGAATCTTCTTGCGAAGCACGTAAAATTGGAATCTTCTCTAAATTTTATCGCAGTTCAAAGCCACTTTATCTGAACTAGCTATCAAAACAAAACAGATATATGTCTATGTGTGTGTAAAGAAATAAAAACAAACCAGACGCACGTGCACATGATACGTATGTATGTATGTGTGAATATATATCAAAAATGCCAAACGAAGCATGAATGCGACGTGTAAACAGCATGATTCATAAAAAGCATTGAGGAAGCGAGGCATGTGATTCAACTCGTAGTGGAAACATAGCATAACTCTAGTTGTTCTAAGAAATTTTTGGGTAAAGGTTCCCTTATGATCTGCATTAGCAACAGTGAAATGCACATAGGATCCAGCTAAACCCCTCAATAATCAATTTAGTTATTTATTATATAGTTATATATTTCAGAAATTACAATTGTTTTCTTTTTTTAAATATGTTTTTAATTATAATAATTTTTATTAATATATTTTTTATTTATAAACAAGATTTAAACCGAATTATATACACTGAAAGAAAAAGCTCCGTAAATGCAATGATTTTTTACATTATATTTATGATTTTGTCATTTATTTTCAATCAATGCAACAATTTGTTCGCATTACGAAAATTTATTCATTATCTAAAAAAATGTCATATACGAGTATACAACTAAATCTTTTCATTCATGTAACGACATGTTTTTTACTAAGCAACGTATAATTTCATATTTTAAATGAAAAATGTAATTATTAGTAAAAAAAATTTTTGACGAACTTTTTCATTGAGTTAACAACATTTTTCATGTGACACTAAAAGAAATTTTCTATGTTTTTCGAATTCACTATCTTTTGTCTGAATTTCAAGGTTATTTATTTTATATTTAAACTGTTTTTCATGTAATAACCCAGGCAGAAATTGTGAATATGCGGAAAAATATGTACCACCACAACACTGTAAATACAAAATTACGCCTCTTCCAAAATTTGTGCACCACCACAGTACTGCAAACACAAAAATATTACTTTGTTCTTAGTAATCCTATACTACTACAACACTGTATATACAAAAATTCGACGTTAGTTTACCAATACTCCGTTTACAATAATTCTATACCGCTACAAGTCCGTAAATACAAAAATTTGTTCTTAGTTTGGAAATTTTCATTGTGAAGACGTTATAAATTTGTATTTAGAGTATTCTGACAACATTGAAAACAACGGTCAGAGGACGATCATTCGGCGTTATCATTTTAATGTTATGAGTTCATTCAAATCTTGGTAAACAGATGTTGTGCTGGTGTTAGTTGTACCCGGAGACCATCGTAGCAACGTCGGGCTGATTATCTTTCTCTGCCTGGGAATCTACATTCATCAAATATATGAGATATACTTAGTAACTGCACAATGGGGGTTGTTGCTTTTCTATAATATTTTTATGTTAAAAAAATGGCTTATATTCAATCTAATGAGCTTAATTAAATCGGTTCTAGGCAAAGTATGGGTTTAAATGTATGAATAATATTTTTTTGATTTTATAGAGTTTGACTTCATTATTGTTCTTCCAAGTATCTTCCCAACTATCTCGTAAATATTTCTTTATCATACATTTGTGATCTGAATACTGAAATTTAATTTCTAAGCAAATATTTCCCCTAATGTTCACGTGACTTGGGATCCATAGAAAATTAATTTGATGTTGAGGACTGGATGAAATCAAGTTTCTTATGTGTTGAACAAACAAGTCTTCATTAAAAATATTTTGTAAAGCTTCTAACAAACTCTTGCTATCAGATATGATAAAGGTAGAGGTCCATAGCTCGCTTTTTGCGCGTTATGCTTTACAGGCGTTTCATCCTCTTGTTTCGTTCCATACTTTGTTCGCGTTGAGTTACATGCACTGCTTTTCATGCGCCATTTTATTTTTATTTTGATCAGCTGTGTGCGTTTGTTTATAAATACTTATAAAGAATATATTTAATTTTATGTGCAAAAAATGCTTATGAACAATTTCAAAAAAGAAAAGCTTTTGGGTACGGCTGTTGTATTTAGAACGGAATTTAGGTGGGTTTTTTGAAACCACATTTAAAAAATTAAAACTTTTGACCCTGAGCAATTTCGCACCGCGACAAGAATGTCTGCAGATGTCTTTGGCTATTTATTCAGCATTTTAAAAGATAGTCTTGAGAAGAACTCGGCCAGGGCTATTCCAGCAGATTGTCGGCTGTTGTTGAGTTTAATGTAAGTAAATTGAAAATTACATATAAATGTATGCACATTATTGGCTTAAGCATTAACTTTTCTAAGTAGCTATTTAATACAGATTTAGCGGAGAAGACACTAATATGCAAAATTTGTTACTGAGAAAAGTGTGGTGAGAAGTTAATTAAAATACATCACTTTAATGAAAATATTCACATATTTTATAAGTTTTTTTTACTAAGAATTTTTTTTTATTGAAAAAAAAGAAAAAAATTATCCACGGCAAAGTAATATTTATCGATAACGTAAGAAATAAAGTATTATTTAACATCTTGAGCATTCAAGAACAGCTGACTTTCTTTCATGGTGCTTGTAACGCGTACAAAAGTAGAAAGTAGACCTACTTTTTGCTTTGAACGCTCCTACGCGTTCTGCGCTTTTTGCAATGTAACTTGTCACATACTATTACATTGATTCTACTTTTTTGACAGATGCATAGAAAGCGTAACGCGCAAAAAGCGAGCTATGGACCTCTACCTTAAGAGATCTTGGTAAGTTGTCAGCTAAATTATTCACACATGTTTTGATTGCAGCTAATTCGCTTGTGAAAATTGAAGAGTGGTTAAAAATACGTTTTTGTATGACTGTATTTTCACCATATATTGCAAATCCTGCTTTTGCATTCATTACAGAACCAGCTAAACCCCCCAATAATCAATTGCAATGTATTTTTAATAACAAAATATTTTACTGAATAAGTAAAATAATAATTTGGGATTAGCAGTGCGTTAACAAATGTTAAACTTAAATTGTACCAGTTCCCACAAAAAACACATATGATAAATATTTTTGTTTATTTTAATCAGAAATTATTTCTTAGTCGGGCTTAAGTTCAGTAATTTCAATTCTTTTTGAATGAAATATTTTTATTAATTAATGTGAGTTTCTAAAAAAGAGAAGAAAAATAAAATTAGACTTTATTATCTGGGGGAAATACTGTTATTTTTCTGTGCAGCCACGCACTTCATCAGCACTTATGTATTTTTGTTTATTTGAAAGCGTTTCTTTTGAGTAGAAATTATGATTCCTAAGTACATACATACGAAACTGGTTAAGTGCGTATTGCGCATCCAGCTTTCTAAGAGATGTTTATTTTTAAATCCCGCTGTTTGGTGGTATTTTCTTCCAAATCGCCGTTTTTGATAGATCATGTCCCGCTTCTTGCAAAAACCATCTGGTCACGTTATTCATACGATAATTTGTAATTCCGTTATAGTTTCAGAAAATATGCACAATGCGCTTTAAAAAATTAATATTTTTCATAAATTTATGAACTAATTTTCATCTAAAAAGTTTAACTATTCACTGTTATTAATATGAAAGCAATATTTTGCATTGCGTTAAAAATGGCATAAAAAAACGAAATGCGAATATTGAAAATTTTTACCCATTTTCCCAAAGGAAAATATCTGTATAGTACGCTTAAAAATTTTTCTTAACATCGCCTCAAATTCGTAAAATAAATTTAATGACAAGCCTATTTAAAAATCATTAGAGATGATCAAAATTTTCACTACTTCCAGATCGCGTTTTCACGACTTCTGGGGAATGCCTTTTTTTAGTATGATATGTCGAGCGCTACGCACATTTTTTCACCACAGGGAAAATAATGAGAACTTGGGCGACATGTGGTTTTTGCAAGAGGATACATACAAATATGTATATTTAAGTTCGGCGGACATGAAAACAATTGGATACCAAAATTGCACCATATTTCAACCTGCTAAACTTGTTTTTATTAGATATCTTTGTGCAGCCGCAGCTCTATGCCAATAAATTAGAATCGTCCTCTACCCACAAAGTGAACATGAGGCGGTACAACTCTCTAACTTAAGCAGAATATTTATATATAGAAATATACATACGTACAAGTGTATGCAAATCAAGCATACAAGTATAATTATCTATATGTACATATGTGTGCATGTACATCTATGTGTCTTACAATTTCCTGTGATGCTAATTTTAAATCTCGAAATGAGAAAAAAGTAAGACACAAATAAAAATAAAAGCAAGAATCAGCGAAAGAATCTGGCACCTACCGCAAATTGTCAATATATGAATGATTATGAGTGGGTGCGAGTGAGCATTACTTCTGTACTTATGCTGTAATTGTTAGCCTACAGGGTGTTAAAAATTTTATGGACAAAGGAAATGTGTTTTTTTGATACAACGATGGTAATAGGCCTGTATTTTCTGAACTACATATACGTAATAAAATTAGAAGAAGATCTACCTAGCGGAACCGGTGCTTATGGGTACCAGGAGAGGGACGGAGTCCGTCATCTTTTACCCAGACGCTGTACTATTTTTTTGTCATCTGTCCTCGATAAAAATTGGAGTCTGGAAATGACATACTTTTTGACTTTTTTTTGGTAGTATAAAAGCGTCATAGGCGAAAAAATTCTGCTTTTTTATTCTTATCGTTTGTTTTTGCTTGCATGAATTAAAGGGTATTTAATGCCTTGTGTTGTCTACTTATCAAATCAAACTTCATGCAAACTGCAACAATTTTTAGTTTTGATTTTATATTTGTAAATATGATTTTATTTATAACTAGCTACACCCGGTGTGCTTCGCTACACCCATCGTGATAAAATAAACATTTATAAGAAAAAGTATGTGTACCCATAATTATATTTTTATATAATAAATTAAAACTACAACTACATTCATAAAATTAATAAACATTTTGTTTAAGCGCTTCGGGCTGGACAATATTTTTTGGTTTACTCCCTTCAGCTTTTTCCAAACTGATATCTTGGCGATCCTCAGGGCCACGGAACTGCTGGGCCACACAGCGCTAAAAGTTTTGAAGGGACACAATGTCAAATCGAAACTTGTTAGTGACTCTAGGAAAGCCCTCAACTTGCTTATGGACAAATATAGTGTCAGACTATGTTGGGTTCCTGGTCATGAGCTGGCAAGAATAGGGTCGGCGTTAGATCAGAAAATGTGTTACAGATCGATGAAATTACCGATAGGTCACTACTATAGGGTACTCAGTAATTGGGTAGAAAGGCGAAGTAGGGAGGATTGAAAAGTCTCAAGGGGATTGTGGCCAAAACTTGACTCAGGAAGATCCAAACTGCTACTGGACATGTATAGGAAGGTGATGCGAATCATGATAGGCACGACTAGTCACTGATCACTCAGAGCACGAACCAGCATATGGGAAACTGGCACTCCAGATTTCTGTAGGATGTGCGGGAATGAAGAGGAAACAGAAACCATTGAACATATTATCTGTCACTGCCCGAAGCTGAAACGTCATAGGCTTAGATGGCTGAGCATGCGCTTCCATGATAGCATTACTGATATCGGGAAGTGTAAACTAAAGGACATCAGGGGCTTCATCATGGGAATTCAGTGGCTTAATGACGAACAATAGGATCACTTCTGGGTACAAATGGGAGTAAATATTACTTTTAATGGGCAATAGAAGGGAATCACAATGGACCCAATTGGGTCTCCGAGTGGAGGTGCATTTTTGGCACCACCCTTCCTAATCTAACCTAACTCCCATCAGCAAGAACATATGTCCGATTGTCCAACTCTTGAGGAGCGTTGTAGCGTCTGACATGCTGAACAGGTGGAGTTTTATCGGCACATATTTGAATTGCGTATTTATCTATAGGCACTTTATCGATTGAAGTTTTAAATAACTGTTTTTTTAATGCATTGTGTTGGTTAAAAATATGCTTGCAAAAAAGATATTACGTGTCTTTAGGTATATTGCATCATCGTCACCCATAAAATATATTCGTAAAAATGTATGCTCAGCATCAACAACAGCTTTAAACATAGGCATGTACTGATGATGGCAAACTTTGTCGGCTCCAAAGCAAGTCATTTGAAATGCTGAGTTGTAAAGCATGTTTTTTTTAAGTGTCTCAACTTTAAGTTGGCATCACTGCTTAATTTTTGCACCCATTTAACAGCTGATAGTTGCTTTTTGATTAGTTTGCTTTGAAATTTCATTATAAATCGACTTATACCAAAGCAAAGCGTGCAACTTGTTGAAATTTTTAATCATAATAATTGTTCGTCACTTTCCAATTAATGGCGTAGATAATTCTGGTTGAATGGGTACGTAAATAAGCTTTTGTCGAAACACCATTACTTCCATAGGAAATTACTGTTTGTTGCGCTTTATGGGCTGGCGGAGTCATTGGCCCATATGTCTTCAAAAACTATAATGGTCAGAATGTTACTGTCAATGGTGAACGGTATAGGAACATGATTTCTACCTCAATTACGTGGCACTAATCTTGCTAATATGTGGTTTCAACAGGAC
This sequence comes from Nowickia ferox, assembly GCA_936439885.1. Lineage (NCBI taxonomy): Eukaryota > Metazoa > Arthropoda > Insecta > Diptera > Tachinidae > Nowickia > Nowickia ferox. Next base: position 6,056,878 of record OW387028.1, read on the forward strand.
GGAGTCACTTGCTACACAGCGGGCACTATAATTGATTTACTCAAAGAAACTTTTGATGAAAATATGATTTCACGTAATAGCCTAATTAATTAGCCACCAAGGTCGTGTGATTTAATCCCTTTGGATTATTTTCTTTGGGTTATGCTAAACCACTTGTCTACGTCGATAAACCATAAACAATTGAACACCTGGAAATCAACATTTGAAGAGTTATCGATGAAATACGGCTGAAAATGCAGCGAAAGGTTGAAATTATATTTAAACATTAATTTCATAAAATTTTCTTTCCAATAAAACTCGTTTCATTGATATTAAAAGTATATTTCCTTGTTTTATTATGATTTAAACTTGTGTCACTCTATAAAAAACACCCTTTATTTGCGTATGTTTTTCAAAAAAATGTTTTGAATCTGGTGAATTTCCTGAAAGCAATGACAGCAATGGGTCAGGTGGTGGATTTTCGGTAATTAACTTTGCCATTCGTGCAACACATACCTGGTGTTTCGCTTTTAAATTTAAGTGAAACACAATTCCCACATATCTTATCCAATTTGCCTATATTGAAACTGGGATGTAAACTATAATCATACCCTGTAAAATAGTTGGAGGTCAATCTGAAGGAACTACATTTTCATTGCTTCCAAAAAATAGATATTTTTAATTTGCCGATAATTAGCAGAAATGTAAGTAGAAGTTTATTTCAGTCATACAAAATCTTGTAACTCCTCCATAGTCTATTATATTTAATGAAATTTATTCCCTAGTTTTGGTAACAATTTTAAAGTTATTTACTTAAATTTACATGAAAACACTGTTTCGTGTAAAAATGAGTAACTCTTTATCATTTTTCTTGGAAGAAAATATTATTATAGAATGCCAAAAAGGAAATTTTTCTTAAAATCGCTTCCAGTTCAGTGATTAGGCATCGAAAAAAAGAACTTCTTGCAATGACAACACTATGTAAACCTCATTAGAAATGATCCAAATTTGCACTAATTCCGAATCGTATTTTCATGACTTTTGAGTGTCTTTTTTATTGGGATAATTAATATAAGAATGGAATGCAACAAGATTTAGCTAAACATATATAGTTCGTCTAGATGTTATTGTTCGTAAACGTTCCCTTTCAACTCTCTTTGTGTGTTGCTCCTGTGACTCTGATAAACGAGACTGATTATACGTAGACGGTCTCTTTTGATCCGTGCAATATGTTGTTCTTGTAATTCTAATGCTCGTGAATGTGCAACTCGTAAACAGTCTTCTTCATTGTTTGTTTCTCGGTCCTCGCTTTTTTGAAAAGCATGCAGTCGCTTATTTCTATGTGCTGCACTTGTTAATAAACTTAGGGGAAAACGTTTAGGAGCCATATATATCAAGGAGACGTACTTAAAAATTATATTTTTAAAGTTATTATAAGCTTTACTGTTTACCCCAATAGAGCATTAAAACACTCTATATATAAAACGAAAAATATAACAAAATCTGTTTAATTTTACTTACCTGGATTTAAATATATCGATGATTCTAATTTTCTTTTCTTTTTTCAGCTTAATATATTTTGAATTATGTACCGTTTTTCGTTTATTATTTGCCACTTTAATTTAAAATTATGTTGAATAGTAAAAGCAGTATCAACTAGATATAAAAATAAGTAAGATCACAAAATGCTGATCTGCCAGATGTATACTATAAAAATTGTCTTAACTGTTTTATTTTCAATTTAAATCTGATTATGTTTTGAGTTCACTCAAATCGATTTAAGTACTTAGCCAGTGTCTTCCTATAAGCAAAGGTGCGCCAGTGCTTTGAATTTCCTGAAAATCGATTTTTAAGTAGATAATCAAACAGATTTCAGTAAGATTGCTCCAGAGTGTCATAACTGGTGACGAATCGTGGATTTATGGTTATGACGTGGAAACCAAAGCTCAATCATCAATGGAAGCTGCCGCGCGAACCAAGGAGAGACATGAGTACTAACATAACGTCACAAAAAAAATCAAAATTCGAATATACGTAACCCGCGAAAATTCAAAATTTTGCGATACTTTTTGAACAAACCTCGTATATGTAGTATGATGAATTTTTCTAAAGATACTTCTGCTAGAGATATTGTGCTCCAGTCCCTTATTTTTCTTTAACTTTATTAATATCTTTAATTTTGTTGAAGATTAGTGTGCTCAGTTTGAGAGATTCAATAATAAAGGTTAATATCGACAAAGGTGATCCTTGGGGAATTCCGTAATGTAATGGATTAGTGGGTGAAGTAAAACTATTGACCTTTACTTAGATTTTGCGGCTGCTGGAAAAGTTTTTTTTTTGCTATATTTTACATTTTGTTACCAATTTTTTCATTCTTGAAGTTGTTTTAGCATTACATGAACAACGGTACGGTCGAAACCTCGTTCGAAATCAGTTGATAGAATGCTAATGTGATTTTTCCTGGATAACGTTTGGATATCAAGTGTTGGAAATCATCAGTTCCTTAGTTTTTCACAAATGCATTTTCAATTTGGGAGATACAACTTTTTGTTTTTATAAACAACATCAGACGTCGGACACTTATAATTTTATTTTTTATTTTCACTTGTGCAAGGTCTGATCCCGGAGATTTTGTTGTGTTCTTTATTTGTATTTGTAATCGCAATAATAAGGGATTACAACTGCCGTTTTCCACGACGGTGGGTAAGCATTAAGCGTCCCACCCACTTGCAATATAATTACAAAATGTTTCGTATTGTACAATAATATCGCCAATGTCTATGTCATATTCGAAGGTGGCAGGATATATTTTCAAATATCAAAAGACTTTTGATTTTTGTTGTACAATCAAGACAATTGTGTAATGTGGTTGCAACATTTTTCAATGTTGTTTACTTTTTCACTGCCAGGAAAATTGCGCAATATTTTCTTTAAAAATATTGTGCCATTTATTGCATAGTATAAGTCAAAATGACAATAATATGTACAACAACATATTCAATAATATTGTATAATGGATGGGCCACTTTAAAATGGAGAATGTTGTTGAAAAGCGTAAGTAGATTTAAAAAAACCCACGTAATAGCTTTTCAGCACGCCATAGGAGTTGCGATCGTCGCTCGGCGTTTTGCCCTTTAGACAAAATTGATGAGTTTTCAAGTTCGGTAGCATTAATTGAACTTTCGATTTTGTTAGCATATTTATTTGTTTTGCTTAGGATTCAATCAGACGTGCCATACAATAATGACAAGCCACAACCATGGCACTAACCATAAATAGATTTGCTTCACTTATTAATGCTGCCATAAACATAAATAGCTGTTTTTGTTTTCATTTGCTTATTCATTTCAGAAGTGCAACGACAAATATGTAAGTCTAAACAGCATCAGCTGTTTATAGTTACAGCGAAAAACCAAAATTTAATAGGTTTCTGTGGTTATCGTTATGGATATGGCGTTATGGCGAGTCACCTATAATCAAGTACAGTGTTGCCCATAAATTTGGTTGCATCATATGTTTTGTATAGTCATGGTTATGTCACGTTTAACTGAACCTTTATCTGGAAGATGGAAGAGAAATTTGTATCTAGCTATTGTACGGACCAGTTTTTTTTTTGCAAGTGATTAATAGTGTTGATGTTTGCTTATATGCATGTATTTATGTATATGAGAGGCTAAAAGTTATTATTTATTCAATTACATTTACCTGCAATGCATATAATATAAAGATAAATTTAATATATTTAAATTATTTTATTATAACTATGGAAAGGATTTTCATGTAAATACATGTTTTCTGTCGTTTCTCGTAGTTCAACGTAAATAAAATATCTTTGCGAATCAACAAATTTGCGACAAAATGGCATCGATTTTTTAGTGCATATTTTTGCATAAATACATATTTTTGCATATTTCATTATAAATGTATAGTTTTAGTATACTTTTTAATTTTTTCATTCTGTAAAACAAATTTTGGTGTTTTTTGATTAGTTGCAAAGTATTTTTGCATTTTTTACAACTACATCAGAACAAAAAAGGAGAAAACAAAAAAATGTCAACTGGGACGAAACTGGGATAAAAGCCCTTTTAAACCCAAAAATGTTTGTGTAATTTTTTTGGGCGCTCTTTGCCGGTTCAGTATTAATTTCATGGATAGAAAATGTTTTTAAAAGCTCCTTTACATGTTGCAGCTTTTAAAGAAAAATTTTCAGGGATACGAATTCCCCCACAGATGAAATCGAGAAAAAAATTTAAGCACTGAATTCGTATTTGTGCACCCAGAGAATGGCGTTCGTGTGTTGACACTATAGGCCAATTAAATGGTTTAGATTTTTTAACAGCTCAAGTTCAATTAATTGAAATGCGGTAAAAAAAGACAGAATAAATTAAGAAATTAGAAATAAATTACAGTTACAGTTATACAAAAAAATTATGGACTTAAGAAATACAACAAATCGCATCAATATTTTATAGTTCAAACAGTTAAAATTTAGAAACTTAATATTGCACAAACGAAGTAGCAGCATTTAAATATCCTCGATAACTTTTACTGACGTGGAATGTTAATTTTTACAATAGAAATGTTTTTTCAGAAAAAGGTATCAAAGAGTTACTTTTGACAATTTACAAAAACACTTATTTATATACGTAAATAAAAGTTATTCTTCACATTATTTTGTATTCCATATGATTTGACAAAATTTTTGTTAAGAAATCAATGAAGCAATTTTTTTAAATTAATGTTATCAATTAATGACAAAAAAAGTTGATTAATTAGTTTTTAATAATATTTTTATATTTTTAATGTATATTTTATGCACATAAAACGCGATTTTAAATGCATGAAAGTCCTTTCCCTATTTAAAACAAATAAAAATAAATAAGTTTGAATATACGTTTTTGTACTTCTGGTGCATTTAAATATCTCTTAACTTTCCCTCTAAACATATTTAATAAAAACTTATTTGCCACAATTGAAGTTATCAGTTACTCATTGTTGTAGAAATAAAATTTTATCTACATTTAATTTTTTTTCATGCAATGAATGCCTACTACTATTACTAGGTGTTACCTTCTTTAGGAAAGGGATAGTGATAGAGAAGAAGGTGGTGAAGAAAGAGATAGAGGAAAGCTTCATTCTTTTTTTAAAACTCTGCCTTTTGCACGTTTTTTAATAATGCACTGTTGCAGCGCCTCTGGTGTTGAATGAGGCGTATTAAATTTTTGAAGGTGTGATTAGTAGCCATTTTATTGGTTATTTTACTTCGCCGATGATTCTGCTACACAACGAAGGAGGGCGCTCTGATGTTACATTAGGATTATTATCTGCTGAAGTCGGTATAAAGGCTCAGTTAGCCGACTGTAATGTAATGTAACTGCAACAGTAGGAAACAGCTGATCGATATTGTTATGTGAAAAGTAATAGAAATGGCTATAGGGATGTAATGTAACTTAACCTACTTTTCATATAAAAATATCGATCAGCTGTTTTCTACATTACAGTTACATTGCATTACAGTCGGCTAACTCAGCCTTAATTCAGTGACCAGTGACAATGCCTTTCCTACAACAACTGATACAATGGGACACTAATGTACATCAGAAAAATGTCTGATACCGGGCTCGAACCCAGGACCTTCATTTTCGTAGTCAACGTGCTAACTACTTCAGCCAACGCCACCCTCATTGCCACAATTTGATATTTCTCATAGTTGTAAGAACCACAAAGTATACCAGAGGTGTCACGAGACGGAAGATAATTGCGTTTTCGGAGGACTCGCTCACACAGTCACCAAATCCTCTTTACTTTTTCTTTCGCGTGGTATTATTTTAAATTAATTCCATTTTATACTTGGTGGTCTCATTCGCGGCCTAATTTTTGTAAATAAATGGTAAAAATTAATATTTGTGAACGAAAATGTTTAAAACGAAGTCTCTAATCATTTGAAAACAAATTTTAATCACTTTTTTAATACTAAGAACCTTTTTCGCATTGTTTTCTTTAATTCAACACCTCAAGTTCCTCCATATAATTTTGTAAGTCGATCGCAGGCCCACTTAGCGAAGCGAAAACGCATTGGATGGTCAGTTGGCTTCAACTCCTGAACCAATTGGACTTTGTATGGCGTCATACCAATATCTTTATGCAAAATTCGTCTCAATGATGTCTCCGAAATGTTCAATTGTTGAGAACGACGGTGAATTGATGTTGATGGCGCTTCGCGCACACTTTCTGCCACAGCAGCAATATTCTCGGCTGTACGCACTGTTTTTGCCTTTTCAAGCTTTGGTTTATCGATGAGGATGCCAGTTTCTTTCACTTTTTTCACGAGATAACGAACATACGGAGCTGACGGTGCTTCTCTTCTTTCAAAATCCGTACGCAATTTTCGCACACATTCTGCAACATTACCATAATATTCAAAGTAATGTCGCAATATTTCCCAGCGTTGTTCAAGCGTATACACAACCATATTCGTTCAGCGGAAGGATAAAACTAATTATCTGTCAAATCAGACATGAGCTAAGTGTTACCATTCACGAAATAAGCACTAGTTGAAAAAAAAACGTTAGATGGCGGACCCTTTATTTATTTACACTAAAAATTCAAAACAAAATATTTTTTAAACAAAACAGAACTTTATTTCTTAGTTCAATAAATAGTTAACAACACTAAAATAACTGTATGAAATATAAGTGAGATCAACGTAAGAGATCAACGTAAGAGAGAAGCAACATATTTACAATTTTTTCTGTTAGTGGTGTATCATTTACTATCTATAGTGATTAAAAACTATCGATTGTTTTCAAGTATTAATCGATTGCAAAATAAAGACATCGATAGTAAAAAAATTAACTATCGATAATATCGACAATGCTATCGATAGTTGTCCACCTCTAATGTTCAGAGCTACATACATATATTTTCATCAAGCCTTAATGCTCCCACATGGTTGTACGTTTAATGTATATTAAAGGAAAGCTATACTACAAAATACAATCCTAAAAGTATTGAAATATCTTGAAAATTGAGTATCGGAAAATAACTCGGTAGTAAGTACTCAAATACTCAATACTTTTACCACACAATTGGCAACTGGAATAAGGTTGATGCCAATTTAGCGCGTCAAATAAAAAATTTTTAATTAAATTAATTTAAACTTAAAAAATTTTTAAATTTGTTTTTTAATTAGTTCAGCAATCGCAAATAAAATTCTCTGGACTGTGATTAGCATAAAAAACGCATTTTAACCCTGTAAACATTAAAATTTCAGAAATATGTACTCGTACTCGTGACCAAAAAAAATTTATATAATTTTCAAAGCATCTATTCTCGCTGAAGTCCAAAAAGCATTGGAATCGCAAAACTATTTGACAATTTATATAAGTTGTTACAAAGTTTGATAAAAAAAATTAAATTTTAGTTATTTTGGATAAAACTTCGAAGAAACAATAATATAAAATATAATATAAAAAGAATTAGTAGTAAAAAATAATTGTATTTACTATTACATACATGCGACTCGTACATCGAATTTTATTAAAATTAAATTTACCGCTTAGGAAAATAACGCGTTTTGAATAGTTGACATCTTAGCGCGTTCTAGCGCGTCTTGAGAAGGGGAATAGCGCGATTTGGGGTATAAATAGTTGGCATCGCTAGTGAATACATATGTATCTATCTTATACGTACCCTGCAGAAAAAATGGGGTTAAGTGTCCCCAAGTCACCACTTTTGTCGACTATTTTGATGACATTGTTAATAATGGTTTTAATGCGTAGAAATTTTTTTTTCAGATACACACAACTATGCTTCTTCTTAATGTTTTATTGGCTTGTTGAAAATAAACGTGACGTTAAGCAAAATTTAAGTGTTTATAAAAATTATCTTAAGAAATAGAATTATAAGGTTAATATATATAAATGTATTTAACAATAATTAAAAACATAATACACAAAAAAAAATAAAATAACAATCAATATTGTATAAAAATATAAAATGTTAAAATTGAAGAGTTTTAAGTGAAAGGTGCCAATTATGGAAATTTGTACCCTGTGGAAGATTTTGTGCCATCAGGTAAAGATTTGCCACATTTTAAGATCCATACGTTAGTGTTTGACTTTACTAATTCAGCGAAACATACAATTTTTAATTTTAATATACATATGTATTTAATAGAAATGACAAACAATTTCCTTCAGGTGGTGACAGTGTCTATAGTGAATCAGTACAGTTTTACTACGGACATCGAACGAGGAAATATCGATATTGTAGACTAGAGCCCCTAAAATTTACTATTGAATCTTTGGTGCCAATGTCTCCATATGGTCCCAAAAAAACTACTTAGTCAGTAGTGCTTCAGTCTAGTGGTGGATTTTCAATGACAAGCTAATGTTAAATTTTAATAGGCGATTTCATTGGCTGGGGTTCATCTGGTCAGTAGTGCTACTGACAACGTCACTAGTAAATCACTACATTTTCACTATTCGCATTTTCTGCAGGGTACATATACGAGTATGTATATATATGTATGTATATGTTTTTGGTACAAACTCATTTAGCGCTAATTTGTTCTAGCTAATTAAGGTCATCCGTCAAATTTTCAACAAAATCGGTAATTTTCCTAAAAAATAATTTAATTTCATAATGGAAATTGTATTAATCTGAAAATTTCAGTGGATGTACATGTACGTATTTGGTGGAAATGTCCGCATTCGTTTTACTGAAGTTCAAGTGTAAATTCATGCAGATACACAAACGAACGTGCGCCTGCCTCTATGCGTTTTTGATTACAAACACTCGTAAAATTTGTTTGTGCTTGTCTTCATTCGCTTTTTCTTTCTAAATAAAGTAATAAATTTGTGATTCAGATGTTTCAAAATTATGAATGAAAATCTTAAAATAATTTTTCATAAATAGATATCAATGAGTGTATTAATGTTGTTGGTATTGTTGTTGTTGGTACTGCTGCTTCCACTTTAGTTCTTTTTGTTGCTACTTCTGTTCATACTGACGTTATTAAAAAAACAAAGAAAAGGCTGTAATAACTAAACAAAAAACTGTGACAAAATTTAAACAGTTCTAAATATAGAAATATACCCAGCTAGCCATTTCAATCGCAGAAGAATCTATTGTGAATCGTCTGCAGAGCATTTTAATCGTAGACGAGCGCATATTTTAATCGTAGAAGATATTTCGCTCGGATAAACTATTAAAAGAGCTATGGAAGGCGCTTTCATTAGTCGTAGATGCAATCATTTGAATTTTATTTAGAGATTATCTTACAAATCTTTTATGAAGGAAATCAAGAATCGCATGAGGCTTCTCAATTTTAACCTTAAATGAGCCATTGTGAGAGTTGTTTCGATAACGATTTGGGAAATCTTACAATACTCCGTTAACGATTTGGGGAATCTTACAATACTCCGCAGGATTTTTATTTTGCGAGTTATTATATTGATTAAAGACCATTTTATGTATGTACATATATACAACAAGCCTCTATACATGGAAAATTTATGATTTTTATGTTGAATTCTGTTTTTTAATCGTTTATCGGTTCTATCTTTAGCGTGCACAAAATGGTGCACAGATCTATGAAAAATTCAATTAAGTAAGAGAATAATTTAATAAATATTTATTGTAATATACCAAACACATTAAATTAATATGTATGTAGTTGACTTTACTATATCTTTAATTCTTATAAAAAACAAAAACGCACTTGAAACAACCGGCGAGATTCTTATTCAAAACTTGTTATTAACTTGTTGTGTCATATGATATATACATATGTATGTATATACATGTTAACATTTGCTTTCTGATGGTTTTTGGCTCGATTCGCTAGTTGCCACTAAGTGACATGTCTACCCCACGCAGGTTTGGTTTGTGGGATGGCGAAATCGTAGGCAGTGCTGGCATGCTTGAGTATGCTCCGGCCTGAAGCTTGCCGGGTTGGGTCGGTGTTCTTGCCATTCATCTTAGCCTTAAGTAAATAAAAAACAACATAACAAATACAAATAACAGAAAAAACATGCCAACTATGGGATGCTACCGAAAAAAAAGGAATTGATGGAAACCCGAAAGCGACACGAAATAATTAAATGTTATTACTATTTTTTCTTTAATCTATTACCAAATTGTCATAGTCGAAGTCGAAATACAACAACTGCGATAAGGCCGATTAAATTGTTAGCTGATGTTGGTGCCAACTTTGGTGACTCTCTCCCACTTGAAAAGCATTGCTTTTCTTTCCGTAACAATCCATTGCCATTACTGTTGGATTGTCCCTGAATAATTAACTGTTTTACACCTACCAAATTGTATGGCAAAACTCGTTAAGATCATGTTAATTTTTTTCACTTATGCTAACTTTAGGCTAATTTTTCTCTCTCCAAATAATCATCAGAAGATTCGTTTGGGTGTGGTACATTAAACACCATCGCCTATTAAACAGCTCTTGGCTAGCTGGGTAAAAAATAAAATCTTTCCGCACTATCAAAAATATACAATATCTATAGTCTTCTCATTCAATTTCAATTCATTCATGGTTTTGTTTTTGTGTAAGTACATTAAAAAAGGCACGTTTGCATGTATGTATGTATGAAAAATACTGCAGTTCTTAGAACATGCAAAGTGTAAAGCCTGCAGTACACGGCAAGTCAAAAGCCTCGGAAATGTGTGCTCTTCGGCAATATGTGTCTCATTCGGATGTTGGCGCAAAAATACCTTAAACATTTTGCGCCATAAACTCTCTTAAGTAATGAGAAAAATTAGCTTTAAGTCATACTGTAATAAAAAATTTTAGGTACTTTGTGTGAAAAATTCTAAGATACACTCGTATTGCAATCTAACATTTAAAACAAATATAAATTTTTCATATACACATTCCCATAAACAACTTTTGAAATGAGGAAAGTCGCATTTAAACCCTTTGTGCTCTGTACTTTTTTTTAGTTTGTAAATATCCTACTAGTACTACCTAATAAATAAAAAAGAGAGGTGTCTTAGCACAGCCGGCTATATAGCTATGCTGCTTAGTTACATAAAACAAATTGCATGTGCTAAATATACAAAATAATATAAAATATACAAAAATATACAAACACAAATTTATTTTTGTTTCACTCACTTCAAAGAACGAAACCAAATCAAACAATTTGTTTCGTTTATTTTCGTACTCTGGTTTTAAGTACAAAGAAATCAAAACAAAAATAAATTTATAACTGTAATAGTGTCGATTATTTTTGTTTGTATGAAAATCACGTACTAGCTCCTGTGTCGTTAAATAAAAGTAATACCCATAAAAATGCTACCAACATGGTTAAAATTCTCGTGACGTCATAGCCATATGCACATGTGGCCTTTGACATATCGTGTACTATGGACTTACGATAAGTCAGTTGAATGTCACATGTGCATTTATTTAAAGATGTCAGCAATTATTAATAAAATTATACATTCAAAAAAGATCCGATAGTCAGTGAAAGAGCTACATATCAAAATATAGAACAATAAGAAAACAATTTAAACCATGCGAACAATCGACTCACATATGGATATATGTACATGCATACACACATACGACAGCAAGGGGCTATCAATGTTGATCTGTAAAATGGAAGTATCTACAACAAAAATTTTAAATTAATTTGATGGACGAATACATAATTATAAGCTATCAAATATATATTGTCACTTGATCATCATCAGAACTACAGGGTCACTTCTGCCTTGCCAAGCACCAGCCCTTGAATACGGAAATAATATTTTTCAAACTTTGAACTACAACAAAATTTTTTAACCAAATAAAAAATCCAAAGTAATTGAAGTTTTTACTTATTAGCATTTCTATTGTAACCACTTCCGCAGTATGCTTAGGAGTAGTATGTGTTAAAATTATACAGTATTTTTTCAATCACTTGTTTTATATACATACATATCTGTGGTTTTCATTAATAAGACCATATGTCTAAAAATTTAATTTTTCGGGATAGTCAAAACGAGTAATTATTGAAGCTACTGAGACCGCAGCTAGTTTTTAAGAAACATTTTCTTAAGGATTCGATCCTAGAAAAATTAAAAAAAAATATTATAAACATCGAAATTGAGTTATGCACTCGGATTCAGTAACTTTTATTACGATAATCGTATCGCCATAATAAATGTAACGAAAACTTACCGACTTTGCTATTCAGTAACATATTTTAACGATATTCGCTGTCAGTTGTTTTTTGTGGTATTTGCTTATTTTGAAATTTTTTTCGCTTAGATGCCACAATATATATATATACATAATTGAATGCTGAGTAAAATAAAGCTGTACATTATCGATAAAAAAATTTACAGAAAAGCATTATCATTACGATAAAATTTATCGATAAATATTACGATTTTCGGTTCGCAAAAATTTACTGAATCCAATACAAGTTATGCCAATGTAAGTGATTCTGGCTGAAGAGAAATAATGCCTGTTAAACTCCGAAGACGATACAGGCAGGGCTGTCAGATATGGCGATTTCTCGCCAAACGTGGAGATTTTTCAACTTGTTTGGCGTCCAAATTTTTGGTTTGTCGACATGGCGATTTTTCTGGCAATAAATACGTTTGCTGGCTAATTTTATGGCTTGTGTTTTTAACAAAATTCAACTTCAAAATTTTTTTAATTCAGGAAATTGGTTTGTTGAAGGAGTAGTTTAAAACACTAAATCCTACTAAAAATCGTCTGCAAGAAATTAAAACAATTAGTTTTTAATGATTTTTCTTATAGTAATTAAGGCGTTTTGAATGGAGTCTGCGGGTGGAAAAATACCATAGAAGATTGAAAATCGTCTTTAGTAACTTTTTTTGTTGCAAGATCTGTAGTTTCTTGATATGACATTTTGCGCTATTACTCAAGACTGGCGCTGCGTAACATATGACAGCATGAAAAATTGATTTCATTATAATTTTTTTATTTCTAATGTTTCATTTTGAATTTCTATTTATAAAAGTATACAAAAGACGAATTAATATATTGATTTTATATGTAACATATGACATCTGGTCTTTAAATGTTATTTTGGTGTCTAGTGTTGCTCCTAAGCATTGAACAATTTTTATTCTTTTTAGAACACTCGAGACTAATTCATCTGGCATAAAAATGCATACGTGCGCACAGCTTTGTGTGTATTAGTATTTTTTGTATTAATTTAACATTTGCTCCCTGCAGAAAACATGGTGTTAAGTGTCCCCAAGTCACCACTTTTGTCGACTATATTAACATTGGTTTTGATGCGTAGAAAATATTTTGTCAGATACACACAGCTATGCTTCTTCTTAATGTTTTATTGGTTTGTTAAAAATACAAGTGGCTTCAAGCAAAATTCAAGTTTTTATGAAAATTAATTTACGAAATCAATATAAGAGACAAATAAAAAAATGTATTAAATAATAATTCAAAAAATCGAATAAAAAGAAATTGCAAAAGACAAATAAAAAGTAATTTTTTTGTAATTATAAAAATAAAAATATTTTAAAATGAAATAATTGTGGAAATTTTTATGAACCTGTAAACTCCAGTCCAGTAAGTGCAGATTCATACGTAAGTGTTTGATTTTAATAATTCGACGGAACCTTGAATTTTTCATTTATATTTAATACAAACAGCAAACTAAATCCTTACTTGCTGAACGAATGTTCCCTTTTTCATGTATTTTTTTTTTTATTATTAAAACAAAATTTTTTAATAAAATATTCACTTTTATTATCATTAGAATTACTAAAATGTACTAGTGACTATCTCTTCCCAATGTCTCGACATGGTCCCAAAAGAAATACCTACTCAGTAGTACCAACGTCAGTAGTTGATTTTCAATGACACGTACATGCTAAATGTCTATAGCAAAAAGCATTGTCTGGGGTACTACAATTCGTCAGTAGTACTGGTGACAAAGTCACTAGTAAATCACTACAATTTCACCATTCGCATTTTTTGCAGGGCTGTTTAAAGTTGTGTGTGTATTGGTTTCGTGCTGCTGATGCGGGGTTGTATCTGGTTGAAAAATTATGACAACCACAAAACCTTTCTCTTTGCCCCTCTCACCATCAAACTGGCATGTTAAACATTTAAGGCCTTATTGAGAAAAAATAGTTTTGGATTACAAAACGTTTAGCAAATAAATGTCCATAAAAAATTTGTTTTGTAAACTTAATATAAACAAAAATTATTTATTCTGAATACAATAGCAGTTATTATTTTATTGAAGCTACAGTGGGTTACTTAAAACTTGGCATATGTAATTCTTTTGAATTAAATTATTTAAAGTGGCTACTTCGAAATTAACGCATTCTTTTCTACAGTTTTTCAGAAATTATCTTATAGTACAAATTTAACATACAGTTGTATTTGGGTTTTCTCCACTCATGGAGTAATATCTTTAATTATTACTAATTCTTTTCTTAATATATGCTCATTTTCTATTTCCTGAGGTGCTAGCCGTTAGAAGAACAGGTGAAGCTCTGCACCGCGACACCAAAATAAAAAGATAGATGTCTATGTAATTGCAAGCAAAAACAAATTTTGAGAGGTTCGATGAGCAAAAATATATTTTGAGTGTAATTATTTTTTACATTTCTGCACACAAAATGTAATCTGAGAATGAAAAATACCTACATTTAGGCAAAAATAAAATATTTGTTACCTACAGGTAACACTGTTTTGTATTATAAAAAGCTGTTGTCACATTGTATGAAAAAAACTAAAATAAACCAACATACCAACAATTGAAATAAGTGTAAAGAAAAATTAAAACAGAACTCGGAGAATGAAAATGTAATTTTTTTCTATCCCTTTTGCTTTTCTACTCCGTTCGCCTACAAAATCAAAAAATCGTGTTCTAAAAAACATTGAAAAATCAAAGTGTGAATTACTACAAGAATTAATTTTAAAGAGTCCATTCTCGTATGTACATATATTAAGAAAGTTCAACAAAATCAAACTGGAAGGCTACAGCAATTATTTTTTACGTTATGTGTTTTAGGTTGTACATTTTATGTCTCTTTAAAATACATTTCAAAAACTTAAAAGTAATTTAGAATAAAGAATAAAATATTCAAGTATGTTTATACTCTATTATTATTAATTGTAATTATATCAAAGTCGATCTTTTTAAATATTACCAGTGCTACCAGATCTCAATAAAAATAATTATCCCTGAAAATGTTTGAAAATTCCAACGAAACGTTGGATACATAAAAAATTAAATAAAAAACTTCTTTTACTTATTTGAAGCAACTGATTGACCTTGAAAGCCTGAATAGGTACTGTATTTACAAAATCATACTAATTGATATTAAAAATAAAGTCGAGAAATTACATACAAATCTATAAAGAGTGTATTAGATGTTGAAGTGTACAATCACTTCTTAATTTTATTTACTTGACGTATTTTTTTGTCAACCAAAAACCATTAAAGATATGTTAAAATCCATTGTTGAGCTTATGCTTAAATGTAATGGCTCTAAATCGGAAACTATGAATATGCATAATCTAATCCATATGCCAGATGATGTAACTAATAAAGGACCTTTTTAGAATTTTCAGTTTTTTACTTTGGAAATATTAAAGTAGGACAGCAATTGACCAGTAATTTTAACCCAATCTTGCTAATTTCTAGTCCTTAGAGAGTAATTTTAGCCTTATGCTCTAACTCACTCAATTAAGGAATGAAACAGTTCTTTTACGAAAAATCATTGAGAAACCATTTTTCCGAATGTAAACTGTAACGTTGGCAAACCTTGACTAAAAGTGATTTCTCAGTGCTAAAATTTTTCTACGGTTGGCAATTTCTGCCTGGGTACCTATTAGAGAAGTTGCTGAGGACCTACATATCGGTTGGCTCGTGCCATTCGGTTTTCATTAATGATTTGGGCATGAGAGGGGTCACCGCGAATCGTGGGTTTATGGTTATAACGTGGAAACCAAAGCTCAATCATCTCAATGGAAGCTGCCGCACGAACCAACGAAAAATCGAAGACGAGCCAAAACACGTGCAAGAAAAGCAGCTGTCAACAATTAACTGAACATTCAAAATAGCCGAAATTGTCGGCATAAGTTAGAGACATGAGTACCACAATAACGCCATAAAAAAATCCAAATTCGAATATACCTAACCCGCGAAATTCAAAATGGAAAAACTGTATTAAAATACTTTAAATCAATAATATTCAACTTGTAGTTAATATTGATTCGATTTATTTATTGAATTACGTTAAATAAACATTGCATTAAATTCTTAACATATTATTTTAAGATTTTAATTTGATTAAATTCTCAGTTAAGTTGAAATTTAATTTGCAAAATATTGAATTACTAAGAAACATATCAAAATCTAAAGGACACCACTTTAAATGAATTTATAAACCATCTGATATCAATAAGACGGCAATACTGTTCCATCAAAGTTCAATATTAATTCAGTGCCTAAAAATATTATTTCTATAGGGTGTTTTTTATTGAGGTATAGAACTTTAAGTTGGCATCACTTTTTTAACTGGCGGCCATTTTATCAGCTGTCAAGTGATTAATATTTAGTTTGGTTTGCCATTTCATCATGAACAGGTTGACAAAAGAACAACGCTTGCAAATCGTGCAAATTTATTTCGAAAATAATGGTTCAGTTCGCGAAGTTTACCGCAAGCTCCGTCCATTTTATGGTCGACATAATCGTCCATCAGAGCAATTATGGAATGCACCTGTCAATTGGCCACCAAGATCGTGTGATTTGACACCATTGGATTATTTTCTTTGGGGATATGTGAAGTCGCTCGTCTACGCCAACAAACCAGAAACGTTAGGGGACTTGGAAGCCAACATTCGTGGCGTTATTGCCAACATACGGCCCCATATGCTCGAAAAAGTGGTTGAAAATTGGACCTGTAGAATTGGCTTTATTCGAGCCAGCCGCGGCGGCCACATGCCCGAAATCATATTTAAACGTTAATGGCATAAAATTATCCTTCCAATAAAGCCAAATTGATGGACATTAAAACGATTTTCTTGTGTTTTATTTCAATTCGAAGTTCTATACCTCTAAAAAAACACCCTATATATTTAATTCCATATTAAAACTATCAAAATAAATTAATATTGTTTACTATTGAAATAAAAATTCTCATCATGACCAGACTTTCGTTAATGTTTTTTTTTATTTAATCAATGTGCTTTTTATTAATTTGAAATGGGTTTTCCTCTGGGTGCACATCAATTAAAACTGCCGAAGCTAGAGCAGCAGCTGAGGAATATCTATCACAGACAATAGAAACTAATGGCAACGGCAACGTATTCCGATTTGCTTTCGAAGTCGATGGTGTATCTATTGGGGGCGAGAATTATCTTCACAATTTTTTGTTACAGAAAGCTTTCATGCTCGGTGATCGGTGGCATGTCACAATGTCCAAGAACATAATGTCCATGGACGTTATGACAAAGAAAATGTGTCGTAGTGTCCATGGACATTATGGCACTTTTGAAATTGTTTTAAAGTCTATGGACACTATGAGATTATAATGGATATAATGTCCATGGACGTTGTGACATGCCATTCTGAGATCATGACTTTTTGCGGTTCTTTCTACCTCTTCAGTTTGTTCCTGCTGTCGTTTCCTATCAACACCATTTTTCTGATATTTCTTTCATTGATGGGAACTTTCTTAGGCTTTGAACAACAACAAATATTGAACGAAACGCATTTACAAGCAATAACGTCGAAAAGCTTCTCAAATGACTTTGAAAGGCACTTTAGTTTATATTCAAAGCAAACGATTCGATTGTATTTGGTGTATCTTTTTAAATTAAGATACATTTTTAAATAGGATTTTAATAGCTGAATAACTCGTTTCTTAGTAACGATTGGAATCGAAGCTTTAGTCCAAATATTATTGATCTGTTCAAAACAATAGCATATGCATATATCTGAATTGGATGGATTCTTCCCATTATACTTCCATTTCATTTCGTTCTTCAGAAATAAGAAAAAAAAATTAATGACATATTTTATGGTTGGTAGCTGTCGATCATCAAGCTCTTTATATGCTCACAGAACAAGCACAGGTAGTATCACTGCGTCTGGAACTCATTATTTTAAATGCACGAAATCCACGTTTAATATTAACTATACTCTAATAGAATAAAAACTACTTTATAATAAAAAATATGTTATTTAAAAAAAAGATTAAAAGTAATAATTATGAAAGCCTACCAGCAGATATTTTTCTTTGCAAACTGATTTAATTGAAATAATTTGTCGTGGCAATTTCTTCTTAATATGCAACCTGCATCAAAAGTAACAGTACACACGACACGTCATATGTACTCGGGAAACGGTAAAGACTTTTATATTTAGCTCAAGACCTTAAATTAAAGACGTGTGAATTACTGAAGTTACTTTGATATGAAAATTAAAAATGATCAAGCTTCGATGATCGGTAGAACCCTTGAGACATACAATAATTTAGCTGTAAAAACTATTTTGTTAATCTACGATCGATTAGGCAAGTTTTGAGGGACCTTGCGTTGAGAAAAACCAAAATAAAATTTTTCGGGGCACAATATTACACATGCATGCATACAGGTCTATTTTATTTACATGCACACATAAAGCATGTTTTCAAATAGCCACACACACACTCACACATTTTCCATTCCATTTTATGTACACAAGTGAATGTATACGGTGGCGAATGATGAATAAATATCTCGTGCATCCCGAGTATTTTTGTTTTTGACTGATTACACATTCATAGTGTATAAACATACTCAGACTAAAAGTCTGAGAGAGAGTCATTTAGTTTGATACGTGTGTGCCTTTTTTTTAGTTGTACCGCATTTTAGTTTTTTGCATAAACGAAGTAGAGAATGTTGGATTCGGTTTTAGTCATAGTTGTTTGAGATAATATATGTGAGTGTGCAAATTGTTTGCGCTATAATTAGAAATATGCGCAGTTGCTAAAATTAAGACTATTTACTTATGTCTATGTTTTTTGAGTACTCATTGTCATTCTCTGCACTGGAGCCACATTTATAACATTTGGAATAACTGGAACGAATGTTTCCCTAGTGTTGTTGCAAATAAATATTGTAGATAGGGTTTGGCCAAAAAATACACGAATGTTACTATGTAAGGCATTTTAGATATGAAAATTTTTACATATCATGAATCAATCGATTTTTATGATCGATATCTCATTTTGCTTCTATTACATGTGGCCTTACGATGAAGTAATAAATGTGAAAAATCTTTTGTCGTTTTTGATTTTTCATGATAAATTTCCTATTTTCACGTAAAAAGTATATTTTTTTCTTCAATTTTTAATTAAGAAATAAGTATTGTTCTGCCCTGTTTATTGACGTTTCTCAGGCATTTGATAAAGTGTGGCATGAATGCCTTATTTTAAAATTAAAATCATATCATATCATACCAGTAAATATTCTAAATCTTTTGGAAAGTTACATTCTTGCCCAGAAGTTCACTGTTGTGGAAGAAGACTTCATGAGTGGGCTCGGATCTACATCATTCGGTGTGCCACAGGGGAGCATACTGGGGCCAGTTTTGTATTTGATTTATACTTGTGCTATTCTTTGAACAGTAATATCTGCAAGCCTCAACATTTTTTTTAGTTACAGTTAGTCAACCTTGGCCCACTGCAACTCCTGTCCAGGTTACTGAGAAGTCTGTGTGTGTTATAAAGCATAAGTCCTCCTGTTCAGCACTGGCAGCACAGCCAATGATGTTCTTGTTGTGACAGCTACATACGAATGTAACAATTGTTTTGTTCCACAATATTTCGTGAAAGTTCCGACTAATGAGAGTAAAAAGAATATTACTCTTTGAATGTAGCGAAGTTATCCAAAATTGCTGGAACGCAAAAAACATAATTGTGCATCTTAAAGTGCTAATGTTGCTTACTTTTAAAGTTAAATTTAATTTAAGTGATTTTAGTCGATTAAAACACATAATATCACAAAAACAAAAATTTGCAGCATTGGCAACAGATGAAACTGATACGTCAAATAACTTTAATATTTTAAAGGAAGTAAAGTAATTTGCACAAATTTACTTAAAAATTAATTTTTTTTTAACAAAACCTTCCATTTGTTTTTTTTAAATTAATTTTTAAATAAAAACTTTCTTTCTTTATTCGCGATGATATCTTCTCAGTCCAGAGGTCATGGGTTCGATTCCTGCTATATATCCTGGGTGTTTTCTGCAGACAAGCTAATCGCATTGCAGATTGTGTTGATTATTTAATTCTTATTCGAAACTAACCAAAGAAGTTTGCACAGGCAATTACACAAAAACTGCTACGTGTAACGCTTTTGGGTAACTTTGTACCAGTTCGGACTGTTTTATTATGCATCCGGAACAGACCTAATATTGCACATTAGAGTGCCTTCGACCTCCATAAAAAAAATGTGCCAGCCGCCCCGTAGGATTAAAGATAATGTCAAAACAATTCCGAAGCTATATTTTATGTTTTTTTGCCACTCCTACAAATACCGCCCTTTTTTTGTTCACCTTGTCGCCATTTTTAGTCCGATGATAACATTTTGTATACCGGTGTTCATGAATGAAATGTAGCCCTTACGGAGCCATGAACACCGGTATACAAAATGTTATCATCGGACTAAAAATGGTGACACATTGAACAAAATACTAATACCGTGGTATTTGTAGGCGTGCCAAAAAAATATTTTTGGAATTGTTTTTACATTATCTTTAATCCTAGGAGTGAGCCAGTCACTTTTTTTCGAACCACTCTATTGCACATCTCAAAATTCAAATGGACCAAGTTAGTACATGGCAGAGCTGTAAATGAATCACTCATTTTTGAATTAATTCGCGAATCATTCATGCACTGAATTAGCAAATTTTGAATTAATTCTTTTCACACAAAAATTGAATTGAATTAAATTTGAGTTAATTCAAATTATTTTGTCAAAATGAATTGCAATTCATTTTTCAAATTGATTTGAATTGAATTGATTTTGAATTCATTAAAATGAATTAAAAAAATGAATTGCAATTCAAATGAATGAAATCAAAAATGAGTTGCAATCAATCAAATTCAAAAGCAGATCTATTGGAATGAAAAATGGAAATTTCTCGTACCAAAATTAAAATATTCAATACAAAAATTTAAAAACCTTGTCCTGGAACTGCGCCTGATCAAAGAAAACATGGTGTATGGAGTTTGTTTCTTCAAGAAGAACTGATTTTTATTTTGAAAATCTGAATGCTACGCATAAAAAACCATAGAAAAAAAAGAAACGTTGCTTTAAAAAAGATTTAGAAAATTTAATAAGCTTTCTAAAGCATGTTATTAGGTTCAAATCCGTTAAGAACTGCCTCATGCAGAGGCAAATTACTAAAGCAAGATTTTTTTTATTTTTTGGTAAAAAGTGATTTCGTTAGAATGAGAGTAGAGACAAGTGATAACTGATAATGCAGATATGTAAGTAACGGTGCTTATGCTAATTACACTATTTACCAGTTTTTTCTTAAATATGTTAATTTTGTGATTTTGATAAACTTTTTGAAAACAGTTAATTTTTTTGCAATTATAAATTTAATGCGAAATATTGTACGCATATAAAAACAATTTAAAAACGTAATATAAGTGATTTTATTCTCTTTTGTACGTTTACTTCGTTTAAATCGGCTGATTGAGTATTACTCAAGTTATGATAAAATAACTGACATCGTCTTTTGAAAAAGTTAAAAAACGGTTAAAAATTGTTTAAAAAAAACTAAAGAATAAAAAATTGTCTCTTGCATATTTTGTATTGGGGACCTAAACACTCCAGAACAGCATTAAATATGCACAAAAAAGTGTAATTTTTGTTGCATAGTGTTACTAGTTTGGTGGAGTGGCTTTGCTTAAAGTTTATTGTTTGTGATTGAAAGTCAATATTTTGTTTAAAGCTTCTTTTTAGTGATAAAAAAATCATTATTGTTTTGTTTAACGGTTAAAGATGTCTTCAGCAAGTGATTTGTCAAATGACGATGAGTTGGTGGATCCTACATATTATATTCCACAAATTTCCATTTTTCATTCCAATAGATCTGCTTTTGAATTTGATTGATTGCAACTCATTTTTGATTTCATTCATTTGAATTGCAATTAATTTTTTAAATTAATTTTAATGAATTCAAAATCAATTCAATTCAAATGAATTGCCATTCATTTTGACAAACTCATTTGAATTGAAAGCGAATTGCAATTCATTTTTACCAAATTCATTTGAATTGACTCAAATTTAATTCAATTCAAATTTTGTGTGAAAAGAATTAATTCAAAATTTGCTAATTCGTAACGAATTAAAATCAAAAAAGAATGATTCATTTACAGCTCTGGTACACGGCATGTCAAAATTAAACATGTGTGCTGCATGTGGTCCACATGCGGATGTGAACTGCACGTGAGTGTCACAAAAAGTGGAAGTACACGGTATGTAGTAAATGTAGCTTCATGATGACGTCAAATATACGTCAGAGCCACATGCGCATGTGAATTTTTACATGCATGCTTAACATGGGTTCTACACCTAAAGCTGAAGGTCCATACCACCCGTTCCATGCATATGCGTTGTATGCAGTGTGACCGGATCCTAAACATTTTTGCAGCTAAATTGACTTAAAAAAAAAGCTAAAAAATAATTTAAGAGCTAAAAAATAATGTTAAAATTTAATACTTCTTTTAAAGCCAATATTTTCTTTAAAAGGTTTAATTTTTCCAATTTCTGCACAAAAGTATTAAAAACAAAACAATGATATTAAGTCACAGACAGTTCTTGGAAAACATAAGCATTTTCTCGCTTTTGTTTCGTTTATCAGCAATAACGTTCAAAAAGTGGTTCGTATAAGAAAAAATTAAAGGTTTCATCTATTCCAATTTGACGTAAACAGAACTTTTTTCGTATAACCAAAAACACATGGAAAAACTGATACCTCTTTTTTGTCACTCACATGTTAGAATAACCTACAAATGTTGACGTTCGTTATTTTTAAGATCATACACATTTATTAATTTTTGCTTGTTAGATAAACACCGTCAAAATGTATACAATTTTGATCCTGCTTAAGCGATTCATCAGTAGACTTCAAATCAAAGTTTTTGAAATAAGCTAAAAAATACTACATATGTTTATAGTGAAGCTCTTAATATGTTATTGAGAATTGCATATAAAAACATAATAAATCGAGGCTTTTATCAAACAAAAGTCTTTACAAAACAAGCAACTTTATTAGATTTTGTATTCATTTTAATTTTTTATAACTTTTTGAAACTAGTTTCATTTTCGTTTAGTTTTTTATTTACTTTTATTGTTATTGAGAGAATTATGTTACGTGTAGACTTCAAATTAGTGGTTTCTTAAGGCCGGGGCACAATGAATCATTAAACTTCGCCTTTTTCAACTGACATTAACGCGACGAAGGAGAAGGCTGGCACAATGAGTACTTTATTGACGAAAAAAGGCGAAGTTTAACGTATGACGGATTCATTGTGCCCCGGCCTTTAATCTTATAAGATTTTTTATAAGACATCCTACAACAACAATCTTATGAGATGAACTGTCAAAAACACACGTACATGAAAATAAATTAGTATGCATGTGTGAGTGTTTATTGAAATAAATAAAAAAACTATGTTTTGGAAAAAATTTCTTGATTTTTATGTGTTTAATTATAAATTAAAGTTTGTGTAAAAAGTGAAAATAAAATTACTAATTATACAAAAGTAATACATGTTAACTCGATGAGAATTTGCATAAAATGAAATGTTATAAGGAAAGTATAATAACATGTTCCTCTTGTATGAGATTAAGAGAAATATCTGCATTTTATTTTCGTTATTCTGCCGACGTTCTCTCAGATATTATGTCAGAGTTAATCGCAGTTGTAGACGCTATGTAAGACGCTACAAATGAAATCTCCCAAGTGCATTTCTTCGTCGTTTTATGACATTTACAACACCTGCACTAATAAAATGCGTATGAAATTGGTACAGGCAACATAGACATTTTTGAACTCCAATAACAAAAAGAATTAATGCAAACAAAAAGATACTCAAACAAACCAAATGTATGATGGATGGATGGTTGGTTGATTGGTTGGATACTTGTTCGTACATGTTGCAAGCATGGTTCATAACAAAATTGTTAATACAATAGAAGGGAATATCATAGAATAGAATGAATACGCTATTTCATGAGTTATGAGGTGGATAAGGGATTGGGGTTGGTAGGGTATAAACAATTTAACACTTATATTTGCTATAAAAGACAAAGTCGAGCATAATAACCCAGCTAGCCAGGATCTGCTTAATAGGCCATATTATTTAATATAAAACTCCTAAACCAATCTCCTGACGGTTCTTTGAAGAGTGGTATTATAAAGTTTATGTTTAACTCTCTCTTATAAATCTTGCAATGTTTAATCGACAATACCTTTACTGTTATAATTCATTCTTTTTTCTTTAATTTTGCGCTGATACACAGAGGAGTATTTGATCCAAAAAGCTGGCCAAAGAGGCAAAAATCAATTTGAAAAATCTTAAGGAAAGTGAAGAAAATTACATGAGTTTTTAATGTTTTTTTTCAATTTCAACAAGCTTCTATTCGATTTTTTGTGGCTAAACGAATAAAGGTATTACATTGATTGAGGATTTATGAAACAGGAATTCCCGGGCTAGAAATCCCGGGAAATGTCTGTGAATGTTGTTTCATAAATATATATGCTTTTGTTACACACATACAGTGCAAATTCGGTTAGCGCAACCAAGAGCAATTTTAGAATTTTGCGAAAACTGAGTTTGTTGCCAAAACCGAGTAAAATTTTCTCTGCCTGTTTTGTACAAAGCAATAGCATATTAATTGAAGCTTTTGCTTTTCTGCTGTCAGTTTTTTGAAGACTGGTAATTTATTAGGTTGCAATGAAATATCACTCATACGTATATCTTTAAACGAAAACTGTTGCACGCTTCGTTGGAAACTGACATACAGAGGGAACTGCAACTCACTGCGTATGAGTAATAATGATGTAAATCAAATCGCCAGCTTAAATTAAAAGCTATCCAGCTAGAACAACCACTTACAAAATAAAATTATTTAAACTACGTTGGTTTCAAGTCCAGAATCAACACACAAATATTCTTTTTCATTCCTAGAACAGCGGTATATCAAAATGATTTTTGTACGTTAGCAAAAGATTTCATGCACTAAGGTTTATAATTTTGAATTTATTTATAAAAAAACTAGAGTGAAAAAGCAAAACGAAAGAGAGAATCTTAAATTTGTTTGCAAGTTGCGTAAAAAAACAAAAATAAAGAGAGAATATTAATTTTGTTTGCAAAGTTGTGTTAATTGAGGCCTTGTTACGTTAACAGGGTCACAAATATTAAGAATTTGGGTGTTGCGAATATCGAGGTGTTGTGCTTATCGAGGGTTGCGTTAACCGAGTCTGCACTGTGTATATAAAATGGCATAAGTGACAGTCAAATTTATTTTCATTCATTAAGTAATTTTTATTGTAATCCTTTTTTATTTTAATATCAAAATGTTAATTCATTTTATGTATAAGAAAAGTTCGTTTGAATGATTGTATGACTAAACTTAAACGATGAAATTGTTTAGGTTATTTTTTAAAGTTGATTTGTTATACCATGTTTATCGATATTAAAAGAAATTTTTTATTCTAACAATTTTATTTAAAACAAAACCAAATTTTCAAATTTTGGTTTTGTTTCAAATGTTACTGTAAGAAAGAAAGAATTCCTTCGACACCGATAAGCATGCAGTTAAATATCCATAGATTTTTATTTAATATAAAATAAAAATGTGAGTTGTTAAAATATGTAGTAAAATTTCATAAAAATTCCCTACGAGAGAAATTATGGCTCTATTCGAAAACAATATGCAAGATGCATTTACTAAAGTCCATTTCATTCTATAGCACAAATATTAGTGCTTTTGTGGAAAAGAAACTCTGACATGCTGAGTTGTTATTCTTTCTTGAAATTGAAATTAGAACAGCGAGGCATTTTATTCAAAAGAATTAATAGTTGTATATATTATAGTCTGAAACAGCTTTTATGACTGTCTTTTAATCACTCCCAGCAAAAAATAAAATGAATGCTTCTTAAGGAAGCACTTCTTAATTACTTCCAAAGTAGGTTATGCATTTTATTCTGGTTTAACGAAGTTATTTTTAATCACATATCTAAAGTAATATTAAATCACCTATTTTACTATTATTATTCTCTAAAATAAAAACCCATCAAAAAAGTGATGAAAAAAGGAGAAAAAGCACCACAACTACTGATACGAACCACTTAAAACTCCGAGCAAGCCCGCAAGCTAATATAATTGACTGATTGATTTAAATGCTTAAAAGTACAAATTCTTCAACTTATTTCAACAATTATTTTAATGAGTATAATACTCTTAGGAATTAAAAGGCTTTCCAAGTGGGTTAATAAAAAAGTGAATAAGCACCACTTTCTAAATCATAGATAGTTTTTGTAGCAAATAAAAAGTAAATTTTATTAGCTCACGGATTGGCAAAAACAAACCACTTCGCTCCAATGACACGCTAATGTAAAATTCACGACTTTTTGCTCGGAGTTTGAAGTGCTTCGTATTAGTAGTTGTGGTGCTTTTTCTACTTTTTTGTCATCACTTTTTTTGCTGGGACTATAACATAAGAAAGTGAAATACATTGTACTAAGTAAATGACTCGAAGTTAAACGAACTTGAAGTGATTTTTCACGAATTAGTGAACAATTTTTGGAAAGTGTAGTGAAAATATTAAGTGCATAGAAGCTGTAAAAGCTTTGAATTGACAATACTTAAATTTATTATAAGTCGACGCTATTAATGAAAACCTGAAGTAAATATTTTAGCAGAAACAAAATTAATAATTAAAGACATTTAGACAGAATGTGGCTCAGGGTATTTGAAATTCGGCGCAACTGAGTATAGTACTGTAGCTTGCTTGTATAGTACTTAACAATAAGAATCCTCCTGGTTATTTTTCCAGGAAAAGCCAAGCAAATTTTAATAAAATAATTTGGGGGCCTTATTATAAAATTGTTTACGAAGTGCGGTAATAGTCATCACTCAGTCTTTATATTATCTCTTACTAAGTAATGGCCATATTCTATTTGTTTAATTCACTTAAAAATTCATAAAAATTTGTGCTTGAACTGCTTTTGTATTAATTTTTATTCAACAGTTCTGCCAAGAAAAAACCGACTTCAATGCAAAGTTCTGATAGAATAAGATAAGAAGTTCGTGAAATATAAAATTATATTTTAATGGGCGTCCATCCGTAGGTTTTGTAAATGCAAGATTGTGTGTTTATCATAGATCAGGGTGCGTGTTAAGTCTTGTCAAAATCGGTAAAGATCGGTTGAGAATGGGCGTGATTCTGCCCATTTTTTAAATGGTAGATTGTATCTATTTCAGAGCTCAAGGAGTGTGGTAAGTTTTGTAAAAATCGGTTAAATAAAACAGCGTAAAATATTATATTGGGTGTTTTTTATTGAGGTATAGAACTTTAAGTTGGCATCACTTTTTTAACTGGCGGCCATTTTGTCAGCTGTCAAGTGATTAATATTTAGTTTGGTTTGCCATTTCATCATAAACAGGTTGACAAAAGAACAACGCTTGCAAATCGTGCAAATTTATTTCGAAAATAATGGTTCAGTTCGCGAAGTTTACCGCAAGCTCCGTCCATTTTATGGTCGACATAATCGTCCATCAGAGCAATGAATTCGGTTAACCATGGATCGTTTTCGCACTACGTTTACTCTATGTGATAATACGCATCCGCAGAGACGTCGAACAGTGCGCACCGAAGAAACAATTTCCGCTGTAGAGCAAAGTGTTGAAGAAGACCCGAATGAATCGATTCGCCACCGTGCACAGCAATTGGAGCTTTGTCCATCAACTTTATGGAAGATTTTGCGCAAAGATCTTGGCTTGCGACCTTACAAGATCCAGCTTGTGCAAGAATTAAAGCCGCGAGACCATGCAATGCGTCGTGATTTTGGTGTATGGGCCGAAAATGAGATTGATCTCGATGCTGATTTTCATCGCAAAATTTTGTTCAGTGATGAGGCTCATTTTTGGTTGAATGGCTACGTCAACAAGCAAAATTGCCGCATTTGGAGTGAAGAGAATCCACATGAGACCTTGAGACGCCATTACATCCACAAAAACTGACTGTTTGGTGTGCTCTATGAGCTGGTGGAGTCATTGGGCCATACTTCTTCCGAAATAATGCTGGAGAGTCAGTTACCGTTAATGGAGACCGGTATAGAGCCATGATAACCGACTATTTTGTTCCCGAATTGGATGGCATGAATGTGGATGAGTTGTGGTTCCAACAAGACGGCGCTACATGCCACACAGCGCACGTCACAATCGATTTATTGAAGGAAACATTCGATGAGCGCATAATTTCGCGGAATGGACCTGTCAATTGGCCACCAAGATCGTGTGATTTGACACCATTGGATTATTTTGTTTGGGGATATGTGAAGTCGCTCGTCTACGCCAACAAACCAGAAACTTTAGGGGACTTGGAAGCCAACATTCGTGGCGTTATTGCCAGCATACGGCCCCATATGCTCGAAAACGTGGTTGAAAATTGGACCTGTAGAATTGGCTTTATTCGAGCCAGCCGCGGCGGCCACATGCCCGAAATCATATTTAAACGTTAATGGCATAAAATTATCCTTCCAATAAAGCCAAATTGATGGACATTAAAACGATTTTCTTGTGTTTTATTTCAATTCGAAGTTCTATACCTCTAAAAAAACACCCTGTATTAAGGCATAAATAGTAAATTTTGTTATTATTAAAATTATTTTTGTAAATAATATATTTATTACCGTCCATAAAAGGGGACGCGGACAAAAATGTCTTTTAATGATCCTATGGGTCCAATTTTAGATTCTTGAACTTTCGCCGACGTTCAAAGTTGCATTTGCTAAACAAAAGTATTGCAAAATTTAGAAATAAAATTGCATTTTTCAGAGGTAGGGTTAGTTCGAATAAGGTTAACTCTTTTCCCTTTGTCCCATTTTTTATTTTTAAGCTTTATCAGCCTATGACTATAAAACATATTTCCGCTAAGTTTAATTGATTTAGGGGCACTCAGTAGCTTTTCACAAGCAATATAAACTAGGAAAAAGTAATGCCCAGCTTATTGGCTCAAATACTCCTCTGTGTGATGCTCCCATTAAAGTTTTGAATAAGAATCTTGCCGGTTGTTTCAAGTGTTTATTTTTTATAAGAATTAAAGATATATTAAAGAGAAATTTAATTTCAACGTGCTTGGTATTTTACATCAAATATTTATTAAAATATTGGAGCAAAATTCAACAAAGTAATTATAATTTCTCCATGGATGTAAAGAGGCTGTTGCTGTTGTTTTCTTTACTTTTTTGACTTTAGAAATAAAATAAAATCAAAAGCCTGCAGGATTTTGTATGATACATCAAATAGTTATCGAATGATTCTTTTACAACTCTCCCAATGACTCATATAAGATTAACATTTGTAAGATGCTCTCTAAATAAATCGCAAATTATTGAATCTACTACAAACACGATTCGTAAAATACTCTTCTGCGATTGAAAATGCTAGTTGGGATACTATATACATATCTATGTACTTATGAATGTATATTCATCTACTGTTCCGTCCCGCTCAACATTAAATATAATGTTAAGAAAAACTGATTTAATCTGGGGATAATTCCTCGAAACAAAAGAAATAACATTAACAATAGAATGTGAATTTAAATTAGAGCTCTATTGTATATTATTTTTTCCTTTGTATGTCTTTATGATGATGTATTGTGCTCCTTCAGTATTGTTTTGTATTGTATTGGCCCACAATTACAGTGACAATAAAATGAATGAATGAATAGAAAGCTGTTGTTGCCTGATTTCGTATACATACGAGTATACCGAAATTTATACTCCCACTCCACTTAATTGGTTTTTCTTTGCGATTTGTTATAAATCGGATATTTATTTTTGCTTTGTATTTATACATATTTGTCTAAAGGGTATTCCAGCTTAATAGAATGTTTTGATTTACATATTTAAAAAATAATTATTTTCGTGTAATTTTCATAAACGAAAATCAACAAATTTTTATTCAACTGCTCACCTTGTAAATGGTTAAATGTCAAAAATGTGCTAACAAAATTGTAATATTTGTGCACCCTTTAGCATTTTTTTACATACATACATATATATGTAGGTTTGACATTCCGTGTCTAATTTTCACAATATTAATACACGATGCATAAAGTACATAAGTATGTTCTGGGTCCTTATGAATAGGGAAGACAAATGAGCGATGTCCGTCTGTTTGTTTTTCATTAGCGCTAACTTTGAAAAACTACGTTTAGCAGATGAACTACTGCGGGGTAAAGTAAATGTGTATAGGTTTGATAATAAATACTTTCCAAGGCCATTCTTTAAACTTCTTACTTCTTGCCAAACTATCGCTAACTCTGGATTCTAATAACTTTAATTCATTAACAAACGCGTCTGGAGTAGTTATTACATAAATAAACTCTGAAACAAGCTGAAATAATTTATGTCTTCATTGGACTTTAAAAATACTGGATCCAAATATATTAGCACACTAAACTTTTTATCTTTAACATCAATTCTTGATAGTATTCCTCCACACAGTTTTTGATAAAAAGTTAAAAGTTTGCTTTTAATTGTAATTACACAATTCTCAGAAAACCCTTCAGCACATACGAGTACGTATGTATGTACGAGTATGTATCTCACTTTCGGCTTCATGGACAATATATACATTTGTCAACGATATCTTTAACGCATAAAATGTTAATAAAATCTATATTTTCAAGAAAGAAGTTTTTCATTTGAACTGTTTCTACATAAGATAATCAAAGAGAAAATATCTAAATAAACATACTTGTTAATAATAATTTTAAATCATACTCGTATCTTTTAAACTAGTTTATTTTCCATATTTTTATACAAAAATTCATTTATTTTTGTATAAATTTTGTTGTTCTCGCACCAATTTAAAATGCGAGTTGTTTTGACACTTCTTGCGAGAAACTTTTTACAAAATATTGTTACAGAAACAATTTTTCTCACATTATTCCAAACAGAAAATATGTAAATAAACATAACCAGCTGGTTTTGCGTTCACACTGCAATTTTGATAAATTCAGGTTTTGAACAACAGGTGGTCTAGTCTTATAAATTTGTTCAAAATAAAGCAAATCTTCTGTAGAAATACGTGTATTTGTTGTTGTAGTTTTTCTGCATTTTATAACATTTAGGGCAACTTTTTAGAGATTAAATTAACCTCAATCTGTATTTGTGATTTTTGTATGGTTTTATTTGCTAGTTTAAGTTTTATTTTATTTTTTTTTTGAGCTGTTTTACTAAACTGCATTTGTCCAAATATTTATTTTTTTCTATGTACTTCAGAAACGATTGGGACAACTTTTCTCACACGTACAACTATAATTTTATTTTTGACATCACTGCTGTAGTGCAGTACAGAAAAAAATAAATATTTGGACAAATGCAGTGTAGTAAAGCAGCTCCAAAAAAGGGGGCCTATGTGTTAGAAAATTAAAATATAAGAGAAAAAATTTAATAAAAAAGTTGGTGCTGACGCATATTTTCTGAGTTAATAGTTTCAAAACTTTTCATAGGAAACTGTGACAAATCTCCAAAAAGAAATGTTTAAATAGCTTATCTGATAGAAACGTGAAAAATAAGAAAAAATAATTAATGACCAGATCCTAATAATTTTTCCAGCAGAATATCGAAATATTAATAAAACCAAAGAAAAAATAATATTAATTCACTTAGTTTTTCAAAAACAAGCCTGTTTTAATTTGTATTTCGTTTATAAGCAACTTTTAGAAATTAGTTTTTATAAAATAATATAAATGCTTAGTTAGCGAACTGAAATGGAATGTAACTGCAATGGTAGGAAACAGCTGATCGATATCAATGTCAATAAATATGTACATGTCTGAATCAAACAGTTTTTCATTAGTAATTAGTGGTTACGCTTCTTTGGGCACATGGCACACAAATGTAAGCGTGGTTTAAACGTTAAAAGCATAACCAGCTGATTTTGCGTTCACACTGCAATTTTGATAAATTCAGGTTTTGAACAACAGATGGTCTAGTCTTATAAATTTGTTCAAAATAAAGCAAATCTTCTGTAGAAATACGTGTATTTGTTGTTGTAGTTTTTCTGCATTTTATAACATTTAGGGCAACTTTTTAGAGATTAAATTAACCTCAATCTTCATTTGTGATTTTTGTATGGTTTTATTTGCTAGTTTAAGTTTTATTTTATTTTTTTTTGAGCTGTTTTACTAAACTGCATTTGTCCAAATATTTATTTTTTTCTATGTACTTCTGAAACGATTGGGACAACTTTTCTCACACGTACAACTATAATTTTATTTTTGACATCACTGCTGTAGTGCAGTACAGAAAAAAATAAATATTTGGACAAATGCAGTTTAGTATAGCAGCTCAAAAAAAAGGGGGCCTATGTGTTAGAAAATTAAAATATAAGAGAAAAAATTTAATAAAAAAGTTGGCGCTGACGCATATTTTCTGAGTTACTAGTCTCAAAACTTTTCGTAGGAAACTGTGAAAAATCTCCAAAAAGAAATGTTTAAATAGCTTATCTGATAGAAACGTGAAAAATAAGAAAAAATAATTAATGAACAAAATTTTCTGCGACCCATATTTTCCGAGCTATTGGTATGAAAAGTTTAGATAGAAAGTGCAGTTTAGTGAAACTGCTCCAGAAAAATCAAAATGTCTTTTTAACACATATTCATTTCTTTTTTTTTTTGTTCTATGTTTTGTAACATAGAACAAATTGAATGTCGTGAAAAGCATTGGTGACCAAAGAATATTTTTCGCATGCCACTTCTTTTCTTTCTCATTGGCGACTAAATGAAAGAGAATAAGAATGTGTGTGATTTTAGCTAGCACAATTGTCGTATGGAACTGACATCAATGCACTACAGCCTGACCGCACTTAAGAAATAATTACGATGACGAGAGAGCTTTTCTTCAGCCCAGAGATGGTTAACCTTCGGTTAACTTCTTCAGGATATTTCTTGAATTTGGTGTTTTTTATATTTAATCAAATTATTTTATCTAATTTTTCGACCTTTTTTAATATTCAATTTTACAATTCTTTTGAGCTGTAGGTCTGTTTATATGTTTATTTGTTTTTGTGTTTGGTTTTTTTATATTTAATTTTTCCTGAAGAAGTTAACCGAACGTTAACCAAATATCGAACTAATAAATAAAAATATAAACACACTTGCAGCTCAAAAAAATACTATAATTTGATATTTATTTTTTCATTTCTTTCTGCTTTCAATTACAAAATATTTTTATAATTCGAAATAACAACTTATGTCATAAAATATTTTACAATTTTTTGCAAAGTTTTGGTAAGAAAACAAAATAGGTTTAAGTATAGAATAATAATATTAAAAACATTAATTAAAAAAAAGCTTTTTAAAATATACATTTTTGAAATGGTTTTTAGAAATAATAATACTCGTACTTATTTTTAATACTTTTACATAACGTTGTGTGTAAAAATTTTTTAAAATTTTGGAAAATGTTAATAAAATTGGTATAAGTCTAGAATATTTCATCATGGTAATGAATATTTACAAAATATGAATTGAAAAAATCTATAACAACATACATGTTTATTAAAAAAAATAGGTTTTACCAAATGAAAATACTTGTTTATAATTTTTAATACTTTTATATAATAAATTGCAAAAATACGTGTCAATAATTTTATATACAAAAACAACTAAATACACTAATTAATTAAACCTTTTTAAATTATTATATTTTTTTAAATATTTTTTAGAAAAATAACATGAACAAACAAAAATATGTTGTAGTATGTTTCTTTCTTAAACCCTATTCTTGTTCTTATGCAATAAATATCTATAAGTCTGCGCAACATTAGCAGTATCTGTTCTGAAATTCATTCTGTAATCTGTTGGAACATCTATAATGTGTAACACTTCTAACATATACTTACGTTTAAAATTAAGTTCTGTATTCAAAATTTAAATATTATCAAAATCTGCATAATGATTTAAATCTAAGCAATGTGAAGATAAATCTTAGATTTAGATCATTATCATTATTATAGACTTTGAGTTGCTAAATTTGTATACGCACATGGCATATTAAATAAATTTAGTTTTCAAACGAAGCTTTTTATTTATAAGATCTAAGCAGAGACTGCCAATAGTGTACATATGTTTTGTTAACATGCATATACGAGTATGTATGGGTAATTCCAAAAAAAGGTCAACCAAAAAAAAAATTATTTGTTTTGTTTTTAATAATAAAGCTAAAAGGTCAATATATTATAAATGTAAAATCATTTTTAATTTTTGAATTTTTTTTACCGAAATATGCGACTTTAAAAAAAAATATATGTTTTTTTTGCTGAGCAATTTACAAATTTTTTACTAACAGTAACCTAACACATTGGAACAAAAGAAGGAGAACGGTGTTCTAATAAGGGAAGTTTTTTTTAGTTTGCTTTCACATATTCCTTAATGTCGCATACGTCACATAAAATCAATATTTATTAATTTTTTTTCAGCAGTAAATAAGCACTTGTTATTGTTTAATTTCTTTTCAATTGAGTTCAATCAATATGAGCAAAGTTACTGCGTTTAGTTCTCTTGGGAAAAATTTTTCGCGTCCGCCTTATCGCGTCCGTATTTGTACTTTACCTATTTAAAGAAAATTAAAACAAAATTTTCATCTTTCATAAATCTACAAACAAACGATCATCTTCTACCTTCATTTCCACATTCACAAAAAAAAAGTTCTACATACCATTTCGCTGAATTATGTATATTTCTATAAGTGCACAAAAATTACTTCTATATATGTCGGGTCTGTTTCTCGCTGACATTTGCTTATATCTTTTTACTATATTATTGATATCGCCCAAAAATTTTTCTTAAATATACTACTCCTTCATTGCTTTAAAACCCTTAAGATATATATATATATTGGATCTTTCCATTCCTTTCTTGTTTTTTGCTTAACTAAAAGTGTACGAATGTCACGTCCGTCGCCTGGGAATTGCCCATATGTATGTATAAGCACATATATATGTGCTATATAGTGTAGTTCGACATATGTATATATGTATATGTTAAAGTTGATGAATTTGTTTCTGTACTTTATTGTTTTTTTTATTCATACTTTTTTGGATGGGGTCGAAAATACTAAAAAAATTACATAACTTTTACAATTTCAATCCGGTGTGAAAAATTAAAACCATATTTTGTTAAAAAGTAAATTTTTTATTCAATAGAATAAAATTGCATAAGTTTTTATATCGAAATCAGCAATAAAAATCTGCTAGATATTCGAATCAAACACAATACTTAAATCTTACGAATGTATCAAAATGTGTACATCATTTTAAAGCGTAATTAGTTTTCTTTCCAAGCCCGTTAAAAATTAGAACCGAATAAAAACTGACTTAGTTACAGGTTGATAAGTTGATGAACATAACTGAAAACGGTTTTCTAGAATAACTTCTGAATTTGAGGGTGTTTATAAAAATTCTTGACACAATTTTTCGCGAAAACGAGCCTTAAATAAACAAATCCCAAGTTATCTATTATAAAAAATTGCTTAAGTTTAGTTTTTACCCAAAAAAAATATTTTCTCTCAAAATCTATTTTTTTATTGGAAAAAATCGTCTTTTTTACTTATGTTTGTAACTAGAGTTTTTTCCGCAGTTTTTAATTTTCCGGGAAAACGTCTAATTTATTTAAATATCCCGGAATTCTGGGATAAAAATAATAGAAATAAAATTTACACAAATTTGATTAGAATGCTTAAAACACTAACTAAAACATATATTTTTTTTGTTTTAATAATATATACATTAATATGTTAATTCAAATTGGGTATTAAAACGGAACTTAATTTTTTTAACTTTTAGTTTTTAAACTCTTCAAAGGGTTTTTCAACACGAAAAACGTTATAAGTGAATATAAATATAACATAATAGTTAATAAAGACATAAAATTAGTAATACTACGGTACTCGAGGTTGGATTTCGAAAACAATAAGTACATTTTTCATTAAAAAACGTCCGTAAAGAGCTTTCCATCTAAAACTATTTTATTTGTTTTTATTAAAAACAAAAAAATGGAATAATGATTTCAATAAATTACCTACAGAATACATGAATAATTTTGTTTTGTAATATTAATTAAAATATTTGTAATATCAATTAAAAAATTTATTAAATTTTCACCTATAAACAATTTGGTAATATTAATTAAGTTTTTCTACTCAAATTAATAAATACAATTAAAGACTTAATTGAATCAATTAAATTTTTAATTGAAAACATCATTGGTGAATACTTTTTTCGGTGTAAAATCATCGATATATTTGACAAAATAACTTTAAACATAAAAATTGTTAAAAAAATCGCTAAACGCAAGAAATTTCTCAAATTCCAAAATGAAAGCAGCTGTTTTCTTAATGTAAGGTTGTCAACGAGAAGCCATTGGAAAACACCACACTTGTAACACTGCTATTTTCTGTCGAATATTAGCCATCCCAGTAAAAAAGACATTCCAAAGAAGTCATTAAAATCTAGAGTTAGTGCTGTGGAAGTAATGCACAAAAATTACCCAATTTTTATAATTAGTTTTCTTATATGAATTTAAGCGCGCAACAGTGTTTTCATGTAAATTTAAGTAAACAAATTTAAAATTTTCACCAAAACTAGTGTATAAATTTCTTTAAATATAATAAATTTTTTTAAATTCATGGTGAGTATTTTCTTAAACTTTAGAGGAACAATAAGGTTTTGTATGACTGAAATAAACCTCTGCTTTCTTTACTGCTAATTATCAGCAAATTACATGTATCAATTTTTTGGAAGCAATGAAAATTTAGTTCCTTCAGAAAGACTTTCAATTTCTTTTTACTGGGATATTTCATGTTTTCGGCACAAAATGATCTTTTACCTTATGGATTTCAAAATGTTTATTCGATTTTTGCTCCATTTCAGTGTAAAAATTTCCAACTTATGAAAGTTGAAGACACGTTTAAAAGAACTTTTTTAATTTTAAAGGTCAGTTAGTTTTGATGCGATCAATAAAATCGCTATACTGGTTGAAAACAATAGCGGTTTTCACGCTTGGTAGTAAACTTGCATTGCAGATCTAGCAAATCTTGTTGATATAGTACATACATATATTACTACTGACAAGACCACAAGAACAAAAGATATTAGACTATAGTTTACTACATTAGGGCGTCGATATTGAGAAAAAAATTTTTTTTGCGATTTTTGTAAATGAGGGGGTCCAGAAATATAACTTTTGATTTACTTTAGTTTTTGCTTATTCATAAAAATTTAGCTTGTTAAATTTGCGTTTGTAAAAAGTGTATATTAAAATTTAAAAAAAGTGATGATTTGTTTATATGAACTTAAACAATTTTTTTTATTTTTTTTTATTAAAAAACACTATAAAAACATCGAAAAAATAATTTAAAATAGAAAGGATTCCTGAGCTCTAATGAATCCGTCCAGTTTCTCATGAGCGTACACCTTGCCAGAAGCCTCTGTTACTCGTTTCACACACCTCTTTATTCACTGTTCATGACATGGATACCTTCGAACTTGCATTGGGATTGTTGGAAAAACAACATCGGTTACTGCTTTTGTTTAAGATATGAGGAGCTTTAATTGAAGAAGAATGTAGCGAGGTGCTTCCACTCAACAGAATTTCGATTTAATTATAAGCCAGCAGAGATAATAAATGCCCACAATGTTTTCCAGAAGAAGCTGTAACGTCTTCAAGTTATTGCCTTTAAGGACATGTTTTGAAACCCATATGCGACAAATCCTATTTGTAGTTGTTAACCACCGAGAGTAAAAGATCAGTTGAAAGTATACACATGCTTATGGCCTGAGTTATCCTGTAAGCATAAGCCTGATTTGGAAATGAGTGTTTGACAATATCGTTAATCAATGGAGTCAAAGGCTCTGGTAAGAATACTCTGGTAAATGAGGGATTGATTTCAAGTTCAGTTGCTGTGTGGAGCATGTTGCCAATCGTTCCACTCCACTTGTTGTTAAACAAAGTTTTTCCATCCAACTCTGTTCTCAAGTGCCGCTGAGGGAGCTCATTACTGTGAAGAGAACGAACCAGCCAGATGAGTTTACGATTCAGTTTTGCCTCAACCCAATGCATGACTCCTTCTTGCCAACCAGGTTTTTGCATTGGCTGAGTCACCACCAACAGCTGCAAACTTTTATCAATGTTGTTGTTTTTCTTTAAGAAATCGACTGTATTATTAGCAATAATTTCAACAGGTTTTCTTTTCGTTAAGTGCTTCTCTGGAGTAAAATGGCAAATATATCTCCCACCTGGCTCACTACAAACGTTGTAATGATCTTTTGTTACAATACTGAAACCAATTTGCTTTTAACAACACTTTTGTTGAATCTTGTATAACTTTTCTCGTGCCCTCTTTAAGGCAGAATTAGTTTTTACTTTCTGTTCTGTTACGAATCAGCTGACTCTTTTTTGTTTATAGAAGTCTAATATAAGTCGTTAGTTTTTCTATTTCGTCCTGTTCTGTTTCGATTCAACCTGTGAAAATCAAAGAATTGTTAAGTAATTTTAAGTGAAAGCATAAATTAAATAAAAGCATTTTGAAATAAATTGTGATTATGCGTTTAGAATTTAAAACATTTAGCTTTTAAAAGAAAAACATAAAATTATATCGAAACATAACACTGGACGATGCAAAATTCATAACTTTAGTGGAAAACTGCGACGTTTCTTGTCAGAAACAGCTGATAAGTTACTACAGAAAAAGTAAGAGCACTCAAATTTAGAAGCAGAACGGCACAGCAAAGAACAGCAACAGAAAGTAAAGACTAATGGGGCCTTTACTCTATTGCGATCACTCACAAGTCTCTTATCTTAGCTGTAGCACGTACATAGATCAACAACATACCAAATACTTTGAAATTTTACATATCGTAATTTTTATTTATTGTAAAAATTTGTTCTTGAAGTAGTAGGGTCATCAAAATCATCGCATGGAATCTGCAAAGGTTCTTCACATTCAATAGTTGGCTATGAAGATGAGCCAGATCAAATAAATTCACTTGCAGGTAAAGTTGTCTCTGCCTTCTTCTTTTTGCTGATAATTTGAAATTCTTCGTAAATTATCTTCTTGCTCTTCTGCTTTTCAGTTTGACTTCTGTGATCACGTGGATCTAGAAATCCAATTTGATGCTGCCCAATAGATCCAATTTTCTCTATTTGACTTTTATTAAACACAAGTTCTTTGAAATCGAGTTTTTTGTATATTGCGATAGAGGAAAAAAGCTAAAATCTCGATTTCAAAAAAATAATGAGGTAGGGCCTTTCTATATTAAGGTACCTATATATATATATATATATATATATATATATATATATTTGTATATGTATGTATATGTATAAACCTACATACATATATATTCTTAACGTTGGAGACGAAAAAGAGATATAAATAATAATAATGAATTGTAATGCTGCGATTTTGAAGTAGCAATTTATCAAGCAAGCTACTAGTTATTGTAAAAATAGTTGTAAACAGCAACATCTTTTTAACACTACTCATTGTTGGAAAAAGAAATTTAAAGAATTGGCACGACCTATTACTACATGGTTGTAAAAGTACCATACCAAAAGTAAAGCTTCAACATGCATTTACTTACAAGAATGAAAACAACTTTACGTCCTGCAGCCGCCTTGATCTGTTGTTTTTCTTTTATGCCTGTGTATATTCTGTGTTAAAAATTTAAAAAATACAAAAATTAATAATAATAAAAATTCAAATTAAAAAGGAAGAGAGGTGTCTTAGAACACCCGTTTATAGGTATGCTGCTTAGCTATATAAAACAAACTTAATCTGTTAAGTAACAATGCAATAAAATTATATTATATGATGATATCAAATTCGCCGCAAATATATCAAAACGCATTACTTTCTTTTATATTTATCATGTGCAAAAACAATACATAAACAAATTGAGCAATCCTTCTCATTGCTTTTGTTTCACTCACTTCAAAGAACAAAACAAAACCAAACAATTTGTTTCGTTTATTTTCGTGCTCTGGTTTTAAGTATGTACAAAGAAATCAAAACAAAAATAAATTTATAACTGTAATAGTGTCGATTATTTATGTTGCGAAAATCACGTCCTAGCTCCTGTGTCGTGAAATAAATAGCATAGCTACAAAAATAAAGGAGGCAGTAGAAATGAAAGATGGAAAACAAAAGATTTATTTTAGTTTTGTCCTAAAAAAAATACCTTCGCAGTCTGTTATTTGCCGATTCAATTTGATGAAATGAATTTTGTGCCAGAAAATTTATCATTAATTTAACCTTTCTTCGTTATTTTAGTAATTTTTGAGCTGTAATTTCTTTAAGCAATCCAAAATAGCGAACAAATTATATTTGCTATTTTTGCAGTACAAATTAACTTGAAAGCCACAACACACATCAGCTGCTTAGATTTGCTTACAATAAAAAGACGCTCACACTTTGTAGTTCACAATACTAGTATACTCGTATCTAAAAAAATTTTAAATGTACTACTCGTACAAAGCGTGAAACCCGCAGTTGAAACATTTTCGATATTTTTGGTATAAACTAAAAACATGAAAAGCATGTCTTCGCGTTTATGTAAAAAACGTTTGTAGAATAAAAAAATTAATACATGAATGAATTAAAATTCGTCTTCAGTGAACTCAAATAAGCTTTAAGAGCTCTATTTTCAATATTCATTTGTTTTTGTAAACGAGAGTATTTCGATCACTTTTTTTGGGTTGTAAAACATTATTAAAAGTTGTTTGTTACAGTTTTCTTATATTTCGAATTTTTTATATGTTTTCCTACATGAAATAATAAGTTTTCCCGTGATAAGGCGGGGTAAAAATTTTAGGTTGGATATACGAGTATATACCTCTTAAAAGCAGGATAATCTATCCCAAGTGGAATGTCTGGTCAGTTAGTCATGGATAATGTCGTTTTTAGAGAAGCTTTCAATGCAGCACTACAAGTGTTCGTGTTTTATCGATTATGTTCGTTGTTCTTAGACACTTGTAAATCGTATGCGGTAGTTTTGTGGTTAGGTCC
This sequence comes from Nowickia ferox, assembly GCA_936439885.1. Classification (NCBI taxonomy): domain Eukaryota; kingdom Metazoa; phylum Arthropoda; class Insecta; order Diptera; family Tachinidae; genus Nowickia; species Nowickia ferox. The sequence continues at coordinate 6,098,185 of OW387028.1, forward strand.
ATGTTATGCAAAGTTGAATCAGCCCTAGGACACTGTAATATTAAACGGACCTGTTTTCTTTACTTATTTACATTTTTCTGGTCCTTTATGGAGTACATTTTGGACGCATGTATGGACTATTCGCTTTGTCTGTACGGAAACATCAGTCATTTATTTGTGTATGTGTGTGTGTGTGATGTTTATTTGAATTGTGTGTGGAAGCGGAAATATCTGCAGGAAAAGCTTCAAACAAATCAACATCCGTATTGATAACCATATACCTACACACCAGTAGCGCGTACAAACATTTAAAATTTTTTTTATTAACTTAAAAGCAACAAGAACAAACCTAAACAAACAATGAAAGGCGAGATACATAAAAACAATTGCATAAGAAAAATAAAACAAAATATCGTTATTGTTTAAATGTTTAAGTATTAATCTACATTTTCCGCATGTGTTTTCTGGTTTAATGTTAATGTACTGACTGATGGACCAACGTATTGATAAGCAGTCTCTTAGCAAAATTATATGGTAATTTAAGTTTGAAAGTGCATTTGTGGCAAATAGACTAACACATTTTAAATTCCTGTTTTGATACGACAATTCCAATTAAAAACTAAAAATTGCTTACAGATGACATTTCTGTTTATCAGTCAACATAACCGAGATTCTCGTATGTTGTATGTATGTTTGTTTTAAAATTATCTCAAATTGATGCTTTAGTGTTTTAAGAGAAGCTTTTTTAAATGATTAAATATAAATTACTTATCCACTCTTTTAGTAGAGGATTGCAAAATATCGATTTTAAATGCTCCAGAGGTTTAGGGAAACAACACTATTGTTTTGAAATGTTTCATTTAACCGTGATTTCTTCTATCTAAATGATAAAAGACTCAGATATCCTCAGCAGGTTTTAGTTTTGAAGTTACTGAAATCTGAAAAAGACAGTTTCGTATCTGGGGTACTTCCTGAAGGCCTATAATATATGTATGTATATATTTGGTATATACAACGATTTTTGACAATATAAAAACGAAGTTGTAACATAAGAAAAAAAATCAACTCAATTATTTCCAATTAATATTATTGTGTTAATCACATTTGAGTTGTTAAGCTGTTGTTATTTCATTTTGTTTCTTTTTTTTTTGAGAAAAATGCAATTAAAAGTATCAACATATAGTTTGTTGACAATTGTTTTTGTTATTAGATTTCAAAGTTATTTATATAAAAGTTATTGTTATATTAACAATGTTATTTGTTGAATTTCCGTACAAGCTACACAATCAAAACCCACGAATCGATTTTTTTTGCATTTGGTATCAACAACTTTATTTGTTATATTAACTAAATATATATGTATTTAAATTTAAATAAAATATTAATAATTTGGTTTAGTTATACATACAAAATATGGACCTCCAGAAAAATGTCGCAGTGTAGTGGAATCAATGCCTAGACGTTTGCAATCAGTTCCGGCTATGAATTTTACCGTTTGAAATACAAAAATCAAAAAGCAAAATACTTTTGTGACCTAACTGAGTAGCGAATTATTAAAAAAAAATAAGATTTACAAATTGGAGTTCTTTAGATTTATAATTGAATAAAACATAAATGAATTTTTCAAAAATATATTTTCAAGAAACATTTTTTCTTAAGATTGACTTCATTTTACAGAAGCAAAACATTTACTTATTTATTTTATAAATTCTTTGCAAAGTAATTTTGAATAATATTATTAAACAAAAGTGGGTTTCCTTAACCATTTGTTAACTGGTTTTAAGTAGGTTTTAAGGCCATGACTCACTATCCTACACAATCGCACGATCTATAAAAAAAATACAACCCTGATCTGATGAATTGTTATTGTCTTTTGAAAATTTTCATAAAATACATCAAACAAGGTTGTATTTTCCCAAAACTCGCACGACTGTGTATGATAGTGTATCATAGTGCTGCCAAGTTAAAATTACCGGAAGTAGCTGATAATGTTTATGCCAGTGAATAAGAATAAATATCAACTGAAAGGTTTTCTAGTTAAAAATGGATAAATAATCTTTTGGACGGAAAACAACGCAGATATTTTTATTGACCTCCTGGAAGTGACGGACCTTCCGATAAAAAGGCTTAGCTTGTAATGTGTTTGTGCATTTTTTATATATACATGTATAACAACTTGATTTCCAAGCACTTCTTCACTTTTAATAAGTAGTTCCATAATTATAAAATGTTGATTTACCAAATATGAAATAATTTCTATTTTAGAGGGCATTGTGAAATGTCTGAGTATTTCATACAACAAAAATAGTTGTTGTACAGTTTGTAAAACAAGGGCGACTTTTTAGGTTCGAGTTTAAGATAAGTTTAACATTAGAAAATTTGTTGTTGTTTTCAATATTAGTATTCGATCGAACGATTTCTAGTGACATCGTGGGCCAGGCCGTTAATCTCAAATTAATTGAGTTTGATGTTTTTGAGTGGTAGTTTAAACATATTTTTGCATGCTGTATTACTATACGGAGGAACAAAATAATAACAAAATTTTCTCTGCAAAAGTCATTAACGTTATCAACACACGTTGATTTTTTGTGGAAAGTACAAGAAGAAACTGCCACATTTTATTATTTACAAGGAAACTATTGCTCGTGTTAAATGAAATAGATAAATAATATTAGATATATATATTTATTTATGTGTTTTTAAATTATTATATCATATAATTTTTCCAAAAAGATATACGTTTCACAAGTGTATATTGTCAGTATTAATGTAAAATTAAACCACCACGATTGGCCACTTAAACTAGCAAGTAAAACCATATAATTTACTACCCAAAAATCACATATGAAGATTAAGGTTATTTTAATCCTTAAAAAGTTACCCTAAGTGTTATAAAATGCAGAAAAACTACAACAACAAATACACGTATTTCTACAGAAGATTTGCTTTATTTTAAACAAATTTATAAGACTAGACCATCTGTTGTTCAAAACCTGAATTTATCAAAATTGCGGTGTGAACGCAAAATCAGCTGGTTATGCTTTTAACGTTTAAACCACGCTTACATTTGTGTGCCATGTGCCCAAAGAAGCGTAACCACTAATTACTAATGAAAAACTGTTTGATTCAGACATGTACATATTTATTGATATTGATATCGATCAGCTGTTTCCTACCATTGCAGTTACATTCCATTTCAGTTCGCTAACTAAGCATTTATATTATTTTATAAAAACTAATTTCTAAACGTTGCTTATAAACGAAATACAAATTAAAACAGGCTTGTTTTTGAAAAACTAAGTAAATTAATATTATTTTTTCTTTGGTTTTATTAATTTTTCGATATTCTGCTGGTAAAATTTTTAGGATCTGGTCCTAATTGGAATAATGTGAGAAAAATTGTTTCTGTAACAATATTTTGTAAAAAGTTTCTCGCAAGAAGTGTCAAAACAACTCGCATTTTAAATTGGTGCGAGAACAACAAAATTTATACAAAAATAAATGAATTTTTGTATAAAAATATGGAAAATAAACTAGTTTAAAAGATACGAGTATGATTTAAAATTATTATTAACAAGTATGTTTATTTAGATATTTTTAGTTTGATTATCTTATGTAGAAACAGTTCAAATGAAAAACTTCTTTCAATCATTTTACATTAATTTTATAGCTATTCTTGTTCATTATTTTATTTTATTTTGCTTGTAAAAATTAATTCTCTTGTTTTTTGTTTGTTTTTTGTTATTAAAATTATTTTTTTTGACATTTTGTTTTCATTTCATCATTTCTAGTAAAAAAAGAAACAATATTGTCTGTTTTCGCATTGATATTGACCGACAAAAGTGGCAATTTGCCACTTTTTCGACTACCTTGCCACTTTTTGTCTCCTTTTTTATCAGATTAATCTGCTACATTTTGTGATATTTTGCCCCTTTTTTGTTAAATTGTAAAAAAATAATATGTAAATACTAAAAAAGTTGAAAATATAGATTTTATTAACATTTTATGCGTTAAAGATATCGTTGACAAATGTATATATTGTCCATGAAGTCGAAAGTAAGATACATACTCGTACATACATACGTACTCGTATGTGATGAAGGGTTTTCTGAGAATTGTATAATTACAATTAAAAGCAAAGTACTACTAATTACAATTAAAAGCAAACACACAGTTAAGTGTGGAGAAATACTATCAAGAATTGATGTTAAAGATAAAAAGTTTAGTGTACTAATGTATGTATTTGGATCCAGTATTTTTCAAGTCCAATGAAAACATAAATTATTTCAAGCTTGTTTCAGAGTTTATTTATGTAATAACTACTCCAGACGCGTTTGTTAATGAATTAAAGTTATTAGAATCCAAAGTTAACGACCATAGTTTTGATCACATATTTTTCAAAGTTAGCGCTAATGAAAATAAGTTAATTTGATAACTTGTTTTTCGGTCGAAGATAAATACTTACAAACCCATGTTTTCATGATTGAATTTATTAGATGTTGATCTGGAAGATTGGGCTCCCCAATATTATTTATTAATATACTGCAAACATTTGCATTCAACACCTCGATATTTTCCATTTTAACATGTTTTTTCCTTCTGTAAAATTATGAAAGTTTTAGTAGGGGTAATTTTAATCATTACTGTTCGAAATTTATTTGTTTCTATATTTATGTATCGATTTATTTTTAAGGAACAAAAAACACCAAAGTCAATTTTAAATATCTGGCAAACACTAGCAGAATGGACCAACATGCTGTTTTCGAAGGGCTCCACACCTTCAGCAGTGTGAAGCAATTATGTCCTTATATTTCAATTAGTTGACAAATAAGGCAAATTTAACATATTACTCATGTAATGCTTTAGTAGTTATAGACTTAGTATATGTATAGATATATAAATCTTTAAGGTTTTTATGTATGTACGTATGTACATATGTATGTAGATATTTTGAAGTAGATTGAACATAATACATTAAAAATAAAAAGTTTAATGTAGCTATCTCGTTTTTTATGTTACTTCTTATTTTTGACAAATTGCCTATTTGGTGCTCCTTTTTTTGCCACTTTTTGATAAATGTCATCGGTCACCCTGATTGTATGTTTCACATTTCATGTGAGAACTTTTACGATGCGAGAAATACAGAAACGGGATGCAGATCTGCAGATCGCAAATTGTTTTCGCCACTATATAGTGGTGTAGCGTGTATATGTACGTACATATGCATGTACATATGTACGAACATATGATATTTCTCAAGCCACCCACGCATGAAAGTCTCTCATATTATTAACGTAGTGTACGTACATACATATGGATGTATATATTTGCATACGTGTATGTGTGTACATGTGTGTATATGTATTTCATACACATTTTTTTATCTCTCATCGTTTTTGTGTTGTCCTTTGAGGCGGTTTTGAATAAAATCAATGGTTGAATGAATTACTAAATAAATAAATAAGTAAATGAATGAGTGATTGAATGAATGAATATTTAAGTAAGTGGGTGATGTAGTTACTGAGTGAATATAAACTTACAAAACAAAATAAATAAATAAATAAATAAAAGCGACAACATTGCAAAATTACGAGCATAAATAAAATGTAATATGAAAAAACAACAGACGAAATAAAATAATCAGGAAATTGTTCTTTGATCTTAGTTCCTAATTTTTTACCGTTGATGCTGCTGCTTGTGCTGCTGCAACCGCCGTTCTGATGATGCACGATACGACTTTTCTATACAATATTTGTTATGTTTGTATGTGTGTATTTGATGTACACGTGTATATACGTGTTTGAATGTTTGTGCGATGTTGTTACCAATGTTTTGTTTTTTGTCAACTTCTTGGAAATTATTAAATGGGTATTGAAGTTTATTTGATTATATTAAATATTATTTTTAGGCATTATTCTGTCATGAATAATAACAAACAAATATAAAACCACCCGCCCCAAATACAATTCCATTCGCCGCACAGTGGAGGAATTGAACAATTAAATATAAATAAATATACAGTTTCTAAACGGATAGAACAATTTTGTACACAATTCCTAGTAGGTACATAATTAAAAAAATTTTATGAGACCTTTTTAAAAATAAGGGAACGAATTTTTTTGATAAAATGTTTTTGTAAATTAAATTCTTTCATTTGACTATTTATAATTTTGAGTGAATTTTTGCAATTACGTACATACAGATTTTATCCATTTGAAAATAACTGATAACCAGGAATAAGGAACTTATGCATTTAAAAATGGTATTTTAGACGCCTTAAATATGAGATTAAAAATGCGTTATACCAGTGCACTAAAAATAATAAGATATGCACATATGTATATTTAAATTTTTGCATTTAAACGAAAACATACATACGAGTACATATATAAGTTTTAATCAAAAGAACGACTTTTTACAATCAATCAATTTGTTTGTCTGATCTAGTTAAAGATCAGGAAGTCAAAAGCTTAAAAACTAAAAGCATTAGCTTGTTTTAAGGTTTAATCAGACGTGCCATACCCATAACCATAGAAAACAACTTTGATTATAGGTGACTCGCCATAAAGCCATAGCCATTACCACACAAACCAATTGAATTTTGGTTTGGTTATGGCTGTGGGATTATGATTATGGCTCGTCTAAACAACAATTCACAGTTATTAGTTGAAGGTTAGCCGCGAATAACGTTGTAAGCTACAAAATAGTAATTTATTTTTTTTTTCTTGTTAAATTTTTTTATCTTATCGAAATTAATGATAATTAGCGTTAACTTTTCTCTTTGTATCTGTGTTACATTTATCAATTATTTTCAACAATTTCGATTGCATGATTTTGTTAGTTATTCACAAAGTTCTTCCACTGACTGACTGTTTGCAGAGATCCCAACTATTAATAACCCGAACGCGCTATTCCCCTTCAACTATTTACAGCCAAAACGCGGTATTTTCCTTCGCCATAATTTAAATTTTAATAAAAGTCTATGTATGTATGCATTAGTAAATACAATCAGGGCAAACATGAATAAACTTCCATGTGAAATTTTTCCCAGGGAACAATTCCAACTAAGTCTAAGCAAGTAATAGGGAAAACAAAAAATTCTAATTGGAAAAGGTAGAAATTTCACGCGGAATTTTATTCATAATTGCCCTGATTTACTTTTTTAGTAACTCTGTTTTCAGATCTTATATTCTTGTTTCTTCGAAATTATATTCTAAGTAACTAAAATCAGTTAATACAGAATCAGAATCGCCTTCCAAATAATCGAAATCCTCAGTTTCTATTTTAATTTTATTTGTCTAATTTTGTAACAACTAATAAAAATTGTCAAATAATTTTGCGATTCAAATGCTTTTTGTACTTCAGCTAGAATAGATATTTAATAAGTTATACAAATTTTTTTGGTCACGAGTACGAGAGCATATTCTTAGTTGTGAAATTTCCAAACATTTGCCTTTTGCAGTATTAAATGCGTTTTTAATTCTAACCATAGTCAAGTAAACATTTTTAGAAAACCCAAAAAAAATTTTGGGCGATTCTTCACTCCAAATTATGTTGATTGTATGTAAAGAACAAACACTCAAAAACTTCGGGCGATTATTCATTTTACACATTTGGGTTATTCTTATTTATTTTGGTGATTGGGCACTGTTTTTTGAGTATTTGTTCACAATGACTAATCACCCAAAAATTTTAGGTGTTCCTTCATTTAGCTGTTACGGGCGATTTACACTTGGCTGATAATTCGTAATAGTTAATATCATTTAAAAAAAATTAAAATAATAATTGCGCTTAAAATGAATAAAAATGTATTCATAATAATTATGCATATTTTTGCTAATATATACGCTTAGCGAAGGCGAAAGCGAGAAATAAATTTTAATTTTTGCGAAAGCGAAAGTCAATGCAAATACCTACACTGATCACATTAGGGAAGTAACGAATTACAATACATTAAAATATCACATGAAAATAAATTTCATAAGAACATGAATTTGTATTATATACATAGACGTACTACATATAGAATTTAATTTAAATTGAGTCTTGAATTGAGCAAATATTTGTTGATTTATTAAAAATACAAATTCTTAAAACAGAAAGATATATGAAATTATATTAAAATAAGTATAGATAATAATTAAAGATACATTTACAAAATGTTAGGCAATAAACCCAATCCTATTTTGGCCCTAAAGCGTGGTACTCTGTTCGACATTTCATGTGAAATGAAAAAAATTTGGAAATTGACGATTTCAAACGTTTAGATATTTTGTTTTCAATTTTGAGCAAAAAAAAATCGTATTCTTTTCAATTGTTAACAGATATGTGAAAAGAATACGAGTTTTTTGCTCAAAAGTGAAAACAAAAAAAAATAAAAAGTTTGAAATCGTCTATTTCGGAATGGTTTTCTTCTAAATTCGGATGCTAGAACACATACAATTTTAATTTTTATTCTCTAAATTTCAACTTAAATAGGTGTAGCATGTCTTTTAACTCACAAGACAACATGTAAAATGATTGGAAGCCAGAACATAGACGATGGTTTGTTTGTATTTCAAAATTTTTGTACGAAGTAATGAATGGTGCTCAACATTTTTCAAAAGCTTGAACAGACTAGTGTTAAGTAGAAAAAATTTTCGCGCAAATCAAACACTGCCTTTTCTTTTTCAAGAACTGAAAAATATTTCCAAACACCGCTGGATTTTGATTCAATTTTTATACTTATGAGAACTTATTTATATAAAAGTTTTCCGCTAAAATTCTAAAGCTTTGTTGTAAGTAAGTGCTTAACTTGTAGGTATATGTATCTTGTTCATGCTGGCTTAAAAAAATTTTCGTGTTTTTGATGTTTGTTAATCGCAAACTATTTTCCGAAAAGTACAACCTTTTTTTTTTTTGGTCTTTAGTATTCGATTGAAATATCCGCATAAATATTAGCGAATGCAAATAGCAAAAGTAAGCTATAAGTACGTTATATGCCTAGTTCACATATTACGTAACGCTCAAGGAGGGGTTACGAGTTTTGTTTTGATTTGTTACGAAGAGGGGTGAGGGGTCTTTGAAATTGTTAGGTAACAGAAAAAATTACTAATTAAGTACAAAAATACGTATTTGTTTTTTATATTTATTTATTTAATTGATTAAAGGAAATAAATTCAATCAAAGATCATGAGTGTTACCCAGATACATACGAGTACATGTGTATAAGTACAATCATATGTAAGCAAATTGGTTTTTTTTTGCTACGCACTGTGTCTAAGGCCGAGTTTACGTCTGTGTGCAATGTGCCCAAAAAAGCGTAACCACTAATTACTAGTCAAAAGTTGTTTGATTCAGACATGTCTTTATTAAGTTAAACAGTTTCATATATAAGCTAATAGACAATTTTGTAGAATTCAACATGATTGGAAACTGTTTAAATAAAAAAAACTTGTCTGAATAAAACAGTTTTTCATTAGTAATTAGTGGTTACGCATTTTTCGGGCTCACGGCACACAGATGTAAACACTTCCTAACAAATAAATTTCTTGAAATTGCTCAATTCACAACAATTGGTATTGTTTACACCGAATACGCTTTCTGTTTTATAGATTGTGAACGCGCAGTGTGAAGAGTTTTAATGTATTTTGTATTTTAAATTACAAAAGAAGAACAAGCTAAATACCAATACTATCAGAGAGTGAGTCTAAATACAACTGTAATAATTTTCTAAACCTCATTTTCATTTAACATAAAATGCTGACTATAAAATTTATATTTTTGTAATTATGTTATCAAAATACAAAATTAAGACAGTCATAGGAATAAATATATCATTCAGTCATACTAAGTCTGTGAATAGTCCTGTTAATAATAAAATTTATTTGAGCTTAAAGTCCGTGATGGCTCTCACTTGGTCGCCCCAATTTTATCACCGGCTCGACCCAGGATGAATACTCTATCACAGCAATGGGAAATAAGTTTTGCATTCAAATATCAAAAAGAAATTACTAAGAGTACTTTTTTACCTCAAGGATAACAACTTTTTTAACTTTTACCCAAATTTTCGAAAATGTTGTATTCGTCGTATTTCAATGTTTTTGGGTCCTGGGAGTCGACACTATATATTTTCGCGAAGATGTCCCTATGGAATGATGTTTTTACAAAAAAAAATTTTTTTTAATTTTTTAAGCCGATTGAGTTTAAAATGTAGTCAGTTCTTAACCTCAAAAATACGCGTCGATGGCGGCCAATTTGAAAATCAGGTGATTCGCTGACGAAAGATTTTGACGAAATTTTGATTCTAATTAATTCCTAGTTGGCAGGTTACCAACTTGGCAAGCATCAAAAGAAAATTACTAATTCATTAAGGACTAAGTGTCAAATAAATAAACTTTGTTATTTCTTATATTTTAAACATTAAAATTATATAAAACTTTAATGACCGTTACTGTTTAAAAGTAATCGCTGATTGACTTTGACTGTTGTTTTTGATTTTGATATTTTTGTTTTATTTTACTTAGTAGTGATGATAATTTCTAATAACAAAAATTTATTTCTTTTAAATACTTATATTTATTCATTGTATCTTCAAAAAATGAACTAATAATAAAAGCCTACTTCTCCAACTTACACAGAAAAAAGTATTCAACAATTAATGTTTTCAATTAATAATCTAACTGATTCAATTAAATTATTAATTGTATTAATTAATTTGAGTGGAAAAACTTAATTGATTGATTGATTGATAAATTGTTTATAGGTGAAAATTTAATTAATTTTTTAATTCATATTACAAATATTTTAATTAATATTACAAACTCATTCATATTACTTTTTTGTGTCTATATAAATATCAATGCATATTTAAAAGTAATTTTTACAAAAATTAATTACAATAGACATATACTCGTAAATATCAATTGATATTTAAATTAGGGATGTAACGATACGCCATTTCGCCGATCCGATACCGATACTCAAAAATAAATATCGCCGATACCGATTCCGATACCGATACGCATATTTAAATTGAGCTCAAGTAAAAATTAACAAAACTCAAGAAAAATAATTCTTCTATTATATAAAATAATAGTGTTTATTAATGAGCCATTCAAATCATCAAAATTTTCAGTACATTTCAGTTTCTAAAACTCAAATTTTCAAACTACAAAACGTTTGCAATATTTATGATTTTACAAAATAAACATTGGCATTCAGTTTAGATTGGCTCAAGATTTAAAATTTATATTAATAAGACTTAAAAAAAATAATTGAATTTCAATTCATGTTAACAAAAAATTAATTATTGTTTTTCACAAAATAACAGTGTAAGATTGAATGAGTCAATTCAAACTGAATGAGTCAATGAGTCAATTCAAACTGAATGTCATACTGTTTGTTTTCTAAAATCATCAAAATTGTCAATACATTTCAGTTTCAGTTGTTCAAAAAACTCTAAAGAAAAATATAAGAAGTATCGGCGTATCGACAGTAAAATATCGACGATATCGATATATCGGAAAACCAGCAGTATCGCCGATATATCGGTATCGGTATCGGTTGCATCCCTAATTTAAATACAGTAGATGAAATTGGCCCTAAGTATTCAAATTTTAAGTCTAGAAATAATTATTAGGCAAACCCAGTGTCAGACATAAACTTAGTGATAGTAAATTAATGATACATAACAGTCGTGCTAAGCAAAAAAATAATTTTAAGAAGTTTCACCTGGAGAGTTGTGTCTCTCTTTTTTAAGCGGATGTGTCCAGTAAAATTCAAGATGTTACGAGCAAGGGTTTTTTTAAGCATTTGCCTGCGTACTTTGTCATTTCTTCAGTCACCAGTGGCATATTTAAATCACGATGTAAATTTGAATTTTTTATGTACCATGGAGTCGATGTTATTAACCTTAAAATTTTGTGTTGTAAACGTTGGATTCTCTCTACATTGGAAGCTGAATTCCGTAGCACCATATGGGTTTCAAAAGCGACTTGTATATTAAAAGTTTACAATCTAGACTGAGGGTTGAATTTCTACCAATCAGCCAATGTATCTGAGTTATTTTTAGTTTCATTTGTGTTAGCCTAGATTCAATGTGGTGTTTCCATGTAAGTCGTCGATCGAGGTCTATACCAACATACGAAGAAATATCACATGTGAGTGTTGAGGAATAACTTGATTGCTGATTCGAATGAGGTAACAAGTATTTCTTCGTAGGGTAAATGTTACCTGAAAACACTTTTGTTCGTTTACTTTTATTCTCCATAAGTTTAAACATAATTCCAGCTGGGTAATATGTTCCTAAAGATATCGGTGTATGTTGTTATGGTGTTCGTGAATACTAAGACAGGCTATATCACAAGTATAAATGAAAAGATTAGCAATGTTAGATTCAATATCATCGGATGTACTTAGCGTTATATTTTCCGTGCAATGACTACTAAGATATTATTTGAATCTCAGCCAATTAACACGATTGATCATCTGCACATATGGGTGAGATAAATCACTTCTTAGTGGGTTACAGATTGTAGCGATAATGGGAGAGTCATCGGAGGAGAGATCTGGAAAGCTTCAACATGTACTAAATCCCTAGACATATTTTTCATGAGGCCAAAATCTCTAACATCCGCAATTTTTTATATGTCTGTAGGCCAGTAAGTGGGCTCCCCACTCGAAATGAAATCCAAGCCCATTTTTGAAATTGTGTTGAACAACGCTCTTCCTCTAGGTGTAATAAGAGGCAAAACCCAGAACCTATGTTTTGTATTGTAGTCTCCAGCTGTACTTAATTAGCAGTTAGTTTTTGTGTGGCCATATTTTTGACAATTATTGCAATGTACGGGTCCTGAAGGCTTTTGTGGTTCTTCAACTGTTATTTTTCCGTATAAGAGATCTTTTAAGCTATAAATTGGAGGGGTCTCATTTTTTCTAAATTTTATATCATTTGGCACAAATTCAAGACGAAATAGGGGTTGGGGGATTTTCTCCCTATTTATTATGTTAACCTTAAATCCCTGGAGGACGAGTGCATCTTTTATTTCTTAGTACAATCTGCAGGACTTTAGCACTCTTAAGAGTAAAAATTTGTTTTTTTTTCAAATTCAGTAACCATTTTGCGGAAATCTTTTTCTTTTGGAAGAAGTCGTCTGTGAGTAAGCAAACGAGCAGTTTTAAAAGAGAATTGAAGAGAACTTCTTCAAGCGAAACTGGCGAGTATAAAACATGACTCAGGTTACAATCTGAATTTTTCTTTCAAATAAGATTTTGTAACGGTATTTGCAACTTTTCTATCTATCAGTATTAAATTATGTTTGAAAGATGCTGTTATTACTCGTCCTAATATACGAACGTCAATGGATTCCATGTTATAAATTTCATGCGTTATACTATCGACCAGAATATTTTTTCTTTTAGTTTCCAAAGCTTAATGTATACTATTGAATTAAATTAAAATGTTTCAAAATATATAATTTTATAATTTTTTTGTTGAAAAAATTGTGTTGAAAAAATTTGCGCATTTGTAGAAAATCTCCTCTCCTGCCTTCATTTATGTGTAGGATGTCAAGAACTTTTTACAAAAAGTTACTTAAACCGTGCAATTTGCTTGCCACATCCAAAAGTTTGTTGTTTTCGACCGATGCTGGATTTAGGGTGCACCGACAAAAATCTCTAAAATCAAAGTTTTTATCAAATACTTAATAGTTTAATATAACAAAAAAAAAAAATAAATAAAAATAAATTTTTTAAAAAATATGTATATAAAATTTTTCATATTTTTCAAAAATCCAAATTGCAAAATTATTGAAAAAAGTTTCTTGTTTTTCATATAAATTTAAATGAAGTTCTCTTTTAAAAACAACAAAACCAAACGATTTTTGCTAAGTAATAAAAAAATTATGTACTAGCGATTAAAAAAGTCAGGGTCAAAAATTAAAAAAAAAATATTTCAAGTCAAATAACTTGGAAACTGTAAGAAATAAAATAGTGCCCTAAGCATGTTTTATTTTTGTTTCGTAGCGTTTATTGTCCCGCTTAAAAAATTTTTAAAATCGGCCGATACTAAGAAAAATTAAAAGCTGCGAAAGAATTTCGACACCAGCAGTTTCCAGCTTTGACGCTCTTTGGAGCTACCCTGCCCTGCAACAGACTGGCACTAAATAACTTTACTACCTTTACAAAAGTTCTTTTCAAAAGAGTTGGTTTCATCGAAATCGCTTGACTAGTTCAAAAGTTGCGGTTTTTTAGCATTTTTTTATTTCATGCCACTGACTTACGTTAAAATCTCATAAAACCCATGTGCGTCTGTGGCTTTTTACATCGCGTATGCTATTGGCTTTTGAATTGAGTTTGATTTACTAAATTCGCAAATATTTTACGGTTCAATATATTGTTAACAAATATAAAAACAATTGTTCCATGGCAAATGCGCCTAGGGCAAGACGACGAAAAAATATTTTCTTATTAAGAAATGAATTTGTCACACCATCCGTCCGTATGGGTCTGCATGAAGAGAAATACATGTGTATTTATTTTGAATATCAATTCTGGTTATTTCTTGCTGAATTATTACCTCATTACCTTTGTAATTAATTATCGGTGTGTGTAATGTGCGTGTATATTGAAATACACTTTCTTAAACTCATAGATTCGTTGTTGCGTTCTTAAGTTATTTACAATGCACAGTGGGGGAATTGAAAAATTAAATGGAATAAATCTGCAATTTCTGAACAGATGGAAGAGTAAAACTGAGCACCACAACCCAAATTTATTAGTGTCTATTCGGTATTTTTTTAATTTTGTTTTATATAAATATCTCTAGTTAAGTTCTAATAAAACATTACCATACACATGGGTTATCTCTTAAAGTTTTGAAGAAATGTAAATTTTCAAGTTAAAATTTTCATTTTTTACCTACCTTGGTCTTGTTTTTTGCTAATAGTGGAACCAATACATTCCCGATTTCTTTAGCTTCAATAAATCAATAACAAATTATTCGTAAATAAAGCTAAAAATATAAAAACTAGTTCTTCGCCACTTTACCAGCGCAATAATGAATTTTGCTGGGAATTTTTTCACTCCCAATCGGTTGTTTCCGGATAAACCTGTCCTGTTCTCAATAGCTGGGAAGTACGAACGCAAAAGTTCGGTAATAGAAATTTAAAAAACAACTTTATGTTTTCATTGCCAATAAGATTGTGTGTTAATATAAATATCTGTTTTTGGTTAAATAAAAGATAAAATAAACATCGCAACCAAGCTTGCGGAATAGCTTTATGTCGAGGAAGTGAGACAGGGACAAGTGCAGATGTGAATGGATCAAATACCCAATGAGTGTACCCAGCGGGAAAAATAAGAAGTAAGGATGCCTTCTAGAAGCTTGCTCGCTCCATTCCATACTCATATCTTTTTTACACGCATTGTCATTCCGGTGCAAGCCTTCTATTCTTGCTTCTTTCGGCAGAGATTCTAGAAGGCCTTCAAATTGATTGATATTGCCCTTTCTTTTGTTGAAAAACAAAAGAAAACATGTCACTCCTTATTTTCTCCCTTCTCATAGAAGGAGTGTGGAATGTGTGAATCAAAAAAAAATTCGTAAACAGGACTAAGTTTTAACACTGGGTAGCTACAAAGGAAATTGTTAATTGTATGAAGTTTTTCCTGTTACCGATCTTGAAAATATTACAAGGAAATACATCTTCCATTAACCTATTGTGTGAATTTAAAGGGGCGCAAAATTTAGTGTCTTTTAGTATTTTTCTGAAGGCAGATACAAATTCCTTAAAGAAGAGGGAAATACAGCATTCCGGTGCTTATTTAAAGCTTTCATTTTAAATTCATGTTAATACCATTGTTTTACAACGTTATTTGAATTTAGTTATTTCTAAAAGAAATAAATATAATTAAATAAAATGAAGAGAAATATACCAACGCTTTTAAAATAATAATTTTTTTTTTATAACAAGGATACTAATGATTTATTCGTGAATTAATATAATACATATATACTAGTATGTACGCAGATTTTTTATAGAAAAATATATTTATCTCTATCATCCATATTTGTATCTACCCAGTAAAAAATTTTCAAGTTTTTTGAAGCAATAAGGCAATAAAGCGCAATGAAGCAAACTATAGAAAAAAAGGTGATTTAAATGCGCCACAATAATGCAGGTTTTAAAGCCAGAAATTTTGCTAATGTAATCTTCAAAAGCGCTTTTTACATAAGTAAATACGTTTATATTATTAATCCTTTAAAGAGCGCTTGAGATAACTGCTATATTTGCATGTTTTATTATATTAAAAAAAAAACGCTTTTGTGAGCAAAAAATGTAGTACTCAAAACCGGGAACTCGCCATACAAAAATCAGCAGCGATATCAGCAGGTTTGTCAGCTCTACTTTTGCTCTCTCATAGTAAAAACCTCCTTTATTTGAAGCAATTTTTTGCTGGGTAGTTTTGTTGAGATATATAATACACTGGTATGTGATGTTTTGATCCTTATATTATTAAATGATACATATTTGGACCAAATGTAATAAGGCTACATAATCTGCAGGCCTTACTTTATAAAATAATGAAAACGGATTGTAATTATTGCTATCCAATTTTTTAGAGAGCCGTTGAAAAAAAGGCTTCCTAAAAAAACTTAGTTTCATCTCATTAAAGACCATGATAGGCCATAGTTAGGCCAAAATTATGTACAGAAAAAATGTTGTGCTGTTTATTCTGCTCAAAACTGGTTATATAAAATTTGTCCGAAAAGCGCCGCATTTGAAAGTTATGGTGCAAAATGTGTTTGAAGTGAAGATAGGTAATTTTTTGGTTGAAAAGTGCAATGCATATGGCCGGTTTGCACGCTATCAGTGCAATATTTACCGCACATGTCACTTTTTATGGCCAGTCTACCAGAAACTGCCGGTGGAGTGAATAATATAAAAACTTTCGACACATTGGGTGGTCTAATATACATATCGCATATTCAGTTCAATAGTGTCATAAATCAAAAAAAACAGTTTTGCAGAAAACACGTTTAAAGATTTCAATTTACATACAACTCAATAAAAGCATGAACAAGTATTCTTCTCTCAGGAGGACGATAGTACAAGCTATTTATATGAAATTTTTATACAAGATAAAATACGACATTTGAAAATTTGGTTTGTTTTTGTGGTTAAGCAATTATATGCATTTCGTGCCTGCTTTTGGAACTCATCAGAAAACTTCAACCCTTGTTCTGTGAGGAAATACAGAGCTTGATGATCGACAACTACCAACCAAAAAACAACAAAAGAAACATTCGACAGCAATCGACAAACACGCCCCCAATAGATACACCATCGACTTTGACGGCAAATCGGAATACACTGCCGTTGCCATCTAAGGTCTCAGCTGCTGCTCTCGTTTTGGCAGCTTTAACTGATGTAGGCTTTATTTCTAAAGAAGAATTTAACTCTTGATGTTGACAAAACAAAATCCACAGAGTTGTATCTAAAGTCCGGAGAGGACCATCAAAAAATATTGCATGTATTAATATGAGTTATTTACTTTGATGGACGAAAAGACAAGACTCTGATAAATGAGAAAATAGGGTATATATACCATCGTAAAGGAGTCTTAGAAGAGCACATTTCAGTCTTAGCCGAACCAAGATCAATTTATTTGGGACACGCAACAGCATCTCTTTGTACTACCAAAGAAATTCTAACTTCAATCACAACTTTCTTTGAGAATAAAGCTTGGAATTTGGATAACGTGATTTGCTTTGGGTGTGACGGAACTGCAACTAACACCGGTTGGAAGGGTGGTGCAATTCAATATTTAGATAGACCGTTACAATGGTATGGTTTGTATGCTTTACTTCAATGAGTTACTCTTTCCTGATTTACTCTTGACTTATTGGAATATAGTTAATTGATTGCGAAAATAAATACGGAATAACAATATCTTTATGAGATATGCCAAGCTATATTAACTGGTTTTTGTTGT
The DNA here is from genome assembly GCA_936439885.1 of Nowickia ferox. Taxonomy (NCBI): domain Eukaryota; kingdom Metazoa; phylum Arthropoda; class Insecta; order Diptera; family Tachinidae; genus Nowickia; species Nowickia ferox. The sequence goes on from OW387028.1 coordinate 6,116,137, forward strand.
CCTGGCAAACCGAGGTGGCTTACTGCTGTTAATCGTATACTAAGACTTTACATAAGTACTCTAAGACCTTCAGAAAATTTGCAATTGCTTGCTATGGTCCGATTTATTTTTTAATCAAGCAAAATATGGCTTCTAAAGAAGGGTGTAAGCATTTTTTTTCTAATTATGTATTCTCGATTTTTACCAGAATATATAAGATCTGTTGTGGATTCTGCCATTGAAAGAAATGCATTGTTTCTTCCAGAAAACCTACTTCTTTGATAATAGAGACCACATTTGGCAGCTAGCATTACGGAGAATAATTGAAGCTAGAGATGATGTAAGGAGCATTAAAAGCAGGATATTTAAGCCACTAAAAATAAACTTCTATGCTAAAGATTACACCAAAGTGATTATGTGTAATGAGTGTCAGGTTACAGAACCATCAGTTCTCCGACATATTTCTGAAGTTGACCTTGAAATGAGGGCAAAAGATAAAAGTTTGGAAGTCACTGATTGTCCTTGTCATACACAATCAGTTTAAAGATGTGTCAAAGTGGTAACACAAAGTGTAACTGGCGCCATCTCTAGGAGGCTTTATTAGAACCAGGCTGCTACGATCACGAACAGAAATGCCAAATTTTGGTCACAGAAATAAGAAAAAATTTTAGGATTTCCTGTTATATATAAACATTATGTCATATTCTCGTACTTATTATCATAATTTCAGTAATAAAATACCTTTTAAGCTTCATTTCTTTATTATTTTAGACATTACGTAAAATTAACAAATCTGCCTAGAATTACGCAAATTTTAATACCTCTTGCGATACTGAAGCTCGAAATAAATTTTTTCTTATACATTGACGGGACTCACTGGTGTACATAATCGTATGTGTGTGTATATAATTTTACAATGTCTCTCTAACTATCCGTTCAGAAACTGGAGACTTATTTCCACTTCCTTTCTCAATTTTTCCACTGTGCAACGGTTGGTTAACAAACGAACATTATCCAAATTACATATTGTATATTTTTTCCATAACTGGTTATGAGTAGAAAAACTGTTTACAGTTTTAAAACAACCTGATCACAAGTGGGTCGACCGGCTTCAAAACGCACAAAATGCAACTAAAAAAATAAAAATTAGGAAGAATATAAGTAAATATTAACGTACATAGTGTATACGAGTATTGACTAAAACAAACACCGGACTCTAAGTTTATGGTATTGTTTTTCGAACTTAACGTAACGTAATACTAACAAAAACAACAAACAAGTTTCAAAATTGGTTTGCTAACAAGATTTTAATACCATTTTAACTTAGTTATTAATTTTTGTAATGAATTCTTTATAATTAGCATTTAATTTTCTTCTATTTTTCTAAAAACACACATAGACAAGAAATAAAAAATATACACACATGCACTTGCACATCCCGTCCCAGCTGCCATTTGGGAGATTATTTGACGAGCGCACTTATTTTGCGACCCTTTTTTTAATCGCCCAGACGATTGTCGGAGTAAAATTACAAAATATTCTTTTGCGAGTCATTTTATTGATTGTTGGAGAAGTGAATCATGGGTTACGCATTTTGGTGGACTTTGACAAATTGTTAAAAGTCAGCGGTCGTATTTGACTCTTTCAAACGATGCTTTTGCGTGTTTTTTATGTTAGTCGTCTTCTGACGACCATTGCATGATTGTTAATTCATCACAATACTATTTTATGATTGTAAATGATGATTTTGTGATCAGTGTATTTCATTGGTGTTCAATATTTTCAATGTTACTCAGCAATCATCGCTTTAGCATTTATCAGGATTATTATTTCACCACAGTCGTATTTTATTCTTACAAACGGTGCTTTTGCGATACTTTTTGGCGTTTGCTGTAAGAAAAAATTATATTTTTAAATTAACGTACTTTTGAAATAAAGTGTATTATTAAGATTAAGTGTTTATTAAATTTAAAATTACGAGGGCGGATCAATAAGTCCGTGACTTTTTGAATGAAACACAGTTTCAACACAAAAATTTATTTTTCAACATAATCTCCTTTTAACTTAATACACTTAGTCCAACGTTTCTCCAGTTTTTGTATCCCTTCCAAAAAATTTAATTTTTCGAGGTCCTTAAAGTATGCATTTGCTTGGTCAATAATTTCATCATTGGAGCTAAATCTCTTTCCACCGACCCATTTCTTTAGGTTTGGAAATAGGAAGTAGTCACGAGGGACTAAATCCGGAGAATATGGCTGATGACGTACCAATTCATAGACCAATTCATAGAGTTTTGCCATTGAGACTGCACACGTATGCATTATCGTGATGAAAAAGAAATTTTTTCTTTGCCATATGGGGTCGTTTTCTTTTTAAATCCTCATTAAATATGTCTAATAAGTTAGCATAATATTCGCCGTTTATTGGTTTTCCCTTTTGAAACTCTTGCCATCACCTTATTGGCCGACAAATTTACCTTGGCCTTCTTCGGAGCATGTCCACCCGGAGAAACCCATTGCTTAGGCTGCTGCTTGGTCTCCGGAGAACAGTAATAGATCTATGTTTCATCCACAGTTACAAAACGCCGCAAAAACTCATTCGGATTGCGGTTAAACAACTTCGAACAATCATTTGAAGTTGTCACACGCGGCACCCATCTTGCAGACAACTTTCTTACACCCAGCTGATCACTTAACATCGAAACCACACTGCCATATGAAATGCCTATGGCATCAACAATCTCACGCACTTTAACTCTTAGATTGGCCAACACCACATCGTGGAATTTTTCGACATTTCCGGGTGTACTGACCTCAATTGGCCGTCCAGAATGTTCAGCGTCATTTGTACATACTTGTGCGGCAACAACGAAAGTCAGTAAATCATTTTTACCATTAAAATCGATGGTGCAGAGGCCCCATAGTATTTATCGAGCTTTCCCTTGGTTTTATTGACGGTTTTTTTTCGCAAAAAAAATAAAAAACCTCGTGTATTTTAGAAAAATACACGAGGTTGTATGTTTTGAACAGCTGTTAAACGCAAAATAAATGACGACAATTGCTCAAAATCTGACAGGTGGTCACGGATAGGCACGGACTTATTGATCCGCCCTCGTAATTTTAAGAGGTCCATGTAGACACGAAATTATTCTCTGGGAAATTTATACTTTAGTTCAAGAAAATTAAAATTATATGATGAGGTCTACAACAAAACGCAATTTTTTCAATATTTGAATAACTATAATTAAACAGAGTTGAACGTATATTTGAATTGTTTAATTTGCGTTGAATTTCTAGTTTAAGTATTGAGTTAGAATAATACTTTGATATTTGGTATGTATACTCGTATTTTATGACAATGCTTAGATATATTTTAAAATTAAGTATGGTTTTAAGCAAAAAAAAAAAATCAGAAAACTTCAAAAGTAGAATTTTTTGCGTTCGTTTATGGACGTCCACATATTATATTTGTACTTTGTGCTGAAAGTATTGAGTTTTTTTTTAATAGTGAAAATTTTCATTTTTGAAAAAGGATTGAATTTTGCAAAATAGTTTTTAAATTTATTACAAATTTGGAGACAGATAAAAAATATTTTAAACAGCATAATCGTGTTAAATTTTGTTTTAAGGACTAATATTTGTGCAGGCTAAGCCTGTTATTTATAGAGAAACTTAAATTCTTTTTATCATTAATGTTTAGAATCTGACAATTATCGGATATAGCCATCCATTTGCAGAGAACTAAGTCCAAGAACCAAGTTTACCAGATACTTTTTCAAGACTATTTTCTGTTAGACAGGGAAATTTGTTAGCAGAAAATCACTAAGCAGGATCTTACTGTATTTTTTAACAAACTAAATTTTGCAACCCAAGTACAGAAAGTTTTAGTTTATTTGTTTCTCTTAATTATTTTTGTTAATTCTAGATAAATATGATTAAAAATTATCTTTGTATTATTTTTAATAAACTTGCAAATATTTAGAATTATACTTACACACACTTGCGCAAACATAGAAACACATTTACACACTTACACAGACGCTATTACCAAAATTTAATTTTGTAAAGGACATGTAACAAAAAGCAAACTAAATTTGGTTGAAATTGGCGCACAAACACATAACAAAGACATCAAACATGCTGTGTTGTCTTCGGAAAATGTTGATGAGCTAATTTATTATTACCAGGGAAACCAGAAATATACTCTAAAAAGTGTTTTATGCAATATGCACTAAAAATTGGAAAATATGCACTGAAAACTAAAAACAATGTGCTCTTAATTAATAAATAAAATAATTTGGTTAATTTGTAAATGCAAATATATTTTTAACTCAACAAATCAATAACATAAACAAAAAAAAAGGAAATTTAAAATAAATTAAGAACAAAAATAACTCCCGTATTAAAAAATAATAATTTGAGTTTGAAGTAAACGTTAAAACATAATTGCCATAAAAATTTTGACTAGAGCAGATAATACAAATTAATTTTTTTATGGCCGTAAAAATTTAAGTTGAATTTCAAAGGAGATCACGATATTAGAACTAAAACTTTGGAACTTTATTTTGTATAAATGAGACAAGCTTTTTATTTATAATTTTTATTGCCATAAGCAACAAAATATTACCCTGGATTGTCAAATAAAAATCGTTGCCTGTATCATCCAAATACACTTTTATACATTGAAAATGTTTCTTCAATGTCTGCTGATGTAATCGGGGAAGAGTCCGTCACAAATAGCAAAACCGAATTTTTATTGAAATTAACGTCCGTAATAACGGCGTAATAAATAAGAAAAATACATCCACTTTATGCATAGAACATTGAAAATGAGATATAGATGGCGAAATATAAAAACCAAAATTTCGAACAACAGAAGATGGCTGGGAAGGAAAAGTTCCATAAAATACAAAAATATGCCCTAAAACCGTCAACTACACGCAAAGAAAAGATATGTTTCTAGCATGGTTAAGAAAACAATATTATGTTCTCTGAAACAAATGTGTGGTCATTGAAAACAAGTTATTGTTATTTTAAACATTAATTGCGTTACGATAAACAAACTAATGTTTGAATTTAATAATTACATTATTATATTCATAAAAAGTGTGATATGGTTAAAACTTAACAATATAGTTTTGTTAAAAATTTGTGAGTACAACATAATTATTATTATTATGTAAAAATAATATGATGTAAATAACACTATAATGTTATCCAAAACCATACTATATTTAGTTTAAAAATATCTTTTTCAGAAATATCTTCTGTCAGTTGAGTGTTTCGTTTGTAAGATATCGGTATTGCACGCGTAGTGTTAAATAAATTAATAAATAAATTAAAAATAAACAAGAGGATAGATCAATAAAAATATATATACATATACAGGGTGGCCCAAATAAGACCAGCTGATATGAAACACAAATAACTTGGCCCAAATAAGACCAGCTGATGTGAAACACAAATAACTTTTTATTTTTTAACATAATTTATTTTTTCTTCTTGCAGATTGTAACTGAACTCTTGGAAATTTAAAATGAATACGTACAGTCCACAACAACGCATTAAAATTATCGATTTTTATTATTCTTCTCAAGGATCAATTGTTCTGACGCAGCGAAATTATCGCCCTTTTTTAACGTAAGATCAGCGCCCAAATCTTCCATGATTACAAGTTTAGTTCGCCGTTTTGAGAAACTGGGTTCAGTTGCCGACGGTCCAGGAAGAGGTGCTCATCGAAATATTCGTGCTCTAGACAACGTGGAAGCTGTACAGCAGAGTGTTGCAAATGATCCATATGTTTCAACTCGTCGCCGTTCCGGCCAATTGGGTATACCCAGAACAACATTACAGAGAATTTTAAAGTTGGATCTTAAGATGTATCCATACAAAGTTCAAATTGTGCCACAGCTTACACCGAAAGACCTCCAACAACGACTACAATAACATCACTAGGTCTCATTTGGGCCACCCTGTATTTCTTTATACATGCGTGTCTGCATTTCGTGTATACGCACATATTTGTGTAAATATATTTATATTTATTTCGGCTTTGACGCACAGCTGTCTTAAGCAAAAGATCTACCAATATAAGGTTAAAAAACAAAATATTATTATTATATAGAATAATACTGTAGTCTTGTTTAACAATATTATTATAATATTAGAATATGGTATGGTTATTCTTAATTATATTTTAGTCACATCTAATAATAGTATTGTCATATTTAACCAAAATGGGATAACTTTGAACAATATTAAGATTAGGTTTAACAAAGTTAATTGTTATTGTAGATAATATTATTATTAATTCAGATAATAATATTACTAAAACTTTTCTATTGACAATAATATGATTTGACTGCAACCATATAATTCAATCATAGTATATTGCTCTTTGATTATGGTTACCTCAACCATATTTATTCTTTGCGTGTATGCTTTAGAAATTCGAAAAAATTCTACAAAATATGCGTGTAAGACTGATAAATGCAAAAACATAATTTATATCATAAAATATGCACTTACAAATCGATGACAAAATTCATAAAAAGTTCTCAAAGTTCTTCTCTCCGCATTAATACGTTACACCAGAAAAATCATGCAATTGCACACGAGTATTTGCTGTTTCCCTGATTATTACATATTTTTATTACATCTACGATATAACAAACATAACACCGGTGGCCAGCCATATTAAATTCGGGAGCCAAGATTACGAGTTAATATTTTAAAAAGCCATTGATTTTTTTCTTGAAAACAATACTTATATGTATAAGGATTAATCTAATTCTAAATTAATTTTGTTTTCTTTTCGTAAGTTAGTAGAATTCAATTTTTTTTTTTAATAAACACGAAAAACTTTTAGAATAACGTTTGAAAGCGAATGAACGATTTTCTCAATTTTAAAATAATTTCCGCTTGTTGTTGTAAGTGCTATTTTTTTAAAATGGTTTTCAAATCATTTCAAACGTTTGTCGTTTGAGACAAGGTTTAACTTCAAATCATTCTCAAATTGAAGTACAATTTTCTCTGTATTATTTTGTCCAAATTTTAAGAAGAAATAAAATATTATATAAAATATATCCTTATTCTTATCCTTATCCTTACTTCCTTACCAATATTATAAATCTGAAAGTGAGTTTGTTACGCAATGAATTTTCACGCCCAAACCACTAAACCGATTTTGAAAGAGCTTTCACCAATAGAAAACTTCATTACCAGCGTCAAACATAGGGTATTTTTTTTATTTGGAACCGGTTTTTTATATTTGGCATGGACTTTCCAACTGCTAAACCGATTTTGAAAATTCTTTCACCAATAGGAACTTAGATTACCAGCAGTAAACATCGCCTATTTTTTATCCGGTTCGGAAACGGTTTTTTATATTTAGTTCGGATTTTACCGAAAAACACATTTTTGAGCTGGTTAGGGCAATTTTCGTTTTTATTCAATTTTTTTAAGTGTTTTATTGCCTTTTTTGTCGGATTTTATAATTTTTTAACATTATGAGTGAGTAACAAATAACAAAACATTCATAGATTCTAAGTATAGTTTCCAAAATATCAAATCAACGCGAACGGAGCCGCTTGTAAAAGATAGTTTTTTTAAATATAATAAAAAAATTATTTATATTTATTTATTTATTCTCACTTCATGAGCCGCATGCGGCTCGCGATCTGCTTTCTAAGAATTAAAACTACGAGAATAAATCATAACCAGGGGAAGGATTTTCATGTAAATACATGTTTTCTGTCGTTGGTCGCAGTTCAACGTAAATAAAATATCTTTGCGAATCAACAAATTTGAGACAAAATGGCATCGATTTGTTAGTGCATATTTTTGCATATTTTAAAATAAACACATATTTTTGCATATTTCATTATATATGTATATTTTTAATACATTTTTTAATTTTTTCATGCTATAAAACAAATTTTGGTGCTTTTCGATTAGTTGCAAAGTTTTTTTTGCAATTCTTACGACTGTGTTAGAACAAAAAAGAGGAAAATGAAAACAATTTCAGGGAAACGAATTCCCCCAAAGCCTTTAGTAACTAGATGCGGAGGGTGGTTGAATGATGTCGAATACTATATTTATGTTAACAAAGTTAAAGAAATTTTAAATTAAAAAAAACTTAAGCACTGAAATGATACTCGTATTTGTACACTTAGAGTATGGCCAAAAATTAGACCAGAGGAGACACAGGACGGAAGATAATTGTGTTTTTGTGGTCTTTTTAGCGGTCTCGATCACACAGTCATCAAATCCTCTTTACTTTTTCTTTCGCGTGGTATTATTTTAAAGTAATTACATTTTATTCTTTGTGGTCTCATTCGCAGCCTAGTTTTTGTAAATAAATGGTAAAAATTAATATTTGCGAACGAAAATGCTTAAAACAAAGTCTCTAATCATTTGAAAACAAATTTTAATTACTTTATTAATACTAATATTCATTTTCGCATTGTGTTTTTAATTCATTACCACAAATTTCTCCATTTAATTTTGTGCAAATGTTCATGTGCTCAAATGTATTTTCAATTTATGCTTTGTGGTCTCATTCGTTGTTTGCTTTTTGCAAGTTGAAGTTAAAAATTAATATTTTTGAAGGAAAATTTTTAAAATGGAGTTTGTAAGCATTCGGAAACTAATTTTAATCACTTTTATAATACTAATAATATTTTACAAATTGTTTTATTTAGTTCAACACTGCAAAATCTTTCATTTAATTTTGTAAAAATGTTCAATTGTTCATTTCATTAAGTATACATTTTCTGCTGTTTGTTTTGATTATTGTACTAAAAATATTCAATAACAAACACACTATATTTGTCCCTTTTTAACAGTGATCAAATCAGCTGATTTGAGCTTTTTTCTTAAGTCACTTTCTACAACTCTGGTCTCCTCTGTGGTATGGCCTTCGTGTTGACACTTTAGCCCAATTAAATGGTTTTGATTCTTTAACAGATCAAGTTTAATTGATTGAAGATGCTGTAAGAAAAATTTGTGCTTTGAAAGGCAAAATAAAATGAAGAAATTAAAAAATTATGGACTTAAAAAATTCAAAAAATTTCATCAATATTTTATAGTTCAAACAGCTAAAATTTAGAAACTGCATATTCCACAAACGAACTAGCAGCATTTAAATATGCATCACTAACTTTTGCTGACGTGGAATGTTAATTTTTACAATAAGATCGATTTTTCAGAAAAAAAAGTCAAAGATTTACCTTTGACAATTTACAAAAACACTTATTCATTTACGTAAATACAAGTTCTTCTTAACTTTATTTTGTATTCCATATGATTTGACAAAATGTTTGTTACGAAGGCAATGAAGCTGATCTTTTTACGTTTTTAATGTTATTAATTGCTGAAAAAAAAATAAGTTGATTAATGCATATTTTATTAGTTTTTAATACATATTTTTATGTACTGAATGTATATTTTATATACATAAAACGCGATTTTAAATCCATGAAAATCTCATGATGATTTATTTATTTCTTATTTGCCCCTATCTTGAAAAAATTTTCTCTCGAAAATTTTCTCCTGTTAGCGAAATTGTAATCGTGAATAATTTTTCGAAATTTTTCGTGAACGATATCTCTCGAACGAATCTCCCAGTTTTATTCAATTTATTGGCAGCAATCGACGTGTCTTTTTCGATAATTTTCGAAATATCACTATCATACGACATCTAAGTGAGCTCAACATCTTTCGAACTAGGCAAATTTGAACCCGTTATGTTGACTTATTTTGAGTTTATGATATGGTTACATACACACAATTTTTCGTTAAAGATATCTCGCGAATGAATTTTCCGATTTTAGTCAAATTGGTATAAATCTTCATGTCTTTTTAGGTTAAGTGCTGATTACATTTTGAGCACGATTTGCCCAGCAGTTAAAAAATTTTTAAAGAAAAACAGATATTTAAAAATTTTACTTTCGAACATTTTCGAAATCTATAGAACCGAATCGATTCACTATCTTAGGACATCAAAGTGAGCTCAACATCTTTCGAATGCGGCAAACATTCACCCGACCCGTTGACCCATTTTTAAGTTATAAATGTTTGCATACATTATCACACACACACACACACACACATACTTACATACACACATAAAAAGTAACATCACAGTGTAGATAGTGAGAATCGACTACCAGGACATCAAAATGTCAAAATATGATGAAAAATCGATATTCGAAAAATGGGGTAAAATCACTAACTTCCGTAACGTAAAACTATTAAAAAATCATTAAAAGGAAGAAACTCGCAGGTAATATTACCACGCATAGTAAATGTTCCACAAATTGGTCGTTTTTTACCTCTAATACCGGTTTTAACTGCTCTGGGTGCAATTGGTAGTCTAATAGCTGGAGGTGCTGCTATAGCTAAGGCTGTAAATGTAACCAGGAATGCAAAAAATAAACATGATGAAGGAAGAAACCATAATAGAGGACTCTATAGCAGTTGGGAAAGGACTTAACTTAAAACCATATATGTATAAGTGTTTATGGTTTAGTTTACAAAGAAGAATTGAAAAACTCTTAGAGATGCTACCTAACAGACCACTATCTGATGTCGACCTAAGGCGTTTTTCTATAAGCATTCCTTATTTTAGAGGAGTTTTCAAAGACAATAGAATATCGAATAATCCATTTAGATATATCTACAGGACCTGGTACACATTGGGCGGTATATTATAAAAGCAGAACGAGGAGAATATTTCGACAGTTTTGGAAACTTACTTCGGAAGTAGTGAAATGTCTTGGTACAAATATAAAATGCAACTATAATCAAGATCGGAATTTCAATACATTTACCTGTGGTATAAATTACAGATGTGCAAATGTCGTGATTTTATCGTGTCACGCGTGAATCACGCGTGATCGTGATCAAATTTATAATTAATCACGCGTGAGTGCGTGACCGTGACCTAAAAAAATTACTCGTGCGACGAATTCTCACGCTCTCACGAGATAACACTCCTGCATGGGTATATAACTGTATTAAAAATTTTAAATTTTCTTATAATAAATATTACAATCTATATCTGAGCTGCACAAAGTAGCACCAGAGTGTCGAACATCAATCGGATTCTTATACAAATGAATACACATACGCGAATACATTGGTTTACGTGGCTGCCCACTACACGCAGGCATTCAAAGAGAATCTACGGGTGTTTTTTTAGAGGTATAGAACTTCGAATTGAAATAAAACACAAGAAAATCGTTTTAATGTCCATCAATTTGGCTTTATTGGAAGGATAATTTTATGCCATTAACGTTTAAATATGATTTCGGGCATGTGGCCGCCGAGGCTGGCTCAAATAAAGCCAATTCTACAGGTCCAATTTTCAACCACTTTTTCGAGCATATGGGGCCGTATGTTGGCAATAACGCCACGAATGTTGGCTTCCAAGTCCCCTAACGTTTCTGGTTTGTTGGCGTAGACGAGCGACTTCACATATCCCCAAAGAAAATAATCCAATGGTGTCAAATCACACGATCTTGGTGGCCAATTGACAGGTCCATTCCGCGAAATTATGCGCTCATCGAATGTTTCCTTCAATAAATCGATTGTGACGTGCGCTGTGTGGAATGTAGCGCCGTCTTGTTGGAACCACAACTCATCCACATTCATGCCATCCAATTCGGGAACAAAATAGTCGGTTATTGCTGTGCACGGTGGCGAATCGATTCATTCGGGTCCTCTTCAACACTTTGCTCTACAGCGGCAATTGTTTCTTCGGTGCGCACTGTTCGACGTCTCTGCGGATGCGTATTATCACATAGAGTAAACGTAGTGCGAAAACGATCCATGGTTAACCGAATTAATTGCTCTGATGGACGATTATGTCGACCATAAAATGGACGGAGCTTGCGGTAAACTTCGCGAACTGAACCATTATTTTCGAAATAAATTTGCACGATTTGCAAGCGTTGTTCTTTTGTCAACCTGTTCATAATGAAATGGCAAACCAAACTAAATATTAATCACTTGACAGCTGACAAAATGGCCGCCAGTTAAAAAAGTGATGCCAACTTAAAGTTCTATACCTCAATAAAAAACACCCAAGATTCCTTTTTGAAAATACGCGAATACATTACTCTCGTGTTTTTCTCGGTGGCCAGCTCTAATTTATGTACATTAATATGTATATACATACATATAAGTAGAATGAGCCTGCAAACATAATGCATACATACATACGTATGTATAAACATAAATATGTACATATATGTAAGAACCTATTTTTCAACCAACAAACATAAAAAATTAATTATATATTTTTCGTAAGCGTGCGTGATCGTGATGAGTTGTACACCCCTCGTGCATGATTAAGAATATTTTATACGTGAGCGTGCGTGCGTGAAAATTTTCAAAATCATTCGTGCGTGAAGGTGCGTGCGTCAAATATTTTTCTGCGTGAGCGTGCGTGTCGTGAGTCAAAAACCGCTCACGTGCACATCTCTATATATTTTACAAAACTCTTCAATGCTTTTTTATTTACAATTTAATATGCAGAATTAATTTATTTTATTGTTAAATAGGATATATCGGGTTTTTAATAAAAAATTCACCCATCTCACTCTCAACGATTAAGTTTTGTTCACCTTCTCTACCTACGCGATATGATCCGCTCGAGAGATCCTTAATTTCATCATCGGTTAAAGCATTGTATCGTTAAGGCAAAAACATTATGTTGTTTTCCAACTCAACTTGTATTGTTGGTCCATATTTTGTTGTTACACGTGTTATATTTTGAACAGTATATGTATTTAGTTGCTGTTTCGAGCTCCTTTATGTGAATTAAACTTTTGTTGTTCAGATAATTAAATTTTGATGTTAAATTTTTTGTGGAGTGAGTTTTTGATTTACATCTTGTCAATTTGCATCTTTAATTGAAATTGATCTTAAAAGTAGCGACGATGACTGCAATAAGGCTATAAATATTTATGGTGAAATATTGAATGTGATAGAGAGAGATAGATTGCTAAAAAGAAGTACGAAATAGAGATGTTGGTATAGATATTTTAAAGATCAGGACATAACACTTTTAAAATTTAGAGAGAAAATTATTAGCAATAATCATCATTCATTCATCAGCAAATAAGAAATAAGAAGGAGTCTAAATAAATTCATATTAGATTGCGATGGCTTGAGGCTATACAACCATTGGGAAATTACCTTTTTTTTCCCAAAATATGCTGGACGAGAATGAAGAATTTGATGTAATGGAAGATGAAAACAGCACAGAGGGTTATTTTAAATGCTTCCCGTGGTACGATCCAAACTGTGAAGAAGGACCTGACATTTGTAGGTGTTCTACATATATATTTTCTACATAAAGCAATATTAGAAAATTATATATAAAAATGTTCCAATCAGTATAATTAAATTCAATAAATAAAATAAAATTGTTTTGTATTTTTTTCTAAAGGAATCATCTTGTCGATAGGAAAATAACAGAATGGAATAACATAATATTGTGAAATTCAATCACCCTTGTACAGAATTTCTCAATGAATTCATAAATAAAAATAATAAAATAATTCCAAAGAAAGAAGAAAGCGAAATCAAGATAAAATTTTAAAATACTAAAAGTTTAAAACCTCAGAAATCCGATATGCTTTTCAAATAAACTTTAACAAGACTATGCAGGATTAAGCGATATATTTAAACTTAATAATAAACAAAAACAAATTAAGAAAAAAAATTGTAAATAAGCAAAAACACAAAATTTTTGATCCAACTAAGTACAGCCAAAAACCGAAAAAAAAATATAAAAATGTCGACATTTGTACAGAGTGTCCGCCGGGAAGGTATACTACTTTGTTTGTTTATAATTTTGGATTAAATTGGCATATGAACGGCGGCTTAAATAGTCTTGTTGAAGAAGCTCTTGTGTCAACTGAATCTTATATGGAAACAAATGTGCAAAATTGTGGCCAAAGTTGTTCTTTGAAGACCAAGCTCCTCAGCACGGCGTCGAATTTAGGTTAATGGATTGTTTGGAACACTTTCTTGAGCAGCAGTGATGTTTTCAGCCCATCTTGCAGTACGTTGTGGTCCATGCTTGGGCCTATCACCTACAGACCCTCTTTCTTCGAAATCCTTCACTACACGATAAATAGTACGTTTTGTTGGCACGATGTTTCTCCTAAAAATTTCACGTAACTTTTTCATCGTCACAGTAATCGATTATTGATTTTGATAGAATGTTTTAACGATTACCACACGTTTTCATAATAAATTTGCCAAGCGTCTACTTCACGACTGACAGTTCAAATATGAACTGTCAAGACTAATGTTTACCAAAATAGTGATCAAAAGGATAAGTCAAGCATTAATTTGAGAGAAAATTATGGAATACTCTAGATGTTGTTAGAAAACAAAGTTCATTTTACTGCAAAACAATTATATTGAAAACCAGTGTTAGTATAAAAACCGATTACTTTTTATTTTATAATTAACTGCATTTAGTTTTGAATCTGACTTCTTAAATTTAATTTTATGTACGAATATGAATTTTGTGTAAATAATTGATTCACCTTTTCTTTTAAAATCATGAATAAATTGTCTTTTGCTTCGTTTTTAATTATTTGTCCCAACAAATGTTTCATTAAATACAACCTCCCTGCTCAAAATCTTAAAATAAGTAATTTTATAATTTAATTTATTGCACAGCAGTGCGCTTTTTTGAATCAACGAAGTTTGAATATGTATGAAAATTTATGAATATATATTATCATATAAATCTATATACCCGCATTTTTCGGATCCGAACCATATATGGAATATCATATATGATCCATACATATTTTTTTTAGCTGGGTACCATATATGGGATATGGAGCATTTACATATGATATCCCATATATGGTTCGTATCCAAAAAATGAGGTATATGGGCATATACCAATATATATACGAATGTGCGCGAGCTGGAAAAAAGTCAGCAAATGTAGCACCCCAGCTAAAAAAAATATGTATGGAGCATATATGATATCCCATATATGGTTTGGATCCGAAAAATGAGGGTATATGGACTTATATGATAATACATATTCAATTTCATACATGTATGTGTAAATATTACCTATACAGCATCCAAAGTTCATTTTCATACTCCCTGGACTCAAAAATGCGCACTACTGTGCAAAAAAATAATAATTTTTCTATACTAACATTAGTTTTCAATATAATTTTTTGCAGTAATATGAACTTTGTTTTTAAATATATCTAGAGTATTCCGTAATTTTTTATCAAATTAATGACTTATCCTTTTGATTATTTGTTTTATTAAATAGGGCCACAATGTATAAAATCCTACAAGAATGGCTTTTTTTAACGTTCAGGTTCTAGGCATATAAACTTTGCATACCGTATGTATTTTGTAATAGATTTCCAATTCACCAGTGATACAAGAAGAAAAAAAGATCGAGTAAATAAAATGCAAGCTTTTTTTAATTCCAAATACGACCTTATGTGACATATACATATTCATATAAATTTTTTTATGGCTCGGTATATTACATCTTATTTCTATATATGGATTCACATATGAAGAGCTTCATAATTAAATTCCCATTATGAGGTCATATATTATAATACATTTTATATATTAGTCCATATATCAATTCATATATAACACTTTTCCCATGTATAATCCCATACATTTCCATACATGAATTCATACATATTCGTATAAGTTTATATACATTCATATATTAAAAATATATGGACCGGACATATTTTTTTAGCTGGGGAGCTTTCTAATCAGTGATGCCAATTTAGCCATTTTCTGGATAAATTTAGCCATTTTTCATCCCATTTAGCCAGAAGAAAGTCAATTTAGCTATTAGCCATTTTTTCAGCCATTTTTATTTTATGTTTAGCTATTTTTAGCAATTTCTCCATACATGAAATTGTTTGCGATTTTTTATAACAAATTTTAAGGAACTACCAAAAAAATACAACAGAGTAATATGTTGTATTTTTGGAATTATTATCAGTAACAGAATAAACAAAAATGGCTTTTAAAATAGTGTGTAATCATTTGTTATACATTTTAAGATGCAAAATTGGTAACAATACGATTTGCTACCCCTTTCTTATAATCGTGGTAATGTGGTTGTAAGTTATCAGGATTATTTGATGCCCTATGATATCAGTAAATCAAGTGTCATATTTGTTTTATCCAAGTGATAAAGTTGAAATAAAAGTTCAATAAAATAAATTAAAAATTTTAAGAAGCCCAGACGTACAGACCAAACGGCTGGGCCGTTTTTCTTCAAATGTAATCGAGACGATATTGGATGAAGTCACCTTTAAAACGAAAAAAATCAAATTAAAATCCCTCTATCCATTTGGAAGCTAGGGCGTCAAAGATACACATATTCATCAGAATACATCTGAAAAAGATGTTACATTTTCAGGGCCAGTCTTGTATCTAATATATACTTGTGATATGCCTGTGAGCAATAACATCTTAACTTCTACATTTGCCGATGATACAGCCTGTATGAGTATACACAAAAACCCTGATGAGGCATCCCGCAATCTCCAAGAACACATTACCCAGCTTGAAATATGGTTGAACTTATGGAGAATTAAAGTAAATGAACAAAAGTGTGTCCACATAACGTTTACCCTAAGAAAAGATACTTGCTCTCCCATTCGAATCAACAATCAAAGTATTCCTCAACATTCTCAAGTGAAATACCTTGGCATACACCTTGATCGAAGGCTTACATGGAAATATCACATTGACTCTAAGTTAACTCAAATGAAACTTAAATTAACTCAAATATATTGGTTAATTGGCAGAAATTCAACACTCAGCCTAGACTGCAAACTTTTGATATACAAGTCGCTTTTGAAGCCAATATGGTGCTATGGAATTCAGCTATGGGGCACTGCTTCAGCTTCAAGTGTTGAGAGAATCCAACGAAGGCAAAACAAAATTTTACGTTTGATAACATGGGCTCCATGGTACATCAAAAATTCAAATATACATCGCGATTTAGATATGCCACTAGTGACTGAAGAAATTGCAAAATACGTAGGCAAATATTTAACAAAACTCGAGACACATCCTAATCCGCTCGCTCGTAATATCTTGAACTTTACTGGACATATCCGCTTAAAAAAGAGGGACACAAGGGCTCTTATTCTCAACACTCCAGATGGGACTTCTTGAAAATACGTTTATTTATTTTTTTTTTTTCCTTTTTGATTATCACTACTTATGTATTATTTATAACTATCACTAAGTTTATGTCCGACACTGGTCGGGCCTAATAATTATATTTAGATTTAAGATTTGATTACTTATTGTTAGTTCATTTTTGAAGATACAATAAATAAATATATGAAAAAAAAAAAAAAAAATTCTAAGCGGCTGGACCGATTTTCTTTAAAAAAAAAAACTAAATCGGTCCAGCGGTTTGGTCTGTCATGGACTCGTGTATACACAGACACACACTACAAACTTATAACACCCCTTTTTTGGTCGGGGTTTAAAAAGTAGAAAATGGACTAAATAGGTTTGGATTGAAAATATCACGCAGTTTTTCCATGAAATTTCTCAGTTTCAGAGAAGGTAATAACATAATAGAAATTGTTCAGTTTTTTATTTGCTTCTTGAGGATCTGAAGAAATATTATTTTTACATTTATTTAGTTTAAAATTGTTTCCCAAGTTGCATCAAAAAATATAATAGGAATTACCTTATCATTTTTGTTTAATACTTATGATTTTTTCATTCGATCTCGCTTAGCCGTTTTTAACCATTTTTTCGTCTACATTTAGCCATTATTGGTGACAGCATTCTGGCATCACTGTTTTTAATTAAACTTCCATATACATACTTATGAGCTGATTAACTAAGTTGAGTATCAACCGATTCGAGGTTCTAGGATGATGAAAAATAAAACATTTAATAATTCAGAAAATTTCTAAGAAATTTTTTTACAAAAACGTGCGAAGTACTTTATAAATAAAGTAATAAACAGTATGTTTCCAGTACAAAACAAAACCTGCCTGAAAACGAATCCAAAGTAGAAAATTTTCGAAAAAAGCCGAAAAAAATATGTTTGTTAAAAAAATACACACATATATTTGAAACTTACGGAAATAAAATATATAAAGTTCGAAAGGTCTTAGCGTCTTCTTTCTAAATCCGCTTATAAATTTAAAATCGGTTGATACTTAACTTAGTTAGAGGTTGATAAGTGCCTACAGGTGTGAAATACCGTTTTTTTGCCCGTAACTCAAGATTTTGGAGGTGTTTTGAAAATTCCAAAGTCAGAGTGTTGTTGTGCTCGACAATACCTACCAGAAAAATTACATAACATCTCAGGTATTTTTACTTAATTTTTTTTTTTTGTATGACTGTGTAATAGTTTTGCCATGTACTCGTATAATCACATACATTTCCCTACATGAATTCATACATATTTCTATACATTCATATACATTCATATATTAAAAATATATGGACCATACATATATTTTTTAGCATACATATATTTTTAAATTTTCTTTTTGTGTTCTGTAATACAGTTTTTCTCGTTTTTGACATCTAAAAGTACAATTATCAAAAAAGTACCAAGCAACTGTCCGATATTATTTTTATAAAAATACGACATATTTTCTGTGTCCTACATGGGTTCGCTACATGGGTACTTTATAGTTTTTAGTTTTATTCTTGAAGTATTATATTCATAAAGTATATAGTAACTGATCCGACATTTAAGGGCGTCCAGTTTGATGTTTTTTGATATTTGAATATATTTTGTATTGTAGTTGTTTGACACACATAACATGGGCTTGGATAAAAAATATTGAGCCGCAATTTCAAAGTATCGGTCATATTGTGTTTTGACTGATTTCAGTATATGTGACAGCGCATAGAGAAAGGGACCTAAGGGTAAAAAAAAAACCAATTTTAATTTTTTTTTTTTTTGATGTGGACAACATCTGTGCATCGAATGAGACCGATCACATGCCCCAAAAGTGTTCCCTCCCAGAGATATGCGCGTTTTATGAAGTCGAAGTCGACGCTTTTAAGCGCAAATAGAAAGGGACCTAACTGTAAAATTTATTTATTTTCATTTATTTATTTATTTTTTTCCTTATGAACAATTTTAAAAAATAGAAAAATCATTTTAATCGACGGTTCTTGCGAATTGGTTCCTTAGAACTTGACGGTACCGGTCCTTTATTTTTATTCGATTTCTTCTTAACGTCTGCTGCTTCCACTTCTGGAGTATTGTCCACTTCCACCGAATCTCCCTCTTCGTTTCCATTTCCACAGACCAAAGGAAGAGGAGCAACCGAATCTTTTTTTGAATCGTCAAAACATAAACCCCGGATCTCTTTATACAAGTACCATTAACACTTCATCGATAACCCTGGTGACGGAATTATAATTGGTTTGTCATCGAAAATGGTGTTGTTACTCAGATGTATGTTTTCATTTATGCTGGCTGAATTCGCAAACAGTTTCCATTGCACTGGTGACTGAGCAATAAATACAAAGTGATGATACTTCGATATTCAGTTAAAGTTTTATATTTAGTGGAGAAGTATTCGTCCCATTTTCTCCACTCAACAAAAGGTTTACTTGAGTTTGGAAGTCGAATAGGTACAGGAACATTAAATCCATAACGAGATGATTTTCTAACACAATCAACTACATCCATGAAGCAGTCGACATTAGTTTGGGCATATTTTGATTTGAAAACTCCGAATAAACGATCAGGTGAAAACTTTGTACGTCCGCTTAACAAAAAGTTCAATTCAACTGACTCACATCTGGAAGTATCGACAAGGTGGTGTAAATATCGTGTAATCGCATTGTTTTTATTTTGTGAAACACAGTTATCAGCGAATATCACTAATTTTTTTTAGTTGAATGCACTTCTCGTAGGTAGTAATCAAACATTGATATTACTGAATTCGGACCTTTTTCAATGGAATCGCTTTCGTCAATACAGAAGATGTGTTGAACATTTTGACGTTCGTTTGTAATTCCGAAAATTGCTGTTTTGCGACCTGATTTAAAGTATGCAGTTCCTATTTGCTGTGGAAAGGTAACATTTTGAGCATAATCCATAGATATTACTAGATAATCCTCCTCTGGAATACCTGGATACATGGCATTTGGATCAGGCTTGACTAATGTTCTCAAGTCGTTATAGTACTCTCGCTGAGTGCTGGCAGATTGCAAATGATCAGAATACACCTTCAATGCTGCTTCTTTTTCAACTTCAGTATTAACAGTGTATTAACAGCATCTTTTGCAAGATTTCGACACAATTAGCACAAGTCGTATGCCGGCTTCATAGTGACGATGTAAGGACAATATTTCTTCCACAGCGTTTGGAAAGTGCGAAGTTTTACGATTTTACCACCCGTTTCGACGCTGTTGGTGTATCTAGTGTGAACAGAAGTCTTACTTTCAGTAGTTGGAAGTTTCAATAAACGATAATCAGGATGATTTGGTTGACGTCCAGGTAAAGTGATAGCAACAGTTTCAGCAAAACGGCAGATAAATGAAACAATTTCTTTTTTTTCCAAAGTAGTTAAAGCATCTGTACGATTAATTTTATTCGTCATGCCATGTTCGCTTGGATAAACACCATTTTTGTCGTAATGTTCGATTAGATTTTTGTAGGGTTTAATTCCTATTGTATACAGGAAGAAGTACATATCACGGCATATCTTCTTCATAGCTCGAGATCGATCACCAACTTTTGACCTGAGAATAATTAAATCTTCGGATTCCTTATCTAAATTCATGAAAGACGTACGAAAATCCACAGCCATCTTCTTAGGGATCACTTCATTGCATTGATTTGAACAACACGGAGGTATTTTTGAACCATACAGTCGAGCAACTACATTTTCTTCGCGTAAATCAATATCAGATTTATCAAGGTACATATTATCGGTATCGTCTTCAGAGTCACTATCCGATAATTCTGAGAAGTGATCGTCATCAGGGAAGCGATAAAGTAAATCTACTTCTTCGAATTCGTCCACCATTTCATCCTAAAACAGTCAGTAAGAATGTTAATAGTTTTAAATTATTTTCGCGAATTTTTTTTTTTTAGTACATATATTATTTATTGTATTTTCAAATATGAACTAAGAATAATTATTCAAATCTTAAATCTAAATATAATTAATTAGGCCCGACCAGTTTCGGACATAAACTTAGTGATAGTTATTAATAATACATAAGTCGTGATAAGCAAAAACAAAAGTATTTTCAAGCAGTTTCTTCTGGAGTGTTGAGTATTAGAGCCCTTTTGTCCCTCTTTTTTAAGCGGATGTGTCCAGTAAAATTCAAGATATTACGAGCAAGCGGATTAGGATGAGACTCGAGTTTTGTAAGATATTTGTCTGCGTATTTTGCAATTTCTTCAGTTACTTGTGGCATATTCAAATCACGATGTAAATTTGAATTTCTTATGTACAATGGAGCCGATGTTATTATCCGTAAAATTTTATTTTGCCTTCGTTGAATTTTTTCTATATTTGAAGCTGAAGCAGTGCCCCATAGCTGAATTCCGTAGCACCATATAGGTTTTAAAAGCGACTTGTATATCAAAAGTTTACAATCTAGACTGAGGGTTGAATTTCTACCAATCAGCCAATGTATCTGAGTTAGTTTAAGTTTCATTTGCGTTAGCTTAGAGTCAATGTGCTGTTTCCATGTAAGCCTTCGATCAAGGTGTATACCAAGGTATTTCACTTGTAAATTTTGAGGAACAATTTGATTATTGATTGTAATGGGGGAACAAGTGTCTTTTCGTAGGGTAAATGTTACCTGAGCACACTTCTGTTCGTTTACCTTTATTCTCCACCTGTTTAACCATAGCTCTAGCTGGGTACTATGTTGCTGAATATATCAGGAAGCCTCTTGAGGGTTTTCGTGCATACTAAGGCAGGCTGTATCATCGGCAAATGTAGATGTGTGAATATTACTGCTCAAAGGCATATCACAAGTATAAATCAAATACAAAACTGGCCCCAGTATACTCCCCTGTGGCACACCGGATGAGATTGTTTCAGGCATGCTCATAAAGTCTCCTTCCACAACAGTGAATTTCCGGGCAAAAATGTAACTTTCAAAAAGATTTAGAATGTTTATCGGTAAGTAAGTCTTTAATTTTAAAATTAGGCCTTCATGCCACACTTTATCAAATGCCTGAGAAACGTCAATAAACAGCGCAGAGCAATACTTCTTTTCTTCAAAAGTTTTTCGTATAAATTGAACCGATATATGAGTTTGTTCAATGGTGCTATAAACCAAATTGATGGTCCGGTATGCACTCATTATCATTTAGAATTGGGGACAATTTTATCATGAGTAAATTTTTAAAGAGCTTTGACATTGTTGACAGTAAACTTATTGGCATATATGACTCAGCCTTGGTAAGATCTTTGCCCGGCTTTGGAATCATTTTAACCTTGGCAAGCTTCCAGCTGTTTGGATAATATTCCAGACGTAAAATGGCATTAAAAATGAATAACAGGATTCTAAGTGCAATACGGGGCAACTTCATCAGCATCTTGTTACTAATTTCATCAATACCAGGACCTTTTTTCGGGTTGAGTTCAGCAATTAGTTTTTGTACATCACGCGTCTTAAATTTTATGGGTCGAGGGGGTAGCGCAACTACACTCGGCAAATCAACAGCACCAGTACATGAGTTTGGGGTAAATACGGATTTTAAATGCTCAGCAAATAATTTACCTTTTTCACAGTCGCTTCTTGCCCAATCTCCGGTAGATGTGCGCAGAGGTGGTTTAAACTCGACGAGTGTTTTAAACTTTCTAGCAGCGCGCCACAAAGAGTAATTAGATGCTCGTGTGACATCAAGACCTTCCAGATAATTTTTAAGAGATGCAGTTTTTTCAAATGCAAGCAACTCTTGGAGTCGTTTAGTGCACTCTTTAAACCTAGTTTTATGTTGAGGTGATCTGTGGTGTTGCCATTCCCTTCTAGCTCTTCTTTTTTCACACACGAGACTTTCAATATCAGTAGAATAAATTCTATTAAACCCAGTCTGCGGATGGGAGGTAGTGGCATGTTCAGCAGCCTGTTTAATATTTTCATTAAGGTTGGTAATGTTAGATTCAATATCATCGGGTGTTCTTAGCGTAATATTTTCTGTGCAATGAGTACGAAGATATTTTTTGAATCCCAGCCAATTAACACGATTTATCATCTTCACATAAGGATGAGGTAAGTCACTTCTTAATGGGCTACAAATTGAAACGATCGTGGGAGAGTGGTCGGACCACTCTCCCACGAGATCTAGAGAAGCTTCAACTTGAATTAAATCCCTAGAGATATTTTTCATGACGCCAAAATCTATAACATCCGGAATTGTTTGTATGTCAGTAGCCCAGTAAGTGGGCTCCCCACTCGAAATGACGTCCAAGCCCATTTTTGAAACTGTGTTGAACAACGCTCGACCTCTGGGTGTGATAAGACGCGAACCCCAGAACGTATGTTTGGCATTATAGTCCCCAGCTGCTACGAAACAAGGGCCAAGCGATTTGTAGAAATCCTCGAATTGATTTTCAGTAATTGCGAATCTGGGAGGGGATTAAATTGATGATATTACAAAATTAGTGCAAAAATTTACAATACAAATATTCGTTGCTTGTAGATGTTCTTCAGATATATTGTCAATAATATAATGCTTGAGTCTTGACCTTATTAGAATTGCTGATCCACCGCATGCTCTTCCTCTTGGGTCCTTTGAATAATATAAGGTGTAGCCAGAAATTTTAAAAAGACTTCTCGAAGTCAAATGAGTCTATGAGACCAACATTGTATCAATATTTTTTTCCGTGAGGAAGTGCTCAAGTTCATTTTCGCAATAACATAATAAGGTTATGTGAAAAATTTTTCGTACTAACAGAGTGATATTCACGATTTAAAAGAATTATAAATGAGTATTTATTATAATTCACAATTAATAATTTCAGAAAATAAACCTGGATTCAAAAAAACGCGAGCAAAATTTATATCAATCTCATGGAAAGAGCGCGCTAGGTAGAAAACAGTAAAAACCAACTACACAAAACAAGAGGTAGGGAAGACCTACGCGCGTTTTCAAGGTTGACCAACACGTTCCTGACGTCATGAGATGTGTCGCTTTCAAATGAGACCAATACCAACACGCTCAGTGATGGTACACCAAAGATACACTTATTTAAATCTTTAAAATGGCTCTCCTGAACAAAACCGGTTTTTACTCTTAGGTCCCTTTCTATTTTGCGCGTCACATATTGACTCTCTTTCTATTTAAGAAAAAAAAATATTTCCAAACGATTAAATTTTAAAAATTTTGATTATAGTTGCTTAAATTACTAACCGTAACCTTTTGATATGGAAGTAGATAAAAAGGAATGGTCTGTCATTTTGGGGCATCCGCCATATTATGTTTGCACCGATTTCATTAATTTTTTATCTTCTTGAAATGCTCTTGCATTTGACACCTACATTGGAGCGGGGAAAAATAACTAAAAATTCACGCATATACATATGTAAGCACTTACTTAAAGGTACCAAAAGCGGGTACAATTTTAACCCTTACGGAAAAGCTAGAAAACCCACCCCAGATGTTTTCTCGGAGAAAATGATTTGGGAAAAAGGTACCAATACTGATTTTTTGCATGTTTTATATCTGAAAAGTATATACGTTAAAAAAACTACCACGTGCCTTTTTTAAGCAGTACTCCTATGTACATGTTTTTGGAATTTGATTCTGTCTGCTTTAGTTTCAGAGATATCAAGTTACCGATTTTACTAATTTTTGCCCCTTTTTAACCCTTTGCACTCAAATTTCCCAAAAATACGTTAGTTCTTCGTGAATGCACACACGCTCGACATCTACTGTCTGGTCAGTCACATTAATCTTTTATATATAATAGTACCACAAATTATAAAAATAATCTTATATATAAATACGGCACACATTTTTTGTCGTACACTTTTAAGTATCTTATTGTCCACCAAAATTGGTGAAAAATATATGGTTCAAAAAGAATTTTCGTGTAGATGTGCACAATATAAATGTTTTTTTAAAAATTCTGGGCTGAAAAGTGATAAAAAAGATGAAAAAAGAAAATTTTCTTCTTTGTTTTAGTTTTGTACATACATGTTTATAATAAATCAGGACATACTACGTCTCAATTTGTCTAATTTAGATCACTGGGCGTGCCTAGTAACAATAATTAGGTATTTAGATTTGGTTAATTTTTTTTTATATATTAATTTATTAATTCTTCCAAAAAGTACCTCTTTCAAATATTACCTTCATCAAAAAATACATTTTCCAAAAAGTACTTTTTTAAAGAAATACTTTTAAAAAAAATTAATTTCACAACATACTTTTTCAAAAAAGTGCCTCTTTCAAAATTTACTTTTTCCAAAAAGTACCTTTTTAAAAAATACTTATTCCAAAATGTACCTTTTTCGATAAATACTCTTTTCAAAAAGTACCTTTTGAAAAAATTCCAAAAAGTACCTTTCTCAAACATATTTTTACCAAAAAAGCCTGTTTTCAAAATATACCTTCTGAAAAAGTAATTTTTAGAAAAAGTACCCTTTCAAGAAGTCCTTTTTTCAAAAAGCATCTTTTTCAAATACCATATACCATAAAATACCATTGTCAAAAGGTACGAGTACATCTCTCAAAAATTACCATATCCAAAAGTTTTTATATACCAAAAATACATTTTCAAATATAAGATTTTCAAAAATGTGCCATTTCCCAAAAGCACCCTTTCAAAAAAGTGCAGTTTCCAAAAATATTTTTTATATATTTTTTTTTTTTAATTTTTTGAAAAGTACAAAATACAGTGTTTAAGAATACACTATGTCATTTAATAAAATTCGACTCATTTTCAAAATGTTTCAATTATAGGAATTCTCCCAAAAATAAAAATTTTAGCATCGTACCAAAGTACCTCTTTTGGGCCCATCGAAAAAACATAAATTTAATTATCTCAGCTCCTAGTAAGCGGTAGGAAGTCATAGTAAATTATTTTTACATGTATATCATATACGGGTACGATTTTACGCCTTTTAAATAGGAATTTTCAGAAAGTGCCAAAACCCATTTGAGATTCTCTGAAAAAGCTTTTTGCTATGTTCAACAAAAATGCAAAAATGGCACTAAAATTCAGTTTTACACCGTTTTTACCCTTATAAGTACCTATATCGAAGAAGCACTCGTATGCTTTTGGGATTTTTAGTCTGTCTAATGTAGTTTCCGAGATAAAATGATAGTGACTTTACCCCTTTTTAACCCCCTTCCGAAAAGCCCTTCTTAGTGGATCTAAGCATACGAAAAGAAATCAACACACCAAATTTCAGGTCTCTAGCTGTAGTCGTTTGGGCTGGGCGATGATGAATCAGTCAGTCACTCAATAACGTTGATCTTTTAAATGTATAGATTGTGTGCATCCATCATATGATATAAAATATAGAAGTATCAAAAGTAATGAAACTGTTTTCTCACGAAACAACAAAAGTTTAGCAGGGACGCAAATAACTGAGAAGAAAAGGATACAAGATGAATTGAGGAAGCACGGACTTATAATTGATAAGCAGTTATGGTAGCTCGAATAAGGGAATCACTGCCAGACGTTTTTTTAAAGATCCTGAGATCGTAACCGGCTTCACAGAAAAAAATAGACAAGAATTATGTCAACAAAACCATGTTATTGAAAAAAAATTTTAATTTCAATAATATTTGTCATTAACTTAATACAATATTTAACAATACCGCGCATTTTAAAATATCATTTAATTTAATTTGTTTATAATGGTTGTTATTTTGCTTGTTGATTGACCCAACGCACTGATGTGCTATTGTTGTTGTTTATTTTGATTGCTCGTGTTGTATACGTGTAAATGCCGACAAGAAGTCGGAAAACGTGGCTTGTTTTTTTACTCAACAAAGTTATTTGTTAAATTATATCATAACGCAAAGCGCACATGTAGAAGAAACCTAAAGGGTCCGCCATCTAACGTTTTTTTTAACTAGTGCTTATTTCGTGAATAGTAACACTTATGTAGCTCATGTCTGATTTGACAGATAATTAGTTTTACCCTCCCGCTGAACGAATATGGTTGTGTATACGCTTGAACAACGTTGGGAGATATTGCCTGCGATCGACTTACAGAAGATGCCGATTTTGCCAAAAAAAAAACTCATCTTTTCAGATGAAGCTCATTTTGATCTTGGCGGGTATGTAAAATTGTCGCATTTGGGGCACAGAAAACCCGCACGCATACATTGAAAAGCCGACGCACCCAAAACGAGTCACTGCTGCGGATTTTGGTCCAGAGGCATAATTGGGCCAATGAGCAAGGAGTGGCCGTTACAGTCAATGGCGATCGTTATCAAGCCACGTTGAACGAATTTTTGTTCACAAAAATTGAAGAGGAGGATATTGGCAACATTTGGTTTCAACAGGACACAGCCGAAGCTACACTCGATGTTTTGCGCCCTGTTTTCAAAAAAAAAAAGTTATCTGGCGGACCCTTTAGATATCATGTTTTACGTGTATTCAGTATTTGTGTATCCAATAACGATTTGCTGAGTGGTAAGTGCGTTAGTCTATTAGTCAAGAGGTTGCCGGTTCGACTCATGCCAAATACATTTAGTTTCGAGGGTAGTGTAGAAAAATAAATAAATTTAAAATTTAACAAAAAACTAAGTTCTAAATAAAACTTAAAAAAGCAAACAAACAAAAGAGCGCACATTCGAATTTGAAAAACAAGTTCATTAAAAATTTTTGTTTTCTGTTCACAACTCAATTGTGAATAACACAATAATTTTAATTGGAAATAATTGAGTTGATTTTGTTTTCTTATGTTACAAATGTGAGTTTGTATTTACAAAAACCGTTGTAGGTACCTTTTTAAATATTATTTTAATTATATTCACAAATAAATTAATTGTATTTATAAATTTTTTTTCTGTGTTGGATAACAAATAATAAAGCACTTCAACAAATACTGCTCAAGAAGCAAGGAACATAGTCGTAAAGTTAAACAGATTAATTAATAGTCGAAAGTGTTCAAAATTAGCAGAAAATTATGATTTAATGCTTCA
Organism: Nowickia ferox; assembly: GCA_936439885.1. Taxonomy (NCBI): domain Eukaryota; kingdom Metazoa; phylum Arthropoda; class Insecta; order Diptera; family Tachinidae; genus Nowickia; species Nowickia ferox. Next base: position 6,144,286 of record OW387028.1, read on the forward strand.
CTTATTGTTATCCTCAGATCCAGTTGCAATGGTTACCAAAGATAACTAAAGAAATTAAAAAAAGGCGACAGTGAAAATAAAAAATTTCTAAGTTTAAAAAATTTTTAACGCACTAATAATCCCAAATTTTTATTTTGCTTATTAAGTAAAATATTTTTTATTAAAAATATATTGAAATTGATTATTGAGGGGCTTAGATGGATCCTATGCGCATTTGTCAAGTTTCTTGTTATATATTTTTAAATAAGATTGTCATGGTATTCTGTTGCTCATATGACAAGAAAAAGCTTAAAAAGCTCAAAAAGCTTTCAACATACTATGGTGAGATTTATTTCAAATTGGCATATATATTTATTCATTTAAGAAATAATAAAAAATGTATTATGAACGTAAAGAAAGTTAATTTTTTTTTATTACATGAGCCGGAGTATCTTGCATTTACATGACTAAATAGCAAACGATGGTTGCACACATAGAAATGTACTAATAATAACTCTATGCAACAAATTAAGACTTTTTGACAAACACACAGACTGGACAGTATAGGTTCGTAGTTTCTCCAGAAAAAGGGTTACACAGTCCTTGAGTGTGAAATCTGTGGAAGAAAAATTGTAACGGTATAATGGTATCAGGGTAGTAAAACCCTCTACCAAACAAATCTTGTTAGCATCTTATGCCAAAAAAAATAATTTTTTCTTGCACTTTTTTTGCAAAAAGTTTTTTCACTTTTTTTAGAATAACTTGCAGGGAATCCTAATTTTTTGCTTACAATATTTGGGAAAATTGTATTTACGGTAAAGCTGGAAAAATACTGTGAACACATCAATATAATCTGAACGTACCTAGGTGCGCTATTTACCTCTTTAAGACCACTTTGTACCTTAAAAAAGTTAGTTTTTTACTTTTATAGCATTTTTCCCCTTTCTTTGTTATTTTTGCATTTCTATTGGTAGTGAAAAGTTATTAGTCCTTGTAACTTATGCTGAAAAAAGTGAAAACAAAATACTCTTTCTTCTATTTAAAAAAAAGTGCAAACAAAAATTGGGTTTGTTTGCACAAAGTGTTGCTGAAGCTCAGTAGAGATGCTGCACTTGATTATACAATTTTAAAAAACAAAAATTTTTAGCGTCGGAAAATTCAGAAAAATTTAATTTTAAGGTAAAAATTTATCTGTATGAGCTATTAGGGTGCCTAGACACGTTCAAATTGTATTAATATATTCGCAAATTTTGTCCAGTTTTACTGTAGCTATAACTTTGCAAATATTGGCTGGAAGTTATAATATTCCCTGGAAGTTATTTTGAAAAAAGTGAAAAAAAAATTTCCTTTACTTTTGCAAAAAAAAAGAGTACGAAGAAATATATTTTTTTTGTGGCATAAGATGTTAACAATTTTTCAATAATCACGCGTTTTTCTCTTTAATTCTCACAACTAAAAAGTAAATTAAAAGGAAAATTAATAAATTTTTATTTTGTTATGTGCTTTTCATAAGGTGACAAATTTGTTATATTTTATTCATGACAATATTTTTCACAATACCAAAAATATACAAATACATAAATGACTATCAGTTTTGTTATAATTTTAACACAGTCACGGAGGTTAGAATATGGGTATTAAATTGTAAAAATTCCCATAAAAAACATTAAAAATTTTTTAATTTTTTGTACAATGCATCATACTTTATAAGCACCTTTGCTAATTCTGTCTAATAGCATGGTACCGTAAAGGGTTATTAATTTTAAGCAGTAGCATAATAAGGTAGCACTAGAGATGTGCACGTGAGCGGTTTTTGACTCACGACACGCACGCTCACGCAGAAAAATATTTTCGCGCACGAATGATTTTGAAAATTTTCACGCTTACGTATAAAATATTCTTAATCACGCACGAGGGGTGTACAACGTATCACGATCACGCACGCTTACGAAAAATATATAATTAATTTTTTATGTTTGTTGGTTGAAAAATAGGTTCTTACATATATGTACATATATATGTTTATACATACATATGTATGTATGCATTATGTTTGCAGGCTCATTCTACCTATATGTACGTATATACATATTAATGTCCATAAATCAGAGCTGGCCACCAAGAAAAACACGAGAGTAATGTATTCGCGTATGTGTATTCATTTGTATAAGAAGCCGATTGCTGTTCGGTACTCTGGTGCTACTTCGCGGAGCTCAGGTGGTTTATTATGTAATTCGAATCGATCGGAAATGTTTTGGAATTGCAATGTTATTAATATAGACATTCTAACAGTTTTCTTTTCGAATCGAATTATGTAATGATCCCCCAGATATATATTGTAGTATTTATTATAAAAAATTTAAAATTTTTAATACAGTTATATACTCACGCAAGAGTGTTATCTCGTGAGAGTGTGAGAATTCGTGCGTGATTCTTAAAAAGACCTCACGCACGATCACGCACGAGTAATTTTTTTTAAGTCGCGGTCACGCACTCACGCGTGATTATTTATAAATTTGATCACGATTACGCGTGACACGATAGAAACACGACATTTGCACATCTCTAGGTAGCACCTCCCAATGCCTCTCAAAGTAATGCGTGAAAATGAAAAAAATATATTGCATAATTACGAGAAATATTTTTTATCCTCACAAAAACATAAATGTGAAAAAAATACAAGTTCCTACCCGAATTTTCGGCCATTAAAAATAGTAAGATAAAAATTTTGACAAAATGTTTTTCGGCATAATAAATATCATATCAACAATGTGCCATGCATTATTTAAATTTTTAATCGTCAGAGTCTCATATAATTTTTAGGCAACCTGCTTGGTTGAAATTTCGTAATTTTACGACTCCGGAGATAGAAGTTATGACGGGGATAACAACATTACGAATGGATTCGTGTAAATATACACACTGTATACATAGGTCGAAACTTGGCCTGGCGCACTATTGTGTGACTATGTATTTTATGAAACGTTTTTGTATAACATTTCATATTTAGTGTTGTTTTTCTGTTTAGGTAGAATTTTAGAAATGACTACAGTTGTAAGCAGCTAATGTGTGAATAAAAGGAAAGAAGTTGGGACCATTTTATATATTTTTTGATTTGCACCCTACAATCGGTATATCTCGAGATCAGTTAAATGTAATGTAATGGAACGAAATTCAAAACTGCCTATTTAAGAAAATAAAATTATTTTAATTTATTTTATTTATGGTACTAAATTACATTTTTCGCAACGATTTTTTTTTCACAAAATCTGCGCGTATATGTATTTATGCAAAGGTTCTCTTCAATTTTAACAAATATTTAATGTTATAGCTGAAACTTTAAAAATATACCGCTACAATTTTTTATAAGCGCTTCATCGCAAAATATATTTCTTAAATTCAAGAAATTTATTATTCCACATATATTGTCATAATTATATTAGAACTGAAATTTATTTGCTGGTGGTTAAGCGATGTCTATATGCACTTCATTGTTGCTTTAACAAGTCGTCAGTAGACTTCAACCACACATTTTGAACAGTCACAAACCTCTTATCTTATGCACAAACTTCCTAAGCCTACTACGCTTATTTTGCTTTTGTGATTTTCAAAAATATTATTATATGTGAATTCTCAAATAGCTTTTGGAAGTTTGTGCATAAGATAAGAAGTTTGTGACTGTTCAAAATGTGTGGTTGAAGTTTACTGACGATGTGTTAAAGCAACAATGAAGTGCATATAGACATCGCTTAACCACCAGCAAATAAATTTCACTTCTAATATATTTTTAAAATTTACGATTTTTGGACATTGCTGTATAAAGAGTGCATGTTCAAAATATAAAATAATTGATTCTTAAAACATTTTCAATGGAATGCCTTTAGAAAAATGTGGTTAAAGAGTGAATGTGTTAAACAAAGTTTTTACAAAATAGAAAATAACAAGGATATTTTTGTTCAAAACATGCTTTTTTCAGGAAAATCGTAACAATTTTATTTCCTAACCTTTTCCCGATTTCACGAATTAAGATGTTAAAACTTTTGTATCCTAGTTTGTTTTAAAATCTTGTCGAAAATCCGATGCTGGCTTTCAGTTTAAATCCAGCCATGAACTAAAAAGTTATGGACCAAATACTAAAAAAAATTAAGGAAAAAAAATTTTTTTTGTCTTAAGTCAAAAATCTTCTATGTTATGAGACATGCGGAAACACATGTAGCAGATTATTTCTTAACTTAAATTAATGCTTTATCCGATAAAAATCGGAAGATTTTCAAAAAAGTTACAAGCCTCGGAAGCTTGTTTGTGTACCAGGTGATAAAATTTGGACCACTGTAACTCCTCTCCTGCTTAAGTCAGAAGGCTTTCAACCTGTTATAAAGCTTAGGTCCTGCTCTGAAGATGTTGAAAATTTCAGATAAATCCAACCAGTAGCTTAGAAGTTCCAGATTTATTACCATTTATTTTGCTAAATTCCCCACTGTACAGGGTTAAGCAGTGACAGATAATAGCGGCAACACTTAATCTTATTTACAAACACATGCATAAGTTTTTCAAAATTATAAGTTCTCAATGTTGTTTATGCAAATGGATGTGTGTGTATGCATATATATACAAATATGCAAGTTTGTGGGTGTGTGTGTTTGCAAGACAAATTGATATTTACTTGTAGCATTGTTTGTTTTTTTTTATTGTTTTTGTTGCTTTGTTTTGCAATTTTCTCTATTTTTTTTTTCTTTTTTTTAATGATCTATTGTTTTCATTGTTCTGTTTGGTTGTCTATGGGGGTTTGGTCTGGCGGAGACCCTGGTTGCGCGCGCATAACAGTAAATTTGGGACACACGGAGAACAAAACCAACAAACGTATATATACTCGTATGTACATATTTTGCAGCAGGTTTTGTTCTTTGGCTGATGCTGTTGTTAGGGAAAAAATATTATTCATTGTTTTAGACAACAAATGAAAACAATGAACGACGATAACAAGCAGCCGAAGTCTGGCTCGTTGGGTGATTGGGTTTTACTGATGATTGAATATGCTCATAAAGCGTGTAATTGCCAAAACAATTGGCTAAAACTAAAGTTATTTATGCAAGTGCTCCTAGCAAATTGCTAGCAAGGGAGGAGTCTAGTCTATTACACATACATACATATGTAGATATGTATGTGTGTATGTCCATATGTACATGCATAGATATGAACATATGTACATATGTATGTAAATATGTATTTACTTGGTTGTATGTAAGTTCTCAAGTTTTTTGTTTTGTAGAAATTATTCAAAACAAAAGACGTTGTCTAAAGTCTTTTGTTTTCACATTTCATAATGGATGGCAATACACAGCTGTACATATGTACACACATCCATATGTATGAATTCATGTTTGGACTGACGGATCATTAGATGGTTGAACGGAGGGATGTAAAGATGTCTGAAATACATGGTTAAATACCTATGTATATGAATAAATTTATGGACATTAGTTAAATAGCGAAACATGCATAATTGGAAGTAATTCTTTTGAACTAAAAATTAGAACGCATGTATATATGTAGTAAATACAAACGTAGGATATAGCACACAGTAACTGATTTTAGAAACGTCAAGTGCCTTGCCTTCGAACAAAGTGTAGAGCTCCACAACGCCACAGTACAAAACGTTGACACGATTTCAAAAGTCGCCGACAAGTATTAAGAATGCCACGAACAAGCAATCAGGGTTTCAAAGTTGATGCTCATGGTGACAATGTTCCGCAACTTTGTATATGTAAGTATGTATATCATATAAATATAGCACGGCAAATGTATACAAACTTTGTATTGATACGTTTTTGAAGTCAGCCATTGTATGCACAGCCTACTATTCTGTTTAAATTTGTAAAAAAAAAATTTTCCCTTTAAACAATATTAACTAGCCCTTGAAACTATGCTACAATTTCTTAAGTTGGTAAAAACACCTCATGTGTTTGGTGTAAATATCCTGCGAACGAAATGCCGTTCGTACTATGCACGGGAAGACTTGAAATGTCAAAGATACATTTCATATGTTTTTCTCAAGATTAACAGAGTAGATTCATGACATTTTTTTATACCTATACTGTAACAACAAGGAAAAACTGCTCAAGTCGAGATAAGCTGATTTAGTTGATGGTACATCTGTAATCTGCATATTCGAAAGTACTCCTGGTCAAAATTTAAATTTAATTGTGGGGGTTTTCAGGAAGTTATAGCACTATGACTTCCGATTTAACTTTGTTAGGCTTCTATTCTAATTTTGATTAACTGTAAAAGAAATAAATTTCTCAAAATCGACTTGAACGATTAAGAGTGCTCTCCTGTATGTATTTTTGCAGCATTTCACGTTAAAACCTATTACTCTATTAAAATTTGTGAAAAATTTTGAGCAACATTGATTATTTCGTACGAAAATTTTTCATTGTAAGCAATAGCCCAATTCACCATCTAGTGCAAATGGTCCTGCATCGTAGCATGTGTAAAATGGTATAGTTTATTGATACTTACCACTTAACAATTCTTGGTGGTGAGTATCAATATACTATACCATTTTCCACATGCTACGATGCAAGACCATTTGCAGAAGACTTTGAATTGGGCTAGTGTGCTGAACAGAGTACCAGGCTTAAGTGAAAACATCTGTACAGGTTCCCCAATAAAAATAAAACAATAAGCTTTCTTGAATTGATTTCCTTATGATTTATTACTGCCATCGTTTAAATGCCATAATGCCTTTATGGTAATGATGAATGCACAATATGAGCAGCACTGACGCTTTCTTCCAATAGCGTAGCACACGCCCAAAATCATCAAAAGAAAAAAAATATTTTATACACATCAAGAATTGTGTGGATGGATGTAAGTATGTACACACATTCATACAAGTACACAAAACAATCAAATCAAATCAAAAACAAAACAATCTAAGCAAACTCTACATGCTATTCCTAAATACACTTGTTCATTCATTCTTACCTTTTTCCATCCTTCTAAATGTTTGTTCGTTTGTTGGTTCGTTCGTTCATTCTTCTTTCCTTCGTTCGTTCTCTTGCTCGCTTGCTCGTAACTTTGTTCGTTTGTTATTTGTTCATTCATTGTTTAGGCAAACGACGATATTTGCTGCTGGAAGTGAGCACACAATACGTTAACCCACAATATACCAATAACAAAATAGTACAGATGCAACAACAACAGCAATAGCACTGCCAACAACACAAAGCTCGTCGACAGCAATAACAAACAAACAAATACTTATTTTTTAGTCAAGTCGCAAAAACAATGGGAAAAATAGAATGAAAATCTCTTGGACACACATACTATTAACAACCACATATACATACATGCATACGTGCATTCTGTCAGTCGCAAACGCAAAACATAAAATAAAAACAAAATTTGCAACAGATCATAGCACCACATCGCAATCAACAATGTGGATTCAACATTTTCTCCGGTAGTAATACGTTTTACATTTGGCATAACAATAAAAAAGCACACAAAACAACAAGTGCATACCCAAAGGTGGTGGTGAGAAACACAGTGTACCGAAATTGAATTCAAAACTGTCTGTTGCATTGTAAGATATGTATAATATACATTGTATATAAGTATGTACTTTTGCTGCCGATTGCGACCACATTTGGATTGACTTCCAAAACATCAATTACTTTGCCATCGAACAAAGCGTAGTGTTGCGCACTTGTATTGCGTTTCATATTGAAGTTTGCTCATATGATGCTGATCAAACAAACTTTGTAATGATACGTTTTTGAAGTCAGCCTTGATTTGCCTGACTTTTAAACCCAGAAATATATGTACATAAGTATTTATATATGTATATGAGTAATTTTGATATGGGGCACGCAACTTTCGTTAAATTTTAAGACTAAATCCTATTACTCTGTTAAAATTTTTGGAAAATGTTAACCAACATGGATTATTTCGTACGAAATTCGACAATATGAACTGACCCTTGAAACTATGCTACAGTTTCTTACGCTTGCAAAAAAATAACATTTCATGTGTAATAACTAAGGTTGCTATCGCGTAATTTCCAAAAAGAGGACATTTACTTTAAAAAGTAGGACTTAAAAATAAAACAGAATTGATTTTTTCCAATAAAATTACTGCCAATAAAGTCTTAAATACATATCGGTGGTGTTGTGAAAAAGGATCAATCTCGCACCATTTACCTTAGAATATTGTATCCTTTTACCCAACATCATCGGGAATATTTGCATACATAAATGCAAAGAAATAGCACATAAAGAAATAAAAATATTTTTAAGTTTATAGTTTTGTCCTTTATACTTATGAAAAATGTTTATAGCACAAGAATTCATCAAAAAGTAATTCTTCCTCAACTGAGAACCCAAAATTTTTTAATAAATTTTTCCCTTTTTATGCAACTCCATCGATATTTCAAATACAATCTTAATAATTCTACGTCTTAAAATAATACCACATGGACAGTGATATTTATAAGACAATCCAATTGTTTTCCTTTTTAGCTTGTCAAGCGATATAAGAGCAGAAAAATTTCCTTAAAACGGACGCTAATTTTTTCCGAGGACAGTGATTCCACAAAGAGGACTGTGTACGGGAAAAAGAGGACGGATAACAACCGTAATGTTTAATGTAATTTCCTTGCGAAGCAAATGCCACTTATATTTTTTCGCATGAGAACTTAAAACGTTGAAGATACATTTCATATATATAGATACATAAATATGTACTTTTCCCAAGATGAATAAGGTACATGCAACATTTTTGCAATTTTTCTTTGTAAATATATACAAATGTATTTTGACCGTATTTTACGTGAAATGTTGAACATATAAGATGATATTAATTTAACGTGCAATGCACGCACGTGTATGCTGAGACCTTCATCCACATGTATACGGTGATTGCGTCATGCATTTTGACCGTGAATACTGTACTGAGCAAAAGTGGACATCACAAGTGTTGCCAGACTGCAAGAATTGGCACTATTAGTTAGCTTGGGAACTCAAAATTTCACTAACAACTTGCAATATACTCACACTGTTTTACTTACACATTTATATACGAAAATATAATTGCGGCAATAAACTGATTAATAAAATAACCGAAAATTACAATATGCTACGGTTTAAAGACTTAGATTTATAGCCCTACAGGGCATAAGTGGTTGTTTCCTTGTAAATAAAATTTATTTACAATAATTAATAAAACCCTATATGTACACTAAAGCGTACCACCTCACAGGCAAAAAAAACATAAAGTGCACCGTACACCTTCAAATATGAAGTATTATTGCAAGCCACTTTCGGCAAAAATATATAAACAAAAATTTTTTTATATATATTTGCGGAATGTACTGGTTGCCATATTAAAGTTTTCGTTATAACTACGGCATTTACAGTCGGATCTTAAAGTTTAATATTAAATTAAATAAGTAATAACCCTTAAATTGTTTATATTGTAATTAATAAATACGTGTCTGAATCAAACAGCTTTTAATTAGTAATTAGTGGTTCGCTTTTTTGGGCTCATGGCACACATGAAATGCCAAATGTAAACTCAAACTAAATCTTCACAACAAAAATGCAAATGTCTCGGATGCTATTTATCTCCAATTTTCTTTTCGAAATAAATATATTTTAAGACAATAAATATCTTTTGCCATCCAACGGGCATGATGAAATGGTCCAGGCTTTTTTGAAGGTAAAGTCGTAAAGCAGCTCTGGGCGAGTCAACATCAAGCGTCGTTGGCAATTATCTCTTAAGTGCAACCAGGCCACTGTTGTTTATTGGCCTTCGAGAGTTTTGCGTCTCACTCGCACTGGTTGACTGATCTGCCACGGATAACCGTATATTCTTGAGGTTCTTCTGTGGAATTTCTTTAACAACCACGTTGCTACTTCCTATGTGAAGGCATAGGTCGTGTACAGTCAGTCACAAAAACCTTTTTTAAAATACTGTTAATAACATCTTGGGCATATGGTCTAGTTACTCCGCCCATATTTGTGCAACCATATTATGCAAATTTACTTTGTATAATATGTATAAATAAATAAATAAATAAATAAATATTCCACCAAGAAAAACTATATTTAGTTGAAGAATTTCCTTATAATCATCACGTGGTTGCTTTAAGTTATGACTTTGAGATGCAAATTGTAAAATCTCGGAAACATTCCCAACTGCATCATTCACTTTCGCAGTTTTAACACCACTCATAAAGTTCATTTTGTGAATTTTTGTCCACGCGTCTCTAATATTTCTACATCATCGAAAACACTTCTTAAAATTATTTCATAGATGTGATGGCGGCATGGGAAATATAAAAAAAAAATTGCTGATCGCTTGTTCTAAAAGAACGCAAGCACCTTTAAGCCAGCCTAAGTTAGATGCTGTGGTATCACAACATAAAGCTTCAACTTTTTCAATTAGGCCCTATTCCTTTCATCATGGTCAATCAACTATAACTCTAATTATAATAATAATAATTCTTTCTTAGATTTGTTGTCATTTTTTACACTTTTTACACAACCTCTTATTATAAGCAATATGGATTTCTTAGGGCGACTTTTTGGGTTCGAGATTAAGATTAGTTTATTGCTCTAATTAACTAATCCGAAAATTAACTTAATATCTCTTAATTGAGTTTGATGTTTTTGAGTGGTAGTTTAAACTTCTTATTTGTAGTATTACCATACTGAGGAAGAAAATCGTGGCAACATTTTCTGTTCAAAAGTCAAACATGTTATTATATGATTTTTTGTAGGAAGAAGAAGAAACTTCCATATTTTGTTATTTACATTTTTTTATTTTTTATATGTATGTTTATGTGTATAACAAATTATTTTTCAAATCAAAAAAATTATAACCTGAAGAAGACACACAAAGGCGTGTCGAAATATCATTGAATTAAATTGTTAATTTTATTCAAAACAAAAAAGACCTCAAGCTTAATAAAGTAGTTACTAATTATAAAATATATTTATTTATTTATGTGTTTTTTAATTATTTTATCATATAATTTTTACAAAAAGTTAAAATTTCACAAGTATATGTTGTCCATATTTATGTAAGATTAAACCACCACGATTGGCCGCTTAAACTATCAAGTAAAACAAAATAATCGAGTACCCAAAAATCACAAAAAAGATTAAGGTTAATTTAATCTCTAATCTTGAACTCAAAAAGTCGCCCTTAAAGTAATACTATTCTGATTGACAAACCATAACAATAATAAATTTATGGGGGAAGTCCGTTCTTGTTTTTCTTAAACGCTTTGCCACAGTGATGAAAACTTTCCTATCTTAAAAGCATAAGAGTATTAAATTAGAGATAAAAAGCTTTTATCAAAATGTTAAAATAATAACCCTTTCCCTGTCCCGTGCTTCACATATGATGCACAGCGTGTCTTTCTCACACGTCCGTGCATCATATGTGATGCACAAATGGTATATTTTTATAAGTAAAGTATTTTTTTTGAACTTGTGAGAAAGAAAGAATTTTATTTCAAAAACGTGTGAAGATGGTATTATTTTATCTTGTGTCAAACTCCCGCTTACCTAGCTCTTCTACTTTAGATGGTATATGGAAATAAATCGAACGAGTTTTCAGTAACAAAAAATAATAATAAATTCACTTTTATTTACTAAAAACTATAAAAAAATTAATAGAAATTCATTGTATTAACTGTAAAATTTATATATAAAAAGTGTTATCACTAAAAATGTTATTTCAGTCTTTATGGGAATCATTGAAACAGGTTAGACATAATGCCTTTCCACATTCGCAGCACTCAGTTGAAACTTGTTTCGTGTTTTTAATGGCAGTTTTTCTATCTGCTGTCTCTGATATTTTCCGATAACAATCGGAACATCTTTTTCGAAGGATTTTGCCATCAGCCTTCCGAGGAATAGTTGTTAGAACGTGTACTACCTTTCCAGTTCCTCCAGTTTTTTCAGGGGGCTTTGTGAGATCAAGTAATGCCATTGCAATGGACTTTGAGACATCTTGTATATTTAATTTCTTGGCTGCATAAAAGTTATTATATAACACCCAGGTGTTTAAAATCGACATGCTTATGCTTTCGAAAAACACCTTGCGATACCACTTAACACTTTTTCTAGCAGAACTGTAGTACGAGATCATCTGATCCGAAAGATCCACACCACCTTTTACACGATTGTAATCCAATATGACGGCAGGCTTTACCAACTTGTCCCCTTGTGGATTTTTTTTCCTGTTTCTTTTAAATCAGCACCATGGAAAGTTGATAGCATGAGTATTTCTCTTTTATCTTGATATTTCATTACACGGATATCGCAAAGATTTTTTCTTCCAACGACTTCTCCTTTCTTCAGTTTAAGAGATTTCAAGTTTGGCAGTCCGAATCTATTCGACCGCAATGTTCCACAGTAATCCGTTTTGTTTTCCTTTAAAAACATTGCCAGAGGAACGCTTCTGTACCAGTTGTCTGCAACTAAAAGCCTTCCCTCATTCAACAAAGCATCGGATAAAGTAGCAACAATGGTTCCAGAATGGTCTAGTCCTGGCATTTTTTCAGATGAGCCTTTGCCGCAATATATTGAAAAACTCCAAATATAACCGCTCATCTCACACAGTTTAAAAAGTTTTATGCCATATTTATGAGCTTTTCCGGGATTATACTGTTTAAATAGGAGTCTTCCCTTGTGTGAAATCATTGTTTCGTCAACAGAAATTTCTTCGCCTGGAGTATACACTTCCTGGTACTTCGAAACCAACATGTTCGTGAAGTTAGAAATCTTAAATAATCGGTCTCCAGGCGGAGCAATACTATTGTCACTTACATGCCAGTTTCGTAAAATCAAGGCAAAACGATTATAGCTCATATTAATTTTATGAAACAATGGATGATAATAAATTTCATCTTTCTTCCAATAGTCTTCCATGTTGGGATATTTTACGAGACCTGAAATAATTATAATGCCCAAAAAAGCCTTCATTTCGGTCGTTTTTACATCTGACCATCTGCTCATACGAGAATTACGACTCATCTGATTATTTTCTATAAATTGCCTTGCAAATTTATTTGTTTCTGTTACCATTAATTCTATGATCTCTTCATCAAAGAATTGATGAAATATGTCTATTGGCATGGGTTCACCATTATCAACAGTGACGCGTTTATTTAAGCCATGTATTCCAATGAAGTCTAATCTTTCCTTGGCTTCAAAAGTGGAGGTCCATTGCTGGGACTCAGGTATTCTGGATGTAGACGGAATTTGCTCCCAATTTTCATCGCGTTCTTCTCCACTATCAGATGATGAAAATGATGAATCAGAAGGAATATATTCGTCACAGCTATCTTGAAAAAACTCCTCTTCACTATCGGAATCATCGCTTCTCATTCTTTTGTGGCCGTAAAAGGTTTTTGGATCCATTATTTATTAATATCAGTAAAACAAACTGTAAAAAAAAAAAAATTGTTAAAAAAAAGTGTGCATCATATGTGATGCACAGAACGTCTGAGTCAGAAAGATCATAAAAAAAATGTCTGTGCATCACATATGATGCACACTTTTTTTAAAGAAAAACCATGTGGACGTACGGCATACAAATTTTTTTTTGTATGGGGACAGGGAAAGGCATAAAGTTACTGCCGCAACTTCATTCCAATTAACTTTCATAATAAAATTCTTGTTACAAATCGTACAAACAAACCACTTTCATTGCATACCAATCACTACAGGTACTGAATTTAATATCTAAGGCTGTTGTTTATATCAAAAATTGTTCTAGACAACCTTTTAAGCGCCTACCATTCAGTTATTTGGATCACGTCAGTCCTATGACAAACATGTGTTAAACTCATTGATGATTCACCAGAAAAAGAACTACTTGGAGCTGAGTTCATCAGTGCTGTTAATAATGATTTGTATTGTAATTTTTTCTGGGAGTTTAAATTTATTATAATAAAGTAATATCTCAATCTATGTTAAAAAATATAATAGGAGTGACATAAAAAAGTTATATTTCTGTTATTTTACCATTTGGTACTGACAACGAACTCTGAATGGTTCTAAAAATATTTTCTGTTTTAAAACATTTGCAAGCAATCTAAAAAATGTCATGTATTCAAATAATGCTCATCATATTTTGATTGTACTGATGAGGCTGTACGAATTATCTCCCAAGTTACTATCGCTGGAAACAGCTAAATGAAGGAACGCTCAAAACTTTTGGGTAATTAGTCATCAAAAAACATCGTCAAAAAACATCGCCCAAAAAAATTAAGAAAACCCAAAAGTGTAAAATGAATAATCGCCCGAAGTTTTTGGGTGTTGGTTCATTACATTCGATCACCCGAAATGGAATGAATAATAGCCCAAAATTTTGTTTGGGTTTTTAACATCTTGCGAAAATTTTGTAATTATTCATTATGAACAAATACCTAAATATCTAAAAATGTTGAGTCGTCCAAAGTCAATGAAAAATCACCCAATTTTTTTTCGTTTGTTTTTCGGGAAATAGCAACTTGGGCGATTATTCGTACAGCCCACTGATGAATGTAAAATCTGACTAAATTCGACGATGATTGTAACAAAATGCTACAGAAACTATGGCAAGGGTAGAAAAGTGTATACAATGCAGTGATGCCATTAGGATACGAAAGATACATTTTTCGTATCTTTTGATGACTTCAGGTACCATGTGTAATCCCGACATTTTTCGTATCTTTTGAATCTATACGCAAAATGTACTGAAAATAGGAACACCTTTTTTTTTAGAAAAAAGAACATCTCATCAGAAAAAATAAATTTTAGGAAATTTTTATGAACTTTTTGATATAATCGCCTTAGTATAAGCGCCATAACTCGTATATCAATTTTCACAAAAATGAATTTGTTTTGATAACATTCAAAGATAGTTATGTACATATAATTAATTTTAAAGTTTGCTTACTGTATTTTTAAAAATGACATGCCTAATATTTATGACTTAAATATACTTATATAAAAATTAATTTATACGATATCATTTTCTTTACAATATTCATTAAATATGAAATAAAAATGTTATGTTTATAAATGTTAAACGTTAAAAATGGACTTTCAAATTTTTTACAAAATGTATCTTTTTGGGAACAAATGTATCTTTTTAGAAACTAAAATGTATCTTTATTGAAATTTCACTGGCAACACTGATACAATGGTAGTTTTTTAATAAGATATGATGTTAAGCAATCATGCTACTAAAATAATTCTAGTATTTTACCTCAATTACAAGTAAGGTAACTTGTTTCATATTTTCGTGTTTTTAATAATACTTAATATTAAAAAACTGCTTGTTGTCTCAATTCAAATATCATATTGAAAATCTTGCACGTTCACTTATATCACGATATTTGGAAACTGTTTTTTGTCAAAAAAGTGCAGTCCAACAAATGTGTAGCTTAAGGCCCAGGCACATAGAATTCGTCATATGTTAAACTTCACTTTTTTAACTGACATTGACGCAACGACATTAATGCGCGAAGGGAAGGTTGGCAGAATGAGTACTTTATTGACGGAAGCATTTGAAAAGCTTCAATAGTTTTTTTCCCCTTTTTGTTTATTAAATTAAATTTTTGTTGTTTATTTGTTTTGTTTTATTTTACACGAAAACATAAATCAGAACATACCAGAAAATCCAACCAATATCTGTGAAACTACTCAACATACGCAAAAAGCTAAAAGTTTACCAATTTTTGTACTTTGCAGAGCAGAACGTTTTTTTCCGCCGAGCTTTAACGTTGAAATGTCATACCCAAACAAAAGCAACAACGTTTTGTCAAAACGATAAAACAGGGTTATCAAACAAATAAATAAAACAACCCTGATTATCGGTTATGGATTTTGTTCGTTTATGTTCTAATAACCCGTTCAGCGTGCCACAAAATCAATTAATTTCAAGATGAAATTACGAACGATATTAAAAGTGTTTATGCTGGTACTATATGACATTTGAGTTAATTTCGCGAACATCTGATTCGATTCGGCTTTCATTGGAGCATTATTTTCAATTGAATAAAGCCTTTTTAACATTTAAATAAGCTTTTCACATGACAATATTTTTCAATATAATGGTTTTTGCTCATATTTTTATTTTATATTGAATTAAGAAATGATAATTTCTAACCAAATTGACGCATTAAATTTTTTTGTTGCTTGGCATGGTTGGAAAAAATGAGTTTTTCATACAAAAACAGCGTTGTCCATTGCAATTTCATATTAATTTCGTTAAAAATGAAGTAAAATGAGGTAATTTCGGATATGTCAAAATGTATGGGAAATTATTTAATTTCAACTTGATTGCGGCCGAAATCATGAAACTGCTTCATTTCGTGGCACGCTGAACGGCTATAAATTAAAGAAGATATATAAAACTACAAACATGCATACATATATAACATTATATTGGAATAAGTTTCTTACCTCCATTTTCTCATAAGAAGTACACAAATTTTTTCTTTAATTATTTATTTCACTTTCTTATATATATTTTTTTGTTCACAATTGTTCTCTTTTGTAACTTCATTGTGAAACGGATTTTCCAATAGCAAAGGGAGCGTTGCTGCCGCGTTATTTCGGTATGCTCCATACAAAATGTATGGGCATGAGAACTTTTGGCAGCCAAAACACGCTTGCCGCTTTTGTTTAGGGATGGCTTTATGAAACCATGTACATATTTCAACTTAGTTGTCAGTTGAAAAAGGCGAAGTTTAAGTGTGATGGATTCTATGTGCCCCGGCCTTGAAGCTATTTTAGCGGTTATGACACGATGTACTATATACGTAACCTGCAGGAAATTGAACGGACATAAGACTAGCCACGTGAGCGGTCCTGAAGTGATTGGAACCAGTTCCAGTTCTAACACTTCCTATGAAGCGGACCAGTCACTTTTACATGGGGATGGCCTAGGATGGGGTTAATTGATACTTTATTAGGTGCAGAATAATATAAGTTGTATGTATGTATATAAATGTCATTCCAAAATTTAACTGTAACAATGAACCCTTATGAAAATTTTTATTGTTACAAATGCAATGCCATTTTATTTTTAATCAGAAACCTTTTGGAGATTCGAACCGACAACCTCCTACATGACAGTCTTGCACACTAATCACTCGACCTTAGTGCCACTCACATTTTAAAAGTATAAATACCAGTTGATCTTAGGTTAACATCTAAGTGTAGTTACAGGACTGATTCCAGAGTCACATTGGAGGGAACAATTAACATTATACGAGTATTTACATACACTATTTGATATGTCCTGGATTCAACCACATCGAGACCGAGTCTCAATTAAATTTACTTAAGATCAATACCATACATCACGAAAATGGTGAATATTTACAGGATATGTAATTTTTCACCACACACTACTCCGTACTTTTGGTAACATTCACATTTTCTCAAGTCAAATAGGACGAGAACGTTTGGATCAATTGTCACCAAATTTTCTGCGGGGTATGTACATATGTATGTAAGTGGTTGTATTTTGTAAACAAACGCAGACCAACACAGAAATATGTGTGTAGGTATCTACTATATATTGAAGCTAAATATTGACGTGTTTGGCACCCGCGTTTTCTACACATTTAAGGTTCTTTTCATGGTTTCGTAACACTGTACGGTGGATGCTGGCTTTTAGCACTCTCTTTACATATATACAAACACATGCATATCTATACGTCATAATAGTATGTATGTGGTATACATGTACTTACATAGATACTACATTGTCGATGGATGCCTTTTGTTCAATGTTGTGAGTTGTTTGTTTTTCAGTGAGATATTGCTCGCCTTCGTTGTTGAACGTGTGTGTTCAGACACGCGCGTACGCATGCATGCATATTCTTGCCATGCAGCAGCAAGTAAGGAAGGCCTGTGTCTGTGATTACTTGTTATTTGTTTGATTTTTTGTTTTCTTCTTATTATTGTCGTCGTTATATTATTGTTGGTGCTGTTTCCTTTGCTAGTGTTCAACCATTCGCAAATTAACGCGCAACGACTTGAGTAGTCAAGTTAGTTAAGCCAGCCAGTCAAGCCATTAGTCGTTTAGTCTTACGCTTAGTTTTAACAACAAACAAACAATTTCTCCAACCGTTATTATTATTAGCATTACATATTATTATCATCATTAATATCATCAGCATCAGTCAGTCAGTCATCATACATAGTACATGTGTTGCAAGTAACAACACCACCAAACATAATTGTGCCATACCACAAAATTGCAAACTATAAATTTTGCAAGTGCAATAAATAAATAAGACAGAAATAATAAAATGTAAGAAGGAAAGCTACTAAAAGAAAAGAATAAAATCAAACATTAATTTTTAATAACTTTTTACTGCAACAAAATAAAAAAATAAAGAAAATAAAAATAAGTAGAATAAGATGCAAGAAAGAAATGCAACATCTTTGGTTTAAACAACGTTGACTTACTTAAGAATGGAAAATTCAACAGCGAACAACCTGTGCCCATGTGCCATCATCATAACGCAGTATTGTGTTGACTTGTGTTGTCTTGTGTTGTGTTTGTAGTGGAATAAGTGGAGAAACATCACAAACAAAACAAAAAAGCAAGCAAAGTAAAATTTCAACAGAACACGAAAATAATTGAAAAATGCCCATTGTGCAGCAAATCATAAACAAAGCCGCAACAAAACAAATAACAATGAAAATAAAACAAAGGCCTACATTCATCAAAACAAATGTTCCATCAAACGATGAAATACATGTGTGTGTGTGTGTATGTACATATGTACAAATATATGCAAGAGAGTACATTGGGTTAACAAAAAGTTATATAAATGAAAAACACCCATTGCGCAACAAATATTAACTTAAAGGAAAACATTGTTTTGAACTAAACCTTTTATTTTAAATGCTACTGTAACCAAGCTTAAAAAGTATTAATAATAATTGGATTGAATATTATGTAACAAGTGTAATAGTGAAATAAATTGTTCAATGGTACTTAATAAATACGAAATAATTAAAAAAAATACTTAACTAGTTTAAATTAAAGACAGTTAGTCAGTATTCAGGAGTTAAAATGTCATAAACTTTAAAATTTACTAAATATACCTAGAATAGAATTAAGGGTTGTGAGTGGAAGCAAACAAATAAATACATACATACATATGTATGTATGTAAATAATAAATGTGCCATATAAAAAAATTTCAACAGAAATAAGTCAATACATTTTGAATTAAACAGAAACAAAATAATAATCATAAGTCTGATACTATTGTATAAACCCTAAGATAAAAGAGATAATAACAACAATATAATTATACAATTATAAAAACTGTTTTTAAAACTAAAGACATAAAACACAAAATTAAAGTCGACATCATACACCCTAAGAACCACTTCATTTTAAAGGTAAATGTAAAATTGAACCCATTAACGCCGAATGGAAAGAAAAATACCCAAAAATAGAGCCACATTAAAAAATTTTTAGTTAACGTTCGTCGAGAGATATAGAAAATCTGTCTCACCAGACAGATAGATAAAGTACAATTTAGGGGCACAAGTTTGGATATCCAAGCCCAACTTTCATAGTTTATCTATATTTTCCGAAGATCTGGTAGATATTGAAATGAATAGAGTCAAGACATACTACAATAAACCAATTTACTTAGGATTTTGTGTACTGAAGCTTTCCAAATGGAAAATGTATAATTTCCATTACGGGTACATGCAACCTAAGTTCAAGGCAAAACTCCCATTAAACTGTATGAACACTGACTCTTTTATCTATACAATAAAAACCGACGACTTTTATGCTGACACTTGTTAATAAAAAAGTTTTAGGTATGATGAAGGATGAAAATTGCTGTAATATAATGACAGAAATTGTTGGGCTGCGTTCAAATATGTATTCAGTTAGTTACAAAACCAAAATGACATAAAAAAATCGAAGGGCGTAAAGAGAGCAATAAGAAATTGTTTATTATTATTAATATTGTTAATGTACAAAAAAAAATTAAGAATATTTGAGAATAGAATACTGGGAGGGAAATCAAGGAGTAAAAAACTACAAAATTTTTAATATAAAATTTTTTTAATAGAAACGGCTTTCTGAAACGAGTAAAACGGAAATCCCTCAAAAGCTCTTGGGGTCACATGGACCTATGTTACTTTCTCTATTGTTAACAAAAATATTTAGTTTAATTTTTCTTTGTATTTGGAACATAGTTATAAATTAATTGCGTGGGTATTTATATAACCACTTCGGCATTAAAGGGTTCCTATAATTTGAAAAATATATTATTATTAGTTTTACTGATATTTTTATTTATTAGTTTTACTGATATTTAATTAATGAGATTTTTATTTCTTGTACGAGTATGTATGTATGTATATTTCTTGGAGTTATGAAACTGTGCAAAACAGTCCTTTAGATGTATGTACATATGTTTACATTACATTTTAAGCAGATGATTTCTGTTTTGGCTTCACACTACCTACACTGGCCACGTTTCCCAATCTTACACTGGTCTACAAATTTGGAAACAAAATTACTGCAGAAACGAAGCATGTTTTTTAACTAATCTGGGTGCGCTGAATTCGAATCTGGCATAAAAATTGGACTATCACGTCTTGTTTATTTTTTATCGCATGCTCGCAATATTGCAAAACAGTCAATACTGACACACCAATTTCACAATTGTTAATTTCACTGAAGCCCACATTCATTACAAATCTTCATAATAGTAGCGTCTAAGCATGTCAAAGAGATCGTGTGTTACTGATTCAAGCTATTTTTGCTTTGTGTGTGGTGAATATTTGGTCGGGAAAAAAGGATATGCAATATCAGAATCATTAAAATATTTACATTATTTTGGTTTTGCTGTCAGAAGTTTGAACAAACAATGGACACCGACAATATTTTGCAATAGTTGCAGAACTGTCAAATAGTCAAATGACAAGAAGACCTATTTCGATTTTTCAATTCCAGTACTTTGGAGAGAGTCAAGTAACCACCAAACCGACTGTTATTTCTGTTTAACAAAAGTTGATGGATTCAATATGAAAAATCGAAAGAATATTACTTACGCGAATGTGCGAATGTACCATCGATTTCTAAACCAGTTCAACGTCCACCAAATGATCCGTTACCAGTCATTTCCAGAGCGACGAACAAGGGGAGAGTGCTCACTTAGATTAAATGAAAATTTAAATAAATTATCAAGGTTTTTTGGACAAAAGCATGCTCGAAGACTCTAATGCTGGACTCTAATATGTGAAACCGAACCAACAAAATACAAACGACGTTCAAATAACGCCATTCACTTTTGAATATTCATTGATTTTTAAATAAAAAACGAATGAAAACATTTGTTTTGTATCTCGAAAACCTGATGTGATAGAGAAAAACCAATTACACATTCGAATTCAGTCCACCAAATGACCCTAGGAAAGATATTTGGTTGCTTTAGTCCGAAACATTGTTGGCTAGTGTTATTAATCATGTAATTTAATTAATCTGTATGCTTTACAATTTGTTGTGCATTTGTGACAACTTTTCCAGAAGCATTACATCGGTTTTCATGAATTGTACCAATTATTCAATAACGCTCACGCGAAAGTCCATTATTGTCGCACCTTCAAATCTTCTAAAGATGCATCGTAGTGTCTAGGCATTCACCATGGCTGCATTCAAAGTATTTGGCCAAGACCATTTTCTCTCCAAATTTAATTCTTTATTACTTTTCACTGGAATACCACTTCTTGATTCTGATGTAAATGGCTTTACATTGCTATCTTCTCATTATTTTTCTTTACTGCCGCCAGTAATTTTTTTTAAATTAATAATGCAGAATAATGCGGCATTTCGTATTTTATCTTATGTAAAAATTGCATACAAAGAGCTTGTACCATCACCTCCTGAGAGAAGAATATTTTTTTATATATTCATTGAGTTGTATACTTAAAACGCGTTTTCTGCAAAACTGGTCTTTTAGAGTTGTGACACTATTGAAGTAAATGAGCGATATGCTTCATAAAGTATGTTTCCAACTGATCTGGGGTGTTACTCTCTATTGCGATGCGAAAGAAAAATGCTTTCAAAATTGTCCGATTATCGCAAATATCTTGCGATAGGTAAATATCAAACGCAAAGGGAGAAAAACATGTGAGTACATTGAAAAAATATTTATATTTGATATTGAAATTATTTTTAGAGAAAAAAAAATTACATCAATTTTGTGATGGCATGCATATGTATCTAAAAATGTAATATCAAGGTGAAATATAATTAACCAAACCATAGCATTCATACTGTCCTGACATTTTGTGATGAAGTGTAAGTGCTTGTTTTTGGCCGATCTAACCATTATAAATCAAATTTGATATGGTTGGAACGTAGTATTCTTTCAATTCCGAGCAGACCTCTAAGCAATGTGAGACCGCTGCGACAGACATAAGGTATGTTCCTGGCCAATTTGATGTTGGTATCCGCCTTGGCCAAGATCTCCTAGAAACCTTTAGCTCGTGTTGAATAGCGTTTAGAACATATAGAAACGCTTCCTTATTCAAACGGAAATTTTGAGGAGAGTGTATTGGATTTATTTATCTCTTCAGACTAGCCCTACACGGTCGTTTTCCTCATCAATTAAAAACTGTCACACTTAACTTTTTCCTAACTTTCCTTTTCTGAAAAGAAGTTTTTTTACATATTTTGGCATTTCATTACTGTCAATCTTTGCCATATTTCCTTTTGCAAAGTCAGTGCTGCCACTTTATCAAAGAATTTTGCGAAAAGATTTGCGAAAGTAATAGAGAGTACCAAATTGGCATCTCATCGCATTTAGCTTTCGCATCGCAATAGAGAGTAACCCCCTGGTATTTCGTAAAGCAATTATATTTCGTCGTAAAGTTTTCAGTTGTCTTCATTGTCGATGATATCATCAACGTTATCCGGTGGAGTAATTCTAATGCTTACTTTATCTGCTTTATGGTTCGCATCATTATCTTCCAT
Organism: Nowickia ferox; assembly: GCA_936439885.1. Taxonomy (NCBI): domain Eukaryota; kingdom Metazoa; phylum Arthropoda; class Insecta; order Diptera; family Tachinidae; genus Nowickia; species Nowickia ferox. The sequence goes on from OW387028.1 coordinate 6,167,301, forward strand.
ATTACTAAACATGCTTAATTCTTGCTTAAAGTTCAGCAACCGTTAAAATCATTAGTGCCGTGTCGTTCATGAACGAACGAGTACAATTGAACGAATCAGTAAAATAAACGAAATGAGCTGGTCAAAAAATACAATTGAGCGAAATGAACGAACGAGCGCACTTGGGTGTTTTTTTTTCATTTGCCGTTTTGCCTGCTTTTAGTAATGCCGGGTTTACATCTGTGTGCCATAATGCCACACATGCGCAAAAAAAGCGTAACCACTAATTACTAATGAAAAATTGTTCGATTCACACACGTATTTTAATAAATTATACAGTTTCATACATAACTAATAGAATCCGACATAATTGGAAATAGTTTAAATCAATTAACACATGTCTGAATCAAACAGTTTTTCATTAGTAATTAGTAGTTACGCTCTTTTGGGCACATGGCACACAAGAAATGCCAGATGTAAACTCAGCCTAACAGTATGACCATTCTAAAATTATTAAGATTGCCATTAATATTTCTTAAGTTTTTAGAACATATTAAGAGTTTTTTTAACATATTTGATATACATATTTACGTAGATATTACAAAAAGTTTATTTTTTATCTTTAAGTGTGTCTCTTTTGGTAATATGAATCTTTTGTGATTTCTTATTCCCAAGAATATAAAATATTTTATTATTGATAAATTTTTACCTGTTGCTGTTTGTTTCTTATATTATCTGTTTGTTTTGATTATTTTGATAAATAATCAAACATAAAAACATAACAATTTCACTGCATTTTCCCCTTTTTATTTTACGAATCAACTGTTTGTTTGTTTGAGCGGATGATGAACGAAATGTACGAAAATGAGCGGTCAGTTGGATGAACGATTTGGCACAGCCCTAAAAGTCATATGACTTCGACACATTTTTATAAAATTTTTAAGTCACTATAATATTACTTTACTGAGTATTGCTTCATACTCTTCACAAATGCGAAGTTTTAACTAATGCAATAACTTTGTCGTTGTATTGAATTGCCACATGGAAAGTCCCGAATTGATTTCCAGTAGGCATTACTATATTATAATTGATGGAAAATAATCATACCGTACAAAACAAATTACAAACACGCCGCGTTCCTATGCTAAGTGATTATTTTTTGCTCGTTGTAATTTAAACTCCAAACTCCATTCCAAAATCCATTTAAAAAAATTAATTATTTGGGTTAATTGTTACATGAAGTTTTGTAGTTATACCTTCCACCGAAATTTAATTCGGAACAACGCACAAAATCGGGTTTATTTTTCCTCTTTGAAGGGCGTTTTAATGAGGTTAAGGTTATTAAGGTTTAATAACAGTTTCATTACATTTGATTAACTTTAAATTTTTGCTTAATATAAATCAAGTTTGCATATGCGCACGAATTATCTTGCTCTGCATCAATACATTGTTAGCATGCGACAACAACGGGCTTAATCGCAAATGCATCACTGCTCTGCATCATACGAGATAATTTTAATTTAAAATGCAATATAAGTAGTAGTAGCCTTGTTTGTACCCCATATTTAAAATTTGCTTGTAAATTGTCTACTTCAGCGATGCAATTTATAATATTTCCCAGTAAAAAAAATTTAAAGCTATTTGTAAGGAACTACATTTTCATTGCTTTCAAATAATTCATATTGAAAATATGCAGCTAATTAGTAGAAAAACTAGTAAGTATTTACATATGTACGAGTATATTATGGTAATTTATTTTCTGACAAAAATATGTTGCATTATACTTTTAAATGTTACCTAGAAACACTCAAAGTGCCACACTTTGTGTTACTACAATCGAACAAAATTAGCTGCTTTTATTTACAAAAAATGTAATATCATTAATGTACTTCATCATCATTTTAAGGATATTTGAGATGTTTTGTGTACAGTATTATGATTTTTAACACATATACATCACTAATTATTAGGGTGATCAATTATCGATTATTCGACATTTTCCAGAAACCGGTTTTCGAACAGTTCTAATAACAATAATAGTTCTAAAAACCCGTCAACTGGTTTTATAGTGGGAAAATTATTATACAAAACTTTTGAGTTTAAATTGCCATATTGAAAAAAGAGTTAACAGTTTATCTAAATATGTACTATAAAAAAATATAAAAATTAAAGGTAAAACATAAAAAATAAATTCATATGCATACATATGTACATATCGCTTATTTACTCAAAGAACGTCAAAACTCAAAAAATGGAATTTTTGAGTTAATGATGCGGAATTAATCCTCATATCGTTCTTCATATTGTGTAAAAATTTCATAGAAATATCTTGTTTGCTCAACTCTTGAAAGCAAAATTAAATTTTCTTTTTCCATTAAGGTGTGTGTAAATTGCAAACTTAAAACTCGTTTTCGGGCAAACTAGTTTTTTTGAGTTATGACGTTCTTTGAGTAAATGAGCGATATGTTAAGTACATATCGCACACTAAATCATAAATAATCTAAACTCAAAATTATAAAAATGCTTTTGTTTTTCCATAAACCAGTTGCTGAACAAATGTCTACTGACCGCAAACATTTCTTTTGTAACACAGTCCTCTTGAATTATATAAGATATCGTTATGCTTGTTTTATTTGTACATTATCAACTGTTTCTTGCCACTTCTGAACATCTGAACATTTTTATTGACATCCAATGTACTTAAGACGCCTCATACTCAAAAAAAAAAAACGCCTAGAAATTTTACACTGAAAAAATTACTTAGGAAAAGCAACAGAAAACATTCGCCTAAGTTTTAATATAGTGAAAACTAATTTTATTGCAAAATCTACAAATCGAGAAGTATTTGACTGAGTCGGTTTCTTAATTATAAAAAACCGGACTATTCGACATTAAAAATATCAACATTAAAAAAAATACGGTTGGTATAGTAAAAAACCCCGGGTTTTAAAACCGGTTGAAAAATCTATTCGATCACCCTACTAATTATGGGTAAAAAATCAAAACAGTCATAATAAGATATTTAAAGTTTTTCGCATAGTTGTAATTTTTTTACACAGGAACACAGATACACATCGTTGGCTGAAATGCAAAAAGGCGTAACTACCAAAAATTTCAATATCGAGTTTTTTATTGATTTTTATGAATGCCTTTGAGGTACATGTCCTGACAACATTTTACACTTCTCCGATCGAAAATTATACTTTTATTGAACAAAAACAAGGGGACTTAACTACAAATTTGTTGCGTTTTTTTTTTACTTTTTACTTCTCCTGTAAAATTATATTTTTTTAGTTACGCGTTTTTGCATTTAAGCTATCGATATGTAAAACATATAGCATACATACTAATGTACATAAATGTACATTTTTAGTTCCATTATAGTTTTAAAAAATACAAATTCAAATTGACAACTTATTTCCTTCGAAATTTATTTAAGAAATTTTACATTTAAGTTCACACAAAAAGAAACCTGTTGCAAATATATGCAATTTTTGCTCTGTGTTCCAAAAAAAATATTATTATAGTACGCCATAACGAAAAGTTTTCTTAACATCGCTTGTAATTCATAAGAGATGATCCGAAAATCTACATCTCCATGACTTCTTGGAAATGTGTTTTTTACTGCGTCAAATTTCCATTTGCAGTGCAGTGATTCATTAAGGAACACGCAAAACTCGTTAAGATCATGTTAAATTTTGACACTTATGCTAACTTCATGCCAGTTTTTCGTTATACATAAGACTGATAGTAAGCAAGAAAAAAAAAGGTTTGAAACATGCATTAAAATAAGGAATATTGACCCAAGTCGTCCCAGAACTTTTTTGGTCGATAATTTTAATTTGTATGACATAAATAGTATAATTAGATTCAATTTGTAGTGTAAAAAGCCTTTTGGCATAGTCAGATAAACATATGTATGTACATGTTTACGTACCAGGCGAAGAAAAATCACGTGACAATATTAGACAAACACTGAGACATTTAATTAGAATCAGTTCAAGCACAACGACTTTTATTTTCAATTGGTTCAATATAATTATCACATGCATCAGAACGTAATTTTGCCTGTATTGTACCAGGGTGTTCTTTGTTCTATCGGTTCTCTGGCGGACCCGAACATTGTGGCTTTTCTCGCAAATGCTTGCAATGGCAAATACCTACATACATATTTTTCTTCTGAATTCAAAGTGTAACATATTTGGTTTCTCTTTTCACGATAGCTGCCCAACGTTTTGAACGAGCTCGAGTAGGTCTACAGATACCTACATACTAGAGTTTTTCTTTCCCCGGACTTTTTCATTTCCCGGGAAAGCGGGAACGACTTTTCAGTTTCCCGGGAATTTCCGCCCAGTGGAAAACTATACTAAATATTTTTTAATTTAATTTATTTCGACAAAAAACAAATAACAATTCATGAGATCGATTAAATAACAACGTTTTATAAACACATTAGCCGAAAAACTAATATAATTTCAGTTCTTTATATAATAGTAATGCATAAATACCAATATTATATGTAAATAGAAAGTCAAGTGCATTGATATAACGCAAACAAGCAAAAAAACAAATTACATTATTAAAAAAATATTACAAAGTCTTGCTTTGCAAATAGGACTTTAGTACAGCATTAATAGAATCGTTCGACAGTCTATTTATAGTCAGAAGAGCATTATATAATCTCTGGACACTTTCAGTTTTTTCACCACTTCCTTCAAAAGATTGCAATTCCTTTTTTAATGAAAATGATTTTCTTTGAATCGAAACAGAGTTTTCTTTACTACAAAATCAACACAATATAAGTTGTTGTAAAATTTTAGCTAATGTGCTAGTACCATCACCTTATTATTGCACCATCACCTTCATAAGTGAATAACGACACTCGTCAAGGAATGTGTAAATATGAACTAAAGTTGTCATAATAAAATCAAAACAAAAAAATCCCAGGAATTCCCGGATCCCGGGAAATCCCGTATGAAAAACACTACTACATATATAAATATGTATATATGACGTGTAATTACACTGTGTGACAAAAAAAATACCTGTGACGTGTTACTTTTTTCTGGTAGGTATTGTTGAGTATAGCAACAATCTGCACAAAGAAAAAAGTGCCTAATAGAATCAAGAAGATTTTCTCTATGAAACGTTAAGGGGTATCCCAGCAGAAAGGAGCGAAGATTTTTTCATAGAGACTCCTTATTATTTTTATTTGGTAAATCTTTTTAATTTTATCAAGAATAAAACCACATAAAATCAAGAAGAAAACTTGTTATTCACAATTTTTTTTATCAATTTCGGTTTTTTTTTGGCATAATAGAGAAAAACTTTTTGATTCTATTAGGTTTTCTTCTAAATTGCATAATATAGAGATTTCTTATTGATTTCATTAGGTTGCCTTATTGGTTTTTTCAAAAAAATTTTCGCTTATTGATTTCATTAGGTTCCTATATGATCATGTGTAAATTATCTTCTTAATTTTTTTAATAAGGAAATCTTCTTGATTTTATTAGCTTTCTTTTTATTTCATATCTAAAAATAAATATAGATCAAATTTTTCTCATTATATTTTACGATTTTGTGTAAACATGTTTGCACAGTAATTTCAATACTTATTTAGGCTGCCTGTTAGCATATTGGTTAGAGTGCTTGTCTATCAGTCAGAAGGTTGCTGGTTCAATACTTGTCTTCTCCTCTCAAGTAATAATATATGTATGTATGTATGTAAATAGATATACTACATACTTACATATATGGTATAGCATTTAAATAAAAATAACTACAAAGAATAAGGACATAAAAATGTATTTTTATTTTTTATTGTGTCGCCTAATATAAGCAAGAAGAAAACGTTTTTGAAAAAATTAATAAGGTAACCTTATAAAAATTACTAGTTTCCTTCTTGATTTTTTTAAAAAGCTTTTCCTTATTAAATTAATAATATTTCCTTCTTAAAAAAAACCATAGAGATGTCTTATTAATTTCGTTCTATATTATGAGGTATTTATTAGGCAGTGTTTTCTCTGTGTGTATTTGAAATTTTCCAAACACCCGGAACGTCTTGAGTAACGGATAAAAAGCCGGCTTTTCGTGCCCGTAGGAACTTTTCAACCGATTTTGAATTTATAAACGGATTTAGAAGGAGGAGAAGTAGAAGTTTGGCGACCACTTTTATACCAATTTTTTACTTTGTGTTGATATACGTTTATTAAATTACACTTTCATCATCGTATAATCTTAAATACTTAAAAAACGCATCAATAGAACTCAAAAAACATCATGTAGGTAGTTTTTTTTTAGCAAAAAGTCTTCTTATGAAATACTTAACTCAGTCAATTTCTAAGAAATTGTTTAACACAAACCTAGAAATTACTCTTAATCAATTAAGTTTTATAAATAAAGATATAAACAGTATAAAAATACTGCCTAAGAACGAATCCAAAGTACTGGTAGAAAAGTCACGATAAAAACCGAAAAAAATATGTATATTTGGTACAAAAATGCACACATATATCTGAAATTTACGAAAACAAAATGATAAAGTAAGAAAATAAAAAAACATGTTGATTATTGAGTTCTTGTTTCAACTTTGTTATTTGTTGAGCTTCTCATTTGCTTAAATGAAAGTTTAACATATTAACTCTAGTTGTTCTAAGAAATTTTTGGTTAAAGGTTCCCTGATGATCTGCACTATCAACAGTGAAATGCGCATAGGATCCAGCTAAACCCCTCAATAATCAATTTCAATGTATTTTTATTAAAAACAATATTTTACTTAATAAGTAAAATAATAATTTGGGATTACTAGTGCGTTAACAAATTTTAAACTTAAATTGTAACAATTCCCACAAAAAACACTAATTACAAAACTTATATGGTTCAAAAGGTCTTAGTCTCTTCTTTCTAAGCCCATTTATAAATTTAAAATTAGTTGATATTTAAGTTAGTTAGAGGTTGGTAAGTGCATACGTGTACCAAAACCCGGCTTTTTGGCCGAATTTCAATTACAGATTGTTGTTATGCTTGACAATACCTACCAGAAAAATAGTAATACGTCACAGGTTTTTTTTGCCACACAGACCAAGATACAAGATCAAACCCCGAATTCACTAAACCCTCCTATTAACACAATAACACAAATTCAAAAACTTAATCAGATAAACTATAACATCGATAAACTGACACAACATCTGAACAATATCGCAGAAACTTGTATTATCCAAATTGAATATTATGCCTGAATTAATATTAGAGTTTTTTCACACAGACATGGTTTTAATAAAAGCTGGTTTTAACGTTAAAACCAACTGTTAAAACCTCGTTTTACCATACAAAATTATTTTGTTAAAACCAACTTAAAAACGTATTTGAATTCGTTTTAATTTGTTTTATGAAATACAACTTTGTTTTCGGTGTGCTAAAATCAGTGCTACTAAGTTATTTTGACCTGAAGCAGCCGACATTGTTTATGCGAGTGAATAATAATAGATACAGATACCACAAAAAATTTTGGAGAAAAATAATATTTTGGACGGAAAATATGGAAAATATTTTCATTGACCTCTAAGAAGTTAAAATAGACGATATAGCTGACATCCATCTGCCGATAAAAAAGTTTTAGCTTTAATGTGTTTGTGCATTTTCTACATATAATAACTTGATTTCTCAGCACTTCTTCACTTTGTATGTATGTATAAGTAGTTCCATAATTTAAGAATGTTCGTTTGCAAGATATAAAGTTATTTCCATTTTAGAGCAATCAAAAACGGGTATTGCACAGTTTGCCAAATAAGTGTTATAGAAAGCAGAAATAAAATACAGTAACAATTTACTCTTTTTAGCAAATTTATTAGACAACCTTTTGTTTAAAACCTGAATTTATCAAACTTGCAGTGTGAACGCAAAAGCAGCTGTTTATGGTCTTAACATTAAAACCAGGTTTTAACTTTAGGTGTTAAAACACTATTAGATCCTGTAGAACTAATTCTAATTCATAATATACTAATTAACACAATAAATATACTCTCCTCTGAACACATATTTGAACTTCTGGAACTAACTGCATACTATAACAATGCTTATATTATATTTAACATAAAAATTCCAATAATATCAAACAATAAATTTACCTTATGTCATATTGATCCAACACCAATTAATAAAACTTTAAAATTATAAGCGAAGAATTCGAATTAGTTAATGAAAATAGTTTGATAAATTATAAGGAAAAATGTGAACATGTAGAAAATCAATTAGTGTTTTTAGTGTTAAACTGAAAATCAATTTTATTGTAAGAATATTCATTAAAGGGAAAATAATATGAACTCAAGCTGTATTAAATATAGTAAACTAGAATCAGACTGCATACTGCCATATATTATTTATCCGGAACCTAACCATATTATTCTCATTAATCCTCCAATACAATAGATAGCACAACTCTAATTCAATTCATCAACTGCAAAGTCGACATTTAATATATCTGGTGCAACAACGAAAATCACATACATGCTTACATATATTAGAACAATGGAAAGTTAATGGAAATGCCCCACAATTTCAACAGTAACATTACAATCCTTTCAAATCAAAATGAAATAACACTACCAAAATTAAACGAATATAAATTCCAAGCTAAAAGAACAATTGAATCCTACAAACAAATATAGAAATACACGAAAAAAAAACTACACGAGAAAGTTCCCTTTTTTGTCGCATCCGACAGCAAGGAATTAAGCTTATATTTCAGAATAATGTGACTCGATTTTGCTTAAAATTTTACATAATGTAGAGCTGTAGATGCCCTATACAAAAAGTTTCGTTTTCTTTAAAAAAAAAAAACTAATATATATGTTTTGTGACGTACGCTACAAAAAATTGGCATTCCTCTGGAAATGCCAATATTGAGTTTTGGGTTCCGTAACAATTCTAATAATTATATTAACAATTGCAGAGGTAAAAAGAAAACCAACGACAATAACATATTCACTCGATCAAAAAATTACTGAAGTTGCGGCAACAAATTACGCAAAGCCCATTCGGCCGTCACTTCAGGTTAGGGAGGTAGGAGTTATGGATTTACCAATAAAATCACAACAACTATAACAACAACAATTTACATATTTATGTTAATACTCTAAATTAAAAACTTTTGATTACAAAGAAAATAAATTAAATGCAAGAAGTCAACAAAATATTTCAATAAAAATTATTTCGAAATTTATTGCAAAATATGTACACAAAATTAATAACTCAATAACTCATTAAAAAAATTTGGAAATTTATTGAACTGCCAAATGTACAAAATTAATAAGAATTATTTGAAAATTTACTTAATAACTTAACTTCGAACTTTATTAAATGTTCATTCCACTAAGTCGTCAGCCTTCTTTTGCTTATGATTACGTATGTCACTTTTTTGTTTTATGTGTTTGTAAATCAAAGTAGTACCAGTTTGTTAGTCCCGGTTCACACACTTCAACTTTTGTTGATCAACTCGTAATTCAGCTTGTAGAAAAAAGGGATGTGTGTATTTCTTTCTCCGTCTTTCTTACAGCTGAATTACGAGTTGATCAACAAAAGTTGAAGTGTGTGAACTGGGACTAAATTTCTAGTTCTGCTAGAGATTTTTGTAAATTTACTAAGTCCCGGTTCACAAACTTCAACTTTCGTTGATCAACTCGTAGTTCAGCTGTAAGAAGGACGGTGAAGGAAATACACATATCTCTTTTTTTCTACAAGCTGAATTACGAGTTGATAAACAAAAGTTTAAGTGTGAACCAGGACTAACATTTACATGAAAATAAATGCAACCATATTGAACAATGATAAAGAATTCAACAAAATAGTCGCACAGCAACAGTATGTTATTACTGTTTTCCTTTGCAACTACATTCGTTCTGTTAGAAAAAACAATAATCAAAACAAAAGTGTTCAATAATATTTTGATGAAAATTTTATGACTTTTGTCTCGATATAAAAAATAAATTCAAGTAGTGTGAATAAAAAAATAATAAAGTGATAAAACAATTTTTTTATAACATAATTTTTATTTTATATACTAGTTGAAAGCAAAATTGCAAGTGCTTGATTTTAACTTTGCCTTCGCTTAGTTGACAACTCATTCGAATTGGAACATATAGAACTGTTACGTCTTCTTGCGACTTGTCGTTCAAGTCAAAGTTCGTACAAAAGTAAGATAAAGAAATCAAAATCAGTCTTCTTTCGCTTAGAATACGCATGAACACATTCTTTCGACATACTGGAAGAGACAGTTAATTTTCTTTTATTTTATATTTATTGCATTTCATATTTATCAGTTTTACATCATTTTTTAATAACGACTGGTTTTACTGCACTATTCTTTTTTTTATATGCTTTGTATTTTCTTAATTTCCGAATTCTTTTCCTGTTTTTTTTTCTCTTTAATTTTTTTATAATTTTTGTTAGCTCTCAGTTTTTTAGCTAGGGGCCATCCATATATTACGTAACGCCATTTTTCCCGATTTTTGACCCCCCCCCCCCCTCACAATAACGTAACAAGAACTTTAAAAAAATTTAAATTGTTTTATTAAGTTTTTATTAAAAAAAAAATTAAATTTAATTCATGCACATACATATGTATGTATTTTTAAATAACTTTTTGTTTGAATTGAAGTAAATTTCTTTATTTAGTTATTACAAACTAATATACAAATATTTTGATGGCATTTTCTTAAGTTTCGTTTAGGATTTATGCATTTATTTATTTTATTTATGGGAAAATGCAAGTAATTGAGAATGGACGAATATTCGGGAATTCGAATCCTTTTGTTCCTTTATTTTTATTTTCTGTTAGACTAACACAGTGCGTAGACAAAAATCAAATAAGCTTGCAAAATATAAATAATAACAATTATGTATTTATGTACATACATATGTATATGCATATATTTATATCTATGTAACACTCATGATTCTTGATTTATTATGTATTTCTTTGATAAATTAAATATATAAATAAATGAAAAATCGAAGTGTTTTTGTACGAAATTAGTAAAATTTATGTTACGTAACAATTTTACAGACCCCCCCCCTACCCCCTCGTAACAAATCATAACAAAACTCGAAGCCCCCCCCCCCAAGGGCGTTACGTAATATATGGATGGCCCCCTATGCAATTTATGTTTTCTCTCCTTTCAGTTAGCTTGTTAATTTTTGTGTTTGTTTGCTTTTTTATCATTTACTGAGATATGTTTATTTACAGTTAATAACGTATACGATTTTACAGTTAATAACGTATACGAGTACGTTTTTCATGAAATTAGTTACATTTGTCCATAGAATCCTGTAGAAGAAGCAAATAAGACCAAAAATGGCAAAAGTTTCGTGCAAAATATTCCATTGAATTTTATAAAAAATGCTTAACGTAAATTAGGTATTACTCTTGTTATAAAACTTTTTTTCTTTATTGATTTTATTGCATGATTAGATTTAAGATTTCATTTTCTCTAATAAATTTTACGTTGAAACAACATTTCAATTAAAGGCCTCATTAGTTTTTACTTTTCGTTGTCGTTCTGTGCCGTTCTTTTCCGTATAAAATATTTTGCAATTACTTTTTCTGTGCAAGGAATCAGCTGGCCACCTATAGAACTGATTTCAGTTGTATACAAAATATCACAACAAACTAATACATACACACTTTTGGCTGTCACTTAACGTTGAATTCTATTTTCTACAGATTTGTCCGCAACGGAACACGTACAAACTAATTCTGCCTTAAGTCATTTAATATTTTTAATTTTTAAATCAAAACTGTTGTGATATATTTTATATTTTTATTAACAAGTATCTCTACCCAAAGTAGCATTATCAAATTTATGTTCAAACTACCGCCTTTTTGCAATAAAGAATATTTTGTATGAGTGTGTGCTGCATCGCGATGCCGTGATAGACTATTTAACAAATTATAAAAATTATTTAATGTTTTGTTCTGTTTTTGTTAGTACTTTTCTTGTTACAGCTTAAAGATTTTTCTGATTTGATATATTAAAAATATATAGAAAAGTTTTTTTTGACGTTTTTGAAAATTTTTGACAGCAATTTTTTCTGAGCCGTATGATAAAATTTGAAATTTGTATATCCCTCAGCTTACCCACGCAGAGAGAAGACAGTGCCTAACAAATACCTCATAAAATAGAACAAAATAATAAGACATCTCTATGGTTTTTTTTTCAATAAGGAAATCTTATTAATTTAATAAGGAAAACCTTTTTGAAAAAATCAAGAAGAAATTTTTTAATTTTTATTAGGTATCTTATTGATTTTTTTTAAGCGACCTAATAAAAAATAAAAAATTTTTTTTATGTCTTTATTCTTTGTACTTGTGTATGTATTTTCATTTAAATTCTATACCATATATGTATGTTTGTACAGGGTGTTTTTTTAGAGGTATAGAACTTCGAATTGAAATAAAACACAAGAAAATCGTTTTAATGTCCATCAATTTGGCTTTATTGGAAGGATAATTTTATGCCATTAACGTTTAAATATGATTTCGGGCATGTGGCCGCCGCGGCTGGCTCAAATAAAGCCAATTCTACAGGTCCAATTTTCAAGCACTTTTTCGAGCATATGGGGCCGTATGTTGGCAATAACGCCACGAATGTTGGCTTCCAAGTCCCCTAACGTTTCTGGTTTGTTGGCGTAGACGAGCGACTTCACATATCCCCAAAGAAAATAATCCAATGGTGTCAAATCACAGGATCTTGGTGGCCAATTGACAGGTTAACCGAATTAATTGCTCTGATGGACGGTTATGTCGACCATAAAATGGACGGAGCTTGCGGTAAACTTCGCGAACTGAACCATTATTTTCGAAATAAATTTGCACGATTTGCAAGCGTTGTTCTTTTGTCAACCTGTTCATGATGAAATGGCAAACCAAACTAAATATTAATCACTTGACAGCTGATAAAATGGCCGCCAGTTAAAAAAGTGATGCCAACTTAAAGTTCTATACCTCAATAAAAAACACCCTATATGTATGTATGTAGTATATGTAGATGTTATTTATTTATACATACATACAAACATATTATATTATATTCTTAATTAACTCACCATACATACATATTATTACTTGAGAGGAGAAGACAAGTATTGAGCCAGCAACCTTCTGACTGATAGACAAGCACTCTAACCAATATGCTAACAGGCAGCCTAAATAAGCATTGAAATTATTGTGCAATCATGCTTACACAAAACCGAAAAATATCATGAACAAATTTTATCTATGTTTATTTATAGATATGAAATAACAAGAAACCTAATAAAATCAAGAAGATTTCGTTATTAAAAAAGTTTTCTTCTTGATTTTATGTGGTTTTCTTCTTGATAAAATTAATAAGATTTACCACATAAAAATAATAACGAATGTATATGAAAAAATCTTCGCTTCTTTCTGCTGGAATACCCCTCAGCCTAAAAACGTTTCATAGAAAAAATCTTCTTGATTCTATTAGGCAGTTTTTTCTCTGTGCGTTTGTTATATTAACAACTTATTTTGTTTATGTTATTTAGAATTATTTAAATAAATCACTTTTTTAAATTTTTCGACCAAGACAAAAAGCCCACGAATTTAAAAAAAAACTTCTTTCTGAATTTTTTTTAATTCAAAATTCACTGAGCCTAATCGGCACATTAGAGTATTAGATATAAGAGTGTGTAATGAGAGTGCTTTTAATTTTGTTGCGGTCGGCTGAACCAATCTTTTATTATGAATTACATACTAAAAGATTGTAGTTAAAAGTTTTTCTTTCGAAAAACTAAGATAACGTTATCTCACGAGCCAAATAAAATTGGCGGTATTTGACACATATTTTCTGTCTAAAAAAGTAATGTGTATCGAAAAGCAATTTGACAAGAAATTACGTAGTAGTAATATACAAATATTCTTGACGCAAATTTTAGACACCGATATCTCTCGAACTATCTTACAGATATTTGTAAAATTTTTAAGTCTATAAAAATAAGTGAATATCTAAAGTCTATTCCGTTATTAGATAAGGGCGATTTTTCCGAAATTTTTCCTCAACGGTATCTCTCGAATGAATCTCCCGATTTTATTAAAATTGGCAGCAATCGATTTAAGATTTTGAACTTGATCGGCTCAATATTTTAAAATTTGTTAAAAAAAACCCGTTTGGTGAAAATTTTATTTTCGAAAATTTTCGAAGTCTACTGAACCGAATCGATTTGCTATCTTAGGACATCGAAGTGAACTCAACATCTTTCAAATGCGGCAAACATTCACCTGATCCTTTGACCCATTCGTAACACACACAATAGTCAGAATCGACTACCAGGACATCAAAACGTGGAAATATGATGAAAACGCAATTGTCGAAAAATAGGGTAAAATCAGTAATTTTCAATATCGGGAAGTTAAAAATTACATACATGTAAAGAGTGTCTTAGTGTAGACTTTTTATTAAGTTACTTATAAAATTAGGTTTTTTGTTTTTGGGATGTGACTAAGTTACATTAAGGAGCAATATGTAAATATCTACATACTATATGATGTAACGAATGTCAAACTTCGCGAATATGGATACGAATATCTAAAACGATATTCGCCAATACGAATACGAAAATAATATGTGAAATATTTAGACATTAAATTGGGGTACTATCAACAGAAACAAAATTATATATGAAAACTTTTTTATGAAAAAGAATTTCATACACCTGTTCGAGTACATTTAATTAAATAAAAACTACCCAAAATTGTAATGGTCTTCATTAAATAATATTTAGTTTTTAAAATTCTGTAAATTCATTAATACGGAAAACAATAGCAGACTATTTGGCGGAAAAGCGGATAGCAACTGACGTCAATCATCTAACATAGTTCAAACAAAGTTAGGTAAAGATCAAGATTTTTAGTTTGGTTTTATTTACACACGTCATCGTAATAGGCTTGATGGGGAAAACGCTTCTTAACTTTTATTTTTGAAGTAAAATATTCCTCTCTTTAGGTGAAGAAAAGTACTTCAACTTTTTTAATGTTAATTGCACAAGCAGTTTGTTGTTTGTTTTGAATTGTTTTGTTTGAATTGAAGTAAATTCCTTTTTTAATTATTACAAACTAATGTGCACATATTTTTTTGACATTTTTTTAAATTTAGTTTAGGGATAATGCATTTATTTATTTTATATTTGAAAAAAATATTCGAATTTTTGAGAAAAAATATTTTCGAATGCGAATATCTAAAAATGGGTACGAATATTCGGGAATTCGAATACGAATACTCGTGCATCACTAATACATACATATGTATATACATACATAAAGCATTTTGAATGCTGAAAGTTATTGACCCTTCAAATATATTATGTAGTTTTGAAACGGATAAAATCTTTTAAATAAACATATTTTATTTAATGTTTATATACATATAAATGTATATTATTTCGCCAAAAATATACACTGTTTTTAAAACAACATTTGATTCCCTTTTTGATTAGAATTTAATTTGTTTTATACAAAAACTAAATCTTTTTTGTGCTATGGTGCTATGTTTTTATTGGAAAAAAGGTTTTTTTACGAATATTTGACATTTTCGGATAATTGTTTTGATCTTGACGATTTATCGCTCAAAATTTGATAAATTCACCACTATTTTATCTGGCAACTATGGTTCGTTAAGTTTTTTGTGACGCAGACAGCGTGACCGCCACTGTTTGCCCCCTTTTTATGAGGTGCATCTGCAAATTTTTGTGATATGTTGCCCCTTTTGGCTCCTTTTTTGCTAAATTGTAAAAAAATAATGTGTAAAAACCAAAAACGTAGAAAATATAGATTTTAGTAATATTTGATACGTTAAAGATATCGTTGACAAATGTATATTTTGTCCATGAAGCCGAAAATGAGATGCATATGAATGTGCTAAAGGGTTTTCTGAGAATTGTATAATTATTATTAAAAGTAAACTTTCAGTAAACCACTTTTTTACCATTGCAATCGATGGTGCATAGTCCCCATAGTATTTATCGAGCTTTTCCTTGGTTTGATTGACGGGTTTTTTTTTTCACAAAAAATAATGTTTAATGAGCACTCGAAATTCACTTTTTTCCATTTTTAGAAGAATACACGAGGTTTTATGTTTTGAACAGCTGTTAAACGAAAAGTAAATAACGACACTTGCTCAAAATTTAACAGGTGGTAACAGTGTTGCATTTCATGTAACTACGAGGGAAGTTCGAAAAGCCACGGACTTATTGATCCGCCCTCATATTATAGCTATTGCTTCTGCTTAACAACGAAGCACTAATTAGAAACTAGAAATGATAATAATTTAAGACGAAACGCATTGTTTGTGTGAGAAAAAAGTCGGAGTTTAACGGGTAAATAAATCCAACAACGAGCAATGCTAACAACAAATGATTTTTCAAACAATGAATTATTAATTCGAGGAATCAAGATTTGGGTATTTCTAGTAGAATAGGAATAGAAGTTTAGAACACAGTCGTGATGGAGAACATTTTTTCATCATCCTTTAGATAAAATACATATTGCGTAGAATTACAAAATTACGAAAATAACAGCAAAGAAATTGTTCGACAAACGCAGATATATGCTGCCGTCTTTGAATTCTATAAACAAATCTAACTATCATATTTAAAATTCAGTTTAATTTAGTTATGACATAAGTCATCGAAAAAGAGAAAATCTCAAGGTCATATAAGACCATAGTCATTAACAATGCATGTGCCAAAAGCAATTTAATACGGGGTGATAAATATATATTGACAGAATAAAGTCGTCTTAACATACATGACACATTGCGGATAATATGATCGATGTGACTGTCAAAGCCCAGACGGTTGTCCAAAAAAAATACCCAAACAATTTAATCGTTCAGCAAAATCAACAGAAAGATCATCACTAATACCAAAGCTTAGAGCTTTTGTTTTCACGGTCAAAAATTATGAGAAGACCATCTTAAAAAGCGTTGCAAAATATCATTTAAATTAGATTGCAATCTGTTAATTTCAGACCTTTTACCACCAAATAATAGAAAAACATCATCCGCAAATAAAAAAGATTTACAAAAACTACAATCCATATTATTCGGAAGATCATTAATGTAAAGAATAAAAAGAATTGGGCCAAAGATAGATCCCTGGGGAACACCAGTTGGTTGGAATAATTATTCTTCAAATCAACAAACTGAAAACGTCCGGATAGATACGAGAATATTAACTTGCAAGCAGTTGCCGAGAACCGATACATTTCCCTAAATTTACTGATCATTACTCTATAGCTAACTGAATTGAAAACCTTCGATAAATCCAGAGACACCAAAGTTGCAATGTTATTTTCATTTAGTGTATATCTGACGTCCTCAGTGAGGTCTAGTAATAATAAAAATGTAGTGTTATGACCACGACGGTAAGTATACTGTGAAGTTGCAATGATATTTCCAACATGCAACAATATCTGATCTTTCATAATATGCTCTAATACTTTGGATAATACTGAAAGAATAGAGATGGGCATCAGGTCTTCAAAAACACGAACTTTTTTAGATTTAGATACCTAAACACGCTACCTTTCATGTTGTAGGAAACATAGATGAAGTTAAAATAGTGTTAATATGATGAGTCAGAATTTGCGAGATATAAGGGTAGATAATTTTAAGAAACCGAATTGGTATTCTGTCAATGCCGACAGATCTAGATTTAACTTTGCACAGAGCTTCGAATATTCTCTCATCATTTACGCAGCTAAACGAAAAACAACCTTCAACAATATCAACCTGTCCAAAATCCACAGGGTTATTGTCAGTAGAAGTACCATTATTGAAAAAAAAAATCATTCAAACTATCAACATCAAAGTCACAAACCACTTCAGAACTACCAACTATACCAGATCCTTTTAAAACTTTCCACATCTCAAAAACCCTCATACTCGAAAACAATCTAGAATAGAACTTACTTTTTTCTTTTCGAATAATACTTTTTGCTTTATTGCGATGTCTGCAGTAAATAGCCCAATTCTGAACAGATTTGCTAGCTAGATATGAAGAGTAAGCCAGATTTCGCAGTGAAGTAGCATGAATAACTCGAGTAGACTTCATCCAGCTTTTATCATATCATCTAATTCTTCCCCTTACAACAGCGACAAATCCACATAATGAATACAACAATGAGCTGATAATTGAATTCTGAATATCAACATTAGAACATTACAAGAACTGCATATGTTAAGTTATACGTAATCTATTGTAGTTCCTTAAGGTTTCATTAGTCCTTACTTTCTATTGCTGTTCTTTGCTATGCCGTTCTGTTACTTTTTCTGTAATAAATTATCAGCTGTTTCTGACCAGAACGGTTACTGTTTTCAACTAAAGTGATGAGTTTTGCATTGTCTATGTTTTAATATAATTTTATGTTTTTATGATAAAAATCAAATTGTTTAAATTTTTAAAGCACAATCACAGTTTATTTCGAAATGTTTTTACTTTATTTATGCTATACTTACAATTACTTAATAGTTTTTTTATTTTCACAGGTTAAACCGAAACAGAACAGAACATAAAGAGAAAAACCAATGACTAAATAAAAAAAGTTACCTGTACCTGTGTTCTGTAACTTGCGAGATGTTTTATCGTCAAGAAAAATTAAACAATTATAATGGTTGTCCTGTTTTCCACAGATTGATTCATATAAAACCTGAAATAAGCTTACAAGAAATATGAACAGGGAACTAAGTTTTTTTTTACTCATCCTGTGTTTCACAGAATGATAACAAACTTTTCGTCTGGAAAAGTTCTCACCAAAGTTACAGAGCATAGGCACTGGCTTAGTGGGTCATCTTATAGGTGCGCATTGGCTGTTATTATGAAATGTCACTTTTTCCTTTGCATCACTACCAGCGATGACAATATCGTACAGTTAAAAACGGCTAAAGTCTATAGAGCTCTTAAACATATCGAAACTCGATACTCTTAAATAAGAATCGATGTATCGATGCATCGGTTTTTAAAATATCGGCAAAATATATCGATATTTATTTCCTCAAATATCAATATTTCGATATTTTTTGCCCATCTCTAATGTTGACTGATTTTGAAATGTTTTAAAATCTTAAGTCAAAACAAAAATCTCATCTGTAAACTAGTTTTAGTTTTAATTGGAATTGCAGTATTAAATAATTCTGCCAAAAAAACCGACTTCAAAACAAAGATCGAAAAATATTATGGAATATAAAATTAAATTTTATTTGGCGTGCCTCCGCCCACTTTTTAAATGCCAGATTTCGTGTTTTTCAGAGCTCAGGGTGTGTTAAGTTTTGTAAAAATCGGTACAGTAGAGCCGCTTAAAATAAATTTTTTGTAATAGAATATTGTGAATATTGTGGTAAGTTTCGTAAAAATCGGTTAAGTAGAACCACGTGAAATATAAGAATAAATTTTAATGGGCGTAGCCTCGCCCATTTTTTCAACTCTAAAATTGTGTAATTACAATAAGCAAAGGTGTTTGCTAGGTTTCGTAGCAATCAAACAAGTAGAATATCATAAAATTAAATAAAAAATGTGTGGGCGTTCCCCTGCCCATTTTTTTTTGCAATGGGACCAATGGGAAGCTATACCCTCTCAGACAATAAAAAAATTTTACAATTGGTCTAATATTTAGCTATGATAATAAAATGTATTAGTCTATTTGACACAAAATCACTTGCAAACTAAAAATACCATTTAATTTTGCTTAGAGACAGCTTATCAGTACGTTGGTCCATCAGTCGGTATATAAACATTAAGCAAGAAAACAGATGCGGAAAATGTTGACTAATATCTAAGCATTTAAACAATAAAGATATATTGTTAATTTTTTTATTTATCTCGCCTTTCTTTGTTTTTGTTTGTTTAGTTTTGTTCTAAAAAAAAATTAAAATGTTTGTACGCGCTACTGGTGTGTAGGTATTGGGTTATCAATACGGATGTTAATTTATTTGTAGCTTTTCCTGCAGATATTTCCGTTTCCACACACAATTCAAGTAAACATTGCACACGCACACACACACAAATAAATAAATGTTGTTTTCATACAGATAAAGCTAATAGTCCATACATGCATCCAAAATATACTCCATGGAGCACGATGACTGAATATAATCCAAATAAGTGGAGAAAAGAAGTTAATCTAGGCGCACGGTAGTGCGCCAGGCCAAGTTCCGTCCTATGCACGCAGTGTTTATATTTACATGAAGCCATTCGTCGTGTTTTTCTCCATTGATAATTTTTCCCCACCATCGTAAAATTTTAAATTTCAAACCATAATTAGAATTAATTCATGTCACCTTATATGCGAAGTTTGAAAGTTTTACAACAAAAGCTTCGTGAGG
Organism: Nowickia ferox; assembly: GCA_936439885.1. Lineage (NCBI taxonomy): Eukaryota > Metazoa > Arthropoda > Insecta > Diptera > Tachinidae > Nowickia > Nowickia ferox. Next base: position 6,187,673 of record OW387028.1, read on the forward strand.
TATGAAGGTGCAAAAAGTGCAAGTTTTAAGACATACTCTCTGACTCATATCAATATCCTACCTCTGGGGGAATTTACAAAAGAACCTCAAGAAGCAAGGAACAGAGATCTAAAGCAATACAGATTATTTAATTATTGTTGTCATCAGATCCAGTTTTACAAGCAATACTAATGGTTTCGAAATATAACTAAAGAAATAGAGAAAGACGACACTGCAGCAACTCAAATAATTAAAAAAAAAGTTGTGAAAAGTTCGCAAATTTTGAACTATTGAACCGAGAGAGTATATCTTGAGGCACTTGAGTGGGAAACTGCAGGTGTCGAAATTCTTTCGGAGCTTGTACCTTTTCTAAATATAGACCGATCTTAATAATTTTTTCAGCAGAACGTTAAGAAACAAAAATAAAATATGCTAAGAGCATCGTTTTGTAGGCTATAGTACAAGGCACGTACTGGAATTATATGTTGCGATGACGTCACGGGAATTGTTAGCACGTTAGTTGCATTTTTTAAAATTACTAGTAGTGGCTACATACTGTAAAATGTTGATAGTATTTTTGTTCCAAAATACAAATGTGGCACATGTAGCCGAATCGAACACATTTTCTGAGGCAGAACATCCGTAATCATGTGAATATCTATATCTTAATATTTTACTAGTACACGGCATGTAGCAAATGTAGCTTCGTGATGACTTAAAAATTACGTCAAACGAAAAAATTACGTCAGGTATGTGGTTTTTTACATGCCGTGTACTATAGGCGTATCTCTTACAGTTTCGAAATTATTTGACTTTATTTATTTATTTATTTTTAATTTTAGGCCATGACTTTTTAAACGTTATTACAATACTTTTTTATTACTTAGCGAAAATCATTTGGTTTTGTTGTTTTTGAAAGAAAACTTCATTCCAATTCATATAAAAATAAATGTTTTTGATATCTCAAAAAATATCGCAAGGAATAATTGTGCAATTTGGAATTTTGAAAATTATGAGAAAATTTTGTATATTTTGTGAAAAAAGTATTCTTAAAAAAGAGTTTCAAACCAAACCATGCTAAGAGTACTTAAAGCATTTAAAAAGGGAGGTTTTTCGAACTTGATACATTATGGTTAGTACATTTTTGCTCATAACTTTTGATAAAATAGTCCGATTACTATCAACTTTATACAGGATCTAAGTAAATAAAAGGTGAATTCAGAAATATTTCCAGCATAACATTTTATGCTGGGAGTATCATTAATAATAATAATAACTTAGCATGTTTTGGAATGGGACCGTCGAAATGTAGGCAGGAGAGGAGATTTTCTAAACATGTTAAAATTATTCTAAAAAAATTAAATTTTCTAAATTTTTTCTTTTTGCTAAATGGTTGATCTCATTTTGTTTACTTCAAATGTTTCTTAATTTTTCTATGTAATCACAATAGAAAACGTAATTGTCTATTCAACGGTATATAATATGTATACCTTTGCCACTATATCAGTCTAAAATGTATACATAAATATAACACCTCAGGTGAAAATTTACGTATTTTTTTCTGCTATTCAAACAAAACCATTTTTTTATGACCTCTTGAAGGTTTTATCAAATATTTTTTTAAATTAATTACTTTTATTTGGCTCATACATATAAAAATTAATATACACGGACAGTATATATACCCACAATGACAAAGGCAGACAAAGCCACATGCGTGCACACCCCTATTATGGGCATGTTTTTACCTGTTATTTGTATCCGTTGCTTGTAAAATACATGCCTATACATTTAAGTTGCGATGCGTTCAATGTTATTATTTCAGTTATAGCTATCATGGAGATAACAATTAAAAATAAATCGCTCTGCAAATTGTTGTGGGAAAACCTCATTGATGGGGCTACTCGGTCGGGTAAGGCACAGTGTAAGATTTTGCTCATCTAGCTGGACAAAAGTAATTTGTTTGAGTTTCAATTTGAGTAAATATTTTTATTAAATATGAAAGAGCACTTGTTATAAAATAAGAAAATGCAAAAACTTTGCCTAATTTGTCAACAATAACAATATAACGGCACTTTGAACTTGAATATTTTTGAGTGAATTAAAAACAACAAAGACACTTACATGAAAATGCGCATTTTTAAAAGTCTGTAACTTTTTATTGGAATGGAATTTTCAACCATTCTTTTTTTGTTTTGAAGCGCAACTTATTCGCTGTTAATATCATGAGAATTTTTTTTTTTTTTTTTTTTTTGTACATATATTTATTTATTGTACTCGTATCTTCAAATATGAACTAACAATAAGTGTTCAAATCTTAAAACTAAATATAATTAATTATGCCCGACCAATGTCGGACATAAACTTAGTGATAGTAAATTAATGATACACAAGAGTCGTGCTAAGCGAAAAGAGAAAAAATATTAAAAGTACAAGTAGTTTTTTTTAGAATCTGAAAAATTCTTTTAATGCTATTTCATTTAAACAAGTACTCTTTTCGTTAAGTTAAGAAAAAAAACTAAATTCTATAATCGATAAATTATTTTCTTCATAACGCTTCAAAACCAAATTAGTTTTAAACGAACGTCTGAATTACCTTCTTTAAGGCTCATATAAAATTATCTGGCGAAATTTGTCGATTAAAAAAAAACCAAATAATGAGTGATAATACCACATACTACGAAATTTTTTATATATGGCTTAAAACACCCGAAAATTAATTCTCATATTGGTTATGAGCAATTACAAAGTTTTGTAAAAAATATTTATATTAGATTTAAGCTAAGGTGGAAAGCGGTAAACCGAACAAAACGTGATTTTGTAAGTCGCTATGGTGCCTGGTTAAGCACAAACATTGAAATTTCTCAATTTATTTATAAGAAACCAAAAGAAAATTTGGAAGCTGGAAAACCATTAAAGGCATTCAATTAATAATATCAGATATAAATTTTTGCAGTTGTATGGGTGGTGGGCGTGGCAGTGGTCCAATTTCGCCCATTTTTTTGCATTGATAGATAATGGCCTAGTAACACCTTGTATTAATATTCATAAGTCTAGCTTCATTGTTTTCCAAGATATTTAATTTTGTTTCCCTAGAAGGGCTAAATCTTACACTGTGCCAGGTTGACAAAATGTTGTACGAGGCCTTCTGAGAACATTTTGTACCACCGATAAACGTTGCTTCCGTCCCAGGTGGCTTCTCGGTATGCCACAGTCAACATTCAGAATGCATCCGCGCACTTAATTTCGTTTTTCACACAAAATTCGATACAGGTTCCTTGTTCCATTTTTTTATAATAGGTTAAAATCGAAGACGAGCCAAAACACGTGCAAGCACAGCAGCTGTAAACAATTAACTGAACATCAAAATGGCCGAACTTGTCGGCATAAGTGAGAGACATGAGTACCAACATAACGCCACAAAAACAATCAAAATTCTAATATACGTAACCCGCGAAAATTCAAAATTCGGCGATACTTTTTGAACACACCTCGTTCATAATAACTACTACATACGGTTTATCTGCAAACACCGATTGAAATTTAAAATTTTTTAAATTAAATGAAAAAAAGATAAGTGAATGCATTAAATAATTTTCGGAATGTCAGAATAGAAAAAATGCAACGCTTCTTCTTTCCAAAACAGTTGGTTTCATCCAAATCGGTTCACTAATTGAAAAGTTGCTGACTTTTTACCATTTTTTTTTATTTCACGCCACCGTGCGTATCTTAAAAATAATTGAAATAAATAAATTGTAAAATTTAGGGCAATGAACAAGGCTAGAAAATCTAATTTGAAAATAAATACTTTCGTTAGTATTTACAAAGTTAAACGCCTAATGTTAAATAGATTATCTATTGGTAAATAATAAAAAAAAATACATACAAACAAAATTTTTCCAGTTTTTAATATAATTTTGTCTAATTATCTGGTGCCGTGAAGGGTTATTTATTTTAAACAATAGCATAACCAGGTAGCACCTCCCGATGCCGCTTTAAATTAATGCGAGAAAACCTTTTTTAAACCCATTAATAAATGTATTTTGTCATTCGCTAAATGCTACCTGTTATTAGCACGAAGTACACTTACCTGAAAAAACATATTGAATACTTACGAAAAATATTTTTTATTACGAAAAGTGTACAAAGACTTATTGTATAACATTCCAAATTAATTTTTGTTTTTCTATTTAGGCTGAATTTTAGAGATCACAACAGTTGTAAACAGCTGATGTGTGAATAAAGGGGAAGAAGTTAAGCGCATTCTATAAATTTTTTGAATTCCACCCTACAATCGGAATATCTCGAGATCAGTTAAATATATTGGAATAATTTTTTCAGGCGTAGTAAACAGACTACTAGGAAATTCAAAAATGCCAATTTTGAAAAATAAAAATATTTTAATATATATTTTTTATGGTACAAAACAATATTTTTCCCAAATTTTGAATTTTTTCCATAAAATCTGCGCGTATGTCCGCATTTATGAAAGGGCGCTCTTAAATTTCAATTAAAAATATTTTAAACTACCAACTTAATAAAACGTAGTTAAAGTTTTCAATATCTACGGTCACAACTTTTTATAACCGCTTAAACACAAAAAGTATTTTTAAAATAGACATTGCTGAATGTAGTGTACATGTCCAAAATACAAAACAATTAGGTCTTAGCACATTCTTAATAAATTGCCTTAAGCGCTATGTGGTTAAAAAGTGAATGTATTAAAGTTTTTTAGAAAATTTAAAATAATAAAGATACTTTTTTTAAGAAAAACATACTTTTTTCAGGGAAATTTTAAAATTTTGATTTCTTAGCCTTTTTCCGATTTCACGAATAAAGATATTAATAATTTTTCCCTATTTTTATTTAACATTTTATAAGGAATTTAATGCTGTCCTTTAATTTAAAATCCAACAATAAACTAAAAAGTTTTGGGTGAAAAACTAAAAAAGAAAGTAAAAAAAATTTTTCTTAAGTCAAATATCTTCTAAGTTATGAGAGATAAGGAAACACATCTCAGGAAATTATTTCTTAAGAATTTTGAGCTTAGCTATATGTACCACTCAGGCAATAAATGCCTACTACTATTACTAGGTGTTACCCTCTTTAGGAAAGGGATAGTGATAGAGAAGACAGATGGTGAAGGAAGAAATAGAGGAAAGCTTCATTATTTTACAACTCTGCTTTTTGCACGTTTTTTAATAATGCAGTGTTGCAGCGCCTCTGGTGTTAAATGAGGCGTATTAAACTTTTGAAGCTGTGATTAGTAGCCGTTTGATTGGTTATTTTACTTCGCCGATGATTCTGCTACACAACGAAGGAGGGCGCTCTGATGTTACATTGGGATTAGTATCTGCTGAAGTCGGTATAATTCAGTGACCAGTGACTATGCCTTCATCACATGAACTTTCCTACAACAACTTATGCAAAGGGACACTAATGTACATCAGAAAAATGCGTGGTGTTGTTATTTGATGACTGTCTGATATCGGGTTCGAACCCAGGATCTTCGTTTTTGTAGTCAACGTGCTAACTACTTCAGCCAACGCCACCCTCATTTTTTATTTGGCAGTATTCATGTTCAGAATGACTACGAAAACGTTCGTTGAATTGATCGAATTAGAAAAAAGAAAAAAATATTAGATTAAAAATTATAGACATTAGCAAAAAAAGAAAAAACATTTTATAGGGTGTTCCGGGGGAAGGGATACCTACCCCTGGCCATAAAAACTCAAAAATTTAATTTTTATGGTATAAAGGCGTAAGTAGAACATTTATTTTAATATTTACATTATTTTCGCATATAACATTTTTTTTCACCGCCCACAAAAGGAGCCAGGGATGGCATTTTACGATCCCCTGGGTCCAAGCTTAGGGGTTTAAACCTTTGCCGTCTTTATAAATTGCATTTACTTAACAAAAGTGTGGGAAATTTTAAAAAAATTAATTTTTCAGAGGTAGTATTAGTTCCTCTGAGGGGAACTTTTTTCTCCTCGTCCGATTTTTTTATTTTCATGCTTTTGCGGCTTTACTATAAGACATGTATTTCTGCCAGGTTTCTGTGATCTAGGTGCACTTAATAACTTTTCACAAGCCGTCTAAACTTTCAAAATACCATTAAGTGTATCATTAAAACACAACAAACACATTTTTTTACATTCGTAATCTCGTATTCATTTTGACATGCTTCAATTTTTTTCCAAAAGAGAAATAACACTCTGGCAATGAATATCTACAACTGCTTACATAGAAAAGGGATAGTGATGTAGAAGAAATATAGTAATGCTTCATTCTCCTACAACTCTGCTTCTTGCACGTTTTATTTTTATTGTTTAATGCTGTGTTGCTGCGCCTCTGATGCCAATGAGGCTCATTAAATGTTCCAAGCTTTGCTAGTAGTAATTTTATTGGTTATTTTAATTTGCATATGATTCTGCCTTACAATACCAACGAAGGAGAGCGGTTTGATGTTATGTTAGGATTAGTATACGCTGAAGTCGGTATATGTATTTCAGTGGTAAGTTACAATGTCTTCATCACTTGAACTTTCCTACAAAAACTGACACTACAAGGGACGCTAATACGAGTACACATCAGAAAAATGCGTAATGTTGTTATTTAATAACTTTGTCGGTGACCGCATTTGAACCCTGGACCTTCCGTCACCTTCAATAAAATTGCAATGTACATATTTTATTTTCCTGAAAAATGGTTTCATCTAAAATGTCCGGGGAAAAGAAAATGGTAAGGAATATTGAGTCTCATAAAATACAAAAATGCTACATAAAGTTCTGGGAGCGAAACGTCATAAGGTTAAAAAATATTCTAGTTTGCGGCTTTTTAAGTTATTCATCATCACATGCTATTGAGCATGTGATAACTATCTCAGTTTTACGAAATAAAAAATTTTATTTGGAAATATAATATACTATACATATACATACCTTCTTTTGAAATACATTTCTTATCCAATCATTTGCAATTTGCTTTCTGTAATTTAATAATATTGATATGCTTCCTATCAGGTTTCGAAACATCCAGTCTGTCTGTCAGCTGTTAAATATCTGTCATCGGAAGTGCCTTTTATTAAATAAAATTTTTGCATTTTACAAAGGGTAAACATATTTAAAACTTACTACGGGTATAATAGAGGTGGTTCAAACATGGCCACTTTTTTGAGATTTACGGGGGACTTACTGTTCAAGGAATTGCCAGGATGAGTGTTGTCATATTTATTTTCAGCCTCCTCGCCAAATGACTTGTCGAATATCGCCAATACAATAAATAATTAAAGTTTGGCTAAACAAATATTTTTGTTTTGTAATTAAATTACAAATATTTTTAAATTTCCAATTCAGTCCGTAACGTCGTAAGACATAAAATTTATATTATTTAAGAAAAATTAAGAAAAGTGTTTACATTAACATATAAATACTGGCGTATAAAATTACTTAACAATAACATATTCTAAAAGATCAGTCTAAATAGGATAAATTGTACCTGAACACCAAGATAAAAATTATTATTTAAATCTTGTGATAAAACTGAATTAACGTTAACTTAATTGTGTGCTTAAGTACAAATATCATATTCTTGAATTGTTAAGTACCAGCAGCATCGTTGTAATCATACACTTTAAGCGAGAACTCGTGCAGGCTTTTTGGTGCTTCATTATCAAAATGTTGAATCCAATATATAAAAGGTCGTTATCTGTACCAAATAAGATTGTGTGGTCCATAATTTTGTTTATAAACTTCTTGAATTTCAGAAAATTTCTTGTGCACGAAAAAATTTCTCATTGTTAATATTATTCTATTTTATTGAAATCGTAAGAATATAGCCAAAAATATCGCCAAAGAGTTCAAAAATCGCCATTTCAAAATTGTCATCGCCAAAAACAAATTTTGTCGCCCAGTTTGGTGAGATATCGCCATATCTGACAACAATGGCCCAGGATTATTCCACAGCGTTTTCAGCAACTGAGCCTCTCTTAAGCTAAGATCCCACTATCGGCGCCAATAGCAAAATCTATGAAAATTTTTATTGTGCTATATCTGCACGCGTTTAAAAATATTTGCCAATTGTGACAACTTTCTTCGGTTCATATCGACCACAATACAATTGCGACAATAATCGGTACAATGCGGTCACACTATCGTGCTTTATTGGGCAAATCAAACCTTATGTTTATGTTTATTTGCTTTCAGAATGCATTGTTTTCAAAAACAGAAAACTGCTGTGGGTGTATATACAGTACAATTGTACTTTTTAATGTTTTAACATACAGTCTTGTGCAAAACAAAAGCAGAAAAATCCCTCTTTGAACTACAATTTCAATATTTTAATAATGATTATTTCAAGCTTCGCTTTTTACACACTTTGGTAGGGAGTCATAGCAGAATATTTTCAGGTCCATAAATCAGGATTTTGCAAAAAAATACCTACAAATTGCAGAATGACATAATTATCAAAAACTCTTTGGTATATCTCTGTAACTCCAAAGTCCAACAGGCTTATTAGTCCTTATTATTCCTTATACCAGATTTAAAAATTTGTTTCTCGATGCTGTTGGTGCGGGTTGTTCTATTAAGATTGAAAAGGAGTAGAAAAGGAGGTAACTTCAAACATATCTTGTTCTTACTTCGCGCAATTTTGTTGTTTTTTTAATCTCAAAATTGAGTTCCGTAAAACATGTCATAATTGAATCGTAATAAAATGAGAAACCGTTTTATTTATTCCAGAATTCTATATGATAAATTGGTATATCATATCTTCAATTAGACGCTTGCCTAGCAAACAGTTCTTGTCAAGAAATATCAAAGCGAGTATTAAGCATACTCGCAGCTATGTGATATTTTGCTCTTCGACGTATGAAATTAGACCATTTTACAAAATTTAAAAAAATCCTTGAAGTGAAAATGATTGACATGTTGAGAAAAATATGTCACTTCTTTTGGTGTTTCAATACGGTAGTAAATCAAAACATACTTTGAGGTTGGGCTGATTTTGAGTTAATGGTACCTCCGTAATCTGCATCTCGAAAGTACCCGTAGTCAAAATCTCAATTATTTTGTGTGATTTTTCAGGAAGTTATAGCACTATGACTTGCTACTTATCTTTTTTAGACTTCTAATCTCATTTGGAATAAAAGCTTATTTTAGGTTATACTTTGGTATATTTCAACTTAAATGTATTACTTATAGTGTGAAGAACGATGTTTGCTTAGAAAAATAAAGGTTAATAGAGAATTTCCCAAATCGACTTGAACGCTAAAAGTGCTTTTCTGTAAAACAGTTAAATATGACTTAAAATTTTTTTCCTTATTGACACAGATACGAGTATATATACAATTTAACAATTTTTCTTGGCACGGAACCACGCGAATAATGTGTTGATTAAAAAACACCCGTTTTTACACTTTTAAGTGTCTTTTATTTGAATTGAATCTTAAGACTAAACTACAATAATTTTTTAATTCTAACTTAATGTGAGCAACGACAGTTTTTTATGCTGACGTTGCTGTCTGGCAAAATGTGGGAACGGAAATAAAATGTAACTTAAACTTGTATGTACGTTTTCCCACAGTTTGCCAGCCGGTATAATTGGTGAGGTGGTTTGTATGTAACTCCTCCACCCCTTGTTTGAAATCCTCCTGGATTTCTTATACATGTATATATTTTTATATTTGTTTGTGTTTTTTGTTTTTCTGGAAGAAATTCTTATATCTTAGTATATATATGATGGTATTTTATATATAAGTATATTTTTTCTTTTATTATGAAAATTTATAAGATTAAATATAACTGACCGTTGTAACTTGGAGTTCATTTACAAAAAAAAATATTAATTATTCGGTCTATACTTATTTATGATATTCTCAATGTCAGAAGGACTCTGAGATATCGTTACGACTTGGGTTTTATTTACACCCGTCTTTTTCTTCTTTATTATAAAATAGATTAATACAAGTGCAATAGTTACAGCAATTATCAATGTTACGTTCAGTCCATATGAGACTTTACTATGAACTTTCAATTCTTTAATTTCTTCTACATTTTTTACATGTTGCAAAGTAATATTTTGAAATTCAAAATTAGGGTTTGTTACATTAATAATTGATGTTGGTGGAAAAAAGAATTTTTCATGTATTATATGTTGTTTGTTTTCAAAAATTTTATCATCGATTGTAATGCTACAATTGTTTATATTTATTAAATAATTTCCTGATAAGCTTAAGTTTCTATTGTCACAAGTTTGCTTAATTTTAATTTTTCTAGCATTTTTCAACAAAATAGTTGCTTCATCCAACTCTATTGTTTCTGTTTTATTATTAAATGTGTACTTACAGTTATTTCTAATTGAACAATGGTTGCTTTTTTGGAGATGTTTAGCGATTACATTTTCCTTATAGTGTAAAATAACGTTATTTATTTCAACAATATTTTCGTTAACTTCATCAATTTCCATAAAATTTGTGTTTGGTACAGCGGTAAGTAATCTCAATTGTGTAGTAATGAATTTATCAGGGATCTGTATGGCTATTATTAGAGAATTGTCCTTGAACGTCATCACTCCGATTTTAAGGAGTTTTAACTTATAAAAATCAATGTTGAAGTTTTCTATTTCTGTTTTAGTAAATATGCTAGGATGAATAAAACTGTTTTTGGCGGATGCGATATTATCCTGTATTTTCTCTATATTGTCTTCAAGCATACTTAATTTAGACAACTGGTCTAAGTAAAGGTAAGGTCTCATTATTTCGTTATTACTTTTTCTGATTTGTTCAAAAGCAGATTTTATACTATTTCTATCCTGATCTATAGAGTTTTTTAAGCTAGTAAGTGATTTATTAAACGAATCATTGATAATAATTTGATTGTTTACTGTCCTAATGATATTCCTATTATTTTCTTCAACTGTGGAGATATGATCCATAATTTCTGTCCTATCGTCATCGTCCATTGTTCCGTATAGCCATTTTTGTGCTGTGCCGATGATATTTATTAAACCTCTCTTTTCCCTTTGTTGTTTTGGTTTTATTGTTAAAATTTTTTCATGTATACTCTGTATCTTTTGCAAAAGGATTTCCCTATTACTTATATCTACAGTTTTAATATTTTCTTCTAAGACATTAAGAATTTCCACTATTTCTAAAATATTTACGATGTGTACTACTGTGTTAGTAGTATTAACTATTTCCACTTCACCCATCTTTATATCAATATAGCCATTGTTCTCCGGTAGCTGGCTGATTTGTAAAAATCCCTCAGTCCGAACCACCAGTAGAAGGAATACCATGGCGGTTACCAGGGTCTGAAAATTTAAGAGGTCTTTTAATGTTGGTTTCGTGAACATTTCTTAAGAGATGTTTCCTATATTTCGGCAGTTCTTTGTGTCGTAAAGCCCTGTAATTTTTTATATAACCTTCCTCTCTATTCTCCTCATAATTTTCCCTATTTAGATTTCTTTTTTCATTCAATTTGTCCTTATACTTCTCCATTCTTTCCTTTATTATTTCAAAATTTATTTTGTTATTAACCACATCAAAAGGGGTACATTTTATCGTACTGTGGTAGCTATTGTTATAAAAATTTATGGCTTTTATTATTTGTGTTTCTATTGGTAATTGTTCTTCGAGATTTAATGCTCTTATTTTCTCAGTTATGGTATTATTTAATCTTTCTACGTCGGAATTCCCGGTATGATTATTAGGTTTTGTTATATGAAAGTCAATTCCTTCTGCATCTAAAAAATTTTTAACATTGTTGGAATTGAATTCGTTGTCAAATATGAATTTTTTCGTTTTACCTTTTATTGCCAAAAATTCTCTAAGTTTTTGTACTATAGTTGTACTATTTCTATCTGGCATGTGAAAACAGACAGCATGCTTTGAAAATTTATCAATGAAAATCATAAACGACTGCTTGCTATTTACATATGTATCTACATGTACTATTTCATTTACAGATGCAGGTGTTTCGGTTCTTTGGAACTTCTTTTTGATTGGATTTCTGTCACACTTTGCTGATGAACAAATGTGACAATTATTTATTACCTTATGTATTGCCAATTTTAAATTTGGATTATAAATTTTGTGCCTGATATTTTCATAAGTAGCCAATATTCCTGAATGTCCGCTTTCATATTTATGGAAGAGAGCTATATTTTTATTCAATTCATTCTCGTCCTCTATGTCTCTAGCAAAGTAAGAACATTTGACTATTTTGTATGTGTTTCTATCAGGGAATTCTCTTATCAAACATGATTGTACTTTATAGTACTCATGGTCGCTTAATTCAGAATATACTCCGATTTTTCCTTTGGGAATTTCTCTCCTCAAAATATTGGACGCATTTTCCTGTTCAATGTCATTTCTATCTATAAAAATTCGCTTGTTGCCAAAAACTCTTTTAATATTAGTCTCTTTTTCAGCGACAACAATGATTTGAACTTTAAAGCGATTGACGACAGTATCCAAAATCCCTATACCATCATCGAAGTCTTCTTCCTGTGAGTGCCTCGTTTGCACTTCCAAAGATTCTGTTTCATTATTTGTTTCTCCACTATGTATAAAATCTTCTCGAATTGGCTTTAATGTATTTATTTCATTTGTATCGACATCAATTCTACTTAGGAAGTCGGCAATGTAATTGCACTTTCCTTTAATATACTCTATTTTAAATTGATATTCTCCCAAATCGATAAGATATCTTTGCAACCTCGGGCTTATATCTCTCCCAGAATATTTGCTCATGAGCCACTTTAAGGGCTGGTGGTCACTTTCTAAATCAAACTCTTTCCCATAGATAAAGGCCTAAAGTATTTTACACCCCATACTATTGCTAACAATTCTTTCTCAATTGTTGCATAGTTGGTTTCGTGTCTATTTAACGTTCGCGATGCATATGCTACTGGGTGACCATCTTGTGTTAAGACAGCTCCAATTGCGTTGTTACTTGCATCTGTAACAATTTTGAAACGTTTATTGAAATTTGGGTATCTTAATATGGGTGAATTTGTAATAAGTTCTTTGAGTTTTTCAAAGGCTGCAACATAGCTGGGATCATTTGTTTCTATTTTTTCGTTTTTTCTTAGATATCTTGTCATTGGGTAAACAATTTTAGCGTAATTGTGGATAAATTTTCGGTAAAAACCGGTCATTCCTAAAAATGATTTTATTTGTTTTTCGGTAGTTGGAAGCTTAAGCTTTTGTATAATTGAAATTTTACTCGGGTCTGGTTTTATTCCATTAGTCGTTAAGACATGACCCAAAAACTGAGTTTCCTTTCGTAGGAACTCGCATTTATCGATTTGTATCTTTAATTTTGCCTTTCTTAAAGTTTTAAATATGTCCCTGATATTGCTAACATGTTCTGTCAACGAAACACTGAATATAAGGATATCATCCATATAAACGACGCAGGTTTTGTTAATATGGTTCCTTAGCACAGTGTTCATCAATCTCTGAAAGGTCGAAGGTGCATTCCGTAGACCAAAAGGCATTCTGACGAACTCGAAATGCCCAAATGGAGTAGAAAACGCAGTTTTCTTTCTATCCTCCTCCCTGACAAGTATCTGATGGAAACCTTTCGCCAAGTCTATAGTCGAAAAATATTGAGCTCTACCTAACCTATCTAGTAAGCTATTCAGATTTGGTATCGGATATTTATCCTCAATTATATGCTCATTTAGCTTCCTGTAGTCTACAACTATACGCCATTTTTTCGTCCCCGAATTATCAGTTTTCTTGGGAACAATCCATAAGGGGCTGTTATATGCAGAGTTGCTCTCTCTGATAATATTTTCTTTTAGCATTTCATCTACCTGTCTTCTGATTTCATTTTCGTGGATTTGGGGGTAGCGGTATATCTTTGCATAAAGGGGCTTTTCAGTATCAGTAATAATTTGGTGTTCTATTTCGTTTGTTGCCGAAAGTTTCTCACCTTCGATATAAAAAAGGTCTTTAAAATCATTCAAAAGATTTGTAATTTTTTCTGCCTCCTCGCTATTCAAGTGGCTAAAATTAAGCCTATCAAATATTGATTCTCGTGGAATTGGTTCGAGAGAACATATATTATTAGTATTAAAAGGGTAGTGCGTTTTTTCGAAATAAAATTTATTACCTAGGATTTCTACATATTCAAGTTGGTTATTTATTATCGCCTTAAGGGGTACCAGAAAATTTTGGCCTATTATTGCATCGTATCTATCATTTTGAAAATCAACAATCTTCCAACTGAGTGTTCCCAAACAACAAAATTCCTTGGGAAAAGGTGTAACCAATTGAGAACATATTTCACCAAATCCATTCAAGGTTCGATATCTGATTGGTTTAACAAGTTTCTGCTCCGGGTAATTTTCAATTAATTTATTTCGTTTTATTACACTAGTTGTAGAACCCGTATCTATAAGGCTTCTAATTCTCTGTTTTCCTATTGATATTATTACTATAGGCAAGTTGGTATTTGAGGCGGTATCAGAAAATTTACTTCACTTTCCTGATGAAAGGTACCTATTTCCATTGGCTCTGGTCCTTCGCCATAATAATTCCTTCGGCGTTCTTGTCCACTGTTATAACAATTTCCGTTCTGATCATTTTTCCTCTGGTTTGAAAAGCCTGACTGCTGTGTATTATGATAATTTCTATTATGACTAGATCCCATCTGTAACCTATCATTGATGTTGTTCCTATTTTGGAATCCTCCATTACTTGATATTTGAGTATTATAATTGAAATTGTTTTTATTTTGAAATCTATTATTACTTGACGTGGGGAAATTATAATTGCTATTGTTTTTATTTTGAAATCTGCTAGTATTTGACGTTGTTAAATTATAATTGAAATTGTTTTTCTTTTGAAATTCGCTATTATGCGGCATGAAATCCTGCCAAATCTTCTTAGGTGTTTGCCTGTTCATTTTTGCAAAATCTTTATTCTTCGAGTCTGTTCTATGACCAAATGCTATTGCTCTAGTATCATATAGAAGCTTAAGTTTCGTATATTTTGACATTATACTAGTCAAAGTTTCATCTTCACCTATATGGGCCCTTATTGGTCCATCTATTTTTTCAATCATCAAGTCAACCAAGTCCCTGTCTACACAATTAGGATTATATATTGACGGTCTTCTTACATCTAATTCATATAATTCATTTATTTCATATTTAACCTTAGTAAATATATCGAAAAGTTCACTTAAGTTACTCACTTTAGCATTTCTAGCAAAATTAAAAATCTCTCCATAAGTTCTCCTCGGCTGCAAGCCTTTTAAAAGCTGATTTTTTATTTGTTCCCAAGTTGCTCCGTCTGTCAGCTCTCTAACCATTTTGCCCGCATCTCCTTCCAGTTTTTCGTTCGTCACTATCCTCAACCCATAAGCAATGAGGTCATCATTACCGCCTGCCAAAGCCAATGTCGATTCGACTGACATTATAAACTGCCTTAGATTATGATCTTTGTCTAACGGCCTTATTCTCCTAAATTCGGCTATTATGTGTTCTGGTTTCAGATAAAACCCTTGAACTTGATTCTGCTGAACATGCTGTTGTTGATTTTGCGATTGCTGTTGTTGATGCTGCATTTGTATCTGCTGTTGTTGCTCTAATTGTTGATGTTGTAATTGTATTTTCAGCTCCTGCTGTTTTAGAACCATTTCAAGTTCTACAATTCTTTGCTGCAATTCTTCTTCCATGTTTATATGGCGATTTTCGTCGAATTTTTGTTTTCTATTCATTAACGTTAGGTTTTTTTTTTGTATATCTTTTTTTTTTTTTTTTTTTTTTTATTATTTAAACTTTGTTTTTTTTTTTCTTTTAACTTTTATTTAATTATTAGTTATGTTAGAGATTTTATTTGTTCTTTATTATTAATTTCTTTAGAAATTAATTCCGTTTCCGACTGCGCCAATAATGTGTTGATTAAAAAACACCCGTTTTTACACTTTTAAGTGTCTTTTATTTGAATTGAATCTTAAGACTAAACTACAATAATTTTTTAATTCTAACTTAATGTGAGCAACGACAGTTTTTTATGCTGACGTGGCTGTCTGGCAAAATGTGGGAACGGAAATAAAATGTAACTTAAACTTGTATGTACGTTTTCCCACAGTTTGCCAGCCGGTATAATTGGTGAGGTGGTTTGTATGTAACTCGCGTGAATGTCTGGACCGATATCCCCCATTCCTTTTTTGTTTGTTATTGTCTGGAGAAGAATAATATGAAAAAAATTAAGAAAGTTGCGCGGAACAGCGTTAAACTGGAAAAATTTGTGCTGTCGTTATTTTTTCTGTTTTTGATAATATTGGTATAAATACAGTTTAAAGTCTGCTCAGTTTCTTTCTGGATACGAACGAAGTCACGCTAAAATGCTAAAGCATAATAAAAATGACTTATTTGTGAACTTATGCAGAGCAGGTATGCGCTTTATATGAAAAAACTAAATATTATACAAAAAGTACTGATTTGTTGCTTTTGTCCATATCGAAGCCTGGACTATTTTAGATACTTTTTGAAAAACCACTTTTTATTTAATGTTACATAGAACATAAATTGTGGTCACAGTTTTTATACAGTTTTTTATATTCTGAAAAGATATTAATAATAGATTAAAAAAATTATTTTTGCTACAATTAAACTCAAAAAAGTAAAATTTTAAGATCCAGTTTGTACAATTTTACCATCTCATGTATCGGCCTTGATTGTCGACTGCGATCGATGAAAATTGGTGCATATTTTATAATTTGATTGCTCATCATGGTGCTAAATAGTTTTTTATTTTTTTTAATACATATATTTATTGTATCGTCAAATATGAACTAACGATAAGTATTCAAATCTTAAATCTAAATATAATTATTAGGCTCGACCAATGTCGGACATAAACTTAGTGATAATAAATTAATAATACATAAGAGTCGTGCTATGCAAAAAAATAAAAAAAAAAATAATTTTCAAGCAGTTTCATTTGGAGTGTTGAGAGTATTAGAACCGTAGTGTCCTTCTGTTTTAAGCGGATGTGTCCAGTAAAATTGAAGATGTTACGATAGTGGCATATTTAAATCACGATTTAAATTTGTTTTTTTAATGTATCATGGAGCCGACGATATTAACCTTAAAATTTTGTTTTGCCTTCGTTGGATTCCCTCTACATTGTGCTAAATAGTGTTCATATTATCGGCGTAGCATAGTTTATTTCGTATATTTATGATTTAATCAGGCTAAAGTTTGTATCGCTTTGTAAGCCAAATTATATGTGATAATTATTAATGAACAAATAACACTAGAGTTAGTTGTAAATATTCTGACGAACACGTAGTAGGATGGAACAACCGGCTATTTTCGAAGGCCACTATACCTTCATCATCAGCGTTCTTTGTGTTTGGTCCACTGTGTGTGGTCAGTTGATGTATATTTCTGCTTTATATACGGAACTTTTATTGCAAATGGAATATGTGAATTGTTTTGATTCATCGTATGACAATTTGCTGAAAGCGTTTTTGTAATGAAAGCTCATTTTTACAATCTCTAGATTTACCATTGTCTTTTGTTCTTTACTAATTATGCACACGTTAGTTAATTTGCTTATTTTTGGTATACTTTATTTTGATTGTCAACAGTTAGCACAATTTCTTCGCAGATTGTCGATAGTGAGACCTGAGCTTTACGCCTCATTATAGCATAATTTGCGTTTGAATTTGCGCCTACTTCCACATGAAGTCCAACCCATGCAAACATTAAGGCCGGCTGACGATTCACAATGCCATAGATATGCTGATTTGGTGTTAGGGCAAAAGGCTTTCAATACTGATTTTTCGAACAAAATTATGTTCAGCGATGAAACTCTCACTCGGTTGTTACGTCAACCAGCAAGACTCTTGCATATATGACTCGAAGAACCCAGAAGTGATAGTGGAAAAGCCATTGCATTTGGAAGAAATTATTACCTGGTGCACATTATTGTCTTGTGGTGTCAGTGCACTGTGGTCGATCCCATTGGCCAAAAATAAAAAAAATTAAAGTCAAAATATAGTCACCATATGTGGCATCACTATTTCTTATAAAAACAAGTTTTTAAAATTTATAGTTGTTTTTATTTTATTCCAACTGTGGTTGTTAGCAACAGCTTCAAAAAAGAAAGCGTGTTAACACTCGCAGTTGGTTTTTGCAGAGTAAAAAAGTGGAAAATTAAGTGCAACTTTAAATTAATGAAAACAAAAAAAATTTTGTGTGGAAACAAATAAAAATGAATATGAATATGAATTAAAACGTGTTAACTAAATTTTAAAATAATTACAATGTGTTTAGCTTGTGTATTTGTTATAAAATTAATATTTTTCCAGTGTCAGTGTTCGTTTGTCCATATATTTATATTTCAACTAGAGTTTTTAAATCATCAGGGGGAACCCTGAAATCTACAAGGGGATTCCAAGATTCTAAAATTGGTAATATCAGCTGCTCACTTTTGCTCGTCTTTCCGTTATCTGCCACAGACCAAAGCGGCCTCATTGTTTTTACTCATATGTCCAACTTTGAATTTTTGTGTTGTGTTTTGTTAATATATGTTCGCATTGCTCTGTTATTGTTGTAAATGTAAATAAATGTGTTTGTGTTTTTTCTTTTCCACGGACTTTTAATTTTATTTTATTTTTGGAATTTTATCCTTTGTTTTTTATTTTAATTGTTTTTGCAATGAGCACATGTTATAATTGCAAAATTTCGCGCTAACATATTTTTGATATTTGGTGCTTAGATTTTTTTTAAATGCAGAAAAAGCTAGAAAAGTGAAGGATATCGCAAAAAGCTATATTAAAAATGAGGTCTACACATTTGAAGAAAGTGAATTAGAAACACGCTTAAATTATAATTGCAAAAAAAATTCGGAATTTTGGCAAAAATGCAATCGTATAAAAACAAGAGTTCAAAATACATATTCTGATTGGCTTGCCCAAATGGAGTCGATTTTATTAAAGTCACAAGCAGCTGACTTGAATCAAGATCAAGGACGTATATTAAGCTTCGGAGAGTGTTCAAGCAGGACAAAGCGACGACGAATAGCAGAAATAGCAGAAATTTATGTCTCCGCTGCTGATGATTTGCGATATGCTACTTGGCAAAAGAATCCATCGATTTTGCAAGCAAATGTTAGTGAAGCTATATTGATTATAACTCTCTGAAGAAACATAGATATACACGCGTAAAATTTCGCACATTTCAACAAATATTGATTTGTTTAACCTTTTACTCTTAACTTCGAATCCTTTTATAACGGGACAACGAAAGTTACCATACAAGGACAAATCAATTTTATTAAAATCTGTTTTTGAATTGTTAGATTAATTTTAAAGTCGATTTTCATTTAAGGGAGGTTGTTACAAAAAAACAGCCTTAATATTAACAATTATTAAACTGCTATAAAAAAATAAATACGCTTTATTTTTAAGCTATGTTTTTTATTTAAAAGATAAAACTTCGATATATTCTTAAAAGTTTATAACTCAAATTTTGGTCAACTAGAACTGCCAGGGCTGTCACGCAATTGTGGGATGCTTTTTTTAAATGACCAAATCGGCTGCAGCTCTACAACAAAAACCACTGAACCAATTTTGGTGAACTTTTTTTATTTGTAGATTATTAAATCCTCTAGTAATCATCATATTAATTTTTTGAAAATTATTGATTTAATAATAATAAAATTAATCAAAAATGTTTCAGTAGTTTTGTTTTAGAGCTGCAGCCGATTTTGTCATTTAAAAAAAGCATCCCACAATTGCGCGACAGCCCTGGCAGTTCTAGTTGACCAAAATTTGAGTTATAAGCTTTTAAAAATATATATGTAGATATTTTATCTTTCAAATACAAAAACAGAGCTAAAAAATAGCGTATTTCTTTATATAGCAGTTTAATAATTGTTAATATTACAACTGTTTTTTTAGTAACATGTCCCCTTAAGCTTTTTATAATTTTTTGTAATATATTATTTCATAGCTAATTAGTCAATATTTTTATTTTTTAAAACTAATCTTGTAAAAAAGTTGCTAACATATGAATTAAAAATACGTTTCGTGCACTTTTCTCAAGTTTTTACTCACTTGAATGAGGGTGATAGGCTACAGTAGGGTCGGAGAATGAGTCATCAACCACTCCTATTTTATCATGAAGTAGTTTTGACATATTTACAAAGCCGTGACCGAAATTTCACGATGATACCTATAATGGATGTATTTTTGGCCGCCGACTCCATACAGCTCCAACCACTGTGCATTGGGAGGTATTGCTTTAAGAAAGGATGATGGAAGAACCGTAACCGTTGATTGAGAGCGCTGTGAACGCATGAAAAGGGACTGCTTTTTACGGTGCAACGAACCATACAAAATGACTGGTTTAAGATTTATTGCATGGGAAGTTTCCAGAACACGTAATTTCACGTTTCAGCGACGTCAATTGTTCAAAAAAATTATGTATTTTGAAGCCGTTAGACTTATATACGCCAAAAACCGTGTCTACGCGGATAATCTCCTAACGATGGAGCATTTTAAAGTCAACATTCGTCAAGTCATCAAAGCGGTAATGCCAGAAATGGGTCGAAAATTTTCACAAAATTATAGACTGCTGCAACCAATCTATGTAGAGGCTATCATTTAAATGACATTGTATATACCAAACATTAAAATGAAATATTTCATCGAAATCATAGCTTTATGTGTGTTTTATTTAATTTTACTTTTGAAAACGAAAAATGGACTCGTTACTTCAATGAAGTTATTATTGGTTGATACCGATTTAATTTTTTTGTTAGTTAAGGAAATAAACGTTGTTTCCAATGTCTTTATATTAAAGAAATTAAACTAAGAGATCGATAAGTACGAAAGTTTCAACGAAAACACCTAAAATTCCCACAGGTGATAGAAAGACAAATATTGAAAAGGGAATACGTTTATTTATATCGGGAGAATGCATTTTATGTTGACAATATATTTTAAATTACTAAAGTATCCATAAACACATCTGTATAATATCAAAGCGAGAACAAAAAAATGCCTTCATGTACGAGTATGAAAACAATGAATTTCTATTATAAGTGAATTTATCATAATTTGTTTATTCTTATCCATCATCCACCCAAACGCTGACAAAATGTAACGCAATCAATCATTACCAGGAACAACGAAAGGTCATAACATATTGCAGAATTTCTTCCACGTCGAAATCGATTTGATGAGCTTTGGGGACTTGTAACTTTATTTATTTAATTTTTTGTATTTAAAGTAAATGTGCCTTATAAAGTCACCCCCATATAGAAACATCGCACATTCAGTTGAAATACTTTAAATAACAAGCAATAAAACCAAGAAGAAAAAGATGCAATGCAGACAACAAATTGATAAGAATAAAACTATTTTGCAACCTTTGCAACGCATAAAAATTCATGTATTTTGCTGCAACTAACCGGACAAATCATTTATGGAGTACTCTGTTAGTTGATTCAGTAATGCAGTTCAACAAATTCCGTTTAATTGAGCAGATTGATCAATAACCCGAAATATTCTACGACTCAGTAAAATGAATATGTAATTAGTTTTTTAAATCATAATTTATAGTAGATATGGGCGTGTCGTGTTTTTTTTTGTGTAACACAAACACGCACGACTCAGCACGAAGTGTTCGTGATAGAAAATCTGATTGGAAAAATTCAACGCGCGCCCATCTCTAATTTATAGTATATCTTTTTGTAACTCACACGCAAAGAAATATAAAATCAAAACAAAAAAAGTTCAATCCTTTCAATAAAAACAATATAAAATTAAATGGAAAAAGACAAGGCTACTGAAAGGGACGGTATGTCATCGCCTGGAGTTGTTAAAATAAATTTTGGTACTGTAATTATGGATTTGAAGTATTACATTGAGATTCTTAAAGAAAATGTCTTGAAAAGTACCGAACATCCCGGTATAAAAGGCGACTTCGTATTCTACCAGGACAGCGACAACAAAAATAAGTCTTGGAACGCACGAAATTGCCTACTTTATACTTGACCAAAAGCAATGGAATTTACTCCTGCATAACCAAAATTGAATCTAATAGAGCATATTGGGGGCAGACTTAAGAAAATCGCTGCCACAGGACGGGCCAAGGGTTTTGACGCACTGAAGGAAGTCGTAACAGAAGAATCGTATAGTATTCAATCTGAATCATTAAAAATTAGCTTGAAAGTATAGCACTGCGTCTTCAAGTTGTGATATCAAGCGATGTGAAAGTCAACCAAGTGTGAAAAATGTATTCAACACTAAATACAAATAAATATGTAATTTGTAGTGTCCCACTTTGAATGTGAGCTTCGCTTTAGGCAGTTGAAATATGAAATGTCTAATTTTATATTGCTTTTGTTGAAACTTTTACTTTCTATTTTGATTTTATATTTCCTTAATAATATAAAATATATTAAATGGAACTTTTTTAATTTAACCAAGTCCTTTATTTTTGGGTTCCAAACATTGCAACATCAGAAATTTCTTTGCGTGAGTATAGCTGTATGTGTATCTGTGAAATCTTTTAAAAATCGGCTTAGCCGTTTGGCCGATAAAGTGTTAAAGTGAAAGGCCGAGCTTACATTTATGCACCATGTGCCCAAAAAAGCGTAAGCACTAATTACTAATGAAAAACTGTTTCAATCAAACATGTATTTACTGATTTAAACAGTTTCCAATCATGCTGAATTCTAGAAATTGTCTATTAGCTATTTATGAAACTGTTAACTTAATAAATACGTGTCTGAATCAAACAGTTTTAGTGTTCTCAATCAAGAGCACTAAAAAGACAGAACAATTCAATAATGTACATCATGTAGATTAAACAAACAGACAGTTTGTGCTCTGCTCTAGTATGTACTTATGTATGTTGTTACATACATATATTGAAAAAAGCATTGCTTACGGTAATATTTTTGCTATGCGGTTAACGTTAGGCCGAGTTTACATATGTGTGCCATGTGCCCAAAAAAGCGTAACCACTAATTACTAATGAGAAACTGTTTGATTCAGACATGTATTTATTAAGTTAAACAATTTCATGCATAACTAATAGAAAATTTAATAGAATTCAACATCATTGGAAACTGTGTATGTGACCTGCTCCACGAAAAGGAACCTCTGCGCCGAAAAGAAGTTATTGAGAAAAACGCGTTTAAAAAAAGCGCTTGGTTTTTCCGTGTTTTGCGCATGGTTATGCAACTCTTCCTTCAACCTGATCATCTGGCGATGTATTTCGACTCTCTGGTACTTTGTACTTTTGTAATTTTGTACCTTTGATATTGAACTTTTTTTAAATTTCAAATATTATATATATTATCTGTTTATATCACATTTTTAAATTTTTTCATTAATTATGTTCATCTTTACTTGCGGTTTGCGGCATTTGAAAAAGCGTTTTTTTTCCTATAAGAATCTCTCAAAAAATATATAAAAAATTTTTCGGCGCAGAGGTCCCTTTTCGTGGAGCAGGTCACATATATATTTTTATATGATATATTTTTTTGTAAAATTAAGGGTGTGTGTTTTCCACTTAAATGCGCCATCGATGTGTACGCCCAAGTACTTTATATACTTATGCATGTGTCCACCAATTCTAGAGTTGTGTTACAAGTATCAGCTGTTGTTCCGGAATTTGTCGCTTTTTAATGAAGGTAATCATTGTTGCGAAAAAATTATATATATTGCTTAGTTTGTGCGATAGCGAGCTTTTATGTGCATTATTTTTGATTTCGATGCATTGATAAATAGGCCATTGTCATAACACCAATCTGTTGCGTATCTAGTTGTTTTTACAGCAGCTTTTTGGCATTGTCGATGGTTTTATCCGACACTACTATAATAGTGTCGTCTGCATAGGCAAATGTTTTGTTTCCTTGAAGTTCATTTAGCATTTCGTTGGCATATATTGGGCCGAGCGAATAAGCTACGGCTAATACTAGAAAATTTAAAGTTCAGTTAATGCTAGAACTTTATACTTACAAGCAGAAACTACTTTTTCCCGTTTTCGCTTAAAATATATGTGAATAAAAACAAGGGAACGCTTGAAATTACTAGTTCATACTTTGATTTATGTAAGCATGTCATTGAGGTGCTGGAAGTTTGTGGGTTTCCGCTTTATAATAAAAAAGGAGTGTGTTTTGGCTTATTTTCATTTTAATTTTAATCTGCCTGTCCTCTTATGTAATTCGCTAAAGCTAAATTTCTGTCGCTAAAAATATATAGAGTCGGATTATCGAAATTTCATCTAAGAATGCAATTTTTATACGTGTATTGCTAAATTAAGTTTTGTTCAGCATATTAGCAATTATAGAATAAATGGGCTGTTAAAAAACAACATGCACCGCAGCCACCGCAACCGCAAATAGCTACTGCCAGATTATATTCCAAAATATTTTTTTTTTGGCGATAATCGATTATTTACGATCGCAAGTAATCTTTTTTGGCGGTTATGGCACGATTACTCATAAGTATTGAGCAAATTACTGATAAGTATTGAGGCTTGTTACTGTTCAAAATGTGGTTGATGATTTGGCTAAGCACCAATGAAATATATAGACAATGCTTAACCACCAGCAAATAAATTTCAATTATAATTTGAGACTATTTTTCCATCTACTGATACCAATATTGATGTTCAGACAATTGTTTGGTCACATAATTTTTGACATATAGCATTTTTACACTTTGTAATATTATTTTTTTGTTTGGTTTTCATATATAAGTTTTATTTATTTAATTTCTTTAATTGTCACATATCCTAGCTTTTGCTTCCACTTTCAGCTATGTAGCACTAGCAAAGACTTATTTACACTTTTTGTAGTTTAAACATTTCAGGATAGCTAGTATTGAAAACTTAAAGCTAGTGCTAGTACATGGTACTTTGTGGTATAAACTACATTTTTATTCACTCGACCCATTATATACTATATAGGTTCTTGAGGTACGTCATATCTAATCGAAACCTCATCACTAGGGAAAGGATTTTCATGCATTTCAAATCGCGTTTTATGTACATAAAATATACATTAAAAATATAAAAATATGCATTAAAAACTAGTAAAATATGCATTTATTAACTCTTTTTTTACATTTAATAATATTACACATTTAAAAAAATCAGCTTCATTGCTTTCTTCACAAACATTTTGTCAAATCGTATGGAATACAATTATTGTTAAGAAGAACTTGTATTTACGTAAATGAATAAGTGTTCTTTGAAAATCTTTCTGAAAAAACATTTTTATTGTAAAAGTTTTTAGTGTATCGTTTGTGGAATATTCATTTTTTAAATTAAACTGCTTGAAGTATAAAATATTGATTTAATTTGTTGCGTTTTTTAGGTCCATAATTTTCATGTATAACTTTATCTAATTTATTTTTAATTTCTTCACTTATTCTGTTTTTCAGAACACAAATTTTTTTTACCGCGCCTTCAATAAATTTAAATTGAGCTGTTAAAGAATCAAAACCATCTAAATGAATAGTCTCAACACGAAAGCCACTCTTTGGGTGCACAAATATCAATTCAGTGCTTAAGTTTTTTTTTATTTAAAATTTCTTTAACTTTTTTAATATAAATATAATATTCTAGTGTTGTAAAAAGCGGCTACTTTTGAATACTCAATACTATACTAATACTAAAAATATTTTTACGATGCAGCGTTCAGGTTTTTAAACGAAAGGTTAATTTTTTTCTAATTTTTTAAGCAAGTTGTATGACAAAATTTACTAAATATTGCGTTCAGCTTTTTTGAATGACAATTCAGCCATAAGTTAAGTAAATCTTTACAAAAAAGCTGCAAAAAACGTTCAGCTCGCTTATGGAGAAGCATTATTTTTTCGTTCAGCATACGCAAAATTCATATTTAAGAGCTGATCGCTACATATTAAAAAACAAAATATGCGTTTGGTCTTTAAGGTTTTGAACGCACCTCTAAAGAGGCGTAGTAAATGAGCATACAAGCATTCAGCTTGACTTTTTCTGAACATTGCGTATAGCTCATTCTTGTTTTTTTTTGTGTACTAGTTAGAATATATTTTTGCAGTTTTTTTACTTTCTTTGTTATTGTTGTATTTCTTGTTTTGAAAACTTTAGTATTTACTATTTTAAGGTTTTGTTGTTGCTTTACCAAATATTCTTAGTGCAAAATTATTAGTTCTTGTAAGTTATGCTTGAAAAAGTGAAAAAAATTATTTTTTTCCACAAAGTGTTACTGAAACTCAACAGAAAAGTGTGCATTTGATTATTTGATTTTCAAACAAAAAAATTGTTTAGTGTCGAAAAATTGTGGAAAACAAAAAAAAAGGTAAAAATTGGTCTTTATGAGCTACTAGGGTGCCTAGACATGTTCAGATTATATAAGTATGTTAATAAAAGTTGTTGAGCTTTACCGTCCGTACAACTTTTTCAAATATTGTTATCAAAAAATCAGGAGTCCCTGGAAATTATTCTGAAAAAAGTGCAAAAAAAATTTTTCCGTAATTATTGCACAAGAAAACTGCACTAAGAAATATTTTTTTGGCATAAAACATTGACATTTCGTAGACTCTTAGCTACATTATTGCGATATATAGCTAAGCCCTATCACTAAGTGTGAATTAGCTGTTGGCCAAAAACTGTTGACACCATTTTTTGAGGGTGCACTGATTTTCGAAATCTTTAGAGGTAGTGCTATCGAAACTATACTGTCGGGACTTTGTGGATTTTTCACTGTTGCACAGTGTCATAAATGATATTTATAATAAGACTAATAGCAGAAATAATTAATATAAAGGGTCCGCCAGATAACTCTTTTTTTGAAAACAGGGCGCAAAACATCGAGTGTAACTTCGGCTGTGTGGCACGTAGCGCCGTCCTGTTGAAACCAAATATTGCCAATATCCTCCTCTTCAATTTTTGTGAACAAAAATTCGTTTAACATGGCCTGATAACGATCGCCATTGACTGTAACGGCCACTCTTTGCTCATTGGCCCAATTATGCCTCTGGACCAAAATCCACACCAAACAGTGACTCGTTTGGGGAGTGTCGGCTTTTCAATGTATGCGTGCGGGTTTTCTGTGCCCCAATTGCGACAATTTTGCTTGTTTACATACCCGCCAAGATCAAAATGAGCTTCATCTGAAAAGATGATTTTTTTTTGCAAGATCGGCATCTTCTGTAAGTCGATCGCAGGCAATATTACCCAGCGTTGTTCAAGCGTATACACAACCATATTCGTTCAGCGGAAGGATAAAACTAATTATCTGTCAAATCAGACATGAGCTAAGTGTTACCATTCACGAAATAAGCACTAGTTGAAAAAAAACGTTAGATGGCGGACCCTTTTTAAACGAAAAAATATTCAATGCATAATGCATATTTATACATATATGTCCTTTATTTATTTAATATACTCGTATGTACATTTGTCATGAAAATGCATTAAATAAAAGTTCAGTTTGGTGAACATAGCGCGATTACAAATTCTCTCCATCTTATCCTATCTATCCTATAACTTCTGCACATTCTCTTCGAGCCGACCTTATCCAAGTATTTCTAGGTCTGCCTAATTTTCTCTGTCCTTGGGAGTGCCGCTGCAGGGCATCTTTAGTGATATCGTCATCACCTCTATGGAGGATATGACCAATTTAAGTCCATTTACACTTTTTGATCTCATACTCAACTTTCATGTTGTTCGAGAGGTTTAACAGATCGGTGTTTGTGTATTTGGCCAATATATGCACACGATTCTGCGTAGGCACCTGAATTCTATTTATGTTTACCCGTGTCAAGCTCCAAGTTGCTTAGACATACAGTAGGACTGATTTGACGCTGCAGTTGAAAATTCGGTGTTTTTTTGTGAAGTGACTGAAAAGCACACCTTGCTTTGTTTATACGGGATTTGACGTCGTCTTTGGTACCACCATCTTTATTGATTATCAGGGAAACCGCAAATATGCAATTGCATATTTCTTTTTGTGTGACGTGCATATTTTTGCATATTTTACCCTTTAAAGCATGTTTTGCATATATCAGTCCTACACGCATATTTTTGAATTTTTAGAGCATAATTTGCGCTTTTAATGCATATTTTGATACTTTATAGAATTGTTTTATTTTAATATGCTCACAAGCTTATGTGTCGGCCAAAATGTTTATTTTTTGCCATCTAAATCTCTCCAATGTTCCATGTAGTGTATACATTTTTCTTATAAATTACGCAGTTATTACGGAAGTTATTTTCAATAAAAATTCGATTTTATGACGGACTCTGCCCCGATTAGACGTTGAAGGAACAAAGTCAATGTATTAAAGTTTATTTAGATGTGACAGGCAACGATTTTTATTTGAAAATCTAGGAAAACACAGATCCAAAGTTTTTATTCTGATATCCTGATCTCTTTTGAAATTTAAGTTAAATTTTTATGAGAGTATCCGAAAAATATTAATTTGTAATGTTTGCTTTAGTCAAAATTTGTAAAGACATTTTGTTTTAACGTGCACTTTGTTATAGTTTTTTTGTTTCCTTTTTTTGTTTATTTTTCTTTTTATCTTATTTTATATGCAAATGTTGTTGAATTTTTTTTATTAAAAATGTATTTTCATTTACAAACAAACCAGTTTATCCTATTTTTTAAAGCATATTTTCAAGTTTCAGGAGCATAATTCTGGTTTTCCTGGTGATTATAATACCAAGATAACTGAAAGTTTCCATTTCTCCGATTATGGTGTCATTTAATACGCTTCAATTTCGTTTTTCGTATATTAATCTTGAGGCCGACTTTATCCACATTCATAGAGAGTTTACGTAGCTTTTCCTCAATGTCTATGAAGCGGTGAGCCATCAAGCCAAGATCATCAGCATAAGTAATATCGTTCAGCCTGTCCGTCAGATTCCATTATTTGACATTTGGTGTCTCAGCATTAGTCTGTTCCATTAAAGTATCCAGCACCAGCAAGAAAAGTGTTGGCTATAGAATCCAGCGATGCTTAATACCTCTGATAGATATAAATTGAAGGTTTTCCAGGAGTTCACGGATTAGAATTATTATTTTATTGGGGATCCCTTTTGCTGCTAGAGTGAACCATAGAACATCTCTTGAAATTGGGTCGAAAGCTCGTTCAAAGTCGACAAACAATAAATGCAGATGCACCTGCCTGCTTCTTACGCAAAACAACAAAATTACTGCGATTCAAAATTTTGACTACGTTTTTCTCGATACTCATATAAAGTCACATGGAACCTTCTTATTTTAAGACCTCAATATATCAATATTTTTTTAAATATCGCTATTTCGATATATAAAAATTAGGCTTAATAAAATATTCGGTATAAGCTATGAACAGAGATGGAGGGGCATTTCAACACGCAACAATTATATTTCCAAGTGTAAGTCAGACCAAATCGAAGAATGCATATTTGTTGTTCAAATCTGAGCTGGCCAATAAAGACAGAAGAGCAGGGCTAGCTATTAAAAATGAACGTCACATTTTTGTTGGAAATATAAAGGTTGGAAAAGTACGTCATACCTGTAACTTCGCCTTTTCCAACTGACATTAACGCAAAGACGGAAAAGATTGGCCCCATGAGTACTTTATATACGGAAGCATTTGAACAGCTTCAATAGGTCGGTTCTCCATTTTATTTACTAAATTCAACTTATTTTATATATTTCGTTTATTTCTTTTGATTTATTTTATTTTTGCCACCGCAAAACACAAAAACCTAAATCAGAACATACCAAAAAACTCAACCAGTATCTGACACGTACTGAATGTAACACACCTCATAAGAAATTGTGTATTTCGACTTAGATGTCAGCTGAAAAAGTCGAAGTTTAACGTGTGATGGATTCATTGTGCCTCGCACTTAAGGGCTGTACACTGGTACAAGACATTTTTCTTTCAAATCCACAACTCGGATGCAACGTGTCATTAAAAATACGATTCCTGCATTCGCATTTAGATTTTTTTCGTTGCGCCGTGTCTAATGAGCACTCTGGACGGTTCTATCCAGATGTTGCGCAAAAAAAATATAACGGCAAAATTTTAACTGTTTTCTGTTGGTAAATTAATAGTGAAACAGCAGATAAAACTTATAATATTACAATATTTTTTTATGTTATATTAGTATAAGTATTATTAATATTTCATTTAAGGTTTTAATTTATATCACTGAATCCATTTATGTGTTAGATTTTTTTACTTTTATCATAATTAGTACGTATTTAATATTCCAATATTAGTTTATTATTTAAATAAGAAAATCTCAAAAACTACACGTAAATGGAATTAATCTGTTTTTTTTTTTTTTTTGCAGAACAGTGTTATTTTCAGTGCAAAAGATGTTTAGTAACAAAATATATTTATCGACTCAGATTAACTTTCTGAACTGCAACAGCAAGTTGTCGGTATAAATGTTAGCTCTACTATTTTTACATACAAATATATATGTATGTGTGTATGTATGTATGTGTATTTCTTTGACCGTCCGTCTGTCTGCCTGTTAACATGAAAACCAGTCGTATGTTAAAGGCACAAAACACTACAGGTTGCAAATGTATGAACATGTCTAGTTACAATCAGGAACAGGATTATTGCGAAAACAAAACAAATATACTAACAATCAAACAAACAAATAAATATTCAAACACACACACACGCACACACGGAGAGAGAAACAACGCAACACAATTTTAAATAAAACCAATTTTGCGTCCAGCATTATAATAAAACTATCCACCTGTCGTAAGCTGAAATCTTCCTAATCCTACGAAAAATAAGTCATTGCAATAAAATTTGCATCACAAACTTCATTAAGTTAAGTGAACAACAGGTTTATAAATTTTTTTATTGGATTGGTTGGTTCGATGAAACTAGTTTTCTTTACGATTAGTTTGGTAAGGTGGATGTGGCGAAATTGTAACCAGCAAATACACTTGTAGCCAGAGGCGCATGCGGTGAAAAATATGAGTATAATACCGACAAATTTTATGAGAAACTATCCAAATAGTCATTAGCAATATTTTAATAATCAAATAACTGCAGCGTTGAAATGCTCATGGAATTTAATAAACTAGCTTCAAAGACAACAATTTTATATATTCAAAGATTTGATGTTACAAAACTTCCTCAAATCTACTTGCCATAGATCCTGTGTCCAGGCAATTATGAAATGAAAGAAATTTTTAAGTTCACTCGCTCGCATATCTATGTACTCGTACATTATTTTTTGATTTCTTATATTCCCTCCCCCCAAATCGATTCAGTTTTATATAAGCAAAAATACAAAAAAAATTTCATTTCATTAAAGCCCATTTTTCAATGTAAATTGTTTGCATATGACTATCTTTTTAAAAAATCACTTTACAAGAATATGATATGTATATGGCAATATTTTAGCTTTTCTAGTAAACAACATGAGTCTCAAAGAATTTTTTTTTTTTGCTAAAGTTAATATTTTAGAAAATAATGAAGAAAATAACCTACAAAATACCAAAAATTATGTATACCAAAATTATATTGAAATGGAAATTATTTATACTAAGCGTGTACAATAAGAGCTTATATCTATTAATATATTTCATACGTATAGTACAAAAAATATAAGCAAAAAAAATTACATTGAATAAATTGGCTTGAGGGCCAACTTTAAGGGGCGGACTCACACCCTGAAACACAACTTATCGCTATGAATTTTTTTTTGGTTTTTTTTACATAAAACTGAACTGATTTGAGGGTAGAGAATATAAGAAATCAAAAAAAAAATCTTCATACAACTAACGGCCACTCTAATGTACATATATATCGAGAGATCACCCCCAAAAAGAATTAAGCATTTAGTTTTTGAACTTTGTTTCTTGACGAAAATTGATTATCTGCAATCGTAAATAATCGATTTTCCTTAAAAAGTTAATCTTGAAAATTATGTCGCTTGAGCTTTTTTTGCAGCTATGGCACGATATGTATATTCGTATGACTGACTGAATGTCTGGCTATATGGAACAGTGATGGAAAAGTTGATAACATCGTACTTTTTTTTGGAAAAAATCCATTTAAAAATACCTTGTTCTTAATATTTTTCAATTTGTAGAATTTATAAAAGAAACATAAATCGTTTCTTGATTGGTGACTCGACGGGTTTCTTCAAATCAATAAATGTGTGCAAATTCCAAAAGAGTTCTTCTGAAAAATAATAGGTGTTAAATCCAAAATTGTACACAGTTCTCGACTGGAGAAAGAGAAAAAACTTTGCTAGTTATTTTGAACGCTTATTTAGATTTTTTAAAAGAAAAGACCGATAAAAAAATATTGAATTTGACACCATCCGTTGACAAAACTGCGTTAACCAGGTTTGTTCTCACCTCAAAAATTGATATTGTCAAACTGTTAACAATAACTCGTTCATCATTTGTTAATAAATGTAATATTGCAAGCCTGTATATCAATAAAAAAAACAGATATGAAAATTTCAGTGTCAGTAATAAATGAGTTATTGAATAAATTAAAAAACAAATAATCATTAGAGCGACTCACATTGTATGGTAATGAAAAACACCTCTTTGTTATCCCTCTCATATTTAATATCAGTCTTTTTAATGAGGACTCATGTCTAAAAGAGGTCTATTTTTGCACCTGCTCTGTAAATGCTTAAAATATTGTAGTTTTAATGGAATAACGCATTGCTGATAGTAAAGCTTAATGCATCGTTTGAAACAGCTTAAAAAAACTTTCAGATGATGTACTTTTTTTTAATATATTGTCTTGGGACGAAATACGAAAATATTCAAAAAAAAAAACTGCAAAAATATCCTTTTTTTTAGACACGGTCCAGATCACGAACGGTCATGGCTAGAGCCCTCAAATATTTTGGGAATCCTTATTAAAAGGACCGAACTTTAATTTTATAGGGGTAAGAAAACTTTTTTTAATGAGTCGCTCTAATATACACAATTACTTCTAAAGTATAATTTAGCGTTATTATTATTAAATATTTATTTTTTTAGATTTTATTTTTGTTAATAGCTTACCTTTTAAGAAAATATACGAGTAAATGCATACATTCCATTTCTATTGATTTTAAGAAAGTTTCAAGTTTCTCATCGCACTACTAACACTTTTCTTAGTTGTGTATATTACTTCTGTATTTATGTTAAAATTTACTAACGTAAAACACTCGTTCGTGTTTAAATAAAACAAATTATTAAAAAAATATACTTAAAAGTTACAATCCAATAAAGTTTCCCTTAAGCCTGGTACTCAGTTCACAATTTCGTGCGAAATGCTTTCAAACTACATGTAAAAGTATTTGGTAAGAAATATTTGCGAAATAAATTTGCAAAAGTAGTACACTGTTCTTATTGCGAAAAACACGTAAAGTCTATCTGGCAGCATGTTTTTCAATGCAAAATGACTCTGGCATCATTTTAGTTTCGCTGCGAAACAACATGAGCAGTACTTTTTTCACACGGAATTTTGACAATGTTGCATACTTTCAAGCAATAGAAGCTAGAAATTTATAAAAAAAACCGCAAGTTGGGCTACATTTAATACATGTCAAATTTTTCACGCGAAATAATCAATGCTGCTGAAAATTTTTCACAACTTCGATCAGAGCACCAGCCTTTAACTAGATTAAAAATAAGAAAATAAACAGGCATGTGCATAATTAGTAAATAACAAACAACAATAGTTGTTAATTATTCGTGTTTTATATTTGTTCGAATGAAATTTCATGATTTTTTTCTTGTTCGAACGGACGAATAATTTTGAACTTTAGTTCGAATAATCGAAAGAAGAAAGAATAAAAAATGTATTCGAATAATTTTAAAAAAGTTTGCAAAAACGATACGCATGTGTATGAGTGCAATTTTTATTTATTAACAAATATAAAATAATTCATTACACAAGAAAATCAAATAGTTTTAATAAGAAACTTAGAAATATTATTAAAAAAGGAAATTAGTTAGAAATGTTACGTTTTTATACACATTTACAAAAATTTTTAATACGTCATTGATTTCTTTTAAAATAGTCATTTCAAAACACCAGATAGTCCCACTTTTTAGTTTGTAGACGGTTCTTTTTTCACTTTTGATAAAAGAACAAGTAGAAAAATATCTTCCGCAAATTGTTGTTGTCAGTATAAAGTTAAAAAAGGATTGAAAAGCATATCCAGTTGGTGTGTTCCTTTCTTTGATATTTCCAAATAATTTAAATCAACCTCAAAATTGTTGAAGATTTTTATATTAGTACAATTTTTTAGATCAGCTAATAAAACATTGTCAGCTACTTCAGAAATTTCATCTAATACTTAATCGTACTTGAGATTATTTGCGAAATTTTTATTACAAAATAATCATGAAAGCAACGTATTTGCATACTATTTTATTCGATTTTTCTGACATATTTTAAAAAGTTATTATTGGAAAGCTTAGAAATAATATTATTTATTTACAACAAAAACCAACAGAGCCCATAGAGCTTTTGAATAGATATGTAGAAAACTCTTTAAACTCTTTACCAGGAATTGTGAGACACTTTCTGATTCCATTAAAGAGATATTATCTTTTCAAAGCAATAACACAAAAGATATCTACAAACAAGCTTACACAAGTATTTATAATTTGGAGTACTTTGATTACTTAACATCCTATTGTTAACAAATTAAAAAGTTATAAACTATAATATACTTTTTATACAAAGTAATTAAGGAAATTGTTCGAATATTCGAATATTCGAACAAAAATTAAAAAAAGTTGTTCGAATATTCGAATAATTATTGTTCGAATGACAACACTAAACAATAGCAAGACTTTTGTAAATTAGAGCAGCGTTACCATTGAAAATGTTCAAAAAGGGGCACAAAAAGGGGATTTAAAAAAAAGGGGCAACTTGAAAATAAAGAAAAATTTAAAAAAAGCAGCAATACTTATTAAGTAGTCTTTATTACAAACAAACACAAACAATAAAATCAAATTTCTCATATATAAGAAGTACAAAAATATTCATTTTATCAGAACTCATATATTACGTTTATACGCACGTCGTACAGTGCTTTGTTCCCATACAACGCACACTGGTCGAAATAACTGATCTAGCGGCGCTTAAGACAAAAACTAAATGTTTAAAATCGATAAATGTTTTGCATTGTATCGATTGCCGATATTTTTCTGAGCAACTCAGCGTTTTTACTTTTATTTTGCTTTCAGTATTCGCTCAGCTGTTAGCTGCCAAACACAAAATTTGCTGCAGCACTTGCATTTAAGGAATTTGGCGCCTAATTACTCATTACGTGTTTTTTGTCACCTTTAAGTCAATTATTTATCAATTTTGACCCTAAAAGTCGTAATTGAAAGACAAAGGTATATACTAACTTAAAAATAAATGTTTTGTGTCCTGTGTGTATCTAGTTTAGTAGTAGTGAATTGTAGAAGTTTGCATTTGTGATAGGGTGTTTAAAGTGTTATATGATATTGTATGATGGAGTGCAACTTTTGGGATTCGATCGTGTTCGGTATAATTCTTTTTTTGTTTATTAATTTGGATTATTGTTGTTGTGAATCGTCCAATATGACATGCCAGTTCGCGCAATGTAATTGGTTAATTAATTTTTTAGGCACAATGAAAGTTTAAGCCTATTATTTCCAACATAACTGTACATATATATATATATGTGACGTGCAAAATAGAAAGGGACCTAAGGGTAAAAACCGGCTTTGTTCAGGAGAGCCATTTTAAAGATTTAAATACGTGTATCTTTGGTGTACCATCACTGAATAAAACGTACATATCTCTGGGAGGGAACACTTTTGGGGCATGGGTTCGGTCTGATTCGATGCTCAGATGTTGTTCACATAAAAAAAAGTGAAAATTAATTTTTTTTTTACCCTTAGGTCCCTTTCTCTATTCGCTGTCACATATGTCGTTTTATTAACAATATATAGCACTGAAATAAATAAAAATTGTTGTTTAGCTCAAAAGAATGTGAAACATTAAATATATTAACTTTATAATGTTTTCCTGAATGAAATAAAAAATATCGTAAATATGAAAAAAATTGCAACTTTCACAAAAGAAAAATTTAATATATTAAAAAAAATCTTTTTTGTTTAACATTATAGCTTAATCTATTTTCAACTAAAAAAAATATTACACAAACAATAAAAAAGTTTCCCAAAGCGCTATTAATTAAACGCCGCTAAATGAACCTTTTCGACCACTGTGCAACGATGGGACAAAAATAGAAGTAGTTGACCTAGGCTTCTGAAGTTTGGTACAATAATTACGTTTACCTTAGTTCAGAAAAATTTAAGTTTTGAACAAAATCTGACCAAGGACACTCCTACCGCCCATATTCCAAAAAGTAAAAATTTTTGAATTTGCTATATTTTTCAAAATAAAACTGTATAAACTTATATATTTCTCAAACACCTTAATCGCACTTTGTGGGTTAGTTTTTACCGCAACTGCGAAAGAGGCCTTTCGTCCTGCTAAGTATACTTTGAAGAAAATATGCAATAACTTTTACAAAAATTGGTATATTTGCACAAATCTAATAGCACAGAAGTGCACATGTCTGCTTTTGACTTACTGTCACGCACACTCACGGTGAGAATATCTATGCTCACTCAAGTGTGCGCGACTGTTACGCAAATTTTCTGTGAAAACATATTTATTCTTGGATAATTACGCACAACTTATTTAAATATGCTTCAGTTTCACGCAGTGTCACGCAAACATGTATTTTAGTTGTCACTCACTCTCACGTCAAAATAAAAATACGCTTTTTTTATTTCATTAGCATATAAGTAAGTGAAAAAAATTCGTAAATAAAAACATCTAAAATCTTTCAATAAATTTTGTTTCAAAGGTTACAGGACATCCCAGTTAAAAAAATATATATGATCTATATATTTTTAATATATGAATGTATATAAATATATATGAATATGTATGAATTCATGTATGGAAATGTATGGGACTAATATATGAAATGTATTATAATATATGAGCTCATATATGAAATTCAAGTATGAAGCTCTAAGCCATATAAAAATGTATGCATACATGATATCTCAAATAAGATCGTATTTGCAATCAAAAAAATTTTGCAATTTATTGAATCGATCTTTTTGTCTCTCTGTTTTTTTATCACTGGTGAATTGGAAATCTATTAGAAAATACATACCGTATGCAAAGTTTATATGCGTACAGACTCAATGTTTAAAAAAGAAAACCCATGCTGGTACGGTTTTATACATTCTGTCCATATTTAATAAATCAAATAATCAAAAGGTAAACTTAACCATTAATTTTATAGAAAATAGCGGAATCCTCTAGATATTTTTAAGAAACAAAGTTCATATTACTGCAAAAAATTATATTGAAAACTAGTGTTAGTATAAAAACTGATTATTTTTTTCTTTTAAAATTGCATTAGTTTTTAATCTGGTTTCTTAAATTAAATTTTGTGGACGAATATGACTTTTGTATTTTTTTAAATAATCGATTCACCTTTTCTCTTACAATGATGAAATAAATATCGTTTAGTTCGTTTTTAATTATTTTGTCCCTGTTCAAAATCTTAAAAAAAGTAATTTCAGTAATGTGATTTATTGCACAGCATCGCGCTTTTTTAAATCAAAAGAGTATGAATGTGAACTTTGCATACATACATGTATGAAAATGCATGAATATATATTATCATATATGTCCATATACCATAATTTTTCGGATCCGAACCATATATGGCATATCATATATGATCCATACATATTTTTTTAGCTGGGGTTATTTAATTGAAATTTTTATTTCCAAATTTAAATTTTTGTTATTAAAGGTTTAATTTTAATATCATTAGTGATATTATATATTTGAATAAAAAGCGTGTTTTTTAAAGTTTCAAAACTTTGAGTTGGCATCACTGCTTTGTTTGAACAAATGGGTGTTCAGCTGATAGTTACTTTTTGTTTTGTGCTTTGAAATTTCATTACGAATCGACTTACACCAGAGCAACGCGTGCATTTTGTTGAAATTTTTAATCAAAATAATTCTTCTATTCGTCAAACTCATTGTGCACTTCTTCCATTTTATGGGGTACATAACTTTGGTTGAATGGGTACGTCAGTAAGCAGAATTGTCGTATTTGGAGTGAAGAGAATACACAAGCTTTTGTCGAAACACCATTACATCCACAGAAAATTTTTTGTTTGGTGCACTTTATGGGCTGCCGGAGTCATTGGCCCATATGTCTTCAAAAACTATGATGGTCAGAATATTACTGTCAATGGTGAACGGTATAGTAACGTTCGGAACTTTTTCGTACCTTAATTACGTTGCATTAATCTTGGTAATATCTGGTTGCAACAGGACTTAGCCACATGCCACACAGCGGATGCTAAAACTTATTTAATCAAAGGAACTTTTGATGAAAAAATAATTTCTCGTAATTGCCCAATTAATTGGCCACCAAAATCGTATGATTTAACCCTATTGGATTGTTTTCTTTGAGTTTATCTTAAGTCACTTGTCTGAGTCGATAAACTACAAACAATTGAAGACCTGGAAATCAACATTCGAAGAGTTATCGGCAAAATACGGCCGCAAATGTTGCGAAAAGTTGTTGACAATTGGTGTTTCCAATAAAGTTCGTTTCATTGATATTAAAAAAATATTTCCTTGTTTTATTATGATCAAAACATGTGTCACTCTATAAAAAAAATCCTTTATATACTTTTGATCTATAATTTCTTTCTTTTTAATCTTTACTTTACATTTTCCAAATAAAAAGATTTAAGTTGCTTATCGCTATAAACTAGTTTAATAATACATACAAATCATATTAAAACTAGTTACAAACAACTAATATTTATATAAAATAAAATACCTACTTACACATGTATGTACATTAGGGTGGGTCGATTTTGCAATCAAGCTTTTGGTACGAGGGAAAAAAGATGCACGACGACATATCAAAAAAATCATTTTCGGGGCTCCAGAATTTCAAGTTGTTTTAAGAACAATACTCATATTTTTTACTTTTTTAACAGTATAAAACAAAAGACTTAAGATACGAACGTTCTCAGTAGAATTTTCGACGGTCCTTCAAATAATATGAAGGTAAGTTTTTAATTTGCTTTTTTTCATATTTAGCTGTTTGTGCCAATAAATTTTAAGAACCTCTTAGAAATTTCATAGTCGTAGCAACCACTGCATAATATTTTGAAAACAAACCTATTTTGTGCATTTTCTATTTTTTCCGTACACCAACACGTACTCTGTTTGTCTGTCCGTCTATCCGACTGACTGTCTATCCGTCACGTAAGAGCTACTGACCTAAAATTTGGATAGAGTATGCATAACTTTGCCCGCTACAACAACAAATACGTGAGAGTTAAAAATTAAAGGGTGTTCCAAAACGAGTAACGAAAACTTTTATAATGCCATATAATATACATACAATTATATGTATTTAGACACTTGAAATTTGTAAAGTTAGTGTATTTTTATATAGACTACAACAATTAACACTAAAATTAAAAAATCTACATTAAAGGGTGTTCTATCAGTTAATGTAATTTTGACTATGTAATTTTGACAACTTGCTGTATCTTGGAAACCGCAAGAGGCAAACTCTTGAAATTTTCAAACGCAAAACTAAAAAATCCCAAAATTATAAAATCGCCAAACCGAAAAAAGCGCAGAAAACCGAAAACAATCGCCACAACGAAAAAAAAGTGCAAAATAAAATAAAATCATCAAAATCCGAAAAAATCGCTGAAATTAAAAAAAATTTTCAAAATTAAAAAGGGAACTAAGAAAATCGCCAAAATTAAAAAAATACCAAAATTAAAAATAAACAAAACTGAAAAATCGCCAAAAACCAAAAAAAGGAACAAAACTTAAAAAAATCGCAAAAATCGAAAATACGCGAAATTAAAAAAACGCTCAGTACTGAAAAAAACCCCAAAAACAAAAAACTTGCAAAACTATATATTATATAGGCCAAAGTTCGCACTTTACTGAATTTAACATCTTTTATTTCAACTTTAATTTCTATTTAATTTTCAAGTGGATGACACTTATTTTGCTGACATTATAAATCACCAACCAGACAAGATATTACCACGATTATTAGAAAGGAGTAGCAAATCTTATTGTTACCAATTGAGCTACATATCTCTTTCATATTATGGTGTTAATGGAAATTTTTTTATCTAAACATGCATAACAAATGACTACATACTTTACTAAACAAAATTTTAATGTATTCTATATTGCTTTGTTGTATTTTTTAGTAGTTTCTTTGTTGCGAGTTAAAATTTTTTATGAAAAATCTTAAAAGATTTAATTCATGGAAAAATTGCTAAAAAAATAGCTGGATTAAACTAAATGTGGCTAAAAAAATGGCTAATAGCTAAATGAACTATTCTTCTTCCTAAATGGAATGGCAAATGGCTAAATTTAGCCAAAAAAAAATGGCTGACTGCAGGGCATATACATTCGTATAAAATTAACTAAACACATCCTTATGTATATATACATGTATATCAGAGAATGACAATGAGTATGCTCAAGAAAATATGCATAAGTAATTAGTCTTAATTTTATCAACTGCGCATATCCTAGTTGTAGCGCAAACAATTTGTACGCTTACAAATCTATTTTCTCTCAAGCAACTATGACTGAAGCCGATTCCAACCTACAAGAACATGTCTACTTCATTTATGCAAAAAACTAAAATACGCTATGTACAGACGTTTGTAAGATCTTACAATATTGCCATATCTGGCAATGTGCTGACAATGTAGTGGCAATAAAAAATTTGCCAGCAAAAAGTAGGTTGTCAGTTCACACGGTTGTATGACAATAAATTCATCTGATAAAATCGTCAGTCAAAAAATTGTCAGTGCACACGGTTGTCATATGCAAAAATTGTCAGATCTGTTGTTTGCGTTGACAGACTCAAAACATTTATTAAAAATTGTTAAATATCAATCGCTTTTGGTTGTGTTAAATGTAAAAAAGTGAAAATATAAATTATTATGAACCATAAAGAAGCAATTGCAATGATTTTGTCGGCATATATTTTTTATTTATATTTTCTTTAAAATAAAGCGTATGCAGTGTTGCCCACTGAAGAATTCTCTTACAATGACACCATTGCCAGATGCATAAACTTCGCAATGCTTCGACAATGCTTTTTCTGGCAACGATTACAGACAAAAATTGCCAGTTCGCACGGTTGTAATGTAAGAAATTTGTAGCACATTTTACCAACAATACTGGAAGATCTGACAGCCGTCTGTACATAGCTTAGTGGACCCTCTCTCATACTTTCAGTCTCAGGT
Organism: Nowickia ferox; assembly: GCA_936439885.1. Taxonomy (NCBI): domain Eukaryota; kingdom Metazoa; phylum Arthropoda; class Insecta; order Diptera; family Tachinidae; genus Nowickia; species Nowickia ferox. The sequence goes on from OW387028.1 coordinate 6,229,011, forward strand.
ATGTTTATACACAGGCTTTGAATGTTTAATTAAGCAAAAAAAAAATAAAAATTCATCCATACTTGGTATATTTATTCATCATTCGCAACCGTATATAATCATTTGCCCACTTGACATGAGATTCGATAAAAGGAATGCTCACTAAAGCGAAGAAATTTTGAAACAAAATTGTTCGATATTTGTTCGCTAATCTAAAAAAATTCGAATGTTCGCTAAAGCTTCGAACTTCTCTCGATAGTTTTTCGAATCTGTGACGGTAGCCTGTTAGTCTAGAGGCGGTACCAAGTTCGAGCAATGACAGCACTGTAAGTAAAAAAATAAAATAAGAACACATACTTACATATGTGCAATAATTGAACAGAAAAAAATTTGCCACGATAGCCTAGTGGATGTGTGCTAGTATGTTAGAATGGAGGTACCATGTTCAAATCCTGCAGCGTAAGTTAGGGTATAACAAAAATAAATAAAATAAGTAAGTTAAAATAAATAAGTTGAAAAATAAAATTAATTTTTTACTTTTTCTACTGCCTTTTTGCGATATCAAAATTAGTTCGATATTCTCTCACTTTTGATATTACTAGCGAAATTTTGAAATCGAATGTTTTTGGGACAATACTGAGCAACAGATCAAGAAATCGATATCAATAACGAAAGTCTTGGTCAACTGGGTGTGCACATAAAATAAAATGGAAAATGTGTGGCTGTGTATGTGGCTGTTTGAAAACATGCTTTATGTGTGTGTGTAAATAAAATCCCCGTCGGAGAATGTGTGGTTGACTATAAAAATTATTAACTTATAGTTAACTTTTCTTAGACTTAGTAAAAGCTAACTACAATACCATCCAGAACAAATCCAAAATTAATTCCTAAGTTGAGTACGTAATCGAATTTGATGAGAGCCAACAAATTTACTCTCAGCTACTTGGAAACTTATTTCAACTTTATATTAACATTTTGCTGTTGTTAGTTTAGATGGTACCTTAGCTGGATAGTAAAGCATTGACTATGCAACGTGTGATGATACATAGTTCGAATCCCAGAAAAAAAATGTAATTTACTAAGTACCAGGTGACTTAAATAAAATCAACTTTAAGTTATTTGAAAAGTAATGCAGAGTGTGACAATTGACTACCGTCTAGGAAATCACAATGTTAAAATCGTTACTGGTTTTCATTGGAAAGAAATCCAAGTGTCAACCGGTACCAGTGATGGGAATTGGAAATTTTGATTTCGTACCGTATCTCTTTCTAAATAGTGCCAAAATGAATTGAATAGTGCCAAAGATTTTGTACATAATTTAAATGTTGGCACTTAATGTTCATTTATAGTACATATGTATGTCTAATCTAAAGGACATACATGTGTACGTAAAGAATATAATAACTCTAAACTAATTTCAAAGATAAATTAACTTTTTCTTAATATATGTTCTGATGAGTTGTATAAATTCGTACGCGGAAAAAGTAATAATAATTGTAAGCTATTTATTTTAATCCAACAACGATTCTATCGGTATAACACAATTTATGTTTTTTTTTTGTTTAGCATTTTATATGCACTACTATTATAAAAAAGATGTATTGTTAGACTTCAAAAAGTCTTTAGCATGTATTGAAGATGCTAAATTTCTAATTACAGTCTACTACTTCTCATTTTACTTTTGGTCGAATTTCGAACTGAAAATATTCTTTCCACACTTGATGAAGCGTGCAGAAAAGAAGGAATACTTTGAACGATTCGATCAATATTACTAAGAATTTGTTCATTAAAACTATTTTTTACGATATCGAAGAATCTTTCCAAAACTCACCCATACTTAAGTTCAAAGTATGTTTACCATCATTAAGTAGATGTAACTGAAAATTATTATAGTTATAATACCGACAGAATCCTGGCGTCTCTCATTGACCTTGTCATGTGATAACTTTGAACAAAGTATGAATTTGTGATTCATGTTTTGTTGGTACACTTGAAACAACGATTACAATTAAGCCATACTAGAAATTAGTCAGCATATTGAAATCAGATATATTTACTTATTTCTTATCGTTATCGTATGTTGATAAACCTTGCTTAAGTTCGTGAATTTCATAAATATTTATTTATTTATTTAAATTTTTTGAGCATATTTTGTTTTGTTTGGAAACATTTGTGTAACAAAAGCAACAATATTATTCGTGTCTCCACTTACATATATAAAACATGTTCTGGTGTAAACTTTGGAAACCAATTCCAATAATAGTGTTTGAGGTAATACTTAGTTTTCAAATATGACATAAAATAAATGTAAAAAGACTTTATTTTATTTTCGAATTATACAACTTTATGTAAGAAAACTGAGTAGGCAAACATTCCCCATCATAACCGAATAGTTCGTCGCTGTTTTAACTAACTGACATAACTAACATTTTAAAAATTTAACAGGAGAGCAGCTTTTATGGTTGTTTTATATATTCATTCTTATGGCTTCGTCTGAAATCTTTTTACTTATATAGGCACAACAGTAATGCTTACAGTCATGAAAATTGTAGACAAGGTGTATTATGACTTATAAAGTCTAGTAAAGAACTTAACTAATTTTAAAAAAAAATGTCAGTTAGGTCGATTAGTTAAAACAGCGACGAGTTGTCAGCCCCAAATCCTACTAAGCTTTCAATACTTAAAAACGTAAAAATACAATAAAATTACTTATTATTGCAGTATAAAAAGTTTCCATATTAAAAGACAAAAAGTGCCGGAAAAGGATCGAGAGTGCCGCAGTGGCTGCCAGCATCCAATAGTGCAAAAAATGGCACAATTGTGCCATATTTCCCATCACTGACCCGTACTAGTTGCAAAGTAGTTAGCTTAAATGTGGTTTAAAGTTAACTGAGTTTCTGACAGGGATATCTCTGTATGTACGCATGTGTAGTCGATGAAATATTCAGAATATTTTTATATTCCTACGTGTGGTTGAGCACACACAGTCTTTAAACTTTTGTTATCGTTTATGCTGCATTATTTAAAAAATGTGTATGAACATAGTTGTTGGATGTTTTTAGTTCTACGTATTCGATTTGTATTGTTTGCGTAGTTTAGTTTTAAGTACTCAAAGAGTACTTAAAATGATATTTTTGTCATTCTCTGATGCACATATTAGACCTGAGCACAAACTGTTTGCTTGCTTAATCTTCATGATGTACATCATTGAATTGTTCTCTCTTTTTAGTGCTCTTGATTTTATGAGAACACTATAACTGGTATTAAATTTTGTCAAAAGCATACAACAGCATTTGTTTATCTGCCAAGCGAGGGCATTAGTTATTGTAGTGTTGAAGCATATTTCACTATTGCACATCGATTGACAAATGTAAAATCAGCACACAAGTGTAAAAATATGTGTATGTGTAAAAGAAAAAACAACCAACGTAGAAATATAATAATTGATTTCAATGGGCGTACCCCCACCCATTTTTTCAACTTTATAACTGTGTATTTACAAAAATCAAAGATGTTTACTAGATTTCGCAGCAATCAAATACGTATAGTATCATAAAATCAATAAAAAAAAATTGTGGGCCCAATTTTTTTTTCCATGAGGCCAATGGGAAGCTATACCCTCTCAGACAACAAAAAAATTTTTAAAATCGGTCTTATATGAACCGAGTTATGAAGTAACACTGCTAAAAAAAATAGAGACGAATTGATAACCTCTTCCTTTCTTTGAAGACGGTTAAAAAGGTATTCAGTCCTAACACACCTTCTGATATAGTTGAGCTGACACCAGTTGTCAATGAAGCACCCGTTTCTTTGTGATTTAACATTCGAGAAATTGAATATGCTATCACTGGCTTAAATTCGAAGAAAGCCCTGCTGCAACAAAATGATTCTAGAGCTACCTCACATAGCAAAAAGGATAATTCTATTAATTTTTAATGCAGTTTTACGATTCCTGCGGAATGGAAGATGTATTTGATCATCATGATACCTAACCCTGGAAAAGACCATACTAAGTCTACATATATGGTCAAATATATCTAAACTATTTGAGAAACTGCTTATGAATAAGTTAGCCCCATACTATTTTAAAGTGGATGCATCCCAGATCATCAGTTTGGTTTCAGAAGACAACATAGCACTGTCAAACAAACGCATACGCTTGTGAGTGCAGTTAGAAAAATATTCGAAGAAAATAAATGTTGTTCTGCTCCTTTCATTGATGTTTTGTAGGATTTTGATAAAGTATGGCATGAAGGGCTTATTAAGAAAGTAAAGCAAAATTTACCCTCCAACATCCATAAGCTATTCGAAAGTTATTAAACTGGACGTAAATTCATCATCAGAGAAGGTAATTTTCTAAGCACATCTTAGATGATCCAAGCAGGGGTAATTATAGTAAATTAAAAAATAAAATAAATAATATTATCACAATATATGCATCAATTATTTTTTTGATGTATTACTTGTGCGAAACAAAAAATTTGCTAAAAAAAAGCACAAGACTTGTGTGGAACTCTTTCATTAGGCCATTTTAGACACAAACTTTTAAGCAATTTAAATTACATGCGATTGATTAAAGGTTTGTGTCTAAAACGAGCTGCTTAAAGAGTTTGATGGAAGTCTACATATAATTTAAATGGATTTGATCACAGGTTTGTGTTTAAAACGAGCTACTGAAAGAGTTCGATACAAATCTAGAAACCACTCAGTACTGAGCTGAAAGCGCTCAGTGGATTGAACGGCTCACAGCGCTCAGTGAAGTGAATCGCTCAATTGAACTAGTTCGTTCATGAGCTGCACAACTCTAATATTCACACATCAGCATTTGTCGATGATACATCTTTTCTAAGCGTAAACGCAAATCCTCTAGAAGCATCCGCAAAAATGGTTAAATGTTTATATCAATAATCATTTCATACCGCAACACTTTGAGGTTAAATACCTAGGAATTCACCTTGATTGTGGCCTAACATGGAAGACCCACATAGTCTCAAAGCTGACCCAAATGAAACTTAAAGCTGTTAAACTTAATTGGCTAATAGGAAGAAATTCCACACTTAGTCTAGATTGTAAACTTCTTCTGTACAACACAATACTAAACCAATTTCATGCTATGGTATTCAGTTATGTGCCTCTGCATCAAATATAGAGAAAATTCAAAGGCAACAAAATAAAATTCTTCGTTTGATTGCAGCGGCACCATAAAAATCTTGATTTTCCACATACATACTTACATACATATATAAAAGAAACTCGATTCGCAACCCCATCCCCTAGTTTGCAATATCATTAGTCTTAGACAACACACTCGGCTGAGAAGGAGAGATATTCTTGATCTAAGACAATTGAAGAAGAAATTGTTGAAACTATTATTTTGTCTAAAAATGGCTAGACTAACTATTGCAGTTTAGTTTTAGATTTGTAAACTTATTGCTAGTTAAATTTAGAATTAAAAATTCAATAAATATTTTTAAAGCTTAAAAATTTTTTTTAATATTTTAGTTTTTATGAAAATGTAGTTTTTCTTTGTTATTGTTTATTTTTCAAACAGCTGACTGATTTTCTGTGTGCCCCAACTAGCACGAAGAAAAAAGATGGGCTGCTTCGTCAAAGAAGAAGAATAACATTACACTCACGAACCCCTCTCATTTACCCAATTTTCAAATACGAGAACGCTTTTCTTGCAAATTGCCACCCCGCGCGATTCCAATGTAGAGTAAAGAAACACACCTAATAGTTTTACCTCACAGAAAAAAGTATTCACCAATTAATGTTTTCAATTAATAATTTAATTGATTCAATTACATTTTTAATTGTATTAATTAATTTGAGTGAAAAAACTTAATTGATATTATCAAATTGTTTATAGGTGAAAATTTAATTAATTTTTTAATTAATATTACAAATATTTTAATTAATATTACAAACTCATTCATATTACTTTTTTGTGTGCTGAAGTGAATGAATTCTGTGGACGGGCAAAACTAGAATAATATTTAATATTATTTTTATTATCATTATTTCAAAGCTAAAGATGTGTACCAAAAAAGCCTTTTATTTTTTGACTGTAACATGTCCACGTCTCTCATCTCAGCGCAATGGATTAATTGCAAAAGAACACGTTCACGCAGTTTTCATGTGAATAAAAAAAATTGTTTTTTTTTGGCATTTTTAGATAGAGTAGAAAAGTTGCGCTTGTGCTTTTTTCCTATGTATATGAGTACAAGTGTAATACATTGCTTGATAAAATGTTGAAAACAAGATTTGTTATTGAACAAGTTTTGGCATTTGGAAATTACGGTTGAGAGAAAGACAAACATTTAAATAAAAAATAAACCATGGAAAAACAATTTTGCATCCTTGTTAAAATAGTTTGATGTTTGTTTTTCAATAATGACAAAATACTATACCCAGTCAGCATGTGGAAGATTGTTTCGCCCAACTGAGTCTTTTTCGACTACCTTAGGTGATCGAAAACTGATTAATCAGTTCTGCGCTTAAGATAAGACTCGAAAATGCTTGGAGAGTGATTTGTTTAAAAAACTAAATGTACAAAATGATAGCAATCATCAATTGATCATGCATATGCTCAAAATGTGACTGTTTTAAGCATTGTTTTTGGATCATATTTAGCGCAGAATAACGATAAAAAAATATTTATTTTCCTGTTGCTACTGTTTATAAAGGGAAAATTTCACAGAAAATTACAGATCTTGAAGAAAATAAGTTTTGTAAATATAACCTCATTTGTGTCAGTAAATTCGTGTAGTAAAGTGAAAAAATATTAAATAATAAAAAAATATAAAAATAAATAAAGTAATGCACAGTGGGGACTTTTGCGGAATAAATGGTAACATATCTGGAACTTCTAAACTACTGATTGGATTTATATTAAACTTCTAACATCTGTAGAGGAGGACTCAGACTTTATAACGCATGTTTTGGCAGCCTTCTGGCTTAAGCTTGACAGGAGTGACAGTGTTAACCACATGGGACTCAAAAAAACTTCTGAGGCTTGCAACTTTTAGAAAAATTATCCGTTTTTTATGGGATAAAGCGTTTTGAGCTAAGCTGAAATTATTTTAAGGAAAAACAAATGTCCTTAAATATGTTTCCATATTTCTAATAACTTAGAAGATATTTGACTTTAGAAAAAAAAATATTTTTTACAAAATAATTGGCTCTTAGCACATTCTGAAAAGATTTTCTTTAGCGGTATGTGGTTTAAAAGTGCATGTGTAAAACAAAGTTTTTCACAAAATTGAAAATAATGAAGATACTTTTTCTTTAAAAAACATGTCTTTTTCAGGAAAATATCAAAATTTTTAATTCTTAGCCTTTTCCCGATTTCACGAATGCAGATATTAATAAGTTCTTTTACTTATTTTTATTTAGAATTTTGTCAAAAATTGAAGGCTGTCTTTCAATTAAAAATCCAACAATATACTAAAAAGTTTTATGTAAAATACTAAAAAAAAAGTCGAGGCAAAAAAAAATTTTTTGTCCAAAGTCAAATATCTTCTTAGCTATAAGAGATACGAAAACACATTATTTCTTTAAAATAATTTGAGCTTAGCTAAAAATGCTTTATTCCATAAAAATCGGATAATTTTTCTAAAAGTTACACGCCTCAGTTCTTTCGAAATTTCTGCCCATGAAGATTCCTTCGCATTTCTATCCCTATAAATGCTACATAGGTTATTCCACACAGCCTCACGAACTTCTACAAGTTGAATTAACTGTGTTGTCATATCAGGAGTTCATGACGCTTGAATTTCGGCCTAAGTAAAGTTTAATTACCTTATGTGTTATTAACATTTTTATGTTATATTATAAATTAAATTAAAAACAAACAATAATAAATTATAAGAAAACATCTTGGAAATAAAACGTTATACCTTAGTTTTAATATATTTTATGAAAAACTTATAAATTCAGTAAAGTGCGACTTACTCACACACGAAGGATACTACATATGTAATACTATACGAACTTTAACCTATATAATATATAGTTTGTAATTTTTTCGGTTTTCGTCGTTTTTTAATTTTTTGTCGTTTTTTTTTATTTGTAGCATTTAGTTTTTGGTGATTTATTTTAGTTGTAGCGATTGTTTTAGTTTTGACGCGTTTTTTTCGTTTTGGAGATTTTTTTAATTTTAACGATTTTTTTTTGGTTTTTGGCGTTTTTCGGTTTGGCGATTTTATAATGTTGGGATTTTTTAGTTTTAAAGTTTTTAAATATTTCAAGAGTTTGCCTCTTACGGTTTCCAAGATACAGCAAGTTGTCAAAATTACATAATCAAATCACATTAATTGATAGCATACCCTTTAATTTATATTTTTTTCAATTTTTCTATTTATTGTTGCAGTCTGTATAAAAATATTAACACCCTTTAATTTTTAACTCTCATGTTTTACATACTCTGCTTAAATTTCAGGTGCATAGCTCTTACGGTTCTCGAGATAGAAGATAGAATAGCCTGTGACGGACAGACAGCCAGACGGACAGTCATACAGACGGACAGCGTAGCGAAAACAATAGGGTTTCTTTGAGCCTTTGGTGTACGGAACCCTAAAAAAAAAGAAACAACACACTATTGCTTGTAATAATGCAGTAAAAATTCGATTAGAAATACGCGTATAATATGATTCCAAAAAGACTCGTAAACGACTAGTAGTAGGATTGAAAAATTACTCAGAAAAGAATCGCAATTGACTGTCAGTACTACCACAAACTGTCTCGAAATGAGTCGAAACTGATTAGAAACGTGAGTCCTAAAAGGCTCTTGTAGAAGATTCGTTTTCGACTCGAAGACGAGCGCATAAATGAGCCTAAGAAGACTAGAATGCGATCATTAAGTTCATAAAATGTTGCCTGGGCATACATATGTACATAATTTTGTATGTATGTATGGTATACACAGATAATACAAACATACTCATTTGCTTAAAGATCCAGCTTTTAATTAACCTTTTTAACAAGTTTTTGCACGATAATGGCCCCATACTTATAGAATACAGTTAGTACCTGTGACTAGATGCAGAGCATAGTATTCAGCGTTGTCAATTCGGTTCTTTTCGCACCGTTTTAAGTGCTTTTTGAACTTTTTTTAAATTAATTTATGTTGCTTTTATTTTCTTGGCGGTGGCACTGAAGCCAAAATTCAAAAAGGAAATTTCATTTATTTCTTATTACTAGGAAGCCTGTCATTAAAAAAACAAAAGCTCTGAAATGCAGTTTAGCATTTCAAAAATGTGTAACAAATTTTGTAAGAATATTGATTGAAGAAATACATGCCAAATTAAATGAAGGGTCGACTAGCGGCGACACGTCGCACATTGGGTTGAAATTGCTAAAAACGGCTCTTAATTCAGGCGTTAGAGGTAGCACTTATTTTTTTCATTTCGTAGTATTAAATGGGTCATTAGTAGTTAAAAAAATAATTTTTGAAAAAAAAAATTTTCAACTCCAGGGATATCCGTTTGTCTGCCCGTAAGAATATTTAAATTGCTTTGCAAACTCCATTTTTAAAGATAAATGAATGAAATTTGACTCATATGATTTTTTAAGTTAGTAACTCAACATACAAAAATTCAACAGAATCAATAAACGATTTCGTATACCCCCATACAAAATTTTCCCGGAAATAGGCCATAAAAAAGTTTTTATTAATATTAATAGATATATATATAATAAATTTACATTTTATTTTTAATATTATTGATCTTCATATCCGCTGTCACTAAAATAAATATCATCGTAATTTTCTTCAAAATTTTTAGGTAATATTAGAAGGTCCAATACCTGCTGTGATAACACGCTACTTTTCTTTTTGTAATGTTTGCTCATATTACTAATAATAGGATCAGAACTTATTAAAAATCTATTGAAAATATCTTCATTGGACTTTTCACGACTGCATTTCCGTGAAAAATTTTCTCTTAATGATTTAAAATCTTTATTACGAGCTTCCTGCGCTGCCTCCGATAACTGACTAATAGGTAACAGTGCATTAGTAATAATCTCCGAACCATGTATTAAAAATTTAAGTAAATTGGGGAACATGTTAACCATGGTTATTTTCCAACAAATTATTTTGTGGTCGATAAAGTAAGATTTCTAAATTTTTCAGCATTAATCTGATGACCACCCGATACAGCAACTAGAATAGTATGCAACTTTTTGATCAGTTCAATGTCGATTTTTGTAATTTCCACTGAAACTTCGGAATTTAAAAAAAAACGTCTGGCTGTATTCCCGCCATTTTAGTTTCTAAACCCAGATTTTGCTGGTCAACTATAAGTCCGGTTTTTTGTCGGAACTCGACCTGTATTTTTGATCTGGTTTCATTCACCTTTTTTCTGCTTCGGACCTTGCTTGTCATTTTTTTTTATAGGAATTTTATATGACAAGTGAAGAAGGCACTCAAAAAATCTTATCCAACCATGGAGAATGGATAAACCAAACTGCAGAGTATTAATCTAAATTTTTTTGTATCATGCAATCGATTGCATTGAATTCTTTATTCGTCGCAATTGAAACAAACAAAAAGCAAGTTAAAACAACAATTATTCACGTTTCCAACTATCTTAAAAGTACTAAAAATTATACCTACCTAACAGTTTAAAATGGAAGGACCATCTCCAATACTTATTAAAATTCTAGATGTTTTAACATGTACTTTTGCAAAGTCAAGCACCTGATCGATGTTGCATCAAAAGTTCATATTAACCTCTCTAATGACAAGTACATGTTAAAGTATTATGTTATTTTGCCAGTATTGGAGACGGACCTTTAGTTTAGAACTGCTGGGTAATAATATTAAAAAAAGGAATATTGATAATTAGAAAATTAACAAAAATAAACAATAACAAACCTACATACCAAACATATGTATGTACACAATTACATGATTAACACAGTTATTGCATTACTTAGACATATCATAGAAAACTATAAAAAAAAAAATTTACCCAAGCTTGCCCAAACCGAATTTGAATTTCTACTTAAAAGTGAAAAATTATTGTTGTTTAGACCAATTTTCAAAAAAATATTAAAAATATTTCTACAACAAAAATATTTAACTGGGATATATATCTGAGTTTCCAAATACCTGAGGTTGAAGGTTCCATTGGAAAATTTTTACTTTTATGATAGATAAATACAAAAATTTTATAAAAAATTTATTTTTTTTAATTTTTATCACTGTTTTAAAAAACTTAAAAAAACTTCAAGTTTGACAACGTATGAACTCGAAAAGTAAATAACATAGGAAAATGAAAACGATAGTTAGTGATGCACAATTTTGTTTACTATAACCTGTAATTGATTACTTTTTAAAAAAAATAATTGTCAATTTTCAATTAAGAACCATTATTGGGAATTTCAACCCAACGTGCATCGCCTGCGAGTCGTGTTTGTAGGCGAGAAGTGAAGAGAAGCTTGCGGGGTTGCAAAAGTCGCACGTACTGGGAATTGAAGCGACAATTTTAACTCTTCTCTCTCACATATTTTTTTCTCTCGTATATTTTTAATGCTATGTACAAGCAGTGTTGCCAGTTAGATACATTTTTTATAACATGCATGAAATAAACATGAATAATATAAAAATTATAAAGAAATAAAGTAAGGAGAGAAAAGGAATTATTTACCCTTATTCTAGTTCTTAACATCGACGTCACTTTGACACAATACCAAAAAATTGAGGCTTGTGACCTGTTATCGAAAACAACTGACTCCTGTTTTCAGCTTTATGCTATTTCCTAGACCTTAGGGAACGGAAATAGATTGCCAGTTGCACACATTTGTTCTCGAGAGCGAATAAACAAGCCCCAATTTTTGGTATTGTGTTGAAGTAAAGTCGATGTCGAGAAATGGAATAAGGGTGATTGTAATTTGGTAGTAAATTAAAAAAAAACAAAAACATATAGATATCAAGAAGTCCCCTGAGTATTGCGACAAAGAAGTCTTCATGTAAACGGAAGTGGATTTAAGAAGGGACTCTAAAAGAGAACGTAATAGTATGTTCAGACGACGAGTTGAATCACCTGCTTCGCTCTATGAATCATGTTTATAATTCTTGCTGTTCACACGGTTCATACGTGCTTCGTGTACAGCGTGCCAATTTAGTGCTTTTCGCCCTAGAATAGAGCTTTTCGCGCTAGATTTAGTGCTTTTTAATTCTCAACAGTGCGGAATTTTTTAACTTGGGGGTTTTTTTTCAGGCACTAAACTAGAGCCTTTTTACCTTTGATTTTAGTGTGTTTTAAAAATGTACTAAATTTATAAAAACACCAAATGAAAGTTTTCCACTTTTCAAAAACCATCTGATTGCAGTCCTTTTAGACACGCAAAGTTTCCTTTGCAGAATGTTAATTTAGATGGCTGAAATACAGAGGAAGAAAAACTTTCTCTTCCACAGTGAGAAAAAAGAACATATTTCTAGAAATTACAGAGGATACCATACACGCTATAAAATAACTTAATTACAATAATCCCAGCAACAGAATTCTGATTTGGAAGAACTAACAACTGAGAGAAGCAATGTCGTGCTTTCTTGATAACGGAAAATGCTTCTGAAAAGCACTAAAGTAAGTCGGGCTCTCTAATAAACTGGAAAAAAATAAAAAATATGTAAACCAGTAAGTTTTGCATCTGAGTACACAAAACTTATACATTATTACTTCTGTGAAACGATTTAGTAAGGCAAAAAATTAATGGCTTTTTGGAAGCTGAATGTATTGCTTCTAGGTGGCTTACAAAAACTCTTCTGGGAAGCGGTAACTTTTGCTGGGATGGTAAAGTTGAAGAAATAGAACGAAGTATCAGAATTTTAAGGCTACATAAATGGAAAAATTAACTCAGAATTGATAAATTTTGGATTGAAGTTTATAACTATAGAAGTTCAACTAATGATAATTCATTTCTAAAACTGTCAATATTTGCTCTAGGAGTATTAACATTACCATGTTCAAATGCTGAGGTGGAAATAACTTTTAGCGCTAATAACTATTTTAAAAGTAAGTTAGAAATACAATAATGATTTTTTAGTACATCGAATTGCTTAATTCATATAAAATACGGTCTAAAAAGAAAAGACTTATGTTCAGAATGTAACATACAGAACCATTTTCATGTAAAAATTAATTAAGATGAAACGCCTAAAAAATCTAATTAACTTATTAAAACAGTTTTATGGCCAGAAGAAAAAGATGAAACGAGTTTTTTCATAACCGAGTATAATTATATATTAATATAAATATGTACATATGTATTTATATATGCACATCCATACATAAATAGTTTTTACATATTTATACGCATATACATACACATAAACACATATACATGTATATAATTAAGTGTACTCTGCACTTTGCAATTTGAAACAAAGGAAAATTCTTTCGATTTGTATGCTAATTACACGCAGAATGCATTTTATTTCGATTCGAGTTACAATGTAACAAATTGAGAGAATCGATATCGACCAAAATCGTAAAACATTTCCACGTAAATTTTATTCAAGTGTTTTGATATTTCATCTATACGGAATGATTTAATTTAGGCAGTTATATAAAAGAGTACAAATAATATTTTAATTGAAATCTTAATCCTGTAAATAAAATTCAGTTGTTTTTGAAATATCTGTTCCTTTACGCCGTACGTCTCTCATTAATCACTCTTTTGTTAAAATAATACACCATTATTGGAGTGTCTTGCCAAATGAACTTGAATTATTTTCCTACTCATATTCTACTTATGTCTAAGCAAAATCGAAACATAGCTCGATATACTCGTAATTGAAATTATTACAAAAACCTATATAATACCTATATAATTGTATTAAAAATAATTAAATAAATAAATAAATAAAAAATAAAAATATAGCTTTATAGTGCTTTTTGCTCTGAAAAAGTTGGTATCACTGTTCGTGTGGCATTTTTTATGTATATTCACACATACATACGTATCATACGCAAAGTATATACGTACATACACATAAGCATACATACTTACATATATTCAACTCATTCAAAATCTTGTTTTTGAAGGCATCCCTATATTTTCTTCTTATTTTTCCTTTTTATACTATTCATAAGTAAATATATATAAATATATATAAATATTTTAAACTCACATATTTGTTTTTTTGCTTTGTTTTTATTTGTTCACAAACACACATATGCACATATACCAATTTTGGTTTGATAGCTAGTTCAGTTAAACTGGCGATAAACTGCGATAAAAGTTAGAGAAGATACCAATTTTACGTGCTTCGCAAGTAGATTCATATTGAATCTACTTGATTCGCTCTCATAATTTTGTATGGCGAAGAAAGTAGATTCGTTCGTGATTGGGGTGTGAAGCATGAATAGAGACCGAATCAGGTACCGTGTGAACATACTACAAGCGTTGCCGCATCTAGGTCAACCTTTACTAAACGGGCTCTAAGCAAAATAAAAATTGTTTTGTCACACACCAAAGAAAGCATAATTCAATTGGCTATGCGAAAAGTATTACAGCGCAATTTTGTCCAGTATAGAAAATGATTAGAGAATGCTTCACTTATGGCAATAGAGAAACATTCAGTCAACCATCGGGTTTGGGGCAGAAGTAATAAATCCGTTTGAGGCATTAGCAAACATTGACATCCAATTTTTGTCAGTTCCACATTCAAACGTAGAAGTTGTATGCGTTTTTTGAATTTGTTTATGTTTTAAAAACGAGACGAAATGACCTGCATGTATCAACTACTTACTATTAAATATTCAAGGCTGTCTAACAAGAAAAAATCATTATAATTTGAAATTAAATTTTATTATCACGCAAGATGGCGCTGTCATAAAAAATTTGCTATTTCTCATACAAAAAAGAGTGTTTTTACTATTTTGGGGCTAAAAAATCAATTTTTGATGTTGGCTTCATTATAAGACATATTTTTAATGATATTATGAAGTACATTTTATTATCAACAGTACGTTGCTATTACAAAAGTGGTATTTTTATGGAAAAAAATTTGTTTGTTGTTTATTTATTACAAAAAAAAACTATTATATAAAAAATTATATTTTTATGGCATCTTATTGATACATACAACTTAAGCCATCTAATGTACAGCAAAATTACTTGTAATTTAAAATGACATAAACCATTGAAGCGATTTCATTATTATTATTTTTTCTTTGTACACGAAGGGTTCCGTGTGGATACTAAATATGTAATACTATACGAACTTTAACTTATACGAGTATTATATATAGTTTGGCTTTTTTCGATTTTTGACGTTTTTTTAGTTTTGGCGGTTTTTTATTTTGGGCGTTTTTTTATTTTTGTCGTTTTTTTTGCCTTTTTGACGTTTTTTCGGTTTTTGGCGATTTATTTTAGTTTTGGCAATTTTTTTCATTTTGGCGATTTTTCATTTTAACGATTTAAGTTTTTTTAATTTGGTGCTTTTTTCGTTTTGGCGATTATTTTTGAGTTTTAGCGATTTTTTTCGGTTTGATGATTTTATAATTTTGGGACTTTTTAGTTTGACCGTTTTTGAAAATTTGAAGAGTTTGCCTCCTACGGTTTCCAAGATGCAGCAAGTTGTCAAAATTACATTGTCAAATTTACATTAACTGATAGAACACCCTTTAATTTCGATTTTTCTAAATTTTAGTGTTAATTATTAAAAATACACTAACTTTACAAATTTCAAGTGTCTATATGCAAGTGTCTTGCATTGGAGACCCACAAAACGCGAAACTCGTCATTTTGATATTGTGGTAAACTGAGACCTTTTTCATGTTGATTCATTAAACCTACTTATAAAACCCCCTTCACAGTCGTAAAGCAGCTCTGGGCGCGTCAACATCAAGCGTCATTGGCAATTATATCTTAAGTGCAACCAGGCCACTCGTGTTTATTGGCCTTCGAGAGTTTTGCGTCTCGCTCGCACTGGTTGACTGATCTGCCACGGATAACCGTATATTCATGCGGTTCTTCTGTCGAATTTCTTTAACAACCACGTTGCTACTTCCTATGTGAAGGCATAGGTCGTGTACAGGCAGTCACAAAATATTTTTAAAATACTGTTAATAACATCTTGGGCATATGGTCTAGTTACTCCGCCCATATTTGTGCAACCATATTATGCAAATTTACTTTGTATAATATGAATAAATAAATAAATAAAACCTCTTTCATTGGGACCCATATTGATATGCGTGTATCTTGTTCTAGTCATTTGAGAAATTCATTATATTATTTTTTATAATGTTCCAACCAAGTCCTTTTATTTAAAATCCATATTGGTAGAGTTGAGTTCTAAGATATATATACGTTTTTGGCCAAAAAGTCGCGTAGAAGCAACCATGTGAGAGCAGGGGCGTTATCGTGGTGCAGAAGCCAATTTTTGTTCTTCCACAAATCCGGGCGTTTCTGGCGGATTGCTTCGCGCAAATTGCGCATAATTTGCAGGTAATATTCCTTATTGACCGTTCTACCCTGTAGCAAGAACTCATCGAAGAAAACTGTAAGAAAACATTCACATTCGTCCGAACTTGGCGCGCTTATATATCATAACCATAAACCCACGATTCGTCACCAGTTATGACCCTCTGGAGCAAAATTTGGGTCGTCGCGGACACAGTCCAACAGCTCATTAGCAATGTTCATGTGATGCTGTTCTTGGTCGCAATTGAGCAATTTTGGTACGAATTTCGCTGCGACCCAAATCATTGATAAAAATCGAAAGGCACGAGCCAATCGATATGTCTAGGTCCTAATAGTGTTTTCGCACTGACATGGTTTTAAAAAAAGTTGTTTTTAACGTTAAAACCAACTGTTAAAACCTGGTTTTACCATACAAATTGTTTTTGTTAAAACCAACTTAAAACCATTTTTGAATTGCAAACAAAAACAACCGTTGTACAGGGTGTCAGATAAGTATTAAAAAAAGCTGAAAAAATACGGCAATAAATACACGGATTTCTACAGTAGATTTATTTTATTTGGGACAAATTTATAAGACCTATTGTTTAAAACCTGAATTTATCAGACTTGCAGTGGGAATGCAAAATCAGCTGTTTAACTTTCGGTGTGAAAACAGTATCAGCAACTTCTCGAATGGTGATTCGACGATTGGCCAACACCATTTTCTTCGCTTCATCAATTTTTTTATCTGTTGTTGAAGTGCTCGGGCGTCCGGCACGCTCTTCGTCGTTCACATCTTCTCGGCCTTCTGAGAACATTTTGTACCATCGATAAACGTTGCTTCGGTCCAAGGTAGCTTCTCCGTATGCCACAGTCAACATTCCGAATGCATCCGCGCACTTAATTTCGTTTTTCACACAAAATTTGATACAGGTTCTTTGTGCCGAAACACCTGCAAGCAAAGCAGCTGTCAACAATTAACTGAACATTCAAAATGGCCGAAATTGTCGGCATAAAGGCTCAGTTAGCCGACTGTAATGCAATGTAACTGTAATGTAGGAAACAGCTGATCGATATTTTTATATGAAAAGTAGGTTACGTTACATTACATCTCTATAACCATTTCCATTCCTCTTTACATAACAATATCGATCAGCTGTTTCCTACTGTTGCAGTTACATTACATTACAGTCGGCTAACTGAGCCTTAAGTGATAGACATGAGTACCAACATAACGCGACAAAAAAAATCAAAATTCGAATATACGTAACCCGCGAAAATTCAAAACTCGCGATTCCTTTTAAATTTTCAATTTACATGTAGGGAAATTTCTTTCACAAATGGTTAATGTTGTTGGTGCTCCGTTTCGGAGTAGTTCAATTACAAACACCGTGACAAGGGAATTTTATATATATAGATTACTCGGGATATTTACGAAATCAGGAGCAAAGTAGAGGCCAAAAAACCAAAATTTTAAAATTCAAAGCCTTGACACTATGAAAGATATCTTAAAGTAAATCTTTGCCTACTTTAATACTTTACAACAAGCTTAAATTTATTAATATCCGTTGGTTTTTATAAAAGTTATTTCTACATACTCGTACATCGTTTTGTTATCGCACGTTTGAAAGGTAGAGATTTATTACCTTTTTTCTATTTAGAACTACTCTGCGGCGTTGAGCCTCTAGACATATTTTGCTGTGAACTATTTTTAGCTACTGTTTGCGCAGCCTCAGATGTAGACTGTTGTTAGATTCCAAAATCATTTCGTCTTTGATCTTACTTCTAATCTGATCAAATTAAAAACGTCTTATTTAATTTTAATTATTATTGTTGGAACTTCATTTGTTTCTATATTTATGATTTGATCAGGCTAAAGTTCGTATCGTCGTAAAGTTTTTTTTTAAGTTAGATAATTTGTTGTAATAAAATTACAATCTGGTAAGGAGAAGTCATATCAATACGTAACAGTTTCCATCATATATATCCAAATGGTTGTTCTATCCAATATTTTTTAAAGTTTCTAAGGAGTAGTAGCTTCTCTGCTATTCAATACCATTTTAAACTTCCAAATCAGTAAAAAAATTAATTAAACCACAAATCGTATTTTGACAATGATTTTACAAATTGATATACTCAAGTAGGTCTATTAAAAAGTATTTGATTTTAGCAATGTGATATTTATTATTTAAACAAAAATATTAATTTCAACAAAATGTTTTTTTCCATGTCCTTAGAGATGAATCTTAACGCCACCCAGCGTTCGATGTGCCTCATTATCATGTGCTGAAATTGCCAAGCCACATACAATGGAACTGATTTGCAACCTGTAAAGCTTAGCAATTGAAATGCTTGAGGCTTTAAGAGCTGCTACATATGAACGCTCCAAAATATCATTGCAGACGCTGGACATCAAGGCCTGGAAAGCGATTTTAGCACACTACACTTGCACTAGTCTGATAGGTGAATTAAATCCCTTTACAGTAAGATTATTATTGTAATTTCTTATTTTAATTTAACGCGTATTATGAATTTATAAAAAGTCTGTCTGTTGTTATTTCAGCACATCAACCTCAATTCAAAAAAGCTTACAAACCCCAAATGCTTATAGATAAACTCCCAATAAATTATTGAGAATAGCAAAACTAGAAACACAGTAGACCGAGAAACTTTTTCAATAAACAACAAACAGTATTATTCAGCATCAATCTATAGCCCATTATTGTATGTACTTCTGCCGCTTCCTAATGGACTAGAAACTTTAATTAAAGAAGTTTTGTTAGAAAAAGCTCTTAAAAATTTAGTCAGATCCTCGCTCATTCAGTAGGGTTGTTATAGCGTAATTTATAAAAAGAGGACAGCAGGTGGAAAACCCCTATACTTAGGACTTAAAAATAGTACGATATTGATTGTTTTCCAATAATACTACTAGCAATAAAATATTAAATAAATACATATCGAAGGAGTTAGGTATATAGGGTCAATCTATCATAAAAAGTAGAAACCAGCCCACTTGGGTCCTTTGAGGTCCCGTTGTGCTACCTGGGCGGATTGAGGTGGACTGCCCATCCTCATTCATCCTATTCACTATTTACGCTTTGCTGAAACCAACCCGAAAGGCGTATGAATGAATTCACACCGCCGATGTCACATTCCGACAGACTCTCCAAACCTTGCAGTATCGCAGCCCCCATGTAGAGTGACCGCACCTCCGCAAGTGCTGGGCAATGACAGAGAAAATGCTCAACAGTTTCCTCCTCTTCCTCGTCCTGACAGCTTCTGCAGAAGTCATTATAAGGTAGATTTTATCTACCAGCATGTATACCTATATAGCAGTGTCCTGTTAGGACTGCAACCAAAGTACGGAGTTGTCCTCTTGGAATCCTCACCAATATTACGGACCTCCTCATATCATAACAGGGCCATGTCATTCTAGAGGCAGAGCATGTGACCTCACTTAACCATCTAGCCTGTGCAACTCTGAAAAGGTTCTGCTGTATTTGCATTTTGCAGCAATTCATCGGAACACCCACCAACCGATCAGTGTCCTCATCCTGCATTTGAGCTCCAGCCTTAGCCAGCTCTTCCGCAATATTATTTCCAACATTATTCGCATGTCCTGGAAGCCATTGTAGCTCCAGGTCAGCATGCCTTCCCAGTTTGTTGAGAGACATTCGGCAGTCATATACCTTATAGTTATGTCGTTTATATTTATCAAAAAGTACAAGAAGTCATTAAAAAGTAGTTCTTCATCAACTGAGAACCCAAAATTATCTAAAGTTCAGCCGCTTGCACATCAAATATTTTTAACGGTAGGGCTACCGTTTTCAAATAAACTTTCATTGTTTGTTTTAAATTTCTTATTTGTTGCTAAAAAAAAGATTGGGTGCCAGCCTATCAGTGTGGAGGTTGTGGGTTCAATTCCCACCATAGACTGTGGTCTGTTTCACTACAACGAGTGAAGGTCTTTTTTACTATTCTCGTTTAAATTAAAGTTATGATATAATTTGTAATTGTATTTTTAACATTTAATAAATAAATAAATAAAAAAGATTTTTAACACTCGCTTAAAGCTATGTATATATTATTTTGGCCCTTTTTACGCAAAACCAACGATATTTTATATAATAATAATTCTTTCTAATTCCTTGTATTGCTTGGTTTTTATTAAATACCACTTGTCAAGCAATGTGAAAGCGAAAAAAATTTTCTTTAAAAGTAGGACTTTCCCAGACGATAACTTTTTCCGAGGACAGAGATCCCAGAAGAGGACGTCCGTCCGGGAAAAAGAGGACGCATAACAACTCTACATTTATTCAAACAACGTCATAACTCAAAATTAGAATTTTTGAGCTAATTGTCAGAATTAATCCTCATATTGTTCTTCATATTGTGTAAAAATTTCATACAAATATTTTGTTTACTCAACTCTTCAAAGCAAAATAAAATTTTCTTTGTTGTGTGTTAGTTGAAAACTTTTAACTCCTTTTCTGGCTTTTAAGACTTCGGTCTTAAACTGGTGCGTCAGAAATGGTCCAAAATAGATTGGTATTGAAAATCAGCAAAATCGAGCAGACGGTTTCATAGCTGGAAAACTTAAACTTGATTTTACCATATAAAAGTAACTAGCTAAAACTAAGTTTTATTTTAATTTTTTAAAACAAACAAAATTGGAATTAAAAATAATAAAAAAGACGTTTTCAGGGCTGGAAAACTTTAACTTTTTTGTTATATAAAAATAACCTACTAAAACTAATTTTTCCTTTTTCTCTATAACATAAGCATTTCTTACATTCTTAAAAGAAATATATATATGCAGGTGTCAGAAATCAGAAAAATCTAAAAGGATGATTCCAGGGTTGGGAAACTTACACTAAAACTAATTAAATAAAAGTACAGTTAGGCCACGATTATCAGTAATGGACGGGACAGGGAGCATTCTGGATAACTGATTTTCCCGCTTAATAGGGTAACAGCTTTTGCTGTTTTCTTCATATTTTTTATTCATATTTTTGTACTTATACATATTTGCATGTAGTATAAGGGAAAAAATATTTTGACTGAAAACGGTTGAGTGCTTGCAATCCTGAATAATAGAGATAATCACGGTTGATCGATTCAAAAAAAATTAAACAGATGGACAAAAGCAAACAATTACAATATTTCTTTCGATGTTGCCGTTTAATCGAATGACGGATAATCGAGGTCTTACTGTAATTATTTTTTTGGTAATTAAATATATTTTATATTTTATAAAAAAATTAATTAGTATTAAAAACCAGAAAAATCAAAATTATGCTCCACGGTTGGAAATTAAAAAAAGTGGGTAAAAAATAACAAAAAATATTTTTTTCCTAGTAAACATATATCGTCAGCCCATTATTGGTGAGTCGGAATCGAGAAAAACGTCAAAGAAGGTTTACACGAAGTTTACTCAAAGTATATCCGATAGAATTTTTTTTTTTGTATTTCCACCATTGCTTCCGACACTTTATTGTAAAATGAAAAATACTTTTTGTGCCCCATACACAACTTTTCTTAATTTATTTTCAAAAAGTAGCTTTTTGTACTCCATACGTATACTTTACTGCTGAGAATTGAGAATTTTGTTGTTCTGTTTATTTTTCTTGCTGTCTAGAGATCGTTTAACGTTGACCAAGAAGCATCCGCCGTAATATTTTTAACTACCGATCCGCTTACACACTTAGACATGAAAAACAAGTAATTGATGAGTATTTAATATAAACAATGAAATTAAATTACATCTGTTATACTCAAACATGCATAATTAAGGTTTCTTTTATTTTATTTTAGTGTTGAATAAGTTTATATTAAAACATTTAATCGGCGGCTGCGTCTGGCTGATGATGTTTTTGCTTAACAGTCGCCGTTGAATTTTTTTTACCGCACCATCTTTTTTTATTATTAATTTCTTATAGAGTTGAAACAAAACAAGAGTTAACTTTACATCGCATGTTTTTGTATTAAAAATTTGACGCAAACGTCAAACTGTGGCATCTACAGCAAAACAATACTTATTAAACCTTCAAATAAATGAATTGGAGCAAAATGAATGCTAAACATTTCAGAAAGGAGATATTCGAAATATATATGTATGTATGCCCCATACCTAACTCATTTTTTTATGTGGTCGTTGGGTCAAACCAATAATGGGCTGGCGATATAATGTTTTAGGAAGATCTTTACTCATGATTTTTTATATTTGTTAAATTTTTATATAGATATCTAATTTAAGCATAAACGAAGGTTGTTTACTATTATGCTCTCAGCATAGTTATCTTCCAAATCGATGGTTTTTCTGTGAATGGAGATAAAAATAAAATGTATCGCTAAAGAACAGTCACAACCACGGCAAGTTTTTTGTGGCACGAAAAATGGTCCAAAATGGCTGGCAAAGTGGCATGAAAAAGTATAATATTTGGCACACGAAAATGGCGCAAAATGGCAAAACTGGCAAAAAAAATTTATTGTATTAAATTTTGATTGCACAGTACAATAAAATATTTCTTCAAGTTGTCAAAAATAAATGATCTCCTATTATCGGATAGAACGTTTGAATAAATGGAAAACACTCGTTCGACATCACAAACTTAAATGCCAATACCTCAGATGAAGAGAGGTTTTCAATATATTCATACGCTTCACTTTGATTAAAAAATATATTATTTCTTATTTTAATTAATGCTTGTAATCCCGTATTTCGATCTAAAACTATTTTCAGCTTATCGGCAAAATCCATTCTACTGACATCTTTAATATTTTCTTGAACACGGTCAATAATCTCTAAGCTTTCGTTTATCGAAAGGCCTTTTGTTTGTAATTTCAAATTGTACATAGGCATTGATAATTATCTTTTATGTACACTAAGTTACTTTTTAGCCTGATTTTAGCGATATTAATTTATTATTTCGAATAGATTCTGCCTCATATTCATCAAGTTTATTTAAAGCTGCAGAGACTTCCTGAAAATTGTCGCAATAATATATTGCAGCTTCAACCCATGTTCCCTATCGAGCCACACAAGGGGATGGAGGCTTTTTTAAGTTCGGAAACATTGATTTTAAAAGATTGTTTCAAAAAGGGGCCTGGAAAATACAAAATTACAAATAATGCTGTTATCTTGTACATGTAAGTACATGAGCTTTAAACTCACCTTGAGAAATACAGCTTGATATTAACGTGTTTACATTTTCAAAATGTAATCGGACAAAATCAGCTAGTCTGTGCAATCCATGCGCTAGGCACGTTATGTGTAACATATTTGGAAATAGTGTTTTAAGCGACTGGACTGCAGACACCATATGGCGCTGTTCTGTCAACACAAGCAAAACGCTGTTGTATTTAACGCTTGTTAATAATACAAGATATTTTAATAAATACATTGAAAAACAAAATTTAAATTTACCATTAGGCCACAATATTTGCAAAGAATCTGTAAAAAAGCTGCCATTGTGCTGGTATTAGCTTTTTCTATGTGGGCAATGCTTAAGAGATATGACGTCTCCTTTTCTCCTTTTTCCAACAAACCAAATACAAAATTGGCAACCATCCGCTGCTCGCTATCGGTAGTTTCATCCAATGACAACCAAATCAAACTATTTTCGGCTCTGTTTTGAAACTCTTTAATACATTTGTTATATATTGTTGTCATGTATTTGGTTCGTAACAGTGTCTCACTAGGTACTGGCTTTTTAGTGTGTTTTGTTAGAAATTCCTTGACGTAAGGATTATTTATTTTGTATAGCGCGCTGCAGCGGTATGTTTGCAGTTAAAAAAGTGTTACACAAATACAAAATGTATGGGTTCAATTCCGTCGTGATATCTGTCAGCAGATATTGTGTCGAACGAGATTTAAATTTTTCGATCAGCACTGTATGCCTCAAAGGCGAGAAATGCTTTTCAACATCATACAATTTTGGTTTATTAATACAGCACTGATGAATCTCCTTTTAATATATTCGGAAATTTTTTTACCATTCGTAAATTAAATTCCCTCTCTTTAGGCATTTTTTTTATATTTTAAATATATATAAACGAACGAAATTTTGACTTATAATTGCACGAGCCAAAACACGTGCAAGCAAAGCAGCTGTCAATAATTAACTTAACATTCAAAATAGCCGAAATTGTCGGCATAAGTTAGAGACATGAGTACCAACATAACGCCACAAAAAAATCAAGAACACACCTCGTATATACTGGTAGGCCAAAAGAAGTCATCCGATGTTGTTTGGCTCTAATTTTTTTTTATATAAATGAAAAACTTCGCATCTGTTTTTTGATTATGTTTATAGAATTTTATTGGTCAAGTCGAGAAGATGATATCGGCCAAATGGACGCCGTCCAAATTGATTGCTATACGGGCTCGTTTTATGGCATTTTTCATCACTTCGGCGAGAGCTTCGGGCGATAGATTCTCGCACTCATGTCGAATGTTGTCCTTGAGGGCTTCCAGGGTCTCGGGCTTGTTTACGTGAACACGGAACTTCAAAAAACCCTACAAAAAAGTCTGGAACGGTTAAATCGGGCGACCTTGTGTGCCAGTGTAAATCGCCAAAATGAGAGATGAGGCTACCCCGGAACGCCACGACACAATTATTCCGCGGTCTTGGGGAGTGTATCGCTTCATGGTTTGTTCAATTGTATTCTACATCTGTCTAGTTCACAAATATCAAAATAGATTTGACATTGGCATCTTCCAATAGGGTAATTTCTTTTGGCCTTCCTTGTATATAATAAAACCCATTTTTTAAAAAACTGTAATGCTTTCCATTACATTTGATTTTGCTTCTGCTTTCGCTTTTGAAAAAAAGTAACAGTTTCAGTCAAAGCAAAATCACAAAAAGATTTATGACCAATTGCGCAGTACTTTCAGCAGTCGATGATTTTAAAGGATTGAATTTAATTTGCTTTTATTTTTGGTTAGTATCGCAAGCAACAGCAGAAGCAGTCTATATGCTTTTGGAAGTCACCAACAGTCACAGTCGAAGAACCAAAAACTTTTGCTTTTAGAAGTTTTAAGCAATATCAGCAAAGTGGTTTTTGTTTTTGCCTCTTGTCTGATGTGCAAAAACAACAGCAAAAACATCACAAACACCACAAAATAGTTGACTGAACCTGCAGAAAGCTCTAAAAGCAAGAGCTTTTGCTTTTTCGACTGTGACTGTTTAATCCTTACAAAAGCATATAGACTGCTTATACTTTTACTGAGGAAACTAACCAAAAGCAACAGCAAATTAAATTCAAACTTTTGAAATCGTCAACTGTTGAAAGTACTGCGCAATTGTTCACAAATCGTTTGCTGATTCGTAATAATATGTTTTCGACTTTGAACAAAAAGCTATATTTGCTTTATTATTATTTTCTACATAGTCTGAAATAACAAAAACAAAACAAACAAAAAACTTAAACAAAGTGACACGGAGGAATACTCTATATGAGCACTTCAAAAGCAACGAATTGTGAAGTGAGTTCTAATGACAGAAATGCATATTTTTCTCTGAGTTCTGAAGCTCTTAATGGAAACAATAAAAATAAAAAATCTGACAGCAAAGCCACTTTTTCGTCAGCAATCAACTTCGCTTTGTCCAATGCCAACTAGTGATTCGTTAACATTACCGTTGCCTAGAACTTCTTCATTTAAGTCAGCGCCATCACCCGCTCCGGGCTCGTGTTCATCACTTAACCAAGTTATTACTATAGATAATAGTCGTAAGAAACCTAAAGTGCAAGTCGTAATGGACAGATATATCACAGCTGTAAAGCACGGCCGAAGCTCAAATTAATCAAAAATCTCATCGGCTCCGAAGATATACAGGGATAACGACGCCGCATAGCCGTCAAACTCGTTTTTCAATATTACAGGCTAATAACGATCAATCCGCATCGAACAACTCTCTATCTGAGAAAAAAAGCTCTAATACTCTGATTAAAAAATTAATCTCGACCATTGGTAGGAATGCATTTCACATTCTTTCAATAAAACGTGGTAACATTCATGAAACGAAAATTTAAAAATATAAAGAAAAAGATTTCTGAAAAATTGTTACAGAATTTGAAAAAAAAACAAGATTCTATACATACAATGCTAAAGGCCTGCAAATCATATTGAAGGGCATAAATTCTTATTTTACTTCCGAAAAAGTAAAAGACGTTGTCATCCACCAAGGATTTAAGGTAAAGAATGTCACTCATATAATAAATAGGGAGAATATTCTCCAACCTGTATTTCGGGTTGAACTGGAACCGAATGATGTTAAAAAAAATTAAAAAACGAGATCCATCCAATTTATAGCATAAAATCTTTCTTATACAGAAAAATCACAGTTGAAAAATCACACAATCTTTTAGAAGCCGTACAGTATCATAATTGTCAACAATATGCTCATACAAAAACTTACTGCAATTTAGTGAAATACACGGTACTGATAGTTGCAAAAAGCCAAAAGATCAAAATGAAAAAACTGCAGCAGTTGTGGAGGTAATCATACTACAAACTATAAAGGAAGACCTGTGTACTCTTTCGTTAAACAGGCAATGAGCCAAAAACCTTGAGTAACCCCAGGTCAAACAGAAAAAACTGACTCCGCCAATTATTCTCAAATAACTTGTGTCATATGCTAACGCTCTGAAGAACAATTCTATTCCCATGCAAAAAAGTGTCATCTCGATATAATTCAAAACATGCTAACGCAAGCTTTAGTTTTACTTACCTTGAAGCTACTATTGATAATCTGGTGCAAACTATAAACAAATTTATAGCAAATTTGAATAGCATGATGCAATAAATGATGCGAATGCAGAATGCTCTGCTTCAAACAATAGTAAATAAGCCATGAACACGTTCAAAATATGTCTCAAGTTAAAACACGGCAAACGAAGACCTGTCCTGAGCTTGGCTTACCAGAGAAGCTACCAATTTTTCAATAATCAACTAGTAATGACGTTATAAAAAATTACCTGTTCATCAAATATGAGCTAAAGCCTGATCAAACAGCAAAAGAGCCGACCGTTCATGACATATAATAAAACTTGGCTCTGGAAGTTTTAGAAATGCGGCAAAAAGCATCGTTACCAACTGTCAGTCTTAATAGAATACTACAAATTATTCGCTCCTACCATGACGAATATAGAAGCTTAATGAAACCTTACAAAGAACATCAAACAAACTAAAATTACAAAAAAAAAATTTAGATTTATAGCTGAGTCATATAATAGATCACAAGAAAATCCTACCCGTTATGTATTTTGATAGCAAAAAGAATAAAACTTTGATTTTTATTCAGAAAAATTATAAATTTTACAGAAAAAGAGTACAAGAAAACCATTATGTGATTTTATCAAAGCCGGGAAGCGACTATTTCGGGCTTGTAACGTGTGGGTTGGGAAATGCTAAAGGTATTAAAAATGTTGTACTAACTCACTTGAAATCCCAATCAGTGAAACTCAGTGAAATAGTCGTTGTTAGTTGCGATGGAACAGCAGCAAACACAGGCTTTAAAGCTGGTTTTATTCGTTTGATCGAAGAAGAACTTAATAAACCATTACAGTGGCTTATCTGCCAGTTTCATTTCAATGAATTGCCACTGCGACATTACATTTGGACAGAAAAACTACTGGGCCTAAATGCTCAATTACAAAAATGTGAAACAATACCAATAGTCGAATTCATCGTCATTTATTAGACACGTACTTGATGACAGCTTATGGTCGGATGTGGTTTACAATAAAATGTAATCCCTCGTGTATAAACGGGGTATGTAAAGAAAATAAATGTAAATAACAACAACAGCTATTCAAGAATAGAGTGTTGCCACACAATTTTTTTTTTTATTATTTATTAACTTGACAGCACCCAGTCAAAAAAAAAATACTTGTGTGCCAACACTCTATTCTTGAATAGCTGTTGTTGTTATTTACATTTATTTTCTTTACATACTCTTACAACTTCAATTTGAAGCTGAAAAAAGTCAGCCAATGTAGTAATGATAAAGTAAGAAAATAAAAAACATGTTGACTATTGAGTTCTTGTTTCAACTTTGTTATTTGTTGAGCTTCTCATTTGCTTAAATGAAAGTTTAGCATATTAACTCTAGTTGTTCTAAGAAAATTTTGGGTAAAGGTTCCCTGATGATCTGCATTAGCATCAGTGAAATGCGCATAGGATCCAGCTAAACCCCTCAATAATCAATTTCAATGTATTTTTATTAAAAAAAAATATTTTACTTAATAAGTAAAATAATAATTTGGGATTACTAGTGCGTTAAAAAAATTTTAAACTTAAAAAGAAGTAAAAATAATAAAAGCAGGCCACTTGCATATAAAAATATATTAAGTAAAATAAATAGAATTTCGATTAAGAATATCTTGAGAAATATACATCTATTACAAGAAAACATCCATCAAGACTACTATCGCGTGAACAAATGCCTTCTTTTGATACAAAAAAACAACTTCTGAATAATTATCTAAGTTGCCATAATTTCTTTTATCTTATTTCTTTAAATCTACATGAAACAAATTAACATCTTTAATAAATAGCAAATAAGTAACCAAAAAATAAACGCCCTTTTAGTTATTGGAATCCTAAATGCGAGTTCACATCTGGCATACATCTGCCCAAAAAAGCGTAACTACTAAATACTAATGAAAAATTATTTGAATCAGACACACAAAAATAAAACATACTAAGAGTATCATTTTATCTTTATTTATTTATTTTTAATTTTTGGTCCTGACTTTTTTTAATCGTTATTACAATACTTCTTTATTACTTTGCGAAAATCATTTGGTTTTACTGTTTTTGAAAGAAAACTTCATTAAAATTATTATAAAAAAATGTTTATTGGATTTTTTGACAATTATGAGAAAATTTTTTATATTTTGTGAAAAAAAGTATTCTTAATTTTTTTTGGAAGATTGTAAGAAATTATTAAGTATTTGATATAAACTTTCATTGTTTCTGAGAGAAGAGATATTAAGAAAGACTGTGAAATAAATTTAAGCGAATTTTTGATGGAGCAACCTACATCCAGCATTGGTCGAATATTAGCATTTTTTTTTGTAAATTTTTTATTTATTATTTTTTGTAAATTTTTGGTCTTTTATTATAAATAACCTTGTTCTAAGTAATTTGTAAGAAACTCTGGACATTCTACACATAAATGTAGGAGACTTTCTAAAAATGTTAAAATTTTTCACAATAAAATAAGTTTTATAAAATTATATATTAGAAAACATTTTAATTAAATTAAATAGTATACACTTAGATTTGCAAATTACAAAAAATGTTTCCTCATACTAATTCAGTTCTCGTTGAACCTTAGCGGAATTTTTCTTATATACATACTAAACAAAAAAAAATTATACAAAAAATATTCGTAATACATAATGTTCGTCGTGTATATTAACTTTGATAAATAAGCAAAACAAATATTACTAATATTTTTTTTACATAGTGAGAAACAACAAAAACAAAAAAAACCGCAAACAAAGTGACATTGAGGAATACTCTACATGAGTACCTCAAATACAAAAAATTGTGAAATGAGTTCTAACGGCAGAAATGCCTATTTTACTGTGAGTTCTGAAACTCTTGACGCAATCAATAAAAATAAAAAACCAGATGATAGTCTGTTTCTAACGCAAAGCCACTTTTTCGTGAGCGATCAACTTCGCTTTGTCCAATGCCAACCAGTGATTCTCTCACATTACCTTTGGCTAGTACTTCTTCATATAAGTCAGCGACATCATCCGCCCCGGGCTCGTGCTCATGACTTAACCAAGTTATCACTATAGATAACAGTAGTCAGAAAGTCAGTATAGACAGATATATCACAGTTGTAAAACGTCAAAAACGTTTTAAAATATTGCAAAATGACAACGACAAACCCGATGTATCCTCGAACAAAACCTCCAAACCACCACCAATCTATCTGAGAGAAAAAAATTCAAACGCTCTTATCAAAAAATTAATCTCGGTCATTGGTGAGAATAAATTTCACATTGTTCCAATAAAACGTGGTAACATTCTTAAAACGAAAATTCAAATTTATGAAGAAAAAGATTTCCTCAAAATGGTTACTGAATTAAAAAAAAATAAAACAAATTCCTACACATACCAGCTTAAGAGTGCTAAAGGCCTGCAAATTGTACTGAAGGGTATAGGTTCTTATGTTGTTTCCGAAGAAATAAAAGATGTACTCGTCCTCCAGGGATTTAAGGTAAAAAATGTATCTAATATAATAAATATGGAAAAGATCCCCAACCTCTATTTCGCGTTGAACTATAACCAAATGACATAAAATTTATGAAAAATGAGACCCATCCAATTTATAACTTGAAATATCTCTTATACCGAAAAATTACAGTTGAAGAACCACACTGTAGAGTGCCATAATTGTCAAGAATATGGCCACACAAAAACTTACTGTAATTTACCTACTGTTTGCGTTGTGTGCTGTGGATTGCACTGTACTGCTAGTTGCAATAAGCCAAAAGATCAAACCGATAAAAAAAAAATGCAGCAGTTGTGGAGGTAATCACACCGTTAAGTACAGAGGATGTCCTTTGTACTCTTTCCGTAAAGAGCCAATGAGTCAAAAACCTAAAGTAACTCGAGCTCAAACCGAAAAACTTTACTTCGCCAGTTATCAGCAAATGGCTCACCCAATTACTACAAATGTATGGTATGCCGATGATGTGAGTATCAATTATATTTCCACGCATGAAGTTTCACCACCTAATAACAATACTACAAGTGCTAACACAAGCTTTAATTTCAGTCGCCTTGAAGCCACAATTGATAATCTGGTACATAATATAAACAACTTTACAACAAAGATGACTAACTTTGATGCTTCAAGCAATAGTTAACAAGCCATGAACACGTTAAAAATATGTTTCGGGAACGCAAACGGCATTCGCCATCACAAAAAGGAGCTTGAGCACTTCTTCACGAAAAAAAATATTGATATAATGTTGGTCTCTGAGACTCATTTGACCTCTAGAATATTATTCAAGAGATTTATTATTCGACATATTGTCATAATTATACCATAAGTGAAATTTATTTGCTGGTGGTTAAGCGATGTCTATATGCATTTCATTGTTGCTGTAACAAATCGTCAGTAGACTTTAACCACACATTTTGAACAGTCACAAACCTCTTATCTTATGCACAGACTTTGATAAACTTTTTGAGAATTCACAAATATTAATATTTTTGAAAATCACAAAAGAAAAATACGCATAGTAGGCTTAGTAACTTATACAAAACCCAGCAAATAATTTTTATTCGATATGAATCTATTTTATTGTTATCCAATGGATTTCTAATTGTATAAAGGTGTAGAAAAATAAAATAGATTCATATCGAATAAAAATTATTTGCTGGGTTTTGTATAAGTTACTAAGCCTACTATGCTTATATTTCTTTTGTGATTTTCTAAAATATTAATTTTTGTGAATTCTCATATAGTTTATGAAAGTCTGTGCATAAGATAAGAGGTTTGTGACTGTTCAAAATGTGTGGTTGAAGTCTACTGACGATTTGTTACAGCAACAATGAAATGCATATAGACATCGCTTAACCACCAGCAAATAAATTTCACTCAAGAATATTATTTAAAATAAATGGTTACACTATATATGATTCAAAGGACCCGAGAGGGAGAGCATGCGGTGGATTGGCACTTCTATTAAAGTCAAGATCTACCCCTATATTCTTGATAACATTTGTGCAGAACATCTAGCAGCAACTAATGTTTGTCTCAAATTTTTTTTTACTAAATTTCGTTATATCATCAATTTACTTCCTTCCCAGATTCTCAATCACTGCGGATAAATACGATGATTTCTACAAATCGCTTGGACCTTGTTTCGTAGCAGCTGGAAACTACAATGCAAAATATACGTTCTGGGGTTCGCGTCTTATTACGCCTAGAGGTAGAGAGTTAATCAACACAATTTCAAAAATGGGATTGGACGTCATTTCGAGTAGGGAGCCCATTTATTGGCCTACTGACACACACCAAATTTCTGATGTTATAGATTTTGACGTCACGAAAAATATTTCTATGTATTTAGTTCATGTTGAAACTTCTTTATATCTCTCCTCCAATCACTCTCCCACAATCGTTACAATCTGTAACCCACTAAGAAATGCTTTACCTCACCCATATGTCAAGATGATCAGTCGTGTTAGTTGGCTGGGATTAAAAAAATATTTTAGTAGTCAGTGCAGTGATATTGAATCTAACATTGCCATTCTTAACGAAAATATTAAGTAGGCTGCTGAACATGCCGCTACTTTCCATCCGCAGACATGGTTTAATAAAATTTATTCTACGGATATTGAACGTCTCTTATGTGAAAAAAGAACAGGTTGAAGGGAATGCCAACAGAACAGATCACCTTAAAATAAAATCAGAATTAAAGAGTGCACTAAAGTCCTTGTGATGCGCGAAAGCTTAAAACACCCGTTTAGTTTAAACACTTTCTGCGCACTTCTCCTGGAGGTTGAACAAGAAGTGATACTGAAAAAGGTAACTTCTTTGCAAAGCATTTAAAATCCGTATTTACCCCAAACACATGTACTGGTGCTGTTGATATACCGATTGTAGAAGAAAGCTCCATGTATTGATGGAATTAGTAACGAAATGCTGATGAATTTGCCTCGTATTGCAATTAGAATCCTTCTATTTATTTTTAATGCCATATTACGACTAGAGTATTATCCACACCACTTGTAGCTTGCTAAGGTCAAAATGATTCCAAAGCCGGGCAAAGATCTTACCAAGGCTGAATCATACAGGCCAATAAGTCTACTAACAACAATGTCAAAATTTTTCGAAATACTGCTCGTGACAAAATTGTCCCCAATTCTAATTGGTAGTGGGTGCATCCTGGACCATCAATTTGGTCTTAGAAGTCAGCATAGCACCATTGAACAAACCCATAGGTTCAATTTATTAGAAGAACATTTGAAGAAAATAAGTATTGTTCTGCCCTGCTTATTGACGTTTCTCAGGTATTTGACAAAGTGTGGCATGAAGATCTAATTTTAAAATTGAAATCATATCTACCAATAAATTTTCTGAAGGCATTGAAAAGTTACATTACTGCCCGGAAATTCACGGTTGTGGAAGTAGATTTCATGAGGGTACCCGAATCTATATCATCCAGTGTGCAATAGAGGAGTATACTGGGTCCACTTATGTATTTGATTCATACTTGTGATATGCCTTTGAGCAGTAATATCCATACATCTACATTTGACGATGACACAGCCTGCCTTAGTATGCACGAAACACCTAACGAGGCTTTCCGATATCTACAAGACCATACTACACAGCTGGAACTATGGTTAAACTTATGGAGAATTAAAGTAAATGAACAAAAGTGTGTTCAGGTAACATTTACCCTGCGAAGAGATACTTGTTACCCCAATTCAATCAATAATCCTCATAATTCCTCAACATCAGTGATGCCAGAATGCTTTCACCAATAATGGCTAAATGTAGACGAAAAAATGGCTAAAACATTGATAAAAACTAGCTAAAAAATGGCTAAGCAAGATCGTATGGAAAAATCATAAGTGTTAAACAAAAATAATAATGTAATTCATATTAAATTTACTATGCAAATTGGGAAAAAATTTTAAACTAAATAAATGTAAAAATAATAAATAAAATAATAAATAAATAATTTTTCTTCAGATTCTCAAGAAGCAAATATAAAACTGAACAATTTCTTTTACGTTTTTACCTTCTCCTGTAAAGTTACAATTATTTGAGTTAAAGCCCTTCTACTTGAGACCAACGATATATATGCAGGTAATTTTTAAATAAAAAATTAGATCGTCATCATTAATATCATTGTTGTTTTTGTCATAGTTGTCGTTTGTGCTAAAAATTTTAAGAAACTGACAAATTTCATAGTCGTTACAAAGACTGCATGATATTTTCAATCCAAACTTATTTTGTCCATTTTCTATTTTTTAACCCCCGACCAAAATAGAGGTGTTATAAGTTAAGTATAGTGTGTGTCTGTGTATCTATGTACGAGAATACACGAGTCCATGTCACCGCTAGAACGATTTTAATTTAGTTTTTTTTTTTTTTTTTTTTGAAAGATGATTTGATCGAAAATCGGTCCAGCCGCTTAGAAATTTTTTTTTTTTTTTTTTTTTTTTTTTTCATATATTTATTTATTGTATCTTCAAAAATGAACTAACAATAAGTAATCAAATCTTAAATCTAAATATAATTATTAGGCCCGACCAGTGTCGGACATAAACTTAGTGATAGTTATAAATAATACATAAGTAGTGATAATCAAAAAGGAAAAAAAAAATAAATAAACGTATTTTCAAGAAGTCCCATCTGGAGTGTTGAGAATAAGAGCCCTTGTGTCCC
The DNA here is from genome assembly GCA_936439885.1 of Nowickia ferox. NCBI lineage: Eukaryota > Metazoa > Arthropoda > Insecta > Diptera > Tachinidae > Nowickia > Nowickia ferox. The sequence goes on from OW387028.1 coordinate 6,263,846, forward strand.
TCTTTTTTAAGCGGATATGTCCAGTAAAGTTCAAGATATTACGAGCGAGCGGATTAGGATGTGTCTCGAGTTTTGTTAAATATTTGCCTACGTATTTTGCAATTTCTTCAGTCACTAGTGGCATATTTAAATCGCGATGTATATTTGAATTTTTGATGTACCATGGAGCCGATGTTATCAAACGTAAAATTTTGTTTTGCCTTCGTTGGATTCTCTCAACACTTGAAGCTGAAGCAGTGCCCCATAGCTGAATTCCATAGCACCATATTGGCTTCAAAAGCGACTTGTATATCAAAAGTTTGCAGTCTAGGCTGAGTGTTGAATTTCTGCCAATTAACCAATATATTTGAGTTAATTTAAGTTTCATTTGAGTTAACTTAGAGTCAATGTGATATTTCCATGTAAGCCTTCGATCAAGGTGTATGCCAAGGTATTTCACTTGAGAATGTTGAGGAATACTTTGATTGTTGATTCGAATGGGAGAGCAAGTATCTTTTCTTAGGGTAAACGTTATGTGGACACACTTTTGTTCATTTACTTTAATTCTCCATAAGTTCAACCATATTTCAAGCTGGGTAATGTGTTCTTGGAGATTGCGGGATGCCTCATCAGGGTTTTTGTGTATACTCATACAGGCTGTATCATCGGCAAATGTAGAAGTTAAGATGTTATTGCTCACAGGCATATCACAAGTATATATTAGATACAAGACTGGCCCTGAAAATGTCACATCTTTTTCAGATGTATTCTGGTGAATATGTGTATCTTTGATGCCCTAGCTCCCAAATGGATAGAGCGATTTTAATTTGATTTTTTTCGTTTTAAAGATGACTTGATCCAATATCGTCTCGCTTACATTTGAAGAAAATAGGCCCAGCAGTTTGGTCTGTGCGTCTGGGCTTCTTAAAATTTTTAATTTATTTTATTGAACTTTTATTTCAACTTTATCACTTGGATAAAACAAATATGACACTTGATTTACTGATATCATAGGGCATCAAATAATCCTGATAACTTACAACCACATTACCACGATTATAAGAAAGGGGTAGCAAATCGTATTGTTACCAATTTTGCATCTTAAAATGTATAACAAATGATTACACACTATTTTAAAAGCCATTTTTGTTTATTCTGTTACTGATAATAATTCCAAAAAATACAACATATTACTCTGTTGTATTTTTTTTGGTAGTTCCTTAAAATTTGTTATAAAAAATCGCAAACAATTTCATGTATGGAGAAATTGCTAAAAATAGCTAAACATAAAATAAAAATGGCTAAAAAATTATTAATAGCTAAATTGACTTTTATTCTGGCTACATGGGATGAAAATTGGCTAAATTTAGCCAGAAAATGCCTAAATTGGCATCACTGCTCAACATTCACATGTAAAATACCTTGGTATACACCTTGATCGACGGCTTACTTGGAAACACCATATTGACTTAAAACTTACACAAATGAATCTTAAATTAATTCAGATACATTGGCTGATTGGTAGAAATTGGTGATTTATATATGCCACTAGTGACTTAAGAATTGCAAAATACGCAAGTAAATACTTAACAAAACTCGAGTCCCATCCTAATTCCCTTGCTCGTAACATCATGAATTTTACTGGACACATCCGCTTAAAAAAGAGGGAAACTACGGCTCTAATACTCAACACTCCAAATGAAACTGCTTGTAAATATTTTTGTGCTTAATATGACATTTATGTATTATTGATTACTATCACTAAGTTTATGCCTGACACTGGATGGGTTATTATATCTAGATTTAAGATTTGATCACTTATTGTTAGTTCATTTTTTTTGTTGATGATACAATATGTAAATAATCGTATATGCATGTAAAAAAGCAAATGGAAACGTTTTTAAATATTTGCGGCGAATTCGACATCATCATATAAAATAATTTTATTTCATTGTTATTTCACACATGAAATTTGTTTTATATAACTTAGCAGCAAAGCTATAACCGGGTGTCCTAAGACACTTCTCTTCTTTTTCATAAAAAAATTGTTATTCATAAGTGTGTACATATATAAAAATATAGGAATCGGTTGACCTGGCATTCCATTCCTAGAACTTCAACTTTGAGGCATCCGAAACACATTTTTATTCTATAAGATTCAGTGAATTCTCAGTCATTTTGACGAAGCCGTTTAAAGTTATTATAAAAAATATTTTAATTTTTTTTTTCGCCGAGGAATAAACGAATGTCTCCTGTTTAGTGAAATAGGCAGTAATCGTAGTAGTTAAGTTTTTTTTTTAAATCAAGGCTTACAAAATTTGGTTTTTATTGAATTATGCTGTGTGACAAGGATAATAAATTTTAATCGAAATACAAAACATGTCAAAAGTGTTGTGCAGAAAACAAAAAATTTAAATAACAATGTTATTAATTAAAAACAAAGCGATTTGTAAGTTTATCAAGTCATATAAAAAAATATTTATATGTATGTATTATTATTTCAGAAAAAAGTAACCGAAATGAAAAAAAATATTCGACATTGGGGAAAAAAGTTAGCAATTTTGCATGGTAAAATTATACAAGGTACTTGCACGACTGCAACAACAACACAAAAAACACACACATTTTGTTGGTAGAAACAAATGAATAATTGTGAGAAACAGATGTCTTTTGTTTTTAAAAATAAGAATCACAGGGTAACTAAAGTACAATTGCAGACGCGGCATTCATGCATGATTATAGTCATTCAGTGTTGTCAATTTGTATGTAATACACTGTGTGGAATTTCTACTCTCATGTGTAGGCCATGTAATGTGATTCATGTATAATCTGTGTGTAGTTATACTTTAGGTGCTATTTTTATTTATTTTTGTTTTAATTTTAACCCACACAAAAGATGTTTAGTGTAATTTTCTTCAATGTGTAATTGGAGACACAGCTGTGTGCAAATTCATTGGCAACACTGTAATCATTTTATTCACACACATACACTAACATTTTTGCAGCTTTTAAACAACGTTTGAAATTTTTCTGCTTTGTATACAATAACAGGCTGGGCTTGTGCATGTACCTTGTATAATTTTACCATGCAATTTTGGATATAAATAACCAAAAACGGCAGTTCTATTCACAATACAATTTTCTCGTGTCAGGCCGTTTTTTTATATAAAGCAAAGCGTTCGTTAATCAAGTGTGAGGACACTCTGTTACGTATCTTAGACTTAAATAAAGTCATAGAGATAAAAACGCGATTAACTTCTGAGTTTAAATATGGAGGTGACAGAAGATTAATGGGAATGCAATTTTTGATAATGCCTCAAACGAGTTGATATTAACTGAATCGCTATTAGATTTTACTTCTGCCCAAAACTCGATAGTGGACTAGAGCTGCGAAACTATCGATAGTCGCCCCAATCGATAGTTTGATGTAAAACTATCGATAGTATCGAATGGTTTTATATACATACATATGTATGTTGCCACATAAACGACATTTGGCATAGTTAATATCTTTCACTGGCTAGAAAAAAATTCAGATTCCTCAACATTTTCATTAGTATATAAAAATATATGTAGGTATGTAAGTATAATAAAAAAATACGTGTAGAGAAACATGCTTGGGTATGTTAACGGGAGATCTGTCAAAATAAATCGAAGACGATTGGCAGTCGTCGCGATGTCAGTACCACTGAAATTTATGAAGATACTTTTTGTGGTATAACACTTCGAGTTATAAATACATATGTATATACATATACATACATTTGTATGTATATATTTAAGTACATATACTGAAGGCATAAAGCAACTGTAGATAATTTGCTTCAAAGCTGCCGTCGGCTACTGTTTACCTTCTTCGATTTTCACTCTTTTAGTTACTTGTTTCTTTTGACCGATAGTATCGATAGTGAAAAAAACTATCGATATTTAATTTAAAACAAAACTATCGATACTATCGATAGATTTGCAGCTCTATAGTGGACTCAATTTTAATCCAATGCATTAAGTGAATCGTTCTCCATCCATTGTCTATACCAGACAAAATTTCGCTATTAAACTAAACTTGGATAACTACTTGTATTTACATATGTAGACACAGAAATTTACATACACACTACTATTTTCGATTTGTACGAATTGAGTTTGAAATTTTTATCAGAATATTAATTTTTTACTTTCTATTGTCTTCCTTAATAATTTTTTTTTATATGAATTTATATATATACGATACATACATAATATTATTTTAGTTGTTATTCTACTGAATTGCTATGCAAAGTCTTTTTCCATACTCTGTATTTGAAAGTATAATAACGTTTATTTACTGCAGTAGTCATAAAAATGTTAAAATCCCTGTAGGAAATGTCAGTAGAGAATCAGTACGGATTCACTATTGACTTTGTCACAAGTACTACTGACAAATTTTACCCCATACATTGCTTTTTGCTATAGATATTTAGCATGTGCATGTCATTGAAAAGCAACTGCTGACCTTGGTACTACTGAGTAGGTATGTATTTCTTTTGGGACCATATCGAGACATTGGAAACAGATAGTAACTAGTACATTTTAGTAATTCTAATGATAATAAAACTGAATATTTTATTAAAAATTTTTGTTTTAATAAAAAAAATACATAAAAAAGCGAACATTCGTTCACCAAGTATGGATTTAGTTTGCTGTTTGTATTAAATATAAATGAAAAATGCAAGGTTTCGTCGAATTATTAAAAGCAAACACTTATGTATGAATCTGGACTTACAGCAAATTTATAACTGATCCCACAAAATCTTTTACAGGCTCATAAAAAATTTCCACAATTATTTCATTTTAAAATTTTTTTATTTTTATACCTACAAAATGGTCTGCTTTTTATTTGTCTTTTGCAATTTCTTTTTATTTGATTCTTTGAATTATTTTTTAATACATTTTTTTATTTGATGGAATTGCACAGCACTCAAATATTCTACTAAGTTGGGTGCGGGGACACGGGACTATTTCAGGAAAGATAGTTGCGGATGACCAGGCAAAGAGGGGAACCACACTTGCAGAGGTTGATATTGACAATCTCTGTGGTCTCCCACTCTCATCCTGCTGGAGACGTTTCGATGAAAAGACGAAGACAGATGGTGCCACGAGCCAAACTGGCCTGCCTTAACTCCCATAGAACGAAAAACCTCATGAACTTCAATAGGAAGCACTTGAGAAACCTCGTGGCCGGTTACTGTACCTTCGGAACCCATGCTAAACGTATGGTTCTCCCGTACAATGACTACTGCTATAGCTGTAATGACGAGGAAGGGGAGGAAAATGTCCTGCACCTCCTGTGTAATTGTCCCACTCTGGAGGATCTCCGGCTGCACCTCTTTGGCAGAATATCCTTCGGCAGCTTATCCGAGTTATCGGAAATTGAGCTGAAAAACTTGAGCCTTTATATAAGGAACAGTGGCTGGTATAGCCGCTAACTTCCCCCCTAGCCAAATTAGGATCCACTCACCACAACTCACCTCTCTAAATATAAATGACGTCTATCTACCTCTATCCCTCTTACCCTCTTTTCTCTTTCTATATCCTTTAATACAGGTAGCACAAAGGGGTCATTATAATGGACCCAAGTGAGCTGGACTTTAATTTTCCTAACCTTCCTTGCCAGCAGCCTGCTAACCTAACCTTTATATTGATTGCGTAAACTAATTTTCATAAAAACTTGAATTTTGCTTGAAGCCACTTGTATTTTCAACAAACCAATAAAACATTAAGAAGAAACATAGTTGCGTGTATCTGACAAAATGTTTTCTACTAATCAAAAACAATGTTAATATGTAGACGCTCCTTTGACAATGTCACCAATATAGTCGACAAAAGTGGTGACTTGGGGACACTTAACCTCATGCTTTCTGCAGGGAAAATGAAACAGCACTAGTAAGAGTACATGTTTAGTGCTGTTCCACTGAAAAAAGTCGCTATTGTAAAGGATATTTTTTATAGAGTGACACAATTTTAAATCATAATCAAACAAGGAAACATATTTTTAATATCAATGAAACGAGCTTTATTGGTAAGAAAATTTTATTAATTAAAGTTTAAATACGATTTCTGTCATGTCCCTACCACTGTTGGCGCGTAGAAGGCGCAATGTGGAACACCAATTTTCAACAACTTTTAGCAGCATTTGCGGACGTATTTTGTCGATAACTTTTCGAATGTTGACCTCTTTTTTGTTGCACTCTCTTTTTTGTAAATTTGTTGGTCTTTTATTATAAATAACCTTGTTCTTAGTAATTTAAAAGAAAGTCTTGACATCCTACACATAAATGTAGGTAGGAGAGGAGACTTTCTAAAAATTTTTAAATTTTTCTAACACAATTTATCATCTTAAAAAAAAATTATAAAATTATATATTGGGAAACATTTTAATTTAGTTCAATAGTATACACTTAGTTTTGCAAACTAGAAAAAAATTATTCTCTTGCCTTCAATACTTTTCGAAATGTTTAAAGTCAAATTTTGATTATTAACCTAATGTTTCAATCGAGGGTTGCGGGTTCTTGGAGACCAGTAATGGCAGTTTTGCCTGTTGACGTGGCCGTTTAAGTGAAAATGAGCCTCGTCGCTCCAAAAAATAGGATTTACAGTGCGAAAACGCTCCAACATCGTTTCACAAAAATGTTTGCGTAAATCAAAGTAACTTTTTTTAGTTCTTGAACGATTTGAATTTTAAAAGGATGGAGCTTCAGATCCTTTTTTAAAATTTGATGAATAATCGCTCTTGGAAGTCCAAGTGAGGCTGTTCGTTTCCGCATTGAAAGTGACGGATTTTCACGCAAACTGCTTTCAACCAGTTTAATGTTTTATGGAGTCCTTGAAGATCGACTGAGCTCTGGCCGTGGGACATTCGTAGCCGAAGCAGTTGCGCGGAATCACTGCACCCTCGAAGGAATTAAATTTACACTCGGTCCGTATTCGCCGAATACCGAACTTTGAACAAAATTGTCGACGAACCGTTACGTAAGAATCATTACTCTTAAAAAATGTCTCCACAACGAACGCACGATGCTCACTCGACCACGCCGCCACCCTCTCTCCACACCGTTTTTTGTTTTTTGAAATAATGGTATTAAAAAATTTGAATTTGCCACCAGACACCAGGTAAAAAGATACACATAATAAGGGTGTGCGCTCAGGTGTCTCTGTCATTTTGGGTGTATTATATACTAATTTTTATATGTTTGAGCCATATAAAAGTAATTAATTAAAAAACTACTTAATAACAGCTTCAAGAGGTCATAAAAAATATAGGTTTGTTTCAATAGCAGAAAAAAACGTAATTGTTCACCTGAGGTGTTATATTTAGGTATTCAGTTCAAGATTAATATAATAGCAAAGGTATACATAATACAAAATATTAAATAGACACTTACATATGTCTTCTATTGTGACCACATCGAAAAAGTTAAGAAACATTTGAACCAAAGAAAATAAGATCAACAATTTATGCAAAAGGGAAAAATTTAGAAAAATTTATTTTATTCTCAAAATTTGATATTAAATATTTCGAAATGTATTGATGGTTTTTTTTTACATGCTTATATTTATTTATTGTATATATCTTCAAAAAAATTAAATAACAATAAGTATTCAAATCTTAAATATAGATATAATAATTAGGCCCAAACATTGTCAGGCATAAACTTAGTGATAGTAATCAATAATACATAAATATCGTAATAAGCACAAAAATATTTTCAAGCAGTTTCATTTGGAGTGTTGAGTATTGGAGCCGTACTGACCCTCTTTTTTAAGATTATGTGTCCAGTAAAATTCAAGATGTTACGAGTCAGGGGATTAGGATGGGAATCGAGTTTTGTTAAATATTTCCCTGTGTATTTTGCAATTTCTTTAGTCACTAGCGGCATATTTAAATCACGATGTAAATTTTAATTTTTGATATACCATGGAGCCAATGTTATTAGCCTTAAAATTTTGTTTTGCCTTCGTTGGATTCTCTCTACATTGGAAGCTCAAGCAGTGCCCCATAGATAAATTCCATAGTACCATATTGGTTTCAAAAGTGACTTGTATATCAAACGTTTACAATCTAGACTGATTGTTGAATTTCTACCAATCAGCCAATGTATCTGAGTTAATTTAAGTTTCATTTGTGTAAGCTTAAGTCAATATGGTGTTTCCATGTAAGCCGTCGATCAGTGTTGAGGAACAATTTGATTATTGATTCGAATGGGGTAACAAGTATCTCTTCGTAGGGTAAATGTTACCTGAACACACTTTTATTCGTTTATTTACTTCTAAATAAGTTTAACGATACTTCCAGCTGTGTAATATGTTCTTGTAGATATCGGGAAGCCTCGTGAGGGTTTTCTTGCATACTAAGGCAGGCTGTATCACTGGCGAACGTAGATGTATGGATATTGCTGATCAAAGGCATATCACAAGTATAAATCAAATACAAAACTGGCCCCACTGCTCCCCTGTGGCACACCGGATAATATGGATTTGGGCACACTCATGAAGTCTCCTTCCGTAAACTTCCGGGCAGTAATGTAACTTTCCAATAGCATCAGAAAATTTAGTGGTAGATATGATTTCAATTTAAAAATGTGTCGTAATATAGCACTAATAATAAATAGAAGGATTCTAATTGCGATACGATGCAAATTCATCAACATCTTGTTACTAATTCTATCAATACCAGGAGTTTTCTTCAGGTTAAGCTTAGTAACTAGTTTCTGTACGTCACGCATCTTAAACTTTAAGGGTTGTGGGGGTAAATCAATGAAGTTACCTTTTTCAGTATCACTTCTTGCCCAACCTCCGGTAGAAGTGCGCAGAGGTGGCTTAAACTCAACGGGTGTTTTAAGCCTTCCCGCAGCGCGACACAAGGAATAATTAAATGCTGGTGTGACATCGAGGTTTTCCATATAATTTTTAAGAGATGCATTTCTTTCAGATGCAAGCAACTCTTGAGTCGTTTAGTGCACTCTTTACTTCTGATTTTATATTAAGCTAATCGGGGCTGTTGCCATTCCCATCTATCTCTTCTTTTTTCACTTACGAGACGTTTAATATCCGTAGATTAAATTCTATTAAGCACAGATGAGAGGTAGTGGCATGTTCAGCAGCCTGGTTAATATTTTCGTTAAGATTGACAATGTTAGATTCAATATAATGGTGTGTTCTTAGCGTAATGTTTTCAGTGCACTGACTACTAAGATATTTTTTTAATCCCAGCCACTTAACACGACTGATCATCTTCACATATGGGTGAGGTAAAGCAAATTGTAACGATCGTGGGAGAGTGATTGGAGGAGAGATCTAAAGAAGCTTCAACATGAACTAAATACATAGAAATATTTTTCGTGACGTCAAAATCTATAACATCAGAAATTTGTTGTGTGTCAGTAGGCCAATAAGTGGGCTCCCTACTCGAAATGACGTCCAATCCCATTTTTGAAATTGTGTTGAACAACGCTCTACCTTTAGGCGTAATAAGACGCGAACCCCAGAACATATATTTTGCATTATAGTTTCCAGCTGCTACGAAACAAGGTCCAAGCGATTTGTATAAATTATCGTATTTATCCTCAGTGATTGAGAATCTGGGAGGGAAGTAAATTGATGATATAACGAAATTTGTAAAAAAAAAAATTTGAGACAAACATTAGTTGCTGCTAGATGTTCTGCACAAATGTTATCAAGAATATAGGGGTTGAGTCTTGACTTTATTAGAACTGTCGATCCACCGCATGCTCTCCCTCTCGGGTCCTTTGAATCATATAGAGTGTAACCATTTATTTTAAATAATATTCTTGAGGTCAAATGAGTCTCAGAGACCAACATTATATCAATATTTTTTCTGTGTAAGGAAGTGTTCCATCTGGTTTTTGTGTTGGCGAATGCCGTTTGCATTCCAGAAACATATTTTGAAAATGTTCATGGCTTATTTATAACTGCTTGAAGCAGTGTATTTTGCATTTGCAGCATTTCTACCTTTAAAGGGATTTAAAATTAAAGCTAGAGTTTATATTTGTTGAATTATTTTGCGGAGAAACTTTTTGTGTGGGAATATAATTTATCCTAGCAGTATCGGCATACGATACACGTGAAGCAATGTGTTGGCTTATTTGAGGAAAAGTGGTGGAGTAAACGTTTGCTGATTGAACTGGAGCTAATTAAGGTTTTTGACTCATAGCCTGCTTAACAAAAGAATATACAGGGCATCGTCTGTAGTTACCTCCACAATTACTAAATTTTTTTTTCTGCTCGATCTTTTGGCTTAGTATAGGTAGCAGTACCGTGCAATTCACCGCAGATAACGCAAACTGTAGGTTAATTGCAGTACGTTTTTGTATGGCCATATTCTTGGCAATTATGGCAATGTACGGGACCTGAACGCTTACGTGGCTCTTCAACTGTGATTTTTCGACGTAAGAGAAACTTTACGCTATAAATTTGATGGGTCTCATTTCTTTTCATTTGCATGTCATTCGGCTCCAGTTCAATCCGAAAGAGAGGTTGTGGGACCTTTTTTAATTATATGAATAACATTTTTTACCTTATATCCTTGGTCAATAAGTGCACATTTTACTTCTTCGAGGTCAACATATGAATCTATGCCCTTTAATACTACCTGTAGGTAAAAACTTTTTAATTTTTTTTAAATTCACTAAAAAAATTTCGGGAATCTTTTTCATCATATATTTGCATTTTAGTCTCATTAATGTTACCTCGTTAAATTGAATTGATGTGAAAAGTATTTCCACCAATGGCCGACAGTAGTTTTTTGAGAAGCGCGTTAGAATTATTTTTTCTCGCTGCGATGATGCAGCGGGCTTGTCGTTATTGTCTTGCAATAATGAAAAACGATTTTGACGATAGTAGATTATGCGCTGTTATCCCTAGACATCTTTGGAGCAGATAAAATTTTAGAAGAATTTGGGCTTCGCCCACGCTTTACCACAGTTATATATCTGTCCATTCCAGTTTGGACCTTGAGTTTTGAGCTACTGTTATCTGTAGTGATAACTTTGTTAAGTGATGTACACGAGCCCGAAGGGGATGATATCGCTGACTTATATGACGAAGTACTAGGCAACGGTAATATTAACGAATCACTAGTTGGCATTGGACAAAGCGAAGTTGATCGCTGACGAAAAAGTGGCTTCGCCGTTAAAAAAAGACTACCATCACATTTTATAATTTTATTGTTTTCATTAAGAGCTTCAGAACTCACAGTAAAATAGGCATTTCTGGCGTTAGAACTCACTTCACAATGTTTTGTTTTTGAGGTACTCATTAAGAGTATTCCTCAATGTCACTCTGGTTGTGGTTTTTTTATTGTCGTTATTTCTTGCTATGTAAACATATTATTAAAATAAATAGAGCTTATTTATCAAAGTCAATATGTATTACGAATATTATTTAGTATAATTTTTGTTTTTGTGTTTCGTATGTATGTTAGAAAAATACCGCTATGACTTCTGTTCACTATGAAGGTTCAACAAGAACTGTTTTTTATTTATAACAAATAAAGACCCAAAAAACCGCAACTCATGCAAAATTTTATGAAGAATCAGCCAAATGGAAAAATGACCAATAACCCATTTATTTACGTCATTATTCATTGTCATTTGGGTGATTGTCATTATCTTTTAAAAATACCAACAGACACAGAAAAAGTATTCTACCTAGCCGGCCTTTGTAAGTGTGCAATAATTTTCTCTTCTGTGCATACATACATATGTATGCACAGAAGAGAATAAATTTGTTGGCTCTCACCAAATTCGATTACGTACTCAACTTAAGAATTAATTTTGGATTTCTTCTGGATGACATTGCAGTTAACTTTTAGTCAGTCTAAAAAAAGTTAACTATAAGTTAACTATTTTTGTAGTCAACCACACATTCTCCGACAGGGTACATGTACATATACATATGTATATTGTACATTATACGAATACCAGCTCCGCTCAGTAAGAGTTTTCTGTATAACCGGATGGCTTAAGGAGGTTCACCTCTGTGTATGTAGAACAACTGCTTAGATGAATAAATACGGCCTCATGTATAAGAAAAAACTGGCATGAAGTTAGCATAAGTGACGACATTGAACCAGATACTAACGAGTTCTTCGACACATAATGTAGTTTTAACCCACTATTAAATCCCAGCGTGATTTTTAATGTAAAATTTTATGGCAAAACTCGTTAAGCTCATATTAAATTTTTCTTTTCAGTTTTTTCTTATACATAAGACTGATAGTTCTAACAAATTTTCCTTATAACTAGCAGAAGCGGTGCTAAGCAGAAAATCTTTACTCATCGAAGCTGTTGTCGAACACACTTACATACATATCTCGAGGAGAGTATCAGAAAGCCAAAGGACGCAAAACCGCTTATTTGCAAGCCCAGACGTGAGGAAACCGCCAACGACCGGTTACGCAACAAATCCATTACCAGCGAAGCCGGTATTATATTTACTCATTGGCAAAGCAAAATATTTTATTTATGTAAATAAAAATAATTTGTTTTATTTTTTCTCAGTCGATAATAAAAATACAAGTGCCTGCTTTTGACATTTGCGTTCGTACAAATGACTGACAAATTTTTTATTGGAGCCCATATTTGTATTGAAATGCTTACGTTATCGTTCGCTTTCATTTTCTTTCTACTTGTCGTTCTAAAGGCTTTTAGTGGAACGCAAAACAGCTGTTTGTCTTTTAAAATGCTTGCGAACGAAAATGAGTGACATCGTGGAACAGGCAGGTCTTTTCTGGCAACTATGTACAGCTCTCACATTTTTGTTTTTGCAATTTTATTGTCTCTCTGCCTCTTATACGACAACTCTCAATATTTGGATGGGGTTGATTGCTAATTGTTTGTTCTTGTCACTCTTCTTCTTAATTTCACTGCTACTCTTCTTATTTGATTTTCTCAAAATAAAAGAACTGTTACAAATAAAATACTGCTAAACTGTGATCACAGTCAAATATTAAAAGAATAGCGATTTAGAAATCACGTTATTAAAAATCACAGGATCGCTCATGCCTAGTTCACATCACTCCCTGTCTCTATCACTCATATACCACAACATCACATACTTACAATGATTTAATTATTATTTTCTACCCTAGAAATTCCCTAGAATTAATTAATGTGGCAAAAATAAATGGTTGACAAAAACTATTTTCTATCAGTGCCTTTTACTTTTGTTTAAATAAATTAGAAAAAGTATGGGTCTTAATACAGATTCCTGATTGTGACATATTGAGTTCTGTCAAGAAGATAAGTTTGACTAATTTACAGGCGGATTTAGAGAAGTTGAATTTTTCATTAACTTTTCTAAAAATGACATTGTGATTTATGCGCTCAAATGTATTTTATCAATGACCATCGAATTTCATTGTGTTTCCTTTTATAACTATTTTCTTTTTGATTTGACAATTACAACAAACAATTAATAAAAATCCTTATGATTATTTCAGACTCAGTTCGAAATCATGACAAATTTAGATGGAAATATTTATCATAGCCAAGAACAAATAGAGTGCATGCAGCAGCAGGAAAATTGTTTCCAAGAATTACAGCACCAATTGAACTCCCAAATATGTGCAGTAGCACAGCAAACAAGTTTTACGACACAAAATACGATACAACAACAGACAACGCAAGCAGCAACCATTGTACCATTTTTACCTGCATTTTTACGCCCTCCTCCCACACACCAACCTACGCATTTAGCGGCGGCGGCAGTAGCAGCGGCAGCTAGTAATCTACCAACCGTATTGCACACACATGCCACCCTCCATGTCTCGCAGCATAGTAAGACAACAATGCAACCAATGTGGTCGACTGCAGCAGTGGCGGCAGCCCATTTGCAGGCCGCTTTAGCGGTAGCGGCTGTCGCTGTAAATAGTGATAGTAACAGCAACAATATTTCTGAGGTTACAAATAAACTTATAAATATGAATAACGTAGAGGCCGCGGAAAATGGATCGCCAATTTCAAATGAATATGGCATCGGAAATAAGAATGTGCTGCAAAGCATCAGTTCGGATTTAAATTTTGTTGATGCAGTGGCGAGTACAACGACATCACCTTCTAGCCCTTTGTACAATGTAAATAGTAATAATAATAATAATAACGAAAACAACAACGATAATAATAACAATAGTTCATGTCTATCACCAACGACGCCTTGTCTTCCCGTTGATAACATAGAAAATATGCAGGTCGATGCGTCCCTTGAAGATGACACAGATCTCATGTCTAGCTCAAATGGCACCAATAGCCCGAGATCTAACTCCAACAATTCAGCACAGGAAGATGATAATCTTACAAGTAAGGAAGAGTCCTTAGATGGTGAAGATGGCACAGATGCTCCATTGAACTTGTCAAAACCAAAGTATTCACCACGATCATCTACTGATAAGGCAATTCGCAGTGCAATCTCAATTAAAAGAGAGAATGACCGTCTCACACCCGTCTCAAACTGTGAATCCCCTCTGCACTGGCAATCGTCCTCATCTTCCAATGCCGATACAAATTTCGTTGCCATTCAAATCTGGAATAACCCAGAAACTTCAGAAGCGGAAACGATAGCACCGTTTAATAACATTGAAAATATTTCAGTTACACGTGTCACCCGCAGTAGTCGGGACTCGGCTACATCAGCTGCTGCGAGCAAACTTCTAATGGATCAAACGTTAAGTTCATCCGTTCATCAAGATTTTAAAACGGCTAATGTGGGAAAACAGTCACACACCACACCTACCACATTCTTGCCCCAAGACATTCATTCCAATTTACGTGAGAGTTGTAGCAACAACCGAGACACTAGCACCAACCACAGCCACACAAACAGTCATGGACACAGCTACCACAGCAAGCAGCATATTAAGAGACCAATGAATGCTTTCATGGTATGGGCTAAAGACGAACGTAGAAAAATTCTTAAGGCCTGCCCGGACATGCACAATTCAAATATATCGAAAATCCTTGGAGCTCGTTGGAAGGCTATGTCTAATGCCGACAAGCAGCCATATTATGAAGAGCAGTCTCGTCTTTCAAAGCTGCACATGGAGCAACATCCCGACTACAGATATCGGCCTAGACCAAAGCGTACATGTATTGTGGACGGCAAAAAAATGCGAATTTCAGAATACAAAGTGCTTATGCGCAACAGAAGGGCCGAAATGAGACAACTTTGGTGTCGTGGCACGTCATCACCTGGTTCAAACATGCCCGGGTCTAGCCGGCCACCATGTCATCACACTCCAGAGTGCGAGAATGAGGTGCATGCAGCCGTTACAGCTGCATACCAATTGCAAGATATGGGTCAAGCTGTAGCCGTTGCAGCCGCCGCCGCTGCCGTAGCTGCTGGCATTAACAACATGGAAGAATGTAACTCCAATTTAATAGACCGCAACACCCCAACCACCAGTAGTAGCAATAGCAATTATTATCCAGCAGAAAGTATATCCGAACTGGAATTTTCACCGGAAGGCCATGCAATTAGTTATGAATCTCGTGATGATGACTGAGTGGATCAACATAAAGTTAATATGACGATATGTATTTAGTATATTATATATATTATATAGTAATATAATTGTAGTATAAATTATAAATGATAGAACGATAACATACAAACCATCACACTCTAACATTGGGCGCATTCATAAGACGCAGCTGTTGCTCAACCGTTGAGTATTTGTCTTAGAAACGCATAATTGAGTAGTTCCGCTGTACTCAACAGCTGAGTAATTGCTATCATTTTTCCATCATGTTGTGCTCATTCTGAGCAGCTGATCGAATAGAGCTATGCATTTTGTATGCTTTGTTAGGTGGCAGGAGCCACCTTTTTTTACATTACACATGCGATAAAGTAACGAAATTAAGATATAAAATTAAATTATATCCATCAAACCGTTTCTAACACGTACTGTTGGGGCCAACAGTTGCCAACAGCTTCATAACTCTTGAGCTCAACAGCTACGTCTTATTAATGCGCCCATTCACACACACTTAATATCTGTTTTCACAAGCAATAACAGCGTATGTCGAAATAGTCGAATAGATGTGAGAAAACCCACTTTTAACGATTGAACGCTATTTTGAAAAAATCAAAATGGTCGAATTTAAATCATTTTGTTGTCAACTAAACCCTACGTTATTAACAAATATGCCCATGATTTGAGGAAAATGTGGTTTTTAGTAAAGATGTGCAAAGATCGTGATTTTATCGTGTCACGCGTGAATCACGCGTGATTTGTGACTAAATTTATTATCAATCACGCGTAAGTGTATTAGCGTGACTTGAAAAAAAAGAAGAGAGTTGTCTTAGGACACCCGTTTATAGCTATGCGGCTTAGTTATATAAAAAAAATTTCATGCGTGAAATAACAATGCAATAAAATTATATTATGTGATGATGTTGAATTCGCAGCAAATATTTCAAAACGTTTCCATTTATTTTCTTTTCTAGCGGCATACGATTAAAGTAATGTATTATTTGTGGCTGGTGACCGCTGTTAGCCGGTTTACAGCCGATCAACTGTGTTTTCTGATTTGTGCTCATGTGCAAAAACAATACAAAAACAAATTGAACGATCGTTATCATTGTTGTATCCATGATACAATTATACAAGGTACTTGCACGACTACAACAAAATTGCAACACCAAGAAACACACGCATTTCATTGGTAGAAACAAACAGAGTTTAGTCAAAAAAAAGATGTCTTTTGTTGTTAAAAATAACAATTAGAGGGTAACTAAAGTACAATTGCAGACGCGGCATTCATGAATGATTATAGTCATTCAGTGTTGCCAATATGTGTGTAATATACAGAGTGCGTAATTTCTACTCACATGTGTAGGCCTATAATTAGATTCATGTATAATCTGTGTGTAATTCTACTTTCACTTCTATTTTTGTTTAATTTTGTTTTAATTTTAACCTACACAAAGGATGTGTAGTGTAATTTTCTTCAATGTGTAATTGGAGACACAGCCAGATACAAATTCATTGGCAACACTGTAATCATTTTATTCACACACATACACTAACATTTTTGCGGCTTGTAAACAAAGTTTGACAAGTTTCTGCATTGTATACATTAACAGGCTGGGCTTGTGCAAGTACCTTGTATAATTGTATCATGGTTGTATCGATTGTTTTTGTTACGAAAATCGCGTCCTAACCCTTGTATTGCATAGCTATAATTAATCGCGCGTGAGCTACTTTTAAGAACCAGACACGATTTCTCACGCTCTCACGAGATAACATTCCTGCATATGTATATATTAGGGATGTACCGAATACCAGTTTAGCGAATGCGAAAACGAATAATGCATTTTAATTTTTGCGAAAGCGAATGCAAATACTTACAGTACATTCAAAAATCACATGAAAATAAATTTCTATAAGAACATGAAGTTGTGTTGTATACATAAATGTACGAAATACGGCATTTTATTTAAATTGAGCCTTGAATTGAGCAAATATTTATTAATTTATTAATAACAAAAATTAAAAATTTCAAAAATTTCCAATATATCTAGAAAAGATGTGATATCTTCTAAACGGCTGGACCGATTTTCTTAAAACATAACTAAGAACCCTCTCGATCATGTCACCTTTCAAACAGAAAAAACTAAATCAAAATCCGTCCAGCCGTTTGGTCTGTACATGGACACGGACTGACCAATAATAATAACGGATAATAATTAAAAATAAATTTACAAAATGTTAGGTAATCAACCCATTCGTACTTTGGCCCTAAATCCTGGTACTCTGTCAAAAATACGCAGTCGAAATACATACTAAGAAAAATTGGCATGAATTGTTCATAAAAGAATGTTGCACAACTAGTACTCTGTTCATCTTGGGAAAAACATATATCTTTTTTTTAAGTTTTCATGCGAAATAAAATGAGTGGCACCTGTTTCGCATGGAATTTACAAAAAAAACAAGAACTAGTTAATATTGCTTGCATTTAAAATTTTCTGTACGAAGCAATGAATGTCGCTCAAAATTTTTCAAAAATTTGAACAGACTTGCTCAAATCAAACGCTGCCTTTTCTTTTTCAAAAACTGAAAAATATTTCCAAGAACCGCAGGATTTTGGTTTCATATTAATATTTATGCCAACTTATTTTTAGAAGAGCTTACAAGTGAGTATGCATGTGCATATTTTTCATTCTGGCTTAAAATCAATTTCGTGTTTTTGAAGTTTGTTAATCGTAAACTCATATTCATAAAAGGCGTAAAAATTTTTTTTGTCTTTAGTATTCGCTAGAAATATTCGCAATGCAAATAGCAAAAGTAAGCGAATTATTTGCGAATGCGAATGCGAACATTCGTTACATCCCTAGTACATACGTATGTAACTGAATTGAATCTTTTGAAATAAATTATTTTATAATAATAAATATATGATAAATACTAAAATCTATGTACATATACGAGTATATCTATGTATACTTAGTTAGTATCAGCCTACAAACATAATGAATACATACATACACCTTTGTAAATATGTATGTATGTATGTGCCTATTTATGTTTTTTTTTAAATAACCTGTAGGAAATATCAATTGAGAAACACTGCTGATTCACTAGTGCCTTTGTCACCAGTATGACTGACGAATTGTACCGCAGAAAATGTTTTTGCTATAGACATTTAACATGTGCATGTTATTAAAAATGAACTGGTGCCGTGGGTTGGTTGGTTTACGTAGTTGCCTTCTACGCGTAAACATTCAAGTATAATCTAGATGATCTCTTTTTGAAACACCACTCTACTCGTCGGTGGCAACTTATGTAGAACCATATCTAAGTATAATGATACGGTGATAAGTACTAGATCCAACCCGTCGCGTTGAGATATCTGATAAGATCACTCAACGCAATCTCAGATAAATCTGAAAGGTCGTCTATACAATTGTGCCTAAAAACTTGTGTCTCGAGAGATGAAAAGATGGACATTCGCAAAGAAAGTGGAACATTGTTTCTTCTTTGCTTTCTTCTCGACAACTTCGGCAGAACTCATAACTGCAACGAGCCTCGAGATGTCCCTACGGTTCCTATTTGTTAATTGTATTGTAGAAAGGCCACATTTTCTTAGCAACCTTGCACGTGACTATATTGCACCATCTGCCTTATAGAGATAGTGCTTTAATATACCGTTTCTAATAGTACTAAATGGCATGGCTACCGATTCGGCATTGGAGGCATTCATAGCTGTGGCCAGCTCGTCCGCCCGTTAGTTACCTAAAAAGTTACTATGTGCTGGAATTCAGATGAGGCTGAGGTCAGTCTGACCACCCAACCTATATAGCAAACTCTTGCACTGCCCGACTAGAATAGATGAAGTGATATATGATCTTAGGGATAGAAGTGCTGCTTGGCTGTCGACAACCGCCGTTGCTACTATTGACTAAGTAGTTCCTTTTAGACCATATGTAGACAGTGACTCACTAGTACATTTTAGTAATTCCACTCTACATTTTTGCTAATGGAACTGCATATTTAGTTCACATTTGGTGTTTTATTAAAAGAAAAGAACTTATTGCAAAAAAATATGCATATGCAAAGGTACATAATATAATCGGTGAAGTAGAAGGACATGAAATAATAACTACGGATGTCCCCGCCCACTTTTTTAAATGCCTGAACGTGCAATTTTTACAATTCAGGGTGTGTGCCAACTTTCGTAATAATCGGTTAAGTAGCAGCACGTAAAATATAATTTTAAATGGCCCCATCGATATTGTGTCATTACGATCGTGCAAGGTGTGTTATAAGTATCGTAGCAATCCCATAAGTAAAAGTAGATAAGTGTTTCCCACTTTTTTGGAAACGAGATTAAATTGGAAGCTTCCTTCCAGAAAAAAAAAAGAATTTCTCAAATCCGTAAAAAAATTATTGAGCTAACAAAAAAAAATTACTAAGTAACACATATGCAAAAATACAGGCGAATTGTTAATAACCTTCTTCTTCTCTAACGGTGACACCAACATAACTCCACAAAAAAATTAAGATTCCAATATACGTAACCCGCGAAAATTCAAAATTCGCGATACGTTTTGAACAAACCTCGTACATATGTATGAGTGACAAACTCATAACTACGTTCATTCATGTTCTCAAGAATGTTAAAATAAAGATGACGCCTTGCGCATGTTTTACCTCGCAAGCGTTACCAAGAATGTATCATATTTGAAATTTGTAATTTCGTGCAAAATATGTATGTATTTTGTGGTAGTGTGCCTTTTAGCACTTTTAGCTTGCAAAAGTTAAAAAAAATGTTAGCCGATCTCGTTGATTTTTTGATATGTGATAGACAAGAGTACAGGTGATATAAATACATGCTCATAAGAAGAAGAAATGAAGTGGTAATGAATATGGTGGTTGCCAAATATTTTTAAATTAGCAATTTTAGACCACTACCGCATACAACGCCATATATGGTTTTTGTATTTTATTGCGTTATATTTTTATAAAATTGGGACTTAATCAAAAGGGAATAGTACTTTTCATCTTCTATGCTTTGTTTTCTTCTCATATCTAAAGCTAAATATTTTCAAAGTGTACTTTAGCTAGTGTTTCCTTTAGTTTTCTTAAGTGCTGCAGGTGTGAAATCAAAAGTAAATTTTGAAGTGATTTGTGTGCAATTTTGCAAAAAATATAGGTACGAAACCATAACAAAAAAATATATTCATATAAAAAATTAAGTTATTTTTCAAATAAAAATATAACTTATTTAGAAAGTAAGTATTTTCTGCACAATTTTTTTGTTAAACACTGACGAAGCCATATATGGCCTTTCATGAACTAATAGCAAATAATTAACTTACATATATATGTACATGTTCAAGTTTTATTCATTCCATAACATGCAAAATCTATTTAAAAGCCAAGACCTCCAATTCGGAATGGAAAGTAGTTTGCCTATTTATTCGAGTGAAAATTTTCCATTTCAAGGAGATTCAAACCTTCCTAACCTTATTAAAGAACTAGATACCCCAGCAGAAATGTTTTATTTTATTTGGTTTTTAAATTTAAAAAACGAGGGCACCATTAATAGGGTTATAACTTTTTTCTCCCAAGGGTCTATCTTACAGGCAATATCGTTTTGATAATAAAAAAAAATAATTTCACTTACAATATAATTATGACAATATGTTGAATAATAAATTTCTTAAAAAACATTTTTTTAGTTCAATTAAGTAAAAGAGACTTAAAACTTAAACTTAAAAGCTATTTCTGAAATGCTCTTAGTATTTTATTTTTATTTTTTTAATAACTTTTATTTTTCAATATATGTATGTTTGTACTACAAAAAAATTAAAAAAATATTCCGAAATAAAAATTACATAGTTTTTAAAGATCGCGAAAAACTAAAAATGCAGTTATTAATATTTTTCCATGCCCTACATAATTTTACCTTGGGAGGTACGTTATTTGCAAAAAAAAATTAAAAATTTATAACCCTTACCATCAACCTCTCCAACAATCCCTCAAGTGCACAAAATAAGCCAACTAGCAATAAAAGAAGAAAGCGACAGGACTTACCCTATACAATTTTTAATGGAGTAATTGTTTCACCGAATTTAGCCTTCATTCTACTACCAAAATATTAAAGCTAATCTCTAGTTTCAAAATAAGAAAAAATTGGCTGATACAAAGTGCAACCTTGTTTTTTTTTGCATAAATTGTGCAGACATGACCATATGTTTAATATGTAGATTTTTAGTAGGTACATATTTTTACTAAATAAGCTTGATGATTTCTTTCAGTTGAGCTACATAAATAAATATGGTGTTGCCAAGGAGCGTACTTTTTGATGTATGGCTTTAAAACAAAAACGATGTACCGGAATCTCGATTTTCAGAGGTTTTTCGCAATTTAATCAAAACTTTGCGTGTTAAAGAGCCAAAATAACATCAGTCTCGGATTCAGCACGTTAAAATACATATATAGATAAGTGGGTTTGGTCAAATTTACAGACCCATTTTTTCACCTTGTATGGGGTCTACTAATAAGAATGGGTGGACCATGATCATTTTTCTTACAAAGCTTCATTTATATACAAAAATTATCCATACCAAATTTAATTCCGAACGAGAGTTATTAATTTTGGCCAGGTAAAAGTGTTAAAAGTCACACTGTGAGTTGCCAGCCCTGTAATTAATTTACTCAGAGAGATTTCAAAGAAAAAAATTAAACCAGAATAAATAAACTGCAAGTTTTGTGTAATCAAGGCACATTAATCAGGTACCCGCATTTTACAACAGCATATTACAACACCAATAACCACATGTACTTTGTTGGTATAAATTACCGTCTTACTTTTCAAAACAGGGTAGCATCGTCAGAGTGTATGTTTCTTATAGGAAATGTCAAACACCATACAAAACTGAATATTCGCTAGATGTTTGATGATACCCAAGTAAAAGCATATTTTTAGGCTTGTAACTACACAATCAAAATTTGATATTTGACTTGGTATAATGACATCAGTCACCTTGGGGGTCGATTCTGGTTCTGTGAAACTGTGATATGAAAAAAAACTTTTCATTTTCGTTTCCTTGAGAACTTTTCATATTATTATTTCATAGTTACACAAATTGCGATTCCCGTTCTTTTAATGAAAAAGTATTCCATTCCATTGGCGCTAGGCGGCAAACGACTTTTTTAATTGCTTGAGACGCATGTATTTATAAAAATAATTAATAAATAAAATAATTAATGTAATAAATTAAAATAATGATTTTTCTGGGCGTGAATTTTCCAAATATATTTATGGCAGTAAAACTAGAGTAACACAATAATTTTAACATAAAAATGACTTGTCGTAGAATTTTGTTATTGATTTCACTATTTTTTGAGGTTGTGGTTCTTAAAGTTTTTTTAATATTGAAAACAAAATCTTTGCGTACGATGCAAATAAAAATCTGGTGAAATATTTATATAAAATAAATAAAAATAATAAATTCAATAAAGTGCGAATTTTACTCGCACTATAGTATTACACACGTAATACTATACGAACTTTAGCCTACGTAATATATAGTTGTAGCATTTTTTAGTGTTTCGTTTTTTTTTGCAATTTTGGCGTTTTTTACTTTTGGCACTTTTTTAGTTTTGGCGATTTTGTAATTTTGCGATTTTATAGTTTTAGCGTTTTTGAAAATTTTAAGAGTTTGCCTCTTACGGTTTACAAGATACAGCAATTTTCAAAATTACGTAGTCAAAATAACATTAACTGATAGAATACCCTTTAATTTTGATTTGTTAAATTTTAGTGTTAATTTTTTTAGTCTATATAGAAATACTATAACTTTGAAATATATATATATACATATTAATTATGTATTACATTAGGATTCCAAAATTTTTCATTTCCGTAGCTCAAACGGTTCTCAAAAAACAGCCTACGACGGACAGACGGATATATTAACGAGAACAATAGGTTTATTTTCACCTTTCATGTACGGAACCCTAGGAAATTAAAATAAGCCTAAAAAAATAGTGAAATGATATAAAATAAAAGGTCAAATAAAGTTTGATTTATTAAAATGTTGTTATAGATAAAACATAAAAATATTGTAGGCGGATGGACGTTTGCTTTAAGACGTGGCTGAATTTATATTCTTTACCGCCGTTGGTGATTACATATCGACTTTGTATTATGATGAAGTGTCAAACTACATATGCAAATACACAACAGTTAATAATTAATTATATTTATGATTTGATCAGGCTAAAGTTCGTATCGCTTTGTAAGCCAAATTACATGTGATAATTATTAATGAACAAATAACAACAAAGTTAGTTGTAAATATTCTGACAAACACATAGTTGAACGGAACAACTAGCTGTTTTCGAATGGTACTAAACCTTCATCATCAGCGTTCTTTTGTGTGCATAATTAGTAAAGAACAAACGACCATGGTAAATTTAGAGATGGTAAAAATGAGCTGTCATTACAAAAAAGCTTTCGGCAAATTGTAATACGATGAATCAAAACAATTCACATATTCCATTTGCAATAATGGCTGAGTATATAAAGCAGAAATCTACATCAACTGACACCACACAAACTGGACCAAACACAAAAGAACGCTGATGATGAATGTTTGGTGGCCTGCGAAAACAGCTAGTTGTTCGTTCAACTATGTGTTTGTCAGAATATTTACAACTAACTTTGGTGTTATTTGTTCATTAATAATTATCACATGCAATTTGGCTTACAAAGCGATACGAACTTTAGCCTGATCAAATCATAAATATAGAAACAAATGAAGTTCGAAAAACAATAATTAAAATTAATAATTAATTAAATTTTCTTTTTATTTTTTATTATTGAATTACTTATCATGGGCAACATCAACATTTTCTTCTAAATAATTTATCAAAAATTCGTTTTGTATTTCACTGGGTGGTTTTCCTCTTGCTCCATGTTTTTTTCACTAATGAATAGCGTGTGTAAAAAAACTTTTCATATGAAACGGTTTTGACACTTGTTTACACTTTTTCATAAAACGAGAATCAGAAATGATGTGTAACTGTGAAAACATTTTGTTTCATTCTACTTGCTTTTTTTCATATCAAAAT
The DNA here is from genome assembly GCA_936439885.1 of Nowickia ferox. Classification (NCBI taxonomy): domain Eukaryota; kingdom Metazoa; phylum Arthropoda; class Insecta; order Diptera; family Tachinidae; genus Nowickia; species Nowickia ferox. Next base: position 6,288,462 of record OW387028.1, read on the forward strand.
ATTTCAATTTTGTTTTCATTTTTTCACTGAACTAGAATCAGAAACAATATGAAAAGATGAAAAATGTTTTTATTTCACATTATCACAGAAACAGAATCGACCGCCTGGTGAAGTGCTGCCACCTAATAAATTCACCTTGTGTGTAATATTTTATAATAAATACATATAAATAATATTGAAATAATTAAAATTATATAGAAAGAGTTTAAATTTGGTTTCTCAAAAGCTGCAAAACTAAGAAAAATCAAAAACAAAATAATTTCAAGAGATAAGAAAATGTGCAAATATGAAATGTGCGTTTGTGTGTGTGTAATAGTTCTAGAGCTGAATTTTACTAGCCAATTAAAACACAGGGTGAGTGACGTCAGAGTTCCATCATGCGCAGAAAAGTTTTTTATTCTTGCGCATTGGCGTAATCTTAATTTTATTATTCTTGCATGTCCTGAATAAAACCGAAAAACAAGCAATATCTAAATTACGATTTCGTTGAAGAATTTGCATGAAAGACGCAAAAAAATATACTCTTTTTATTTTCTATATGCATAGTGTTCACTACGATTAGGTTTTTAATTGTCACATTTTTACAGCACTGGTCGGCTAGTGCTACAGACTGGTAATTCCTATATATACATATATAATCGTTAAAGGCCCAATTGATAAAAATTCTTAAGGTCTAATAAAGGGGTTATAAAACAAATTTCCATACAAAATTTTTCTTAATGAGCCTTTTCAAAGCCCTAATATTTTTTTATAAATATGCATATAGCATATAAAATACTGTAATATTTCGACTTTTCAGAAAATGCAACTCTGATCAGTTGCATCGTTGAAATTAATATTGGTTCGACCAACGAATTTTTCATGGCAAACCGGTTTAATTAATGCTTTAACTTCAACAGTTGTTCTTTCTTATACACGGCAATAAATTGGTATTTTAAAATTTTATTTTTGTATCCCAAACATTTCACTAACAACAAAGTTTTCATTAAATGTTAAACAAATTTTATATAAAATCATTTTAATTTATAAATATGTATTTATGTATGTAATCCAAAAACAAAACAAAAACATTCGAAAGACAAAAGGTTCATGGTTTCATGGTTTTTTAAAAAACTAACTTGGCTTTATTTTAATTTACAATATGTATGTGTAAGAACTTCTTTTCAACCCAAAAAACATACAAATGGAATTATATACTTTTCCGTAAGCGTGCGTGATCGTGACAAGTTGTAGACCTCTCGTGCGTGATTAAGAATATTTTATTCGTGTGCGTGCATGATCGTGACAAGTTTTAGACCTCTCGTGCGTGATTAAGAATATTTTATTCGTGTGCGTGCGTAATCAAAACGCTCATGTGCACATCTCTAGTTTTTAGTATAATTGGCACTTATTACAAAATTTTTTAAGACTTGAGTCAATATTGTTTTCTTTATATCCTTATAGCAGACTTTTATAGAGAAATGAGGATTTTACGTAAATATGAAGCTTCGCTTTTAGAATTTTGTTTCATATATAACTTGAATTTGTCTTAAGTCGACGTATGCTGTTATCGCTTTTAAACACAGTCATAATAATATACACATGTTTAACTTGTGTGTAAATGTGCCATAAATGTGTATATGTATATACACGTACACACAACTAAACACATATGCAACGCATATACATACATAATCTGCAGTCGGCGTAGCTAGCGAATATCTAGCTATTTCGTTAACTACCAATTGTTACCACTAACTACCATAACTACCAGCCTAACTACTAGCAATGCAAAAACTGACGATTTAACATGATTGACGGTATTCAATTGCCACCATATGCATAAAAATTCGTCAGTGATTTCGCTAATGAATGCTATTAATTTTTCTATTGATAAAACAAATAATTATTCACCCTTATCGGGAATAAAAGGCGAACATTTTGTTCACGTGATATATTTTCCGTAAACAAAAAATTGTGAACAAAATTAAAGACTAATAACGCAAACATTGGCGATCACAATTTTATGGAAAGGGAACTCATTTCACATGAACTTTTTATAAATTTACCCAGGGTGCTTAATACATTTTTCAATGAATTGTTCTTTTTCCTTTTACTTCTGCTGCTCATTTTAACTTTCTAAAAAAAATCACTTTTTTCACTAAAAATTACATGTTCGCTGACCACGAACTTCCAATTGTAACTAAAGCCATTACAAAATCAAAAAAATTGTGTACTTAAAATAATTTTTTTCTGTTTGATTTTCTTTGGAATAACAGTACAGTTTTTTCCACTCGCAAAAAAAATTTCTTTTTATGTTAAATTCATTAACATATCCATGAGTGAGAGAGTCAAAAGACGAACTCTTGCATTACTTGTGGCTAGTGTAGTAGCTAGTCGATTTTTCATTAGGGAAATACCTAACGATTTGGAGTCAATTTCTACTTTTAAAACAGGAGGGTACCTACATACGTGCGTACATATTAATGTTTTAAATGCTAATATTCACAATCCTATGAAAGTTTTCATGAAGGCATGTTCTGTAAATCACTTTAAAGTAAAGTGATTTGAAATCACTGTAAAGGTGTTCTGCGCACAAAAATGTTTGAGATCTCGTGATTTGAAACCGGCCACCCGACGATATCAAATCACTTGGTGATCTTTAAAGCAGTTTACTTTGAATTCGGTTATAAAACAATTATACTTTATTTGTTTTTGTAATAAAATTAATTATTTTACACAAATGAATCTTAAAATTTACAAAATTAATGAAAACGCTATATTTTTTAAACTGCTTAACAATCTTCGTGATTTACTTTTCCTTTTTAGTAGTCAGCTGACATTGTTTATCAAAAAGACGTTTGCGGTTGCCAGAGATCTCAAAAATTTTTAAACATTTTAACTATTTTTTACTGGATTGCGTTCGCGTACACAAAATCCAGTAAAATGAAGCCATATGTTTTTAAATATAAACAAACAAAGGCAAGACAAAGGAAAACAAAAATATTTTTTTTTATGAAAGTTTTAAAATAACAAAAACAAATGTATTAAATAATAAACTTATAACATTTACTAAAGTTTGATGCCAGAAAAATATTCGAGTATGTTACGTATTCAACGTAAAATTAAAACGTGCAGAATTTTTATAGAATTGTTGGAAATATGTAGTTACTAGCTTTTACCCACGCACAGTGGGCGAAAAGGCTCATCTAGCAGCGTTTTATTAATAGTGCTTAGAGAATTTTTTTTGTTTTTCTAATATTTTTTTCTAGTTGAAAATAGATTAAACTACAATATTAAATAAAAAAAATGTTCTTAAATACATACATTTATAGATATTTTTTTGTGAAAATTTTAACTTTTTTCATATTTTAGATATTGTTTATTTAATTCAGAAAAACATGATAAACTTAATATAATTAATGTTTCACATTCTTTTAGGCTAAAAATATATTAAGCTCTAATATTAAAAACAATTTTTTTAATAATAGGTTTTTATTCCGATTCGGAACTACTAGATGTATCTAAGGTGCTAGGTATACAATATTTTGATAAAAGTTGTAAAATATCATTATCGATATCCTTCTTTTTCGAGTTGCCTTGTGGTTTACATAAATTTGAAATCAATGGATGTGATGAAAAGAAAAGCGCATGCATTAAGTCCTGCATTGTATTTAATCGTAACGTCTTTTGTGTATGGTGCTCACAGAAATTGCGGTAATGTTTGTTCCGGGCTTCTACGCTTCTTCTGAAATTTTTCCTATTGGAAGTGGAAATACTTTAATTATATCGGCTCCATGTATTAAAATTTTATGTATGGAACACGGCATATAAAACCAAGGATACTGTGTGATAAGAAGTTCTGCGGTCTGTAAAGTACGTTGCCTAAAAGATTCAATATCGATTTTGTACCCGCAAGCAATCGAGCGTAAAATCAAACTGAATCTGTAAATTAGCTCCTCATTCACTCCGGTAATTTCGGATGCTAATTTTGGTTCTCTGAAAAAAATCGCCTGGCTGTATTGCCGTTATTGGTGTTGCCACAACCAGCAAGCAAAGACATTTTTCTTTTTAAACCTTCTTAAACATACAATTTCGTTTCTTTTACAGCTTGTTTATTGGCATTGCGAACTTGCCATTTTTTAATATGCAGCCTATAAAATATATGTAGAATACATTCAAAGCACCGAATCCATGCATGAAGTGTTGATAATCCAAATTCGTATAAATGAGCCTTGGGTTTTAATGATCTAACAGCATCAATGTCATTCATGAACTTGCGGGAGGCTTTGCAAATTCCACACACTTGGGAAGATGATTCTGCCAGAGCACTAAAAGCTATCCCATAAATCATAGTTAAATGAAATTTATGATGTATCCTTAAATTACCAATGCTTATTGGCATAATTTTTGATATTTTATCATTACAACTAGCAACTTCCGATGTATTGAACTCAGCAGATTCCTTGGAACAAAGTATTTTCCCAAATTATCATAGATCCCTTTTGCACTTGTAATGGCACAATGCAAACTGCAAACAAATATTCATCGCTAATATTATTGTTATCGCATTACACATCTTGCCGATAGGTCGAATGGCCGCTACGCCATCGCAACCCCACTTATAAATAGCAGAGAGATTTCTCTCACTCTGTTCATCAAAACTAAATTCAAATATAGAAATATAACAATATGATCCATCACATGTGGTAAAGGCACTTGAGCTGAATAGTTCGTAAATTGGACTCCATTTGGATAAAAAATTTTTTTTGCAATACGCAAAGTATCGTACGTTGGAAATATGTACATATGTTGGCATTCAGACTTTTTGCACCAGCTTGCGTTGACTTGTATGAATTCTTCCTGAAATTACCATCTAAAAATAATGCCAGAGCATAAGCTGGTGTATATGGAATCGAAAAGCTTGCATTTGATCCCAAAAAATATTTAATTTTTTTTCAGTACCTTCTTCATTAGCCATTGGAACAAGTTGTAGCTACTACGAGCTCACTGTGAGGTATTTCCTTAACAATTTGGGAAACTTTTCTTAACTTTGTTTTGTTGGAGCATTCGTCGAACATCTTATCGGGTCTTTCACGATTAGTCAGTGGATCAACAAATAAAAGTTGTCCGTATAAGCACTCCTTGTTGTTTTCTTCAAATTTGTGGCTGCTCCTATGGTTTAATTTCCATTTCTCAGCCAATTTTGCACCAAAATTTCATATTTTTTTTCTTATTGGATCGATTGCATTATCATTATACATATTGTTGATACTAATTATATTATTAAATATATGACTTTCAACGAGAGAAAATTTTTTAGTAAGCACGGGCTCGTTGCGCCATAGTAAATAAACTTCTCGTCTCAGCAACGACATTGTTCATCGATTTTCTCAAAAACACATATTTGTTCCATGCGGCAAACCAGTAACTACCCGACGATATGTATATTTTTTGCATTTATAATTTTGTAATTTTTTTTTTTGTATATGCACACAAAAAAGTAGTATGAATAATTTTGTAATATCAATTAAATATTTGTAATATCAATTAAATTAAATAAATTCAGTAAAGTGCGACTTACTCGCACACGAAGGGCTCCGTACGGATACTACTTTAATCTATAAAAAATATAGTTTCGCATTTTTTTCGATTTTTAGCGTTTTTTAATTTTGCCTTTCTTTTCGTTTTTAGCGTTTTTTTATTTGTTGGCTTTTTTTTCGTTTTTGGCACTTTTGTCGGTTTTTGGCAATTTATTTTAGTTTTAGAGATTTTTTTTTGTTTTGCCGCGTTTTTTCGTTTTAGCGTTTTTTTTTTAATTCCGCGATTTTTAATTTATTATGGCGATTTTTTCGGCTTTCGACGATTTATTTTAGTTTTAGTTTTTTTTATTATTTTGGAGCTTCTTTTCGTTTTGGCGATTTTTTTTTGTTTTTGGCGATTTTTATCGGTTTGGCGATTTTATAATTTTGGGATTTTTAGTTTACCGTTTTTGAAAATTTGAAGAGTTTGCATCTTACGGTTTCAATATGCAGCAAGTTGTCAAAATTACATTAACTGATAGAACGCCCTTTAATTTAATTTTTTTTTAAATTTTAGTGTTAATTGTTGTAGTCTGTATAAAAGTACACTAACTTTTAAGATGTCAAGTATCTTAATACATAACCGCCGTATTCATAAAAAATTAAAATGCGTTGGAAATGTATTTTAATCAAAATTTTTATAAAATTTTTTTACTAAAATGCTGAAATGCATTTTTTTATTTTTTATAAATACGGGGGACATAATTGTATGTATAATACATGTAATTTTATTATTTTTATTTGCTCGTTTTGGATCACTCTCTAAGTTTTAACTCACATGAATTTGTTGTTGTAGCGGCCAAAGTTCTACATACTATAATATAGTCTGTGACGGACAGACAGACCGAAACAATAGGGTTACTTTTCCCTTTTGGTGTACGGAACCCTAAAAACTAATAACAATTTGATAATATCAATTAAATTCTTAATTGAAAACATTAATTTGTAAATACTTTTATTCTGTGTGCATACATATGTATAATTTCTTAGTACCAAAATTGGCAATCAGTACCTGGATTCAGTAACTTTTTGCTAGACAAAAATCGTAATATTTATCGAATGTGGTAACGATAATCTGATTCTGTAAATAATTTCTTACGATAGTATAAATCGCTGATTGACTCGCTATTTAATTGTATATCATGTGGCATCCCTGCAAACAAGCTGCCAAAATTAACGAAAAGCTCAAAAAATAATTAAAGAAAAACTAAATGAACTTGAGCTTCTTATTTTACTTTTTTTTTAAATAAATAAAATATGTTACTGAATAGCAAATTCAATAAATTTTCGTTACACTTATTATAGCGATACGATTATCGTAATAAAAGTTTCTGAATCCAGGTACAGCTGTATATATTTTACTGGATTTTACAATTTTTCGTATGCAAACTTTTTAATGAGCGTAAATACTTTAAATTACTGAGTATTTACTCAGTTACTGGAGTTTACTGCACCCAAAATATTTCATGCTTAAAAATACGAAAAAAATTTTCGTAATTTGAGTTTTGTGCAATAAACGAAAAATGTTGTACATTTTACGAAATATTATTTAGCTTGTGCAGGAAAACAGATTTCATAATTTTACAAATTTCGTTAAGTTAAAAAAATTATTTCGTACAATTATTTTCGTATTAATACCATATTTTTCGTTTATTTTATTGAATTTAGGAGAAAATAATATATTTTAAAAAAATTGGAAATTTCGTAAAATAAACTAATTTTGTTTTGTTATCATTTTGTTTACAGTACAAAATTATCCTTAAATCTACACAAGTTTCGTGAACTTTGAAATATAAGAATAAAGACTGTTGTTTTTTTTTATTTTTGTTCGTCATTCATCCGCGTAAGAAATAGAAATAAATCGACAGCGGTATTGTGTTAATTTTCATATGAACAAATGTGTTTTATTTTATATGACGAAAGTTCGCAACGAAAAATTCGTTGTTCGTCCCAGTTGAGTTTCAATGCAAAATATGTATGTACTCGTATGTGATGTATGAGGAATACAGAACCTGTTACAATTCCCCTAAATTTATCTTTTTCTTTTCATAATTATTACAACCTTCAATTTAAAGAATTACAGATTGTTCAACAAATTTTTTTTTCAAATGTAAAAAAATATAATTTTTTGTAGATTTTTATATTTTAAAGATTTTAATTTTACATAAAATTTCGTAATATAAACATTGTTTTTCTTAAATTTACGAAAAAAAATTTTTCAAATATACAAAATTTTGTTATTTGCAGACAAAAAGTATTTCGTAAAATAAACAAATACTATTTCTACTATTTACGAAGCATTTCCTACAGTGAAAAAACGAATACTTTCGTAAAAATAAATAAACTACATTTTTCGTTTATTTTACCTATGAAATATTTTGATTGTGGCAAGTACTCAAACACACCTAACGTTTTAAAGTCGTGTAGCATATCACTAATTTATTCGATTAAATTAAGCATTAAGAATAAAATTTTATTATATTTGTGTATTCAATAATTATGACTTCCTTGGTGGAACATAGGGCTTCAATTGGTTAATATTTAATTTACAATTGTGAAAAATTAGTGCAAATGGCGAAAATAAGTACTAAATCACTGTAGCAGCACAGTAAAAGCTTTTTGCTCCTTATTTAGCACAATGAAAATCAGTACTAAAAACTAAAAATATCGTGATGTTCAGAACACCCAAAAATCACTTGCGTGATTAGAAAATCGTTCGTGATTTCAAGTCAGCGTGATTTCAGAAAATGCCGGATAAACTCCATCATTCCAGGGTTATATTTTCTCAAAGGTCGTTCGACTATGTAGGATAGTGAATACCGACCATAAGAAAACATCGTCGCTGACAATTTATATGTGTAATAATTTTTAAAATACAGTGGAATCCCAATCATTCGAACACCGTTAAATCAAATATCTTAATAATTCGTAACAAGCTGTTGGTTCTTCGAAAAAACCAGGTAATATCATAATAAGTCCTCACAACTCGGTCCCCTCGTTAATTCACATGTTTAATCTCTTATAAAATGTAATAGGCTGTTGAAAGCCTCTTACAATTTAATGCAACGCAAAAAAATAGCAATTAAAAACAATGTTCAGATGCATGTATGTATGCGTGTATGCTTGTACATATTCATAGTAGTATGTAAGGCTAGGCTTACCGTTAACTATTTTACGGATTTTTGTTTAAACTTTTTTATTTTTAAATATCATGTCCAATAAGCATACGCATAAGATAAATAGCAACACTCCGTTAATTCGTAACCGAACCCCGGGTAAGTTGAATTACGAATTATCGGGATTCTACTGTAGAAGCTTACTTGAAGAATTTTTTTCTATAAATTCTGCTTAAATCTTCATCAGGATGGGATTTTAAAATTGTTCCAATAAGTTCAATTCTTGTTGAATGAAATATTTTTATTAATTAATGTAACTTTCTAAAGAAGAGAAGAAAAATTAAATTGGACTTTATTAGCTGGGGCAAATACCGATATATTTCTGTGCAGCCACGCACTTCATCAGCACCCAAGTCTATCTACTAGGGTAGAGATTGTTATTAACATTAGCTGTTTAACGCAAATTTTCAATGAAATGGAATATGAGAAATGTTGTGTATACATTTATTGATTAACCTTTGGTAAATACATTAGTAAGTATCACTTATTCATTTTTCTGTTTATTTTAATTTTCTATTCAGGTTAGCACGAAGTTATATCACTCTACCTAAGTATGTTTAACTATTCTTGCTTATCTTTTACGATCATCACATTAATTATTTTTACTTATTCGATGTACCGTCGGTACATACATGTAAGTATTATTGTAGTGGATACTATGTTACATTATTGTTATATTTCCCACAGCTAATAAAGTCTAATTTAATTTTTCTTCTCTTCTTTAGAAAGTCACATTAATTAATAAAAATATTTCATTCAACAATAATTGAAATTACTGAACTTAATTAAGCCCGACTAAGAAATTATTTCTGATTAAAATTCACTATAGTTCAACTAAAAATTTAAAATTGTCTCAATTGTACCAATAACTTTAAAAAATTTTACTTTTTTTAACTTAATTGTACTAAAATATATTTTTAGTTCAAATTACATATTTCTATTTTTTTTTTAATAATCGTTCGATGTTAAAGCATATGGCTTCACCTGCTTAAGTTGAAATTTTTAATTTACAAATTAGCAGCATGTGCTCTAGCATCCAAATTTGGAAGAAAAATAAATGGAAATGGACGATTTCACATTTTTTTATATTTTCGTTGCGTTTTACTCTCACACTTGTACTTTTCTAGTCTTAATAGTACCAATTTTGCCAACACTGATCTACATAGAGATTTTCCGCTCATATTCTTACATCTTCAAGAGATTAAAGCTGAAGGTCCATACCATCCGTTCTATGCGTATGCGTTCAATGCATTTCTGTACGTCCAAATCGATTCAAAATTCAAGTTACATGCAATACGTTTTGTGCGCCAGGTATTTTTGTTTTGATCAGATGTAGTGTAAATATTTTTATGAAATAAACACAATTTTGGGAAAAAATGGAAAGCGAAATTATGACTGAAAGAATTTGTGAAATTTGTGGAATATTTTTTACTAAAAATAATACATAATATTTTCCACAGCTTATATTAGCTTCTCCAACATTGCACTTTCTTAAAAAATAATAAACACAACAGAGATGACACTCAATACATAAAAGCAATCGATAACTAAAATGCAAATTTCGTTCGTGAAATAACTATGTTAAAACTATGTATTTTATTCTTAAAAATATCAATAAGCTTTATTACAAAAGCTTTTTCTTTTATTAAAAACTTTTTTTATGCTAAAAAATTTAAAATTCAAATCGACAACACGAACATTTTTATCGATATCATTGAAAACATAATATAATTTGCCATCTTTGGCTATCAAAAACATGCGACGGATACAAAAGTAGAAAGTAAACCTACTTTATCCGTCGTATGCGCCTATGCGTTCTATGCGTTTTGCTCTGTAACTTGCCACATACAATTACATTGATTCTACTTTTTTAGCACATGCATAAAACGCAGCAACACATGGAACGGATGCTACGGACCTTCAGCTTAACAACGTACATAAGTACGGACTGGTATACGCTTATTTAAATCGGAATTACTTTTTTCAATTTGTTCTACTTTTCAAGGTATAGCGTTAAACCCAAAATAAAGAAATTTTTGATTTTAAATTAAATTAAATTAAATTTATTGTATTAAATTGATTTGTTAGACTAGCACAGTAAGTAGACAAAAAGCAAATAAGCTTGCATATGATTTTACGAGTACTTATACACATTTACGCTAAATATTGGCAAAACTATTTATTAAATTGTTTCCCAAGTGTTCTCAAACTCCAAAAATTATGTGTGTATGGAGAATTTATTCCTCAACTGTATGTATTAGTGATACGCCAATATTCGGCCATTCTTAGGTATTCGTATTTGCCAATGTCAGGCGAATACGAATATATATATATATATTATATAATAATAATCAGGGCAAGCCAAAAAAAAACACAAAAAATTTAAAAAAAGGAAGCTAAAACGCCCAAAAACCCTTGGGAAAAGCTCAAAATAAACAAAATATAGCAAAAAAAAGCATAAACGAAAAACACGAATTATAAATGTATTTTTATAGCTTTTTTTCAAATAAATGTTTATTATATATTACAATAATTTTTTTTTAAATTTTCGAATAGGAATGATCTCCGATTGTCGCACAATACCGTAGAATATATAGAAAATTTACGTTCAACTTCGATGTTACCCGGGCATATTTAAAAGCTAACAATTCACATGGGGACAATGTGTCAATATATTCATCTTTTTCTTTTATATTGAAAAATATGTTATTTTTAATCTTAGCTAATGTTTTGAGTCCAACATTTTTATTGAAAACTTTAGAAAACTTTTCAAAAAACACCTTATTTTCTAAAGCCTCAATTTTTTGTTTTACATCTTCTATGACGGATAAACTTTCGTGCAAAGTTAGACCTCTGCTTTCTAATTTAACTATGCTTTTGCAAATACATTCAAAATTGTCTTTAATGTATGCTAAATCAGAATTTACAGTTGGGTTTTCAAATAATAATTTTGAATTGCAAATGGCCTCTGCCTCTTCATTAGAAAACTCGTTTAAAACGTTCTTTATTTCCGTAAAATTATCGCAGTCTCGTCGTACAAGGCTTTGGGGGTTTGCTTATTGTTGTGTACATAGAGTGCAATAAACTGGTACGAGTGGGTGCCTGAAAATGTTAAAAAAAATTTTTATTGATAACAAGTAAATCTGCTTTGAAATATATTACATGTTTACCTTAAGAAAAACGGCTTTGCAATTGCTAACAAGGGAGTTGACATTAACAAAATGTAAACGAACAAAATCTGCGATTCTGTGCAACCCATGGGCTAGACATGTTACGTGCAACGTCTTTGAATAAAGGGTTTTTAATGACCGCATTGCAGATACCATATAAGGGGCTGCATAAGTAACCACAAGCATAACATTTCTGTATTTAATACCTACATCAGTTAAATGTGTATGAATATATGTACATATGTATGTACATAATATTTAAATGTTAAATTTAAAAATGATGCAATTTACATATATACATATTTACCTTTCGGCCATAATAACTGCAAACTATCGTTGAAAAGTGCCGCAATAAACCAAACACGAAATTTGCAACCAAACGGCTCTCACAGTCAGTACTTTCATCTAATGACACCCAAATTTTTTTATTTGCTGCTTTATTTTGGAGCTCTTTGATATATGTTTCATAAAGTGTAGTAATACATATATTTTTTTATTAACATCGTTTCAGAGGGTAAATAATGATTTGTAAATTTTTTCAAAAAACGATATAATGCCACGACCATTGACTTTATGCAAAGGTATATTTGCAGTCAAAAACATTTTGCATAACTTCATATGAAATGGATTTATAGTTGGATCATCTGAGTAGCTAGTTAACAATGACTGACTGCTATTAACATTTTTCTTCTTTTCAGAAGTTGTTTTATGTTTTGATATGCCAAAATGTTGTTGAACATTATACATTTTCATCCCACTTATAGTAAAATTACAAATTACACAAAACAAAACAGAATTGCCGGCCTTTAATAATCCCGGGTAATTTTGTGCCATACGGGTATTGAACTCTTTTCTTGTTTCTTTTGGCATTCTATTTCTAACTTTTAAACTTTAATTTTTTACAAAACTAAAAGCGCTTTGCTTTTTTAATATTTTACCGTTGTTTTACAAAAACAAATTCAATGAAAACTGATGAAGTTTTATTTGAATACTCAGGCTTAAGAAAATACATAAGTAAGAAAAGGTACAACAAATTAATTTATTAACAGAATGACTCAAAACCTTTCTTCTTTAAAGAAAATGATTGCCAACTTGCATAATAAGCAAATATAAGCAAGGTGTATCACATAAAGCATTTCTCATAAAAAACTAAGGAAATAAGCAAAAAAAAGTTTTTAAAGCAAAATGCTTTAAAAACTTGCCCTGATAATAATAATTAAATGCGTAAGACCTAAACGAAATTTAAATGAATGGCATACAAATATTAGCTTGTAATAATTTCAAAAAATTATTTCACTTCAAAGAATAAATAATCACCCTTATTCCAAACATTCGGGATAATGCACTCGCTCTCGAAAACAATTTTATGTTATTGGCAGTCAATTTCTGTTCTCTATTGACGTGACGTCGATGTCCACAACTAGAATATTCTTGTAGCCATTCCCATCAACAATCAAGTTGTTCCTCAACATTCACATGTGAAATACCTTGGTATACACCTTGATCGACGGCTTACATAGAAACACCAGATTGACTCCAAAATAATACAAATAAAACTAAAATTAACTCAGATGCATTGGCTGATTGGTAGAAATTCAAACCTGAGTCTAGTTTGTAAACTTTTAATATACAAGTCGCTTTTGAAACCCATATGGTGCTACGGAATTCAACTATGGGACACTGCTTCAGCTTAAAATGTAGAGAAAATCCAACGAAGACAAAACAAAATTTTACGGTTAATAAGTGACTGAAGAAATTGCAAAATACGTAGGCAAATATTAAAGGAAACTCCAGTCACACCCTAATACTCAACACACCAGCTGAAACTGCTTGAAAATACTTAATACTACTTACTAATAAGTATATTTAGATATATGATTTGAATGATATATATGATTTTTTAAGATACAAGAAATAAGTATATAGAGTACGAAAACAAACAAAAAGAATGAGTACGATTGCTCCATTTAGTTTTGTATTGTTTTTGCACATACATAAGTACAAACTATACATTTATTTAATCATACGTAGCTAGAAAAGCAAACAACTGGAACTAAACGGAAACGTTTTGAAAAGTGCAATTTGCAAAATTTGTAGCTGATTGAATTGTTCATTAAAGTAAAGAATACGAGTATTATTATTATTGTTGTAGGCAGAATTTTACTCTTCTTTTTGTATTTGATTGAAATTAAAAGACAGGATGTAAGGTTTTTTGAGTTTGCTAATACTTTTTTATAATACATATAAATATATATCTACATATACATGTTTATATGTTTACTGAGGCAATAAGTAATTTTTACACACAACATATTTCATATCATTTTTATTTATACAAAAGTGCGCAATTTTTTATTTTTTATTTTTTTTTTTTGCTTTAAATTTTATTTGTACAATAAACACATCATCCACAAACGAAATGAATCATTAAAAAAAATATGTTTCAGATTTTGTTTTGTACGCAATTGTACGGTTACTAGGAGTGAAACAAGAATTGTTTTGTTTTGCGGATTTTTCCTTTGGAAAAGTATTTGTTTTCGTTTTGTTGACGTAGAAAACGATATAAAAACTTTAAAAGTTTTTGTATTTGTGGGAAACGTTCCTTACGCATATACCGTGTAAAAAAGAGTTCGGTGTTCATATGTACATTAGCAAGCATAATTTGAAAGCTTATAGGGCCAAGAATTTTTGAGATTTTTATCAGATTTTTCGGAAGAGGCTTAGAGGCTGTACAAGTCGAATTTTTGCCAAAAATCGAGTTTGCCCGCCGTTGTTTGTGTTTTCTTCAAAACTGTAGCCATTACAACAATTTGCTTCACTTTTGAGGAAACAACTTAAAAGTAAAATGTCCAAGCTTTATTTTTGTGAGCATTTAGAAGAAACGTGAAATTATGTATAAAGCTATGTACAGACGGTTGTCAGATCTTACAATACTGTTAGTAAAATGTGCTAAAAATTTCCTACAACCGTGTGAACTGGCGATTTTGGTCTGACATCGTGCTCTTAAATGGTCTTATTCAGGGCTCTAATGTGTATCCTTGTTTGTTTCTTACGCTTTAGCGGGTAAACGGCTGAACACATATGTATATGCTATGTTTTTTTAACTAGGATTAAGGTTGTGACCATATCCGCATCTCCGAAACTATCAAACTAATGTTAAAGATATTAAAAAAAAATTATGAATCTATTCCAGATTATATTTAGTCTTCGCAATCTTTTTTTACCTTGTGATTAAAAAGAACTAAAACTGAGCTTAATACTTTGAAGGTTGGCAGAGTTGTATTTAAAAAAGTTTTTGGGGCTAAAGGCATAGTCACATAGAATCCGTCATACATTATGCGTCACAATTTTCAGCTGACAGCTAAGTTTTTCTTATGAGCTCGCTTACATTCAGTACGTCTCCGTAAACGCAAAGTACATACAAAAGTTGGGCACCTTTTAACTTTTGGCGTACAATGAGTAGTTTGACAGCTATTGGTTGGTTTTGCTTTGGGTATGTTTTGATTTAGGTTTTTGTGCTTTGAGGCAGCAAAACTAAGGTAAAATAAATGTAATAAATATGTAAAAAATTTAAATATAGTAAATAACATGTAAAACAAACCTATTGAAGCAGTTCAAATGGTTTCGTCAATAAAATACTGATTGTGTTAATTTTCTATATTGTTGAGCTAATGTCAGTTTAAAATGGCAACGTATAACATGTGACGGATTCTATGTGACTCGGTCTTAAGTTAATTAAAAAAAATTCGACTTGCTACAACCAGTTTTGCTCTTGTTTTCATTTTCATGACAAATAAAAATGCTGTTCTTTATATAGGGTGTTTTTTATAGAGTGACACAGGTTTAAATCATAATAAAAGAAGGAAATATATTTTTATTATCAGTGAAATGGGCTTTATTGGGAAGAAAATTTGGTGCCATGTGGCAGCAACGGCTAGCGCGTAGAAGGCGCAATCTGGAAAACTAGTTTTCAACAATTTTCAGAGCATTTGCTGCCGTATTTCGCCCATAACTCTTCGAATGTAGATTTCTAGGTGTTCAATTGTTTGTGGTTTATTGACATAGACAAGTGATTTAACATAACCACAAAGAAAATAATCTAATGGGGTTATATCACACGATCTTGGTGGGCAATTAATTGGGCCATTACGTGAAATTATTTTTTCATCAAAAGTTTCTTTGAGTAAATCAATTGTAGCGCCCACTGTGTGGCATGTGGCTCCGTCCTATTGGAACCACATATCAGCAAGATTAGTGCCACGTAATTGAAGTACAAAAAAATTTCGAATCATGTTACTATACCATTCACCATTGACAGTAACATTCTGACCATGACATATGGGCCAATGACTCCACCAGCCCATAAATTGCACCAAAAAGTAATTTTCTATGAATGTACTGATGTTTCGACATAAGCTTGTGGATTCTCTTCACTCCCAATGCGACAATTCTGCTTATTTACGTACCCATTCATAAAATTTCATAAAATGGAAGAATCGTGCACGATGAGTTTGATGAATAGAGCAATTATTTTGATTAAAAATTTCAACAATTTTCAGGCATTGTAAGTCGATTTATAATGAAATTTCAAAGCAAACTTAACAAAAAGCAACTATCACCTGTTAAATTCGTTCTCAATTAAAGTAGTGATGCCTACTCAAAGTTGTGACACTCTAAAAAAACACGCATGCATACCCAGTTGCTAAATCCTCAAACAAAAACCACTAAAAATTAGTGGAAACTTTTACTCCTCACTGCTTAACATAAAATACACCAGACTTTTCCTCTTGTCATCACTATTAAAAACAGCTGATATTGTTTTTTTTTGGCATTTCGCTTAGTGATAGAAAATGTGAAGTGAAGCTTAAATTGCCAAAGAGTCAATATATTGACGATTATTGAAAATTTAGCTTAGCAAATTTAAATAAAAACGGTGTATTTTTAAATACATTTGTGCATTTTTTTTTTTTTTTTTGTAAATTAGATGTATACAATTTCTTCATTTTTCAAAAGGAGGCCTGGAGAAACAAATCAGAACAGAAAAGAATGCTTCAAAGGTTCATGTCATGTTCTTTTCTATACATCAATATGTTCTATAGCACTGGTTTTAGTAAATAAAAAAAGTTTAGTGAAATAAATTTTATTAATAATTATTATTTATTTGTATCAAAATAAAAAATATGGTGCGTATTGTCAAAACAAAGTATACTTTAAAAAAATTAAAACCAGTATTACCATACAAAATACTGGTTTTGAACTCTTAAGGTATACTTTGTTTTGACCACGAATATGAGCCTATGTTTTTGTATTTTACTTTTTTGTACTGCTATTTTAACTTAAAAAATAAAATGTGTACATCACTGGCTTCAAATGAGATCCGCCAGAAAATATTTTTTTAAAGGGGTTCAAGAACAAGAATTTGGTGGGAACCTCTGTTTTCAGATATTCAATCATAGTTTGTGGAATATATTTTTCGAAATGAAGCAAGTATGAGCAATAAAAAATTGTTTAAGACCTGTCTCACGATGTCGAAAGCGTTCGACTTGGCGCACACTTATATTTAAAACAAAAACAAATTTTAAAATTTTGTTGTTGTTTCCAATGCAACTGTGCGACGAGTCGAACGTTGGTGATATCGTGGAACAGGCTCTGCCATATTCAATATTACGTTTACGTCACCGTGATGCAAAAAGTATTGCATACTTTTTGGAGCTTTTAATTGGTGTCTCATTTCATTTACAAATTCATCTTTTTAACATCTTATACTTAGCATATAAATTTATAATTTGAGATTTTATCTATACATACTACAGCGAATTATATTGATTTTAATATAACAATTTTAACATTATTTAAAGGAAAATAGGAACAAACCTTTATATGAAATTAACTGGTGTCTAAATTTCAGTGCGTATGAATAATTTTTTTAACACGCATTCTTGTGCCACTGTGTTAAGCCCGCACACTAAGGTTGCCAGGTACCAAAAGTCAAATAACTGTACAATGAAAAAAAGTCACCTTGATTTTTAGTAAATAACTGGAAATTTTAGAAAAAAGCAGTGATGTACAAAATTCAGGAAAAGTACAACTGATTGTTTCTTTCTATTTAGTATTAAAATTTTTTTTGTAGAAGATATTATAATAACACAGCCAAGAAAATAGAGTTTTTTACCTTGTTTAAATAAGAATAGCTGATCTTTATGTATTTTTATCTCATGATTGACGATGGCGTTTGTTAGCGTTTAGGCATTAGTTTTTCTCTAGCAACTATAGTTTCAAAGGTATAATAATGTTTAGCATTTGCATAATTTACATCACTTTTTCTTAATATCAATTCTTGATGGAATTTCTCCAGTTCTACAGTTTTTGATAAAAATTTAAAAGTTTGCCTTTAGTAACAATAATACAATTCTCAGAAAACCCTTCAGCACATACATATGTATGTTTGTATCTCACTTTCGGCTTCATGGACAATATATAAATTTCTCAACAATATCTTTAACGTATAAAATGTTAATAAGATCTATATTTCTACTTTTTGGTATTTACATATTCTTTTTTACAATTTAATTAAAAAGCGGCAAAACATCACAAAAAGTAGCAGATTCAGTTCATAAAAAAAGGGGGACAAAAATTCGGTCGAAAAATTTAGTCGGTCAAACGGTCACGCTGCATAAAAAAACTCTAACGGCCTGGCCCACTATGTCGACAAGAAAGTTTCTTTCGCTTACTTACATTGAAAACAAAAACAAATTCTCTTATTTTGTTTTTGTTTTCAATATAAGTAAGCGAAAGAAACTTTCTTGTCGACATCGTGGGCCAGGCCGTAAGGTTCCTACTAGAGATGGGTGCGTGTCGTGTTTTTTCCATGACACTCAAGAAAAAGTGTTCGTGACAGAAAGTCTGATTTCAGGCGTGTTCGTGTCGTATCGTGTTGAGCAAAATTGACACGATAGAACACGAAACGATTATTTTTATTTTTTTTTAATATTTTGTATCGTCAAACACGCAAAACCAACAAATTTGTTTATAGTGAAGGGGTCTCTTAAGCTTAAAGTTCTGAAATTAATAAAAAATATGTAGCTATTTGAATATGAAATTTTTTTTTGCTATTCAATTGGATTTCGTTCGTGTTGTGCAGTTTCGTGTTGGGAAAGTTTTTCGCGTGCGTATTTCGTACGTGTTGGACATCTTAGCATTCGTGTTCGGGTCGTGTCGTGTTGAAAAAATTCGACACGCGCCCATCTTTACTTACTACCCTACCTCTCTACCTGTTATATTTTTATCATGATTAGATAATAAAAAAAAAATTTATGTTAGCTGTTGTTCCTTATTTGTTGGTTATTTTTACTTAAATGTCAACTTTATTTTTATATATGTACATATTTATTTGCGTAGGCAAAATACATACTGGTGTCTATTCTGGAATACGCATCGACTTGGTGAAAGTTACATGGAAAACATAAACAAAACTGTATAATTGTAAAAAAATCGTTTTTGTTTCTTATAGAAACTTAACCGTTTTTAAAAGAAAGAGAAGCGCGTTTATTTTATTTTAGAAATTTATGGCAAACAAAAACAGTTTTAGAAAATTTGTTTTTGTTTTAATGTAAAGTTTCACTTCTTCGACGCGTAATCCAGAATAGCCACCATTGTTTCTTATACATATGTGCTTATGGTTTTATTATAGATACGCTATTTATTGCACGATACAGGAGTTAGGATGTGATTTTTGTAACAAAAATAATCGACACTATTACAGATATAAATTTATTTTTGTTTTGATTTCTTTGTAGGTACTTAAAATATAAACGAAACAAATTGTTCGATTTTGTTTTGATTCTTTCTTTAAAGTGAGTGAAACAAAAAGAAAACAAAAACAATGAGAACAATTGCTAAATTTGTTTTTGTTTTGTTTTTGAACATGAGCACAAACCAGAGAACACAGCCGAGCGGCTGTAAGCCGACTAAAGGCTCAGTTAGCCGACTGTAACGCAATGTAACTGTAATGAAAAATTAGGTTACGTTACATTACATCTCTATAACCATTTTCATTAATTTTCACATAACAATATCGATCAGCTGTTTCCTACAGTTGCAGTTACATTACATTACAGTCAGCTAACTGAGCCTTAACAGCCGCCATCGGTCACAAGCAATACATTAATTTAATCGTATGCCGCTAGAAACGAAAATAATGGGAAATAAATGGAAACGTTTTGAAATATGTGCAGAGAATTTGACATCATCATATACAATCATTTTATTGCATTGTTATTTCACTAAGCAGCATAGCTATAACCGGGTGTCCTAAAACAACTCTCTTCCTTTTTTATTAGAGATGGTTAGAAGCTTTACATCTATATATATTATTTATTCTAGAATTGTGTGGTAAATAGTAGATAAATACAAAAATATTGCATAAATACTTAACACAAACAAAATGTATCATAGTATTAAATGAAATAATGAGACATTAAAAAATTTGTATATAAATTTACTATATAGCTATTACCACTAAAGAACCATTAATTCTAAAATGTTTCTGAAATTTGATTGATTCTATCCGAAATTAATTTAAGATCACTCAATTTGCGAATTCTTGTTGTTCTGTAGTTCGATTCACTAAAATTTTTTAATGATAATCGAATGATTTAGAAACAATAAAAGCAAAATTACCGATCTTTCTATGCAGTAAAATTTTTAAACCACATGTGCTGTTGTTAACTAAACGGCAATAATTTTTGTTGTGATATGAATCGACAACTAAAGCAATAAAAAAGCTTTTATAATATCGTAAGCTACAAAATTTTTTAAACTCCTCCATTAATATGAAAAAGAAATTATCGTAAGCGCCATAACTAGTGGCAAGTATGAAAATACAAAGTTTTTTGCTCCCAAACACTGGCCAGGACAAAATTATCACAAACTGCATTAAAACATTTTAATTTTTATCCATACATTTAGAAATAATCTAAAAAACGTTATCCTGTAAAGTTTGGTTATTGTCGCTTACGATAATGTTTTGCTCAAGGCTGGATATTATAAATAACAATATTATTATTTAAACATTAAATTTAAACTTTATTTCACCAAATTGAAGAAATTAATGACAAAATGTTTGTGTACGAGTACAAATTCATTTGTTTTTTCCTCCTCTATTCCTCTTTGTGCTTTTGTTTGTTTTAAAAAGCGGCCACGTGATATCAAATTTTAACGAAGTTGTTAACAAGAAGTTAGTGAATAACATAATCGTTAATGCAAAGAATAGTAATTGTAGACAAAATTAACATTTATCTATTCGTCAAAAGTTACTAAATTTCGCTACTGAAATAGCATGCTAGCTTCAGCATCATTTTCAAAATCTTGTTTTGACGAATTTGAGCTGTTTTTCCTATATGTACATAGTTTGCAATTATCATGATAAAAGTATATCAGGTATAGACGTAGGCTAAGGTAAATTTAACAGACTATGTATTCAATCATCTAGTGAAAAAACTTCCGGACAATCTAACTATGAAAATGGACTCGGGTCACACTATTGTGTTGGATCATTATAATGAGATACAGTATAACGAATGTTTGCATTCGTATTCGGAAATCATTCTCTTACTTTTGCTATTTACATTCACTAAAGCCAGCATGAAAAATGTACACTCACCTAAAAGTAAGCATTCTAAAACAAGCCTTAATATTTTAGTTGAAAACTCTTCTATAAATAAGTTGGCATTAGTATCAAACTAAAACCAAAATCCAGTGCTTGAAAATATATTTCAGTTTTTGAAAAAGAAAAGGCAGTGTTTAATTTGTCCCAAAATATCTTCTACTTTGGGCCAAAATTCCAGTGTGTCAGCTGTAGTAATTTTCAAAATGTGTGCAACGCCGTTCACATTATGCTTTTTTATATATAGAAATCAATGCCAACAACGAAAAACATCGGAAATGACAAATGTTGCCACTAAAACACACTATTGCGATATCACAAAATTCCATAGTGTGTACTCGGCATAAGATTTTGTAAATTTATTTTTAGTTATACTACGCGTCATATGAAAACTTTAATAAAAGGGTGGCGTTGGCTGGAGTAGTTAGCACGTTGACTACAACAGTCATTAAATAACAACACCACGCATTTTGCTGATAGTTTTTTTATGATTAGGGCCTGTTCCACGATGTCGACAACGTTCCACTTGTCACACACTTGTCAAAACAAAAACAAATTTTAAGATTTTGTTGTTGTTTCAAATGTAAGTGTGCGACAAGTCGAACGTTGTCGACATCGTGCTACAGGCCATTAGTGTCCCTTTGTATCAACAGATGTAGGAAAGTCTAAGCGATGAAGACATAGTCACTGGTCAATGAACTATACGGAGTTCAACAGATACTAATCCTAATGAAACATCAGCGCACCCTCCTTTGTCGGTATTGTGTAGCAAAAAACATCGGCGAAGTAAAATAACCAATAAAATGGCTACTAAACACGGTTTAAAAAATTTAATACGCCTCAGTCAACACCAGAGACGTACTCCATTACTAAAAAAACGTGCAAAAAGCAAAGTTGTAAAAGAATGAAGCTTTCCTCTATCTCCTCCTTCACGACCTGTCTTCTATATCACTATCCCTTTCCTAAAGAAGGTAACACCTAGTAATAGTAGTAGGCATTCATTGCCTGAGTGTTACTTCTCTTAATTTAAAAAAAAACACGGACTAGACAGTATAGGTTCGATAGTACTACCAAAAAGTAATAAAACGCTATAGTCGATTTATCTGAAAATTATTATATATTATTATATTATTTCATATATCTATCTATGTTAAGAATTTATATTTTTCATGAATTAATAAATATTTGCTCAATTCAAGACTCAATTTAAACAAAGTGCTGTATTTAATACATCAGTGTACTCGTATACAATACAACTTAATTTTCTTATAAAAATTTATTTTCATGTGCTTTTTGAACGTATTGTAAGTACATATTTGCATTTGCTTTCCCAAAAATTAAAATTTATTATTCGCTGCCGCATTCGCTAAACTGACATTCGCTACTTCCCTAGTATATACGTAGTACTAACCGCTAAAGACGTCAAGTTGGTACGTTAAACCATATCAGATTCCTCATCAGTGCACGATGGGATATTTCGCATAAAATTGATAATACTACACAGAGAAATTGGGGTTTTCCGAACCAACCTAAAGACGTAAGAGGAGCAATGTTCAATATATAATATTTGCCTCTG
This sequence comes from Nowickia ferox, assembly GCA_936439885.1. Classification (NCBI taxonomy): domain Eukaryota; kingdom Metazoa; phylum Arthropoda; class Insecta; order Diptera; family Tachinidae; genus Nowickia; species Nowickia ferox. The sequence continues at coordinate 6,311,609 of OW387028.1, forward strand.
TTTTTTAGATTATTTTTTATTTAAAGTCCACAATTATTTATTTATTTTGTTTTATTTTTCTGCGAGTTATGGTAGGAACGCAACTGGGACGAACACATTTATGCATATAAAAATGAACACAACACCGCCGAAGAACGAAATTCTCAGAGAGATTTATTAATATTTTGTACGTCGGCGAACGACGAAAAAACAATCTTCTCTCTCTATCTCTCTCTCTCTCTCTCTTTGCACACACAATAACCAACTTTATCAATTATAATGCATTAAACATATTCACCACAGCAGGCTAGACGAATACACGACTTCAAATGCCGCTTTCTATTTCTTTAGCTACAATGCTGCCATTATAATACAATATGTTGAATGAATAATATCGTAAAATTATTTCATATTATTTAAAAGAAACAATATCCAAAAATGTATGTTAATCATAAATTGATTCATTTTGATACTTTTACGTAATATAAGTACATTTCTAAAGAGTAATTTAATTTTTATAAATGCGAAATATTTGAAGGTAGGAATACTGAACTATGTATTTATATATACTTAAATATGAGGTGCAGATGGTGCTGCTGCCGTCTCCACAATATTTAAGTAGCTGGCTACTAGGCGACAAATGCTGCTAGCGGCATTTGAAGTCGTGTGTTCGTGTAGCCTGCTGTGGTGAATGTGTTTAATGCATTATTTTGGAGACGGCAGCGTGTTGAATTTCTCCAACACGACACGAACACGAATGCCAAGATGTTGAACACGTACGAAACACGCACGCGAAATTTTTTCAAAACACGAAACTGCACAACACGAACGAAATATTTTTGTTTAATTTCAGAACTTTAAGCTTTAATAAATTAAGCCATTTAAAAAAGGAGAGTATAAAGTGTAAAGGCTCAATATATAATTTAAAATTTTTGTTTAAAAATAAACAAAGTATTTGAGATGTAATAACAGAATTTATGAACATAACAATTAAAACAAAATCACGATTAATTTAATAATAATAAATAATATGTAAAAATAAATAATACAAAGGCAGGGGTAAAATGATATACATAAATTCATACATACATACAAAAGTGAAATATATATGTATCGCTCTTATTGCAACATAGTCATATCTTGAAAAGTGAAATTTTTCAAAATGTTAGTAGATATATGATCGGTATGAGTTATTTGGCAGGTGAAGCTTAGGCTTAGATTAAGATATGTATGTGACTGAAAAATCATTTACACATAAAGGATGCATTAAAAGCATAAATTTTTTTAATTAACTTAAAAGTTTTTGTTTTTTGTGATATTCACCCTTACTCAACACTGACGGAACGTCAGTACGATACCAAAACATTGGGGCTTGGCTACCCGTTGTCTAAAACAAGTGACTGCTATTGACAACCTCATGTTGCCAATTGTTCTAGGATGATTAAATATTTGTCTAAAGTTTAACAAATGCTTATTGCACACTACTTTCAATCAATTCTTAAGCAGAGAATTATATGGTACTTTCCAGTTACTTCCGTTTTCTATTTAGCAAGAAAAATTTTAATTTTTTAATCCCAATTATGAAAAGTTTTCCACATTGTGTTTAACATAGTTTCCGTTATTGTCATGAAAAGAATTTCAGAAGACTCAGTCAAAACATGCTCCGCTTAAAAGTATTTTAGTTTTGTAAATTAAAAATATTTTTATTTTACAAAAAAGCACCAAAAGCACTGTGAGAAATTGTTAAAAAGCACTGTAAATACCCGCTTTAAACAAAAGGGTATTAAGCTAAATTTCGCGTTTATGAAGAGGCAAAAAGCACCATAAATACCCGAAACGCACCAAAATACCATCACTGGTTTTATGTGTTTGACGATACAAAATATTAAATATTTTCTTTACTGGAAATATTTTAACACCAAAAATCGTTTCGTGTTTATCGTGTCAATTTTGCTCAACACGATACGATACGAACACGCACGAAAACAGATTTTCTGTCGCGAACACTTCGTATTGAGCCGTGCGTGTTCGTGTCACGAAAAAAAAACACAACCCGCGCACGTAAAAGTATAAAAATGAATCAATTTATACTTCACATAAAATTTTTGGATATTGTTTCTGTTAAATAATATGAAATAAGTGTACGATAACATTCATTCAATATTTTGTATTATACTGGCAACACTGATTTTCTCATTGCAGCCAAAGAAATAGAAATTAGTTTAATTGGACTACAACGACAAAATCAGCATAGACAACAACCTGCCGCCCTGTTGCCTTGCTGTCTTCAGAAGAATCACTCTCATATAAACATGTGTATTCTATCCTTGCCAATTTGTAGTCGGTAGCCTGCTGTTTAATGAATGTGTTTAATGTATAAGAGCTGAATTCGCTGAGTAAATTCATCGTTATCAGTGTTGTCAGATTAGGTGATTTATCCCCAAATCGGGGATTTATTTTTCGAAATGAGGATAAGAATTTTAGTTTGGGGATGGGGGAATTAAGTGGGGATAACTTTTATGTTCTGGGGACTTTATGAGATTTTTTTGGGATTTGTATTAATTATACTTAATATTTTTTTATTTATTTCCCGGAATATTGTAATTTCAATACATATTCCAAATGCTTTTTTTTAGTTCATAAGTAATTTAAAATGATAATTGGTAACAATGAACTCGTCTTTAAAATTTTTTTTGGCAAGATTTAAATAAGGTTTAATACGTACAAGACAAACAGGTGCTAGCATTACAAATTACTTACAAATTATTTGACAATTAAGCATGATGCTAAAAATTTTTTTGACATTTACGTTCTCAAAAGCACAGAGTTGCATCTAATGCTAGTATCTGTACTTAATGTTCAATGAAGCTTAATTAATCGAATTTACCTTTAGATTCAGTGGATTTGGGTTACGATTTTGAGGAGTAACTACGAACGAGTAAGTCTGTAGAATCGATGTCAATATTAAAAGTAAAGATGACTTGCTTTTTTATAACTAAAACGCTTATGGCATCAAATTTTAAAACGTTTTCCACCAAATTTCAAAATTATCAAAACATAAAAATTTGCTCAACCATAAAAATACTACAACCAGGGACAAACAAGGTGGAAACATTTATTTGATATAAAAATAACAAACAACTTAAACATATTTTTTTTGGGCAGAAGTTTATTCACATCAAGATACCGCTGGATCACGCCCGTGTAAATTTACTTTGTTATCAACGAGCAACGCTTGCATTGAACGAGTTTTTTCGGAAGTCAATAAACACTAAAATTAGAAACAAAATATTGTACGAATTTCTAAAGTCTCTGTTACGAATTAATATATATTTTAAAAATAATGGAGTTTGCTGTGACACTTTTTATCCATGTCCAGAAATGGTAAAATTAGTACAAATTACTTTTTGGAGAATTTTGGGGATACAAGTTTAAAAATTGGAGATGTCAGTCGAATGAAATCTGGGAACCCTGATCGTTATTGTGTTTCAAACGACGAATTTGAGCAGCGAATTCTTATCGATGAATTCGTCGACGTGGACGAAATTCGTCCCAATTGTGTTCCTAGCATTACTTAAATTTCGCTAAGAGAATTCTGAAAAATATGTACATATGGCTTCAAACTCTTTAATTTGGTATATATTTCGTCACGTTTTACTATATTAATTTTTTCTATAACGCAAAACGAAGTAAGATTTATACAGGACGTTCATGTCCTGTATTTTGTTTTTATCAACTCAACCTGCAAACAATAAGACCAAATTACATATAGAGAAAAAACAACTTTCGTAGACCTAAATGTGTGTAAATTCCCTCTTGCTGTTTGAAAAAGTACTAACAAAACTTGGCACTATCATATTAAGCAAAATGTGTACATCTATAGCTTCTGAAATCGGAATTAAAATGACAAAATTGGGAGTGAAAAATATAAATGGAAAAACTGCAAAATCTGCATAATTTACAGAAAAACTAATTTTTTTAAGCAAGAAACTGCTCAAGGCTTAAGGCTCAGTTAGCCGACTGCAACTATAGGAAACAGCTGGTAGATATTGTTATGTGAAAAGTAATGTACAGATTCTTACATTCCGGTTGCATCTCTATAACCATTTTCATTACTTTTCACATAACAGTATAGATCATCTGTTTCCTACTGTTGCAATTACATTCCATTACAGTCGGCTTACTGAGACTTTCGAAAAATTGCAAAATTCAGGAAAACTGCACATTTGGCAACGGTGATGATGAGTACTTCAAACTGTAGAGTGGATATGTATGTATTTAGAACCTACATATATATCCATACATACGTACACATCCCAGTGCTGCCAGAATGATGATTTTATCGTATTTTTGATGATTTTTTTTCGAATGATGATTTTTAAGTTTTAAAATTACGATTTTTACTTTATGTATATACATACATACACGTGTACACCTTTCATTATTGTTCTAAAATTTTTATCAATAGTTATATTTAAACAAATTGAGTTTTTTGTCGCCTTGTTATTTATTGATTTTATTCACTTTAGTTGTGTTGTTGCCATATACCAATATATTATAAACACAGTAAATTTTATTGTACAATATCAATTACTGCACAATGATATTAAAAACGTGTGGGTACCTTTAAACAAAAAAATTCCGTACCTGGATTCACTAACTTTTATTACGATAATCGTATCGCTATAATAAATATAACGAAAATTTATCGACTTCGCTATTCAGATATTTTAACGATATTCGCTGTCGGTTGGAAGAAAAAAAGTAAAATCACAAGCTCAAATTCATTGAATTTTTTTATTATTGCTTATGCTTTTCGCTTATTTTCATATTTTCTATACAGAGATACCACATAATATTGAATTAAATGGTGAGTAAGATAACACTGGGGACTATCGTAAAAAGAAATTGCGGAATCACATTATCGTTACCGCAAACGAATAAATGTGTCGATAAATATTACGATTTTAAATAAAAAAAATAAATAAAATTGGACTTGTGAGTATTTTTTTTCCCGGCAAATGATGATTTTGATCACAAAGCCTATAATGTAGGTCAGTCGCTCTCACCGGCACCAGCGAGCCTAAATTTAATTAGCTTTTTATACAAATTAATACACGTACACAAATACATTTCTCGCGGTGAGCACCAGTAATCAGCGCTGCCAGAAGCTTTGGGATCAAAATCATAATTTGCCGGAAAAAAATCATATTTTGAAGAAAAAACTCATCACAAATCAGTAGTAGGGAAATGGGCGTCCGGGGCCAATTAAAATTTGTGAAATTTGGGTAATTAAAATTTGTAAATTTCAGTGCAAAATTTTGTGAAATTTTAAAATTTGGGTAATTAAAATTTGAAATTTGAGAAATTGTGTTTTTTGTTTACATTAGGAGTTTTTTTGTTTACATTAACTGTTTTTTGTTTATATTAGTTGTGTGAAAGGGTGATTTTTTGTGGTGACATTAATTGCGTCTGAATGGGTGATTTTTTTTGTGGTAATGGATTAAAAATCATAAAATTGATTTTTCCAAATGCCGACGGCAAAACATCATATATTTTTTCTTGCTATGGGAAAACGAGAAAATTAATTTTTCCTAATGCCGACGGGAAAATCATGAAAATGATTTTTCCTAATACCGACAGGAAAGTTGTGAGTGTTGCCAGACTGTGGGAATTTGTATATATGTATATATGTATGTATGCCTGTATGATTTTCTCACGCTAATAAATTATTTATCATGCCGACATTTTATGGTATAAAATGTTCTCATATATGTGAATACCCCTAATGTTTGTGTGTGGGGGGTCGAGTTTGTCTGTCCCTGATTAGTTTATATTTTGTTTATTTGTTTAAGAAATATTTATTTCATAACATTATGAAATTCTTGAATGTGTATGTATGTATGTATGTATCCTTAATACTTCCGCTTTAATGAGTTTGAAGCAATTTGAAAAAATTAGCTCTTCGGGGTATAACTGTAACATATTTAACAAGGTTGGCAAATACCAAAAATCATTTTTGGAACATCTTAAAAACCATAGTGTGCAGAATCTAGTGGTGGTAAGCGAGGGCAGAAATCAAGAGCAACAGCATACATATCTTCAAAATGAGCAGCAGCAGCTAAACACTTTTCGTCATCATCATCAGCAACATCCTTCTCTTCAAAACCCCCAATATCAACTACCAATGAATTATCACAAATACTTTATGCCTAACTGTTACCCTACACCAATATCATGGAATAATCAGTTTTTGGGATCAGGAGTACCAATACAATATCAGCAATATGAGTATCCAAGCTACACTTATAATCCCCTTACAGCAGATAATCAATTGCAGCAGTATTCTAATTTGATGCAATGGCAACATCTTACTTATCATCAAAAACAGCAACAACAACAACAACAACAACAACAACAAAAACAACAGCCTCAACAACAAGGAGTAGATATCCTCGGAGGGACTTTATTGAACAATGCTATGGATATAAGTTTACCGGATAGTGATGAAGAAATAGAAGAAATAGGAGAAGAAACTCTGCCAACTCCAATGAGCACTTCGCATGCTAAGACAGAAGAATATAATGTGAGATATTATTAAATATCAAGAGCATTTAATAATATTGTCACATATGGATTAAACAATAAATAATACCAACTACTCTTGGAAGAGTTTGTTCGAGAAAATTAAAATGTTTTCATAGAGATGCTTGAAAGTCATTTACTTAAGCCACACAGTAATAAAATTTAATATAAGTATTGTAGAAAAAATTAATGCAAACTTGCAGAAATCTTATAATTTTGTTGAACAATATGCTAGTAATTGAAACATGTTAATTAATACGGAAAATGTGAAACTATTCTTTTCATACCGCCTGTAAATAAATGCAATTTCGATATTAAAAAGAACTGGAAGCAGTTTGAAATAAAATCTTCTTTTCATAATTGTACGCTCACTAATAGAGACGTGGTTAAATACATAAATTTTTGTATTTTAATCAACATGTTAAAGAAACGCTTACAAAAGCAAGAAAAGCCTTTGCCATTTACAGACAATTATTTTATTCAAAATATATAACACCTAAGGTAAAAATAATAATGTACCAATCCCTAATAATACCAGTTTTAATGTACGCAAGTCCAATTTGGTTCAATATATCACCCTCAAATATGGAAAAGTTTCGAGTTTTTCGGGTCTCACAAGGTGGATATATGATTATATTTCGAACAAGAAGTTGTCAATTTAAACAGAAATTACATCTTAAGGTGTTTGCAGTGTTATGAAAATTACCTAATAATGGCACCGTTTTACATAAATGAAAACTACATAATAGAATGTTTAGAAAAAGGTTTTGTTCCTCCTGAAGCTTTTATTTACCTTGACAGTAAGAACATTATTCAAGAAATAAATGGCATTCCAGTATTTTACCACAAATCATAGACGGGCGAATATAAAAGCATTTAACTGCAACTTAAATCAATTGAATATAAGATACAGCACAAGTATATCATGCAAAGATTTACAATTAGTACAAAAAACTAATTCCAAAAAATATTGGTGGCTATCTAAATAATTAATTATTATCTTTTTTCTTCATTTTATCTCTTGACACTACCCTTGCAAACGTTCTCATATACTAGCAATGTTTTTAAAAACTTTTTCATTGCAAATAAAAAATTTTCGTATATACGTATTTTTCATGTAAATAAATAAAAACTAAATCATATGTTGTAAAAACCAACTATAATCATACTAAAAATACTAGAGAGCTCGACTAAGAGATATTATATATATGTAAATAGTAATATTATTAACTAGTGTTTATACAGTGTAAATATCTTTTTTTCTTATCAATAAACAAATAGAAAAAAATAATAATAATAAGTAGTGTAGGAGAATATATAAAAATTGTGGGTGAGGAATTGGAGCTCAATATTATTCACCATAGAGCTAAAAGGAGTTTGCTAACGAAGGCAGATAATGTAGAAGAGCTATTTTCTAACCAACTATCAGAAATTAAAAATAAAATTTCCGAATTCCAAGAGAGGGACTCTGGTTGGACTTTGATACGTATAGTTCTAGCGGAAATAAGCATCAATAAATTGTCTCTCGTCAGAGGTTCAAATTGGATATCGACTCCAGAAAAATTAGTAAGAAGATTTGCTAGCATCAATATACAAAACAATGATGCATACTGCTTCAAGTTGTGTCTGATTGCTGCAATGGATACCACAAAATACCATCACCCGATTTTAAAAATTTAAGGTTCCGATTAGCACTAACTAAAATCAAAGAGTTCGAGGTGAATAATCCAGCAATAAGTGTTTATGTTTTTGGGTACGATGAAGCAGCTGATGAGATCATTGGGCCTTATTATGTGACCAAGGACGAGAAAATGAACCATGTAAACTTGCTGTTTTTAGAGAATGCAGAAGGCCATCACTACATTTTGATAAAGAACATATCAAAGTAAGTTAAAAAATTATGCAACTCTTTATTTTAACGCTACATATACTTGCTATATATTTTTATAAAATATGTACGTTTTATTTATAATCTTTTTTCTTCTACTTTCTATTTGTTATCATTCACAGACTTTTAGTCAATCAAACTACAAAGCATCATAATAAGCTACATTTCTGCAATAGCTGTCTGCAGTATACTCATAGCGATAATGGAATGAGTAGCCATAAGGCAGAATGTGGCAGAATAGTAACTACTATACCATCAGGTGCGGTTAATATTCTGCAGTTTAAGGGGCATCAAAGAAAAATGGATGTGCCCTTCGTTGTGTATGCAGACTTTGAGTGCATCTTGGAGGATGTAAATGATAGCGTAAGTAACAAAACTAGTTTAATTAAAAAGCACACTCCTTGTGCATTTAGTTTTTATATTAAGTGTATCCATGACAAAAAGTTAGATAAGTTAAGAGTATACACAGGGAAAGATGCCTCAAAAAAAATTCGTGACATATTTAATTAAAGATTGTGAGGATATTTATAATAATTATTTAGTAAATAATAGGCAAATGGATACTTTATCCCCTTCTGATACTTCTAATTTTTATAGTGCTGTTAATTGTCATATATGTCAAAACTTTTTAAGTAAAGATCGTGTTAGAGATCACTGTCACATTAGCGGTAAATTTAGAGGTGCAGCCCACAAAAACTGTAATTTAAATTACCAAATACCCAAATTTATACCAGTTTACTTTCACAACTACTCAAATTATGACTCACATCTTTTTATTAAAGAATTAGGCGAAATTTCAATGCAAGTGAAAGTACTCCCTCTCAATAAGGAGCTTTATATATCACTCTCCCAATTTACAAAAATGAGCGATGGTCATAATCTTAAAATCAGATTTCTTGATACAATACGCTTTATGGCTGAGAGTTTGGAATCATTGGCTTGCAATTTGTCAGATAAGAGAGTTTCAGCTCATTAAGAAAAAAGGTATCTGAACTCATTCCAAAAACTAGATGAATGTCAGCTCCCTTCACGCAGTGATTTCTTTAATAAGCTGAACAATAAAGAGTGTTTTTTAGAGGAATACGTACATGCCGAAGAGGTATGGAATACTTTTGGTTGCAAAACAATGAAAGATTATATGGAGCTTTACTTAAAAACAGACGTCCTCTTAGTAGCAGATATTTTCGAGAACTTTAGAAAAGTTTGTCAAGGTATTTATGAGCTGGATCCATGTCAATATTATACAGCTCCTGGACTTTCCTGGGATGCAATGTTAAAATATACAAAAATTGAATTAGAATTATTGACGGACATAACCATGTACAATTTTATTAAAAAAATTATAAGTGGGGGAATCGTACAGTGTAGTCAAAGATATTCAAAGGCAAACAAAAAGTATTTACAAGATTTTGATAAAGAAAAGCCTTCTGAATGTCTTGTATACTTAGACGCAAACAACCTCTACGGTTGGGCGATGTCGGAATATCTTCCTTATGGTGGGTTCAGATGGTTATCGCATGACGAGCTGAGTCTGGACCCAAAGAGCATAGCTGACAATGGAACAGACGGTTATGTATATGAGGTCACTTTGGATTATCCTTCCCACCTACATGACTTGCATAATAACCTTCCTTTTTGCGCTGAAAATAAAAAAAGTTATGCAAGCGAAGTATAACAAGTTGATAACCGATTTCTCTAAAAAGCAATCATACGTGATACACTATAGAGTTCTGAAACAATGCTTAGAATATGGCTTAGTTTTAAAGAAAACACATCGTATTCTAGCATTTAAACAATCTCCATGGTTACAAGGCTATATTGACCTAAATACCAGACATAGAACCACTGTTAAATATGCTTTTGAAGAAAACTTTTTCAAACTTCTCAATAATGCAGTGTATGGTAAAACCATGGAAAATGTGGACAAGAGGAGAGATGTTAAAATTGTCAAAAATTGGAACAGAACAAATCGGAGGCATTTGGGGGCACAAGATTGGATATCCAAACCCAACTTTCATAGTTTATCTATAATTTTCGAAGATCTGGTAGCTATCGAAATGAATAGAGTCAAGACATACTACAATAAACCAATTTACTTAGGATTTTGTGTATAATTTCCATTACGGGTACATGCAACATAAGTCAAGACAAAACTCTCATTAAACTACATGGACACATACTCTTTTATCTATATAATAAAAACGGACGACTTTTATGCTGATATAAAGAATGACATAGAACAACAATTTGATACATCATACTACCCTGCAGACAATATTTATAATCTTCCACTAGTTAATAAAAAAGATTTAGGTATGATGAAGGATGAAAATTGTTGTAAAATAATGACAGAATTTGTTGGACTGCGTTCAAAGATATACTCATTTAGTGTACAAGACTAAAATGACATTAAAAAATCGAAGGCGTAAAGCGAGCAATATTAGATAAGTATATTTTAGCCTCTTATAAAAACTGTCTATTTAATAAATCTAATGTATATGATAATATGTTAACATTTAAATCTAAGTTACATCAAATATATACTAGTCAGTTAAATAAGGTAGTCTTAAGTTATGGAGACGATAAAAGAAAAATTAGATCTATAAAGACAAAAAATTTTGATTTTCTGATAAGTCCATGAACGTTTCACTACACACAAGTTTCTATTATTCTCTAATCGAAAAGATGATTCCTAGTTATCCTTTTGAAAAAAATAACAAAAAACAGGAAATATTTTAATAATACATTTCAATTTTATTTTATTTATTTAAATAATACATTTTAATTTTAGTTTTTTGTAATTACAATGATGGAAACATTTCATAGTATGAAACTATTAAATTTTCTAAAATAGTTTTTCGTAAAAAATATATGGTACACCTACAGGTGTCTGGTCCTTCCTCGCATTGTACCACGGACAGTTTCCAAAATGCCCCTCTGTGTTGTCTTCATCTTCCATGACGCCATATTCTTCATTCTCCTCCAGCATATTTTGGAAAAATTTTATCATCTCACAATGATCGTATAGCCTGAAGCTATCAAAATCTGATATGAATTGATTTAAATATCTTCTTATTTGACTTATTTTCTTATTTGCTGATGATTGAATGATGATGATTGTTTGAAGGTCCCTTGGTTAATAATTTGCTCTCAAAATTTTGACAGTAGCATCTCCTGATCTTTAAAATATCTATACTATCATCTTTATTCTATATTTACTTTCTCTATCTCTCTCTACACCTTTTCTCTCTATAACTATCTCTTTCTCTATATCACTATCCCCCACTTATTCACTATTTTTGATTAGCCTTCTTCAAGTCCTCGCCACTACTTTTAAGATCATTTTCAATTAAACATTCAAAGTGATAAGAACTAAATAAAAAATGGGCTCCACCAAAAATCTAAAATCAAGATTTAATTCTCTAAAAAACAAAACATTAATTCATATAAAGGAGCTTGAAACATCAATTAAATACAATGTTCAAAATGTAAAACGTGTAACAACAAAATATGGATCAACAATAAAAGTTGAATTGGGAAACAACATATGTTCCTGCCTAAACGATACAATACTTTAACTGATGATGAAATTAAGGATCTCTCGAGCGAATCATATCACTTGAGTAGAGAAGGCGAACAAAACTTAATCCTTGCGAGTGAGCTGAGTGAATTTTTGATTAAAAATTCACAGTATCCTATTTGGAAATTACACAAATTAATTCTGTATTAAATTATAAATAAAAAGACATTAAAGAGTTTTGTAAACTATAAATGCTTCTATTTTATTTAATAATTTCAGTTATTTTATAAGGAAATTTAAGACATAAATGACCACAGGTAAATGTATTAAATTTCTGATGTTGATTATAGTTGTATTTTATATTTGTACCAAGATATTTGACTACTTCCGAAGGAGGTTACAAGTTTCCAAAGCTGTCGAAATATTCTTTTTCATTGCTGTTTTTATAATACGCTACCCAATGTGTACCAGGTAAATTGATTATTCCACATTATATTTTCTTTGATCTTTTTGGTAGAGTATTCAACATGAAAACTCCTCTAAAATATGGAATATTTAAAGAGAAACGTCTAAGGTCCACATCAGATAGTGGTCTGTTGCGTAGCACCTCTAAGAGTTTTTTGATTTTTCTTTGTAAACTAAACCATAACCCTTTTTATTTATATGGTTTTAAGTAAAGTCCACCAATTTTGGGACACGTATCACATATTTAAGATTTTCTTCATTTTAATGATTTATTAATAGTTTTTCGTGCAATTTTAATAGCGGAGTTAATATCTAATGGTTTTTCCTTTTCTAATATTTTTGTTGCAGCTCTAATTGATGTTCTAAATAGTGTTTTGCCATTTAGTTTGTTCTTTTTAACATATTTCTTTTTCTCCACACCCATACCAAATTTTGTTTTGGCTTTCATTGCGTTAGTAACCATATATGCAAATGATTTTTCAGCAAGACTACTATCTTTTGACAAAACTCGATCCGAAGCTGAATTTTCAAGTATTTTATCAGATTTATGTCTAGTACTTAAATCCTTATTTTTGGAATAAGCAATATCGGGATTTTTACACGCAGAGTCCAATAAATTAATTCCTTTATCACCTCGATTTAAACGTTTTTGTAGTTTTGTTCCAGGTCCACAATACTGATATCCAGGAAGATGAAGTTCAACAGGTAGAGAGTTTATTATTTTGTCTACTATACCACCTCCAACGAGAGTGTTTTTATGACTAAACGTTTTCTGATATCGTATAACCATATTATCTAATTTTTTCTATATAAGAGGTAATATTTATGAAATGCATTTAGTTACAAAAATTCAGTTAGTAAAACAACATAAAAATATTTTAGTTCGTAATATTGATGATTCAGCGAACATCAGTTCAAAAATAAAGCATAGCCCTCTCTTACCGAATGCTATTGTTGCTCTAATAGTGGGACCATCAAATTGTGAAAAGACTAATGTTATGATTGGCTTGCTAGAAAGTCCTAATGGACTCAAGTTTGAAAACATCTATTTATCTATTTAAATATGAATACCTGAAGAAATTAATTTCACAAATTAAATTTATGGGATATTATACATTCAGCGATAATGAATCAGTTATTCCACCTGACGAAGCTAAAGCTAATTCAATTATGATATTTGGTGATGTTGCATGTGAAAAGCAGAATAATATACGTACATATTTTTGTATTGGGCGACATAGGGATGTTGATTCGTTCTACCTGTGTCAAACTTATACCAGAATTCCCAAGCATTTAATAAGAGACAATGCAAATGTTATTATAATGTTTAAGCAAGATAAGACAAATATGAAGCATGTTTATAAGGATCATGTTGCCAGCGATATGAGCTATGAAACGTTTCAAGAAATATGTCGAGAGTGCTGGAAGGATAAATATGGATTTTTGATGATAAACAAAGATAACGAATTAAACGATGGTCGCTACAGAAAGCAATTTGACCATTTCATAACTATATAAACAACTACTCATAAAAGATTAATTTTAGTTATTAATCTAACTTTAAACTTTATACATCTATTTGCTATAACCTGATCTGATACCTGATAAGCTGATCTGAAAACCAGACCAGCTACCTGAAAACCATACCAGCTACCTAATAAGCTGACCTGATAGCTGATAACCTGATCTGAAAACCAGACCAGGTACCTGATATCCTGATCTGATAAGCTGATCTGAAAACCAGACCAGCTACCTGATAACCTGATCTGATACCTGATAAGCTGATCCGATACCTGATAAGCTGATCTAATAGCTGATACCTGATATAATAGCTGATAGCTGATCTACTATTTGTTGTTAGCAAACATGGAAGAAAAAGTCTTAAAGCAGTTGGTGTCTACAAGAAATGTCTTGAAGAAAAAGCTTCGTAGTATAAAAAGTGGAGAATTAGATACACGTGAATAACTGAGAGATACATTTCAACCTTTAACAGAATCTCTCAAAGAATTCATAAATAATTCTAAAAATAATGAGAAATAAAGAATTTCAATAAAAGAAGAAAGTAAAATGAAGACAGAAGTTGAAAATAATACAAATTTAAAGCCTCAGAAGCCATCAGTCAAGATAGAGACAAGTACACCAGAGAAACTTGCAGAAGGAACAATATTCGATAATATCATCTTGTTTAATGATGGTAATAATGAGAATGATGATAAGGATGATGAAGATGATTTTTACTCACAGACTTCCAATACCGATGACACTTATACTGACTTATCAGTCTTGGAAGCGAGAAATTAATTAGATACAAACTATGGTCCACATAAAGATTTCAATAATTAATGGAAATTTGGCAATAGTAACCTCAAATTGAATGAAGTTAAATTACAAGTTGGGGGTCAAATATGTGCTCGAACACCCGGACTATTTTCTCTAATGTTTCATAAAACACCCAAAAACTATGATAAATTTGAACTCGAAATCTATAAAAAGATTTTAACTACTACTAATGCATATATAAAAGACTATAAACATGATAGTCAAATCAAGGGTACTAGAGGATACAAATATAAACATATTATCAAGAAATTTATTGACGAGAAAAATCAAAAGAATTTATCCGAGTCAACAGGATCTAAGCCAAAAGGTAGCTATTGAGGTGACGGATTGCTGCAATTTAACACCCATAAGCCAAACTATATATACTGGGACAATCCAAATGAGATAATAGATCGTCTTCGACTACTGCTTGCATCAGAAGCTGCAGGTCATACTAATGACAATAACGAGATTGTATCAATTATTGAAGAACTACGTGAAGCAAATATAATACATTAACTTTAATAAAGTATATACATATGTATATAAAGTATGCCTGTTGATAAATTTTGACATTATTTAAACGATACTAGCAGCATAATTTCTTTGAAAAATGCACCTAAGCTGCTGGGGTTATTTGTGGATACGAACAGCAACATTGATGTCCAAAACAAAAGGACCAAAAATTTTGCAAAGGCTCTGGAGAAAAACGATGTTATCAATAAATTGTTTTGCAAACTCAAATTGAAAAACTAGAAGAGAAATTATTAACATACTTTAAGGAAGACAATAATATAATTCGAGAAGATATTCAAATGCAAATCGAGGAGCTACAACGCGAAATAAAATTAGAGATTCTATAATTATAACATTCAAAAAGACATTCTAAAAATTAAATCTTCTCTTGAAGAACAAATTGAACAGCTTAATGAGAAAATTTATAGATTGGAAAATAACATGTTCGTATCAATAACTGAAAGTGCGTCAAGTAGATCACAACACTCTCCAAAAAATCTGTAAAACAACTTAATGTCTTCAAAAAGAAATTTAATAAATGAACTGCATGAGCAAGCTCGAAAAGTTTTTATGCATCGTAGAGTTGTAATGAAAGGAATAGATGATCTTTGATTTAGTTGAAATGGGGATCTATTCTAGAGAAAACAGAAATTATAGACTTTTGTTAACTGTAATTGACACATTTTCAAAATTTGCATGGGCAGTACCACTAAAAACTAAAACTGCACTCGAAACAACCAAGGCGATGGAAAATATTTTTGAATTAGGACGAGTACCAAAAAACTCTTTGGAAAATTAATGGATAAATACAACATTAATCACTACTCAACATATAGCAGTATGAAAGCATCAATAGTAGTACGATTTAACAGAACATTGAAAGGAATGATGTGGAAAGAATTTTAAAAAATTCACTGGGTATATTTTTTCTGTTATGTTTTCTGTAGATTTGTACGTCAGCAGTGCTATCAGTACATATTTAATAACTAGTAACATGCATTGCATATGGTATGGTTTTTGTCAGCTAACACGCAACTTCACTACCGTCATACCTTACATTTCGCCTTTTGCAACTGACATTAACGCAACGACGGAGAAGCTTGGCACAACAAGTACTTTATATACGGAAGCATTTGAACAGCTTCAATAGGTTGGTTCTCCATTTTATTCATTAAACTCAACTTTTTTACTTATTTCGATTATTTCTTTTGTTTTATTTTATTTTTGCCACCGCAAAACACAAAAACCTAAATCAGAACATACCAAAAAACTCAACCAGTATCTGACACGTACTGAACGTACGCAAAAAGTTAGAAGTTTACCAATTTTTATACTTTGCGTTGACGGATACGTACTGAATGCAACAGACCTCATAAGAAATCAGCGATGCCAACTATTTACATATAACCCAAACGCGCTATTCCCCTTCACAAAACGTGCTAGAACGCGCTAAGTTACAGCATTGTCAACTATTTATAACCAAAACGCGCTATTTTCCTACGCGCTAAATTAAATTTTAATAAAAGTCGATGTAGGTACATACATATGTATTAGTAAACACAATTGATTTTTTTAGTAGCTCTTTTCTGACTTTATAATATTTTTTCTTCGAAATTATATCCTAAATCACTAAAATCATTTAATACAGAATCAGAATTGCCTTCCAAGTAATCCAAACCCTTAGTTTTTATTTTTATTTTATTTGTCGAACTTTGTAACAAATTACATATATAAATTGTCGAATAGTTTTGCGATTAAACTGCTTTTTGTACTTCAGCTAGTATAGATGCTTAAAAGGTTATATAAATTTGTTTGGTCACGAGTACGAGTACATATTTTTAGTTGTGAAATTTCAATACTGTAAATGGCAAATATATTTACAGTATTAAAATGCGTTTTTAATTCTAACCACAGTCAAAATAATTTTAGTTGCGGGAGCTGAATCATTAACCAAGAAACCATGTATTACAACTTAGCTTTGAGTTTAAAAAGGCGAAACGCATGACGGATACATTGTGCCCCGGCCTTAACTCTACCTTCAACTTTACTTCGTAAGTTTTTGTATGAAGAATTTGACGCAATCGCCAAACAGTAGCGTGTACAGCAAAACAATACTTATTAAACCTAAAAATAGGGGATATGGGGCAAAGCGAATGCTCAATATCTCAGAAACCATAATAAATTTCGTGAAACGCGTTTTTGATTCAGAAAGAAGGTATTAAAAATATATATATTTCATACCTAGCTCATTTTTTTAGTGCGACGATATGTAGTACATGTAGATATTTACATGCTTACAGATGTGCTGCTTCACAAAATGTGCTCGATTTAGCTACATGTGCCACATTTTCATTTTGAAAAAAAAATGCTATAAAAATTTTACTGCATGTAGAAACTATTAATAAATTAAAAAAATGCAACCAACATGCTCATCGCATATGCGCATGTGGCTTTTTACATGCCGTGTACTATATATGGGCTTTATCATTCAAGCATGTTGTGTTCTTCACAATTTTCTAAATGCAAATAATGACAAAACGAATCAGAAATGGTTATCTGATTTTTAGAACTTTGAAAAAGATAAGATATACCCTGATAGTGAAATTTTACTTGATGAAACAACAGATGACATTGAAAGTATACGTCAAGCACTTAGTTTACATTGCGTGCAGTGCAGTGCAAGGCGCATTATGTGCTTCTCACATAATTTTACAAAGTAATTGTCAAAAAATTGTATGCATCAAACAAGGCATAAAAGTAATTGTCAAATGAATTATTCGTTATAAACGTCTCAACAAAAAATCAGCGGATGAGCAATATGCCTGATGTGTGTACCTGTTTGATATGCCTTGGTGCAGTGTTTAAAAAACTTAAATCGAAGTAGCAAAAGTCATAACATTTTTACTTTTTGCTGCTTTGGTTTTTCCAACTGTTTAAAGCCAACCAATGCTTTTGCTTGTGCTTGTGAAAATCAAAAATAGTCGCATTCGATGCAGAAGCAACAAACAATTTATGAACAATTGCACAGTATTCTTAGCAGTCGACGATTCCAAAAGTTTGAATTTGATTTTCTCTTGCTTTTGGTTAGTTAGTAGTAGTGTTGTTAATTAATTGTGTTTTATATTTGTTCGAATGAAATTTCATGTTTTTTTTCTTGTTCGAACGGACGAATAACTTTGAACTTTTGTTCGAATATTCGAACGAACAAAGAATAAAAAAATTTATTCGAATAAATAAATTTAATATGAGTTTAATTTTTTTATTAACAAACAAAAATAATTAATTACACAAGAAAAACAAATAGTTTTAAAAACAAACTTAGAAATATTATTAAAAACCGAAAGGAAATTAGTAAAAAAACTTACGTTTTTATACGCATTTACAAAATTTTTTTATATGTCTTTGATTTCTTTTAAAGTAATCATTTAAAAACAGCAGATAATCACACTTTTTAGCTTGTAGACGGTTCTTTTTTACTTTTGATAAAATAACAAATAGAAAAATATCTTTCGCAAATTGTTGATGTTGTCATACCGTTAAAAAAAGGATTAAAAAGCATATCCAGTTTGTGTATTATTTTCTTTGATATTCAAACAATTTAAATCAACCTCAAAATTTTTGACGATTTTTATATTAGTACAATTTTTTACTTTATTGATACAATTTTTTAGATCAGCTAATAAAACATTGTCATTTATTTCATAAATTTCATCAAATACTTCATCATACTTGAGATTATTTTCAAAATTTTTATTACAAAATAATCGTGAAATCAAAGTATTTACGTACTCTTTTTTAGCTTTTTGTGGCATATTTTAAAAAGTTATTATTGTAAAGCTTAATAATAATATTATGTATTTATTTATTTATAACAATAACCAACCGAGTCCATAGGACTTTTGATTAGATCTGTAGAAAAGCAGTTGTTTTTTAAACTGTTAACCAGGAATTGTAAGACACCTTCTGATTCCATTAAGGAGGGATTATCATTGCAAAACAGGAAAAAATGATTCGTTTAGCGAACATATGCAAACATGCTTACACGAGTATTGATAATTTGGAGTAATTTGATTACTTTACATCATATTTTTAACAAATTAAAAAGTTATAAAATTATACAGAAATCGGCAACACTGGGTGTTTGTCATGTTTTTGTTGTTGTTCTTGCACATCAGACAAGAGCAGTGTTGTCAGATATGGCGATATCTCGCCAAATGTGGCGACGAAAATTTGTTTTTGGAGATGAAAATTTTGAAATGGCGATTGGCGATTTACTTAGCGATATTTGATCTCCTTGGCGGTATTTTTGGCTATATTTCTACGATTTCAATAAAATTTAATAATGTGAAGAATATGAAATTTTTTTAAGGATTTTTTTCTACAACATAAAATATTTCGTGCAAAAAATTCTAAATATAGTGACTCTTTATCTCAAACAAAATTTTCTGAAATTCAAGAAGTTTAAAAAAATATATGGACCACAAAATCTCATTGGGTATTTATTAGAACTAACATTTTGATAATAAAGCACCAAAAAGCCTGCACGTGTTCTCGCCTAGAATGAATGCGATAATGATGCTGGTAATTACCATTTCAAGGATATGATATGTGTGCTTAAATACACATTTAAGGAAATGTTCATTCAACTTTATCACAAGATTTAAATAATAACTTTTATCTTGGTGTTGAGTTGGTTGGTTGGCTGAGTTTATGCTATTCAGATTGATATTTTGGAATAAGTTATTTTTAAGAATTTTTTGTAGGCCAGTATTCATGTATTAATGTAAACACTTTTCTTAATTTTTTTAAATAATATAATTTTTGTGTTTTACGATAGATGTTACCTACTGAATTTAACAATATTTTTAATGTAATTACAAAATAAAAATATATTTTTGTAGCTATAATTTAATGTTTTATTATATTGGCGATATTTGGCGATATTCGACAAGTCATACTGCGATTGCTTAAAACTTCTACAAGCAAGAGTTTTGCTTCTTCGACTGTGACTGTTTGCGACTTCCAAAAGCATAAAGACTGCTTCTGCTTTTACTTGCGATACTAACCAAAAGCAGAAGCAAATTAAATTCAAACTTAGACTGCTGAAAGTACTGCGCAATTGGTAATAAATTGTTTCGTGATTTTGCTTTGATTGAAACGGTTGCATTTTTCAAAAGCGAAAGCAGAAGCAAAATCAAATGAAATGAAAATCATTACAGTTTTTTAAACACTGATTGCATGGATGCAAGTAAACATTTCTGGTAATAAGATAATAAATATAATTTTTTATTATCTTTATTTATATATTAAATTTTTTTATAATTAAACAAAAGCAATTCAAAAAGGACAGAATATTAAAAAATTTTGTGTAATTTTTGTAAAAGATTTAATGTTAAGAATTTTTATTTAAAAAATTTATTATTGCATTTATTATTTTTTGTAAAAAGTTTTTATTTTCTAATTCTAAATTGTAAATTTTTCTTCCCTATTTGTTTGCTCTATGCTATCATTTTCATCTTTTTCTTCGAAATTTTCTATTTTATTTAAAATTTTTTTAAAAATACTGTCTTTATTTTTATTTCTAGCGCTAAAGGTGGTTGACTTTGGGGTTGAGGACGTGGTGTCCGAGTTAGTTTAAGACGTCGATGGAATATCATCAAGATTTATTATCTGAAAATATAAATTATTATTAGCAGTTTTAAAACAAAAACTTAAACTTTCATTTTAAAAATTAAACTCTTTGTTAAATATTTATATTAAGAAAATGTATTTTGAAGCATTTTAAAAAGAAAAAGATTTTATTATTATATTGAAAATTTGAATTATTTAAAATAAAAAACTAATATTTTTCGCCGAGTACTATTTTAATAATTTTTTGTCGAATGCTCGTCATTACCCAAATGAAAATTCGTTCCATCAGCGCTTTTGACTACAGTCGATGATCGAAAGTTGCTCAAAATAAGCGCTTTTTAATTTCATAGTACGAAGTAATGTGAAAGCAAGTAGGGTGTAGATTATGTTACATGTTAACATATGTACAATAAAAAATATTTTTTGTGGATCTGTACCAGTGAACCGCACGCCATACCACAATTCTGTACAAGAAAATCACACACATACCTATGATCTTTCATTTAGTCGTCACTGAGAAAGCGACGAATGAAGTTGTGCACAAATGTACGAATTTTTTCCTGGTTTTTGGCTTATTTTTTTGAGCACACGGAACGAAATTAAAGTTCAAATTTAATAAATTTGTGCAGCAAAAAAATATAAAAAATAATTATGGAGCTAAGAAATATTTCGTGATAAAAAATGCTTTTTTCAATATGCAATGCATTTTATGCTATGAAACATTTAAAAATAATAGAGAAAATAGTTTAAAAAGACATTTTAATAGATTTCACAGAGCTGTGAATAAATTTCATTTGGAATTTATTCACTACATTGTTTAAATGGGTTATTAGATTTTTTACTTTTTACTTAAGTTTTTATTTAATTGCTTATTAACAAAAAAAAAAATTCAAACAATTAATACCACAGCACAAAACTTTTCTACAAGTGTAACTTTATTTTACTCTCATTTTTCTCACCAATACAAACATATTTTATTTTGTGGATCACTGACTTGCACATATACATACATATCGCCGTACAGTGGGGCCTTTTCAGTTTTTTCGTTGCAAAAATAATAAGTTTTAAAGTAATAAAAATATTTAAAAAGCATTTGCAAGTCTATAGCCTTGTGCACTGTGTCGGCTTTTGACTGTTCGTTACAAACATCATAACTTTTAAATTAATAAAGAAAATTTAAAAATGTATAAAGCATTTGAAAGATAACCCCTTCCGCTTAAAAATAAGTAAACTCCATTGCCATACGCTCACAGAATCTTTATGCACAGTGGGTTTTTCTTTGCAAAAATCATAATTTTTGCAGTTACCAAGATATTTCTAATGGCTAAAAATCAATTGAATTTTAAATCCTTAAGTTTCAAAATAAGAGCTCCCGCATTGCGATGGGCACTGGTGACGGTCGAAAAAATCATATTGTGACGACCAAAGTCCCTACTTCGTTTTGTCCCATAACTTCTAAAGAATTGCTTGGTTTATCTTATTATTTTATTATTCACTTCCGAAAAATTATCAACCTTAATTTTTATTGAATTACTTAGTTATTTGCTTTTTTTACTATTATATTATTATTATAATCATGACATGTGTACTATTATACGAGCACATAAGTGCATGAAACTAAAATTTTGAATTTTTGTTCAATATTAACGGAAATGTTAGTACAACATACGGGTATACTACACAACTATCATCATCAAATCTCATTAGACTCTCTCGTGTACGGACGTGCTTTTCACAGACCAACCTAAATTACGACGCAAAGCGCAACGTAAAGGTAGAGGTCCATAGCTCGCTTTTTGCGCGTTACGCTTTCTATGCGTCTGTCAAAAAAGTAGAATCAATGTAATAGTATGTGACAAGTTACATTGCAAAAAGCGCAGAACGCGTAGGCGCGTTCAAAGCACAAAGTAGGTCTACTTTCTACTTTTGTACGCGTTACAAGCACCATGAAAGAAAGTCAGCTGTTCTTGAATGCTAAAGATGTTAAATAATACTTTATTTCTTACGTTATCGATAAATATTATTTTGTCGTTGATAATTTTTTTCTTTTTTTTTTCAATAAAAAAAATTTCTTAGTAAAAAAAAACTTGTTTAATAAAATATGTGAATATTTTCATTAATGCGATGTATTTTAATTAACTTTTCACCACACTTTTCTCAGTAACAAATTTTGCATATTAGTTATCGATTACTTTTACGTACTGAGTGTCATCTCCGCTAAATCTGTATTATTTACTTTGTGTTCATTACATATTTTTAAACAATAAAATGGAAGAAAATTTAATTAATGCTGTAAAAAAGCACGAGCTTTTATATAACAAAAGCTTGCTGCTATATAGAAATAAAATAAAGAGAGCAGCGGCTTGGAATTCTGTTAGTAAAGAGGTGGGCTTACCAGGTAAGTATAAAATTATCAATATTTGAATGAGGCGCACGTACATTTTAATCGTTTTTTTACAGAGGATGTTTGCCAAACTCGATGGAAATCCCTTCGAGATAAATATGTAAAAAAAAACATGGAAAAGCGTAGTGCCTCTTGTAGTGGAGCGGAAGTGAATGAGGAGAGTGAATGGCAATTTAAAGAGCAGATGGATTTTCTGCGTGACCACATTCAACCCCGAAGGTGAGTAATTATTTATAAATAATTTATATAAGTTTACATGTACATGTATACTATTTCATATTTACTATCCCGCTGCAGGACGGTGACAAGTGTAGTTATAGAAAGTCAGGATGAAAGCTTCTCGGAAGGCGACCAAAATATTGAGAGTTTGGTAGATGTAAGTAGCGGCAACTAAAGTGCAAAATAGTTTTTATGTATACATATGTACATACTATTTTACGTTTTAGATAAGTATGTATGCACACATATACATACATACATATGCACATATGTATGTTTGTATATACATACATAAGTACATAATATGCCTTTTATTATACATATGTACATATGTTTAGTTATACCATACTAATATTATATTAATGTTTTTTTTACATATGCAAATAGGTGTCGTCTTTTGACTACTGCGAATACCAACCATCATCGGCTGTCACACCTGAAAACAGCGACTCTAACCCCCATCAGTCTGAAGCTTCAAATAGAAGCCGAAAAAAGGCTAAACGCGAGAGTGAAAGTGACGCCTTCACTGGGTTTTTAGATAAAATTACCTCAATTGCAGAAGCTCGCTTTGCTGTTCCAGCTCCAAAAGAAAATACAGCACATGATGGGTTTTTTGGAATGGTTCGCGAAATATTTAACGACATGCCAAGTGAAGATGTTGCCAACGCTAAGTTTTTTTTTTTTTAATTATTTGCGCGAACAAGTGACAGCCAAAAAAAAAAGTAATTTTTCTGGTTTGTAATACCAAAAATATGTAGTATATCGCAATTGAATTTATATTGGTCGAATACACACTGAATTTGTTTTTTGTTTACATTGAAAAAGACAACAAAATATGAAAATTTGCTTTCTACATACACATGAAGTCTATTTTAAGTTTTTTGTTTTTTTTTTGAATTGATCTGGCAACTCTATGTGTAACTAAAGTGATTTTGTTTGGAGGAGCAAAATTTATGAATTAATTAAATATTTTTGAAGAATAATTGAGTAGAAATTCCTCAAAGTGTTTTTATAATCGAGTGGAAGCTGAGCTGTTGAAATTTGCCTGATTGGCTTATAATATAAACAAATTTTCT
Source organism: Nowickia ferox (assembly GCA_936439885.1). Classification (NCBI taxonomy): domain Eukaryota; kingdom Metazoa; phylum Arthropoda; class Insecta; order Diptera; family Tachinidae; genus Nowickia; species Nowickia ferox. Next base: position 6,336,211 of record OW387028.1, read on the forward strand.
GATTGCTTATATGAGTTGTTTCTGGTCTGTGATATTTACTGCTTGAGTTGTTGCTGATTTATATACATACATACGTGTACATATATACATATTTTTTATTTTGCCGCCAAGTTATTATTTACTTTTGGAACTTCTTATATACATATGTATGTATATTAAAATGCCGGGGAAAAAGAAAGATGTTTTTCCATGTTCCTGCAACAAGAACGTAACTAAAACGCAGAGTAGTGTGGGATGTTTCCTTTGTGGCAGATTTTTCCATATAAATTGTGCGAATGTTTCAATAGAACAACATAAAATTTTTTGCCAAAACAAAAAGGTTTTCCGATACATATGTGATGGTTGTAGTACGGTGCCAAAGGAAAAGTATGTTCCAAATGTATCAGTTTCTGGAAATATACAGCAAGAACTCCATAATATTTCCACGGATATTGGAATGCAGTTTGAGGAGCATAATCGAATTTTTGAGAAACAAGTACATGCTAGTATTGCAGCCCTTGAGCGTAAAATGGTTGAACTTTTTGATAAGTTTCGTGCTGAGCAGGAAGAGAAGATGAAGGCATTGAGGAATGTGAGAAGTAATCTCAACTACAATAATGAATATGCTGCAATTAAAATACGTTTGGATGATTTAGAGACTCGCAACAATATATTGCAAAGGAGGCTAAATAGGAGCAGTGTTATAATAAGAGGATTACCTAGTAATGTTATTGACCTACATCAACCAGTTTTGAAAATAGCATCGCTCTGTGGTTTGGTATTTACTAGTAATGATTTACATCATTGTGCCTATATGTATAATGGCAGGGCTGTTTTAGTGCAATTTAATTCTGTGCAGTTGCGTGATAAGTTAATGGCAAATTTTTCCCGGAAGCGATTTTTATTGCTCAAGGACGTAATTGGTGGTGACATTTCATCCAGGATTCGACTTTTGGATAATTTGACTCCAGTGGCAGCCAAGCTTATGACGATTTGTAAGCAACTGCATATAAATAAAAAAATTGTTAGTTACAAGCTCATTAATATGGATGTACCAAAAGTAAAACTGACGTTTCCTAATAATGTGCATAAAGTTTTTAATATGGAACAATGTACTGGTTTGCTCAATAATGGGCTTAATTTGGAAGCTGATAATATGTCGGGTGCCGTTGGCCTGGATGCTTGTGATTCTGTGATACAGCTTGTAACACCTTTAGTTGCTGTTGGTGGAGCTGCAACTGGTGATGTGGCGTGCTTTGGTGATGTTGAATCTTGAAGCTACTCTACTTAAATATTTGATTGTTCTTTGTTTGCTTCAATAACATATATTCAATTTACATTTGATTAATATGAGTGTTATGCAGAATTTAGGGCCAGCTTTCAGTGATAACAGTTATTTGAGATGTCATTTTAGCAACTTAAATAGTAATCTTAATATAGGCCATTTAAATTGCGCAAGTTTTAACTTGAAACCAAATTCATCTAAGTTTTCGGAAATTAAACATTTGTTGGATGGTGAGATTTTGAGTGTGTTTGGCGTTAGTGAGACTTGGTTAAAGGAAACAGTTTCTGATGGTGTTATTGACATTCCTGGTTATATATGTCATAGAAATGATCGTCCGTGTAATAGAGGTGGTGGTGTAGCTCTATATGTTTCCAGAACTCTTAAGCATAGAGTAGTTTATAGGGGAAGTGGTTTTGGAGTTGTTGAGTCCTTGTTTGTGGAACTTTGTATTGGTTGTGACAAAATTTTGGTTGGAGTTGTGTATCTTCCTCATGGGGATTTTAATTCTTTTGAGAGTGAAGTATCGGACTTGCTTGTACGATATGCTAACATTGTCATTGTTGGTGATTTTAACAACAATCTGTTTAATACTGCTACGTCTTCATTGGTGCGCAGTATTTGTAATAGAATGGGTCTTTCTGTTGTCCATAACTCAATGCCAACGCATTTTGATGTACAACACAGTTCAACATCCTTGTTGGATTATTTTCTTGTCTCTTTACCCGATATGGTGGTTAAAAGCGGTCAATTTCAGTGTCCTGGTATTACACGGCACTCATTTATATTTCTCTCGCTTAGAGCTTCACGGTCGGTTACAGCACAAATGTTTGAATATTATGATTATAATGCTATTAATAATGAATTGATTCAGAGTAAATTGCATGAATGCTGGCTTGATAATATGTACTTGACTGATGATGTGGATGAGCAGTTAGGAATACTAAATAATAATATGAAGTTTTTACATTCGTTTGTGCCTTTAAAGAGGAAGATTATTAAGTTTTGTGGGGATCGTTGGATAAACTCACCGGAGATTAATTATCAAAAATCACTTAGAGATCTTGCCTATAATGTGTATTTACAAAACAGAACTGTTGAGAACTGGAAAGTCTTTTGTAAGCATAGAAATAAAGTTAAGTCAGTTATTAGGAAATTTAAGAGAATAGCCCATAGTTCAATTTTTGAGAACAAGGATAGTAGGGAGATCTGGTCGATACTGAATAAGAATGGAGTTGGTGGCACTTCTGATGATTTAGTTTTGTTTGATGTGAATACTTTGAATGATACTTTTTCTAGGCATCAAATTGCGTGCGATGATGATTATGTTGATTTTTCTAGCATTCCTTGTATTGGTTTTTCTTTTCGGAGGGTTGATGTTTTGGAAATGTATGCTGCTTTTGATTTAATTAAGTCGAAAGCTGTTGGCTTTGATGATTTTGCTCTTAAATTTATTAAATTTTTAATGCCAGTAATTGGTAAATATGTTCTGCACTTAGTTAATACTATTCTTACATCCTCCAAATTTCCGTTGTTGTGGAAGGTTGCTAAAATTGTTCCTATTAAGAAGAGTAATAGTATTAATTGTGTTGATGATTTGAGACCCATTTCAATATTACCTATTTTGTCGAAAATTGTTGAACATCTTATTAAAATACAGCTTATTAAACATGTTGATGGAAATAACTTTTTAGATGATTGTCAAACTGGATTCAGGTGCAATAGAAGTACTGCCTCTTTGTTAATTGGCTTAACTGATAATATCAGGAAGAATATAACTGGAAGGAATGTTTGCGTTTTACTTTCGTTAGATTTGGCAAAGGCTTTTGATAGAGTAAGTCATTCTCGTCTGGTGTATAAGTTGTATAGATTGTATGGATTTTCTAGATCGGCTTGTAAATTGATTTATTCTTATTTTGCCAACAGGAAACAGTATGTAGTTAGTAATGGTTGTAGCTCTGGAATGCTTCCTATTATTAGTGGTGTACCACAAGGATCTGTTTTAGGTCCCCTATTGTTTATATTATACATTAATGATCTTTTCGGGACTCTAACCAGCAATATGTGCCAGCCATTTTCCTTTGCAGATGATATACAACTGTTGTTTAAGGGTAGTTGTGATTTTCCTGATGTGCTGCAAAATATGATTGATTATACTGTCGGTAAGCTTAGTGATTGGATGGATGATAATCAACTGTATATTAATGCTTCTAAGACCAAAGCGATGCTTTTAGGTGGTAGTGGATGTCGTAATATTTCTATTTTATTGGGAGGTGTCTCAATTGAATTTGTTGACAAGATTAAATGTCTTGGATTTATTATTGATGTTAAGTTGAATTTTGAGAGTCATATTAACTCCGTCGTTTCGAGGGTTAACTTTGTATTACGTAAACTATATAGCTTAGATTTGCTCTTACCTTTCCACATTAAGAAACGTATTGTTTATGGGTTAATTATGCCTTTATTTTTATATGCTCTGGAAGTTTATTCTGGAAGTTTGGGTTATATATTCAAGAAGATTCGCTTAGTTTTTAATAGAGTTATTAGGTATCTTTATTCACTTAGATTGCGTCAACATGTTTCATCGTATGTTTTAGATTTTTTAGGATTGTCATTTGCAGATTTTGTTAAATTTCGTAATCTATTACACTTCTATAAGACATTTAAGTTGCAGGTACCTACATTCCTTATTGACTTATTTGACTTCTGTAGATCACGTAGAAGTAGGCAAATTAGGATACCAAGATTAACAACAATATTGGAGCGTTCTTATAATGTAAGAGTAGCTAGGGCATATAATGAACTACCATCTGATTTAAAAGTATTTAATTTATCTGTGGAAACTTTCAAAAGAAAGCTTTTTCTACATATACGTCAAAATAGCGTGTTGTTGTAGTTTTTTTTTTTTTACTGTACACCTTGGACCACTGACTCACGCCAGCTTTCATATCTTTATTTCCTTCATCTTGTGATGATGGTCTTCCAGTTAATAACTTGTGCTTTATTATTTATTTTTATTTTTTATTTTTATTATTATTTTTTATTATCATTATTATTATGCATTTATTAATTTAATTGTTTTAAACTTTGTTTAGTATACATTCATATTTATATATTTTTGGTTAATACGTTAAGGATTTTTTTTTATTTATTTTCTGTTATATTATTATATTTGTTAAATATTTATAGATATTTTTACATATAAAACTATTGTAGTAGTACCTTTTGTAGTAGTATTAGTGAAAACTGATTATGGCCATGAGGCTAGGTTTTCGTGTTATGAATGAATAAATTGAAATTGAAATTGAAATAACATTTTTATGTTTTTTAAAGTGCCTTGTGAATATTTTTGTTTTTTATTGGAATATATTATTGTTATGTTTTTATGTTTATATTTTAAAGTGCCTTTTGTACAAATTATATTTAGAAAAAAATAAAAAATTAATGCATGCAAAAGTGAGTTTAATTTTTTTTATTTGTTTGAATTTATCATGTCATTTTAAATAGGTAGTTGTTTAATTTAGAAGCTCAATTGAAGAATTGATATAGAAAGACTAATTTACTTTATTTAGGAAAAGGTAGTCGCGTAAAATGTCTCTTTGTTGAAACGCACTCCTTGTCGAATTGTTAGATGAGAATTTAGGGCCTTTCTGCAATTGCTGTGTTTTTTGCCTCCATAGACCTTGTATAATAGAACCGTTTTCCTCTCGGTCCACAAATTCTGGCGGACAATAAGTTCCGTCATGCATTTTTAGAAAATTGTGGAGCAAAACTGTAGCGCAAACAACTTTTTCTGCGGATTCTGGAACCATGTTTAAAGTTCCACGAAGTATTCTCCATCTTGCCGTCAAAATTCCGAAAGCATTTTCAATAGTTCTGCGTGCTCTTGACAGTCTTTTGTTAAAGTTTTCTTTGTTTTCGCTTAATAACAGTCCAGGATACGGCCTCATAAGATAGGGTTTTAGAGGAAAAGCAGCATCACCGACTAAATAATACGGAAATTTGACAGCACTATTTGGCAATAGAGTGTCCGCTGGGAAATTAAGATTTTCCGACTGCAAAAGCCTTCCAAATTGAGAATGGGTTAGTACTCCCCCATCGCTTTGGGAGCCATAAGCTCCTACATCGACCGCAGTAAACGTATAATTTGCGTCACATATTCCCAACAATACAATGCTGTATGTTCCTTGAAAGTTATGGAAAAATTTAGGAAAAATTTAACTTATGATATTTTTCGAAATATACCTTTATAATTATAAAAGTTTGAGCCCGAATGTGCGGGGCATGTAATAGCGACGTGTTTTCCATCGATAGCTCCAACACAGTTCGGCAAATTCCACATGGTCTTGAAATCCTCAGCTATTCGTTCCCACTCATGCGTATTTGGGTAAGACAAGTAAATGCCACTAAGCTGCTTCCATATAACTTCACACGTCTCCAAAACGATTCTTCTCACAACGGTCACCGACATTTTGAATGTTAGAGAGAGGTATTGCCTGCTAGTGCCATGCGCTAAATAGCTGCTTAGAAAAGTTATTGCTTAAGCCAATAATGTGCATACATTATATACATATGTAACTTTCAATTTACTTACATTAAAGTCAAGAACAGCCGACAATCTGCTGGAATGGCCCTGGCCGAGTTCTTCTCAAGACTATCTTTTAAAATGCTGAATAAATAGTCAAAGACATCTGCAGACATTCTTGTCGCGGTTCGAAATTGCTCAGCGTCAGAAGTTTTAATTTTTTTAAATGTGGTTTCAAAAAACCCACTTAAATTCCGTTCTAAATACAACGGCCGTACCCAAAACCTTTTCTTTTTTTGAAATTGTTCATAGGCATTTTTTGCACATAAAATTAAATATACAAACTCGACTAACTCCACAAATTCTTTTAAAAACTCGATTTCACTCTCCATTTTTTCTTTATAAGTATTTATAAACAAACGCACACAGCTGATCAAAACAAAAATAAAATGGCGCATGAAAAGCAGTGCATGTAACTCAACGCGAACAAAGTATAGAACGAAACAAGAGGATGAAACGCGTCTAAAGCATAACGCGCAAAAAGCGAGCTATGGACCTCTACCTTAATTGTAATGTAACAAAAATGTAATGTAACTGCAACGGTAGGAAACAGCTGATCGATATTATTATATGAAAAGTAATAAAAATGGTTATAGAGATGTAATGCAACGTAACCTACTTTTCATATAAAAATATCGATCAGCTGTTTCCTACATTACAGCTACATTGCGTTACAGTCGGCTAACTGAGCCTTTACATTAGTTAACAAAAACAACAGTACTTTTTCAGCCAACTTCACTTCTTTACGCTCTGTCAAAATTGAATTTTCCAATTGCAAAGCGTTGACGCCGCGTTATTTCTGTTGGTTTCATAAATTTTGTACGGGCATGAGAAATTTTGATAGCCAGACAACGCTTTGCGTCGTAATTTAGGTTGGTCTGTTAAACTCACATTGCTTCTGATAACTACTTGCAATAAATCTGTGTTTAATCCTGTCTATATATGTTTTTAATGGTATTTTCGAGCACTGTGTTCTTTAATGTATACAAAAATATTTAAATCGATTTTAATTTGTTTTAAATTTTTATTAAATAAACATTTATGTAACTAAACAAATTCACAACAAAAACAATTTTTAACAACTAAAACAATTTTTTCAACAACAGTAACAAATAAAATAACAATAAAGAAACTCTCAAGAGATCTGTAACATACATACATACTTAAAAACCAACGAATAAATAAATCTCTCAGTTAAATCGATATTACAACACACACACGAAATCAACTAACATCAATATAATCTGTTTTGCAATTACATGTTTTGCATAGGATTTTTTACATTTTCTTATAGATTTTGACCTCCCAAAAACAGAAAAAATATTCAAATTATTATATCACATAAGTTTTTATGTATATTGCAGTATCTATGTTCATTGGTAATAAACCTATATAATTTATTATTTATTTATGTTATTTCTCCAAACAGTTTTTGTTATATCTGTGGTGAATTCACTATTAAAAGTCAACAGAGAAATATAAGTGATTTTGTAAGGAAAGTTTATTTTGCCTACTTTAAATTAAAACTTGGTGATCAAGATAAACCATGGGCCCCGTATAAGGTGTGTAGAAGATGCGAAGAAGATCTTCGTTTGTGCTTTAAGGGAAAGAAAAATGCATTTCGATTTGGAATTCCTATGATATGGCTTGAGCAGAAACATCACACCACTGACTGCTACTTCTGCTCAGTTGACGTAAAGGGATTCAATTCAAAAAACAAAAGCAACATAAGTTATCCTAATCTTGACTCAGCTATACGTCCAGTGCCCCATAGCTCCGAGATATCTATCCCGCAGCCACCTTCCAGTTTGGATGAATACCCTAGTGAGTTGGAAGACGAAGCTACATTACCTCCTCCGGGTGAATCAAGCTCAAATTTATCTTTTGACGAAGATGGAAGGCCTCAACTATTTTCTCAAGGTGAGCTCAATGATTTAGTAAGAGATTTACGCCTTTCAAAAGATGCAGCCGAAATTTTAGGTTCTAGATTAAAAAATAAAAACCTTTTATCACCTGGCACTTCTTTCTACTGGTACAGACACCGAGAAAAAGAATTTACCCAGTTTTTCTCAAAAGAAGGAAATTTAGTTTTCTGCAATCATGTGGAAGAACTCATACATCACTTTGATATAAAGTATGACTCATCTGAATGGCGCCTATTCATTGAATCATCTAAGACTAGCCTTAAAGCAGTATTATTGCACAATGGAAATAAATTTGCCTCCACTCCGATTGGACATTCTGTGCATATGAAAGAAGATTATAACGATTTGGCCATTATCCTGGAAAAAATCAAGTATTAAGACCATCAATGGATGATTTGTGGGGACTTCAAAATACTGACAATGCTTTTGGCTCAGCAAGCAGGCTATACCAAATACCCATGTTTCTTATGCTTGTGCAGCGATGCCAACTATTTATTACCCAAACGCGCTATTCCCCTTCGCAAAACGCGCTAGAACGCGCTAAATTACAACATTGTCAACTATTTATAGCCAAAACGCGCAATTTTTCTACGCGCTAAATTAAATTTTAATAAAAGTCGATGTACATACATATGTACGAGTATGTACATGTGTATTAGTAAATTCAATTGATTTTTTTAGTAGCTCTTTTCAGATTTTATAATATTGTTTCTTCAAAATTATATCCTAAATAACTAAAATTATTTAATACAGAATCAGAATTGCCTTCCAAATAATCCAAATCATTAGTTTTTATTTTTAACCAACGACTAAAAAGAGGGGTGTTGTAAGTTTGTATTGTGTGTCTGTGTGTTGTGCATCTATGTGTCTGCCCGTGTCCACGCACAGACCAATCGGCTGGACGTATTTTGATTTAGTTTTTGTTATGTTTGAAAGGTGACTTGATCGAGAGGGTTCTTAGCTATGCTTTTTGTACTTCAGCTAGAATAGATGCTTAATAAGTTATAGAAATTTTTTTTGTCACGAGTACATATTTTTAGTTGTGAATTTCAAAATATTTGCCATTTACAGTACTAAAATACGTTTTTAATTCTAGTCAAGGAAATTTTATTTGCAACAGCTGAATTATTAACCAATTTAAAAAATTTTATGACTTTTGAATACTAGAAATTATGCAAAAATAGTTTAAAAAAAATATTGAACTGAAATGACTTTATTCAAAACGCACTGGAAAAAACTGATTGGCCATCCCGAGAAACTTTAAAACCTGGAGAGAAAAACGTTATAAACACTACCTTGGTACCACCAGAAAAGGTTTTGTTGCCCCCTCTCCATATCAAATTGGGGTTGATGAAACAATTTGTAAAATCGCTGCAAAAGGATGGAGACTGTTTCAAATATTTATATACAAAATTCCCGAAGCTGTCAAAAGCAAAGTTGAAAGAGGGAGTTTTCAACGGCCCCGACAAAAGAAAACTTTTAACGGACCCTTCATTTGTGGAAACTATGAATGAGAAGGAAAAAGAAGCTTGGGTATCGTTCAAGGACGTAGTGCGAAAGTTTTTGGAAAATACTAAGGATCCGAACTATAAAACCATTGTGCAACGGATGCTAGCAGCATACGAAGCTCAAGGTTGCAAGATGAGCTTGAAGGACCATTTTTTACACTCTCACATAGACTATTTTCCTGAAAACCTGGGAGCTTACAGTGAAGAGCAGGGGGAGAGATTTCATCAGGATGTCCGTGATATCGAGAGAAGGTACCAAGGGCGATGGGATGTCACTATGCTTGCTGACTACTGTTGGATGGAAATCGGAAAAGGACTCGTCAAAGTATCAAGGAAAAGAAGAAGAAAAAAAAATAATGTTTCGTTTGCTTTAAAAAAAATATTTATTGTTTGAAAATTTTAAATAAAGGAGTGCTTCAACCAATTTTTTGTGTTTGAATTTGCAAAAAATCCTTATGTGATAGAAAAAAATGGCCATCACTTTTGAAATCAGCGCACTTTAAAACATATAATTCAGTAAAAATATCTCATGCAGCTGACAAAAAATTTTTTTCGCAGACCTGTGTTATTAAATCAAAACAATATTTAGTTCCCGCTTTTACTTATTTTTACTTAATTTAATGCAAAAAACAATAATAAAATCAAACCAAATTTTGTTGTTTGTTTTTACATTTGTACTTTATACATATACCTACACTGATCATTATAAAATAAAAAATAAAAATAATAATGAAATAAAAAAACTCTTGCATTAATACAAATTAACTGTGTTGCCAATAATTTCTATTTTTCTGACGTGCTTTTAAAATTCGCACTGCTTCTGATAACTACTCACAAAAAATTCTGTTTTAATCCTGTCTATCGATGTTTTTGAATCGTATTTTTTTACTCTGTGTTCTTTAATTTATACAAACATATTTAAATCAGTTTTACTTTGTTCTAAATTTTAATTAAATAAACATTTAACTAAACAAATTCACAACAAAAACAATTTTTATCAACAATAGTAACAAATTATGAAACAATACTTCAATAGAATCTGTCTTACAATTATTAAATTAAAACAATATTTATTTCCCGCTTTTACTTATTTCAATACATATAATAAAATAAAATCAAACCGAATTTTTGTGTAATTTTTATTTTTAAACTCAGATTTAAAGTCAAATTATTCCCGAAAATCAAACAATGTCGTACCTATTAAAAAACTGCTCAATTAAAAACAATGATGAAAGACTGATTTCCTGTTGGCTCTGCCATGGGCTTTATCACTTTAAATGCAGTGGCCTATCTACGTTGATAGGCGAGTCCCTCTCGAAAGATCTTGTACTTCACTGGTGCTGTTCTGCCTGCAGAAAAATTGGTGTGAAATTTTATTTATTTATTTTATTTTTTTTTTTTTCAAGGAACAGTATCTCATTTTAAGGAAATTCAAAATGAAGCTGGAAAACTTGCTGAACGTATTTCAATATACGTTAAACTATTTGATGATTATAAATCACTCGAAAACTTAAAGTCTCCTCCTCAATATTCCCCTAAACGTCGGAAATCACCAAGAATAAATAATAGTGACAAAAATTAATTACTATCCGCGCCTCCTTCTGGTATAGCAAATCACGAACACAGTCCTGCTCTTACGTCAGACCCACCAAATCCTGTTGTTATAGCAGTTCTTCCCGTTATTACAAACAATATTTTTGATTTGCCTTGTTCATTATCCCAAGCTAACAATTAACAATACAGTAGAAACGTTGATCACTGCTAAAGAATTTTCCAAAGGTGATTGTCAACTTGTTAATAGTGGCACAGTTTCTCAAAGAAATGATATCACACATTAAAACTTTAATGCAGGTTTGAGAGTAATTCCTCCAAACAAACATATATTTATATCCTGTTTTGCAGCTGATACAACGGCCGAAGAAATTGAGTATTATATTAAATCTAAAATTAAATCAAGTTCTGGTATAAAAGTCCATAAATTTACTTACTCGCAACCAAGGAGCATAACATCATTTGAGATTTGAGTCCTCTTTGACATATTTAGTCAAGTTGTTGATCAGTCTTTCTGGCCTCCCCATGTTTTAGTTCGAGAATATAATTACAATGGTAACAATCGCAATATCGCCCACCTTTCTTCACGTGTAACATTTCCAAAAAAACTAAATAACAGCTCTGATTTTCATCTTAATACTGTTTCAGAACGTTCGTGGTATTAAATCAAAACTAACAAATTTATATTTACAAAGCTTTAATTTTAATCATCACATCTATATCTTCACCGAAACCTGGTTAAACAATACTTTTTTAAATTCTGAAATATTTTGTCATGACTTTCATATTTTTCGACGAGATAGAATTACAACGACTACTGGTGGTAGAGTGCTAATTGCTATATCTAACATTTTTCCAATGGAAGAAATCAATTTTGACCTTCCCACTAATATTGAATTTTTGGCAGTGTCGCTAAAGATTAAAAACATTAAAATATAGCACTTGTTCCTATATCCCACTAAATTCAGATCTTATGATATACAAGCGACATATTGAAACATTACATCTAAACTTAAACCCGTTCATTTAATTTTCGTTTTTGGAGATTTTAATTTACCACATATCACATGGGAATTCTGATCCGAACATAATTATTACCTACCCGTACAAAGTGATGATAATGGATATGAAATCTTTAATAATATAGCTGATTTGTATCTTCACCAAATAAATGGAAATTGCAACGTTTATGGAAAACTTGTTGATTTAGTATTTGTGAATGAGCCAAACGAATGTATTGTAAATCATATTGACCCTGTTACTTTACTTGAGGATAGATACCATCCTACTATTGAGATATCCTACAACTTATTCACCAATAATTTAGTAAGAAATACCTCAGCAAAAAATAAGGATAAAATTTTCTGTTTCAAACGGTCCAATTACATTGAACTAAATAATTGCCTGTTTACCACTAACTGGCTTCAATTATTGTCCGTTCTGATAACTTCATCGCATTCTATTGATCATTTGATAAACATATTTTATAAGACCTTATTCAGTTATATGGAGGAATGCATTCCGAAGCACGTTCCACGCAAAAAATCTTGCCCGCCGTGGAATTCCAGGCAACTTTCTGCTTGGAAAAATTTTTTTACTTCAAAAAATTCAAAATCTCCTGGTCTTCCTTTTATTATGGAAAATACTCAGTTGCACGGGCTGAATATAATTTACTTAACTCAGAACTGTATAGAACTTACCTCAGTAATGTTAAATGCAAGATCCTAAATCATTTTTTACTTTTGTCAACACTAAAAGGAAGGCCACAGGTTTTCCTAAAGTCATGAAATATCTCCATACCGAATCGACTGATGACAATGTTGTCAGTAATTTGTTCGCCGACTTCTTCTCGACCACTATCGACCGTGCACTATCACCACATCTCATATTTTAAACTGTTTAAATAACACCAAGTCATCGTCTTTTAGTGGTCCAGATGGCATACCAAGTTAGTAGTTGAGGATTCCCAGTTCTGCCCCAATTAAAATTGTGAAATTTGGGTGAAATTTCCAAGAATTCTTTAAAATTTTGCTGAAATTTGTCTGAAATTTGAGAAATTGTGTTTTCGGTGCGCTTTGATGTTTTTTTTTTGTTTACATTAAGTGTTTTTTGTTTACATTAACTGTTTTTTGTTTATATTAAGTGTATGTATGTTTGTATGTATGTATGTATGTGTGTATGTATGACCGTGGGAACTTGTGCGCGGAATATTTTGTGGGAATACATTAAGGGGGTTTATAGGTTTGAAGCTTTTATATGTATATGATTTTCTAATGCCGACGGGATAACATCTTCAATTTTTTCAAATGCCGACGGGAAAACATGTTTATTTTTTTCGAAAGCCGACGGGAAAACATGTTTATTTTTTTCAAATGTCGACGGGAAAACATGTTTATTTTTGTCAAATGCCGACCTGAAAACATGTTTATTTTTTTCAAATGCCGACGGGAAAATCATGGAAATGATTTTTCCTAATGCCGACGAAAAATTTGTGGGTGTCTAGCTTTAGGAGTTGAAGTCTGGCTGTGCTGGGTGGAGAGCGGGGTGTGTCTAGATTGTGAGACCTTAAGGCTGACCGTGATTTGGGTAGGTGAGGGTGTTTTGTAATATGTAACCGTTGGAATTCGGTGGCGTTTATGCTTGTTGGAATTACAGCCAAGCTGTGCTTTTTGGGGGGCGGTGTATTTGAGGTAGATCGACTGGTGGAGGGCGGGGAGTTATTGTAATATGTATCCGTGCGAATCTGTGTATATGTATGTTCGTAGGAGTTTAAGGCTGATTGTGATTTGAGGTGGGGGAGGGTGTTGTTGTGATAGATAGATAGAATGTGCCTATGTGTGTGTGTATATATGTATGTATATGTAACAGTTTAAGGCTGTCCTTGATTTGAGGTAGGCGGGGGGATGTTATTGTAATATGTATCTACAGGAATTTGGGTGTTTATATGTCTGTAGGAATTTTTGTGCATGTATGGATTGTTGAGATTGATCGATTGTATGTAACCTTGAGAATTTGTGTATATATATCTGTAGGAAATTTAAGGCTTATCGTGATTTATGAGGGGCGAAGTGTTCATGTAATATATAACCGCTCAATTTGTATATATATCTGCAGGAGTTTAAGGCTGATCATGATTAATAAGAGGTGAGGTGAAGGTGTTCATGTATATGTATCCGTATTTGAGTGTATGTGTGTCTATATGAGTTTAAGGCTGATCCTGATTTAGGTTGTTGAGATTGATAGATTGTATGTTACCTTGAGATTTTGTGTATGTATATCTGTAAGAACTTTAGGCTGACTGTGATTTGTGAGGGGAGGGGCGTTGTTGAAATAGGTTTAATTTTTCGTAGATGAAATTTAGTATGTGTTTGTGTATGTGATTTTCTCACCCTAGTATTTATATGTACGTAGAAATAAATTATTTCTCATATGAACAATTTTTGCTAGAAAGTATTATCATATATCTGAACTTCCCTAATCCTAGTATGTTTTTCATATTGGAGGATGAGATTGCTTTATATTTTATCAAGCTTAAATTTGTCCAGTGTTGAAGTCTGTCGGTCAGAAATTTGTTTATATTTGTATAAATATTAATTTCAGATTTTGCAAAATTCTTGTGTACGATCGTGGCGATTTTGTGTGTGTATGCGCGATAGAGTTTGACTGGTCTGTGATAAGTTTGTTTATTTAAGTACATTTGTCTTCTTCGACTTTCGTCTTCAAGCGTCAATAGCTTGGAGAACGGTTTGATTGTTTTCATAATGTAGATATGTAAGTGTGATTGTTAAAATCTAATAAATACTTGAGCATGGGTAAGAAATTTGATAATATGTGTACATATGTACATATGGATCTACAAATTGATTTTATGTATGTATGTACATACAAATAAGTCTGGGGCTCCCTGTTTAAATAAATTTTTTTGTCATGTGCGGTCTTTTGTTGTTGGCGTTGTAAATATTCACCTGGTCTTTTGTGTATAGATGTGAAATATCTTCATAGTTTTTTATTTGAAATTAAAAAAACGTTCTTTTAATTTTTAGATGTATTTACTTAAAAGTTTGTAAGTAGTTTCTGTTTTAAGTAAAATTGAATTCCTCTCCAGTTGTAGTAACTATAGTATAAATATTTAATATATTTTATTTCCATTTGTTTAAAGTTGATGTAGCCTATATAGTCAACGTTAGAAATTTTTAGGTGTAAAATTTTTTCCAACTATCATCTTTTTTCTTCACTTTTTACATATATTTTAGAACATCTTGCATTGGCTTTTAAAAAATGACAAACGCTTTGAAATGAAACTGATCCAGCAGTCCAGCTTAGGTGATGATAGTTTTTTGTTAACCACTTTGCTTCTCTTTCCTTTTTTATTGATAAACATTTAAAATCAAATGGTGGTTTTATAATGAAATTGTTATACTCATTATTGTTGAAAACATCCGCTACTTCTTTTTGTAATGAAAATCATTCGAAACCTTACTCTTCTATTAAAACCATTTTTTCATTAATATTACTTAATTTATAAGACTTTCTATTATTCGATCATCAGTAAAAATGCAGTAGCTGAGGTCCTTGCTTGCTGTTTCATATTAAATTTCTATGTCAATTGGCCCGCTATTGAATAAAAGGAGCTTTTATCTTAAACTCTGATGCAGTTACAAGCGCTTGAAATTCTTTCATATACGAGTAGTAGATACATATCATATAGAACTGCATAACGTTAATGTTTTAATTGTATGTTAAGATCATCGTATGGATATGAGACTGAATTTAAATGTATGTTTAAGTTAGTCAAATCACAATGAACAAACTTATTTTCTTCTTGAAAAGTGATCAACAGAAAACGAAGTCGTTTTCGGTATACATATTTCTCCTATGTTTAAGTATGCTTTGTCTTCATGTGAGACAGGCTGTATATATCAGTTGGTCAGTCAGTCTCTTGTTTTATTTATTTTTTCTTCTGATGTATCACTACTTTTTTTAATTTTACTACTTGAAATAGAGAACATTAATATTATTTTTAATTCCATTATTTTTAATGAAAATATATACATATGTGAGTGTGTACATATGCAAATGTATTCATATCTACATACATATATGAAAATATGTGTATGTATGTAGAAATTAGTTTACATACAAAGAAATACATGTTTAATAAACAAGTATTGCACCAAATCGATCTTCAAGAACTCAGTCACCTCCACCATGAATTCAGCCTAGGTGTTTTCATATAGAATCAGAAACATTGGAATATCTACGTTTGAAGGAATTTTTGCTTCAAATATTTCTACATGAGGTTTGCTGGTTGATCCCCTTGAAGTTATTGTTGACGTAGGCTGGGTTGTATCACATTCAGATGTAATCATTTCTTACTTAAAAAAGGTCCTCATCACCATCAACCATATCTGTATACATTTCATTCATGAGTTGGGTTGATCCAGATACAATTGCTGTCTACAGATTAATGATTAGAAACAAGCTTCTCATCACCTTCTAACAGATTTATATATTTTGCTAGCATGCATGCCTTAGCATGCTTCTATCGATAGTGACGCGAGAGTCCGACATGTAGTGGTGTTTCAATTAAAAATATATACTATTAGAATTTAAGAATTCACTCTTCTGAATTTTTTACAGAGTAGATACATATGTATTTCATTTCCCACAAAGACATAAAATTTCTTTGCTTACAAAATTGTATGACGTGAGGAATTTTCTTAAATTATGCATGCTTCGGCATGCGTCCAATATTTTTTTCTCTAAATTTTTTTGATACTCATTCATATACAGATATAAAGTAAGATCTGTTTATACTACATTTTACAATTTATACATGCTTCAGCTTGATTCTAGTTGAAGTCTATATTTATTCAGTAAGTTTGTTTGATACCCATTCATACACATGTACATTCTTAAAGATTGGATATCAAAGTCCAATTTGCTTAGTTTATCTATATTTTCTAAAGATCTGATAGCTATAGAAATGAACAGAGCGAAGATCTATTATAATAAGCCCACATTCACATTTTTAAATTTTGTGTGCTACTGCTTTCGAAATGAAAAATGTACAACTTTTACTATAAAAAGTGATAATACGATGTGTTACTGAATATTGCACTGTGTTAAACTTCATTCTGAACGCTTACGTTTTCACAATATTTCATACAGACCAACAAGTTTAGAGAATTCCAGTACATTAAGTTAATTACCTTTCCTAAAACCTAACATTCCTAAGCAATCCTTCAAAAAAAAAACCATGACAAACTAGATTTTTCCTTTTTTAATTTTATTTATATTGTCATTAAATTTCAACATTTTCTACATCTTCAAATTACTGTATACTGTATTTTCCACCTTTTCCCCATTTGTTGAGTTAACTTTAATTGCAAACATTTTAATTGTGAGATGAGCTTTTCTATTTTAGGCACTAAGTAAATCTTTATATATATATATATCAATCCACTTATATGAACCATTAATGCTAAATTCTTAACACATAATTCCTTTGGATGATCTATTAAATCATTCTACTATTGATGCTTACATTACTTATGTATGAATTTTCCAGTGTCTATTAAAAAATTCTTTATAATCATCCATTTGTAAGTTCTTTGGTACTCGTCCTAATTCAAAAATATTTTCCATCGCCTTGGTTGTTTCGAGTGCAGTTTTAGTTTTTAGTGGTACTGTCCATGCAAATTTTTAAGATGTGTCAATTACAGTTAACAAAAATCGATAATTTCTGTTTTCTCTAGAATAGTTTCCCATTTCAACTAAATCAGCTCCATAAAAGATCAACTATTCCTTTCATTACATATCTACAATTCACAAACAATTTTCGAGATTTATTATAGAGTTCGTTTGCTAAATTTCTTTTTAAAGACATTGAGTTGTACTTTCAGCTATTTATACTATCATGTAGTTAATTTTCCAATCTATAAATTTTATCGTTCAACTGTTCAATTTTTTTTTTTTTTTAATGTATGTATTTTTCAATTTTATAACTATCTTCTATCTCTAATTGTATTTCACGTTGTACTCCATCAATTTCTATTTTAATATATTCTTGAATTATATTAATTCCTTAAGCTGTATTATTAATTTGTCCTATAGTTTATCGATTTGAGTTTTCAGAAACAATTTACTGATAACCCATCATTCTCCGTTAGTGAATGATGATGATTCTCTATCCATGTATTAGTAGAAATTATATATTTTATATAGTTTTCAAAATCAAATTTCTCATAGGATTTCCATGTTTTATTATCAATCGTTAAAGAAAATAAAGCTACTATTAGAGTCTATATTTGACCATCAACTTGTGTTTTATCCTCATTTAGTTTTAGGTTACTATCACCAAACTTTCATTCATTATTCAAATCTTGATGTGGGCCATAGTTTGTATCTAATTCAATTCTTCCTTCCAAGACTGATAAATGAGTATAAGTGTCTTCAGAATTGAAAGTCTATGAGTAAAAATCATCTTCATCATCCTCGTCATCATTCTCAGTATTAGCATCATTAAATAAGATGATATAATCAAATATTGTTCCTTCTGCTAGTTTCTTTGGTGTACTTGTCTCTATATTGACTGATGCTTTAAACTTGTATTATTTTCAGCTTCTATCTTGATTTTACTTTGTTCTTTCTAGTGAATTCTTTCAATATTTCTAGAGCTATTTATGAATTCTTTTAGAGGTTCTGTTATAGGTTTAAATGTATCTTTTGTTGCTCACATGTATCTATTTCACCAGTTTTGATACTACGAAGCTTTTTCTTAAAGACATTTCTTGTCAACACCAACTGTTTTAAAATTTTCTCATCCATGTTTAGCAAATAAGAGGTATCAGCTATTAGATCAGGTATCAGCTATCAGATCAGGTTATCAGGTAGCTGGTCTGGTTTTCAGATCAGCTTATCAGGACCTGGTCTGGTTTTCAGATCAGCTTATCATGACCTGGTCTGGTTTTTAGATCAGCTTATCAGGACCTGATCTGGTTTTTAGATCAGCTTATCAGGACCTGGTCTGGCTTTCAGATCAGCTTATCAGGACCTGGTCTGGTTTTTAGATCAGCTTATCAGGACCTGGTCTGGTTTTCAGATGTGTTTGGTAAAGCATCTGACCCTTGATCAGGAAGAAGCTAAGATCCAGAAATTTCTAGCATGACAGAACAACCATGACGCCAGCGCTACCACTTCTACAGACTTACGACTGCTGCTGCCGGATAAACGAAACAATAAGACGCTTGCATTACCAGCAAAAATTTATCTTCCAGGCCCATCAAGTAAATCACCACCCCCTAGCGCACCATCAAATGAACGTGTAGCCACAATTGAGCTTTTACGGAAATAGGGTCTACGATACGATGGTGGAAAAGATCCCCTAGGATTCATCGAGCGGTTGGAGGAACTAGCCGGTATGTACGAAGTCGACCTTATAAATGTTTTACGGGTCATGTCAGAGCTCTTACGGGATAAAGCACTCATATGGTTCCGAAACACCCTTAAACAGTTTGAGCAATGGACAGCTTTTAAGCAAAACTTTTACGATTTCTTTCTGCCGCCGCGATATTTTGAGAAGCTGCATGACGAGATTCTTTAAGGATTATGTGTTGGCTCTTCAAGATCTGATGCGTCATGCTCAACTAAGTACGGAGGAAAAACTTGAGAGGATTTTTCGAAATACTCAGCCTGATTACAGTGATACATCCGTTGGAAAGATTTTACTAATCTAAACGATCTGATTGCACTAGCGGCTGATCTGCAAAGTATTCCTGCCACACCATACATCACATCACATCCGAGTGGAGCAGCTTCGCTCGATAGTCAGTATATCACAGAGGCCAAGAGAATTG
This sequence comes from Nowickia ferox, assembly GCA_936439885.1. NCBI lineage: Eukaryota > Metazoa > Arthropoda > Insecta > Diptera > Tachinidae > Nowickia > Nowickia ferox. The sequence goes on from OW387028.1 coordinate 6,355,899, forward strand.
CCGTCACAAGATCAGTATACCGTCCGAGTTTCTCACGTCAAAGACAACAACACAGGACTTACATGTCAGGATGAAAATTTGAAAGCGGTACTGCAGGTCGAGAACTGTGCAGTTACAGGCATCATAGAGACAGGAGCCACCCGTAGTTTCGTCACACCAGACTTAGGACAACAATTGTTCCGTAAGCCGCCATATGTACCTGTAGAAATAGAAGTGCAACTGGCCGACGGATCAAAGAATATTATCTCTGGAGCAGTGCAATGTAAGGTAAAATTAGGAAATCAAAACCATCTTCACGATTTCTTAGTGACGAAAGCAGCCACAGAACCGATGATCCTGGGGGTAGACTTCCTTGCAGCATTCAACACCAAAATCATTTCAGCAGGACTATCAGCACAAGCTAGACATAATCCAGATGAACAGAAAAACAAGATAAGCCAAATCAGTTCCCGGTTAAGGCGTAGGCGAATCGCTACTTTACGCACCGTCAGCAAAACTATTCTACAACAGCGAATTCAGCAGTTTTTGGATACGGAATTGCCTAAATTCCAATTGATTAAGGGACTATCGTCTGCCGCCACGCACCGCATTGTAATGAAGTTTGAACGGCCAATAAAAACCCGCTATGCTCCAAGAAACTCTGCCGTGCAGGCTATAATTGACGAAGAGGTCAACAAATTGCTGAAAAACGGGTATATTGAGCCATCGCACAGCTCCTTTACTTTTCCCATAACACTGGTGAAAAAAGGATGTGACATGGCGTACATGCATGGATATCCGTCCACTTAATGCCAGGTCAGTGCCCGACGCGTATCCACTACCCAGACTTGACACTATCCTTGACAGACTCCGCAATGCAAAGTTTATCACTAGCCTTGACCTAAAAGATGGCTACTGGTAAATTCCGATGAATGGCGACAGTAAGAAATACACCGCCTTTGCAGTCCCTGTGCGAAGACTCTAGCAATGGAAAGTAATGCCATTTGGGTTGCATTCCACCCCAGCGACCTTCCAACAGTCTCTAGACAGTGTGATCGGGCCAGATATGGGACCGTTCGCTTTCGCCTATTTTGACGATATAATTGTTATGGGCTCCAACTTTGAAGAGCATATGAAAAAGTTTAAGGAGGTACGAGGTGTGTTCAAAAAGTATCGCGAATTTTGAATTTCCGCGGGTTACGTATATTCCAATTTTGAATTATTTGTGGCGTTACTTTTACCTTCGTCCGTGCGGCAGCTTCCTTTGAGATGCTTGAGCTTTGGTTTCCATGTTATAACCATAAACCCACGATTCGTCACCAGTTATGGCCCTCTGAAGCAAATTTAGGTCGTCGCGGACAGAGTCCAACTCATTAGCAATGTTCATACGATGCTGTTTTTGGTCGAAATTGAGCAACTTGAATTGAGGTCGCGGCGACCCGTCTCGTGCCCAAATCATTGATAAAAATCGAACGGCACGAGATAATAGATATGTCTATGTCATATGGGAAAACATGTGGTGTATGTATTACAGTCGTTTGTGTGGTTGTGTACTAGTATAAAAAGGCGAGCCGTCGTTGTACCAAGGATTAGTTGGTTGGCAGCGAGCGCTGGCAAAAGAGGTACTAATAGAGCTCAGGACACTGCTGTAGTATTAAATCTTTTTGTTTGCAAATTTGAGGCAAACCACTAAGATATTAAGTTTCTTTTTTTTAGTATTTTTATTTATAAGTGAGAGAGGCTGCCTTTGGGAATTAAGACACATTTTCCAAAAGGTTAATCAATACACTTATAAATAAAAATTTAGCTATTTTATCATAATCGGGTTTTATGTTTAAAAAAAGTTGACGTTATTGTTGCTCTCATCTGGTCGTATGGGAATAGAGGCTGCCTGTGGAAATTGAGTCACTCTTTTCAAAGGCGAATCTGTTACTGAGCGCAAGAGGACAGGAGCAACAATACTCAGCGGTAGATTTTATTAAGAGCGAATAATGACGTCTGCGGATTTCGTTTCTCTTTTCACGAGTAGAAAATACCTTTGGAAAGTAAGACACTTTTTCCAAAGGCTAATCTACTTCACGATTATAGAGGTAAGTCTGAAGAGTACGTTCGCGGGATTTTGAGAACGGCGCGTTCAGTTGTATGGTCGTGTTTTTTTAGTAAATAAAGAAATATTGTTAATGTTAAATGAACCTGGTTTACTTGTTTTATTTTTGTCCAAGTAACCACGAAAAGGTACGTTACATTTTCCATATAATGTACACGACTCTAGGCTCCGCTGAGCATACCCTCGCCACCAGCGAATTCGTGTCGTTACAATATCTTTTGAAGTAATGATATTTTTTAAATTTAAAAAGCATTTAAAATACAACTTCTTGTTCTTCAAATGATATTCTCATAAGGAAGTATAGAAAATAATACAAGTCTTTGTTACATACTTTAAAAATTTTGAAAAAAATATATTTCCAGAAAACCTGTAATTTTTTGTGGCCAAATTTAGTTTAATTATTTAAAGTATTGTGTAGAAAATATGGGCTGGACCAGTTTTGCCCATTTTTAGATATGCTCTATTTTATTAGTGAAAATTACTTAAATATGGGGTGTCTAAAAAACGGTAACTGCCGAAAAAGCATGGCATATAATGAACATTTTATTACTTTTTTTAATAAAACATAAACTTACGAGTACCTTTCAAAAAAAAGTAATGATCAGACAGCAATGTTTGTGCAACTTTAATTCTAAAATGTATTTTTTCAAGAAATAAAAAATTTTTGCCACGAGTTTTAGGAAAAGGCGCCAAATAGCGTGGCTCATAAGTACAAAAGCCCTAACTCAAATAATTGTAACTTTACAGGAGAAGGTAAAAACATAATAGAAACAGTACAAATGCTTGTACAAACTATCTTGTACAACTGCTTGTAAAAGAGTTATTTTTTACAATATGCAATAAATTTTTTTGACGAGGTGTATTTGTGTGAAATGTATTGGAATAACTGAAAAACTCGATTTCGTAAAAAATACGAGTTAGGGCCTTTCTACTTGAGACCATCGATATGTATGCATATAGATTAAAGTCTGACCAGAAATATTCTCATGCACAACATCCTTGAGGTTTTGTATATTAAATGCCCCTCAAATGGCATGTACCTTTTTGTAAATTTTACAGGAGGATAGCGATCCACCTGATATTCCAACTTTGTCTTTGTCCTTCCTTAAATATACGGAGGTATTAAGGGTGAACATATTATGTATTTTTACTTTTATTTCATCCGTAGACACTAAAATTCCACCAATAGTTTCCATTTCTCGTCTCATTTCTTCGAAAACATGGGAATTATTTCTGGATCCTCTAAGCATATAGATTTTAGTTCGCACAATACAGATTCCTCCCTATTTGACCAAGTTTTCTATTTATTTTTCTTTTTTCAATATTCGATGAAATGTTTCAAATTTATATTTCTTTACAAAACATTTAAGTAAAACTTTTCACAGACGAAATTTATAATAAAATATTCTTTTCAATTTTGATTTACTATTTTTCACTCACGTACTTTGTGGATAGCTTTTAATGTGAATTAATTTACAAAAACTTTCCATTTTACTTGACTGCCAAGAAGGGTTATTGTTTATTTGTTTGAATTTAAACTTTCTTCTTTTAAATTACTTTTTTCCTTTTTATCAACAAATAAAATAAACCATTTCTATTCCTACTTAAATTACACTTTTTAGGATTTGTAAGTCACCAATATTGGATGACCCAAAGTTGTATTTGTAATAATAGCAATAACGCAGTATTGCACTAACAAATTCGACTTAATTTGCAGCAAATTAAGTCATTTGAGATAATTTGCTCATATGAAAAATGTATTGGAAATCAATTCGGAAATTACTTAATTTGGGCAAATCAAATGTTTTGGCCTATATCACATATATGGAAACGTACTATAAAGAGGGATTAAAAAAAAGAAAAAGTATCAACTTCGATCATATCGAGCCGTAATCGCAAAAATAACGTAACTGACATATTTTTCGAAATTGACTTTTTATTTTTTAGGAGCATTTTTCGCAGAAAAAATCAAATGGAGACATGTTTAAAAGACTGTTAGTTACTTCGGATCCAGTGATATCACATATTAGAAAATTAAAATAGAAAACACCCAATAACTTGCCGAATGAAACACTTCGTTTTCTTATATTTGATTCAAGTCTCGATTGTGAAGAAACTGCCAGTGATGATGATAATGATACTTATACCAATTATACAGATATTGATTTTGATGATGATTGCTAAGAATTGGATACGTAATAGAGCTGTTCAAGTATTTGTATTCCCTTTTTTAACCGACTTCAAATAAATTTTCATTAAATGAACTTATAGTAAAAAAAAATTTTTTTAAAACAACCTTTTATTTGAATGCTCATAAAAATCAGTACAGTGTAACTAATAGAAAAAGCTGTCACAAAATTTTTCACTAACAAATTAACATTGCAGGTTAAATAAAATGTTTTAAAGATAATTTAAAATAAAAGTTTTACATCAGAGAATTTTTAATTATTTTGTATGGGGAGTACCCCTTCCCCCGGACATAAATTGCCCGATTTTTGCTGAGTTTTATAACCTATCCCAAAACTTACAAATATCAAATTTGAAGCCTCTAATTATTATAGCATTCTAGATATTAGTTCATTATTATTAGTTTGTATGGGGAGTACCACTTCCCGCAGTCCTATTCCGCCAATATTTTGCCCAACTTCGAAAATCGCTCTCTTTAAGTGATAGTGAACAAAAAATCTAAAATTATAAATAGGAAAAGTCACCACGAATTAATTTCCAATTTAGCCATCAAAAGCCCCACTGGGCGACTTACAGTGATTTGTTTCCATATATAGAGTGGGCAAAATTAGAGGAGTTATCCTAGAGTTATCACATTTGGCACACAGTTTTATATTGGCTTCGATATAAAAAAATATCAAGTTTGAAGAATATCGGAACTGTTTTGGAGAATTTACGTATTTCGGCGGTGCTTTGCGCGGTTGTTACTTGATTTGTGCGACTTTTCTCTTTTGAGAAAATAGGTCTCGAGAATAAATAAAATCAAAAAACAAAAATATTAATATATACATTTAAAAGTGAAATTTATTTGCTGGTGGTTAAGCGATGTCTATATGCATTTCATTGTTGCTTTAACAAATCGTCAGTAGACTTCAACCACACATTTTGAGCAGTCACAAACCTCTTATCTTATGCACAGACTTTCATAAACTATTTGAGAATTCACAAATATTAATATTTTTGAAAATCACAAAAGAAAAATAAGCATAGTAGGCTTAGTAACTTATACAAAACCCAGCAAATAATTTTTATTCGATATGAATCTATTTTATTTTTCTACACCTTTATACAATTAGAAATCCTTTGGATAACAATAAAAGTATTTATAGGTAAAATGAAAAATAATATTTTAATGAAACATTCAAGAGATTTATTATTCGACATAGAAAAATAGAAAAATAAAATAGATTCATATCGAATAAAAATTATTTGCTGGGTTTTGTATAAGTTACTAAGCCTACTATGCTTATTTTTCTTTTGTGATTTTCAAAAATATTAATATTTGTGAATTCTCAAATAGTCTATGAAAGTCTGTGCATAAGATAAGAGGTTTGTGACTGTTCAAAATGTGTGGTTGAAGTCTACTGACGATTTGTTAAAGCAACAATGAAATACATATAGACATCGCTTAACCACCAGCAAATAAACTTCACTTATAATATAATTATGACAATATGTCGAATAATAAATCTCTTGAATATTCATTTAAAGTGTTTTACTTTTTTTTTACTTCCAATAAATTAAATAAAGCGCGACGTCAGTTTAATGATCTTTATTTATTTTTAAACAAAATTACTAAGTAATTATACAATTAAATTTAAATCACAAGGAGAACTAATTTGCTTCGTATTGCTTTACAGGCAGAGAGTGACAAGAAAAATTATAAAAGTTAAAAAGGTTTATTTTTACTACCTAAGTAGCTGTAAAAAAAGTAGTATACAAGCGTGTGCAGTGTTGTAGCCAAAACAGGGCGCCACATCATTCCCCGGGCTGGAGAGGACTCACCTGAATCTTGAAGGGAGTCGTATAGGTCGTCCCCGGGAAGTTTTTTTTGGGTAAGGCGACTTCTGGGGCAAAGCTTACGTTTCGTCTGTCTGGTGTTTCGATATGGCTGGTGGTTGGTAGGTCTTGGCATGTTGGAGCATCTGGTGAATTGTTTTGGCAGGTGTGAACATCTGGTGAATCGTTTTGATCACTGAGAACGTCAGGTGTTGCAGAATATTCGCTTGCTTCAGTGCCTGTAACAAAAGCTGGTTTTAATCTGTCTACGCTTCTATTTGTTTGACGGTTTCGTATCAAGATTTTGAAAAATTTATTAAATCTTTTTAATACTAGGTAGGGACCATCATATGGATGTGTGAGTGACGGTCGGACGGAGTCATTTCGAACAAAAACGTGTTTTGTTGTCCAAAGATTTTTAGACATGAAGGTTGGCGGCGTAGAGTGGTAGGCGGAATCGGTCGGTTTGATTTTATTCATGGCTGATCGGAATTCTGCAACGAAGTTGTCGGAACTATCGAAATTGTTTTCACTAAAAAATTCTCCTGGTATAGTAAGGGTTGTTCCATATACCAATTCTGCTGGCGAAGCGTTGATATCCGGTTTATAAACTACTTCTAGGCCTAGTAAGATCATAGGTAAGTGTGATACCCATTTGTTTGGATTATGGCATAATATAGTCGCTTTAAAAGTTCGATGCCACCTCTCAATTAACCCATTTGACTGCGGATGATAAAGCGAGGTCCGAGGTGTGTTGCACCAATTATGCTGATAAGCTCATTGAAAATTGAAGATTCAAACTGATGACCGCGGTCTGATGTTATGTGCGCTGGAACTCCGAATCTTGCTATCCACTGGAACAAGAGGGCTTTTACAACAGAGTCGGCACTCATATCAGGAATTGGTACTGCTTCAGGCCAACGAGTAAAGCGATCAATTATTGTTAGGCAGTAGCGCAGCCCTTCGCATAATGGAAATGGTCCCACGATATCAATGTTGATATGTGCAAAACGTTGCTTTTTTTTGCGTTTCAACAAAAGCTAGAAAAAGCTCAGAGGACGATGATCAGTGACGATGTAGCATCGTCGTCCTTATATCATATACCGGAAGTGGCACACAGCTTGTTACATTGCTGTTAGCTCACGGTCATATGTTGAGTACTTTTGTTGCGTGCTGGTTAATTTTTTTGAATAAAAGGCCAAAGGCTGAAGACTATTGTTGATTTTTTGGTGTAGTGCCGCTCCGACTTCTGTATCGGAGGCGTCCGCGTAAATGGCTAAGTCGGCCTCGGCGTCTGGGTGTGCTAAAAGGGTGACTTTTGCTAATTCGTCTTTACATCGATGAAAAACGGCTTCTGCTGTGAGGTCCCATTTTAGTGATGTTTTGTCGTTTTTCCTATTACCGGTGATCAACTTTTGTAGGTGTAAATGGTACGAAGCTGCTTGAGGCAATAATTTTCGATAAAAATTTACCATTGCTATGAATCGCTTAAGCTGCTGAGCCACTATAGGTTTTGGAAAGTTCATAATGGCTGTTACCTTTTCAGGCAAGGGACGTATACCGTCAGCATTGACGAGATGACCCAAAAACTTAATTTCGTTTTTTCCAAATTCACATTTTTGCAAGTTAATGGCCAGGTGGTTTTCGCGAAGGCGACGGAATACCTCTGCCAGGTCATTGCGATGTTGCTGAATTGTAGATGAAGCTATGGGAAGACAAAGTCTAACCCACGAAACACCTCGTTTATTAGCCGCTGAAAAGTTTGAGCAGCGTTGCATAAACCGAATGTCATGAATTTGAATACATATAAGCCAAAAGGTGTGCTAATAGCCGTTTTTGCCACGTCATCCGGGTGAATCGGCACCTGATGGAAAACTTTTTGAAGATCTATTTTGGAAAAAAAACTTTTTACCCCGAAGATTTGTAGTGAAATCCGACAAAAATGGTAGCGGGTAGCGATCTGGCAACGTCTTTGCATTAAGTGCCCGATAGTCACCACATGGTCTCCATGTTCAATCAGAGGGCTGGACCAATTACTATTTGACGGTTGACAAATGCCTGCTTTAATTAAAAAATTAAACTCCTTTTTGGCGGCTGCGAGTTTTTCGGGCGATAGACGACGAGTTCGGCAAAATACAGGTTGTCCTGTCGTATCTATCTTATGGCAAACTGACAATTTCGTTGGGGACCCATAAGGCGAGAGACGTGTTATATCAATGAAATTATTTAAAATGTCTGCAAATGGATCTGCAGGGTTAATACTTTTGATGGATGCAGTTTCGCACGTCGTAGGGATAGTAAGACGACAAATTTTACCAGTGGTATTGTTTAAAAGACGATTGCGTTTAAGATCGATTAATAAATCAAAGTGTCATATAAAATCGCTACCAATGATAGTGACGTGACGTCAGCTATTACGAACGGCCAATAAAAATTACGACCGCACCAATGTCAACCGTAACATTTTTCTTGCCGGTCACCTTGATAGGTGAACCGTTTGCCGCGTATAAAGTAACGGTAGTGGGGCGAATGTCAAAAGATTTAAAATGTGCTGGCAGGACGCAAACGTCGGCGCCGCTGTGTATTAAAAAATTCTGCTTAGATATTTTATTTCTTACCTGGAGGCGAAATATTTGACAGGAGGTGGTGGTGTTTTCGCCATAACACTCCACCTGTTGAGCTAGTCAATTTGGCTTGTTGCTTCTTGTAGATGCACCAACTAATGAAACGGTAGACTTCTGTTGTCTATGTCTACAGGGGATGCGGCACTTTTGTGCATTTGGACCATGCTTTTTGTGGTACCAGCACTCCGTTCCGTTCCGTTCCAGCACGGCGTTCCTACTGAGGCTGTCACAACTGGCTGCGCACACTCTGGAAGGCGTTTTGTCCAGAGCCCTTTTAGTGCTGACTCACCAAGAGTTCTTCCAGCCACCCGCTTCATCTCGTAATAGAGCTCTGATGGCTTTTTGTCACCGAGAGGGAGCTCCGATAGTAGACGGTTTAAGCGGCGTTGCTCGCTAGTAGTAGGGAAATAGCGGTTCGGCGTCAATTAAAATTGTTAAATTGTGGCTGAAATTGTTAAATTGTGGCTGAAATTTTTAAATTGTGGCTGAAATTGTTAAATTTGGGTAATTAAAATTTGAAAATTTTAAAATTCTTGGAAATTTGTGAAATTTGATACGTCCGTCCGATTTTTTGTTTACATTAAGTGTTTTTTGTTTACATTAACTGTTTTTTGTTTATATAAGGAGTTTTTTTTTTGTTACTACATACGAGGGCGGTTCAATAAGTCAGGTTTTTTATGACCGTGGGAATTTATATGTATGTATGTTTGTGGGTATACATTAAGGGGGTTTAAAGGTTTGAAGCTTTTATATGTATATGATTTTTTAATGCCGACGGGATAATATCTTTATTTTTTTCAAATGCCGACGGGAAAACATGTTTATTTTTTTCGAATGCCGACGGGAAAACATGTTTATTTTTTTTTTCAAATGCAGACGGCAAAACATGATTACTATATTTCTTAATGCCGACGGGAAAATGATTTTTCCAAAGGGAAAATTGCCAGTGTTGCCAGACTGTAGAAATTTGTTATCGTAATACTATATCAGTAATATCAGAGAAAATAGATTTCATGATTTCTAATATGTAACCGTGGGAATTCGGTGGCGTTTATGCTTGTTGGAATTTAAACCAAGTTGTGCTTGGTGGGGGGCGGATTGTATTTGAGGTAGATCGACTGGTGGAGGGTGGGGAGTTTTTGTAACATGTATCCGTGGGAATCTGTGTACATGTATGTATGTATGTCTGTAAGAGTTTAATGCTGTCTGTGATTTATGAAAGGCGAGGTGAGAGTGTTCATATAATACGTATCCGGGGAATCTGTGTATATGTATGTTCGTAGGAGTTTAAGGCTGATTGTGATTTGAGGTGGGGGAGGGTGTTGTTGTGATAGATAGAATGTGCCTATGTGTATGTGTATGTATGTATGTATGTATATGTAGCAGTTTAAGGCTTTCCTTAATTTGAGGTAGGCGGGGGGTGTTATTGTAATATGTATCTATAGAAATTTGGGTGTTTATATGTTTGTAGGAATATTTATGCATGTATGTATATAGGAGTTTAAGGCTGATCGTGATTACGATTGTTGAGATTGATCGATTGTATGTGACCTTGAGAATTTGTGTATATATATCTGTAGGAAATTTAAGGCTTATCGTGATTTGTGAGGGGCGAAGTGTTCATGTAATATATAACCGCGCAATTTGTGTGTATATATGTAGGAGTTTAAGGCTGATCATGATTAATGAGAGGTGAGGTGAAGGTGTTCATGTATATGTATACGTATCTGTGTGTATGTATGTCTGTATGAGTTTAAGGCTGATCGTGATTTAGGTTGTGAGATTGATAGATTGTATGTTACCTTGAGATTTTGTGTATATATATCTGTAAGAACTTTAGGCTGACTGTGATTTGTGAGGGGAGGGGCGTTGTTGAAATAGGTTTAATTTTTCGTAGATGAATTTTAGTATGTGTGTGTGTGTATGTGATTTTCTCACCATAGTATTTATATGTACGTAGAAATAAATTCTTTCTCATATGAACATTTTTTGCTAGAAAATATTATCATATATCTGAACTTCCCTAATCCTAGTATGTTTTTCATATTGGAGGATGAGATTGCTTTATATTTTATCAAGCTTAAATTTGTCCAGTGTTAAAGTCTGTCGGTCAGAAATTTGTTTATATTTGTATAAATATTAATTTCAGATTTTGCAAAATTCTTGCGTACGATCGTGGTGATTTTGTGTGTGTGTGTATGTGTGTATGCGCGATAGAGTTTGACTGGTCAGTAGTAGGGAACTGGCGGTTCTGGGACAATTAAACTTGTGAAATTGTGGGCTGAAATTGTTAAATTGTGGCTGAAATTGTTAAATTGTGGGCTGAAATTGTTAAATTGTGGCTGAAATTTTAAAATTCTTGGAAATTTGATACGTGTGTATATTTGTGTGTGTGTGTGTGTGTGTGTTTTCGGTGGCGCTTTGATGTTTTTGTTTACATAAGGAGTTTTTTGTTTACATTAACCCTTGTGTGAACGGGTGATTTTTTTGTGGTGGCATTAATTGTGTGAACGGGTGATTTTTTTGTGGTGGCATTAATTGTGTGAACGGGTGATTTTTTTGTGGGGGAGGATTAAGGAGTTTCATAAGATTAAGATGTTATAAGTATATACATATAGATATGCCGACGGGAAAATCATGAAAATGATTTTTCCTAATACCAACGGGAAAATCATGAAAATGATTTTTCCTAATACCAACGGGAAAATCATGAGATGATTTTTCCTAATACCAATGGAGGGAGTTGTGAAACTTAATTTTTCCTAATGCCTACGGCAATGCATGATTATTTTTTTCAAATGCCGACGGCAAAACATGATTATTTTTCCTAATGCCGAAGGCAATGCATGATTATTTTTTTCAAATGCCGACGGCAATACATGATTATTTTTTCTAATGCCTACGGCAATGTATGATAATTTTTCCTAATGCCGACGGCAAAACATGATTATTTTTTTCAAATGCCGACGGCAATACATGATTATTTTTTCTAATGCCTACGGCAATGTATGATAATTTTTCCTAATGCCTACGGCAAAACATGATTATTTTTTTCAAATGCCGACGGCAATGCATGATTACTATATTTCTTAATGCCGACGGGAAAATGATTTTTCCAAAGGGAAAATTGCCAGTGTTGCCAGACTGTATAAATTTGTTATCGTAATACTATATCAGTAATATCAGAGAAAATAGATTTGATGAATACTAGGCGATTCTCATATGAATCGTGGGAACGTGTATGTGTGATTTCCTCACGCTAATAAATTGTTTATAAATAAAATAAATTGTTTATAAATAAAATAATTAAATAAATTAAATTAATTTAAATTAAATTAATTTATTTAATTATTTTATTTATTTATTTATAAAATGTTCTCATGTATGTGAACACCCCTAAAATGTTCTCATGTATGTGAACACCCCTAATGCTTGTGTGTGGGTGGTCCAGCTTGATTGTCGCTGGTAATTGTATATTGTGTTTATTTGTTTAAGAAATATATTTGTATGTATGTATGTATGTATGTATGTATGAATGTATAAATGTATAAATGAATGTATGAATGTATAAATGAATGTATGAATGTATAAATGTGCAATCGTGGGAACTTGTGCGTGGAATATTTTGTGCTTGTGTAGAATACATTTATATTTTGCAACGTAGTCATTTTCTTTGTCTACGATTATTTTAAAGCAGAGGATTTTCAACTAAGTACAGTCATCAGCAGAGAAACAAAAAGTAAAAATTATGAATGCCGCAAGGCTACTGCTACTAATTTTCGTATAAATACGCCAACTTTTATAACCAACACATCAGTACTTTATTGTATTTACAAGTAGTATCATCAGCAATTGTGTTAAATTCAAATATAAATTCTATAAAATAATTAAAAATGAGTTCTTCTGGATATATGTGTAATAGATGTCATAAGGTATATAAATACCAAAAGTCCTTTTTGGACCATGTTAAAAATCATAGTGTGCAGGATCAAGAGATCGTAAGCCGGGACAGAAATCAAGAGCAACCGCAGTCATCTCTTCAAAATCATCAACAGCAGCTAAATACATTTCATCATCAGCAACAAGCCTCTTTACAGTACCCCCAATATCAACTACCAATGAATCATCAACAATACGGTATACCTAACTGTTACCCTACATCAATGTCATGGAATAATCAGTTTTTGGGATCAGGAGTACCAATGCAATATGAGTATCCAAGTTACATTTATAATCCCGTCACACCAGATAATCAAATGCAGCAGTATTCCAATTTGATGCAATGGCAACCTCTTACTTATCATCAACAAGAGCAGCAGCAGCAGCACCAGCAGCAGCAGCAACAACAACAACAACAACAAGCTCAACAACAAGGTGTGGATATCCTTGGAGGGACCTTATACAACGATGCTATGGACATAAGTTTACCGGAAAGTGATGGAGAAGTAGATGTAGAAGAAATAGGAGAAGAAACTCTGCCAACTCCAATGAGTACTCCCCATGTCAGGACAGAAGAAAATAATGTGAGATATTATAAAATATCGAAAGCCTTCAAAAATCATATCGCCACATATGCAATTCTAAATAAAAAAGACCAACTTCTCTTGGAAGAGTTTATTAAGGAAAACAAAAATATTTTTATGGAGAGACTTCAAATCAATTTAACTAAACATACAATAATTAAATTTCATGTGAGTATTGTGGCCGAGTATATAAAAATTGTTGGAGAGGAATTGGAGTTGTGCATAATATCACATGTAGCCAAAATGAGTTTACTGACAAAGGCAGACAATATAGAAGAAATATTACGTAAACAGGTTGAGGAGATTTCAACCAAAATGTCCGAATTTGAAGAGCGAGATTCTGGTTGGACCTTGTCGCGCATAGTCCGAGCTGAAATCAACATCAACAAATCGTCGCTCGTCAAAGGCTCGAATTGGATATCCACACCTCAAAAATTAGAAAGAAGAAAAGCTTGCATCAACATAGAAAACAGCGATGCATATTGTTTCAAGTGGTGTCTGATTGCTGCAATGGATACGACGAAATACGATCGACCAAAACGTTGTAGTTCTTATAACATCCCTGACATTGCTGCACAGACGATTGTTACGCGAAATGGTGTAGCGTTAAATTTCAAAAATTTAAGCTACCCATTAGCACTTAACAAAATCAAAGAGTTTGAGGCAAATAATCCGAGTATAAGTGTGAACGTATTTGGGTATGATGAGGGAGCAGATCAGATCATTGGTCCTTATTATGTGACCAAGGACGAGAAAGTGAACCACGTCAACTTACTACTTTTAGAGAATGCTGCAGGTCATCACTACATATTGATAAAGAATATATCAAGGTAAGTTAAAAAAATATATAACTTTTTATTTTAAGGATACAAATACTTGTTTATATACTTTATACTATGTACATTTTACTTATAAACTTTTATTTATTTTTTTATCATTCATAGACTTTTACGGAATCAGGTTACGAAGAATGAACACAAACTACATTTGTGCAACAGCTGTCTCCAGTACACCCATAACGAAACTGGAATGACAAATCATAAGGCGGAGTGCGGTAAAATTGTTACAACTATGCCATCAGGTCCGGATGCAATTCTGAGCTTCAAGGGACATCAAAGAAAAATGGATGTACCCTTCGTGGTATATGCGGATTTCGAATGCATCTTGGAAGAAGTTAGTAATAGTGTAAGTAATAAAACTAGTCTAGTCAAAAAGCACACTCCTTGTGCATTTAGCTATTATATTAAGTGTCTCCATAGCAATAAGTTAGATAAATTAAGGATATATACAGGAAAAGATGCCTCAAAAAAATTTGTATCATATTTAATTAAAGACTGTGAGGATATATACAATAGTCACTTAGTAAATAATAGACAAATGGATACTTTATCCCCTTCTGATATTTATAATTTTTATAGTGCTGTGAATTGTCATATTTGTCAAAAATTTCTAGGTAAAGATCGCGTTAGAGATCATTGTCACATTAGTGGTAAATATAGAGGTGCAGCCCACAATAACTGTAATTTAAATTATCAAATTCCCAAGTTTATACCAGTTTACTTTCACAACTACTCAAATTATGACTCACATCTTTTTATTAAAGATCTAGGTGAAATTTCAATGCAACTGAAAGTACTCCCTCTCAATAAGGAACTTTATATATCCCTCTCCCAATTTACAGAAATGAGTGATGGCCATAAGCTTGAAATAAGATTTCTTGATACAATACGCTTTATGGCTGAGAGTTTGGAATCATTAGCCTGCAATTTGTCGGATAATGATTTCAAAACTATAAGGTCCTTATTTCAGTCAGAAAAAGAATTTCAGCTTATTAAGAAAAAAGGTATTTTCCCGTATGAGTACCTAAATTCATTCCAAAAATTAGATGAGTGTCAGCTGCCTTCACGCAGTGATTTCTTTAATAAGTTGAACAATAAAGAGTGTTCTTTAGAGGAATACTCACATGCTGAAGAGGTATGGAATACTTTTGGTTGCAAAACTATGAAAGATTACATGGAACTTTACTTAAAAACAGATGTCCTCTTACTGACAGATATTTTCGAGAACTTTAGAAAAGTTTGTAAAGGTATTTATGAGCTCGATCCATGCCAATATTATACAGCACCTGGCCTTTCCTGGGATGCAATGCTCAAATACACAAAAATTGAATTAGAATTATTGACAGACATAGACATGTACAATTTTATGAAAAAAGGTATACTTGGAGGGATCGTACAGTGTAGTCAAAGATATTCGAAAGCGAATAACAAATATTTGGAAGATTTCGATAAAGAGAAGCCCTCAGAATTTCTCGTCTATTTAGACGCTAACAATTTGTATGGTTGGGCGATGTCGGAATATCTTCCTCATGGTGGGTTCAGATGGTTATCGCAAGACGAGCTGAATCTGGACCCAAACAGCATAGCTGACAATGGAACAGACGGTTATGTATATGAGGTCACGTTGGATTATCCCTCTCATTTACACGACTTGCATAATGACCTTCCTTTTTGCGCTGAAAATAAAAAAGTTATGCAAGCGAAGTATAGCAAGTTGATAACCGATTTCTCTACAAAGCAATCATACGTGATACACTTTAGAGTTCTTAAACAGTGCTTAGAATATGGCTTAGTTTTAAAGAAAACTCATCGTATTCTAGCATTTAAACAATCTCCATGGTTAAAAGGCTATATTGACCTAAATACCAGACATAGGGCCACTGCTAAAAATGCTTTTGAAAAAAATTTTTTCAAACTACTTAATAATGCAGTGTATGGTAAAACCATGGAAAATGTGGATAAGAGGAGAGATGTTAAAATTGTTAATAGTTGGGAGAGAACGAATTGTAATCGTTTGGGGGCCCAAGATTGGATATCAAAACCAAATTTTCATAGTTTATCTATATTTTCCGAAGATCTAGTAGCAATCGAAATGACTAGAGTCAAAACCTGCTACAATAAACCAATTTACTTAGGATTTTGTGTACTCGAGCTGTCCAAATGGAAAATGTATAATTTCCATTACGGGTACATGCAACCTAAGTTTAAGACAAAACTCTCATTGAACTATATGGACACGGACTCTTTTATATATTCAATAAAAACGGACGACTTTTACGCTGACATCAAAAATGACATACAAGAACAATTTGATACATCGGACTATCCTACAGACAATATTTATAATTTTCCACTAGTAAATAAAAAAGTCATTGGTATGATGAAGGATGAAAATTGCGGTAAAATAATGACAGAATTTGTTGGGCTGCGATCAAAAATGTACTCATTCAGTGTACAAAATCAAAATGACGTTAAAAAATCGAAGGGGGTAAAGAGAGCCATATTAGATAAATATAGTTTAGCTACTTATAAAAATTGTTTATTTAATAAGACTAATGTGTATGATAATATGTTAACATTTAAATCTAAGCTACATCAGATATATACTAGTCAACTAAATAAGGTAGTCTTAAGTTATGGAGACGATAAGAGAAAAATTAGATCAAATAACATTAATACATATGCATGGTATCATTTTCGTATTAAGGAAACTAACCCTGAATACGAACTTGATATGTTGCTAGATGAGATTGCTAGAATGCAAGAAAATTGTTAAAATTAATTAATTTTTAGTTAATTTTTAAATTGTAAATAAAATCATATTCATTAAGAAAAATTGTTGTATATAAAATCCTATTCATTAAGAAAAATTGTTGTATATAAAATCATATTTATTAAATAAGAAAAATTATTGTAAATAAAATCCTATTTATTTTTTAAGAAAAATTATTGTACATATCTATATGAATTTTTAAGAAAAAATTTGAAATAAAATATTGAAAAAAGAATGAAATGGTGTTTATTTCTTTATTGGCTTTACTTCGTTGTATCAAACAGTTTTTGTTTTTGCTTATATGTAAATTCTTGTTTTCATATTGCTTAAACATGCACAGTCTTGTCTTCACATAAATTAAACATGCACAATCATATTGTCTAAGTAGAGAAGGTGAAGAAAACCTAATCGTTGCGAATAAGCTGAGTGAATTTCTAATTCAAAATTCCCAATATCCTGTCTGGCAATAAATTATATTAATTACGTTTATTAAATTATGAATAAAAAGACATTAAAGAGTTTTGTAAAATATAAATGTTTGTGTTTTTATTTAATATTTTCAGTTATTTCATAAAGAAATTTAAGACATAAATGTCCACAGGTAAATGTATTAAAATTCTGATGTTGATTATAGTTGTATTTTATATTTGTACCAAGATATTTGACTACTTCTGAAGGAGGTTGTAAGTTTCCAAAGCTGTCGAAATATTCTTTTTCATTGATGTTTTTATAATATGCTACCCAATGTGTACCAGGTCCTGTTGATACATCTAAATTGATTATTCCACATTCAATTTTCTTTGTTCGTTTTGGTAGAGTATTCAACATGAAAACACCTCTAAAATATGGAATATTTATAGAGAAACGTCTTAGGTCCACATCAGAAAGTGGTCTGTTGGGCAGCATCTCTAAGAGTTTTTTGATTCCTCTTTATGAACTAAGCCATAACCCTTTTTATATGGTTTTAAGTAAAGTCCTTTTCCAACTGCTATAGATTCCATCGCTCTATTATGTCTAGTTGCTTCATCAAGTTGATTTTTAGCATTCTTTGTTGCATTTACAGCTTTAGCTATGGCAGCACCTCCAGTTGTTAGACTACCAATTGCACCCAGAGCAGTTAAAATCGGTATTAGAGGTAAAAAACCACCAATTTTTGGGACACGTATCACACGTGGTACTATAATTTGAGACTTTCTTCCTTTTAATGACTTGTTAATAGTTTTTCGTGCAATTTTAATAGCTGTGTTAATATCTAATGGTTTTTCTTTTTTTAGTATTTTTGATGCAGCTCTAACTGATGTTCTAAATAGTGTTTTAACATTTAGTTTGTTCTTTTTAACATTTTTCTTTTTCTCCACACCCATACCAAATTTTGTTTTGGCTTTCATTGCGTTAGTAACCATATATGCAAATGATTTTTCAGCAAGACTACTATCTTTTGATAAAACTCGATCCCAAGCGGAGTTTTCAAGTATTTTATCAGCTTTATGTCTGCTACTTAAATCCTTATTTTTGGAATAAGCAATATCGTGATTTTTACACGCAGAGTCCAATAAATTAATTCCTTTATCACCTCGATTTAAACGTTTTTGTAGTTTTGTTCCAGGTCCACAGTACTGATATCCAGGTAGATGAAGTTCAACAGGTAGAGAGTTTATTATTTTGTCTACTAGACCTCCTCCAACGACGGTGTTTTTATGACTAAAAGTTTTCTGATATCGTATAACCATATTATCTAGTTTTTTCTATATAAAAGGTAATATATATGAAATGCATTTAGTTACAAAAATGCAGTTAGTAAAACAACATAAAAATATTTTAGTTCGTAATATTGATGATTCAGCGAACATCAGTTCAAAAATAAAGCATAGTCCTCTCTTACCAAATTCTATTCGTGCTCTAATAGTGGGACCATCAAATTGTGGAAAGACTAATGTTATGATTGGCTTGCTAGAAAGTCCTAATGGACTCAAGTTTGAAAACATCTATTTATACTCAAAATCTCTCTATCAACCTAAATATGAATACCTAAAGAAACTAATTTCACCAATTAAAGGTATGGGGTATTATACATTCACCGATAATGAATCAGTTATTCCACCTGACGAAGCTAAAACTAATTCAATTATGATATTTGATGATGTTGCATGTGAAAAGCAGAATAATATACGTACATATTTTTGTATGGGGCGACATAGGGATGTTGATTCATTCTACCTGTGTCAAACATATACCAGAATTCCCAAGCATTTAATAAGAGACAATGCAAATGTTATTATAATGTTTAAGCAAGATGAGACAAATATGAAGCATGTTTATAAGGATCATGTTGCCAGCGATATGAGCTATGAAAAGTTTCAAGAAATTTGTCGAGAATGTTGGAAGGATAAATATGGATTTTTGATGATAAGCAAAGATAACGAATTAAACGATGGTCGCTACAGAAAGCAATTTGACTATTTCATAACTATATAAGCAACTACTCATAAAAATTATCTCTAGTTGTTAATCTAACTTTAAACTTGATACATCCATTTGCTATAACCTCATCTGATACCTGATAAGCTGATCTGAAAACCAGACCAGGTCCTAATAAGCTGATCTGAAAACCAGATCAGGTCCTGATAAGCTGATCTGAAAACCAGATCAGGTCCTAATAAGCTGATCTGAAAACCAGATCAGGTCCTGATAAGCTGATCTGAAAACCAGATCAGGTCCTGATAAGCTGATCTGAAAACCAGACCAGGTCCTAATAAGCTGATCTGAAAACCAGACCAGGTCCTAATAAGCTGATCTGAAAACCAGATCAGGTCCTAATAAGCTGATCTGAAAACCAGATCAGGTCCTGATAAGCTGATCTGAAAACCAGATCAGGTCCTGATAAGCTGATCTGAAAACCAGACCAGGTCCTAATAAGCTGATCTGAAAACCAGACCAGGTCCTGATAAGCTGATCTGAAAACCAGACCAGGTCCTGATAAGCTGATCTGAAAACCAGACCAGGTCCTGATAAGCTGATCTGAAAACCAGACCAGGTCCTGATAAGCTGATACCTGATCTAATAGCTGATACCTCTTATTTGCTAAACATGGATGAGAAAATTTTAAAACAGTTGGTGTTGACAAGAAATGTCTTGAAGAAAAAGCTTCGTAGTATAAAAACTGGTGAAATAGATACACGTGAACAACTAAGAGATACATTTAAACCTATAACAGAACCACTCAAAGAATTCATAAATAGTTCTAAAAATATTAAAAGAATTCCCATAAAAGAAGAAAGTAAAATGAAGACAGAAGTTGAAAATAATACAAGTTTTAAACCTGAAAAAACATCAGTCAAGATAGAGACAAGTACACCAAAGAAACTAGCAGAAGGAACAATATTCGATAATACCATCTTATTTAATGATGCTAATACTGTGAATGATGACGATGATGAAGATGATTTTTACTCACAGACTTCCAATACAGAAGATACTTATACTGACTTATCAGCCTTGGAAGGAAGAAATGAATTAGATACAAACTATGGTCCACATAAAGATTTCAATAATGAATGGAAATTTGGTGATAGTGACCTCAAACTTAATGAAGATAAAATACAAGTTGGTGGTCAAATATGGGCTCTAACACCAGGACTATTTTCTCTAATGTTTCATAAAATACCAAAAAATTATGATAAATTTGAACTCGAAATCTATAAAAAGATTTTAATTACTACTAATTCATATAGAAGGGACTATAAAGCTGATGGTCAAATTAAGGGTACTAGAGGATATAAATACAAACATATTATTAAGAAATTTATTGACGAGAAAAACCAGAAGAATTTAAACGAATCAACAGGATCTAAGTCAAAAGGTAGTTATTTAGGTGATGGAATGATGGAATTTAACGTTCATAAGCCAAACTATATATACTGGGACGATCCAAATGAGTTAGTAGATCGTCTTCGACTACTTCTTGCATCACAAGGTGCAGGTCATACTAATCACAATAACGAGATTGTATCAATTATTGAAGAACTACGTGAAGCAAATATAATACATTAACTTTAATAAAGTATATAAAGCATGTCTCTTGATAAATTTGGCCACTATTTAAACGATACTAGCAGCATAATTTCTTTGAAAAATGCACCCAAACTGCTGGGGTTCTTTATGGATACGAACAACAACATTGATGTCCAAAACAAAAGAATCAAAAATGTTGCAAAAGCTCTGGAGGAAAACGATGTTATCAATAAATTGTTTCTGCAAACTCAAATCGAAAAATTAGAAGAGAAATTATTAACATACTTTAAGGAAGATAATACTATAATTCGAGAAGATATTCAAATGCAAATTGAGGAGCTACAACGCGAAATAAAATTAGATATAGAAGAAAATTATAAAATTCAAAAAGACATTCTTCAAATTAAAACATTCTTTGAAGAACAAATTGAACAGCTTAATGAGAAAATTTATAGATTGGAAAATTACATGTTTGTATCAATAGCTGAAAGTGCGTCAAGTAGATCACAACACTCTCCAAAAAATCTGTAAAACAACTTAATGTCTTCAAAAAGAAATTTAGTAAACGAACTGCATAAGCAAGCTCGAAAAGTTTTTATGCGTCGGAGAGTTGTAATGAAAGGAATAGATGATCTTTGGCAAGCTGATTTAGTTGAAATGGGGATCTATTCTAGAGAAAACAGAAATTATCGATTTTTGTTAACTGTAATTGACACATTTTCAAAATTTGCATGGGCAGTACCACTAAAAACTAAAACTGCACTCGAAACAACCAAGGCGATGGAAAATATTTTTGAATTAGGACGAGTACCAAAAAACTTACAAACAGATGATGGTAAAGAATTTTTCAACAAACACTTTGGAAAATTAATGGATAAATACACCATTAATCACTACTCAACATATAGCAGTATGAAAGCATCAATAGTAGAACGATTTAACAGAACATTGAAAGGAATGATGTGGAAAGAATTTAGCTTTAATGGTTCATATAAGTGGATTGATATATACAAAGATTTAATTAATGCATACAATAGAAAAGTTCATCGCACCATTAAAATGTCTCCGATTAAAGTCAACTCAACAAATGAGGAAAAGCTACTAAATACAGTATACAGTCATTTGAAGATGTACAAAATGTCGAAATTTAATGTTGGAGATAATGTACGCATAAGCAAATATAAGCATACATTTGAAAAAGGTTATACTCCAAATTGGACTACAGAAATTTTCACAATTACAAGAGTTCAAAATACAAATCCTACAACATTCATATTAGAAGATTATCTTGGTAATCCTATTAAAGGTGGATTCTATACTGAAGAACTTTCGAAAACTAGATATCCAAATACATATCTAGTTGAAAAGGTTCTTAAAACTAAAGGAAAGGAGGCATACGTTAAATGGTTGGGATTTTCTAATCAACACAATTCTTGGATAAGTAAGAACGAAATATTATAGCTGAATACCATCATCAACAACAATAGCAGTAATATTAAGAAACTAATGTTAATTTTAAAATAAGAAAATGAAATAAATATGTAAATCATGCTTATAAACCATATGTTGTACTAAACTTTATTTAATTGTAATCAGACAGTTATAATGTCAATAACACTTACTCTGAGCTCTAACTCATCAGAATTATCTGCTAGTTACTTTCCTCCTATTGAATTACATGGTGCATATGAGTGTGCTCTAACTGATTTTCATTCATACAACAGCATTCCAAATGTAGACACCTACAACAATATGTTTCATATAGGGGAACATACAATTGAAATACCAATTGGATCTTACGAATTGAATGATATTGTAGATTTTATACAAGAGCAATACAGAAGACTCTGTCCAGAAAATAAGATTTTTATTGAAGCCAATAACAATACAATGCAAGTTAAAGTTAATAGTTCCAAAGATCCTGTATATTTTAATAAAGGCAACACAATTGGAAAACTTTTAGGATTCAATAGCAAAATCCTAACACCAAACAAATATTATTACTCAGATCTTCCAGTTAATATTTTTAAAGTGAATCTCTTGCGAATTGAAAGTAGTATCGCTATTAACACATATATGAATAACTCCAAATCGCATACACTTCATGAATTTCCGATTAATGTGCCTCCAGGCTATAAAATAGATGAGGTTCCAAGAAATCTCATCTATTTACCTGTGAACACCAGAGAGATAAGTTCACTAACGCTGAGAGTAGTTGATCAACACGGTGATTTAATTAATTTTCGAGGAGAGGAAATTACAATACGAATACATTTGAGGTCAACTAAATAATGCTAATATACAACACAAATACATTGAAAAATAAAGCAGTAACAACAACAACAAGAACATTAAAGCGACCACTTCAACAGAAAGCACTAACAACATCAAATAAAAATTTTCTAAAGTCCTTGAATTTTAAATTGAAGACAAAATGAGTTCAATAATAGATGTCTTAGATAAACCTTTCTCTGATGAGAATATAATCAAAAAGGATTATCATACATATGTACCATACTTACAATCTTACAACAATAATGATGAAATTAGAATTTCAATACAAAATCAAGATTTATACGTGCTACCCAGTGAGAGCTACATTTATGTAGAGGGGTTTGTTGCCGATGATAATGCCCCTAAATCTTCTTCTTCAGAGAACTTTAAATTAAAAAACAACTTTGTAGCATATCTATTTGATGAAATTCGCTATGAGCTCAATGGAATTGAAATTGATCATACAAGATATTTAGGAGCCACGAGCACCATAAAGAACTTGGTTTCTCTATCACCAAACGAAAGCAATGTGATGCAAAATGCTGGATGGAACAAAATTGACGATGTCACTCTTGCAAATGGATTTTTCAATTTCTATGTACCTCTAAAAATGTTTCTAGGATTCGCTGAAGACTACAACAAAGTTATATTAAATGGAAAACATGAACTGATACTCTTGCGCAATAAGAACGACGAAGATCTTGTACGCTCGAGTGTTTCTACTAAAAAAGCTAAACTTACAATTTCACTCATCTCATGGAGAATACCTCATGTTCAATTATCTGACCTTAGCAAATTGAATATGATTAAAATTATTAACAATGGTGCTTCTATACCCATGGCATTTCGCAGTTGGGATTGTCATATTAATCCACAATTAAACACAGGAACTAGCCATATTTGGAATGTTAAACTGGCTGCAAATAGAGAACGCCCCCGTTTTGTGTTGATTGCTTTTCAACAAGAAAATAAATTTGTTCATTGTGATTTGACTAATTTAAAAGTACATTTAAATTCAGTCTCATACCCGTATGATGATCTTAACATAAAGTTCAAAAATGAACGTTATGCAATTCTATATGATATGTATCTAAGATTCCAACAAAGCTACTATATGAAAGAATCTCAACCGCTTCTAACTGCATCAGAGTTTAAGACAAAAGCTCCTATTATTGTAGTAGATGTCAGTCATCAGAATGAATCACTCAATAATGGACCGATTGATATAAAAATAGAATTTGAAACAGCAACTAATATTGCACCAACGACATCAGCTTACTGCATTCTTATTCATGATCGTATAATAGAATATATACCCATCAAAGGACAAGTTCGAAAAGTGTTATAAATTGAATAATATGGAAAATAACATAATTTTTATAGACGTACAAGGCTTCAAAACTAATTCAAACGATTTCATCGCAAAAGAAGTAGCGATTGTTTTCAACAATTATGAATATAACAACTTCATTATAAAACCACCATTTGATTTTAAATGCTTATCAATAAAAAAGCAAAGAGAAGCAAAGTGGCTAACAAAAAACTATCATCACCTAAGCTGGACTGCTGGATCAGTTTCATTTCATAGCGTTTGCAATTTTTTAAAAGCCAACGTAAGATGTTCTAAAATTTACGTAAAAGGTGAAGAAAAAAGACTTTGGTTGGAAAAAATGTTACACCGAAAAATTTCTAACGTTGAGGATATAGGCTGCATCAACTTTAAACAAATGGAAATCAAGTATCCAGAATATTTTTATTGTAATTATCATAATTTTGGTGTTTGCGCATTAAGAAATGCTATTTTACTCTCCAAAGAAATATCTTGTTTTAAATGAACTTTTTCACTTTTTAAAATATTTATACTTAAGAATATACTACTGTATGTATTATTATAAAATTTTATAAAATTTTAAACAATAAATGTTTACAAAATAAAAGAATGTACAAGTGTTTTCTTATTTCAAATACAAACTACATAAAGGGAATAGAAGGAGGTGGGGAGGAGGAGAAGTTAACTTTTTTGCTTACTTGCAAATGTTTACTTTTTGTTTCTCTGCTGATGACTGTACTTAGTTTAAAATCCTCTGCTTTAAAATAATCGTAGACAAAGAAAATGACTACGTTGCAAAATATAAATGTATTCTACACAAGCACAAAATATTCCACGCACAAGTTCCCACGATTGCACATTTATACATTCATACATTCATTTATACATTCATACATTCATTTATACATTTATACATTCATACATACATACATACATACATACATACATACATACATACAAATATATTTCTTAAACAAATAAACACAATATACAATTACCAGCGACAATCAAGCTGGACCACCCACACACAAGCATTAGGGGTGTTCACATACATGAGAACATTTTAGGGGTGTTCACATACATGAGAACATTTTATAAATAAAATAATTAAATAAATTAAATTAATTTATTTAATTATTTTATTTATAAACAATTTATTTTATTTATAAACAATTTATTAGCGTGAGGAAATCACACATACACGTTCCCACGATTCATATGAGAATCGCCTAGTATTCATCAAATCTATTTTCTCTGATATTACTGATATAGTATTACGATAACAAATTTATACAGTCTGGCAACACTGGCAATTTTCCCTTTGGAAAAATCATTTTCCCGTCGGCATTAAGAAATATAGTAATCATGCATTGCCGTCGGCATTTGAAAAAAATAATCATGTTTTGCCGTAGGCATTAGGAAAAATTATCATACATTGCCGTAGGCATTAGAAAAAATAATCATGTATTGCCGTCGGCATTTGAAAAAAATAATCATGTTTTGCCGTCGGCATTAGGAAAAATTATCATACATTGCCGTAGGCATTAGAAAAAATAATCATGTATTGCCGTCGGCATTTGAAAAAAATAATCATGCATTGCCTTCGGCATTAGGAAAAATAATCATGTTTTGCCGTCGGCATTTGAAAAAAATAATCATGCATTGTCGTAGGCATTAGGAAAAATTAAGTTTCACAACTCCCTCCATTGGTATTAGGAAAAATCATCTCATGATTTTCCCGTTGGTATTAGGAAAAATCATTTTCATGATTTTCCCGTTGGTATTAGGAAAAATCATTTTCATGATTTTCCCGTCGGCATATCTATATGTATATACTTATAAAATCTTAATCTTATGAAACTCCTTAATCCTCCCCCACAAAAAAATCACCCGTTCACACAATTAATGCCACCACAAAAAAATCACCCGTTCACACAAGGGTTAATGTAAACAAAAAACTCCTTATGTAAACAAAAACATCAAAGCGCCACCGAAAACACACACACACACACACACAAATATACACACGTATCAAATTTCCAAGAATTTTAAAATTTCAGCCACAATTTAACAATTTCAGCCCACAATTTAACAATTTCAGCCACAATTTAACAATTTCAGCCCACAATTTCACAAGTTTAATTGTCCCAGAACCGCCAGTTCCCTACTACTCTGGTCTGTGATAAATTTGTTTATTTAAGTACATTTGTCTTCTTCGACTTTCGTCTTCAAGCGTCAATAGCTTGGAGAACGGTTTGTATGTTTTCATGATGTAGATATGTAAGTGTGATTGTTAAAATCCAATAAATACTTGAGCATGGGTAAGAAATTTGATAATATGTGTACATATGTACATATGGATCTACAAATTGATTTTATGTATGTATGTATGTACATACAAATAAGTCTGGGGCTCCCTGTTTAAATACATTTTTTTTTCATGTGCTGTTGTTGCTGTTGTAAATATTCGCCAGGTCTTTTGTGTATAGATGTGAAATATCTCGATAGTTTTTTTATTTGAAATTAAAAAAACGTTCTTTTAATTTTTAGATGTATTTACTTAAAAGTTTGTGAGGAGTTTCTGTTTTAAGTAAAATTTAATCCCTCTCTAGTTGTAGTAACTATAGTATAAATATTTAATATATTTTATTTCCATTTGTTTAAAGTTGATGTAGCCTATATAGTCAACGTTAGAAATTTTTCGGTGTAAAATTTTTTCCAACTATCATCTTTTTTCTTCACCTTTTTCATATATTTTAGAACATCTTGCATTGGCTTTAAAAAATGATAAACGCTTTGAAATGAAACTGATCCAGCAGTTCAGCTTTTTTTAACCACTTTGCTTCTCTTTCCTTTTTTATTGATAAACATTTAAAATCAAATGGTGGTTTTATAATGAAATTGTTATACTCATTATTGTTAAAATCATCCGCTACTTCTTTTTGTAATGAAAATCATTCGAAACCTTACTCGCCTATTAAAACCATTTTTTTCATTCATATTACTTAATTTATAAGACTTTCAGGACTTTCTATTATTCGATCATCAGTAAAAATGCAGTAGCTGAGGTCCTTGCTTACTGTTTCATATTAAATTTCTATATCAATTGGGCCGCTATTGAATAAAAGGAACTTTTATCTTAAACTTTAGTGCATTTGGAAGTGCTTGAGATTCTTTCATATAATAGCTTTGTTGGAATCTTAGATACGACTACATATAATATAGAATTGCATAACGTTTATTTTTAATTTTTATGTTAAGATCATTATCATTTGGAAACGTACTTTTAAATTAGTTAACTCATAATGAGGAAACTTGTTTTCTTCTTGAATAGCGATCAACAGAAAACGAAATCGTTTTCTTACAATTTAGGTCTGGTCTCTCAACGGTTCCTCTAGTATATAAGATGACTTTCTATGTCAACATATCTCTCTACTCTTTGTCATGGACAATTAAATGTTAAAATTTTAACTCCTCAAATTATGTTACTTCATACTGATAATATGTTTTCATTAATAAGGTATATGTTTATATTATGAAGGTTACTTGCCTATGGCTTTTATTTGATGTTCTAGATGATTTTTTTTTTTCTCATTTTATTAAAGTTCAGCGTATTGTACATATATTTCTGATATTTTTAAGCGCGCTTTATTTACCTGTCAGACAAAGTGTACGTATCAGTTGATCACTCAGTCTCTCTTTTTAATAATTTTTTTCTTTTAATATGCCACTACTATTTTTTCAGATTTTACTACTTGAAAAAGAGAATATTTATGTAATTTTTAAATGTATTCATATATACATATAGGTAAATATATGTATATATGTATAGAGAAATTACTTTATCTACAAAGAAATACATGTTTAATAATCAACTATTCTAGAAAATCGATCTCAAATAATTCAGTTACCTCCACCATCAATTCACCGTCGGTGTTTTTATAGTGTCAGAAACACTAGAATATCTATGTTTGAGAGAATTTTTACATCGAGTTTTTCTACATGAGGTTTGCTGGTTGACATCCTTGAAGTTATTGTTGACGTAGGCTGGGTTGTATCACATTCAGATGTAATCATTTCCTACTTAAAAAAGGTCCTCATTACTATCAACTATATCTGTATACATTTCATTCATGAGTTGGGTTGATCCAGATACAATTGCTGTCTACAGATTAATGATTAGAAACAAGTTTCTCATCACCTTCTAACAGATTTATACATTTTGCTAGCATGCATGCCTTAGCATGCTTCTATCGATAGTGACGCGAGAGTCCGACATGTAGTGGTGTTTCAATTAAAAATCTATACTATTAGATTTTACGATTTCGCTCTTTTTATTCTTTTACAAAGTAGATACATATTTATGTATTTCATTTAGCACAGAGTCATAAAATTTCTTTGCTTACAAAATTGTGTGACATTCTTTTAAATTTGCATGCTTAGGCATGCTTTCAATATTTTTTCTGTAAATTTATTTGATACTCATACAGATACAGATATAAAGTAAGATCTGCTTACATTGCATTTTACAATTTATGTATGCTTCAGCATGATTCCAGTTGAAGTCCATATTTATTCAGTAAGTTTGTTTGATACTAATTCATACACATATAGATTCTTAAAGATTGGAAATCTAAGTCCAATTTATGTAGTTTATCTATATTTTCTAAAGATTTGATAGCTATAGAAATTAATAGAGTAAAGATCTATTATAATAGCCCATGGGCATATTTTAAAATTTCGCTTGCTAGAGCTTTCGAAATGGAAAATGTACAATTTTCACTATAAAAAGTGATAATATTAGGTGTTACTGAATATTACACTGTGTTGTAATTTATTTTGATCACTTAAGTTTTCACAATATTTCATACAGGCCAACAAGTTTAGAGAATTTCCAGTATATTAAGTTAATTATCTTTCTTAAGACCTATCATTCCTTCAAAAATACAAACCAAACTAGATTTTTCCTGTTTAATTTTATTTTTTACTTTCATTAAATTTCAACATTTTATTTTGTTCATCTTCAAATTATTATATTTAGCAGCTTTTTCTCATTTGTTGAGTTAACTTTAATCGGAAAAATTTAAATAGTGAGATGAACTTTTATATTGTATACGAGTACATTAAGTAATTCTTGGTATATTTCATTTATATGAACCATCATCACATAATTCCTTTGGATGATCTATTAAATCATTCTACTATTGATGCTTTCATATTAAGTAATGTTTAATATTCTACATATGCATGAATTTTCCAGTGTCTATTAAAAAATTCTTTACAATCATCCATTTGTAAGCTTTTTGGTACTCATAACATTTCAAAAATATTTTCCACAGCCTAGGTTTTTTCGAATGCAACTTTTATTTTCAACGGTATTGACCATAGAAACTTTGTGAATGAATCATTTACAGTCTACAATAATCAATAATTTCTATTTTCTGTACAATAGTTTCCCATTTCACCTAAATCAGCTCCATAAAAGATCAACTATTCCTTTCATTACATATCTACAATGCACAAACAATTTTCGAGATTTATTATAGAGTTCTTCTACTAAATTTCTTTTTAAAGACATTGAGTTATTTTAAAGATTTTTTTGGAGAGTGTTGTGATCTACTTGATGCACTTTCAGCTATTTATACTATCATGTAGTTCATTTTCCAATCTATAAATTTTATCGTTCAGCTCTTCAATTTGTTTTTTCAAAAGATGATTTGATTTTTAGTATGTATTTTATCAATTTTATAACTATCTTCTATCTCTAATTGTATTTCACGTTGTACTCTATCAATTTGCATTTTAATATATTCTTGAATTATATTAATTCCTTAAACTATATTATTAATTTCTCCTATAGTTTATCGTTTGGAGTTTCCAGAAACAATTTACTGATAACATCATTCTCTGTCAGTGAATGATGATGATGATTAGTAGAAATTATATATTTTATATAGTTTTCAACATCAAATTTCTCATAGTATTTCCATGTTTTATTATCAATCATTAAAGAAAATAAAGCTACTATTAGGGTCTATATTTGACCATCAACTTGTATTTTATCTTCATTTAGTTTTAGGTTACTATCACCAAACTTTCATTCATTATTCAAATCTTGATGTGGGCCATAGTTTGTATCTAATTCAATTCTTCCTTCCAAGACTGATAAATGAGTATAAGTGTCTTCAGAATTGGAAGTCTATGAGTAAAAATCATCTTCATCATCCTTATCATCATTCTCAGTATTAGCATCATTAAATAAGATGATGATATCATCAAATATTGTTCCTTCTGAAAGTTTCTTTGGTGTACTTGTCTATATATTGACTGATGGCTTTAAACTTGTATTATTTTCAGCTTCTATCTTGATTTTACTTTCTTCTTTCTTGCGAATTCTTTCAATATTTCTAGAACTATTTATGAATTCTTTGAGAGGTTCTGTTATAGGTTTAAATGTATCTTTTATTGCTCACATGTATCTCTTTCACCAGTTTTTATACTACGAAGCTTTTTCTTCAAGACATTTCTTGTCAACACCAACTGTTTTAAAATCTTCTCATCCATGTTTAATAATAGTAAATAACAGGTATCAGCTATTAGATCAGGTATCAGCTATCAGATCAGGTTATCAGGTAACTGGTCTGGTTTTCAGATCAGCTTAATAGGACCTGGTCTGGTTTTCAGATCAGCTTATCAGGACCTGGTCTGGTTTTCAGATCAGCTTTTCAGGACCTGGTCTGGTTTTCAGATCAGCTTAATAGGACCTGGTCTGGTTTTCAGATCAGCTTATCAGGACCTGGTCTGGTTTTCAGATCAGCTTTTCAGGACCTGGTCTGGTTTTCAGATCAGCTTATCAGGACCTGGTATGGTTTTCAGATCAGCTTATCTGATTCAGATTGGGTTATCAGTTTACAAGTAGCTGCCCATTTATAACATTTAGATGAATGCAGTTTAAGGTCAGATGAAAAACGAAAAAGTAAACTTTTATGTAGTCAAATTCTCTTTTTATCTATAACGATCATCGTTCAATTCAATATCGTTGCTTATAATCAAAATCCATATTTATCCTTCCAACATGCTTTATATTTGTCTCATCTTACTTAAAAATTATAATTACATTATGATTATCTAGTATCAAATGTTTGGTGATTCTGGTATAAGTTTGACATCAGCAGAATGAATCAACATTCTTATCTCACTCCATACAAAAATATGTTTCTCACATCTAACATCGTTAAATATCATATCGGAATTACTTTTAGCTTTGTTAGGAGAAATAACAGATTCAGTATCTGTAAATGTGTAATATCCCATGCCCTTAATTAATGAAATTATGTAATATCTTTAAGTATCCATATTTAGGTTGATAGAGAGATTTTGAGTATTAATATGTAGATGTTTTAAAATTTTAGTTCATTAAGACTTTTAAGCAAGCCAGTCATAACATATTATTTTTTATTTTATTTTTTTACAATTTGACAGACCAACTATTTTTGCGCAAATAAAATTTGATAGAGGGGAACTATGACTTGTTTTTGAACTAACGTTTGATGAATCATCAAAATTTCGTACCATCCTATTTTTAGGTTGTTTTGACTATGAGTATGCACCAATATTTATGAAATGTGTTTCATAAATATTGTCTCTTATATAGGAAAAATAAAATAATACAGCTATACGACACCAGAAAATATTTCCTGGAGTCGTATAGCTGTATTATTTTATTTTTCCTTTATAAGAGATAATGGTCCCTACTCATAGTCAAAACAAAGTATATTTTAAGAGTTTAAAACCAGTATTATCATAAAAAATACTGATTTTAAACTCTTACAGTCTTATTTATAAAAATTATTAAGACTTTATAAAGGTTTTTTTAGACAAATTTTCATAAAAAAATTTTCTAAAAAAGCCTTTATAAAGTCTTAATAATTTTTATAAATAAGGCTGTTAAAATATACTTTGTTTCACTAACCACATTTATGTAACTAATTGCATTTCATAAATATTGACGTATACTCATAATCAAAACAAATGATAGTTTTATGTTGTTTTGAATGTGAGTATACATCATTATCTCTTATTAAATAAATAAAATAATGCAGCTACACGATTTCAGAAAATATTTTCTGATATCGTATAGCTGTATTATTTTATTTTTTTAATAAGAGATAATATTTATAAAATGCATTTAGTTGCACAAATGTGGTTAGTGAAACAACCTAAAAATAGGATGGTACGAAATTTTGATGATTCATCAAAAGTTAGTTCAAAAACAAGTCATAGTTCCCCTCTATCAAATTTTATTTGCGCAAAAATAGTTGGTCTGTCAAATTGTAAAAAAATAAAATAAAAAATAATATGTTATGACTGGCTTGCTTAAAAGTCTTAATGAACTAAAATTTTAAAACATCTACATATTAATACTCAAAATCTCTCTATCAACCTAAATATGGATACTTAAAGATATTACATAATTTCATTAATTAAGGGCATGGGATATTACACATTTACAGATACTGAATCTGTTATTTCTCCTAACAAAGCTAAAAGTAATTCCGATATGATATTTAACGATGTTAGATGTGAGAAACATATTTTTGTATGGAGTGAGATAAGAATGTTGATTCATTCTGCTGATGTCAAACTTATACCAGAATCACCAAACATTTGATACTAGATAATCATAATGTAATTATAATTTTTAAGTAAGATGAGACAAATATAAAGCATGTTGGAAGGATAAATATGGATTTTGATTATAAGCAACGATATTGAATTGAACGATGATCGTTATAGATAAAAAGAGAATTTGACTACATAAAAGTTTACTTTTTCGTTTTTCATCTGACCTTAAACTGCATTCATCTAAATGTTATAAATGGGCAGCTACTTGTAAACTGATAACCCAATCTGAATCAGATAAGCTGATCTGAAAACCATACCAGGTCCTGATAAGCTGATCTGAAAACCAGACCAGGTCCTGAAAAGCTGATCTGAAAACCAGACCAGGTCCTGATAAGCTGATCTGAAAACCAGACCAGGTCCTATTAAGCTGATCTGAAAACCAGACCAGGTCCTGAAAAGCTGATCTGAAAACCAGACCAGGTCCTGATAAGCTGATCTGAAAACCAGACCAGGTCCTATTAAGCTGATCTGAAAACCAGACCAGTTACCTGATAACCTGATCTGATAGCTGATACCTGATCTAATAGCTGATACCTGTTATTTACTATTATTAAACATGGATGAGAAGATTTTAAAACAGTTGGTGTTGACAAGAAATGTCTTGAAGAAAAAGCTTCGTAGTATAAAAACTGGTGAAAGAGATACATGTGAGCAATAAAAGATACATTTAAACCTATAACAGAACCTCTCAAAGAATTCATAAATAGTTCTAGAAATATTGAAAGAATTCGCAAGAAAGAAGAAAGTAAAATCAAGATAGAAGCTGAAAATAATACAAGTTTAAAGCCATCAGTCAATATATAGACAAGTACACCAAAGAAACTTTCAGAAGGAACAATATTTGATGATATCATCATCTTATTTAATGATGCTAATACTGAGAATGATGATAAGGATGATGAAGATGATTTTTACTCATAGACTTCCAATTCTGAAGACACTTATACTCATTTATCAGTCTTGAAAGGAAGAATTGAATTAGATACAAACTATGGCCCACATCAAGATTTGAATAATGAATGAAAGTTTGGTGATAGTAACCTAAAACTAAATGAAGATAAAATACAAGTTGATGGTCAAATATAGACCCTAATAGTAGCTTTATTTTCTTTAATGATTGATAATAAAACATGGAAATACTATGAGAAATTTGATGTTGAAAACTATATAAAATATATAATTTCTACTAATCATCATCATCATTCACTGACAGAGAATGATGTTATCAGTAAATTGTTTCTGGAAACTCCAAACGATAAACTATAGGACAAATTAATAATATAGCTTAAGGAATTAATATAATTCAAGAATATATTAAAATGCAAATTGATAGAGTACAACGTGAAATACAATTAGAGATAGAAGATAGTTATAAAATTGATAAAATACATACTAAAAATCAAATCATCTTTTGAAAAAACAAATTGAAGAGCTGAACGATAAAATTTATAGATTGGAAAATGAACTACATGATAGTATAAATAGCTGAAAGTGCATCAAGTAGATCACAACACTCTCCAAAAAAATCTTTAAAATAACTCAATGTCTTTAAAAAGAAATTTAGTAGAAGAACTCTATAATAAATCTCGAAAATTGTTTGTGCATTGTAGATATGTAATGAAAGGAATAGTTGATCTTTTATGGAGCTGATTTAGGTGAAATGGGAAACTATTGTACAGAAAATAGAAATTATTGATTATTGTAGACTGTAAATGATTCATTCACAAAGTTTCTATGGTCAATACCGTTGAAAATAAAAGTTGCATTCGAAAAAACCTAGGCTGTGGAAAATATTTTTGAAATGTTATGAGTACCAAAAAGCTTACAAATGGATGATTGTAAAGAATTTTTTAATAGACACTGGAAAATTCATGCATATGTAGAATATTAAACATTACTTAATATGAAAGCATCAATAGTAGAATGATTTAATAGATCATCCAAAGGAATTATGTGATGATGGTTCATATAAATGAAATATACCAAGAATTACTTAATGTACTCGTATACAATATAAAAGTTCATCTCACTATTTAAATTTTTCCGATTAAAGTTAACTCAACAAATGAGAAAAAGCTGCTAAATATAATAATTTGAAGATGAACAAAATAAAATGTTGAAATTTAATGAAAGTAAAAAATAAAATTAAACAGGAAAAATCTAGTTTGGTTTGTATTTTTGAAGGAATGATAGGTCTTAAGAAAGATAATTAACTTAATATACTGGAAATTCTCTAAACTTGTTGGCCTGTATGAAATATTGTGAAAACTTAAGTGATCAAAATAAATTACAACACAGTGTAATATTCAGTAACACCTAATATTATCACTTTTTATAGTGAAAATTGTACATTTTCCATTTCGAAAGCTCTAGCAAGCGAAATTTTAAAATATGCCCATGGGCTATTATAATAGATCTTTACTCTATTAATTTCTATAGCTATCAAATCTTTAGAAAATATAGATAAACTACATAAATTGGACTTAGATTTCCAATCTTTAAGAATCTATATGTGTATGAATTAGTATCAAACAAACTTACTGAATAAATATGGACTTCAACTGGAATCATGCTGAAGCATACATAAATTGTAAAATGCAATGTAAGCAGATCTTACTTTATATCTGTATCTGTATGAGTATCAAATAAATTTACAGAAAAAATATTGAAAGCATGCCTAAGCATGCAAATTTAAAAGAATGTCACACAATTTTGTAAGCAAAGAAATTTTATGACTCTGTGCTAAATGAAATACATAAATATGTATCTACTTTGTAAAAGAATAAAAAGAGCGAAATCGTAAAATCTAATAGTATAGATTTTTAATTGAAACACCACTACATGTCGGACTCTCGCGTCACTATCGATAGAAGCATGCTAAGGCATGCATGCTAGCAAAATGTATAAATCTGTTAGAAGGTGATGAGAAACTTGTTTCTAATCATTAATCTGTAGACAGCAATTGTATCTGGATCAACCCAACTCATGAATGAAATGTATACAGATATAGTTGATAGTAATGAGGACCTTTTTTAAGTAGGAAATGATTACATCTGAATGTGATACAACCCAGCCTACGTCAACAATAACTTCAAGGATGTCAACCAGCAAACCTCATGTAGAAAAACTCGATGTAAAAATTCTCTCAAACATAGATATTCTAGTGTTTCTGACACTATAAAAACACCGACGGTGAATTGATGGTGGAGGTAACTGAATTATTTGAGATCGATTTTCTAGAATAGTTGATTATTAAACATGTATTTCTTTGTAGATAAAGTAATTTCTCTATACATATATACATATATTTACCTATATGTATATATGAATACATTTAAAAATTACATAAATATTCTCTTTTTCAAGTAGTAAAATCTGAAAAAATAGTAGTGGCATATTAAAAGAAAAAAATTATTAAAAAGAGAGACTGAGTGATCAACTGATACGTACACTTTGTCTGACAGGTAAATAAAGCGCGCTTAAAAATATCAGAAATATATGTACAATACGCTGAACTTTAATAAAATGAGAAAAAAAAATCATCTAGAACATCAAATAAAAGCCATAGGCAAGTAACCTTCATAATATAAACATATACCTTATTAATGAAAACATATTATCAGTATGAAGTAACATAATTTGAGGAGTTAAAATTTTAACATTTAATTGTCCATGACAAAGAGTAGAGAGATATGTTGACATAGAAAGTCATCTTATATACTAGAGGAACCGTTGAGAGACCAGACCTAAATTGTAAGAAAACGATTTCGTTTTCTGTTGATCGCTATTCAAGAAGAAAACAAGTTTCCTCATTATGAGTTAACTAATTTAAAAGTACGTTTCCAAATGATAATGATCTTAACATAAAAATTAAAAATAAACGTTATGCAATTCTATATTATATGTAGTCGTATCTAAGATTCCAACAAAGCTATTATATGAAAGAATCTCAAGCACTTCCAAATGCACTAAAGTTTAAGATAAAAGTTCCTTTTATTCAATAGCGGCCCAATTGATATAGAAATTTAATATGAAACAGTAAGCAAGGACCTCAGCTACTGCATTTTTACTGATGATCGAATAATAGAAAGTCCTGAAAGTCTTATAAATTAAGTAATATGAATGAAAAAAATGGTTTTAATAGGCGAGTAAGGTTTCGAATGATTTTCATTACAAAAAGAAGTAGCGGATGATTTTAACAATAATGAGTATAACAATTTCATTATAAAACCACCATTTGATTTTAAATGTTTATCAATAAAAAAGGAAAGAGAAGCAAAGTGGTTAAAAAAAGCTGAACTGCTGGATCAGTTTCATTTCAAAGCGTTTATCATTTTTTAAAGCCAATGCAAGATGTTCTAAAATATATGAAAAAGGTGAAGAAAAAAGATGATAGTTGGAAAAAATTTTACACCGAAAAATTTCTAACGTTGACTATATAGGCTACATCAACTTTAAACAAATGGAAATAAAATATATTAAATATTTATACTATAGTTACTACAACTAGAGAGGGATTAAATTTTACTTAAAACAGAAACTCCTCACAAACTTTTAAGTAAATACATCTAAAAATTAAAAGAACGTTTTTTTAATTTCAAATAAAAAAACTATCGAGATATTTCACATCTATACACAAAAGACCTGGCGAATATTTACAACAGCAACAACAGCACATGAAAAAAAAAATGTATTTAAACAGGGAGCCCCAGACTTATTTGTATGTACATACATACATACATAAAATCAATTTGTAGATCCATATGTACATATGTACACATATTATCAAATTTCTTACCCATGCTCAAGTATTTATTGGATTTTAACAATCACACTTACATATCTACATCATGAAAACATACAAACCGTTCTCCAAGCTATTGACGCTTGAAGACGAAAGTCGAAGAAGACAAATGTACTTAAATAAACAAATTTATCACAGACCAGTCAAACTCTATCGCGCATACACACATACACACACACACAAAATCACCACGATCGTACGCAAGAATTTTGCAAAATCCGAAATTAATATTTATACAAATATAAACAAATTTCTGACCGACAGACTTTAACACTGGACAAATTTAAGCTTGATAAAATATAAAGCAATCTCATCCTCCAATATGAAAAACATACTAGGATTAGGGAAGTTCAGATATATGATAATATTTTCTAGCAAAAAATGTTCATATGAGAAAGAATTTATTTCTACGTACATATAAATACTATGGTGAGAAAATCACATACACTCACACACATACTAAAATTCATCTACGAAAAATTAAACCTATTTCAACAACGCCCCTCCCCTCACAAATCACAGTCAGCCTAAAGTTCTTACAGATATATATACACAAAATCTCAAGGTAACATACAATCTATCAATCTCACAACCTAAATCACGATCAGCCTTAAACTCATACAGACATACATACACACAGATACGTATACATATACATGAACACCTTCACCTCACCTCTCATTAATCATGATCAGCCTTAAACTCCTACATATATACACACAAATTGCGCGGTTATATATTACATGAACACTTCGCCCCTCACAAATCACGATAAGCCTTAAATTTCCTACAGATATATATACACAAATTCTCAAGGTCACATACAATCGATCAATCTCAACAATCGTAATCACGATCAGCCTTAAACTCCTATATACATACATGCATAAATATTCCTACAAACATATAAACACCCAAATTTCTATAGATACATATTACAATAACACCCCCCGCCTACCTCAAATTAAGGAAAGCCTTAAACTGCTACATATATATACATACATACATACACATACACATAGGCACATTCTATCTATCACAACAACACCCTCCCCCACCTCAAATCACAATCAGCCTTAAACTCCTACGAACATACATATACACAGATTCCCCGGATACGTATTATATGAACACTCTCACCTCGCCTTTCATAAATCACAGACAGCATTAAACTCTTACAGACATACATACATACATGTACACAGATTCCCACGGATACATGTTACAAAAACTCCCCACCCTCCACCAGTCGATCTACCTCAAATACAATCCGCCCCCCACCAAGCACAACTTGGTTTAAATTCCAACAAGCATAAACGCCACCGAATTCCCACGGTTACATATTAGAAATCATGAAATCTATTTTCTCTGATATTACTGATATAGTATTACGATAACAAATTTCTACAGTCTGGCAACACTGGCAATTTTCCCTTTGGAAAAATCATTTTCCCGTCGGCATTAAGAAATATAGTAATCATGTTTTGCCGTCTGCATTTGAAAAAAAAATAAACATGTTTTCCCGTCGGCATTCGAAAAAAATAAATATGTTTTCCCGTCGGCATTTGAAAAAAATAAAGATATTATCCCGTCGGCATTAAAAAATCATATACATATAAAAGCTTCAAACCTTTAAACCCCCTTAATGTATACCCACAAACATACATACATATAAATTCCCACGGTCATAAAAAACCTGACTTATTGAACCGCCCTCGTATGTAGTAACAAAAAAAAACTCCTTATATAAACAAAAAACAGTTAATGTAAACAAAAAACACTTAATGTAAACAAAAAATCGGACGGACGTATCAAATTTCACAAATTTCCAAGAATTTTAAAATTTTCAAATTTTAATTACCCAAATTTAACAATTTCAGCCACAATTTAACAATTTCAGCCACAATTTAACAATTTTAATTGACGCCGAACCGCTATTTCCCTACTACTCTCGCTGTCAGCAAAATGTGAAATAATTTTTTGCTTAATGTAATCGTACCTGTTTATCGGCGGCATAGAAGCAATTACGTCAGCCAGCTGAGCTATGGCGTTGGGGTCTAAAGCTGCTAAAATCGTTGCAGTTTTCTGCTTGTCTGCAGTTATGCCTGACGCCGTGAACCAAAAGTCCATTGAAATAAACCATGCCTCTACATTGGCGTTGGTCATGGTTGGCACGGGTAGTCTGGCGTAGATTAGGGACACGTTTCCTTGTGATGCGGATGCTTCATCGTTTGAAGGTATTGCTGAATCGTCAGTAAGGCCGCTGGTGCCCGCAAGTGGTTTTGCGTTTTGCTCGTGCATCGTGATTTTAAAATTTGGTGAAAAATAAAATGGCGTTGTATAGTAACTCTGTCGCACACAAAAATTGTGAACAGTTATTTTCAATAACTTTTCGGGGTCAACAATTTGGAGTGTTTTACTTTTTTTTACTTCCAATAAATTAAATAAAGCGCGACGTCAGTTTAATGATCTTTATTTATTTTTAAACAAAATTACTAAGTAATTATACAATTAATTTTAAATCACAAGGAGAACTAATTTGCTTCGTATTGCTTTACAGGCAGAGAGTGACAAGAAAAATTATAAAAGTTAAAAAGGTTTATTTTTACTACCTAAGTAGCTGTAAAAAAGTAGTATACAAGCGTGTGCAGTGTTGTAGCCGAAACAGGGCGCCACATACATTTTGGTAATTTTTTCACTGCAAAGTCCGCTCTTCCAGATAAATAAAACCTCAACGTCGCACAGTGGTTCAGAATCGTTTTTCATCGGTCAAAACTCTGTCACTTTGGAACTAAAGAAAATTTTTTTCATGGATAGATAACATCTTAAGCTTTTATCTAGTTTTAGTTTCATTAAAATCAGTACAGTGGTTGTGGAGAAATTTAAGGTTTAAATTGAACTTTCAACGTTTTTTTTATTTGCTTAGAAATGAGCGCTTTTTATTTTTGTTGAAAAAGGCCTTATAATGAAACTTAAATCATTTTTATGAAAACAACAAAGTAAGTTTTTGAAATTTTAATACATAATCCTAGTTTTTCAATGATAAATAGCTTATAGACTCTTGGTTATTTGAATATATATATATATATATATATTGATATATATATATATA
This sequence comes from Nowickia ferox, assembly GCA_936439885.1. Lineage (NCBI taxonomy): Eukaryota > Metazoa > Arthropoda > Insecta > Diptera > Tachinidae > Nowickia > Nowickia ferox. The sequence goes on from OW387028.1 coordinate 6,396,965, forward strand.
TATATATATATATATATACATAAGTTTGTAAGACATGTGCAGACATAAATAACTGAACAGTTTCTACTAGATGAATATCTGCAAGACACTGAATTAAACAAAATTACTTAAACACCACTTTTGAGAATCATAAAACTAGGTTTAAAATAATTAAGTATCACTTAAAGCACAAATTACCTGTTAATATTTAATATATAATTAGGTATAAAAGCCCTTACGCTAAGTATTATATAACGAGGGATTTTACCCAAAATCTGGCTATTAGATTATTTTATGATGGACTTATGAGAAACTTTAACCATAATTCAAAACTAAATATTAGTAACTAAGGAAATGTTAATCTATGGATATCATATCATGCACAAAACACTTAAGAAACACGTTATTTTAATATCATTAATTAAATATTCATATTTTTATACTTTATTTCACTCAAATAACTGACTTGATGTTGCTTTGCATATAATACAGCTGGATGAAGCATTTGTGTCAGTCAAAGCCTGACAATTTTCCATCTATATTATATATATAGTTTTCATATTTCTTCAACTCACTTCCTTTAAATAATTGTAACAACCGTTCGGCTGTATGATCAAGTAGAGCTTGCAGTTGTACCTCTGGAGAAATTGATGTGATTGTAATACATTCCTTTGAAGGCCAACAGTCCTTTTTAGCTGCAATTATCTGATGATATGATACTCATAAATTTGAGTCTTTTTCGATCGCACGCAATCTGAGCTGAGTATAATGCTATTTTGTTAACTTCAAATCCATGAACTGTTTTTCCTCATTTGGTGTTAGTTGGAATGCTTTTGAGGATCCGTTTTGTTCTCAATGATGTCTACTTTTGTTAGTTTTTTTTGTGATCGCAATTGGTAAAACAAACTATCTGTAATGTTTTCACATCCGATTTCTTAATTTATATATTTCAGTTTTCGCCTTTTAGATCAATCGCTACACTTCTCTAGTGATTTTTGTGGTCTTCCTCCACTGTTTTTACTTGTAGTTTCAGAAGTTATCTGGATAGTAAGTTCACCTTGTAACCTTTTTGCAAAACACATATTGAATTTACTTTTACTCCAATCAGCTTCCTTGTAGCGTTTTTTTTTCAAATTTTTGACAAAAGCAGATACTTTTTTTTAAGTCCAATTCTGTTTCACTACTGTAATAGTTTAAGTTTAATTTTCTATGAAAGTATCGTGTTTAACTTGCAAAGATTTATCAATCTTTTAGAATCAAATATTTGAATGAAACTTATTTTTATTTCCAAATTATTGTCTTTATATACTATACTCAATATAAAATTTTTAAAGCTAATCTAAGTTACCTACTTAAATTCTCAATTTTCGAATGAAATTAAGTCATCCACTCGTTCCCTCTCGCTCCTTCTTTATTTTCTTTCAGGTAAGCATGAAAAGACCTTCGAAATGAACGTGAGTTTATAGCTATATCTTCCCAGCAACCTGTCTACCTAACCTAGTATTCAAAAATCAATTAATTATACAAAATTACAGGAAAACAGTTAACATAATACGTTTTGCTACCTGTGATTTGTACTTATGATTGTTTATGTGGAGTTTGCCGTATTCGGTTTTAAATATTAATCTCTATTTTTTTAATTCAAAGTTATGTAGTATATAAAAATAAGTTTGATTTCTAAGGTAGATTTTCTAGCTATTTGGGTAGAAATTTTTGTTAATAATTTTTGAGTAGTTTCATTAAAATAAAAAAAGTGTCCACAGGAGGGTTGTGGCGGGTGCAAAAGTATATATACGCTTAAAGAAGATACTTTCGTCTTTCTCCGAAGAGTTATGGTTTTTTGATCCCTTTTGATCTTCAAAAGTTATACACTACTAAACCATTTCTTAAAAACAACAGCTTAATCAACATAACAAAAACGACCGCAGCCCTTTTTCGAGGAATTTTAATTTATTTCAGATAAAATATGAGAAATTTTTGTTTTTTGTTTTTAATTAACATACATTTGTTGTTTTTGGCAGCATGCCACACCCACTACTAAGAATATTTTGACCAAATATTTTAGCTACCTTAGTTTTGATATGGTTCCTTTCTGATGGCGTAAAAATTTTAAGAATCTATGTTCAGAAAAAATATAGGTTTTGGCCGATGAAAATTGATTCTGAGCCACCGTGCGTCGTTTATATTCCACTTAATGGTGGTAAAGCGTTTAGTTTAAAGTTTACTTGTTTGTTTTTATACGAATTGAATTGAATTTTTGCTTGAAGCTCTTAAGCCTATTCTGCCGTATTCATAAAAAATAGTTTATGTTTGAAAAAGGTTTACAAAACAAATTGTGTATGGAAATTTGTTTTATTAAACGTTTTGTAACCCAAAATAACTTTAATGAATATTGGTAATCGTTCTGTAAACATATGAAGTTTTTTTTTACTTTATTCCAAGCATTTCTTAGTTGAAGTCTACTGCTGATCTTCTTAAGCAGAAACGAAATGCACATTCCTCATGCATTAAAGGCTTGTATTCATAAAAAAATTAAATGTGCTTGAAAGTTTCTTTAAGAAAATTTTGTCTAAAAAATTTAAATAAAATACATTTTAAACCGAGTTTAAATTTTATGAATATGGGTTAATAAAAAAACATTTATGTTCCACATGTAAATCCATATATACGAGATTTGTTCAAAAAGTATCGCCTAATCTTGAATTTTCGCGGGTTACGTATATTCGAATTTTGATTTTTTTTTGTGGCGTTATATTGGTACTCATGTCTCTCACTTATGCCAACAATTTCGGCCATTTTGAATGTTTATGGTTATGATGTGGAAACCAATGCTCAATTATCTCAATGGATACTGCCGCACGAACCAAGGTAAAAATCGAAGACGAGCCAAAACACGTGCAAGCAAAGCAGCTGTCAACAATTAACTGAACATTAAAAATGGCCGAAATTGTCGGCATAAGTGAGAGACATGAGTACCAATATAACGCCACAAAAAAAATCAAAATTCGAATATACGTAACCCGCGAAAACTCAAAGTTCGCGATACGTTTTGAAAAACCTCTTATGTAAATTTTTTGTTGTTGTTTTCAAAATTGCTTTGAAAATTTTTTGAAGATTTTAAAAATAAAATGCAGCTTTTGCAAATTTTTTTCGTGAAAAATTGTTAAATTTTACAGATTTTATCCTTAGAAATTCTGGAAACACTGTTTATGACCAAGTATTTTAATTATATTGTCAATCGGGGTTTCCTACGGCCTGTTGTGGTCAAATGTTTGTTTCCAAGTTAAATATAACGAAACATTATTTCTAGTTAGTTTTTATTATTATTGTTGTTCGAACTTCATGTGTTTTTATATTTACGATTTGATTAGGCTAAAGTTCGTATCGCTTGTAAGCCAAATTACATGTGATAATTACACTGCACAGCAGTGGTTTTGATGTTTAAATAAAAATTATCGATCCTTATGTATTTTTATCTCCTGATTACAATGGCGTCATTAGTTTTTCCCTTTCGGCTCTAGTTTTAAAGATAAAGTGACATTTAGCATTTGCATAATTTGTATCATTGCGGTAATATTTCACGAATGGTTCTCCAGACATAAAAATACTTTCTGGATTATTAATCTATAAATAGATAGATAGAGTCACATTGATAAATATATCAGGATATCTTACTGTTATTGTAAGGATGTTAAAAACCGTGTGTTTTTAGCTTAGTCCTTAAAATTTTTTGGATTATAATCGTTTTTAACCTAGTATAACTATCCTTATGTATTTTTGTTCGCTGATTACGAAAATATATTTATTACTTTTCTACACCTCTAGTTTCAGAGATATTGTGCTTTACATAAAAAAATACTTAAAATTTTTATCTTCGAACGCCATCCAAAAAAAATTTTATTTATATTACATTTGTCAATTTACAAGTCAATAATGCAATTATTACGCAAACAAAAATTTGTATGGACCAGTCCAGAAAATGTTTGTGTTATTTGCAGTTAATATATCGTATATTTTTTTTAATTGCAAATTTAAAATATAAATAAACCGCACTAAATAGTCACTTTTTGTGGGTGCATTGGTTTTCGACAATCACTCTTGGATTATCATTCGCCCAAATGCGGCAATTCTGTTTATTGACGAATCTACTGAGGTGAAAATGTGCCTCATCACTGAAGATGATTTTCTTCGAAAATTTATCATCCACTGTTGCCATTTCTTGCCACCATTCTGACCCTTGACGACATTTGTAATGGTCAGGAGGCTTTAGTTCTTGAGTCAATTTCACCTTATCAGCGTGTAAATCATTGATGCGCGTTTCTTTGCACGATTGTGCTGAGAGAATTCACACTCTTTACCCTCTTTAATTTAGTCGTCGATGAGACAGCGACGAATGCGCATGAGGCGGTTACTTACATATTTTTTTCTAGAATATTTGTCCAGCAAACACACGTGTTGCCTTTCAAATTTATGATATGCGAAAAATATTTTATTATAAATAACGCATTTCGTAACATAAAATGACTTTTATGTTATCAAAGATTTAAGAAAAAAAAGGGAATATTCTATTAAAGGACATTATGATGCTTTTCATAGCGATATTCATAAGTTTAATGGCAGGGAAGGAGAGAAATTTTAAATAAAAATACAAATATTTATTTTGAAAAAATAAAAAATAAATCGTTTGTATCAGTGGACCATACCAAAATAAAGTTTGAAAAAGTTTTTTACAATCGACTGTTTGCTTAGAAAATGTTTTATTTTCAATTAATATTTTAAATGTGTGGATTTGTGTTTGGTGGGTAGCTCGCAACCTCAATACATTGACAGTTCACCAATACAATCACAGTGCCTACCAATGGTGTAAGTGTAAGTCTTTATGCATAATGTTCATCAACGATGAGCGTGAGAAGTGCAATTGTTGGGCACGACGACGAGTTGAGGTGGACGGCCCAATCAGCCACACTATCGCGAAGAGCAGTAATATTTTCTGCAGTACGAGCTGTACACAGGTGTTTTCACATCTCCTACAGACCGATTTGCTCAAATTTTTGCACGATTTTTCCGATTGACCGAAAAAATCACGAAGTGCACAATATGCATTTTGATTTGAAAGCCCATTTTCATAATAAGTCTGAATAACTTTAACGCGTTGCTCGATTGTGTATCTTTCCATGGTTCAAATTGAGCTAGTCTGAAATTGATAAATGTCAAATGAAATGCAGAAAAAAACTTGACGCTTAGGTGTGATTCACATTCAACATCGGCCCTTAAAATTTAACCACCACTTGCGAAGCACTGCATGTGATTCAACTCGTAGTGGAAACATGGCATTAATAGTATCAAACCAAAAAAGATTGTTTTACACTGTTTTCACACCGAAAAAACCTTATAACGTCAAAACCATAAACAGCTGATTTTGCGTTCCCACTGCAAGTTTGTAAAATAAATGTACTGTATAAATGCGCGTATTTGTTGCTGTATTTTTTCAGCTTTTTATAATACTTATTTGACACCCTGTTTTTGTTTATTTTTTTATGAAAAAATAAGAAATTTTACAATGTACTCTAAAATGTTAATTATTTGATAAACATTTTAAAATTATGGAACTACTTATGAAAAGTGAAAAAGTGCTTGAAAATCATATTATTATATAAATGTATTATAAGCCTAACCTTTTTTTCCACAGGTGGACGTCAGTCCCACTTCCCAGAGTTCAGCGAAAATATTTTCGTTGTTTTGTCCAAAGAATATTTTTTCTTCACAATTTTTTGATAATTATTGCCGCTGCATCCATTTTTAAGTTGAAAATGTATCAATTGGTATCTATTCTCTTTCACTGGCATAAACATTATCAGCTGCTTCCGGTTATTTTAAGTTGGCAGCACTGAATTTAGCACAGCAAAAACAAGGTTGCATTTCATAAAACCAATTCAAAACTGAGAAAACACTGGTGTTGGTTGAATGAAATTTCGTCTAAAACGAGTTTTATATTTTCATATTCTTATTTTAGTTTCGTTGAATTACCAATTGGGATCGAAGCCAATTTATTTCAATTATTTAGTAAAGCGCATTTTAAACTTATTTTGGAATTAAATAATTTGTATCAAAGAAAATTGTAACATGAATACTGTGTGATTGAAGTAAACTGTTGGCATGGAACAATTTATAGTGTGAATTCTAAATTGAATTTTTTTCATATTGATTTGTTGCTGGGTTGATAACCAAAAGAAGAATTTGTAAAAATTGCAAAGTTCCGTGGGAACAGCAAATCTACCATTGATTTGTTGTAATGCCACATTAAAGTTAAACCTTAGAGTAAGTTAGTATATAAGTTGGTGATTTTTGTAAATAAAATTCAAAAATAATTCATCAAGCAAGGACGTGAGATCTTCCTTTTTATTTCTGAATCAAAATCGGCACTTCTGGTGCTGAAGAAAAGCGGCTGCAGAGCTCAGTAATATATAAAACTACACAAACATATCAAATCCTTCTACACACAATATAAACACACCATACTATCTATAAATGTCGCCGGTCTGATGGTTGGTATACAGGAAGGCCCATTAAATTAAAAAGCCTAAGAATATTATCAAATCTTTTCATAAGAAAACGAAACAATATTTTTAACAAAACGATTTTCTTAAAAAAATTTTTTTAATTTTTGTAAATCAATTTAAAATAAATAAAAATAAAAAATATGTAAAATATAATGCTATCACTCAATTGTGCATAAAATCAGAATTAATGCAATGACTTTAATAAATTTATCTCATTCTATTTGTTACATATGAAGTAGAGTTTTTCTTTTCCGGACTTTTTCATTTCCCGGGAAAGCGGGAACGACTTTTCAGTTTCCCGGGAATTCCCGCCCAGTGCAAAACTGTACAAAATATTTTTTAATTTAATTTATTTCGACAAAAAACAAATAACAATTCATGAGATCGATTAAATAATATCGTTTTATAAACACATTAGTCGAAAAACTAATATAATTTCAGTTCTTTATATAATAGTAATGCATAAATACCAATATTATATGTATGTAGATGGAAAGTCAAGTGCATTGATATAACGCAAACAAAAAAAAATTACATAATTAAAAAAATATTACAAAATCTTGCTTTGAAAATAGGACTTTAGTACAGAATAAGCATTAATAGAATCGTTCGACAGTCTATTTCTAATTTTATTTAAAAAAAACTCCTGTTAATGAAAAAATACGTTCACTTTCTACGGATGTTGGCCTTATAGTCAGAAGAGCATTATATAATCTCTGGAAAATTTCAATTCCTTTTTTAATGAAAATTACTACAAAACCAACACAATATAAGTTGTTGTTGTAAAATTTTAGCTATTGTGCTAGTACCATCACCTTATTATAGCACCATCACCTTCATAAGTGAATAACGACACTCATCAAGGAATGTGGTACATATGAACTAAAGTTGCCATAATAAAATCAAAACAAAAAAAATCCCGGGAATTCCCGCAAATATATCCCGGGATTTCTTTCCCGGAAATTGTGCGGGATCCCGGGAAATTCCGTATGAAAATTACTAATATGAAGGCATGGCAATTAAGAATAAAATTTAAAAACTTTCTGAATATCTCCGAAATCATAAGACTGTTAAAAAATAAACAAGGGAGTAATTTAAAGGTCAATCCGTTTCTTATCCTTCTGTGTGCTTATTTTTATTTAATCGAAGAACTGGTTCTCGAGTAAATGCAAATTATGTGATACAAATTATGTGATGTGTCCTCTTTTTTCCTTGTATTGGAAGTTTGTTATTAAATGCTTTTTAAATCTTGACGGAATCTGCATTTAAATAAAAGTTATATCACTTTTAATCAAAAAAGTCGTATATATCCACTACACTACGTATGTTGACTTTAATTGAAAAGGCAGGATCGGGCAGCCAAATTTTTTAGCATAGTTAGTGTACGAGTATAAAATAGATAAAGTGTGAATACTAATACTTCCCGAAACTTCGTGTAACTTTGCTAGTTCTACTCTATTTAATTTCCAAAAACTACCTAAATTGAGTTTGAAGAACTCCGCCTAGATATAGATAAAGTGTGAATACTAATGCTTCCCGAAACTTCGTGTAACTTTGCTAGTTTTACTCTATTTAATTTCCAAAAACTACCTAAATTGAGTTTGAAGAACTCCGCCTACTAAACTTTAAAAAAAATCTGAAATTTTTTTTATCGAATTTAATAAAATCGAGAAAAGTAGTAATCGGTTGCCAATTTTACATAAAAAAAATTAAGCTTAAAGTGTTTGCCAAAAATTTACTTATTTTTAACAACAAAAAAATTAATTACTTTGAGCGGCCACAACACACATAATATTCATACTTTTTAAGAACGGCTTTTTGACTTTTGATCAGTAAAATATCCTCTATAATAAGGCTTAACTTATTTCTCAAAATTTTATAGTCGAATTTTTTATTTTTGCCACGATTTTTAGCAAAATAAGCAATTGCGCGTCGTTTATATTCCACTTAATGATGCTAAAGCGAGTTTAATTGTTTGTTTTTAATCGAATTGACTCAGTTTTACGTATATTTATTTTAAGCCCAACTTTTGAAGATTCTTGTTGTAGCTTGTTAAGTTGCGACTTCATGTGCTGATGCGTAAGTATTGTAATTATATTGTCAATCGGGATTTCTTACGGCCTATTGTGGTCAAAATTTTTTTTCCAAATTTAAATAAAATGAAAAATTATTTAATTTTTATTTTTGTTCACTCAACATTTCGTTTGTTTGTTTGAAACTTCTTCAACGGTTTTTTTTTATTATTATTGTTTTCAGTTGAAATTGATATCGTTTGCGCAATCCATATCCACAAGGCTTGCATTTAATTTCCAATTTGTACCTCTATTTTGCGTAGCGTAAATTTCCAACACGCAGTCTAAGGCTACGATAACTAATAATGGTGAAAAGGTGCACCTTTGGCTTGACACTGGTTGAAATAACTGATCTAGCGGCGCTTAAGTCAAATGTTTAAAATCGATAAATGTTTTGCATTGTATCGATCACCGATACTTTTCTGAGCAACTCAGCGTTTTTACTTTTATTTTGCTTTCAGTATTCGCTGAGCTGTTAGCTGCCAAACACAAAATTTGCTGCAGCACTTGCATTTAAGGAATTTGGCGCCTAATTACTCATTACGTGTTTTTTGTCACCTTTAAGTCAATTATTTATCAATTTTGACCCTAAAAGTCGTAATTGAAAGACAAAGGTATATACTAACTTAAAAATAAATGTTTTGTGTCCTGTGTGTATCTAGTTTAGTAGTAGTGAATAGTAGAAGTTTGCATTTGTGATAGGGTGTTTAAAGTGTTATATGCTATTGTCTGATGGGGTGCAACTTTTGGGATTCGATCGCGTTCGGTATAATTCTTTTTTTGTTTATTAATTTGGATTATTGTTGTTGTGAATCGTCCAATATGGCATGCCAGTTCGCGCAATGTAATTAGTTAATTAATTTTTTAGGCACAATGAAAGTTTAAGCCTATTATTTCCAACATAACTGTACCTATATATATATATATGTCGTTTTATTAACAATATATAGCACTGAAATAAATAAAAATTTTTGTTTAGCCCAAAAGAATGTGCAACATTAAATATATTAACTTTATAATGTTTTCCTGAATGAAATAAAAATATCGTAAATATGAAAAAAATTCCAACTTTCACAAAAAAAAATTAAATATATTTTAAAAAAAAATTTTTTTTGTTTAACATTGTAGCTTAATCTATTTTCAACTAAAAAAAATATTACACAAATAAAAAAAATCCCTAAGCGCTATTAATTAAACGCCGCTAAATGAGCCTTTTCGACCACTGTGCCTCGTAGCTATTTCTTATTAAATATACATATTTATAATTTTTAGCGGCACTGCTTTTCAAAGACAACAAGATGCATTCCCTTTTGACGGAGTAGAAACCCTTAGCACTATGTGTTATTAAATTCGCTGCATTGCTCTATGATAACTCGCATACTATATACAACATACATATGTACATACATATGTACTCGTATGTTGTCCATACAGGAACGATTTGGAAGGAAGCATGATTGTTGCTTGCGAAGTTACGCATTTAACGGGTCAACAACATGTTTTAATATTACTTTGTTAAAAGATTTCATAAAAGAGAATAATTTTTTTACACATCTGCTTTCTTTATTAATTTGTACACTAAATGGAAATAACAAAGCAAAAAAAGGGCAACAATATTTTGTTGTATTTTATATAAAAAAATGTAATCCAATGTGCTTTTCATATTTTTAAACTACCTATGTACATAAATATTTATCGTTAAATATTGACCAATAAAAAAAGTTGTAAATTTTTAATCATATAAGAGAATACTTGTTTAATCCATAAAAGTATGAACGGACGAATAAAATTTTCTGATACCCAAAAGCAATCACATTATGGCCATGCTTCCTGAAAAACAGAAAAAAATGGAAGGCACACACAACACAAATTGGGTTCGTTGATACTACTTACGATTAACAATGTTTCTGCTTTCTTTAGGATGATAATTTTATTTCATTTTACAAAATAAAAAGGAATAAGTTCAATAAATAAGTAAATAGATGTCTGTGAATACATAATTGTATACGTATAATGTGTACTCGTATGTATGTACATATGTATGAATTAATGTTTATGCGTGCTTGTGGGTATATGGGAAAGAGCGAGTTCCGTTTCCTTTTATGATCATAATTCATCCAATGCATTTTGCAAAAACTTTATGAAGGTACACCACACTCAGGCATTAAAACTTACACACATCCTAATAAGAAAAACAATTGTTTTGGGGAAAAAGACACGTTGGATTGAACCGTAATAAAAGTTTATTTTACGTACATACGAGTAAGTGTGTTTTATTTATAAAAAATGTATCTAAAAAACACGCAATTTTTCAGATATGCTCCAAATTCTGTACTCATACATATGTACATATACATATGTATGTATATTGATGTGAGAGCGTGTATGTGCTTGCTTTAAGTGCACGCATACGTTTGCGGTTAAAAATAAATATATAAATGAATAAAGATTTATGAGGACATTGCAAAAAGAAAACAAATACCTACTCGTATGTATGTATTTAAAGTTATTTTTCATTTATTGAGCTGTTCTGTTGGCACGCGTATTGACTCTACTTGTGCGATGATGTCGGCAATTTGCTTCAATGTGAATTGATTAATGATGTTAAAATATTTTAAAACATTTTTTTTCTTACTTTTGTGATACGATAGGAAATTTTAAAAATTTTGCGACCACCATTAATTACAGCCAAACGGCAGGACCGATTTAAATAATTTTTTGAGATCAAACTTCGAAAGACTCCCTCTTAAAGACTTAAAATTTTTATCACAAAATCTCACGATGAAAATTTTTTATCACTCACTCTCATGTCTTCTCACACGTGAAAACTTTTTCCAAATATTAATATACTCACCTCCGACATTTCTTCTCATTTTTTTTAATTTTCAGAAACTATAAATTTTTATTATGGAACTATGGACTTACATATCTCTTAAGACGCGTCCTACACGATCGTTTTCCTCATCGAACACTATTTTACTTTCAATTAAAAACTGTTACACTTAACTTTTTCTTAACTTTCCTTTTCTGAAAAGACGTATTTTACATATTTTGGCATTTCATTACTGTCAATCTTTGCCATATTTCCTTTTGCAAAGTCAGTGCTGCCACTTTATCAAAGAATTTTGCGAAAGGATTTAAGAAAGTAATAGAGAGTACCCCCCTGTACCATATAAGATGACTTTGTATGTCGGAATTTCTGTCTGTCCTTTGTCGGCGTTATGGGTAATTAAATTTTAAAATTTTCATTGCCCAAATTGTGTTACTTTATGCTGATACTATGTTTACATTAATAGGCTATATGTTTATTTTATGAAGGGTGAGCCCTATGCCTTTTAATTTATGCTCTAGATGATATGATTTTTTTTCTTATTTTATTAAAGTTCAGCGTATTGTATACATATTTCTGTTATGTTTAAGTGTGCTTTGTGCGCATGTCAGACAGGCTCTATGTATTAGTTGATCACTTAGTCTCTTGCTTTATTTATCTTTTCTTCTGATGTGTCACTACTTTTTTAATTTTACTACTTGAACTAGAGAACATTTATATAAATTTTAAATACCTTATTTTTATTGAAAATATGTACATACATATGTGAGTATGTCCATATGTAAATGAATACATATCTACATATTACACTGAATCACCGAAAGTATCAGAAACATTGTAATATCTATATTTGAGACAATTTTTGCCTCAAGTATTTCTACATGAGGTTTGCTTATTGACCCCTTGAAGTTATTGTTGCTGACGTAGGTTGTGTTGTATCGAATTCAGATGTTATGATTTCTCATTTAAAAAAGGTCCTCATCAACTCCTATCAGGCTTTTATATTTTGCTAGTATTATTTTCTCGATAGTGACGCGAGAGCCCGAGATGTAGTGGTGTTTCAGTTAAAAATCTATACTATTAGAACTTACGAATTTACTCTTTGGAATTTTTTACAAAATAGATACATACTTATGTATTTCATGTGTCACAGTCACATTTTTTTTGCTTACAAATCAGCATGACGTGAGGAATTTTTATAAATTATACATGCTTCGGCATGCTTTATTTTTTCTGTAAATTTATTTGATACTCATACAGATACAGATATAAAATAAAAAATTATTACGTTGCATTTTACAATTTCTATTCTATTCTATTTGAAGTCTATATTTATTCCGTAAGTTTGTTTGATACTCATTCATACACAGGTACATTCTTAAAGATTTTAATTCAAAGTCCAATTTCTGTAGTTTCTAAAGATCTGATAGCTATAGAAATGAATAGACTGAAGATCTATTATAATATCCCATTTACATATTTTTAAATTTTGCGTGCTAGAGCGTTTGAAATGCAAAATGTACAACTTTCACTATAAAAAGTGATAATATGATGTGTTGCTGAATATTACACGATGTTGTTATTTATTTTGAACGCTTAAGTTTTCACAATATTTCATACAGGCCAACAAGTTTAGAGAATTTCCATTATATGAAGTTAACTACCTTTCCTAATACCTAACATTCAATCAATCCTTCAAAAAACTAGATTTTTCCTTTTTAATTTTATTTTTACTTTCATTAAATTTCAAAATTTTGTACATCTTCAAATTACTGTATACTATATTTAGCAGCTTTTTCTCATTTCTTGAGTTAACTTTAATCGGAAACATTTTAATAGTGAGATTAACTTTTATATTGTATACATTAAGTAAATCTTTGTATATTTCAATACACTTATGTGAACCATCAATGCCAAATTCTTTCTACATCATTCCTTTTAATGATCTCTTAAATCGTTCTACTATTGATGCTTTTATATTGAGTAATATTTATTCTTCTATTTATACATGAATTTTCCAAAGTCTTTATTAAAAAATTCTCTACCATCATCTGTTTCGAAGTTTTTTGGTACTCGTTCCAATTCAAAAATATTTTCCATAGCCTTGTTTTTTTCGAGTGCACCTTTTATTTTCAGCGGTACTGACCATATAAACTTTGAGAATAGGTCAATTATAGTCTACAAAAATCAAACATTTCTATTTTCTGTAGAATAGTTCCCCATTTCAACTAAATCAGCTCCATAAAAGATCATCTATTCCTTTCATTACATCTCTATAATGCACAATAAATTTTCCAGATTTATTACAGAGTTCGTTTACGAAATTTCTTTCTAAGGACATTGAGCTTTTACAGATTTTTTCATAGAGTGTTGTAATCTACTTTATTCACTTTCAGCTATTTATACTAACTTCCCAATCTATAAATTTTATCGTTCAGCTGTTCAATTCGTTTTTCAAAAGATGATTTAATTTTTAGAATATCTTTCTAAATTTTATAATTGTCTTCTATCTCTAATTTTATTTCACGTTGTAGGCAATCAATTTACATTTGAATATATTCTCGAAATATATTATTGTCTCCCTTAAACTATATTATTAATTTTTCCTTTAGTTTTTCACTTTGAGTAGAAAAATTTATTAATAATATCGTTCTCTTTCAGAGAACGATGATGATTCTTTATACATTATTGGAAATTATAACTTTTTAGTATATTTCAAATTAAAATTTGTCGTAGTTTTTCTTTTGATGTTTTACGAAATATCGATGAATCATCGAACGTTAATTAAAAAATGAAGCATAGTTCCTTCCTAGCAAATGCTATTCGTGCAACAATAGTTGGCCTGTCAAATTGTGAAAATAATAATATTATAATTGACTTGCTAGACAGTCGTAATGGACTAAAGCTTGAAACATCTATTTATTCTCAAAATCTTTATATCAACCCAAATATAAATACCTGAAGAAATTAATTTCTTCAACTAAACAAATGTGATATTATGCATTTACAGATAATGAATATGTTATTTCTCCTAACGAAGCTAAAAGTAGTTCAAATATGAAATTTAACGATGTTGCGTGTGAGAAGCATATTTTTATATGGGGTGACATAAGAATGTTGATTCATTCTAATTATGCCAAACTTATATCACGATACGATAACCCAATCTGAGCCAGATAGCCTGATATGAAAATCAGAGCAACTCCTGATAACCTGATCTAATACCTAATAAGCTGATCTGAAAACCATACCAGCTACCTGAAAACCAGACCAGCTACCTAATAAGCTGATCTGATACCAGATAAGTTAATCTGAAAACCAGACCAGCTACCTAATTAGCTAATCTGATACCTGATAAGCTGATCTGAAAACCAGACCAGCTACCTAATTAGCTAATCTGATACCTGATAAGCTGATCTGAAAATCAGACCAGCTACCTAATAAGTTAATCTGATATCTGATAAGCTGATCTGAAAACCAGACCAGCTGCCTGATAACCTGATCTGATACCTGATAAGCTGATCTGAAAAATAGACCAGCTGCCAGATAACCTGATCTGATACCTGATAAGCTGATCTGAAAAACAGACCAGCTACCTGATACCTGATAAGCTGATCTGCTATTTGCTGATAGCAAACATTGAAGATAAAGTTTTAAAGCAGTTGATGACGACAAGAAATGATTTGGTGAAACTGGTGAAATAAATACATGTGAACCGTTAAGAGATACATTTGAATCTTTAGCAGGCCCTCTCAAAGAATTGATAAATGGTTATAAATGTATTGAAACAATTCCCAAAAAAGAAGAAAGTAAAATGATGACAGAAGTAGAAAACAATCAAAGTTTAAAGTCTCAGAAACCATCAGCCAAGATAGAGATAAGTACATTAACGAAATTTGTAGAAGAAACAATAGTTAATTACACCATCTTATTTAATGATGCTAATAATGATGATGATGCTGAATATGATTTTTACTCACAGACTTCTAATAGGGAATTATAAAATTGAGAAAGATATTCTAAAAATTAAATCATCTTTTGAAAAACTAATTGAACAGCTGAACAATAAAATTTATAGATTAGAAAATTAACTACATGTTAGTATAAATAGTTGACAGTTAATCAAGTAGATCACGACACTATAAAAAAATCTGTAAATCATTTCAATGTCTTTAGTAAAACTTTAATTGACCTATTCTTAAAGTTTATATGGTCAGTATCGCTGAAAATAAAAGGTGCACTCAAAAAAACTAAGGCAATGAAAAATATTTTTGTATTGGGACGAGTACCAAAAAAACATACAAAAAGATGATGGTAGAGAACTTTTTAATAAACACTTTGGAAAAAACGGCATTCGCCAACATAAAAATGAAATTGAGCACTTCCTCACGGAAAAAAAATATTGATATAATGCTGGTCTCTGAGACTCATTTAACCTCAAGAAAATTATTTAAAATAAATCGTTACACTCTATATCATTCAAAGGACCCTAGAGGAAGAGCATGCGGTGGATCGGCAGTTTTAATAAAGTCAAGACTCAAGCACTATATTCTTCATAAAATTTGTGCAGAACATCTACAAGCAACTAATATTTGTGTTGAACATTTTTGTACAAATTTACTAAATCACTGAGGATCAATACGAGGATTTTTACAAATCGCTTGGACCTTGTTTCATAGCAGCTGGAGACTACAATGCAAAACATACGTTCTGGGGTTCGCGGCTTATTACACCTTGAGGAAGAGCGTTGTTCAACACAATTTCAAAAATTAGCTTGGAGGTAGCCCACCTACTGGCCTACGGATATACAAAAATTCCAGATGTTATAGATATTGGCGTCTTGAAAAATATCTCTAGGGATTTAATTAATCGTTACAATCTGTAACCCACTTGGTTGGGATTCAAAAAATATCTTAGTAGTCATTTCACGGAAAACATTACGCTAAGAACATCCGATGATATTGAATCTAACATAGTCAATCTTAACGAAAATATTAAGCAGGCTGCTGAACATGCCACTACCTCCCATCCGCTGACTGGGTTTAATAGAATTTATTCTACGGATATTGAACGTCCTGTATGTGAAGAAAGAAGACCTAGAAATTGCATCTCTTAAACACAAAACACCCGTTGAGTTTAAACCACCTCTGCTCACGTCTACCGGAGGTTGGGCAATAAGTGATACTGCAAAAGGTAACTTTTTTGCAAATCATTTAAAATCCGTATTTACCCCAAACAAATGTACTGGTGCTGTTGATTTACCGAGTGTAGTTGGTCTACCCCTCGACCCTTAAAGTTTAAGATGCGTGACATACAGAAACTAATTACTGAACTCAACCCGAAGAAAGCTCCAGGTATTGATAGAATTAGTACAAGATGCTGATGAATTTGCCACATACTTTGCAATTAGAAACCTTCTATTTATTTTCAATGCCATGTTACGACTAGAGTATTATCCACATCACTGGAAGCTTGCCAATATCAAAATGATTCCAAAGCCGGGCAAATACATTACCAAGGCTGAATCATACAGACCAATAAGTCTACTGTCAATAATGTCAAATATTTTCGAAAAACTGCTCATGACAAAATTGTCTCCAATTCTAATTGGTAGTGGGTGCATCCCAGACCATCAGTTTGGTTTTAGGAGTCATCATAGCACCATTGATTGGTCAATTTATAAGAAAAACATTTGAAGAAAAGAAGTATTGTTCTGCCCTGTTTATTTATGTTTCTCAGGCATTTGATAAAGTGTGGCATGAAGGACTTATTTTAAAATTTAAATCATATCTACCAATAAATTTTCTTAAGCTATTGGAAAGTTACATTACTACCCAGAAGTTTACTACTGTGGCAGGAGACTTCATGAGTGTGCCCGAATTTATATCATCCGGCGTGCCACAGGGGAACATACTGGGACTAGTTTTGTATTTGATTTATACTTGTGATATGCCTTTGAGCAGCAATATCCATTCATCTACATTTGCCGATCACACAGCCTGCCTTAGTATACACAAAAACCCTCACGAGGCTTTCAGAAATCTACAAGAACATATTACACAGCTGGAACTATGGCTAAACTTATGAAGAATTAAAGTAAACGAACAAAAGTGTGTTCAGGTTACATTTGCCCCGCGAAGAGATATTTGTTCCCCAATTCGAACCAACAATCAAGTTGTTCCTCAACATTCAGATGTGAAATATCTTGGTATACACCTTGATCGACGGCTTACATGGAAACACCATATTGACTCTAAACTACCACAAATGAAGCTAAAATTAACTCAGATACATTGGCTGATTGGTAGAAATTCAAGATTTAGTCGAGATTGTAAACTTTTAATATTCAAGTCCCTTTTAAAACCAATATGGTGCTACGGAATGGGCCACTGCTTCAGCTTCCAATATAGAGAGAATCCAACGAAAGCAAAACAAGATTTTAAATCTAACAATATCGGCTCCGAGGTACATTAAAAATTCAAATTTACATCATGATTTAAATATGCCACTAGTGACTGAAGAAATTGCAAAATACGCAGGCAAGTACTTAACAAAACTCGAGTCCCATCCTAATCCCCTTGCTCATAACATCTTGAATTTTACTGGACACATCCGCTTAAAAAAGAGGGAGACTACGGCTCTAATACTCAACACTCCAGATGTAGCTTCTTGAATATACTTTTATACTTTTTTTTTCGCTTAGCACGACTCTTATGTATGATTAATTTACTATCACTAACTTTATGTGCGACATTGGTCGGGCCTAATTAATTATATTTTGATTTAAGATTTGAACACTTATTGTTAGTTCATTTTTTTGAAGATAAAATATATTATTTATTTATTTATTTATTTCATAAATACTTTACAAAGTATATTTGCAAAGTATTGTTGCACAAATACGGGCGGGGTAACTAGACCATATGCCCAAGATGGTATTAACAGTATTTTAAAAAAGTTTTTGTAACTGACTATACACGACCTATGCCTTCACATAGGAAGTAGAAACGTTAAAGAAATTCAACAAAAGAACCGCAAGAATATACAGTTATCTGTGGCAGATCAGTCAACCAGTGTGAGCGAGATGCAAAACTCTCGAAGGCCAATAAACAACAGTGGCCTGGTTGCATTTAAGAGATAATTGCCTACGACGCTTGATGTTGACTCGACCAGAACTGCTTTACGACTGGCGACACAATAAATAAATATATGTACAAAAAGAAAGGAAGAAAAAAAATTAATTTGGAATCAGAATTTTTCAAAAATAATGACTATTTTGAGTTGATAGCTAGAATCAAAGAAAACGCCAAAGTATTACCCGACGTCAAGGTTATGGATAACATGGTATACAAGAGAGTGTTGCTATACTACGGTATTCCCATTAGTGAGGACTTTTCTTGGAAGCTCTGGGTTCCAACAGAACTAACCTCGCGCATTATACAGAAATGTTGCACACGGAGGGGTGGGTAAAACCATTTCTCGTATCAAAGAATATTTTTATTGGCCCAACTTAAATGCTCAAGAGTAGATAGGTAATGGCGGAGGACGACATGTTTTAGGAATTTAAAACCGGGAAAAACCAAAATACTTTGGTAACCCTGTTACAAATGTGTGAGGATTTTCATGCTGAGATTTTGTGATACTAATAGCTAATAAATCAGTGAATGTTTAAATATAGTTTGAGTTAATTTTCATAAAAATTTAAAATGTGTTTAAGCACACTTTAATTTTTTCAGTGGCGAATTAAAGTTATTATCAAATTACGTTGAAAGTACGGTAACACTACAAGATTTAAAAATATTATGGAAAGCTTTCCAAAGAACAGCTGTTTAATATAAATAAGAAAGTTGATTTATCAATTTGCAGAAAAGTGAAATAGCAAAAAACACATTTTATGATACAAAAAGAGCATCGGAATGCATTTTTCTATTTATATATTTCATGATATGAAAATATGTATTACATTTGTTGTATATTTGAGAAAATTAAACGAAATTCTTTTTAATACGACCACATGATGTTCATGTACATGCATTCAAAAAACACACACATGCACAAAACATATGATATGTTCATGATATAATTGTACAAGGTACTTGCACGACTACAACAAAATTGCAGCACCAAGAAACACAAGTATTTTGTTTGTAGAAACAAACGTAAAATTGTCAGAAACAGATGTCTTTTGTTTTTAAAAACAGCAATCACAGGGTAACTAAAGCACAATTGCAGACGCGGCATTCATGCATGATTATGGTCATTCAGTGTTGCCAATATGTATGTAATACACAGTGTGTAATTTGTACTCTCATGTGTGGGCCATGTAATGATATTCATGTATAATCTGTGTGTATTATACTTTGGATTCTATTTTTATTTATTATGGTTTTAATTTTAACTCACACAAAAGATGTAGTGTACTTTTCTTCAATGTATAATTGGAGACACAGCTATGTTCAAATTCATTGGCAACACTGTAATCATTTTATTCACACACATACACTAATATTTTTGCAGCTTGTAAACAAAGTTTGTATGCAATGTAAACATTAACAGGCTGGGCTTGTGCAAGTACCTTGTATAATTGTATCATGGGTATGTTGGTAAAACTTAAACAACACTTAAATGCACAATGTTGGCTATTTAAGATTCATTTAATTTTGGGGTGAAAAACAAAATTTTCTGTTTAAGCATGATTTAAAAATAAAATACATATCGCTATCTTAGAGTGCAAAGGCGCCAACTGCATTTTTTTTTAATTTTTCAGGAGAGATAAAAAACTGTATAAAAAATCTACATTATACTTTGAAATTTTTTTTTAATGGAATTTTATTTGCATTTTTGTTACATACATATACAGCAAGTAAAAAATTGAAGAAAAAAAATAGTATCTTTGATTTAAAAGAATTTTTGTCATTTAGCACCCTTTCTCTTGCTATTTTTGATTTGTGCATATCATTTAGCACCTTTTCTATAAAAAAAATAATACGAGCATTTTTCTTATTTGATTGAAATAATATGACTTAATTTGTGTTTTTAATATTTATTGTAAAAAAAACATTTGCATTGTATACAGTCTTACTTCATTGCTGTAAATTTAATAATAAAAAAAAATTCTTAGGTTTTTATCACATGAAATCAAGTTTGCAGTCTTACTTCGTTGCTACTTATATAAAATAAAAAATATGTATGTGGTGATCTTTTGGCAATGTCAATTTTAAATATTGCAAACCGTCATATTTCCTAGTTGTAATTTTTTTTCTCTCACTGTAAAGTTGCGGTAAATCAGACCAATCTAACGGAGAAATAGTTTTATTTATTCTTTGGGGATGTTGTTGCCATGAATTTGGCAATCTCAATTTGTAAAACATTTCTTTTTCTGCTGTGTATCTTATCGCACGAATATCAGTGACTTTGGTATCACCTTTTCCCGGCCAGAACGAATGCTTTTCACGAATTGAAGGTCTCTAAATGTTTTGAAAAAAGTGTGATCCAAATATTCCACTTCATAAGGTTCTGGGTTTTTTCGAGCATTTTTACAAATAGCAATATATTCTGCAGGTACGTCTATAGTCCGATGCTTCAACGCACGCTCGATGAGTGAGTGAACGCTGTTAGCTTCCATTTGCGTGTGTCCAGTTTCTAAAATTTTTTGTTATATCGTTATTTGATGCTTAACAGCTGCATTCAATAAAGCATTACTCAAAGTCACATTTCTGTTTTGGTATGAGCATCCGTCGCTGTAAAATATAATTTTTGCCGCGATTTCAGTATCACTGTTCAACAAAATATACCCAAATGCTTGCGAATTCTTCCGCAGACACGCCACCTTCAACCTCATTCCAAATAAAGCAGTAACCTTTATGGTTTATCAAATAGTAGAAAATTAAGTTGTGCACTTGCAATTTTGTACGATAGTTGTCAGGTGCACCCTGTTGCCGATAAGGCAGTTGCTTAAGTGGCAACATTGACCAAACAGCTGTTGTGAAAATAGGGGGGAAGATAAATAGAAAAAAAAAGAAAAACTGAAAAGAAAGAGAAAAGAAAATATGAGAAAACGGGACGAACCAGTTGTTTTTTTTTGGAAAAAATTAAGTTTTTGATAAAAAAAAAATTTGCTGGAAGAAAACGGAGGTTTCTGGACGCTGACGTGGAAAAGAACCGATGGTTAACGGGGGAGATAGACCGGTGGCGGAGATATAAAAGGCAAGCGTGCGGAATGTACGGGATCTAGATTCTAATTGAAGTTCAAAAAATGGAGTTGGAGTGAAGAGATGCAGCTGGTGGTAATCGGAAGATAAATAAAAAAATTAAAAAGGTGTGAAACTAAAACGTTAAAAATATAATTGTTATTAAACCAAAAACGAGGTTGTGCAATGATAAATGTATGTAAAATATGCTAAATAGTGACTAGTGGCCCTATTATTTTTTTCTATAAAACAATGACAATTAAGTAAGAGTACTATATTGTTCTTGTAAATCCTGGCAAAATTGCAAACCTGGTAAACTAAAAAATTAAAGAAAGTCAAAATCCTAGCACTAGCAAAAATAAATGAAAGCTAAAACTTAAACTAGTGAAAAAAAGATATAAGTTAAAATCTTAAAACTAATAAAAAGGTAAAACTTAAAACTTGTTAAAATAGAAACTAAAATTAAAGTTAAAAGTCAAAAACTAAAATTAAAAGTCAAAAACTACAATTAAAAAGGCGAAAGCTAAAATTAAAAGTCAAAACAAAAGAAAAAAATTCCACCTGCAACACGCTGCATCCAACGAGGGAGCTGGTATCCGCCTCCGGACGCCGTGGATAAGGCGCCAGGTAGCCGTGGAATGAATAATCAAATTTTTTTTATTATTATGTCGCATAATTTATAAAATTATAATTTCTTTTATATTTAAAAGATTTTTTTTATTAAAGTTTTTTTGTAGCGCATTAAGTATATATATGTATATATATATTCGTTTTTTTTTTGCATACTATAGGGAAACAATTAAATTCTTCTAATTAAATTTTTTTTACCTCCTGTTTGGTATATTTCTCCGCCGAAGGTTAGGTTGAGCTCACCCTAGGTTGATAGGTCGGAATTGTTGTTTGAATAGGGTAATTGCCCTTAAGTCCTGAAGAAAATCAAAATTGTAAAAAAAAGGAAATTTTTATTTTTATTCATATTTTCATTTTTAAATTTTTTTTTTGTTTTTTTTTATTTTTTAATTAAATTCGAAAACTAAAGTTAGATAAATATAGGATTTTTGAGTTTTCTTCATTACCTTTTATTTCCTTTTTTTATGTAAATAAAGCGAAAATGTTATGTATATTTTGTAATCTGAAGTGAATTTTTTATTGCCCAAAATGATGGGTTGAGTTAAATTATTCAGGCTGTAGGGACTAGCGGTAGGTAACCATCATAAAGGTTTGGGATAACCTAACAAAATTTAGGCCAGGTTATCATGGTGAAATCCAGTAGGATTTCAGAGGGAGGGAGGCCACGGTTAGCCAAAAAGACCGGCTAACTAGACAATTGTATTGAGAGAACAGACTTGTTTTGTGTTTTTTTTTCAATAGTTTTTTTAAGTCAAATTTCCACTTTCGGGCTCCAAATTATCTATATATTTATAAACATTTTTTTTTGTCTTGGTTTTACATCATTCCAAGCGCAGCTGGCATGATTTTTTTTGTTTATTGTTGCTTAATTGCCCGAAGGTCGGCAAGAACACCCCCCAAGACGGCGAGCTCAGCCGGAGCAGAACGCCAGCATGCCAGCGAGGCCGACAAATCTGGCAACCGTACAAAATATTGCACCGACAGAAATGTCTAAACCAACACCATAAGCAACCCGGTAACAGAAGATAACAATAACAAAATGGCGCCCAACGTGGGGCTCGAAAGTGGAAAATTCAAATGTTTAGCTCGATAGATTCTCGCGCGTGTTCAGCTAATGTAAGGCCCGTTGAGTCAATAAAGAGTCCTAAACGAGAAGCGACATTAGTTGACTCACAAAAGTACATTTTATAAAAATTTTTTTTTGTTTAAATTCCGTAATTTGTTTTTCCACAGCACACTATAGTTTCTTTTCATTCATAAATATTTCTTAAGACGACAGTATGATGTAAGTCCCGGAAGGCAAAATTTCTTAAATTTCTTCCGCGTTGCGACGGCATATATAAATTTTGAGGAGTATTTATCTTCTGGTAGTGGTATGAGTCAAGCTAGATAAATTGTTACCGAAGGTAATCAAATTAGTTTTTGCTGCATATCACACCAAAGTTTATGAATACCATACAATAATTAAAGTTTTAGTTACAATAGACAAAATTCTACTTCTAGTCCGAAACCCATTGACAAAAATAAAGTAAATACTTTTATTATTGTGAAGTTAGGGAGTAGTCCTGGCAACGTAAAAGGCGATGTACCTCAGTGTCAGTTGCCTCTCTAACCGAGCAATATAGTAGGACCGGAGATTGAAAATTTATTCCATACTTTTTATTTTACCACAAACCAACACGACTTAGTTACAAGTACAGAGAAAAAATTACAGAAATGATGAAAATACTTGTTTTTTTTTTGCTTCTCAATACAAATGATTCGATGAATCTAATTTAATTGGATTCAAATAAATGCCTTTAATGATGGTTACGTCGTGCCGCAAGATCCTACAGCCGACTAACAAATTTAAATTTAATTTAACATTTTCGTTTTTTTTTATCTTTTTTTAGAGAACAAATATTTTTTATTTTTCCTGATAGGAATTCTTTGTATAATATACATATATTGTAATTTGCTACTGGAAAATATACATTTTCTTTTACTTTTTCTTTGATAATTTTTATATATGTATATATTTTTTTTTCTTTTTGAAAACAAAATTTTAATTTTTTTATATAGTTTTTGAGTATAATTATATACTTTATAGAAAGATATTATAAAAATAATACCGCAATTGAAAGCATATTGAATTTTTTTGCTTTCTATATATTCTGAATTTACATTTTTTTTATATTTTATTTTTTTTTGATATACACAGATATATATATATATATATATATATATATATATATATATATAGATTATTTCTTTAATTTTGGGTGATTTTCTTTCTTTTTTCTTTCGATGTTTTCTTTTACTCCGCTTATTGCGTAGTACAATTTACATAAATATAATTTTGATTTTGCTAGGCCTCTATTAAAGGCTAGATAAATAATTGCTTTTGAATTTTTTTTTGATGGTTTTAACTCGTTCGGAGAGAAATCGATTAATTGCAGTCGGTATTGACGTAAATTCCGTGATGAATCGAGACGAACTCCCAATAACATCAGGGGAGGCAATGGTGCCACCTTCTGTCCCCATAGTCGCTGTTTCGACGGGAAACGCGACTAATGTAACAGAAACAGTTACTCCGGCAGTACAACAGTTCTTAGCTATGGCTCAAGGTAGTGTCAATAATAGCTTTGTCGAAGACGCCAATCATTCTTCCAGTACTGTACCCACTCCTTAGTATAGTAATATCACCTCTAGAACGAGACAGGGTGAATTTCACATCAACAGACCCACTGGACAACCATCGCACCAGAGGCCAGTTGTTGAATTAGGGGGTGATATAACAGCTTTAGTCAGGGAAGAACTGTCGCGACAAATGCAACAATTGCAAGTGACGATGCAGCAAGAAATCAGCCAGGCTGTACGTCAGGCAATTCGCCCAGAATTAAATCCAGTTTTAGGTGGACAGGGTGTTACTTCAGCCGCACCCAATACACCTCGAGCTGAATTAACGGCCCGCATGCCACAACTACCTGGAGCGAATAATAGCCAAAATTTAAATATGATTTCAAACCAGCCTAATAATTTAAACATACCTGCATTTCAGAGATCACCAGTCCATGCATTTCCGTCAGCTCCTTATTCTCTTCCAGGTATACAACAACAAGTGGCGCCCTCACAGCCGTCACCAGCTCATTTTAGTATGCAGGCTCACAGACCAGCTGACAGTACTTACCCAGTAATTAAAGCTGACTTATCTAAATGGGGACTCAAGTTCGATGGCACATCCAAGTCAATGAGTGCCGAAGATTTCGTTTTCAGATTGGAAACGCTAAGGCAGGACTACAATATGTCAATTGTAGAAATTAAACGTAGCTTCCATACCCTACTCGAAGGCCAAGCCCTAGAGTGGTATTGGAATGTGAAAAAGCTTAATCCATACCAATCCTGGGACGACTTAATAGGCGCGTTTTTGACTCAATATAGGAGATATGAAAACGAATTTCAAATCCAAAAGAGAATTATGGACCGCAGGCAAGGGGCACAGGAGTCATTTGAAGATTTCTTCAATGCTGTTATAAGTCTGAGAAACCAGCAACGTACTCCTTTCTCGGAATCTGACCTCATAGAGATAATGAGAGGGAATTTAAAACCCTCGTTATCTCAATTGCTGTTCTCGGCAAGGATACAAAATCTGAATGATTTCTGCCAACATGCCAAAAGAGCCGAAAGCCTCGTGTCGAGTCAAAGGCAGCAGTATCCACCAAGACACTATATTTCACCTCGAGTCCATGAGCTGGATTATCAAGAGCTACTTGCCCCCACCAATGAAATAGAGGCTTTGTCAAGTTGTGATCGCTATACGTGCTGGAATTGTAAGCGTGTTGGACACGGTTTTACAGATTGTCCATCACATACTCGTCGAATTTTTTGCTACAGGTGTGGGTTGGCCAATGTGGTCACGCCGCAGTGCCCTAAGTGTCGGGGAAACCAGATATCGAACACGTCTCGAACTAGGGAGGCTTGTTCGATACACACCCAGACCCAGTAGCAAAACCATCATTACCTACCGAGCTTAGGCAAAATATTGTGATTTTGAAAAACAATGACAGAAAGTCAGTGAAATCAACACAGCCGGAAGTTCGGTGCATTAAGCCCCTGCATTTACGTATAGTAGAATATAATCAAGCCAGAGAAAGAATTTTTGGAGAGGTGCCAAAAAGGATAAAGAAGGCCAGAGAGCGTTATAAGCGCAGAAAGCAAAAACGAAATGAAATCATGGCAGCCACCTTATACCAAGGCGAAGATACGCGTCTGTACGCCAAAATTCGTTTAAGTGGTACTGAAGTGGAAGGTCTGTTAGATAGTGGTGCAACAGTCACGTGCCTAGGGAAAAATTGTATGGAGTTAGTACAGAATGCTGGAATGTACATACATAAATTTTTCTCCTATATCAAGACTGCTGATGGAAGCCCACACAAAATTCTGGGATTTGTTAAAGTAAATGTTACTTATAACAAAATCACCCATGAAGTAACCTTTTACTTAGTACCAACTTTAAATCGAGAACTATTTTTAGGCGTTGACTTTATGCGTATGTTCGGCTTATTCGCATCAGTCAGCAGTCTGTCCAGCAATGGAGTGAACTTGTGCGAGGAAGGGAACGATAGTACTGACCAGGTGGAAACTCATTCCTTAACACCTATGCAACAGCAACAGTTAAATGAGGTCGTGTCTAGGTTTCCTTGCTACTCGAAGCGTGGACTAGGTAAAACCCACCTTGAAACCCACTCCATTGACACCCGTGAGGCAACTCCTGTTAAGGATAGACATTATCCGGTCTCCCCGGCGGTGCAGAAGTTAATGTACGCGGAGCTGGATAGGATGCTTGATCTTGGGGTCATTGAGGAAACCGAAAGTCCTTGGAGCCACCCTGTTACTCTCGTCCGCAAAGGCGAGAAAAACAAGCTATGCTTGGACGCTCGTAAACTCAATGCTCTCACGATCAAGGATGCCTACCCTCTCCCGCACATTGAAGGTCTCCTCAGCCGGTTGGGAGATACGTATTTTATCTCCAGCGTCGACTTGAAGGATGCATTCTGGCAAATACCGCTAGAAACATCCAGTAGAGAAAAAACTGCTTTCACGGTGCCAGGTAGACCACTTTACCATTTCACGGTCATGCCTTTTGGGTTGTGCAACGCAGCTCAAAGGTTATGCCGTTTAATGGATAAGGTGATCCCAGCGGCACTTCGTGATAGAGTTTTTGTCTATCTGGATGACCTTTTGGTGGTATCTCCAGATTTCTCGACGCACGTGAAGTTGCTAGAGCTGGTGTCAATGCAGTTGGAACAGGCAGGTTTGACGATAAACGTCTCTAAGTCCAGATTCTGCTTTAAAAAGCTTCGATACTTAGGGTACATAGTGGGAAAAGGACAACTTAGACCCGACCCAGAGAAAGTAAGTACCATTTTGAAGTACACGTATCCAAAAACTGCTAAACAGGTGCGAAGTTTTAGGGGTGCTACTGGTTGGTATCGTCGTTTCATTCCAAATTATGCCACAATTTCAGCTCCAATTTTTAATACCCTGAAAAAAGGGAAAACATTTAGTTTTACTGCTGAGGCCAAAAACCCTTTCGATTATTTAAAAACAGCGCTCACCACTAGTCCTGTCCTGACACACCCCAATTTTGACAAACACTTTTTCGTCCAGTGCGATGCTTCCGACATAGGAATAGGGGCAGTTCTTTTTCAGAAGGATGACGACGAAGGCGAGCACCCCATAGCATTTTTCTCTCATAAGCTAACCAATGCTCAAGGGAATTATTCCGTAACTGAGAGGGAATGCTTGGCCGTGGTGCTTGCCATCAAAAAATTCAGGCCTTATGTAGAATTGATGCCATTTACTGTGATTACTGACCACAGTAGTCTTAAATGGCTCATGTCGCATAAGGACCTGAGCGGCCGCCTTGCTCGCTGGAGTCTTCATTTGCAAGCCTACGCATTTTTGATAGAGCATCGTCCTGGACCGAAAAATTAAGTACAAGACACTTTGTCTCGTTACGACATGGAAGAAGTTTCTGTAAGTTTTGGTAATTTAGTCGATATATAATCTGACGCTTTTAAAACCGATTCCTATGTCGACTTAATTGCCAAAATTTCAGAAAACTCTGACCAATTACCAGACATCAAGGTTATTGACAACCTTGTGTATAAGCGTACCGCAGACTATGATGGTAGGCGAAGATTTCGCCTGGAAGCTTTGGGTCCCACCCGAGCTCACCGAAAGCATAATAAGAAATGCACATGAGCCACCACAAGCCGCTCATGGAGGTTTCGTCAAGACTCTTAAAAGAATACGAGAATATTTCTATTGGCCCAATCAAAATATCCAAATTAGGAACTTCGTTAAAAACTGTCAAACTTGTAAAGAGTCAAAAGCGCCAAATAGCACTTTACGTCCACCAATGGGGAATGAAATTTTGACCGAACGAACTTTTCAACGGCTATATATAGATTTTTTAGGACCCTATCCTATGTCTAAAGCAGAAAACTGCTATATATTTATTGTGCTAGACCATTTTACGAAATATGTTTTATTAAAGGCCTTAAGCAAAGCAAGTAGCAAACAAATAGTGAAGTTTTTAATTTCAGAAGTTTTCCACAAGTTTGGAACGCCAGAAACCGTGGTATCCGATAATGGAAAACAATTTTTGAGCAAAGAGTTTATGGACACCATGGCACATTTCGGCATAAATCACATGAAGACCGCATTTTATTCACCGCAGACAAATGCCTCTGAGAGAGTGAATCAGTCGATTTTGTCCGCCATAAGAGCATATGTAAAAGATGATCACTCTAATTGGGATAAATATTTATCCGAAATAGAGTGTTCATTAAGATCCTCTATGCATGGCTCAATAGAAGTGACACCGTATTTTGCATTATTCGGAATAAATATGATTGGCCACGGTAGCGTATACAAACTTGCGAGAAAGCTTCAGATGCTCAACGATACTGAACTTAATGTTTTGCCTAAGTCCGTGTACATGGAGGGTATTCGTGAGAAAATTCGGGAAAATCTACATAAAGCCTATGAAAAAGGAGCGAAAAATTATAATATAAGATGCAGACAAGTCAGATTCATTGCGGGGCAAGAAGTGTATAGAAGGAACTTTCAACAGAGTGACTTCAAAGCTGGCTACAACGCGAAACTCGGGCGAAAATTTCTAAAATGTAGAGTAGTACGTCCAATTGGTAATAGCTTGTACGAGATCGAAAATCTGCAAGGGAAATCGTTGGGGGTATTTCACGCCAAGTACTTAAAGCCATAGGCTCTAATATCCTTGGTGGTTTTAGTCCCAACGTTTCCCAAACCGTCCAAACCAATACATTTCATTTTAATTTTTTATTTATTTAAACTTATATATGTTGCTTTTGTTTACGATTAACAACCTTTTAAACCGTGAACGATACCAGTTCGTACGTCTACGTATATATGGTGTTATATTTGATATTTATTTCTTTTTGTTTTGCCAATAGGTGAATATTTTTCGTACCCAACGAATAAATCAACAAATTTGCTATTAACTTAAGCATACGTTTCTAAGCTGACTACTTAGTGTAATCGTCACCGCTCCAATGATGCAGCCCTATAATCACTCTGGAGAACTATGTTATTATGAGCTAAAAGCTGTTAGTCACCTGGAGCGATAACATTCGTCTGAGACCGTTTTTACGGCGAGTTAAAGCAAAAATTTTCAATGTTAGAAATCATGATTGTGAACAATCAGTGATAACTCAGGGGACAAGCTAAGTCAATCTATTGGCAATAACAATATCAAATTTTTTTTTATATACTACATATTTATTCATTGAAGCTGCAACTGGTACCGATTAAAGGTCTCACATAAACAAAAGTAAAAGATTATAAATAGTAGCAAGTTTTTCTTAAATTCACCCATTTAACATCTCTATATGTCCATAAGTTTTTTTTATACGTACACAAAGAATTTGAGTAAATAATTGAACAACTTCCGCTAAGTTGTAACTAAAAACGCTTGGGGGCGGTAAAAGAATCAAAATTCTTTTAGTTGGAATATTTTAGTGGCTGGGAGGCGAAGTTTGTCTCTCACAACTGAACAATGTTCACTTTGATAAACTCTGGTATCGGACAGTTTGATTAGCTACCATTAACCAAAAACTTTCATAATTATTGTTTTTGTTAACTGTCACGAAATATAAGAGTCAAACTGAATATTGTCCAGCGGGAACAAACAGACCCAGGGTTATAAACAATTACGGCAAAATTTGTTTTTTCTTACTACCGCAAGAGCCAATAATACACGGACGAACTTTGAATCAAAACCGCCGAATTTCTTTTATACATGTATATATATACGTATTTTGCTCAAAATAGCATATAAAAATTTTTTTTTAATCGAATACGAATACCTTTCATGTACCAAATAGTGGTGAATATGAAAAATGGAGATGCCAGCACGTTTTTTTTAGGAATTTATGTACCAATACCCAAAATACCCCAAACAACCTTATATATTTTTTTTCGTTTTTCTAATCGCCCTCCCATTCTAGGTCCACTGATGGACTCTAGTATTGTTGGGTTTTGTCACTTGCACCCTGTTGCCGATAAGGCAGTTGCTTAAGTGGCAACATTGACCAAACAGCTGTTATGAAAATAGGGGGGAAGATAAATAGAAAAAAAAAGAAAAACTGAAAAGAAAGAGAAAAGAAAATATGCGAAAACGGGACGAACCAGTTGTTTTTTTTTTGGAAAAAATTAAGTTTTTGATAAAAAAAAAATTTGCTGGAAGAAAACGGAGGTTTCTGGACGCTGACGTGGAAAAGAACCGATGGTTAACGGGGGAGATAGACCGGTGGCGGAGATATAAAAGGCAAGCGTGCGGAATGTACGGGATCTAGATTCTAATTGAAGTTCAAAAAATGGAGTTGGAGTGAAGAGATGCAGCTGGTGGTAATCGGAAGATAAATAAAAAAATTAAAAAGGTGTGAAACTAAAACGTTAAAAATATAATTGTTATTAAACAAAAAAAAAGGTTGTGCAATGATAAATGTATGTAAAATATGCTAAATAGTGACCAGTGGCCCTATTATTTTTTTCTATAAAACAATGACAATTAAGTAAGAGTACTATATTCTTCTTGTAAATCCTGGCAAAATTGCAAACCTGGTAAACTAAAAAATTAAAGAAAGTCAAAATCCTAGCACTAGCAAAAATAAATGAAAGCTAAAACTTAAACTAGTGAAAAAAAAGATATAAGTTAAAATCTTAAAACTAATAAAAAGGTAAAACTTAAAACTTGTTAAAATAGAAACTAAAATTAAAAGTCAAAAACTAAAGTTAAAAGTCAAAAACTAAAATTAAAAGTCAAAAACTACAATTAAAAAGGCGAAAGCTAAAATTAAAAGTCAAAACAAAAGAAAAAAATTCCACCTGCAACACGCTGCATCCAACGAGGGAGCTGGTATCCGCCTCCGGACGCCGTGGACAAGGCGCCAGGTAGCCGTGGAATGAATAATCAAATTTTTTTTATTATTATGTCGCATAATTTATAAAATTATAATTTCTTTTATATTTTATATTTATATATATGTATATATACATTCGTTTTTTTTATGAATGCATACTATAGAGAAACAATTAAATTCTTCTAATTAAATTTTTTTTACCCCATGTTGGGTATATTTCTCCGCCGAAGGTTAGGTTGAGCTCACCCTAGGTTGATAGGTCCGAATTGTTGTTTGAATAGGGTAATTGCCCTTAAGTACTGAAGAAAAATTTTTTTCCTTCAATTCGGAAATCTAAATTTTAAAAAAAAGGAAATTTTTATTTTTATTCATATTTTCATTTTTAATTTTTTGTTTTTTTATTATTATTTTTTAATTAAATTCGAAAACTAAAGTTAGATAAATATAGGATTTTTGAGTTTTCTTCATTACCTTTTATTTCCTTTTTTTTATGTAAATAAAGCGAAAATGTTATGTATATTTTGTAATCTGAAGTGAATTTTTTATTGCCCAAAATGATGGGTTGAGTTAAATTTTTCAGGCTGTAGGGACTAGCGGTAAGTAACCATCATAAAGGTTTGGGATAACCTAACAAAATTTAGGCCAGGTTATTATGGTGAAATCCAGTAGGATTTCAGAGGGAGGGAGGCCACGGTTAGCCAAAAAGACCGGCTAACTAGACAATTGTATTGAGAGAACAGACTTGTTTTGTGCTTTTTTTTCAATAGTTTTTTTAAGTCAAATTTCTACTTTCGGGCTCCAAATTATCTATATATTTATAAAAAAATTTTTTTTGTCTTGGTTTTAGATCATTCCAAGCGCAGGTGGCATGATTTTTTTTGTTTATTGTTGCTTAATTGCCCGAAGGTCGGCAAGAATACCCCCCAAGACGGCGAGCTCAGCCGGAGCAGAACGCCAGCTGCCAGCGAGACAAATCTGGCAACCGTACAAAATATTGTACCGACAGAAATGTCTAAACCAACACCATAAGCAACCCGGTAACAGAA
The DNA here is from genome assembly GCA_936439885.1 of Nowickia ferox. Classification (NCBI taxonomy): domain Eukaryota; kingdom Metazoa; phylum Arthropoda; class Insecta; order Diptera; family Tachinidae; genus Nowickia; species Nowickia ferox. The sequence goes on from OW387028.1 coordinate 6,429,718, forward strand.
GATAACAATAACATAGTATAGGCTGCTTATTTCCGATTTTGGCGCCATTAAAACCGCTTGCAGATCTACAGTTAGCACGATACGCTCTTCGGCTTTGTCCTTTTGCTTTTCACTTCTTGCTTCTTCTTTTCTTTCTTGGTGAAGAGCGTATTCGTCATGTGAAATGTTATCCATAGAATGACGCACACAAATTTCGCATTGATCTTTTTTGGCGAAAATAATCCATAATTTCTTAGATCAAATGCTTCATAAAATACCGAAATTGAAAGCGGCTTTATTTCATGTTTTGGACACCAATCGTTTACGTAAAAATTGTAAACCATTCGTTTTGAATTCCAGTCCGGTAGAAGATATTTTTTTGTGTCGATGCTCGACAATAGTGCTACTCCATAACTGGCAAAGCATCCAAAAAAGAATTCAAACATTTGCGTTGATTTGCATAATTTGTCATCGGTTTTGTATTTGAATTTTTGTTACTGGTTACAGGCCGCTTTACCATATTCAGCATTGCATGTTTTACACGGCTAACTGGTGGGGTACTTTGTATCAAGGTATTTACATAAATTCGCTTTTGTTTTATATCCATACTCCAAAATTGATTAAATAGTATACGTCTCTCGTCGTCAGTGATTTGCGCGCATTGTATGGCTGATTTGTCAGTTTTACTTGTACATTTACATCGCTGCTTCATTGCTCTTGCATCTTTCTTTTTTTTATAGCACCAAACGTTATTTTCTTTCTTTTTTCCATAATATGATTTGCCGCTTTGTCTCCGATATTTGTTTTGGCTGCTCATCCAATCATGTTTAACTTGCACTCTCTTCTTGCGCTTTTTGGATTTTACGGGCATGTCCATGGAATAATCCGAATCGCTGTGGAAACCATAAGGCACGAGTCCTAAAACACCATCGTCTACATTATTGCCAAAAGAGTCAATGATATTGCTGTTTTCAATTGCTTGTAAAGCAGTGTTATTACTGTCGTCTTTTGCCATATAGACCTTTTAATAAATGTACTAATAGTTCAGTTGATATTTGCGACACAAAATAAGAATATGTTACCTTTTGCGAGTAAAATAAATTTTAGAAACAGCAATAAATAAATTTTCACGGATGACGAACGAATAACCAGCACAATTTAGCAACAATCACATGTGTTTAATGAAAAAAAAAGTTACCAAACTTTTTTTTTAACGATGTATTTTTTGAATCTCTTTGGTTCTGCATTAAAATCTCAATTTTGTAAAAAAGTGCAGTTGGCGCCTTTGCACTCTAAGCTAGTGATATAATCATTGACTGATTTATTACCCTAAGTGTCCGTGAGTTTGATTCTTTGTTTATGTGTATGTATGTACATATATATGTGCTTTTGTGTGCAACTTTTGTTGCTATTGTAGGGAAACGTTGTGCTTACAGTAGATTTATGGATGTGTCTGCGAGTATTTGTATATGTGTATGTATGTGTGTGTGCATATGTATGCGTTTTTGTATTTACTAGGATGTTTGCCGGTGTCCACTACTAGTACTACTCTATAATTATTCTACAATTATTCATGCACTGCTTTGTGCTATAGACATAGACATAGTGACTACTTAGTTCTAATGTATGTATATTGACAAGTTGTTGACAATTCCACCACAAATACGTCATATCTGTTTTCTCTCTCTCTTTTATACTGACTTATAGAAGAAAACTTATTATACTACAATTGTCACTAGAATTTTAGTGTTGACACAAAGGCACTTGGTCCCAGTCTGACTGTAGGGTAGTGACAAGGGATCTGTGTGTATGTGTGTACGAGTATGTAGTGATCGTTAGTTGATTGACTTTTGCACCTCTGAGTTTTCGTTGCTTTGCGTATGTATGATTATTATTGTATGTATACATTTGGTTTTGGGATCTCTGAGGAAATAATCTAATAGATGTAGGTAGCGGCAACCCTGATAGATGTTTGGAATGGAGGGGGATAGGGTATGTATTTGGTAATGTATGTATGTATGTTTATGTTGTTGGATTAATGTATGTGATCGTATCTATGTATTTCTGCTTTGAAGAATATCTTTGCTTGTGTGAATTATATGAGCACCTCTTCATACATATTTACATATGAGTGTATATATGTTTTATAGGCTATTGGCATTGCTATTCTTATGGAGATAGAAAAATATTGTGTTGGCATAGGTTTCATATGTACAAGTGCATTTCAGATATTAAATATTTTGAGTCCCATCATGTTGACAAGCAGAGTTTTATGAATAGGGGTAATTATATTTTTATTTTAGTATATTTTACTTTAATGTAACAATTGTAGAAAATAGCTTTTGCAAAAATAAAGCAAAAACTTATAGAAGGATGGGTGTTGCTGTGTATATGAATTTCATCATATGCCGTAATACCAACAGAGAAATTAGATTTGGTGACTACAACGCGATTCTCGTATGAATCGTGGATATGTGTGTGTGTGGGCGTGTGTGTGTGTGTGTGTATGAATTTCGTCATATGTCGTAATACCAACAGAGAAATTAGATATGCTGACTACTACGCGATTCTCATGTAACGTATAAAAGTAGAAAAAATAATGTAGATTGTCATCAGTATACTCTGATATTTCAAAAAGTCACAACCTATGATATGTGTGGGCGTGTGTGTGTGTGGGCGTGTGTGTATGTGTGTGTATGAATTTCATCATATGTCGTAATACCAACAGAGAAATTAGATATGATGACTACTACGCGATTCTCATGTAACGTACAAAAGTAGAAAAAATAATGTAGATTGTCATCAGTATAATCTGATATTTCAACAAGTCACAACCTATTTTCCAAACCAAATTCTTAAAGTGTTTGGATACAAAGAAACAAAAAAAACTACAAAAGTTCTAAAACTAATTATTGTTTATAAATAAAATAATTAAATAAATTGTTTATAAATAAAATAATTAAATAAATTATAAACACATAAATAAATAATAAAAATAATTAAATAAAATGAATACCGCAAGTTGTCCCATCTGCAATAAATTCTTTATGACTCAAACAAAAGTAAATGAGCATATAGAAACGCACACCTATGCTAGCCAGTCGAATGCTATGTTGGGAATTAGTAAGCTAAATATTGTGATGAGATGATTCCATCAAATGGTTGTATGGCTCACGTCAGAACCATAAAACACAAAAACAGCTGTCAGCAAGAACGGATCAGCGATTTTCTCACTAGAAGAATAAGTAACTTCAATGGGAGGATTGAGACATATATCCTCCTCAACAAAAATGTGGGTGTCTTGTTTCCGGAGGAGTTTCTCGCATCTGCAAAGAGCTCCATAGTAAAACAACTTAATGAACGTAGTAGGATACATACTACGTTTAAATTTAATATGGAGCTCACATGCGAATATATAAAAATGGTGAATGATGAGATGAATGTTACTCAACTTGGACACATCTCAAAGATGATGCTGGTGACCCTCTCTGATAACATAGAGGAGATGTACAAGAAACATACCGGTGAGATAAGAGCCAAAATGGAAGAATTTCAAGAGAGGGATAGCGGATGGACCTTGCTTTCAATAAATTCCATTGAAGTTAATATAAACAAGGCGTCCATAATAAGAGGATCGAGCTTTATCCCTCTGCCAAAAAATATTGCAGTAAAATGTGCATGCATAAATGTCGAGAACAACGATGTTTATTGTTTTAAATTGTTTATCATTGCTGCTTTTTACACAGATAGTAGTTTAAATAGAAGACAACGGAAAAACTTTAGAAATTACAATATTACAAATATTTCTGATGAGAATATTAATATAGGGGCAATTGTATTAAATTTTGAAGGCCTAGAGTTTCCACTCCCATTAAAGCAGATAAAACAATTTGAAAATCATAATGACGTGAGGATAAATGTATTTGGTCATAATGGAACATAACTTATAGGACCATATTATGTAACGAAAGGAGAGAAACACATTCATATTAATCTGTTATTTCTCCAGTAAAATGAAAACTTCCCCTATGTGCTCATCAAAGATATATCAAAGTAAGTTTCATTTGTGTATTTATTAAATTTTTTTCTTTTACATCTTTATAAAAAATTTACTTGTTATCGTTATATTTATTTAACTATTATTTTATTATTTTATTTTTCTCTCTTCTTTAGACTTCTTCGTTCCAGCATAACATCGCATGATCATAAGATCCTGCTATGCAACACCTGCCTATATCATACAGATAATTATTATGTGTATATTCATCATAAAAATATTTGTGGCAAAAAAGTCATCAGATTGCCCGAAGGTGAAACTATTATCAAGCTTAAGAACTACTACAAACAGTTGGATGCACCATTTGTAATCTACGCGGACTTTGAGTCTATTTTGGAAAAAGTTTATGATGCTGTAACTAAAAGTACCACAAATGTACAGAAACATTCGGCTATTTTATTAATTGTAGCTTTAATAGAGAAAATAATTTATATAGAAATTATTTTGGTGAAGATTCGGCGAATATATTTATCAAAAAAATAGTTGAAGATTTTACAGATATTTATCTAAATTATTTACTTAAAGTTAAGAAAATGTTTATGACCCCAATAAAAATAGCTCAATATAATAATGCAAAAAATTGTCATATATGTAAGAAAATTTTATATAACGATAAAGTTAGAGATTATTGTCATCTTACGGGTAATTATCGTAGGGCAGCTCATAGCGAATGCAATTTGAATTATAAAACACCTCAGTTCATACCGGTTATCTTTCATAATCTTTCTGCATATGATATGCACCTATTTTTCAAAGAACTTTCTAGTATAAAAAATTCCACAATAAAACTGATTCCCCAGAACACAGAGCGTTATATTTCTCCTTCAATTTTCATCAAGTTAGATGAAGAACATGGATCCAAAATAAGATTTATAGACTTGCTTAGATTTATGGCTTGGAGTTTAGATACTTTAACGAAAAATCTTGATAGCAATGATTTCAATACTGTTCGATATGTTTCGTTGATGAAGATAATTTCAACCGATTAGAAGAAAGGGTGTATTTCCATACTCTTACATGGATTCCATGACAAAGTTTAAGGAAACTAAACTGTCTAGTAGAGAAGTGTTCTTCAATATTCAATTATGAACATGCTCAAACAATATGGAGGGAGTTTAACTGTTAAACCCTCCTTGACTATACTGAGCTCTACTTAAAGACAGATGCTCTTCTTCTAACAGACGTGTTTGAAAATTTTAGGAAAATTTGTAAATGTATATACGATTTGGACCCCTGTCACTATTATACAGCACCAGGCTTATCTTGGGATGCAATGTTGAAAACCACACAAGTTTAACTGGAACAGTTCACTGATTCTGAATGTATATATTTATGCAAAACGAAATTAGAGGTGGGCGATGTACGAATATGTTCGTTGCGGAGAATTTGAGTGGATATGTGATACTGATTTTGATGTTATAAAAATGTCTGATACTGCAGAGTATGGGTACATTTTGGAAGTGGATATAGATTATCCCGATTCCGTGCACGATCTACATAATGATTTGCCATTTTGTCCTCAAGATAAGCCTGTGGGGGGATCCAAGATCAAAAAATTAGTTGCAGACTTATACTCAAAAAATAATTACACCATACATTATAGAGTTTTAAAACAAGGCATTTCAAATGGCCTCATCTTAATCCATAGAATCCTCAGATTTAAACAATCTCCTTGGCTTAAAAAATATATTGACTTAAACACATTCCATAGGACAAATGCTAAAAATAACTTTGAAAAAGATTTTTTCAAACTTTTCAACAATGCTGTTTATGGGAAGACAATGGAAAACATTGGAAAACATAGGGACATTAGAATTACTTCATCTTGGGAAACAACAAACAGGAATCATTTGGGTCTGAGAGCATTAATTGCGAGACCAAATTTTAAGCATTTGACAAAAATTTCTGATGATATGTATGCGGTAGAGCTAGAAAAAATGGAACCACTATATGATAAACCCATATATGTTGGTTTTACAGTAGTGGAGTTATCCAAGTGGAGAATGTATGACTTCCATTATGGCTTCATGAAGCCTAAATTTGGAGAGAAAGTTTCTCTCAACTATATGGATACTGACTCCTTTATTTCTTCAATTAAAACTGATGATTTTTATGATGACATCCGTAATGATATTAGGTTGAATTTTGATACGTCACAATATCCTATAGATAATCACTTTCGTTTGGCGCTACTCAATAAGAAGGTTTTGGGAATGATGAAAGATGAAAACAAAGGGGATATAATGACAGAGTTTGTTGGTTTAAGAGAAAAAATCTATTTGTCCTATGGAATGTGTTTAAGTCAATATATTTTTTAAGCCAAGGAGATTGTTTAAATCTGAGGATTCTATGGATTAAGATGAGGCCATTTGAAATGCCTTGTTTTAAAACTCTATAATGTATGGTGTAATTATTTTTTGAGTATAAGTCTGCAACTAATTTTTTGATCTTGGACCCCCCTTATCTTGAGGACAAAATGACAAATCATTATGTAGATCGTGCACGGAATCGGGATAATCTATATCCACTTCCAAAATGTACCCATACTCTGCAGTATCAGACATTTTTGTAACATCAAAATCAGTATCACATATCCACTCAAATTCTCCGCAACGAACATATTCGTACATCGCCCACCTCTAATTTCGTTTTGCATAAATATATACATTTCAGAATCAGTGAACTGTTCCAGTTAAACTTGTGTGGTTTTCAACATTGCATCCCAAGATAAGCCTGGTGATGTATAATAGTGACAGGGGTCCAAATCGTATATACATTTACAAATTTTCCTAAAATTTTCAAACACGTCTGTTAGAAGAAGAGCATCTGTCTTTAAGTAGAGCTCAGTATAGTCAAGGAGGGTTTAACAGTTAAACTCCCTCCATATTGTTTGAGCATGTTCATACTCGACTACAGGGAGTTTAGTTTCCTTAAACTTTGTCATGGAATCCATGTAAGAGTATGGAAATACACCCTTTCTTCTAATCGGTTGAAATTATCTTCATCAACGAAACATGATCGAACAGTATTGAAATCATTGCTATCAAGATTTTTCGTTTAAGTATCTAAACTCGAAGTCATAAATCTAAACGAGTCTATAAATCTTATTTCGAATCAGCGTTACCGTTGGTGCTACTAAAGTAGCAATTTGCAACTTTTTCGACTGCTTGGATACTATTGTGCTACCTTTACTAAATGCACCCAAATTTGATACTTTTTTTAATTTTTGCCACTTTTTGATACTTTTTACTGAATGAAGATATACATTTTTGTACTTTCGGTTTTATTAATATAAAAGTTGTGCTGTTTTAATATATCAATATGTAAGCAAGCTTATACGAAATCTTTTTTTTTTTGGTCATGCATATCTTTCGAATATTTAATACGCCCACGCATGCTTATATATATTATTATACCTTTGTCTGTAGGGATATGTAAATATAAATATGTACACACATATTTATGTATGTATGTGCAATGTACATACATACATATATTAAAAAAATTTCCTATTAAAATTCTTATATACATATATACATACTTCAGAAAATTGTTTTAGTCAAGAATTAATAGAAGCGATAAAAGACTGATTGTATTAAAGTATTTATTTAGATCCGGTTTTTGTTAAATCAAATGAGGACACTAACTAATCGCTCGATTAATTAATCAAGGTTCTAACTTAATCGATTAATTTCGGTATTAACCGGGTAACCGATTAAAAAGTTTTTTCATAAATCACTTAAGTTGAACAAATAAAAGTGCATAAATTATTTATTAATTTGAGTTTATTAGTAAAACAAACAAAAAAAACACCTAAGAATTCTTAAACTAAATCAACCAAAAAGATCATAAATATATTAGTACTTCAATAGTTTAAAGAGATCTTCTAACACAATCTTTCGGAAAAATAATAAGTTTAAGCTTAGGATTTAAGTGAATTAGTTTTGATAAAACTTGACTTGTAAAAATCCTTTAACTAATCGTAGATGTTGAGGAAATTGAAAGTAATCTATAATACAGATCATTTAGTTTCTTAGTTTTTTTTCCTGGATTTCTCTAAGCATATAAAAGTTTTCATTATGGCATTATAGTCCTGTTTTATTTAATTATTTTTTTATTCATTAATTTTGTTAAAACATTTCTTGTATTATTATCGATAGTTCCTTCTGTTGGCGGTTCATAATCTGACCCATACTGGCAGAGGTCAACGATGAACATTCTGCAAAACTGTTTATTTCTGAATTTCTTAGTTTACGTTTTTGTACTTTAAAACACTGTTGCTTGAAGAAAATATTTCAGAGGGCAGGTATAAAATAATTAAATTCGTCTTTCATTAAATATAATACTTAAAACTTAACAATTCCCTCTAGTTTAACTAGAGTAGTGTTGCGTGACGGCTGCAAAAGGGCAGTTGTTACAATATTTTTCATGAAATTTATGTATGACTGTCGTGATTGGATAATACCGCCACAAATGCCACCCACAAAGAAACCTAGAAATCTTGCTTGATAAAGTGAATTCAACTCGGCAGAAATCCCTCCAAATGCATCTACTTTGAAGATTTCTTTGATCCTTTCCCGTCCGGTTTCATTTGATGGAGGCCTTTGTACGAAGGCTTTATATGCTCTTGTCTTTTGAAACGTTTTCGTTCTCATCCGAACTCAGGGGTAAAATTCCAACAATCAAAGAAAATCTTTAAATATTTAAATAATTTTCTACTTGAAAACAATAGGTACTTTGAAATTGCAAAAGAAAATAAATTTAATTTGACACACTTCTTAAAATGGAAAAATAAGAAGGAAGAAAAAGAAAACAATAATGACAGACATAGTGCTGAATATCAGTTGGTTTGAGATCGGCCAAAAATTCAGGCTATTGTGAATGAAAGATCAGGGATGAGATTTTCGGTCATAAATGGTTGGAATGATAACACTGGTACATGTCTGTATTAGAATGGAAAAATAACTTATTTTTTTTTGCAATTCGGATGGAAATAGCAAAATAGGTGTTGTTTATGGGAAGTTATAAATATAGGAAAGAAAGTAACAGGTAGCCATTTTTATTCTGTACTTACTGGTGAAAAGTGGTATTTCGAAAAATTAAAGATTGCGAATTGAAATAAACGGACACAAAAAGCGGAAACAAAAGTAGGTTATGTGTGAGTCTAAGTTAATAATTAGTGTCAGTAAGTTTTGTTAATTTATATAAAAGAAATACCCAGCGGGAAGTCGCGAACACCCCTGAGTAGGAAAAGATATTTTATTTCATTATTTGTCTTGTTTTGCCGTGAATTTTATAAAGAAAATCAACATATTTTAAAATAATCATTTAAATAATTTTTGGTCCACAGACCGCTCGAGCTAATAAAACGTAAAATATCAAATTTGAGGGTTACTTAATTAGCCCTAGTAAGGCGAACACATTATATAGATATTAAGACATTAGTCATATATATATATATAGATAAAAGAAACCTTAGATTTAGTAAGAGAATAAATTTCAAATAAAACGATGTGATTAGTATAAGTGTGCGAACAAATATGATGACGTGCTAAATTTATCTTATTTGGGTGAGGCAAATGTGAGGCCAATCTTAAGGTGAGTGTGTGTGGATTTTTGGGGACATAACAAAAGTTAGTTTGAGGAAATTTGTGTCCCTGGTTGGGAGGGCAAGTGAGGAACGTAACACCTAGTTCTTCCTCCAAAAATTGTGTTTCCCTATTGTCGAGTTAGTCGTTTGTGTTAGTTATGCAGTTTTTTTTTTTGATATTCTTGTCTCTGTCTGGTTGTGGGTTGGAACCTCCCCTGCTCATTTTAGTTCAAAAGAGCTGTTGGACACAAGTCCCGTCAAAAACATCAATGTAAATTAAATGGGTTTGAAACAACTTTTGATTCGAACGCTCTCAAACTAGTTCAAAAAGACCTGTTGGACACAAGTCTACTGTTAGGTGCGTATGAGCTAGTTGGCACCAAAACAATCGGAGCTGATCGAGGCACGTAACAGTAGCAGAGTCTTTAATAAACTATTTATAGCCACATCCAAAGATTTTGAAGTTTTACTTAAGTGAGAATCACTGAACATACTTCTTTGTTTGTATGAAAAATTTGTATTTGAGATGAAACAACACACAAAAAATACGCTATAATACTACAAAATATTTAAAAATTTGTTATTTCGGTTAATCGGTGAGTAATCGGTGGCTTTATTGTATCACAAACCTAATTTTTATTCTTGATGTTTTTAAAAATGAGCAGATTTGTTTTAATTTTTATTATTTATAAGGCTGCCACTTTTTTCTTAAAATCCCCTTTTTGGTGCCACTTTTTTAAGTCCCCTTTTTGTGCCTGTGTTCTGGGGAATCATTTTTATCGTGGCATTTTTTATACTAGAAAGTTCTTTGAAAAATAGGTGCATATCATACGCAGAAAGATTATGAAAGATAACCGGTATGAACTGAGGTGTTTTATAATTCAAATTGCATTCGCTATGAGCTGCCCTACGATAATTACCCGTAAGATGACAATAATCTCTAACTTTATCGTTATATAAAATTTTCTTACATATATGACAATTTTTTGCATTATTATATTGAGCTATTTTTATTGGGGTCATAAACATTTTCTTAACTTTAAGTAAATACTTTAGATAAATATCTGTACAATCTTCAACTATTTTTTTCATAAATATATTCGCCGAATTCACCAAAATAATTTCTATATAAATTATTTTCTCTATTAAAGCTACAATTAATAAAATAACTATTACCCCTCGCATATATATTTTTCTTCTTCTCCCTTGTTGTTAAAATGTTAAAGTCTAATGGACTAATATAACGTAACATTTTACGAATTATTTTTGTATATAATAGAATCAAGATCCTAAAAATGTGTTTCAATTGCTTTTCTAAAGAACACGATGTATCTCATTGCTTTTTACGTTACTCATGCAGATTCTGCAAACAACGTCATCATTCACTACTGCATCAACAAACAGACTATTTGCAATTTACATCAGCTGCCGCATCTCATTCTATATACAACCCAAACACATATAAACGCAGCAAATGTTAAGTAGGGTACACACTATAGAACATGAGTGACAGTTTTGCTAAAATTTTACATTGATGGATAGTGTGAACACGAATTTCGTCAGTCAACAGTGAACCACAGAATTTTTTGTGGTTGAGTGACAGCTGCCATATTGGTTTTTGACTGATAGTGTGTACCAAAAAACATCAGCCAAGAGATATTTTGTAGCATAAACAACAGAAGATGGACGAGGAAAACTATTTTTTTAAGAAATACATATATTTTTATGAAATGCAAGATTGTGTGTGTTTTTAAAGACAAAATGTCAAGACAAAATCGTACGAGGAGTTGTTAGAGATAAGAAAACCTTAAAATAATCATTATAAAAATATGTTGTTAGCAATAATACGCATCCAATTTGTGTTTTTTCTGTGTTTTTTGTTTCTTATTTTTTTCTTGAATGAAGGTTTGAGTGTCGAAACTGATCGATAGTCTGAACAGCCAACACTATCATTCAAAACTGATAAATTTCTGACTGCCACTCATGTTCGATAATAGCAACAGCTGTCGTATGGGTTTGAGATAAATACAATAATTACCAACTAGGACGTGCACTACTTGATTCGTGCTATCAAGTAAACTTCATAACCGATGAGCTGTGTAGTTTCTGAAAATGAAAGTTCAGTTTAAAACTCAAACTTCAATCAAATCGCGTCTGAATAACTTCGAAATACCACTTGAATTTTTAATATCTAAAACTTTTATTGTCTACCATTCCGATGAAAACATTGATCTCAGTGATATCGAGTTACCAGATAATTTAGAGCTAGCAGATCCTGAGTTCAATTTGCGTCGTGGTATAGATATATTACTTGGGGAAGAAGCATTCTTCTCGTTGTTGTCTGTAGGGCAAATCCGTCTTGGAGATAACTTACCAACACTTCAAAAAACAGTGTTTGGATGGGTAGTTTCAGGCAAGTACAAATCAACATTCAAATCTCCTGCTGCTTCCTTGTGTTTATCAGAAAATACTAACATAAATGTCGATCGGAACATCGAAATATTGTGTGAAGCTAGAATCTATAGAGGGCGCCAGCCATGTCTAGAGAATACAACTTTGCGAGAAACATTTTAAAGATACAGTATCTGCACAAGACGATGGAAGAATAATTGTTAGGCTTCCAATAAAAAAAGAAGTAAACCTGCTTGGCAGCACTCGTGAAATTGCCATGAATCGTTTTTTATCTCTTGAAAGAAGATTACTGAAAAATTTTATCCAATACAACCAGTTCATGAAGGAGTATGAAAGTCTTGGACACATGTCACAAATTAATAATCAACATATATCAGAGCCATCTTTTTACATTTCCCATCACTGTGTGCTTAAGCCTAACAATGCATCGACCAAGATACGAGTTGTTTTTCATGGGTCATGTAAAAGTTCTTTACTAACTTCTTTTAATGATACTATGATGGTAGGCCCCACAATTCAGAATGAGTTACTAATTACTCTACTTCGTTTCAGATGTTATCGTAATAGATTGACTGCAGATATTGTCAAAATGTACCGACAAGTCGTCGTACATCTTCACGATCGTCACCTTCAGTTATTTTTTTGGCGTGATGATATTTCTAAATCTGTAGATACATTCACTTTGAACGTGGTGACATATGGCACCGCATCAGCGCCATACTTAGCTATACGCCTTTTATATGCATCAGAACAGCTAACAACTACACATAAGATTGGCAAGGAAGTCATTGCTTATGACTTTTGTGTGGACGATATGATAACGGGACCTGATGACTTTACTACACTTCAGGCTATCAAAAAAGAAGTTGGTGAGATTTTGTCTAAGTCAAAATTTGAACTGTCTAAATGGCACAGTAACAACTCAAACATCTGTTCAAATTTTGCTGACGTAAAACAGCTTTGATAGACAATACATTCAGGTTTCAGTTTCGTTCAAACAAAGAGTTATCTCATATAAAAAAACGAACGATTTTATCTATAACTTCTACATTATTTGATCCACTGGGCTTAATAAGTCCTTTAACTATAAGGACCAGGATACTTCTACAACAATTATGGCTGAACAAATTTGATTGGCATGAGTCACTGCCACAATCAATTAACACAACATGGTTGAAACTTGTCAAAGATTTTAAAAACTTAACGAACATTAAAATTCCAATATTCGTACGTATCTCTAATACGGTTGAATTACCAGTACATGGTTTTGGAGATGCATCAACTCACGCTTACGGATGTTGCATATATTTTAGATGCCAAGATTCATTTGGCAATGTTAAAATTGTTTTCGTTTTCCTCTTTTTTGTTCTTTTTAAATACTTCGCAACTAATCAAAACACACCAAAATTTTTTTTATTCACTGAAATAACTAAAATATTATATGTAACTAATATATTATGTAGACAATTTGTTAACTATTTATGACCCATTGGGCTCAGTTACTTAAATTTGAATAATAAAATAAATGAATTTAATTGAAAATAAAATATAAAAAAAATAAAAAATATCTATTTAAAATATACAATGAAATATGCAAAAATATGTATTCATTTTAAAATATGCACTAACAAATCGATGCCATTTTGTCGCAAATTTGTTGATTTGCAAAGATATTTTATTTATGTTGATCTACAACCAAAGGCTGAAAACATGTTATTACATGAAAATCCTTTCCCTATAGATATGTACTCACGAGTATATGTTCGCAAACGCCTCTTTTGTTTTCCTGCTTTGAAAAGATAATGCATATTTAATGGAATCAGAAGGGGTCTCACAATTCCTGGTAAAGAGTTTAAAAAAATAACTGCTCTTTGTGTCCTAAAATCTAATGCATTCATCAGGTTATACGGTTGTACATCCCCAACATATCTTATTTGCTCAATCAGATAATCAGGTGCTCTCCCCATTTTCATCTTCTGTAAAAAATATATTGTATTAAGTTGTAACCTTTGTTGTATATTCATCCATTTCAGTGTTTCATATATCTTAAGCTATGTACAGACGATTGTCAGATCTTACAATATTAGTAGTAAAATGGGCTAAAAATTTCTTACAGCCGTGTGAAATAGCAATTTTTGTCTGACATCGTTGCCAGAAAAAGGATTGTCAGTCCATTATAAGACCACCATCTGACAACAAATTGTCAGACATCCTACAATCGTGGAAAATTATTGCCAGATATTTGTCAGATATTTTAATGTTGTCAGATGTCCGAAGTTTATGCATCTGACAATGGCGTCATTGTAAGAAAATTCTTTTTATGGGCAACACTGCACACGCTTGATTTTAAGGAAAAAATATATATTGCAATATACGCTGACAAAATCATTGTAATTGCTTCTTTATTATTTTCACTTTTTACTTTTAACACAGCCACAAACGATTGATATTTCTAACAAATGCTTTGAGTCTGGCAACCTATAACAACAGATCTGACAATTTTTGCATATGACAACCACGTGAACTGACAACTTTTCGACTGACGATTTTGTCAGATGAATTTATTGTCATACAACCGTCTGACAATAAATTGTAAGATTTTCTGACAAATTTGATACAACTGTGTGAACTGACAATCTAGCTTTACTGAAGTGAAGCGATTGCATTTTAAAATTGATCTCTGATGGTCTTATTTTGTAGTTTTTGTAGTCTTGTCATTTGTTGGTCAGAGCAGCATGTATATAATATGGTTGATCCATATTCAAAATGTGGTCACAGAACAAAATGTGGTTTTTGAGCAAACATGAAGAAATTATTATTACTACAGCGGACAAAGGCAATAAAACAGTTGTGATGTATAAAGATAGTTACAAAGAAAAAATGTATAAACTATTAGAAGATAAAAAAAACATACAAAAGAATACAAGACGATCCGACTGATAAACTAAGAAAAAACAATACCAATCTTATCGCAAAATTATTCAAGGAAAATAAAATATCTAAATATTAGAAAATGCGAATGACTACGCATATATTCACGGCACCTGAATTGTACGGACTACCTAAGATCCATAAAGAAAATGTACCTCTCAGACCAATTTCCTCCTCCATTAAAGTTCCTTGCTATAACCTAGCGAAATATTTGGGACGAATTCTGAAAATTTTAATTTCTTCAACGTACAATATAAAAAATTCACAGGAATTAAAACTGAAGCTGGAAACCGTAAAGTTGGATAATGACGATATATTAGTTTCATTCGACGTGGTATCGTTGTTTACCAACATACCGATTCATCTAGCTATTAGGAACATACTTGAAAAATGGGAAAAACTAAGTAGTATTACAACAATTACAAAACAACAATTCTATAAACTTCTTCAATTTTGCCAAAATGACAATAATTATTTCACTTTTGACAACAAGTTTTACACCCAACTATATGGTATGCCGATAGGAAGTCCGTTATCCCCAACGATTGCCGATATTGTACTGGATACACTTCTAGATGATGTATTAGAAAAATTAAAGCTACAGAACATAAGAGTAAAATTTATATCTAAATATGTTGACGATTTATTCGCAATAATTAAAAAATCTGACGAAGAAATTGTATTAAAAGCATTAAATGAGTACCATAACAAGATTCAATTCACCCTAGAAAAAGAAAAAAGCGGAGAAATAGCATACCTCGACATGACAATAATAAAAAAATGTGAAAGACTCACAAGTAGTTGGTACACAAAACCATCAGCATCCAACAGGATTATAAATTTCCACTCAACACAACCATTCAACATGAAAATAAACACAGCAACTAATTTAATCAACAAGGTTTTGACAATAAGCGATGACATATACAAAAGAAAAAACATAGAAAAAATCAGGAGCATTTTACAAAGAAATACATAGTTATCCACTATACATAATAAATAATTTAATAAATAAATCATTAAACAATTATAAAAAAGAAACACCAATTAGACAAACAGAAATAACACATTATTACAGTGTACCCTTTACAGTGTACCCTTTATTAATTAAGTAACACTAAAAAATACTCTTCCTAAAGAAAAAGAAAAAACAACAATTGCACACAAATCAAACAAAACACTTACACACATATTTACAAACAACAAAAGAAAAACAGACAAACTAACAGATCAAACAAAATTTTACGCTGAAATTAGTAGCCTAAATTAGAGCGTTAACGGTACGACAGAAACAGTAATGTTTACTCACTTTGATTAATAAAAAACACTAAATAGAAATAAGAAATAAAAATAAAACCGCTAAAGTAACTAAAATTACATTACTTAACAAAAACAACAGTACTTTTGCAGCCAACTTCACTTCTTTACGCGCTGTCAAAATTGGATTTTCCAATTGCAAAGCTTTGACGCCGCGTTATTTCGGTTGGTTTCATACATTTTGTATGGGCATGAGAAATTTTGACAGCCAGACAACGCTTTGCGTCGTAATTTAGGTTGTTCTGTAAAGATCGACAATGTTGTTTATGAAATAAAATGCGAGGGAAACGAAAGAGAAAAATACGAAAAAGTATATATTGGAACAACTACGAGAATTTTAGGTACACGAATAAAGGAACATAAATCTGATGTAGCTAACATACGGTCTACACCTAACATAATATGTAAGATAAGAGTGTCAAATTCAATCGCAGAGAGAATTATGTTACGTGTAGACTTCAAATTAGTGTTATCTCAGTCTTATAAGATTTTTTATTAGAGCGTTGTTATAAATCAGTCTTATAAGATTTTTTATAAGAGCGTTGTTATAAGAAATCCTATAACAACAATCTTATGAGATGAACTGTCAAAAAACACACGTACATGAAAATAAATTAGTATGCATATGTGTTTATTAAAATAAATGAAAAACAATGTTTTGGACAAATTTCTGGGATTTTATATGTTTAAATGTGCTTAATTTGATTTATAAATAAAAGTTTGTGTGAAAAAGTGAAAACAAAATAAATAATTATACAAAAATAATACATGTTAACTCGATGAGAATTTGCATAAAATGAAATTATATTAGAAAGGTAAAATTACGTGTTCCTGTTGTATGAGATGAAGAGAAATATCGGCATTTTATTATTATTATTCTGCCGACGTTCTCTCACATATTATATCAGAGTTAATCGCAGCAACTGCACTCTCCTCACATGTAAATGAGTGCAATCATAAAATAAATTTTAATGATGTAAAAATATTAAATAGAGAACAAAAAGAGAACAAAAGTTTCACCATTGAAAGCTTACGCATACAAAAGAAAATACATAGAATAATTAATACAAAAGAGGATAAAGACAATACCAAACTCCAATACTCAGTGGCAATAACCAAATTAGTTTATATTCTGTGATAATAGCTTTAAGTTTGACTACCAATTTATTTTGTGCTGTGCAATTTTTATTTTATTTATTTTTGATTTATTAATTAATTATTAACATTCTGTGTCGTGATGTCTAGTTTTATCTAATATGTAATAAGATAAATTAAAAATTGATAATGTAATTTTCAACTGTGATAATGATTTACAATCATAAATTAATATACATATATATTTTGTGCTAGATTTGCAACAACAACAATAATAAAAAACCCCCTGAAGAAGTTTGAAACAAGCAAACGCAACGTTGGGTGAACATAAATAAAAATTAAATAATTTTCGTTTTATTTAAATTTGGAAATAAATACTTGACCACAATAGCCCGTGGGAAACCCCTATTGACAATTTATTTATGGTGCTATATATGCTTATTGCTGTTATTGTTGTGCGTATATGCCAGGGCGAAATCATATACCAGGTGGTGTCAAGCCTGCAACAACAAAATCTGCCTAGTACTTTATTGCAATGAAAATTGACAAATGAAACTTCCTACAAATTTTATTGCTAAACTTCCTAAAACAAGCACCTGTTAACTCGGCACCACCTGGTACATGAAATCATATGCATAGATACATATTAATTTTAAAATAACTTGTTTTTGTAACTGAATTGAATTTATCCTTTAAAATTTTATTTGAAAAGAACTATTCATATTTATTTTTAGAAAAACTTTATATTGTTTTAATTCAATTTAATTAAAAGTACATGTGTATGTATTATTTTTTTAGTTTTTTACCAATTGTTTTACCAAAGCTTTAATAAATATATATTTTTTTATAACTAACGATTTTCTTAGATTTTAATGACAAAAAAGCGCAGGGATTTTTGTAGGGGAAATTTTTAAACGTATAAAGATAAATCAAATTTTTTTTGTAGGTATTTCTTCGAGAAATTTACTGGCAACACTGATCCCTATTACGTCTGGTGTATTCTTCTATGAGTTTTGATTTCACATACACAAGGGTTAAACCTACATTACACGGCATGTAAATATTCACATGCTTACAGATGTGCTGCCTCAGAAAATGTCTTCGATTCGGTTACATGTGCCATATTTGCATTTTGAAACAAAAATACTATAACAATTTTACGTCACGTAGCCACCCACTAGCAATTTTAAAAATTGTAACAAATATGCTGAAAACTTTTCGTGACGTCATAGCCACATACGCATGTGGCATTTACATATATTCTTTAGTGCGAGGCTCAAGTGCAGTAATTAAATTATTATAGCTGTTTGGTAGACTGCTTAAAAGCATTGCTATGTTCCATTTTTCATCAAAAGCATTTTCTCCTAAATTGTGTAATTTTAAAAATAGATATCTAATTAACCCAATATGTGCCTTCACATCGCCGTTTTCATCCAATTTCATGCCGCAAATTTGCCTCATCACGCTAACCCTGTTGCTTTTTTCTCTTTCGTGAAAATTTTGCAGACTGCCACATTTTAGCTGCGGTATCACACTGCCCAATAAGATGCAATTGGTCGTCCTCTACAGATAGTGATATTATTACCCTAGCGATATTATCATTTTTTATATTATTTTAAAATGCTTTAATTAGGGTGTCTGGGCCCATAACCTGTAGAAATAAAAGCATCAAGTAGGTTTTTATTTAATTATAGTTATAATTTTATTTAATAAAAGCATAAGTTATCCTTTTAGAGTTTTAAACCGGAAGGGAAGAAAACTATAAAATAATATAAAAAATGTAATATAAGAAAATATCAAAAGATAAATATATTATTGATAAAATATGGATTTATTCACATACAGTTGTCAGCATAAATTTTCTCAACAGCCGCTTTTTGGTTAAATACTGTGATATATGTACATCTTAGACTATCTGCCAGTTAAAGTGCCAAATAACATTTAACTTTTGATTGTGAAAAGGGCTGTTAATAAAATAAAAAAGTGGAAAAAATGCTTAGGGGCTTAGACACGGTTAAAATGCTTGAGTGAAAATTTGTTAGTATGTATGACACCAACGATGCTTGATGGAAAATCAAAAAATTTTGATGTTCGGCATGCTTGCTGTTACTTTTAAATGTGTGTATAGTGTTAACCCTTTAATCCCCTACACATTTTCAACATAATTATAGGTGTGTTCATTTACTTTCGTAGCAGAAACTTGCAACGAGAGAGCAAGGCAGAAATTTACAAAATTACCCACCCAGATACAAAAAAGTAAATGAACGCTTTACTTGTAAAAACTTGCAAGAAAATTTTATTCATGTCAGAACCATGGATGGAAATCATGATACAATTGTACTTTTTCTAATGTATTTTGGATAATCTTGTTTGCTAATATTTTAAATTACAAAATTTTTACAAATCGACATTTAATATGAAATACTTTACACAGCTTCATGTGTTATTTACTATTTTTTATGCATTTTTCATTATTTTTCTATTTTAATTAATAAATAAAAAAACCCATTTTCCATCTCTGATCAAATATGATAAGCAAACAAAATTCTTTCACAATAAAATTGCATTTATGTGGCTTAATGAAAGAAAAACAATAAAATAAGAAAATACGCTTTCTTTTTACATACGTATACATATTTTTTCAATAAAGAAATTCACATTTTTGAGTTTTCCTTTTTCAGATATTTTTGAAATAATTAATTTGAAAACAAAACGCAAAAGAGCTGTTTGAATAATTATTGCAAGTAAAAATTTTACTTGTAAAAAACTGCAAGAATTTTTCTGTCTCTCAATATTTTACGCTCTTTCGATGCTCTCTCTTTGCAAATTTTTTGGGTTAATGAACGCTTTCTAGTAACAATTGTTACAAATTTGTAAAAAATTTTAGTAAATGAACACAACTTATATTTCCATTGTTAACGGTTAAAAAAATGGAATTGAAAGAAGACAAACATAAATTTTACTGGTGAAGAAAAAAGAAGTATTAAAACTTTTTGATTTTGCTTTTCTCTTCTTTTTTTAATCAGTACTGCGGTTATTGTAATTAAATTTCTTTACTTATCCACTTTATATATATTTTTGTAACCAAACGAACAGCGCAAAATCAAAATAAAAGTGAATGCTTGGTGGGCCATCAAGCATGGTAATATCAAGAAAACAAGCACACGTACACGAAGTTGAGAGCCAGCATTTTGATCGTGTCCAAAGCCCTTTTAAAAGTGCTAAATTCGCACTTACGGTAAAATTAGTCGATTCGTGTCATGAGTTTACGAATCAGCTGACAAAATCTGTAACATAAATAAAACATGTTGCTGTTTAGATATACGCCAACACAATTTATGCTCAACGCACTGAAATGGTTAAATATAAAGCAACGGTTACAATTGAACACACTCAAATTTATTAGAAAAATAAAAATAGGCGAAGCACCACAATACTTGTGTGACCAAATAGAATATGTTGGAGAAGTACAACCCTACTGCCTTAGAAATTCAGAAAACTTTAGACTTCAGAGAGTTTCAACAACCGCAATGCAGCGATCATTATTTTACAAAGGATTGAACCTGTATAATATGCTACCAAACGAAGCAAAAAATGAGGAGAATTTTAATACATTTAATAGAATAATTATAACATTTTTGAGAAATAATTCAACATAGAGCTTTGTTTAGATTTAAACTTTAATATTATGTAACTAGAATTAAGAGAACCTAAAGTATTTTAAATACTACTACTAAATAAATAAATAAATAAATAAAAAATAAAATCTATAGTAACGTATGTGATGTAGGTATATACAGAAAATAGATTTTTACTGAGCAAACGTTAACTTCTTTCTCACATACATACACACATATATAAAGCAAAGAAAAATACAATAACAGCTGACACATTCGCTTGCAGCCTTATATATTTACTAACTAACATCCAGACTTAAACGATACGACTACTTCAAAATAACACGATATGAATCGACTAATTCTAGCATTAGTGTCCCCACCTGATGTTATTATATCATAACTCGTAATATAACGCCGGCAGAACAACTGTCATTTTTTCATTAATATCAACACAAAGGGGTAGACGTTGCGTGTTGCTTAATTTTCTGGTCACAAATAGTTGTGTCGCAGTTTTTCAAAAAAAAAATTTTAATTAATAATCGGTAAATGCACAGTGACACATAAAATGACTTTTGATAACAAGATGAATATATCAGGCCATGCCCTCTGGTGATTATATCAAAACGCTGCCATAATTATAATAAATTAATCTATACGTGATGACTTTTCATTATGATATCAATTTGACATTCATCATGATATAAATTCATCAGGTATGGACACTATGTTAGTGCTAAACGAAGATAAAAGTACTAAATCTGGCATAAAAGTGCTGAAATAGCAGGCCTGACTATTAATCAACGGACGGTTTTTTTTTTCAGCCAGCTCCGCCGAGATATCTTCGGCGCAAGTCGAGTTTTAACCGCCGTCGATGATATTTATGGGCAGCCGCCGCCGCCGTCAAATCAGTATCGGCTTTGTTCCTGAGCGTGTTCGGCTAAAAATTAGGTCGTTGTTATAAATACATTTCATAATATTTTGTTATAATCAAAATGTTTATTGTGTAGAAATATTGAGGAATTTGATATGTATGCATATTTCCCATAAATTTTTTTGCGATAAATCAAAGTGATATGTGTTCATATTCTGTGAGTACCTCTGTTAAATGTTAACGAAATTATTTCTTATTCAGGAATGGTTGAATTCTTGCAGTAGCAAAAGCTGTAAAGATAAATGGGCTACTAATTTTGGATAACTTGTGAAAGTTACAAGTAAAGGTAGGAATGGAAACTATTTCTATATAAAATTGTTTCTTAAGTGTCAACAATCTACCAAGGAAGAATTTAAAGTACACATGCATACATACATACATACAAACATACATACGTATATATCAACATTTCTATCCTGCAGTCTGATTGTGGCCAAGTATCTTTATGACAACACTCAAATTCTAGTGAGAATTGTTTTTAGTTAAATTGTCTATAAGTTTTCTTCCAACCATCATTATAAAAGTAAAAGAAAAAACAGATATGGTGGATTTGTCAACAACTTGTCAATATATATAAATTTGTATGTATGTATGTACGTAAAGTATAGAAATGTAGCAGTAAATGTCTGGTTGGTACATATGTCTCCATGTTCCCATAAGAACTATGTAGTCACTACCTAGTCAATTGGTTTATTTATTTTTTTAAAAATAATAAACAATGAAAAAAGTTAAATTAACAATGCTTTTATATATTTCTGTATATGATATGATATAGCCAGCCTTCAGCCTAGCTCAAAGCTTTTCTCCTCCATAATTTCCCGACATGGCGTGTAATACTAAAGATTTTCTGCATTTTATGTCATCCAAATAACATAAAATTTATCTTAAGTAATAGAAAAGTGAATTCTAAGAAAAAACTGTTATGTCCAAAAATCGTCGGAAAGGCATATTTACGTAGTTACGGACCTTCAAAGTCTTGAATGTCAACATTTTCTTAGTAAATTCTTGATTTAGTATAACAATATGGGTATCATAGGAAAGATTATAAAAATTATTAAATGTAAACATATTTTCAAGGAAAATCAAGTTATATTTTTTCCTATTTTTTGTTTGCTTTGAAGTTAAATGTACTGCCAGAATTTTACTTTTGTTTTATTTTATTTTATTTTATTTTTTTATTTCATCCATAAAGTAATACAAAAGCCAAAATGTTTTTTCTTAATAATTTTTAAGACACGAATTTAAATTAATTAATTTATAATTTAAATGTAAAATTTAGGGCACTGTGAAAAACTATATATATACATATATATATACCACTTCAATAAAACCAACTTGATACTTTCGACAATACTTTGCAAGGCCAAAAACGCGTATTACATAGTAATATTATTATGTAATGTCTGAGTAAACTAAACTCAGTAAATTAATAATAATTAATTATAAACAACAATATGTATTAATAAAAATACAATTTCAAATAAATTTTTATATTTTCAAATCTATATTATTATTTAAATGTACCAACTATTAAAATAAAAAGAAACACAATTACATATAAAAAGCATTTGTATGCACAGAATCTTTAGTATTACTCGCCGTGTCGGAAAATGTCATCGAGAAAAAAATTTTTGATACCGACCAAAGGCCGGCTATGTATTACTCGCCGTTTCAGAAAATATCATAAAGGAAAAAATCTTTGAACTTTGAAATATCATATCATAAATATAAAAGCATTAATTTAACTTTGTTCATAATTTGTTTATTATTTATAAAAAAAATACAATAAAATTAACACCTGAGCAGTAAATAATTACCTTTAACTTCAAAACAAACAAAAACTAGTAATAACTACAACTTTATTATCTTTGAAATTATTTTTATCATCTAATAATTTTGGAAATCCTTTTATGATACATATTTTTATACTAAATCAAAAAAGAAAATGACAAAAGACATTAAAAACTTTGGAGATCCGCAACTCCGTAAATATATGTACCTCTCCGATAGGGTTGCCTGTTTTGAAATCGTAGAAATCAGTACATAAGAGAAAAAAAATCAGTGCAATTGAAAAAAAGCCGTACAATACTTTTTTCAATATAAAATTATATTTTATTGACATAAAAGACTTTAACCCTTATTAAAACAAAACCTGAATTCAATGCATAATTTGTACTAATACATATGTAATTGTATTAAAAACATAATATTTTTGGAAAATTGTTTGAAGAAGAAATTTTTTGCATGCAGCAGAAATCACTAATAGCAAATGTTTCTTGCTAATTTAAAATTAAAAAAAAAAAATCTCAATAAAATTAACATTAACTTAAATAAAAATTTATCACCTTGTTCTTTTTCTCTTGTTTCTTTTTATATGTAATATGTAATTTTATATAACAAGGTGGTATTAAATAATAATCAAATACCATAAGTAAAAGCTTTATTGTTTTTGTATATATGATCTCTTGCAGTTTTAGCAAATTTGCTTGAGCTTAATATTCATATCACTTTGAAAATTTATTTGCCTTAAAGCGAACTTAAAGTAAAAATCAGTGGGTGATTAAAAAAAAATAAAAAACAAACACTATGACAGGATATCTTATACACTAAATTAGTATATAAAAACAGTACATAAATACATGAAAAAATCAGTAAATTTGCGTACTGATGTGCTGGTTATGCATAAATCAGTACTTTAAACAAAAATCAGTACATGTACTGGCAAAATCAAGAGTCCGAAGATTTTTGGACATTTTTTTTAGAATTCAATTTCCTATAAGTTTATTTTATTTGGAGAAGCTTGAGTAAACTAGATTTGTTCCGCCAGCCTTGCAAAGTTTCTCTACACCATCGTGTCTTAGGACTAGAGTTTTATTTCCCGGGAAAGCTGACAACTTTTTTAAATATCCCAGGATCCCAGGAATAATAAAAATTAAATTTTGCTAGGCACTAATACAAATTTCATTAGAAAGCTTAAAATACTAACGAAAACATATCAACGCGCAGCCTAATACAGATTTCCGAGTAGAGTTTTTGCCGCACTTTTTTATTTCCTGGGAAAGAGGGAAATTTGTTTGAATATCCCGGGATTCCGCTGCACATGAACTTCATGTGGTCGTATTAAAAAGAATTTCGTTTAATTTTCGCCGATATACAACAAATGTTACACATATTTTCATATCATGAAATATATAAATAGAAAAATGGAATGTATCTGAAGGTGAGAAGGTAACCTTCTACGTCGACAGCCAGGCTGCGCTAAAAGCTTTGAAGGGACACATTGTCAAATCGAAAATTGTTAGTGACTGTAGGAGAGCCCTCAACTTGCTTATGGGTAAATATAGTGTCAGATTATGTTGGGTTCCTGGCAGCAGTGTTGAGGGAAATGAAATTGCCGATGAGCTGGCAAAAATAGGGTCGGCATTAGATGAAGGAATGACAGACAGGTTGGTGAAATTACCGATAGGTCATTACTATAAGGAACTTAGTAATTGGGTAGAAAGGAGGACCAACAGTTCATGGCGAAGTAGGCAGAATTGTAGAGTCTCAATGGGGCTTGTGGCCAAAACTTGACTCAGGAAGATCCAAACTGCTACTGGACATGAATAGGAAGACGATGCGAATTGTGATAGGCGCGTTGCTCGGTCAGAGCAAGAACCAGCATTTGGGAAACTGGCACTACAGATTTTTGTAGGATGTGTGGGGATGAAGAAGAACCAGAAACCATTGAACATATTATCCGTCACTGCCGGAAGCTGCAACGTCATAGGCTTAGATGGCTGAGCAGACGTTTCCATGAAAGCATTACTGATATCGGGAAGTGTAAACTAGAGGACATCAGGGGCTTCATCATGAGAATTCGGTGGCTCAAGGACGGGTAATAGGGTCACTTCTGGATACAAATGGGGGGGTAAATACTACTTCCTAACCTAACCTAACCTAAGTTTTCACTGATTTATTAGCCATAAGTCCTTTGTAAAATAGGGAATTTTTATTAAAATTTGTTCTACAAAAAATCGCCAGCATTACGCATATTTTAAGGTTGAACATCAGCAACATACATATACCAAATGTTTTTTCATATAATCCTAACATCTTTTTTTCATCAGTAATTTTTCCTCAGTTCTCGTTGTACCTTCATAGTGAACAGACGTAATAGCGGAATTTATCTTACATACCTACATACTAAGCAAAAAAAAATCATACAAAAAATATTCGTAGTACATATTAACTTTGGTAAATAAGCTGTTTTGCTTTGCTAATATTTTTACATATAGAAATAACAAAAACAAAAAAAAACCGTAAACAAAAAAACACAGACAAAGTACTCTTGAGGAATACTCTATATGAGTACCTCAAATACAAATAATTGTGAAGTGAGTTATAACGGCAGAAATGCCTATTTTACTGTGAGTTCTGATGCTCTCAATGTTAACAATAAAAATAAAAAATCTGATGATAGACTTACTGTGAGTTCTGAAGCTCTTAATAAAAACAATAAAAATAAAAAATCTGATGATAGACTTTCTCTAACGGCAAAGCCGCATTTTCGTCAGCGATCAACTTCGCTCTGTCCAATGCCAACTAGTAATTCGTTAACATTACCGTTGCCTAGTACCTCTACATTTAACTCAGCGATATCATCCGCTTCGGGCTCGTGGTCATCACTTAACCCTGTTTTCACTACGAGTAGCCAAAAACCCAAGGTCCAAGTCGGAATGGACAGATATATAACTGTGGTAAAGCGCGGGCGAAGCCCAAAATCTTCTAAAATTTCATCTGCTCCAAAGATCTCTAGGGATAACAGCGCATCATCTACTAATCGCCAAAACCGTTTTAAAATATTGCAACATGACAACGACAAACCCGCTGAATCTGCGAACAAAACCTCCAAGCCGCCACCAATCTATTTAAGAGAAAAAAACTCAAACGCTCTTATTATTAAATTAATTAAGGTAATTGGTGAGAATAAATTTCACATTTTTGCAATAAATCGTGGTAACATTGATGA
Source organism: Nowickia ferox (assembly GCA_936439885.1). Taxonomy (NCBI): domain Eukaryota; kingdom Metazoa; phylum Arthropoda; class Insecta; order Diptera; family Tachinidae; genus Nowickia; species Nowickia ferox. Next base: position 6,456,661 of record OW387028.1, read on the forward strand.
AACGAAAATTCAAATTTATGAAGAAAAAGATTTTCGCACAATGGTTTCTGAATTTGAAAAAAGTAAAACAAATTTCTACACATACCAGCTCAAGAGTGCTAAAGGTCTGCAGATCGTATTGAAGGGCATGGATTCCTATGTCGCTCCCGAAGAAATAAAAGATGCACTCGTCCTCTCCAGGGATTTAAGGTAAAAAATGTATCGAACATAATAAATAGGGAAAAGATCCCCCAACCTCTATTTCGCGTTGAACTGGAGCCAAATGATATAAAATTGAGAAAAAATGAGACGCACCCAATTTATAATTTAAAATATCTTTTATACCGAAAAATAACAGTTGAAGAACCACATAAGCGTTCTGGACCCGTACAGTGCCATAATTGTCAAGAATATGGCCATACTAAAACTTACTGCAATTTACCTACTGTTTGTGTTGTGTGCGGCGAATTACACGGCACTGCTAGCTGCAATAAGCCAAAAAATCAAAGTGATAAAAAATGCAGCAATTGTGGAGGTAATCACACCGCTAACTACAGAGGTTGTCCTGTGTACTCTTTCGTCAAACAGACATACACTGCTTCAAGCATTAGTTAACAAACCATGAACACGTTAAAAATATGTTTCTGGAACGCAAACGGCATTCGCCAACATAAAAATGAACTTGAGCACTTCCTCACGGAAAAAAATATTGATATAATGTTGGTCTCAGAGACTCATTTGACTTCGAGAAGTCTTTTTAAAATTTCTGGCTACACCTTATATGATTCAAAGGACCCAAGAGGAAGAGCATGCGGAGGATCAGCAATTCTAATAAGGTGAAGACTCAAGCATTATATTATTGACAACATTTCTGAAGAACATCTACAAGCAACGAATATTTGTATTGAAAATTTTTGCACTAATTTTGTAATATCATCAATTTACTCCCCTCCCAGTTTCGCAATTACTGAAGATCAATACGAGGATTTCTTCAAATCTCTTGGCCCTTGTTTCGTAGCAGCTGGGGACTATAATGCCAAACATACGTTCTGGGGTTCGCGTCTTATCACACCCAGATGTCGAGCGTTGTTCAACACAATTTCAAAAATGAACTTGAACGTCATTTCGAGTGGGGAGCCCACTTACTGGCTTACTGACATACAAAAAATTCCGGATATTATAGATTTTGGCGTCATGAAAAATATCTCTAGGGATTTAATTCAAGTTGAAGCTTCTCTAGATCTCTCGTCCGACCACTCTCCCACGATCGTTTCAATTTGTAGCCCATTAAGAAGTGACTTACCTCATCCTTATGTGAAGATGATAAATCGTGTTAATTGGCTGGGATTCAAAAAATATCTTAGTAGTCATTGCACAGAAAATATTACGCTAAGAACACCCGATGATATTGAATCTAACATTACCAACCTTAATGAACTACCTCCCATCCGCAGACTGGGTTTAATAGAATTTATTCTACTTATATTGAAAGTCTCGTGTGTGAAAAAAGAAGAGCTAGAAGGGAATGGCAACAGCACAGATCACCTTAACATAAAACTAGGTTTAAAGAGTGCACTAAACGACTTCAAGAGTTGCTTGCATTTGAAAAATCTGTATCTCTTAAAAATTATCTGGAAGGTCTTGATGTCACACCAGCATCTAAATACTCTTTGTGGCGCGCTGCTAGAAAGCTTAAAACACCCGTCGAGTTTAAACCACCTCTGCGCACATCTACCGGAGATTGGGCAAGAAGCGACTCTGAAAAAGGTAAATTATTTGCTGAGCATTTAAAATCCGTATTTACCCCAAACTCATGTTCTGGTTCTGTTGATTTGCCGAGTGTAGTTGCACTACCCCCTCGACCCATAAAATTTAAGACGCGTGATGTACAAAAACTAATTGCTGAACTCAACCCGAAAAAAGCTCCGGGTATTGATGAAATTAGTAACGAGATGCTGATGAAGTTGCCTCGTATTGCAATTAGAATCCTGTTATTAATTTTTAATGCCATTTTACGTCTGGAGTATTATCCAAACAGATGGAAGCTTTCCAAGGTTAAAATGATTCCAAAGCCGGGCAAAGATCTTACCAAGGCTGAGTCATATAGGCCAATAAGTTTACTGTCAACAATGTCAAAGCTCTTTGAATTCTAACTGATAATGAGTGCATACCGGACCATCAATTTGGTTTTAGAAGTCAGCATAGCACCATTGAACAAACTCATAGATTGGTTCAATTTATACGAAAAACTTTTGAAGAAAAGAAGTATTGCTATGCGCTTTTTATTGACGTTTCTCAGGCATTTGATAAAGTGTGGCATGAAGGCCTAATTTTAAAATTAAAGACTTACTTACCAATAAACATTCTAAATCTTTTGGAAAGTTACATTTTTGCCCGGAAATTCACTGTTGTGGAAGGAGACTTTATGAGTATGCCTGAAACAATCTCATCCGGTGTGCCACAGGGGAGTATACTGGGGCCAGTTTTGTATTTGATTTATACTTGTGATATGCCTTTGAGCAGTAATATTCACACATCTACATTTGCCGATGCACGAAAACCCTCACGAGGCTTCCTGATATCTTCAGCAACATATTACCCAGCTAGAACTATGGTTAAACAGGTGGAGAATAAAGGTAAACGAACAGAAGTGTGCTCAGGTAACATTTAACCTACGAAAAGACACTTGTTCCCCCATTACAATCAATAATCAAATTGTTCCTCAAAATTTACGAGTGAAATACCTTGGTATAGACCTTGATCGAAGGCTTACATGGAAACAGCACATTGACTCTAAGCTAACGCAAATGAAACTTAAACTAACTCAGATACATTGGCTGATTGGTAGAAATTCAACCCTCAGTCTAGATTGTAAACTTTTGATATACAAGTCGCTTTTAAAACCTATATGGTGCTACGGAATTCAGCTATGGGGTACTGCTTCAGCTTCAAATATAGAAAAAATTCAACGAAGGCAAAACAAAATTTTACGGATAATAACATCGGCTCCATGGTACATAAGAAATTCAAATTTACATCGTGATTTGAATGCCACAAGTAACTGAAGAAATTGCAAAATACGCAAATAACAAAACTCGAGTCTCATCCTAATCCGCTTGCTCGTAATATCTTGAATTTTACTTGGCACATCCGCTTAAAAAAGAGGGACACAAGGGCTCTAATGCTTGAAACTGAAACTGCTTGAAAAATACTTTTGTTTTTGCTTATCACAACTTATGTATTATTAATAGCTATCACTAAGGTTATGTCCGACACTGGTCGGGCCTAATTAATTATATTTAGATTTAAGATTTGAATAATTATTGTTAGTTCATATTTGAAGATACAATAAATAAATATATGTACTAAAAAAAAAAAAAAGTAATTTTTCTACTTTTCTCTTAATTCTGATTGATTTTGGCACATGCAATGTTTAAAACACTGCAGTCGTAATAGCAAAAGTTGTAAAATTGAGCTATTTCTTCGACCTTTTTATTTTTTGACTGCCCAATCACAACCTGTTCCTCATAATTCAAGTGTCGTTGTAGAAGTTCAACACAATAAACGAATAGCTATACAAAACGAATAACTTCAGCTTTCGTCTTGTTCGAAAAGTTTTCTGTTTGTCTGACTACTGCATTAAATAAATTCGAAGTTACGAAGCAGAAATCTTTTTGTGTATGTGTGTGTGTATGAGTGTTTTTTCTGTATGTACAAATATAATAGTAAAACAAACAACAACAACATACCTTCCAGCAAGCGATTAAATACGCAATTGAAACTGCAAAATCAAAAGAAAAGGAAAAACACAGAACAATCTCTACTACGATAACTTCAGAATTTATTTAAAACAGCAGTCAGACAAACAGAAAACTTTTCGAACATGTCGAAGGTTGATGCTCTTCGTTTTGTATAACTATTCGTTTATTGTGCTGAACTTCTACAACGACACTTGAATTTTCAGATGCAGGAGTATGAGCAGAAAAAAAGAAAATACACGAATGGGAAGTTTTTAAACGCTGGTGTAAACAAAAAACAAACCAAAAAAAATTATGTGTATATAAATTCAAAAAATTGGATCACATTGTAAGTGCTGGTGGTTAAGCGATGGCTATATGCATTTCATTGTTGCTTTAACAAATCGTCAGTAGACTTCAACCACACATTTTTAACAGTCACAAACCTCTTATCTTATGCACAGACTTCCAAAAACTATTTGAGAATTCACAAATAATATTTTTGAAAATCACAAAAGAACAATAAGCGTAGTAAGCTTAGAAACTTATACAAAACTCAGCAAATAATTTTTATTCGATATGAATCTATTTTATTTTTCTACACTTTTATACAATTAGAAATCCATCCGATAACAATAAAAGTATTTTTAAGGCAAAATTAAAAATAAAATCTTAATTAAAAATTCAAGCAGAAATAGAAATCAGAAACTGATTTTTCTTATTTCCTGATTTATATTTTAAGCAGAAATAAAAATCAATTTCTTATTTTTACATTAAATGTAAAAAAATAAATTTGTTTATGCACATGTATGTACATACACATGTACATACATATGTATGTAAAATATTTATTATTTATTTATTTTCAATACAGAGAAAGCCCACATGGCCAATTATTATGTATTGAATGAGTAAAAATTAAAATTTAAATAAATTATGTATGTACATATATAGCTACAACGATGAGATCAACCTGTGGACGTTCCGTTGGCGACAAAAATATGGTGTACACCAAAAAGGTTCGTAACTAGGGTTGCCAGTCGGGTCGCTTTTTTAAATCGTATTGTACAATACTGGTTTCATAGTTCCTGTAACTACTTAAGTATATGGTGAAAGTATCATCTCTTGTGTTTTCCCTGTTCTATCATCACTAACTAACATTACCCAGCACTTGAACAGCTGATTTCATACTAAAGCTGAAGCAAAGTAAATTTATTTAAAGTATATGCAAGTACTCAGGTGATTAATTTTTTTCTCGTGTAGTGTGAATGCCTGAATGTCAAAAGTTGTTTACAATTTTTGTACGCCATTTTGTTTTGTTTTGCTTTGTTATACACAGTTGTGTATACTGAAAACGTATGTGAAAAAGTTTAAATAAATTTTTACTTAAAAAATGTGTTACAAAACATATAAAAATAATTATATTTAATTATTAAAGTACATTAAAGGTTTATCAATTAATAAATTTACTTTGGTTTTGTCTATCCATACATTTTCTTTTTGTTGTATGCAGATTTGGGACTATTGCATTAAATAAGCAAATGCATTGACCATTTTCTCACAACAAACCAAATCAATGCAAATGCAAATTTATTACATTAGCACTAACTTTAATAATATTAGTGCTATTTTCTTGCATTTTACTAAAATCCCTTCAAAGTAATTCATCAACATTGCATTGTTATTTTTAGTGCACTATTTTTTGCACCACTAAACACATTATGAATAGTATTATTGCATTATCAGTGGAACATATAGTGCAAAATATAACGTAAATGTATACATACATAAAAGCATACGTACATACATAAATATGTAAATTTTTTCCTATGTACATATCGTCATCCAAGACGAAAAATCATATCACTACGTTTTTTATAATTTTTCGAGAGAAAGACAAAACTTGATGAAATTGTTTCAAGCGGTAGAATTTTTCGTTTATAAAATCACCATTTTTTAAGATATAACTTTACAATAAACGAAAACCTAAGTTCTGATCTTTTGTCAATTGCACGGTTTTTCAAATAAGCTCGAGATGCAACGTACTTGAAGTATGAAACTTTTTAATTTTTTTTTTAAATTGGTTCTGTAATCTAGTTTGTATTTATATTGACAGTTTTTTTCCGTTAATTTATTTGTACATACGTACTTATAAAAGTGCCCTCAATGAACTTTAGTGTATTTTATATTTTTTATTTGTGCTATCTCCTAAAAATATTTTCACGTTTTATTCAATTTTACTGTGTACAATATGTGATAGTGCAATAATATTGCATCACTTCATGATGTGCTTAGTGGCAACACAAAATTATTGTATTTTTTGTCATGCGATTAGCTGCTAATGCAATATTAATCCATTACTTTTAAGAGATTTTATTTAAGTGCAAAAATAGTGCACTACAAGCATCAAATTTAAATTTGCACTAAAATTTTTGTTTTTCAATCAGTGCTTATGCAAAAGTAATGCAAGTTGCCCAGGTCTGGTTGTATCCATCTGTTTTTGACATTCATCCATTATTCTTACACAAACAAATCGCCTGTTGTTTTTGTACTTTCTTAGTTGTTGTAGACCTGCATATACTTTACATAAATATGCTTTGAGCTGAAGGTCCATACCATCCGTTCTATGCATATGCTTTGTATGCGTTTCTGTACGTCCTCTCTGATTATCAATTCAAGCTACATGTAATCCATCTTATGCGCCAACTATTTTTGTTGTTTAAAAAATAATAAACACATCAGATGTGACACTCATTACATAAAAGCAATCGATAAACTAAAGTGTAAATTTTGTTCGTGAAATAAATATGATCAAAACTGATTTTAATGTACATATTTTATTCTTGAAAATACTTGTAATCTTTATTACAAAAGCTTTTCCTTCTATCAAAAACTTTTTTTATGCAAAAAAATTAAAATTTAAATCCACTACACGAGCACTTTTATCAATATCATTGAAATAATAATATAATTTGCCATCTTTGACTAGCAACAACAGCTGACCTTTTCTCATGATGCATGCGACAGATGCAAAAGTGAAAGTAAACCTACTTTATCTGTCCTATGCCTCTATACGTTCTATGTGTTTTGCTCTGTAACTTGCTACATACAATTACACTGATTCTACTTTTTTTTACGCATGGAACGGATGGTATGGACCTTCAGCTTAAATCTTGTTGGAAAAACTTTACAAATTTCAAAATCAAGAGGACTGAAAAACGGGTTTCTCTAACAACACAAAACACTTTTTATTTTTCCGTAATATTCGATTTCGTTTTAAAAATAAGCCCTTCTGAATTTTAACGTTAGATGCCCATATTCAGGCCTGTCACAGAATCCAAATTCGATCGAAATGATTTCAATTCTGTAATTAGGTTCTTCAGAAAACGAAAAACGAAGAATATGCTCGAAACGAAACCACTTTAAATTTAATGCTCGCAATTGTCATTTTCCTTATGTAAAAGTACCAAAATCTGTTTGAAACAACTTATTTCAACAAAGAAAAATGTTTTCCAACAATTTATTTAAAATTTTTTTTGTATTTAATTTTTTTTTTTACAAATTATAAAATTTCCTTAAGTCTTAAGGAAAAATGCAGCATCGTAAAAAGTAAAATATTCTGTTCAGTCAAATAAAAATAAATAAAACTTTAACATATACACTGCGCTTGGATATGAAAGTGAACCTGAAGCATCCCTCAATCGTCTTCCCCGTAATTTTCCGGTAAAGTCTTGACGTCCCTGCGCAGTACAAACTGCAGTTATTGCAGACATTTCGTGTATTAACTTTTAAATTTTGTTCACTTCAAGTTAAAAAAAAATGTTGTGCCTTTCCTATTTTGTTTTTCTCTTCTAATAACCATGTGTTTTTTGTTTTTCGTTGCCCAATATTGCCACATTTAAATTTAAACAATCGAATTGCTGCTTTTTCGTATTGAACAAAATCGATCGAAATCTGGAGAAGGTAAAACAAAATCGATCGAAATGAAAATTTCTGTGATAGGCCTGATTATTTCGTGCTGCTTTATTTTGATCGTAGCTGCACATATATACATATGGATGAGTGAACTGAAAGAATTTAAGTTTAGTTATATTTTGCTATGTTAATAGCATATTAAGTATAATATAAAAAATTTAAAAAATAATGTAAACATATATTTTTTAATAAAATTTGTTTGTATAACAAAAAAAGTAAGTATTTTTTCGTGAAAATTTTATTTCAAAATGTCCAGCTTTTTTTAATAATCCCGCTTTTTTAATCCAAATGTCCAGCTTTTTGTTACTCTCAATCTAGCAAGCCTAGTCGTAACACTCTATTTATCACTTTCATGATATGGGTATCAAATGAAAGGGATTTTCGAGAAGATGACCAAAAATGCGCCATATTTTTGTCGTCAGCGGAATGTCCCCAGGTTGATATCATCGTTGTATCTATATATGTACATACATACATACACATGTATGTGCATAAACAAATTTATTTTTTTACATTTAATGTAAAAATAAGAAATTTATTTTTATTTCTGCTTAAAAAAATAAAAATCAGGAAATAGCAATTATTTCTGCCCAAAAAATAAAAATCAGAAAATAACAATTATTTCTGCTCAAAAAAATAAAAAATCCAAAATTTTTAAATCATTTGAGTTTTGATTGCATAAGCTCTACGATATTTCCTTGTACTTGATTTTTTTCTTTAAAAATTCAAGAATAATAATTATTTTCGGTCCCTGCATGTATGTACTATGTAAAAAGATTTCTGAAAATGAACCACGAATGTGTCGTATGAACGGTATGATTCATAATCGTGGTACATGTAAAAAGTAAACTTACAAATATAAGTGAGTAGATTTTTTCTTAAAAATCGTCCATACAATTGAGTTTTCCATCTAAAAGAATTTTATTTGTACGAAAAAAGAGAGAGTAATGATTTCAAAAAATTACTTTAAAACATCAATCTATTTGACAATATATCTTTAAATGTAAAATTTGTTAGAAAATTTCACAAATCGTCGCCTCAGAATTGTTTTGTCCGACCGATCATTCTTAAAAAAAAAATTATTTAGGTATGGAGTATATCTATGGTCTCGTATTTGTTACGAAATTACGGTTTTGCAATGATTCTAATACATTTCACTCAAATACATATCGTCACAAAAATTTATTTGCAATAGTATAAAAAGTAACGCTTTTACAAGCAGTTTCTATAACCAGTTGTACTGTTCCTATCATAATTTTATCTTCTCCTGTAAAGCTACAATTATTTGAATTAGGGCCTTTTTACTTGTGACCGACGATATATATTTTAAATATCCTTTCTGTATCAACTATTTTTAAGTTTAAGATGTTTTAACATGGTAATACAAAGTATTACCACTTTGTAGAACCAAAATATTATGAAATTCTCTCCGTGTTAAAAAAAAGAGAACAAAAGTCTGTTGGGGGTATTTTTTCATGTCTACACGGATATTATAAATAAAATCAAAGCAAAGATATTAAATGACTGAGTTGATAACAAAATATTCGAAAATTGCAAATAAATTGCAAATAAAAATAAATCAGACATTAAGATCTTTATATTCATTCAACTGCCACCTACCCACGAGAATAAAAACTTGTCTAGCTCATTCCCTGCTTTTTACGCATCTACAGTGGATGTACCTTATCCAATCTACGTCGTATACAATTAATATTCAATCGCATAATTAGATTCATTTTCAATTTAAAAATTACAGACCATATTTCAAACTTCGCAAAATATTCATAAAGTGTTCTTTTATGGACTTTGTTAATATCATAATCTTATATACCTTTTTCAACATAATAAAATCTAATTTTAATCCATCTTTGCCATTCATATTTCGATTTTCAAGATCAACTCGGAATCCGCAATTGATCATACCTCAAATTAATAATTCCATCTTTGAAAGGTCTTTCCTGATAAGAGCATATAGGCTCTACAATGAACTCCCAAAAAATCTTCGAAGATTCGATATATCTGCTACCAGTTTCAAACTCGCATTATTTAACCATGTTTCTGTTTAGTCATGTTTTAATTAAACGTTAAATTATCATTCCTTCTTATTTTCCTTCATTGTTAACCAAAGGATTATTTGTTTGTTATCTTCTTACTTACCTACATTATCTAGTTACACATGTGTACATAATCATTAAATTTATTTAAATTTAAACTGGCGGCATGAAATAACTCCCCACGAAATAAGTTCCCAAAACCAACTCTATGGCTAAGTAGATTTATCTTTATCTCAGTTGATGAAATTTTTGTTATTTAAATTAAATTAAATCTCTGAATAAATATTTTATGTGCCTTTAACAATATAATTTTGTTTTTCAACAATGACCGGCAAAAAAGTTGCTTGTGGTGCATGTAATAAAGATATTGGCAAAGGAGGTAGTGTACAATGCGACATGTGTCGTGAATGGTTTCACCTGCGCTGTGCAGACATGTATGAATTTTTTTGCGCTTCCATGTCCAAGCAAACTGGAATTTTTTTTTCAAATGCGACAAGTGTCGCGAATTACCTACGAACATCAAAGACATAGTTCTGCATATGAACCAGTTGCATGCCAAGCTCGATACTATATCGAATCAGCTGGAGTTGCAGCGGGTGGAGAGTGAAAAACTGATCGAAAGATCGATATGCAACCTTCGTGCTGAGTTTGTAACAAGACTTGAAAAAATTGAAAGCGATTTAGCAAGCTGCCAAATACCAGCTCTACAAATGGATACCACAATGAAAAAAAAAATCAAAAAGAGCAAATAGGACCGATATTGTTATTAATGGTTTACCTGCTGCCACACCAAATCTCGAATATGTTGTTGTGAACTTGTGATATATTTATGGTATAACAATAAACGAAAACGATATCCAGCACGTCTATTTTATGAATAAAAGTAAATCGGTTTTGGTCAAGTTTAATTGGGTTCGTATACGTGACAGCTTAATGGCAGAATATCACAAGACAATAACACTGAAGCTTAGCGATATAATCAATGGTGATGTTCACTCTAGAGTTTTTCTCAACAACCACTACGCGCCTATGGCCGCCAAAAACATTTATATTTTTTTTTTATTTTTTATTCATATACAATTTTTTTTATACTTAAATTTTTTATTATTCTTATTTTCATTTTTAATATATTAATACTCTTTTCCTTTTTATATTTTATTATGTCATCTGGCTTAAACTTTGGACCAGTGTCACATGATAACAACTACTTGCGCTCTAGATTATATAATCGTTCCAATGCTTTTAATATAGGTAATTTCAACTGTCAAAGTTTCAGCATGTCTTTCTAGGTCTACTAAACTGGATGAAATACGTAATATTTTAAATGAATGCCTTGGAGTTTTCGAATCTCTATTCATAGAAATCAACTATTCTAACTTTAAGTTGCTCTTAGGTGTTGTATACCTCCCCGTGGTAATATTGATGTTATGGAAAATCGGTTAGGTGATTTACTGGTGAGATACAAGGACATTGTAATTATGGGCGACTTTAATCTTAATTCGTTTAAGGCTCAATAATTGAGTTCTCAATTATATGTCATTTAGCTAATTGCCACTTAAATTTAAGTTGCACTTAAATGCAGTTTCATTTTTTCAGTCATAAAATTAAATGCTCACTTAAATGCTATGAAAGTACGGTAGCACTGAGAAATGTCAATAGTTCGAAAAGAAAACAGATGTTTAATGTAAATAACAAAGTTAGGTTATCAACATGTACAAAGTAAAAATTGCATAAAAACATTTTTTATGAAACCAAAAGAGCATCCGAACGGGATTTTTCTATTTATTTATTCCATGATATGAAATTATTTACTGCATATGTTATATATTTATGAAAATTAAACGAATTTTTTTTTAATGCGACCACATGATGTTCATGTATTTACATGTTTTCAATAAACACACACAAACATAAAAACATATGGTGTGCTCGAAAAACTTAAATAGAACTTATATACGCAAGGTTGGGCATTTAAGTATTATTTAAATGTCTCTCAACTTTGCACTGAAAAAATGAATTTGTTAATTAAATGGCACTTAAAGATAAATGACATATAATTGATAAGTCAATTATTGGGCCTAATACTGAGAACTCTGATATTGTACTGTCAACATGTCGGCGTTTGGTTTTGTCCTATCGTCACAATAATCAACCCACCCACTATGTAACCTCTGGGTCCTCTACTCTTCTGAATTATTTCTTATTGAGTCCTGATCTATCGGTTCAAATGCAGTGTCCTGCCATTTCCCACCACTCCTTTATCTTTATGAGCATTACGTACGCTATAAGGCCGAATAGTCACTTTATTGAATTCAAGGATTATAACAACATTAACGTCTCTTCACTACAACAACATTTTCTACAATACGATTTTTCTAGCTTCTATACTAACCATGATGTTACTGCTCAACTGTCATCTCTCATGTCATGTGTACGTCATTTGCACTCTCTAGTACCGTAGAAAGGTCATGATCTCCCCGTCTAGTGATAATTGGTTTAACACCCCGCTAATTAAATATCACCTCTAGCTTCGTGAATTTGCTTTCATGGAGTATTTACGAAACCCTTCACCTGGAAACTGGAGATGCTACTGCAGAGCTCGTAACAAATCGAAATCTGTTATCCGCAATGTGAAGCGTAAAGCACACAGTAACATCTTCCAGAATCTTGATACCAAAGGTATGTGGAGATTACTTCGGCAGAATGGTCTGTATGATGCAATACCTGAAGAAAATCTCTCTCCAGATGCACTGAATGCAGAATTTTCGAGCTATAGAACTGTTGATTATTTTAATCCTTTTGATATTAGCTTTCCTAGCAATCATTTCGCGTTTCGAAGCATTGTACTCGAAGACTTATGTAATGCACTGTCCAAAATTAAGTCCAATGCCGCAGGCCATGATGACCTGCCTCTCAAATTTTTTAGGCTAATTTTTCCACTCATAAATCAACAACTCTTATTTCTGTTTAACAATATAATCACTAGTTCTCAATTTCCCATGGATTGGAAAATTTCAAAAGTTATACCTATTAGGGAAAAAAATTCAGAAGGTGAATTTAGACCAATATCACTTGTTCCAGTTTTGTCCAAGATCTTTGAACATGTTATAAAAAATCAAATCTTACAATTCTTAAACCAAAATTTTCTGCTAAACCCGTATCAGTCAGGCTTTCGTGAAGGATATAGCACAACTTCTCTATTAATTGGGCTCTCCGATTCTATTAGAATAATTATTGATAAGGACGATGTAGCTGTTTTACTTTCCTTAGAACTATCAAAGGCTTTTGACAAGGTTGGTCATGCTATTTTAATCAATTGAAAAAAAGCAGTACAATACTTTTTTCAATATAAAATTATATTTTATTGACATAAAAGACTTTAACCCTTATTAAAACAAAACCTGAATTCAATGCATAATTTGTACTAATACATATGTAATTGTATTAAAAACATAATATTTTTGGAAAATTGTTTGAAGAAGAAATTTTTTGCATGCAGCAGAAATCACTAATAGCAAATGTTTCTTGCTAATTTAAAATTAAAAAAAAAAAATCTCAATAAAATTAACATTAACTTAAATAAAAATTTATCACCTTGTTCTTTTTCTCTTGTTTCTTTTTATATGTAATATGTAATTTTATATAACAAGGTGGTATTAAATAATAATCAAATACCATAAGTAAAAGCTTTATTGTTTTTGTATATATGATCTCTTGCAGTTTTAGCAAATTTGCTTGAGCTTAATATTCATATCACTTTGAAAATTTATTTGCCTTAAAGCGAACTTAAAGTAAAAATCAGTGGGTGATTAAAAAAAAATAAAAAACAAACACTATGACAGGATATCTTATACACTAAATTAGTATATAAAAACAGTACATAAATACATGAAAAAATCAGTAAATTTGCGTACTGATGTGCTGGTTATGCATAAATCAGTACTTTAAACAAAAATCAGTACATGTACTGGCAAAATCAAGAGTCCGAAGATTTTTGGACATTTTTTTTAGAATTCAATTTCCTATAAGTTTATTTTATTTGGAGAAGCTTGAGTAAACTAGATTTGTTCCGCCAGCCTTGCAAAGTTTCTCTACACCATCGTGTCTTAGGACTAGAGTTTTATTTCCCGGGAAAGCTGACAACTTTTTTAAATATCCCAGGATCCCAGGAATAATAAAAATTAAATTTTGCTAGGCACTAATACAAATTTCATTAGAAAGCTTAAAATACTAACGAAAACATATCAACGCGCAGCCTAATACAGATTTCCGAGTAGAGTTTTTGCCGCACTTTTTTATTTCCTGGGAAAGAGGGAAATTTGTTTGAATATCCCGGGATTCCGCTGCACATGAACTTCATGTGGTCGTATTAAAAAGAATTTCGTTTAATTTTCGCCGATATACAACAAATGTTACACATATTTTCATATCATGAAATATATAAATAGAAAAATGGAATGTATCTGAAGGTGAGAAGGTAACCTTCTACGTCGACAGCCAGGCTGCGCTAAAAGCTTTGAAGGGACACATTGTCAAATCGAAAATTGTTAGTGACTGTAGGAGAGCCCTCAACTTGCTTATGGGTAAATATAGTGTCAGACTATGTTGGGTTCCTGGCAGCAGTGTTGAGGGAAATGAAATTGCCGATGAGCTGGCAAAAATAGGGTCGGCATTAGATGAAGGAATGACAGACAGGTTGGTGAAATTACCGATAGGTCATTACTATAAGGAACTTAGTAATTGGGTAGAAAGGAGGACCAACAGTTCATGGCGAAGTAGGCAGAATTGTAGAGTCTCAATGGGGCTTGTGGCCAAAACTTGACTCAGGAAGATCCAAACTGCTACTGGACATGAATAGGAAGACGATGCGAATTGTGATAGGCGCGTTGCTCGGTCAGAGCAAGAACCAGCATTTGGGAAACTGGCACTACAGATTTTTGTAGGATGTGTGGGGATGAAGAAGAACCAGAAACCATTGAACATATTATCCGTCACTGCCGGAAGCTGCAACGTCATAGGCTTAGATGGCTGAGCAGACGTTTCCATGAAAGCATTACTGATATCGGGAAGTGTAAACTAGAGGACATCAGGGGCTTCATCATGAGAATTCGGTGGCTCAAGGACGGGTAATAGGGTCACTTCTGGATACAAATGGGGGGGGGGGGGGGGGGTAAATACTACTTCCTAACCTAACCTAACCTAAGTTTTCACTGATTTATTAGCCATAAGTCCTTTGTAAAATAGGGAATTTTTATTAAAATTTGTTCTACAAAAAATCGCCAGCATTACGCATATTTTAAGGTTGAACATCAGCAACATACATATACCAAATGTTTTTTCATATAATCCTAACATCTTTTTTTCATCAGTAATTTTTCCTCAGTTCTCGTTGTACCTTCATAGTGAACAGACGTAATAGCGGAATTTATCTTACATACCTACATACTAAGCAAAAAAAAATCATACAAAAAATATTCGTAGTACATATTAACTTTGGTAAATAAGCTGTTTTGCTTTGCTAATATTTTTACATATAGAAATAACAAAAACAAAAAAAACCGTAAACAAAAAAACACAGACAAAGTACTCTTGAGGAATACTCTATATGAGTACCTCAAATACAAATAATTGTGAAGTGAGTTATAACGGCAGAAATGCCTATTTTACTGTGAGTTCTGATGCTCTCAATGTTAACAATAAAAATAAAAAATCTGATGATAGACTTACTGTGAGTTCTGAAGCTCTTAATAAAAACAATAAAAATAAAAAATCTGATGATAGACTTTCTCTAACGGCAAAGCCGCATTTTCGTCAGCGATCAACTTCGCTCTGTCCAATGCCAACTAGTAATTCGTTAACATTACCGTTGCCTAGTACCTCTACATTTAACTCAGCGATATCATCCGCTTCGGGCTCGTGGTCATCACTTAACCCTGTTTTCACTACGAGTAGCCAAAAACCCAAGGTCCAAGTCGGAATGGACAGATATATAACTGTGGTAAAGCGCGGGCGAAGCCCAAAATCTTCTAAAATTTCATCTGCTCCAAAGATCTCTAGGGATAACAGCGCATCATCTACTAATCGCCAAAACCGTTTTAAAATATTGCAACATGACAACGACAAACCCGCTGAATCTGCGAACAAAACCTCCAAGCCTCCACCAATCTATTTAAGAGAAAAAAACTCAAACGCTCTTATTATTAAATTAATTAAGGTAATTGGTGAGAATAAATTTCACATTTTTGCAATAAATCGTGGTAACATTGATGAAACGAAAATTCAAATTTATGAAGAAAAAGATTTTCGCACAATGGTTTCTGAATTTGAAAAAAGTAAAACAAATTTCTACACATACCAGCTCAAGAGTGCTAAAGGTCTGCAGATCGTATTGAAGGGCATGGATTCCTATGTCGCTCCCGAAGAAATAAAAGATGCACTCGTCCTCTCCAGGGATTTAAGGTAAAAAATGTATCGAACATAATAAATAGGGAAAAGATCCCCCAACCTCTATTTCGCGTTGAACTGGAGCCAAATGATATAAAATTGAGAAAAAATGAGACGCACCCAATTTATAATTTAAAATATCTTTTATACCGAAAAATAACAGTTGAAGAACCACATAAGCGTTCTGGACCCGTACAGTGCCATAATTGTCAAGAATATGGCCATACTAAAACTTACTGCAATTTACCTACTGTTTGTGTTGTGTGCGGCGAATTACACGGCACTGCTAGCTGCAATAAGCCAAAAAATCAAAGTGATAAAAAATGCAGCAATTGTGGAGGTAATCACACCGCTAACTACAGAGGTTGTCCTGTGTACTCTTTCGTCAAACAGACATACACTGCTTCAAGCATTAGTTAACAAACCATGAACACGTTAAAAATATGTTTCTGGAACGCAAACGGCATTCGCCAACATAAAAATGAACTTGAGCACTTCCTCACGGAAAAAAATATTGATATAATGTTGGTCTCAGAGACTCATTTGACTTCGAGAAGTCTTTTTAAAATTTCTGGCTACACCTTATATGATTCAAAGGACCCAAGAGGAAGAGCATGCGGTGGATCAGCAATTCTAATAAGGTGAAGACTCAAGCATTATATTATTGACAACATTTCTGAAGAACATCTACAAGCAACGAATATTTGTATTGAAAATTTTTGCACTAATTTTGTAATATCATCAATTTACTCCCCTCCCAGTTTCGCAATTACTGAAGATCAATACGAGGATTTCTTCAAATCTCTTGGCCCTTGTTTCGTAGCAGCTGGGGACTATAATGCCAAACATACGTTCTGGGGTTCGCGTCTTATCACACCCAGATGTCGAGCGTTGTTCAACACAATTTCAAAAATGAACTTGAACGTCATTTCGAGTGGGGAGCCCACTTACTGGCTTACTGACATACAAAAAATTCCGGATATTATAGATTTTGGCGTCATGAAAAATATCTCTAGGGATTTAATTCAAGTTGAAGCTTCTCTAGATCTCTCGTCCGACCACTCTCCCACGATCGTTTCAATTTGTAGCCCATTAAGAAGTGACTTACCTCATCCTTATGTGAAGATGATAAATCGTGTTAATTGGCTGGGATTCAAAAAATATCTTAGTAGTCATTGCACAGAAAATATTACGCTAAGAACACCCGATGATATTGAATCTAACATTACCAACCTTAATGAACTACCTCCCATCCGCAGACTGGGTTTAATAGAATTTATTCTACTTATATTGAAAGTCTCGTGTGTGAAAAAAGAAGAGCTAGAAGGGAATGGCAACAGCACAGATCACCTTAACATAAAACTAGGTTTAAAGAGTGCACTAAACGACTTCAAGAGTTGCTTGCATTTGAAAAATCTGTATCTCTTAAAAATTATCTGGAAGGTCTTGATGTCACACCAGCATCTAAATACTCTTTGTGGCGCGCTGCTAGAAAGCTTAAAACACCCGTCGAGTTTAAACCACCTCTGCGCACATCTACCGGAGATTGGGCAAGAAGCGACTCTGAAAAAGGTAAATTATTTGCTGAGCATTTAAAATCCGTATTTACCCCAAACTCATGTTCTGGTTCTGTTGATTTGCCGAGTGTAGTTGCACTACCCCCTCGACCCATAAAATTTAAGACGCGTGATGTACAAAAACTAATTGCTGAACTCAACCCGAAAAAAGCTCCGGGTATTGATGAAATTAGTAACGAGATGCTGATGAAGTTGCCTCGTATTGCAATTAGAATCCTGTTATTAATTTTTAATGCCATTTTACGTCTGGAGTATTATCCAAACAGATGGAAGCTTTCCAAGGTTAAAATGATTCCAAAGCCGGGCAAAGATCTTACCAAGGCTGAGTCATATAGGCCAATAAGTTTACTGTCAACAATGTCAAAGCTCTTTGAATTCTAACTGATAATGAGTGCATACCGGACCATCAATTTGGTTTTAGAAGTCAGCATAGCACCATTGAACAAACTCATAGATTGGTTCAATTTATACGAAAAACTTTTGAAGAAAAGAAGTATTGCTATGCGCTTTTTATTGACGTTTCTCAGGCATTTGATAAAGTGTGGCATGAAGGCCTAATTTTAAAATTAAAGACTTACTTACCAATAAACATTCTAAATCTTTTGGAAAGTTACATTTTTGCCCGGAAATTCACTGTTGTGGAAGGAGACTTTATGAGTATGCCTGAAACAATCTCATCCGGTGTGCCACAGGGGAGTATACTGGGGCCAGTTTTGTATTTGATTTATACTTGTGATATGCCTTTGAGCAGTAATATTCACACATCTACATTTGCCGATGCACGAAAACCCTCACGAGGCTTCCTGATATCTTCAGCAACATATTACCCAGCTAGAACTATGGTTAAACAGGTGGAGAATAAAGGTAAACGAACAGAAGTGTGCTCAGGTAACATTTAACCTACGAAAAGACACTTGTTCCCCCATTACAATCAATAATCAAATTGTTCCTCAAAATTTACGAGTGAAATACCTTGGTATAGACCTTGATCGAAGGCTTACATGGAAACAGCACATTGACTCTAAGCTAACGCAAATGAAACTTAAACTAACTCAGATACATTGGCTGATTGGTAGAAATTCAACCCTCAGTCTAGATTGTAAACTTTTGATATACAAGTCGCTTTTAAAACCTATATGGTGCTACGGAATTCAGCTATGGGGTACTGCTTCAGCTTCAAATATAGAAAAAATTCAACGAAGGCAAAACAAAATTTTACGGATAATAACATCGGCTCCATGGTACATAAGAAATTCAAATTTACATCGTGATTTGAATGCCACAAGTAACTGAAGAAATTGCAAAATACGCAAATAACAAAACTCGAGTCTCATCCTAATCCGCTTGCTCGTAATATCTTGAATTTTACTTGGCACATCCGCTTAAAAAAGAGGGACACAAGGGCTCTAATGCTTGAAACTGAAACTGCTTGAAAAATACTTTTGTTTTTGCTTATCACAACTTATGTATTATTAATAGCTATCACTAAGGTTATGTCCGACACTGGTCGGGCCTAATTAATTATATTTAGATTTAAGATTTGAATAATTATTGTTAGTTCATATTTGAAGATACAATAAATAAATATATGTACTAAAAAAAAAAAAAGTAATTTTTCTACTTTTCTCTTAATTCTGATTGATTTTGGCACATGCAATGTTTAAAACACTGCAGTCGTAATAGCAAAAGTTGTAAAATTGAGCTATTTCTTCGACCTTTTTATTTTTTGACTGCCCAATCACAACCTGTTCCTCATAATTCAAGTGTCGTTGTAGAAGTTCAACACAATAAACGAATAGCTATACAAAACGAATAACTTCAGCTTTCGTCTTGTTCGAAAAGTTTTCTGTTTGTCTGACTACTGCATTAAATAAATTCGAAGTTACGAAGCAGAAATCTTTTTGTGTATGTGTGTGTGTATGAGTGTTTTTTCTGTATGTACAAATATAATAGTAAAACAAACAACAACAACATACCTTCCAGCAAGCGATTAAATACGCAATTGAAACTGCAAAATCAAAAGAAAAGGAAAAACACAGAACAATCTCTACTACGATAACTTCAGAATTTATTTAAAACAGCAGTCAGACAAACAGAAAACTTTTCGAACATGTCGAAGGTTGATGCTCTTCGTTTTGTATAACTATTCGTTTATTGTGCTGAACTTCTACAACGACACTTGAATTTTCAGATGCAGGAGTATGAGCAGAAAAAAAGAAAATACACGAATGGGAAGTTTTTAAACGCTGGTGTAAACAAAAAACAAACCAAAAAAATTATGTGTATATAAATTCAAAAAATTGGATCACATTGTAAGTGCTGGTGGTTAAGCGATGGCTATATGCATTTCATTGTTGCTTTAACAAATCGTCAGTAGACTTCAACCACACATTTTTAACAGTCACAAACCTCTTATCTTATGCACAGACTTCCAAAAACTATTTGAGAATTCACAAATAATATTTTTGAAAATCACAAAAGAACAATAAGCGTAGTAAGCTTAGAAACTTATACAAAACTCAGCAAATAATTTTTATTCGATATGAATCTATTTTATTTTTCTACACTTTTATACAATTAGAAATCCATCCGATAACAATAAAAGTATTTTTAAGGCAAAATTAAAAATAAAATCTTAATTAAAAATTCAAGCAGAAATAGAAATCAGAAACTGATTTTTCTTATTTCCTGATTTATATTTTAAGCAGAAATAAAAATCAATTTCTTATTTTTACATTAAATGTAAAAAAATAAATTTGTTTATGCACATGTATGTACATACACATGTACATACATATGTATGTAAAATATTTATTATTTATTTATTTTCAATACAGAGAAAGCCCACATGGCCAATTATTATGTATTGAATGAGTAAAAATTAAAATTTAAATAAATTATGTATGTACATATATAGCTACAACGATGAGATCAACCTGTGGACGTTCCGTTGGCGACAAAAATATGGTGTACACCAAAAAGGTTCGTAACTAGGGTTGCCAGTCGGGTCGCTTTTTTAAATCGTATTGTACAATACTGGTTTCATAGTTCCTGTAACTACTTAAGTATATGGTGAAAGTATCATCTCTTGTGTTTTCCCTGTTCTATCATCACTAACTAACATTACCCAGCACTTGAACAGCTGATTTCATACTAAAGCTGAAGCAAAGTAAATTTATTTAAAGTATATGCAAGTACTCAGGTGATTAATTTTTTTCTCGTGTAGTGTGAATGCCTGAATGTCAAAAGTTGTTTACAATTTTTGTACGCCATTTTGTTTTGTTTTGCTTTGTTATACACAGTTGTGTATACTGAAAACGTATGTGAAAAAGTTTAAATAAATTTTTACTTAAAAAATGTGTTACAAAACATATAAAAATAATTATATTTAATTATTAAAGTACATTAAAGGTTTATCAATTAATAAATTTACTTTGGTTTTGTCTATCCATACATTTTCTTTTTGTTGTATGCAGATTTGGGACTATTGCATTAAATAAGCAAATGCATTGACCATTTTCTCACAACAAACCAAATCAATGCAAATGCAAATTTATTACATTAGCACTAACTTTAATAATATTAGTGCTATTTTCTTGCATTTTACTAAAATCCCTTCAAAGTAATTCATCAACATTGCATTGTTATTTTTAGTGCACTATTTTTTGCACCACTAAACACATTATGAATAGTATTATTGCATTATCAGTGGAACATATAGTGCAAAATATAACGTAAATGTATACATACATAAAAGCATACGTACATACATAAATATGTAAATTTTTTCCTATGTACATATCGTCATCCAAGACGAAAAATCATATCACTACGTTTTTTATAATTTTTCGAGAGAAAGACAAAACTTGATGAAATTGTTTCAAGCGGTAGAATTTTTCGTTTATAAAATCACCATTTTTTAAGATATAACTTTACAATAAACGAAAACCTAAGTTCTGATCTTTTGTCAATTGCACGGTTTTTCAAATAAGCTCGAGATGCAACGTACTTGAAGTATGAAACTTTTTAATTTTTTTTTTAAATTGGTTCTGTAATCTAGTTTGTATTTATATTGACAGTTTTTTTCCGTTAATTTATTTGTACATACGTACTTATAAAAGTGCCCTCAATGAACTTTAGTGTATTTTATATTTTTTATTTGTGCTATCTCCTAAAAATATTTTCACGTTTTATTCAATTTTACTGTGTACAATATGTGATAGTGCAATAATATTGCATCACTTCATGATGTGCTTAGTGGCAACACAAAATTATTGTATTTTTTGTCATGCGATTAGCTGCTAATGCAATATTAATCCATTACTTTTAAGAGATTTTATTTAAGTGCAAAAATAGTGCACTACAAGCATCAAATTTAAATTTGCACTAAAATTTTTGTTTTTCAATCAGTGCTTATGCAAAAGTAATGCAAGTTGCCCAGGTCTGGTTGTATCCATCTGTTTTTGACATTCATCCATTATTCTTACACAAACAAATCGCCTGTTGTTTTTGTACTTTCTTAGTTGTTGTAGACCTGCATATACTTTACATAAATATGCTTTGAGCTGAAGGTCCATACCATCCGTTCTATGCATATGCTTTGTATGCGTTTCTGTACGTCCTCTCTGATTATCAATTCAAGCTACATGTAATCCATCTTATGCGCCAACTATTTTTGTTGTTTAAAAAATAATAAACACATCAGATGTGACACTCATTACATAAAAGCAATCGATAAACTAAAGTGTAAATTTTGTTCGTGAAATAAATATGATCAAAACTGATTTTAATGTACATATTTTATTCTTGAAAATACTTGTAATCTTTATTACAAAAGCTTTTCCTTCTATCAAAAACTTTTTTTATGCAAAAAAATTAAAATTTAAATCCACTACACGAGCACTTTTATCAATATCATTGAAATAATAATATAATTTGCCATCTTTGACTAGCAACAACAGCTGACCTTTTCTCATGATGCATGCGACAGATGCAAAAGTGAAAGTAAACCTACTTTATCTGTCCTATGCCTCTATACGTTCTATGTGTTTTGCTCTGTAACTTGCTACATACAATTACACTGATTCTACTTTTTTTTACGCATGGAACGGATGGTATGGACCTTCAGCTTAAATCTTGTTGGAAAAACTTTACAAATTTCAAAATCAAGAGGACTGAAAAACGGGTTTCTCTAACAACACAAAACACTTTTTATTTTTCCGTAATATTCGATTTCGTTTTAAAAATAAGCCCTTCTGAATTTTAACGTTAGATGCCCATATTCAGGCCTGTCACAGAATCCAAATTCGATCGAAATGATTTCAATTCTGTAATTAGGTTCTTCAGAAAACGAAAAACGAAGAATATGCTCGAAACGAAACCACTTTAAATTTAATGCTCGCAATTGTCATTTTCCTTATGTAAAAGTACCAAAATCTGTTTGAAACAACTTATTTCAACAAAGAAAAATGTTTTCCAACAATTTATTTAAAATTTTTTTTGTATTTAATTTTTTTTTTTACAAATTATAAAATTTCCTTAAGTCTTAAGGAAAAATGCAGCATCGTAAAAAGTAAAATATTCTGTTCAGTCAAATAAAAATAAATAAAACTTTAACATATACACCGCGCTTGGATATGAAAGTGAACCTGAAGCATCCCTCAATCGTCTTCCCCGTAATTTTCCGGTAAAGTCTTGACGTCCCTGCGCAGTACAAACTGCAGTTATTGCAGACATTTCGTGTATTAACTTTTAAATTTTGTTCACTTCAAGTTAAAAAAAATGTTGTGCCTTTCCTATTTTGTTTTTCTCTTCTAATAACCATGTGTTTTTTGTTTTTCGTTGCCCAATATTGCCACATTTAAATTTAAACAATCGAATTGCTGCTTTTTCGTATTGAACAAAATCGATCGAAATCTGGAGAAGGTAAAACAAAATCGATCGAAATGAAAATTTCTGTGATAGGCCTGATTATTTCGTGCTGCTTTATTTTGATCGTAGCTGCACATATATACATATGGATGAGTGAACTGAAAGAATTTAAGTTTAGTTATATTTTGCTATGTTAATAGCATATTAAGTATAATATAAAAAATTTAAAAAATAATGTAAACATATATTTTTTAATAAAATTTGTTTGTATAACAAAAAAAGTAAGTATTTTTTCGTGAAAATTTTATTTCAAAATGTCCAGCTTTTTTTAATAATCCCGCTTTTTTAATCCAAATGTCCAGCTTTTTGTTACTCTCAATCTAGCAAGCCTAGTCGTAACACTCTATTTATCACTTTCATGATATGGGTATCAAATGAAAGGGATTTTCGAGAAGATGACCAAAAATGCGCCATATTTTTGTCGTCAGCGGAATGTCCCCAGGTTGATATCATCGTTGTATCTATATATGTACATACATACATACACATGTATGTGCATAAACAAATTTATTTTTTTACATTTAATGTAAAAATAAGAAATTTATTTTTATTTCTGCTTAAAAAAATAAAAATCAGGAAATAGCAATTATTTCTGCCCAAAAAATAAAAATCAGAAAATAACAATTATTTTCCTCTCAAAAAAATAAAAAATCCAAAATTTTTAAATCATTTGAGTTTTGATTGCATAAGCTCTACGATATTTCCTTGTACTTGATTTTTTTCTTTAAAAATTCAAGAATAATAATTATTTTCGGTCCCTGCATGTATGTACTATGTAAAAAGATTTCTGAAAATGAACCACGAATGTGTCGTATGAACGGTATGATTCATAATCGTGGTACATGTAAAAAGTAAACTTACAAATATAAGTGAGTAGATTTTTTCTTAAAAATCGTCCATACAATTGAGTTTTCCATCTAAAAGAATTTTATTTGTACGAAAAAAGAGAGAGTAATGATTTCAAAAAATTACTTTAAAACATCAATCTATTTGACAATATATCTTTAAATGTAAAATTTGTTAGAAAATTTCACAAATCGTCGCCTCAGAATTGTTTTGTCCGACCGATCATTCTTAAAAAAAAAATTATTTAGGTATGGAGTATATCTATGGTCTCGTATTTGTTACGAAATTACGGTTTTGCAATGATTCTAATACATTTCACTCAAATACATATCGTCACAAAAATTTATTTGCAATAGTATAAAAAGTAACGCTTTTACAATCAGTTTCTATAACCAGTTGTACTGTTCCTATCATAATTTTATCTTCTCCTGTAAAGCTACAATTATTTGAATTAGGGCCTTTTTACTTGTGACCGACGATATATATTTTAAATATCCTTTCTGTATCAACTATTTTTAAGTTTAAGATGTTTTAACATGGTAATACAAAGTATTACCACTTTGTAGAACCAAAATATTATGAAATTCTCTCCGTGTTAAAAAAAAGAGAACAAAAGTCTGTTGGGGGTATTTTTTCATGTCTACACGGATATTATAAATAAAATCAAAGCAAAGATATTAAATGACTGAGTTGATAACAAAATATTCGAAAATTGCAAATAAATTGCAAATAAAAATAAATCAGACATTAAGATCTTTATATTCATTCAACTGCCACCTACCCACGAGAATAAAAACTTGTCTAGCTCATTCCCTGCTTTTTACGCATCTACAGTGGATGTACCTTATCCAATCTACGTCGTATACAACTAATATTCAATCGCATAATTAGATTCATTTTCAATTTAAAAATTACAGACCATATTTCAAACTTCGCAAAATATTCATAAAGTGTTCTTTTATGGACTTTGTTAATATCATAATCTTATATACCTTTTTCAACATAATAAAATCTAATTTTAATCCATCTTTGCCATTCATATTTCGATTTTCAAGATCAACTCGGAATCCGCAATTGATCATACCTCAAATTAATAATTCCATCTTTGAAAGGTCTTTCCTGATAAGAGCATATAGGCTCTACAATGAACTCCCAAAAAATCTTCGAAGATTCGATATATCTGCTACCAGTTTCAAACTCGCATTATTTAACCATGTTTCTGTTTAGTCATGTTTTAATTAAACGTTAAATTATCATTCCTTCTTATTTTCCTTCATTGTTAACCAAAGGATTATTTGTTTGTTATCTTCTTACTTACCTACATTATCTAGTTACATATGTACATAATCATTAAATTTATTTAAATTTAAACTGGCGGCATGAAATAACTCCCCACGAAATAAGTTCCCAAAACCAACTCTATGGCTAAGTAGATTTATCTTTATCTCAGTTGATGAAATTTTTGTTATTTAAATTAAATTAAATCTCTGAATAAATATTTTATGTGCCTTTAACAATATAATTTTGTTTTTCAACAATGACCGGCAAAAAAGTTGCTTGTGGTGCATGTAATAAAGATATTGGCAAAGGAGGTAGTGTACAATGCGACATGTGTCGTGAATGGTTTCACCTGCGCTGTGCAGACATGTATGAATTTTTTTGCGCTTCCATGTCCAAGCAAACTGGAATTTTTTTTTCAAATGCGACAAGTGTCGCGAATTACCTACGAACATCAAAGACATAGTTCTGCATATGAACCAGTTGCATGCCAAGCTCGATACTATATCGAATCAGCTGGAGTTGCAGCGGGTGGAGAGTGAAAAACTGATCGAAAGATCGATATGCAACCTTCGTGCTGAGTTTGTAACAAGACTTGAAAAAATTGAAAGCGATTTAGCAAGCTGCCAAATACCAGCTCTACAAATGGATACCACAATGAAAAAAAAAAATCAAAAAGAGCAAATAGGACCGATATTGTTATTAATGGTTTACCTGCTGCCACACCAAATCTCGAATATGTTGTTGTGAACTTGTGATATATTTATGGTATAACAATAAACGAAAACGATATCCAGCACGTCTATTTTATGAATAAAAGTAAATCGGTTTTGGTCAAGTTTAATTGGGTTCGTATACGTGACAGCTTAATGGCAGAATATCACAAGACAATAACACTGAAGCTTAGCGATATAATCAATGGTGATGTTCACTCTAGAGTTTTTCTCAACAACCACTACGCGCCTATGGCCGCCAAAAACATTTATATTTTTTTTTTATTTTTTATTCATATACAATTTTTTTTATACTTAAATTTTTTATTATTCTTATTTTCATTTTTAATATATTAATACTCTTTTCCTTTTTATATTTTATTATGTCATCTGGCTTAAACTTTGGACCAGTGTCACATGATAACAACTACTTGCGCTCTAGATTATATAATCGTTCCAATGCTTTTAATATAGGTAATTTCAACTGTCAAAGTTTCAGCATGTCTTTCTAGGTCTACTAAACTGGATGAAATACGTAATATTTTAAATGAATGCCTTGGAGTTTTCGAATCTCTATTCATAGAAATCAACTATTCTAACTTTAAGTTGCTCTTAGGTGTTGTATACCTCCCCGTGGTAATATTGATGTTATGGAAAATCGGTTAGGTGATTTACTGGTGAGATACAAGGACATTGTAATTATGGGCGACTTTAATCTTAATTCGTTTAAGGCTCAATAATTGAGTTCTCAATTATATGTCATTTAGCTAATTGCCACTTAAATTTAAGTTGCACTTAAATGCAGTTTCATTTTTTCAGTCATAAAATTAAATGCTCACTTAAATGCTATGAAAGTACGGTAGCACTGAGAAATGTCAATAGTTCGAAAAGAAAACAGATGTTTAATGTAAATAACAAAGTTAGGTTATCAACATGTACAAAGTAAAAATTGCATAAAAACATTTTTTATGAAACCAAAAGAGCATCCGAACGGGATTTTTCTATTTATTTATTCCATGATATGAAATTATTTACTGCATATGTTATATATTTATGAAAATTAAACGAATTTTTTTTTAATGCGACCACATGATGTTCATGTATTTACATGTTTTCAATAAACACACACAAACATAAAAACATATGGTGTGCTCGAAAAACTTAAATAGAACTTATATACGCAAGGTTGGGCATTTAAGTATTATTTAAATGTCTCTCAACTTTGCACTGAAAAAATGAATTTGTTAATTAAATGGCACTTAAAGATAAATGACATATAATTGATAAGTCAATTATTGGGCCTAATACTGAGAACTCTGATATTGTACTGTCAACATGTCGGCGTTTGGTTTTGTCCTATCGTCACAATAATCAACCCACCCACTATGTAACCTCTGGGTCCTCTACTCTTCTGAATTATTTCTTATTGAGTCCTGATCTATCGGTTCAAATGCAGTGTCCTGCCATTTCCCACCACTCCTTTATCTTTATGAGCATTACGTACGCTATAAGGCCGAATAGTCACTTTATTGAATTCAAGGATTATAACAACATTAACGTCTCTTCACTACAACAACATTTTCTACAATACGATTTTTCTAGCTTCTATACTAACCATGATGTTACTGCTCAACTGTCATCTCTCATGTCATGTGTACGTCATTTGCACTCTCTAGTACCGTAGAAAGGTCATGATCTCCCCGTCTAGTGATAATTGGTTTAACACCCCGCTAATTAAATATCACCTCTAGCTTCGTGAATTTGCTTTCATGGAGTATTTACGAAACCCTTCACCTGGAAACTGGAGATGCTACTGCAGAGCTCGTAACAAATCGAAATCTGTTATCCGCAATGTGAAGCGTAAAGCACACAGTAACATCTTCCAGAATCTTAATACCAAAGGTATGTGGAGATTACTTCGGCAGAATGGTCTGTATGATGCAATACCTGAAGAAAATCTCTCTCCAGATGCACTGAATGCAGAATTTTCGAGCTATAGAACTGTTGATTATTTTAATCCTTTTGATATTAGCTTTCCTAGCAATCATTTCGCGTTTCGAAGCATTGTACTCGAAGACTTATGTAATGCACTGTCCAAAATTAAGTCCAATGCCGCAGGCCATGATGACCTGCCTCTCAAATTTGTTAGGCTAATTTTTCCACTCATAAATCAACAACTCTTATTTCTGTTTAACAATATAATCACTAGTTCTCAATTTCCCATGGATTGGAAAATTTCAAAAGTTATACCTATTAGCAAAAAAAATTCAGAAGGTGAATTTAGACCAATATCACTTGTTCCAGTTTTGTCCAAGATCTTTGAACATGTTATAAAAAATCAAATCTTACAATTCTTAAACCAAAATTTTCTGCTAAACCCGTATCAGTCAGGCTTTCGTGAAGGATATAGCACAACTTCTCTATTAATTGGGCTCTCCGATTCTATTAGAATAATTATTGATAAGAACGATGTAGCTGTTTTACTTTCCTTAGAACTATCAAAGGCTTTTGACAAGGTTGGTCATGCTATTTTAATCAAAAAACTTTGCACATATTTCGATTTCTCTATATCCGCTTGTAGATTATTATATTCTTATTTGTCAGGTCGCTCACAATATGTTCACTAGTGATGTACCGCATGGCTCTGTTATTGGCCCAATACTATTTATGATATACATATATGAATGACTTCTTTGCTTTACTTAACGGCTTTGAATGTTAAGCCTTCGTTTTTCTGACGATATACAACTATTATTTAAGGGTCATACGCAGCTTATATATGTTTTCGAATATGATATTAACACTTTAATATCCAATGTTTCACGTTGGATGAGTAACTGCAAACTTAGTATAAATTCTTCTAAGACCAAAGCGATGATTTTTAAACCGTCTAGTGCTACGATTAACCTGTCTATCATGATCGATGGCCAACCTATTGATTTTGTCGATCGAATGAAATGTCTTGGTGTTTTACTAGACAACACTCTTAATTTCGGACAACATATTAGTGGACTATTTTCTAAAATAAACTTCACCTTAAGAAGACTATATGCAATGAATTTATACCTGTCATTACATATTAGAAAGAGCATAGCTCACTCCTTATTGATGTCTAATCTATTGTATTGTATGGAGGTATATTCCGGCTGTAGCGCTGAAAATTTAAATAGGTGTGCCCTACTCTTTAACAGAATAATACGCTTTATATACCAACTAAGAATTAACGATCATGTTTCAATGTATGTTAATGATTTTTTGGGCGGTAGTTTTAAAAATTTCATACAGATTATATCACTACTTTCCTTTTATAATGTTATGCTCACAGACTGTCCAGACTATGTCCGTAGACATTTTACGTTTTTGCAAAGTGATAGAAACCCACAGCTTCTATTCCCCATTAGAAATCGTCCTATTTATGAAAGTTCATTTACTGTTCGAGTCGCCAAATGTTGGAAATCATTGCCACGATCCTTAAGAGTATTCCATCTTACTCGTAATTCATTCAAAGGTTAGCTTATTGAACATTTCTCACATTTGAACTGATCTAGATTCTGAATACATATAGCTAATTTCATGCGCAATATATCTTCCAATTTACAATAAGTTTATAACTACATATTATTATTTTTTCATGAATATTGTGCCTAGTTTATTTGTTGCCTACATGTTTAATTATTCTTATGCTATTCTTGTAGTCCACCAACTATATATGGCCCTATGGGTTCGATTGGTTATTGTTATAAATAAATAAATAAATAAATGAAATAAGTCCCCAAAAAATGTACAGAAAGCAACAACAACGTTTTTTGGAAGTTATTTCGTTATTTTGGAGACTTATTTAATTTTTATTTTGGGGAATTATTTCATATGAAATAACACCCCAAAAATCTGTAATGAAACAAATCCATAAAAAAATGTTGGGCAATTATTTCATTTTCAAATTTATTTAAAAATCGTAATGGATGTTACTTTTAGTTATAGACATTGAATAGTGTGAAGATGTAAGAAGTTAAATACAATACAAAAATATTACTTTACTTAAATACTATTTATTTTTTAGATATTCCCTTGTTTTTTGTTCTTATGTGTAAAAAAAGAAAACCTAAATATATGCATATGTAGCTCTTTACTTCAATATAAAAAGGACAATGTCTTTAGTTTTGATCCACCTATATTCATAACACTCTACGAGAAAAAGTATTTGTATTATTTTCCCACGGGGAAAGGTAGTTGGATGCTGGTAAATAAATACATATGACGATAAAGAAATAAAATTCGCGCGAATTTCCACACAAAACTCTGCTTATTGAACCTTTAGAAAGCCTTAATAATATTTATAAAGAAGGCCGATAGACTTTTCTGACATAAATATTTATAAAATGGCCTAAAAGTCAGTCAAGTTTATGACAATTTTTTTTATTATAATCCCGTTTTAGATTAATATCAAAATATTCAATGTTTTTTTTTTATATATATACAGCCCAATCAAAATATTTCATTCAACAAGAATTGAAATTACTGAACTTAAGCCCGACTAAGAAATTATTTCTGATTAAAATTCACTATAGTTCAACTAAAAATTTAAAATTGTCTCACTTAAATCAGCATGAGTACGTGACAAATATATGTTCACTTGGCAATCACAGTTTCATATACTGGAAAGTAAAATCAACTGTAGAAAGCAAAAACAATATAAACATAATATCCACTACAATAATACTTACATGTATGTACCGATGGTACATACCAGGGAACTGCAACGAGTGATCGGAAAAATAATCATACGTAATCAATATCCTAAAAACATGT
Organism: Nowickia ferox; assembly: GCA_936439885.1. Lineage (NCBI taxonomy): Eukaryota > Metazoa > Arthropoda > Insecta > Diptera > Tachinidae > Nowickia > Nowickia ferox. Next base: position 6,488,004 of record OW387028.1, read on the forward strand.
CTTTTTGTTGAAAAAATCAAACTTGTTCAAAACACATATTCGTTGCTAAGTTTTAATCGCTCAAGTGAGTGGAATGTTTTTGGATATGATTTATAATCATGCGTAGCATCAAACCAATCAGTTCGAATGATTGGTTTTTTGGCTCGACAATGAGTGTTTTGAACAAGAACATAATGCGAAAGGAAAATATGTTCATTCTAATCAGCATCAAGTAGTTGATGCAGAATAAAAGTGAAAATGAAAAAAAATCATTGTGTATGAATGTTGTATTTATAAAGAGCCAACAAATCAATGTTTATGTATGTATGGGTATGTGTACTTAATTTAGGAGTTTCATATCAGGGATGGTAAAAGTAAAGAAACTGTGTAATAGAGCTAGTCGCTACGAACTTTTTGAAAAATATTAAGACAAAAATTTTAATAAATTTCTGAGATTCAGTTTAATTTTTTTAATAAACTTAAATTACACTAGTTTACAAAATAAATTTTTTTTCATGTACATTTGATGAGAGGTGATTTTCCTTATGTATTTTCTTCCGCTGAATTCGAAAATCAAAGTTAAATGATTTTTATGGAACAGTTTTTGAGGTATTGTAATTTTTTAATTTTTTCGACCTTTTTTCACTTGACCAAGCATATCTCGAGATAGAAATGTCCGATTGGGTCGTTCTTGGTATTCAAATGCAAGGTATTGGGACAAATAAATATGTATAATCGGATCTTCGAGTTGTAAAGCGGTTCAAAATATATCAACGATGAATAGGGCACATTTTCAAAAAAATCATATTTTACAGTGAGTCTATGCCGACAGAAAAGTACAAATCGTTTAAAAAACGTCTGATTTCTGTTCATGTACGTAAAGATGATACTTTTACGTAAGAAGAAAATCGACCGAAAAATTACAAAGTTATAAGCAATTGAGTGACTAAATAATAGTAATAACAAAGTCAAAATACATAAAAATAAAAAATTAATTCAATATATTTGCGTGTGAGCAAATGCACAATCGAATAAAGATGCTTGTTTTGTAAAGATTTTTGTTTGAGGCTTTCAAACTTATTATGTTTGTATATTGTGATTCTGAATATAGTATTAAGAGTCTTACTATAAACATACGAAGTTTGTTAGCTAAATTCAAAAATGTTTTGGGTTGAAGTCTACTGATAAGTTCCAAAACGCGGGAACGAAATGCATATAGACAATCACTTAACCATAAAAGCAAGCAAATTTTCAAACTCGTAGTTAAACAAATCGTCGGCTTGTTTCTAATTTGCTGCAGACATAATATGTTTTCAATATACTGTGCCGCAAACCAGAAACAAGCCGACGAAATGTTGCACCTTTTTTATAATTGGAACAAAAAGAAACCTGCAATTTTCCACCCCTGTTTGACATGTTTGTGTGGGTGTGTTTTAAAATAACTTGAACGAACTTGACTACTTTGATTTTATTCAACGTCAGCGCTTGTTCACATAGAAGTTTGAATAAAACAAGTTCGATCATTTCACTCACAATTATTCCAAAGATGCGTTCGTTTCTATGATGCTGATTATATTCAACGTTGAGTTTTGTTGAATGATTAAAACTGAATAAAACATTTAATGTATGTGAATGAATTGAGTAAAACATGTTCGATCCCTCCACTCACAATCATTCCAATGAACAGATATTAGAACGATGCTGATTTTATTGTACGTTGAATGTTTTGTACGTGATTAAATGTGAGTAAAAATTTTATTGTATGAGTAAATCATCATAAACCATGAAAATTGCAGCTCACTGGTACATACATAATATAGTTAAACATACTTAGGTAGAGTGACATAACTTCGTGCTAACCTGAATAGAAAATGAAAAAACGGATAACCAGAAAATGAACAGTGATACTTACAAATACCAAAAATAAATCAATAATTGTATACACAATATAATCATTTATCATATTCCATTTCATTGAAAATTTGCATTAAATAGCTGATGTTAATAACAATCTCTACCCCAGTAGATAGACTTGGGTGCTGATGAAGTGCGTGGCTGCACAGAAAAATATCGGTATTTCGCCCAGCTAATAAGGTCTAATTTAATTTTTCTTCTCTTTAGAAACTCACATTAATTAATAAAAAAATATTTCATTCAACAAGAATTGAAATTACTGAAGTTAAGCCCGACTAAGAAATTAAAAAAACTAAAAATTTAAAATTGTCTCACATAAAAAAAAAAAAAATTCCAAAAAAAATTAAATTTTTTCCAAAAAGTTTTCTGAGGACGCAAGTTGATCAATACATGTCTTTTCAATTGGTGTATATCGATATAAAGGTTAATCAATGGTAGAAAACTGGGAAAAATAGCGAATTTTAGGTGCCTTTAACCAAGTTTGCAATCTTAATAACTTTTTAAGCAAGAGCTAATCTAAAAAAAAAATGGTTAACACCATTGGATTTAGCGTACTCGAATTAGGTTTACCAACCAGCTCCCCCGCTTGTTACATTTTTGGAGCAGCACAGTGTAATTAATACTGTTTGTATTGCTTAAGGATTTAAAAAAAAAAACCTTCGAATTACTCCCAATCAATTTCGTTTTCTAAATAAGGTCATAAATAGTATGGCTTCAGTACAAAAAACTGCTTAAGAGCGAATCCAAAGTAGAAAAGTTACCAAAAAACCAAAAAAATTATATTTGGTGAAAAAATAAACACATATTTCTTAAATTTACTGAAATAAAATATATATCGTTCGAAAGGTCTTAGTCTCTTCTTTTTAACCCCGTTTATAAATTTAAAATCGGTTGATACTCAACTTAGTTAGATGTTGATAAGTACTTACGGGTGCGAAATACCGATTGTAACTCAAGATTTTGGGGGTGTTTGGAAAATTTCAAATCCAAATTGTTTGTTATGCTCGGCAATAACTACCAGAAAAATAATGACACTTCAGAGATATTTTTTTGTCATCAATTCAGTCCTACACATTTCCATACGTGAGTTCATATACGAGGTTTGTTCAAAACGTATCGCGAATTTTGAATTTTCGCGGGTTACGTATATTCGAATTTTAATTTTTTTGTGGCGTTATGTTGATACTCATGTCTCTCATTTATGCCCACAATTTCGGCCATTTTGAATGTTCAGTCAATTGTTGACAGCTGCTTTGCTTGCATGTGTTTGGCTCGTCTTCGATGTTTACCTTGGTTCGTGCGGCAGCTTCCATTGAGATGATTGAGCTTTGGTTTCCACGTCATAACCATAAACCCACGATTCGTCACCAGTTATGACTCTCTGCAGCAAATTTGGGTCGTCGTGGACAGAGTCCAACAGCTCATTAGCAATGTTCATGCCATGCTTTTTGGTCGAAATTGAGAAATTTTGGTACGAATTTCACTGCGACCCGTCTGATGCCCAGATCATTGATAAAAATCGAATGCCACGAGCCAATCGATATGTCTAGGTCCTCACTCAGCAACTTCTCTAATGGTGATATCACGACTTCATAAATTTTTTTGTCTGTTGTTGAAGTGCTCGATCTTTCGGCACGCTCTTCGTAGTTCACATTTTCTCGGCCTTCTGAGTACACCGATAAACATTGCTTCGGTCCAAGGTAGATTCTCCGTATGCCACAGTCAAGATTTGTAATGTATCCGCGCATTTTATTTCGTTTTTCACACAAAATTTGATACAGGTTCTTTGTTCCATTTTATTTAATAGGTAAAAATCGAAGACGAGCCAAAACACGTGCAAGCAAAGCAGCTGTCAACAATTAACTGAACATTAAAAATTGCCGAAATTGTCGGCATAAGTGAGATACATGAGTACAGTCGAACTTCTCTATAACGTAGCAGTTGGGGACCGTCAAATTTCTACGTTATAGAGAAAATTCGTTATAGAGAAACTGCAGAAAATTTTGACATTACATTTTTTTATGTAGAAAATATATTTATTAATACAAAAAAAAATTGTTTTTACATGAACACATTAATTTTTTTTATTAATACATACATATGTAGAAAAAAATTATATTATTATATATATTATTTTTTTGTTTAAATGTAGAAAAATTATATATTAAGGCAAGTTTTTATATGGTGTTAAAGAAAGATGCAATTTTCATTTGTTTATGATGTTTCCACTTTTCTTCGTCAACAAAGTCTTCACAACGATTAAGAAGGAAAAAAATATCCCTAGATACATTGTTTCGAGATTCCACAAAGATTCGTATCGTGTTAAAAGACGAGTGTACTTGGGAAAATGAAGGCAATTCTGAAGCATTTTGTTCTATGTCAGATTCTTCATCGTCGTGTGTAAACTTATGCCACTGTTTTCTTTTTTACGTGACAGTCGTAGCAAGCGTTGAAAATGTAACATCTTTTACAGTTATATTTTCTGTGACTAAATTGATGCAATAAATCGATTACTAAAAATTTCGCAATAAAGAGATTATTTAGTGTGAAAAATTCTATTTAGGTCTTAAAAAATTTTACGTTACAGAGAGAACTTCGCTATAGGGAAGTTCGTTATAGGGAGATCAAAATGTATGAAAATACTTACAAAAATGTTGTGTTCACGAATTTTATTTGTTATAGAGAAGATTTCGTTATAGAGAAGTTCGCTATAGAGAAGTTCGACTGTACCAACATAACACCACAAAAAAATCAAAATTCTAATATCGTAACCCGCGAAAATTCAAAATTCGCGATACGTTTTGAACAAACCTCGTATATTTATGTACATTCATATATTCAAAATATGTGGGCCACACATATTTTTTTTAGCTGGGTGGGTATCTATATTGAGAATATTTAAAAATGTAAAAGGAGAAGAGATGAGGAAAGGAAAATCATATAAACAGTTTGACTTCAATTTGTCTAGATTTTTTGGCATAAAGAAATTTTTTTGCAAAAAATTAAAAATTAAATTTTGTCATGCGGTATATCGATTAATTTATTATAAAAATTTGTCTTTTGTGTCATTTTCAAATATTATTAAGTCACGACCATTAACATTTTGGACAGATTTATTAACTTTAATGTACGCGAACAGGATTATGAAGTTCTCTTTCATAGAGAGTTTTCATATTTCATTTTGCAGACGTAAACAGAACCCAAATTAAATGTCTATAATTTTCAAATATAATGTTCATATTCGCGAATATTGTTTCAAATATTCGTATTCGTAATCGCGAATAACAAAAAATAACATTCGGCACAACAAAAGTATGTATATAAATATACGAGTATTTATAATAAATTTTAAATTAATTTTAATTGTCTTTCAACACATCTTTACATAAAAATAAAATATTTAAAACTTGTAGAATTATACGAGTACATATGAGTAGGTGAGATGCAAAACTCGTTCGTTACAAAAATTAAAAAAAATCAAGATAATGATTGATTCTAGTAGTTCTTCAGAAATTTTATAACAAGCAATATAGGGATTGTGACAATGTATGTTCTTTTTATATTTTTACATGAGTTAAGATAGCAGTTAGCAGCAAAAGTGGTTGGTTCCATACATCAGACATATGCAGAACTCTCTCTTTTTATATTTCGTAGCAAAACTCGCTGGTTCAATATTTCTATTCTAAGCGCTCTTGATAGTTATAGTGACGAAATTTTAAAATGAATATGACAATTTACAATAACTTTTTTACTTGCATTTTTATACTCGTTTGCATTTTATTTTAAAAAAATCAGCTTTTTGTAGTAAAAGCACCAGGTCAACTTCATTTTAAATTTAAAACTGCAAAGCGTATGATAATAGAAAACACTGGAAAAGGAATGTTTACTCTACAGGGGGAGATTAATTATAGAACCAACTTTTGCACCCCAAAACCTTTTTTGAAACGAGGAAAGACAATTAATGGAATTATTCCAGAACTGCTTCCCATCAATGTGGACATTAAAACTGAAAAAAAAGATGTTGCAACCCTTTTATCAAAACATTTTGGAGAAAATTGGCGAACCAATGAGGATATGCAATTTTATGCTATGGTCCTAGACAATAATAGTAATTGTATTATTATCTCGAAAATAATGAAGAATATAGTGAAGATGAAGATTTCACCTTTTCAATTTAAAAATTCGTACTTTTTATTTTTTAAAACTTCTATAAATTAACTTAAAGTACAAAATTACTACTGAAATTTAATAAATGAAAATAATTTTCAAAATATAATAAATTATAATTATAGAATTTTCTGGCTGACATAGTACGATGTCATATAGTTTGTAGCAAAACTCGTTGGTTTCGAAATTTCGTAGCAAAACTCGTTCGTTCCGAACTTTAATCTATTATTTTTCTATACTTCAGTACGTTTTAATTTTTCAACTCTAGAGTTTTAATCAAGGACGCAGCAACATCTAAGAATTTAAAGTATTCCACTAATTTGGTCCATTTAATCAGCTGCTATAAGTTTTTTGCTTTTTTCCATAATTCTGTTAACGTGTCACGAGCGAGTTTTGCAAATCACCTACTCATATATAACAAAGCAAAAAAAACAAACTCGCGTAAGATGTTGAACATTTTTTGACAGCTTAGCATTAAAGCTAAACAACGAAAAAATCAGTCTCCTGATTACATACTTACTTACATAGACCTTATATTATTTATTTATTTAATTTAAAAAAAATATGAATTTTTTGTGCTTCATTTAAAAGAACATGTTAGCATACATATGTGTATATTAATTAAACTAGATTTGTTATTTTATATTCTCTAGTGTGTAACTTCACATCATTTCTACATGATTGCTTTTTAGATTTTTAAATTTTGAAAGCGTCTTTCACATTAAAATATTACAAAATCGTGCGGGCTTTTTGCGAATTTGTAAGACTACCAGAGGTCATACCAATAAATATTGCTACGGATAGAGGTGACAAATGCGAAGATGGGCCAACTTGGTCTACCACGTCTCCGCAAAAGTAATTACTATGATTAATTGTTATATCAGTATATAATATATATTAAATTAAACAATCCCTTTTTACAGTACTATATATATTGCTGCTACAACCTCGCCAGGGGAATTATACAGAGCAACGAGTGCTAATAAAAGTGCTAAACTGAAAACGTTAAACTTTTCGATTACATCAATACGTATCAACAAACCAAATTCTAATATTAATTTTGAGAACTTTTTTGGCAATGTCAACAAATGTCAGACAGATCCTAAGATCTTAGTAAACAAGCAATCTTCGCACCATGTCAGATGTCATAAGAATATTGACGAATTTTCACTACAGTTTAAATCTGTAAATCCAGTATTTATTGCTACAGGAACAACAACAACAGCTGACGCTTCACCTGCAACATCATTATCATCACATATAGGCACATCATTTTTCCAACGGTTTAAGAAAAATAATCGATTTTCCGCTACTGCAGCAATATCAACTTCTGAAGTAATATCGTTAAAAAGGTCTGGAAATATATTACATCGTGTTTTGCAGGAATTTTCAGGAGATTTATTAATAAGAACCCCAAAACAAATAAAAGCATCTATCAAGAAAAATGTATGTAATCATTTTACTATAAATATAGTTAAAGTGAGCGGAATAAAGTTCCATAAAAATACTTTTAAGAGGAAAAAAATAGTTAAAAAGTCAAATTTTTTTTTTAATGTGTGATCCTAACCAAAGACACTTGATTTTTGATCATTTAAACTCAAAAATACCTATTGTAGACATTCATATGCCTGTGTTATTTGTGTTAATTAAACTGAAAAATGTAAATGTATATTTGGACTGAACCTTCGACACTTTTGTTCTAAACTTAAGAAAACCGTAACGTATTTCCTTTAATGTTGAACAAAAATGTAGAAGTTGACTGTTAAATCACCAGCTATAATAATCGGGCTGGGCTGAATAAACGTAATTATGAGTATCGTATGCAATATAATAATGTTAATAGTGACAAGTGAAACACAGAATCACCGTTACCAACTCGACAGTTAAAAAATTTTTACATTTGAAACCAAAAAAAAGGCTAGAAATTGCTATATTTTTGAATAGATTAAAATCTCCATTGTTTATCCCAGACAGTGATGATAATTTAGCCATTTTCTGGCTAATAGAACATATGAACTTCCTAGGAATGATTCTTAACACGGTTTAGGCAGCGCTTAGGTAGCCGCAAAGTGAAAACTTTCCAAACAAATGAAATTAAAAAATTTTCGGGAAATCTTTCACTTTTGCGGCTACCTAAGCGCTTGTTTATTGAGATCTTAGGTACATTTTTGTAGTTGATTGTTTTCTTGAATTTTGAACGGTTTGCTACAAACAAGGTAAAAAATCGATTTTGTTTTAAATTTTACGATTTTGATCTTAAAGATTAAGTTTTTTTGATTTTATATGTTCACAATTTTTGTTCTTTATGACAAGAGCTACAACTTTGCCTCAGAGAGTAAATTCAAATTTCGAACGGTTTGCAAGATATGAGCCTGAGAAAATGCAAAAATGGCACCGAGACCCCAAAGCTTTGGGGGCTTAGTTTTTTTTTGTCTACATGTAGCCATTATTCAGGAAAGAATTCTGTCATCACTGATTCCACGAATTAAGTATTTAAAGATTTTATTCACTTTAATATCATATACAGGCCAATTGAGGCTATCAGCACAAAGTACTTACAGAGATGTCACGAGACAGAAGATAATTGGTGTTTTCGGAGGTCTCGCTCACTCTGGCACTACGTCTTCTTTAAAGTTTCTTTCGTGGTGGCATTTTTTAGGGTATTTTCGTTTTATACTTTAACCTCATTCGCTGTACGATTTTTGTAAATAAATGGTGAAAATTAATATTTTTGAATGAAATGAAATCAAATGACTTCTGTAATCATTTGAAAACAATTTTTAATCACCTTCTCAATAGTAGTAAGTTTATTCGCATTATGGTTTTTAATCTAACACAGCAAATTCTTTCATTTAATATTATACAATTGTTTACTTCTTCAAATGTATTTTCAATTTATTATTTGTGGTCTCATTCGCTGTGTGATTTTTGTAAGTAAAAGGTAAAAATTAAAATTTTTCAATGAAAATGCTTAAAGTTAAATCAGAAATCATTTGGAAACAAATTTTAATCACTTTTTAATACCAGTAATCTTTTTTCCACTCTGTTTTTTTAATTCAATGCAACAAATTCTTTCATTTAATTTTGTAAATATGTGGGTATGTATGTATGTTCATTTGCTCATTTCACAAAATGCACATTTTCTCTTGTTTGTTTTGATTACTTTGTTAACATCTTAATAACAAATATACTACAGTTGTCCCTTTCTCGCAGAACTTGTGGCTCAGGTTTTAGCTTTTTTCATAATTCACTTTCTACAACTCTAATATACTTTGTGCTATCAGCGCAGAAGTGGTGTAACCCAGATTTTTTCTTTTTTTTTTTGGTTGCTTTTCTGATGTATTTATCATCATAATTTACATTACCAACTACAGTAATTTTGACTTAGCTGCACAATCAACTTTGCACGAATTATTGTGCAGATAAGTCAAAAATGCTGTTACCTGCTTACCTGCCTTAATGTGCAGGTATACAATTGTGGTTTCCTGCCTAAAAGTTCAGTTAAAAAAGTGTTAAAAGGTATACATACATAGATAACAAAATGTTTTTATTTACACCCGTTTATACATATGTATGTGTTTGATATTTTATTAAACTTTTTTTCAATAAAAAACAATCAATATTTACTTCCATATTGAGTTTTGAATACTATGATGTCTTTATCCCAGGATTTAGACAAATCATCAAAATCGGTCCACGCGTTCGGTTTATGTAGTGGCGCAAAGGAACACAAATACATATGTAGATACATATATGCATAGACTACTAAATGCAATACACTTCTTTGCGTCGCGCAGTCGGGTAAAAACACAAACCATATAAATGTGTAATAAAAACAACTTTAGTAGTTGCACATTTAGCCACATTTTTTAATGTGTGCAGCTAACTTAAATTTTATATATGAGAATAACTTTAAAATGCTAAAAAAAATATATGGTTACTGTGCAGGTATAAAAAGTGCACTTAAAAAAGGATTTTGGAGAATAATTACAGAAAAAATATATTTTGTGCAGTTAAGTCAATTGATTTTTTGTGTGAAAATAATTTAAAGTTACCAAAATTTTAGGGCACTTATCTTAAAAGTGCAGGCATAGAAAGTGCACTTAAAAAACGAATTTGTATGGGATTTTAAATAATAGTAATAAAAATTTATCATTTTAGGCAGTTAAGTTCAAAGTGCACTTAAACAAAAGCCAGCTAAATCAAAACTACTATATCAAAAAAAAAGTAGAGTAAGCTACATTTTGGTATTCTAAAAAATGCAAAGTAATACAGCAATTAATAATTAAAAACAGCAATTGTTTAAATAACTAGATGCAGGTTACACCACTGCTGCGCTGATAGCCTCAATAATAAAGGGAGTTTTTTTCTTTTCCCGTGAGGAAAAAGTAGGTATTCTAAACATGAGGGAAAAGGAGAATTTTTGGCGAGTTTTCTCCCCAAATACTTTAAAGGGAACTAAACAAAAATTCAAAAATCAAATTAAACAAATGTTTTAAAACTTCGACATACGCATTTTTTAAATAAGCACCGGAATTTTATATTTCCCTCTTATTTTAGGAATTTATTTTATTTTATCCAAAAACATAAACTGCTTCTGCCTTCCGAAAAAAAAAACTAAAACACTCACTCGTTTAAGTTCATATAATGGTAAATTAACGATTTTTTCCATCTAATATCAAATCCGATTTCCTTTGTACATACGGTAATTTGGAATTTGGCGCAGTTTTAGCTCCACTTTCTTAGCGTGCTTTAGAATGGTCACGCTGTTTATTTAAGACCGACATTTGTATTAACACACCTTCTTATTGGCAATGTAAACATAAAACAGCTGAACCAAATTTTGTTCTCTACCGTATTTGCTTATTCCCCGGCTATTTAGAAAATAAATAAATAAATATTTTTGAAACCTCGATTACAACACGAAATGAAACCATAGACAAGACTACACACTATGCGACCAACAATAAAATCTGCCTGGTTGCATAAACATGTCGCAAAGTGTTTACCTACCATAAAATTAAGAAAGCATAATAGTGATTCATAATCAAGTGCAATAAAGTGGGTACACAGAAAAAAACACGTTTCATTTTTTATAAGAAAAATCCCGGTACTCAATTATTTTTTTTTTTTCAAACATTGCGATAAAGAAATCCGCTAAATTAACAACAAAAAATTTAAAAGAATATTTTTTAATAATATAAATTTTTTTGTTTCAAATTTAAGTAATTTTTTAATTAAAACTTGAGGAAATTTTTATATAAAATTTATTTCATTCAATTCTCGCAATTTTTAATTAAATTTTATTTAAATCAATAAAAATATTATTGGAAATAAGAAAATTTTCAATAATTGTATTATTGAGTTTGATAAAATCTGTATTGAAATAATAAAAAAGTATAATAAAAATTATTATTATATGAAATACCGAAGTACTCGTATATTCATATGACATAATGTCTTTAATTAATTTGAAAATTTGTTTTTTGGTTAAGCAATGTCTATATGCATTTCATTTCACGGAAATCGTCAGTAGACTTTAACCTAAAAGATTTTGAAATTAGCTAAAAAAAACTTCGTATGTTTATAGTAAATCCTATAGTACACTGCATGTAAAAAGCCACATGTGTACGTGGCGATGGTTAAATTTTTTAAAATTACTAGTAGTGGCTACATGCCGTAAAATTGTTATAGTATTTTTGCTCCAAAATACAAATCTGACGCATGTAGCCGAATCGAACAAATTTTCTGAGGCAGCGCATCTGTAACCATGTGAATATCTACAGTCACATTAGGGGTGGATTTGGATATGCTAGAACCTCTTACTTTGTGGTGTTTGGCAAAAAAAATGCATGAGTCAAAAAATTAGGACGATGGATGGGGTCTAAATGGCTTCGCATCGGGGTCAAAGGTAGGGCTAAACGGCACATAATGCACGAGAAGCTTCATAACTGTCCCTGAGTCGCTCGTAGAGGGGTAAAATGTAAGACCGACCCCCCACTAATATTTTCTCCGCTACATTTTGTGTGAACAGACCTACCCCCTATCTGCCATCCTTAAGGGGGCTCCCATACAAAATATTAGTTTTTACAAAATGAGAGTCAACTGCCCTAACTAGTCCCAGAGTGCCCCTAGAGGAGCCGAAGGCATGACCGACTTTGAATATTTTTGCTAACCCAACATTTTTTCTAAATAAACCTAGCCTCTATCTTCAATCATTAGGGTGGCCCCCAAATAAAAACTTAAATTAAAAAAAAAATTATTTATATTAATATACATACATATTTATAAACATATTTTTTTAGTTAATTAATTCGTTTTTATTATGGGAGGGATGTTTCTTTCTATTTTCAGCGACAACTTGAAGCAAAAATATTTTTTCTTCCTCATTACGGCACAATATGTTGTTGTATTCTTCTATTCTTCTTTCGGTAGAGTCATTACCAACATGTAATTTATGCAACATTTCTATCGCTTTCTGGTAATCGTCGCATTCTTTCCAGAGTTCTGGCTCAGCAAGTATAAAGTCCATTGATAATCCAAAACGTAGGGAGAATTTGGCTGTTTCGGGTGGTACGTACTGGCTTAAATCATTATTTAACAGATCTGCCTTTATTTGGGTTGAGTCCACACTTAATTCCTTTCACAACTTTCAATCCGAAAATATGTGCCAGACTATCTTGATTGTCTAAGTTGCTACCGACCTCTTTTTTCATGACATCATTCACGTCGTCTTCTTCCTCGCTGTCTTCGCTTTTTCTGTATTCTTCATTCTTAAGTGCATGAATTGCGTTAGCCATTTTACGTTTGGTATCATAGGAGACATTTTTATCAAACAATGCGAGAGCAACAGCTTCACCGCTGAGATACCAAAGATGTCTTTTCCACAATCTTTGCGACACAACCTGATAAATCAAGGCATAATCAGCAACCGCTTTCAAAAAATTAAAATCATTATTTAGAGCTTCGATTGCACTTGTGCTGTTAAACCAAGATTTCACGTAAAGTGTTGGAATGAAAATGTTAATATCGCGAAGTCCACTTTCTTCTTCTTTATTCAGGTCGAGGTATTTACGAAATAAAAATATTTTTGTGCCTTTCGCCATCCATCGAGCATTGCTGATGGCGCATGGTGATCGAAAATTATAATTTTGTATATTTTCACCAAGGAACAATAAAACTATTTCAAGAAATTCTTTATAGTCGTCTCTGATCTCTAACTGATCTCTAACCGAACTTTGATTGGTATCATCTCTGCAACCCTACTATCTTCTATGCCAGAACTAAGCATTGTCTTTAATTTTTTGGCATTGGCCTTTAAAACGAGCAAAAATTGACACTCCAGGTCCAGACATTTTACCAAATTTAGCTTCAAATACTTCTTTTAATTGCAATTCATAAATATGTTGTCTGCATAGTAAATAGAAAAGATGTCGTTCTAGATTTTGCTCTAGCAAGAGTGTTGCACCTTGAAATTGGCCAGTATTTGTTGATGTGGTATCGAATGAAATCGTTTGAACGCGGTCAGCGATTTTCCACTCAAGCAAAATCCCGTAAACGGCATACGCAATACGTTTACCTTTCCCTTTACCCGACAGTATCTTTGGTACGCTCAGGAGTTGTTCCTTTCCATCATATGTGCCAATAACAGGAAGTCGATCAACCTTTTTATCGCTGTCTTTTAAACCCGGCAACATTTTTCCATTCCAGTGCACATTGAAAAATTTTGTTTCAGTCAGCTGAAAAAGTTTATGTATGACATTTTAGAGAAATATGCGTACATAATTTATATATCATACGACTTACCTGTGGGCTTCCCTCAAAAAAACTGCAATCTTCTGTCGATTTCTTGTGCGGGCTTGTCGGACGGAGTTCAGATTGATTATACACATTTTTGGATCAAGTTTAAAAACTCGTGCAGCAGCAATCAATATACGAACTGCTGCTATGTCTGTTATTTTACATCTGTCGAAAACAGACACAAGATCCGGAGTAATACATTCAATTCTGCCTCTCGCTCCTTTTGGTATTCGCTTAGGCAAACACCTTTCACCATAGGCATCTTCGAGTTCAGTGTCTGATTCACTTGATTCAGTGAATGAAATATTGCTAACTGAAATTAAATAATGCAAACATATAAGTAACATAATTACACAAAAAAATTGGATTATATTCGTATTGTAATAATAATGATTACCCGCTCTTACCCGCGTTTTATCTGCTCTTCTAGTTTTTTTCGTTCTGCTCGTCTTTTCTGTTTTTTAGCTAGAGTCTTGTCAACAACCGCCATACATCCTATACGCCCCTTTTCCGTTTGCAGTTGCAAAAAAGTTATATCTTCCACATTGGTTATAATTTCATGTACATTGGCATATGCGATGTCAAAGAGATCATCAAATTTCTCAACAAATTCAGCCTCTTTTTTTCTTCGTGTTTCACCACCTCTTAAACTACTTTTTTGTATAACTAACAATTCAGCTACCAATGAATGTACCTTTTTCTTCACATCGCCCCTGTGTTCCGTCGGAATAAACGATTGACGCAAAAAAACCATGACAGTGTCAGTTACCAAATATTCACTTTCATTAGCACTTATTTTACGTTGTCCGGTACCATAAAAATACAATCTAAGCACTTGTTGTCTAGACGGCAACTTTGTTCCCGCTATATTCGAGCATGGTTGTCCAATCAAAAAGTGTCCGGTATGCGATCTCAAACTGCTCGCAATGTCCATCGATGCCATTTTTACTCTAAAATATTAACACGTAAATTCAAGCACATAATCTGTAAATCCCCTAACTAAGATTTTGAAAGTAAATCACGTTATAAACTTTATGCAAAGTATGTGGCATCTCTTGTGTATATACGTATGCACTAGCCACAATTTTTTTTTATTCTTTTGTATTACAAAAACATGTTTAAGTTTTTATATGGGGGCCACCCTAATGATTGAAGATAGAGGCTAGGTTTATTTAGAAAAAATTTTGGGTTAGCAAAAATATTCAAAGTCGGTCATACCTTCGGCTCCTCTAGGGGCACTCTGGGACTAGTGAGGGCAGTTGACTCTCATTTTGTAAATAGTAATATTTTGTATGGGAGCACCCTTAAGGATGGCAGTTATTGGGTAGGTATGTTCACACAAAATTAATTTAGTTTAGCCTATTTATTTAGCCTTATGCTATTGATTACAATATTTTAGGATATTATACTTAATTGAATTTTACTGCATCAATAAAAATTTTTTACATATAATATTAATTTCCGTTTAAATTGATAAATATTTCTTTAATTTTTTAATTCTAAAGGCATTTCATTGTACATTTTAAGACCCTTATAAAATAGTATGTTTTGCAAATAATTAGTTCTACAATAATTCAGTATAAAGTCTCCCATATTCCGCAGATAATAGGGTTGCACATCTGCCACGTATGTTATTTGTTTCTCTAAGTATTTCGGCATCTGACCATTTTTCATCTTAAATATAAAAATTAAAACGTTCATAACAAGTCTTTGATTTACTGAAATCCATTGCAATGCTTCTAGCATGTCATTTCTGTGTGTTAATCTACTGCATTTAAGAATACATCTCATACCCCAATTTTGCAGCTTTGTAGTCTTTTTTTCATTTGAAGATTTCCAAGAAACAAAACTTTTGAGTAATACTCAAAATGTCGTTTAATTGTAGTGTTAAATATGTTTACTGCTGTGATGCCTGATACTTTATTTCTTATTCTCTTTAGGAATGCAATCTTTTTTGAAATTTTTTTACAAACATAGTCATAATGTAGGTCGAATTTAAATTTTTTGTCAATTATAATACCAAGATATTTCATCACTTTTACTTCCTCTATTTGTTCACCATCAATCACTATATTATCTGTGGTGTTTCGTTTTAAAATCATGACTGTAGTCTTGTTCTTATTTAGTTTAAGTTTGTTAATTTTCAAATATTTATCTACTCTTTCTAACTCATTATTTAGCTTTCTTACACACTCTGCTGTTGATTTTAAGCTTATATAAATAAATGCATCGCCTGCAAAAATGCAAATTTTCGCCTTTTCAAGCAATTTTCCCATATCATTTATATGTATATATGATAAATAACAACGTTCCTAAAATTGCTCCTTGTGGTACTTCAAAATCATTATTTGCTGCTGATGAAAAATATTCCACGCATTTCGTTCTTTGCTTTCTATCTTGTAAATAACTTTCAAACCATTTAAGATCTTTTCCTTTCACCCCATATTTTTCCAGCTTAAGCAGTAATATTTGTCTGTTAATCGTTTCAAAAGCACGTTTTAGATCTAGGAATACTGCTACAACACAATTGTTGTTTGATACCTCCAAAACCTGATTGTGTTTCATTAAACAGATTGTTATTTTCAAAATATTTGTTTCTCTATTATTTTACTGATTGTTATTAACTGGTCTTATTTCGTGTGGATCCCTAGTATTCTTTACTTTCTGTATTGATACTACGCAGGATTCTTTTAAACAATTAGGAAAAGTTCCATTCCGCAACGATTTTTCTATGATATCATGTAATTGGTTACCAAGAATATCAAACTTTTCCACAAATATTTTAACTGCAACGAAATGATGGTATTTTTTATTATTAAAAAGTTTCAGTATATCTCTTAATTTATTAATTGTGGGTATGTCAAAATTGAATTTCAGTGTTGGATCTTCTTGAATAATGTTTTCATACTTCACTAATTGTATGCTATCTGCGATTTGTTTTACACTGTTAACGAAAAAATCATTGAGCTCTTCTGCCATTCGTTTTTCATCACTTATTGTTCTTCCGTTTATTTGTATTTCGTGAATTTTAGAATAATCTTTTTTTAGTACAAGCGATTTAATTGTTTTCCACATAGTCTTCTGATAATTACATTCATTTATTTTGTTACTTATAAAATTGTTTTTTGCCATATCTAGGTGCTTTTTATACTAATTTCTGAACCTTTTATATTCATTCCAATGAAAAAAAGTATTGTACCAAGTTGCTCTTTGATATAGAAGTATTTTATAATCCTTCATATTCTTTAGTTGGTTATTAAACCATTAATTTTGCGTGTTTTTTTAGTGTTTTTATAGTTACCATTGGAGCTAGAGCATCATTTATTCCTTTTAAAAATACTTCAGATAGTTTGTGCAAATCATAATTTGAATTTATATTATTAACTGCATTTAAATTTAAATTGTTTCGTAGTTTGAGATTATTAAATTTTAGTATTTTTATTTTTTTGTTGATTAAACTACCCAAATTTTCTTTTATAGGTATTCTTAATTCAATTGATTCATGATCACTAATCTTATGGTTGAAATTATTTTTTGCTTCTATGTCTTCGATATTGGTTACCACATAATCAATAAGTGTTGCTGTAGTGTTTGTTATTCTTGTGGGCTGTGTTATAATTTGTTTGAAAACATTATCTTGTATTATTTCATTTATAATGTTTTTATGATTGCTGTTATTTAACCAATTAATATTAAAATCACCCATTATTATATGGCGCTCGTTCGGATTATTTGCTTCCATTTCCTCTTTGAAAAAACTTATGAAAACACTCTCAGGTGGGTTTCTGCTATTAAGTGATCTATAAACTCCGGTCATTATATATTTTCTTCTTTCATTTTTTATTTCTATTTTTAACCACCAGCAAATTTTTTCTATAGATACGTTTTTTATTACTTTTATGCTCCATTCTTCTTTAACGTAGAAACTAACTCCCACTTTATGCCGTGAGTCACTATTGCATCTTATTATTTTATAGTTATTTATCATTATTTCTGCTATACATATAAAATCAAAGTTTTCATTTATACATGTAATTTCTAGTTCGTTAAAATTTGAACTCATCCCTGCTATGTTTAAGTACAAACCCTTTAAACAATTTGATTGCTAGTAGGCAACCCGCTGCTCCTCTTGCTTTTTCTTGCGTTGCAATATTTGACAGTATGTATCTCTACAATCGTTGTTAACGTCTATATCAGATAAATTTAATTTTTCTTTTGCTTTTATACAGTTAACACATTTTTTTCCCCTACTCCTACAATCTTTATATGAATGTCCGCTTTCGCTACATTTAGTACAAATTTGAACCTCTTGTTTGCAATATTTCGATGTATGGTTAAAGCCCCAACACTTGTAACATCTCATTACATTAAAATTTTCATATACTGGACACCTATCCCATTCAATGTTTATTTTATTTTTTCTCATTATGTTCTCAAATCCTTCACCATCTATTTCAATTAAAGCATTGTATACTCGCGGATTTTTAAAAGATTTATATACTTTTATACATTCCAAATATTCGCACTCAAGGTTATTTTGCTTCTTAATTGCTTCAACTATTCTGCTTTTTGGTAATTGTTCATTCAATTCCGCAATCAAAATTTTTGGTCGCCGCATTTTGGGCAGCTGTATATCATATTGGCTACCCATCTTCTCTCTTAATTCACCTGACAATGTATCTCTTTCACTTTCATTTTGGCATCTTATCGATACCGCACCATCATTTCTCTTTGTAATGCCTTTTACTTGTAAATTTAACGAAGAAGGTTTAATATTCTCTTTAACTTCTTTTTCTGTTTTTTCACTAAATGTAGCGGAGGAAATATTAGTGGGGGTCGGTCTTACATTTTACCCTTCTAAGAGCGACTCAGGGACAGTTATGAAGCTTTTCGTGCACTTTGTGCCGTTTTGCCCTACCTTTGACCCCGATGCGAAGCCATTTACCCCCAATCCATCGTCCTCATTTTTTGGCTCATGCATTTTTTTGCCAAACCCCATAAAATAAGAAGTTCTAGCGTTTCCAAATATCGTTACTAAGAATTTCCATATAACACTAACCCCTAATGCACATATGTTACTAGTACATATGTGCATATGTTACTAGTACATATGTGCATATGTTACTAGTACATATGTGCATTCGTGATGACGTCAAAATTACTTCAGAGCCACATGCGCATGTTGTTTTTTACATGCCGTGTACTATAGGCTTAAGACTCTTAATACATTATTAAGAATCACAATATACAAACATAATAGCCCAATTCACAATCTTGTGCAAATGGTCTTGCATCGTAGCATGTGCAAAAGGGTATAGCATATTGGCTGTATTCGATGTTTCGTGCATTAGTGCAAATGCAAAATATCGTAGCTTTTCTTTAAAATCCAACAACAAAATACACACACAATCCAAAGAAAAGCTACAATATTTTGCATTTGCACTAATACACGAAAATTTGCAACAAACATCGAATACCGCCATTGATAAGTGGTGAATGGTTAAGTGGGGAATATCAATATACTATACCATTTTGCACATGCTACGATGCAATACCATTTGCACAAAATTGTGAATTGGGCTAGTATGTATGAAAAGAAAATATATAGCTTATAGCTGTCATTGGAAGAAATACAACGAATTACATATGTACATGTGTACATATGTATTTCATTCAAAGGCTCTGTTTATTAAATATTTGTAATTTTTAAAATTTTTCTTTGTCAAATACTTTTTATTTCATGGTATTTTAAAAGGCGTGGTGTTGATAAATATTGTATTACGTTAATGACAAATATTATTGAAATTAAAATTTGTTTCAATAACATGGTTTTATTGAACATAATTCTTGTCTATTTTTTCTGTGTATTTGCCTACTTGTTGTACTCAGCGGAGTATTAATGTGGTTAAATATAATCTTTTACAACACATAACATTTTATTTTATTTTTTATTTTAACTAAAAAAAAGCTACATTTTAAGTTATATTTTAATAATATGCATTATGCGTAATGATTTACTTTTTTTGTCTTTCACAGACTACCTAGATAACACTGTGTGACAAACAAAAAAATACCTGCGACGTGTTACTACTTTTCTGGTTGGTATCACCGAGCATAACAATCTGTATTTTAAATTTTCCAAACACCCCCAAAATCTTGAGTTACGGGCATAAAACCGGTTTTTCGTACCCGCGAGCACTTATCAACATCTAACTAAGTTGAGTATCAACCGATTTTAATTTTTAAACGGATGTAGAGAGAAGAGGCTAAGGGCGACTTTTTGGGTTCGAGATTAAGATTAGTTTAGTGCTCTAATTAGCTAATCCGAAAATTAACTTAATCCCTCTTAATTGAGTTTGATATTTTTGAGTGATAGTTTAAGGTTCTTATTATGTGTAGTATTACCATACTGAGAAACAAAATAGTGGCAACATTTTCTGTGCAAAAGTCATACATGTTATCAACACACTTTGATTTTTTGTGGGAAGAAGAAGGAACTGCCATATTTTGTTATTTACAAGTATAATACTGCTCGTTTTAAAGGAAATCGATAAATAATATTAAATATATTTGTTTATTTATGTGTTTTTTTAATTATTTTATCATATATTTTACAAAAAGTTATATTTTTCACAAGTGTATGTTGTCAATATTTATGTAAGATTAAACCACCACGATTGGCAGCTTAAACTAGCAAGTAAAACCAAATAATGGACTACCCAAAAATCACAAATGAAGATTAAGGTTAATTAAATTCTAATCTTGAACTCAAAAAGTCGCCCTAAGACCTTTCGAACCATATATATTTTTTTGTAGCAATGATAAGGTAAGAAAATAAAAAAACATGTTGATTATTGAGTTCTTGTTTCAACTTTGTTATTTGTTGAGCTTCTCATTTGCTTAAATGAAAGTTTAACATATTAACTATAGTTGTTCTAAGAAATTTTTGGGTAAAGGTTCCCTGATTATCTGCATTAGCAACAGTGAAATGCGCATAGGATCCAGCTAAACCCATCAATAATCAATTTCAATGTATTTTTAATAAAAATATTTTACTTAATAAGTAAGATAATAATTTGGGATTATTAGTGCGTTAACAAATTTTAAACAAATATATTTTGTTTCAATAAATTTCAGATATATGTATGTATTTTTTTAAAAAAACAATTTTTTCGGTTTTTTCGTCACTTTTCTACTTTGGATTCGTTCCGAGGCAGTACTTTTGTACTGGAACCATACTGTTTATGACTTTATTGATAAAGCATAGTTGATTAAGAATAATTCGCAGGTTTGTGTTAAAAAATTCCTTAAGGTTGAAGTACATAAGACGCGTTCAATGCGCTAATGCGATACAAACTTCTGTCAAAAAAGTTGAAATAGTGTGTTTTCATAAGGCAAGTTACATAAAGAAGTTTTATTAGTTAAAAGTTGAACAAAATGACAGCTAGTGTTGCCAGATTCACATGCTAACATACAGAAAAATCTGGCAACTACATGTGTAACTACAGTGATTTTGTTTGGAGGAGCAAAATTTAAGAATTAATTCGTCAAATTGTTTTTATAATCGAGTGGAAGCTGTGCTGTTGAAATTTGCTTCATTGGCTTATAATATACACACATTTTCTGATTGCTTGTTTGAGTTGTTTCTGGTCTGTGCTATTTACTGCTTGAGTTGTTGCTGATTTGTATACATACAGACATACTTTTTATTTTGCCGCCAAGTTATTATTTATTTTTGGAACTTCTTATATAAGTATGTATATTAAAATGCCGGGAAAAAAGAAAGATGTTTTTCAATGTTACTGCAACAAAAACGTAACTAAAACGCATAGTAGTGTGGGATGTTTCCTTTGCGGCAGATTTTTCCATATAAATTGTGTGAATGTGTCAATAGAACAACATAAAATTTTTTGCCAAAACAAAAATGTTTTCCGTTACATATGTGATGGTTGTAGTACGTTGCCAAAGAAAAGGTGTGTTCCAAATTTGTCAGTTTCTGGAAATATACAGCAAGAATAATAATAATATTTTTACGGATATTGGAACGTAGTTTGAGGAGCATAATCGAACTTTTTAGAAACAAGTACATGCTAGTATTGTAGCCCTTGAGCGTGAAATGGTTGAACTTTTTTATGAATTTCGTGCTGAACAAGAGGAGAAGATAAAGGCATTGAGTAATGTGAGAAGTAATTTCAACCACAATAATGAATTTGTGGAAATTAAAAAAACGTTTGAAGGATTTAGAGACACGCAACAATATATTGCAAAGGAGGCTAAATAGGAGCAGCATTGTAGTAAGACCTACATCAACCTGGGGGGTTATTATGTAATTAGACTCGAAAAGAAAACTGTTCGAATGTGTATATTACAATATAATAATAATGTGCATAAAGTTTTTAATATGGAACAATGTACTGGTTTGCTCAATGATGGGCTTAATTTGGAAGATGATAATATGTCTGGTGCCGTTGTCCTGGATGCTTGTGATCCTGTGATACAGATTGTAACACCTTTAGGTGCTGTTGGTGGTTCTGCAACTGGTGATGTGGCGTGCTTTGGTGACATTGAATCTTGAAGGTCGTATTTCATTTAAATTTTTTATTGTGATTTCTTATACATATATGTAGCTACTCTACTTAAATATTTAATTGTTCTTTGTTTGCTTCCATAACATATGTATACTCAATTTGCATTTAGTTAATATGAGTGTTATGCAGAATTTAGGGCCAGCTTTTAGTGATAACAGATCTCATTTTAGCAACTTAAGTAGTAATCTTAATCACCCCTATTCTGCGTTTCGATTCGAATCGAAATTTTCTCCATTCTGCGTTAAATTCTTCGAGTTCTTTTTCGATTCTATGTATTCTTCATTTCGATCGTAACTACGTTTTTGTAAGTTGTTATTTTAGTGACGGAGAGTCTTTCGATTTTTGTTTGTTTAGCTTCAAAAAGTGATCAATTCAAAAAATAATGTAAGCATTAAATGCATAAGAAGGTTTAATTAATGATTTACACAAGGTTTTTCTCTTTTTTGTACTGAAATGTGATTTTTATTTAATTTATAGCAACAACAACCGAACAGTATAAGAAGTTGGCAAATTTGATTGCAACGAGAAACGATATTTTCTGCGGATTTAATTAAATTAAAGCAAATAATTTTTATTTTTGTGCTACAATTATGTCTAAAAACTGAAAATATCACTGGATAAGTTTGGCCACAAATACCTCTTGCTTATCTCGTTGTTTTTAATCTCTCTGTACTTAAAATTGCAAGAAGTTATTTAATAAAAATTTTCACAACATTTAATTATTATTATTTGTTTTAATTGTTAAATCACTTTTTTTGCACTAAGTTTAACTTTTTTGGTAAATTTGTTTTGCAAAATGTTTTTTTCTGTTCCTATTTCACACGTTTCATAGCAAAGCGGCTGGGTTAAACATACTCTACTCTTCTTCTTTTTCTTTCGATTCAGTTTTTTTGCAGAATACCATTTTTCGATCCGTGCGTAACTGTATGCGGGAACGTAATCGAAACGCAGAATAAGGGTGAATATTGGTCATTTGAATTGCACAAGTTTTAACTTGAAACCAAATTCATCTAAGTTTTCGGAAATTAATCATTTGAAGTATCGTGAGATTTTGAGTGTGTTTGGAGTTAGTGAGACTTGGTTAAAGGAAACCGTTTCTAATGGTGCTATTAACATTCCTGGCTATATATGTCATAGAAATGACCGTCCATGTAATAGGGGTGGTGGTGTAGCTATATATGTTTCCAGAACTCTTAAGCATAGAGTAGTTTATAGGGGAAGTGGTTTTGAAGTGGTTGAGTCCTTGTTTGTGGAACTTCGTATTGGTTGTGACAAAATTTTGGTTGGAGTTGTGTATCTTCCTCATGGGGATTTTAATTCTTTTGAGAGTGAAGTATCGGACTTGTTCGCTATGCTAACATTGTTATTGTTGATGATTTTAACAATATTTGTTTAATACTGCCAAGTCTTCATTGGTGCGCAGTATTTGTAATAGAATGGGTCTTTCTATTGTCCATAATTCAATGCCAACGCATTTTGATGTTCAACACAGTTCAACATCCTTTTTGGATTATTTTCTTGTCTCTACACGAGTTGGTGGTTAAAAGCGGTAAATTTCAGTGTAGTATTACACGGCACTCATTTATATTGCTCTCGCTTAGAGCTTCAAGGTCAGCTACGGCACAAATTTTTCAATACCATGAATGTAATGCGATTAATAATGAATTGATTCAGAGTAAATTGCATGAATGTTGGCTTGATAATATCTGTGGCAATAAATAATAATAGCTTAAGCCGAAATTTCTTGTTTTGAGATATTAAGAGTTTTGTCTAAAATAAATTGTGTTTGGTTTTTATATAAAATTTTTAGCTATCGAAAAAGATGCATATTTATTTAGAACAAAACTGTTAATTTTATAAAAAAAACATTTTGTTAGTTAATATTCGTTGTTTTTCAGTTACGATGTTATGAAAAAATCCATTTACAGAAAAATAAAAACTAAAGTGAAGTTAAGCTACTATATTGTAAGGAAATATAATTTTTATTGGTACTAAGTCGAGATAAGTGCTAGGTTAAATTGAAAAATGCGGAAAACCTGAGATAAGATAATTTTTTAAAAGCTTAGTTAAATGTGAGGTTTTTTTTATGAGGAATAATTCGAATGGGCTGTTAGCTATTGAACTTAAGTGTATACAAGTTTTAATGTTCAAACATTTTTATTATTTATTAAAAAAATAAAGTTGGGTTAATATGTTATGGCGTATGTATTATTTTCCAAGAAGACTTAAGTTAAAATATAAATGCGTATAGTTTTTATAATTTAAATTTAGCTGAGTGATAGATCTTGAAGAGGAGAATAAGAATATGTAATAAAATGAAAAAGCACTTATGTCAACGTAATCCATTATTATTTATTGCCACAGATATTTAATTGACTGATGATGTGGATGAGCAGTTAGGAATACTAAATAATAATATGAAGTTTTTACATCCGTTTGTGCCTTTAAAGAGGAGGATTATTAAGATTTGTGGGGATCATTGGATAAACTCACCAGAGATTAATTACCAAAAATCACTTAGAGATCTTGCCTATAATGTGTACGAGTATTTGCACAACAGAGCTGTTGAAAACTGGAAAGTCTTTTTTAAGCATAGAAATAGGGTTAAATCAATTATTAGGAAACTTAAGAGAATAGCCCATAGTTCAATTTTTGAAAACAAGGATAGTAGGGAGATCTGGTCGATACTTAATAAAAATGGAGTTGGTGGCACTTCTGATGATTTTGTTTTGTTTGATGCGAATACTTTGAATGATACTTTTTCTAGGTCTTAAACTGCGCGAATAATGTGTCGGTGAGGTGGTTTGTATGTAACTCGCGCAGTGGTGATTTGGTTGATTTTTCTAGTATTCCTTACGTTGGTTTTTCTTTTTGGATGGTCGAAGTCGAAAGCTGTTGGCTTTGATGATTTTGCTCTTAAATTTATTAGAATTTTAATGCCAGTAATTGGTAAATATGCTCTGCACTTCGTTAATACTATTCTTACATCCTCCAAATCCTTTGCTGTGGAAGGTTGATGATTGATTTAGATGATTGTCAATCTGGATTCAGGTGCAGCAGGAGTACTATTTCTTTGTTAATTGACTTAACTGATAATATCAGAAAGAATATAACTGGAAGGAATATTTGCGTTTTACTTTCGTTGGATTTGGCAAAAACTTTTGATAGAGTGAGTCATTCTCGTGTGGAGTATAAATTGTATAAATTTTCTAGATCGGCTTGTAAATTGATTTATTCTTATCTTACCAACAGGAAACAATATGTAGTTAGTAATGGGTGTAGCTCTGGAATGCTTCCTATCATTAGTGGTGTACCGCAAGGATCTGTCCTAGGTTCCCTATTATTTATATTATTCATTAATGATCTTTTTGGGACTCTAATCAGCAATATGTGCCAGCCATTTTCCTTTGCATATGATATACAGTAGGCAGCAAAACTAAGGACACACCATCTTATAATTAAAGTTTTTTAAATTTTTCTTTTCATTGCAAAAACTAAACAACAAAAAACTACTAAACGCACAAGAGGATTGCATAATTAATAAATTAATTCGAAAAATTATGCGCTTAGTTTCATAAATGTAGAATAATAAAAAAATATTACAGAAACATCGCAAGCTCGAGCCGCAAAAATGAGGACACACCTTATATATTATGGGGATTTACTTTAAAAAATTACAAAATGTATGCAAAATTTTACTTTTTAAATACTGGGCTGGTAGTATTTGATTGTGCAAAGCACTCATTTAGTCCCTTATGCATTATTTTTGGTCGTTTGTGACCTAATTTTACTCCCATATATCCAAGAAAATCGGTTTTACTTAAGATTTGCTTCCAATTACGCGCTTTCCAGTTTTTTGTTTGTTAAACAAGCTAAAGTGATTGCATTGAATGAAGTCAGGACTTTGAGGAGTTCTTATTTGATATACAGTGTCTTGAAAAATACAAAATTTTCGCAATATGGGGTGTGGGGTTTGAGGCATTGTCCTGTGGATAGTAGTAATCGCTAAGTAAACAGTCTTTTGGCGTGAACTCGTACATATTGTTCTTCACTTTATGTAAATAGACACATTGGCCTAAAGTATCTTCAATTCTTATATTATATATTATATTTGTTAAACATTTATAGATACTTTTACATATAAACCTGTTGTAGTAGTATTAGTGAAAACCGATTATGGTCATAATGCTAGATTTTCGTGTTATGAATGAATAAATTAATTTAAATTAAATTAAAAATTATTAGAAATTAATTTTTTTTATTAAACAATAGATAAAAAAATGCATTAAATATTTAAAGAAAAATAAAACGTAAATGCAAGACAAAAAACTAGCCGGCAAAGGCTTGAAATTTTACAACACTTTTTTTAAATTTTTATAGCTTTAAACGTTTAAGAAGCCAGAAACGCGTTGCCGCGTAACGCGTGGTATGTACCTCCACATTTAGAAATTCACTGAGTTATTAAATATTTTATTAAAAACTTTTTTTTTAAAACCACCTGCATGATGTTTTTAGCGTTCTACTCATGCGCTTTCTGTGTATTTAAGCTTCCAGGATTATGAAAGTACAATTTAATAGACGTATGTATATCAACACAAAGTATAAAATTTGTAAAACAGTGGTCGCCAAACTTTTTTCCTTAATGGGTGCAATCTAGCGCAATGTATAGTTGATGCAGAAAGGTTAAAGGTCGAACACAATGATTTTTGTCGCATCTGCCAGGATATCGATGAAGAGACAAGTGTAGAAAATTTTCTATGTTGCTGTCTTGGGCTTGCAAGGAAGCAAATGGCCACAATGGGCTGCCTTGAGTTCAGGGAACTTTCTGACGTTGCTAGTGCTTGGATTGGAATTTTTTATTGCGTTTTTTTTGTTCACTAGGTGAGACCATAGGCTTTAAGTTTAAGATATAAAACCTTAAAATCGACCAGTTAGAAAAGTAGTTATGATAGATTTAAAATTCATTTTAAGTTTTAGCTGATTTTTGGTACAAAAGCGAGGTATTAAAACTTGTTTAAAAGATTTCTTTTGCACAAAGTATTTTGTGTCACATTTACAACTTATACTTATTAAAAACTTAAATTCTTTCAGAAAGTGCCAAACTTTGGCCCCCGTGAAATTTTTAGAACGAAGGCCAAAGGTTAATTTTTAAAGAAGTTTGAGTTAAAAATTAGCTTATCAAGAAGCGAACATCCAAAATGCAAACATTGTTATAAATTAAAAAAAAAACATAAATATTGTCCGCAAAATTTTAATAAATTTGTAAACTTAAAAATTAAAATTACTGTTATTTAAAAATTTTTGGTAGATATTTCTTCTAAATAGCTTTGACTTTCATCTTCTAGAAGTAGTTTAGCTTCTAGGTCTAATTCAATAGAGCTAGTTTTCCATTTTTGTCGAATATTGGACATATATGGATCTGATGTGCATAATAAAATAGTAATTAAGTCTTCATTAGTACAGCATCTGGAAATTTTTCGCGTGTTGTGCTCGCGAAAGAATCTGTAGTCCTTGTTTCTTTTTTTTTTTTGGCGCTTCTTCAGACAGATCTCCTATTGGTAGCATATTGTGTTGAATTATTTGTTTCCCATGGTACAAAATTTTGTGAACTGCGGATGGCATATATCTCCAATAGTATTTTTCGTTGTAAAGTATAGCTGTTTCTTTGGCGTACTCTCCAAATTTTTTTGCATTTATCTTTCTGCAGTATGCTAGAACTTGTAATATAATGTTGAATCGTCTTATTAGTTTGAAATCTACACCTGTAATAGATACTGCAGCTTCTGGATCTCCTTGCTGTATTTCCATCAGTTGTGTTTTCTTCTTGCTTTGGCTGATCGATCATTAGAACTAATTCTCAATATTTTTCTTGAATTTGGTTTTTTCTTCATTTTCTTTATTTTTTCTCACTGTTTCGCCTAAAGGACCAAAATCCAAATCATAACCTAATTTAAGAATGTGCTCCATAAAACGAATTCTAGCATGAAGAGGGGGCAATCCAAATTCGTATGTTGCATTAAAACTATCATCTTCAGGAATGGGATGGCTTATTTGACTTGATGTCCGTTGGCATATAATGCAGCTTGACGATGCTTTTGTACCAGTTAAAGCTTGTGCAACTTTTCCATCAATCATTGTGAGACACATTTTAAAACTTACTTCGATTTCCTGTTCATCTACTGTAGATATTACAGCTTGAAGGACTTTAATTTGATCTTTCAGCATGAAACAAGCAAAACAGCTGGCGCTTCGCGGTTACCTGTATTATTGTATCATGCGTGCACCCATGAAGCTAGTCACAAAAATATTTTGCATAAATTTTTTCCGGAATTTCCATTTTAATTTAAATTTAATAATCATAAAAAACAAAATAAAATTTCCCTAATTGCGGTATCCTTTTTAATTTTGTAGCTTTACCTGACGAGTGCTTGTTACATGCCTTTATAAACATGATAAATCAATTAAAAAATGCAAAAAAATTTGGAGAGTACGCCAATAAAATAGCTATACTTTACAACGAAAAATACTCTTGGAGATATATGCCACCCGCAGTTCACAAAATTTTGTACCATGGGGAACAAGTAATTCAACTTAATATGCTACCAATAGGAAATCTGTCTGAAGAAGCGCAAGAAAAAAGAAACAAGGACTACAGATTCTTTCGCGAGCACAACACGCGAAAAATTTCCAGATGCTGTACTAATGAAGACTTAATTACTATTTTATTATGCACATCAGATCCATATATGTCCAATATTCGACAAAAATGGAAAACTAGCTCTATTGAATTAGACCTAGAAGCTAAACTACTTCTAGAAGTTGAAAGTCAAAGCTATTTAGAAGAAATATTTACTAAAATTGTTTAAATAATAGTAATTTTAATTTTTAAGTTTACAAATTTAAAAATTTTTTGATTTAAATAGAAACCTACGTCTTCTTCATTAAAACTTCTTTATCTAAGGAAAATTTAATTTAATAATGTTTGCATTTTGGATGTTCGCTTCTTGATAAGCTAATGTTTAACTCAAACTTCTTCAAAAACCTAACTTTGGCCCTTCGTACTACAAATTTCACGGGGGCCAAAGTTTGGCACTTTCTGAAAGAATTTAAGTTTTTAATAAGTATAAGTTTTAAATGTGACACAAAATATAAGACTGTGCAAAACAAATCTTTTAAACAAGATTTAATACCTTGCGTTTGTACCAAAAATCAGCTAAAAATTAAACTGCATTTTAAATCTATCATAACTACTTTTCTAACCGGTCGATTTTAAGGTTTTATACCTTAAACTTAAAGCCTATGGTCTCACCTAGTGAACAAAAAAAAACCGCAATACAAAATTCCAATCCAGTCAAAAGTTATAGATTTTTGATCGCCATCTCGCGAAATGGTCCACTGTGCGTGGTATCACAATAGACCAAAACGGTCTAAGTGAGTCCGGGGTACTGACTGCCACCACTACCTAACTTATGGTTAATGAATGTGAAAAATGTGGCTCGCAAGGAAAAGAGTTTGGGACCGCTGTTGTACCAATTTTGTAGTGTTGATCTAAGTATTGGGTGTTTTTTATTGAGGTATAGAACTTTAAGTTGGCATCACTTTTTTAACTGGCGGCCATTTTGTCAGCTGTCAAGTGATTAATATTTAGTTTGGTTTGCCATTTCATCATGAACAGGTTGAAAAAAGAACAACGCTTGCAAATCGTGCAAATTTATTTCGAAAATAATGGTTCAGTTCGCGAAGTTTACCGCAAGCTCCGTCCATTTTATGGTCGACATAATCGTCCATCAGAGCAATTAATTCGGTTAACCATGGATCGTTTTCGCACTACGTTTACTCTATGTGATAATACGCATCCGCAGAGACGTCGAACAGTGCGCACCGAAGAAACAATTGCCGCTGTAGAGCAAAGTGTTGAAGAGGACCCGAATGAATCGATTCGCCACCGTGCACAGCAATAACCGACTATTTTGTTCCCGAATTGGATGGCATGAATGTGGATGAGTTGTGGTTCCAACAAGACGGCGCTACATGCCACACAGCGCACGTCACAATCGATTTATTGAAGGAAACATTCGATGAGCGCATAATTTCGCGGAATGGACCTGTCAATTGGCCACCAAGATCGTGTGATTTGACACCATTGGATTATTTTCTTTGGGGATATGTGAAGTCGCTCATGTACGCCAACAAACCAGAAACGTTAGGGGACTTGGAAGCCAACATTCGTGGCGTTATTGCCAACATACGGCCCCATATGCTCGAAAAAGTTGTTGAAAATTGGACCTGTAGAATTGGCTTTATTCGAGCCAGCCGCGGCGGCCACATGCCCGAAATCATATTTAAACGTTAATGGCATAAAATTATCCTTCCAATAAAGCCAAATTGATGGACATTAAAACGATTTTCTTGTGTTTTATTTCAATTCGAAGTTCTATACCTCTAAAAAAACACCCTGTATATTTGTTAAATTGTACTTTCATCGTCCTGCAAGCTTAAATATACAGAAAGCGCATAAATACAAACATGCAGGTAATTTTTCAACCCTAGACACCTATCCTTCGTCGAATCGACCAAACGAAACGTCGTTATTTCTATTTTGTGTGTACGCTGATCGCCGTAACCTTGCCAACTCAGTGTTCAATGAGCGCGAACGAATAGTAAGTATATGTGTACTTTTTTTTTAACTTGTGTACACTTTTTGTTGCAATTGTTTGGCTTATATTATATGTAGTTTTCAATGGCTTTAAGACGATTGTTGTCTGAAGAATCGATTTTGCTTTTCCTATTGAAAAAGGATGATATGAGTGTATCGTATCGCATATCAGATAGTGAAGAAGAAGGTAGTGCTGAGCATGATGAAGTATAAAAACATACTGCTACGATCCTTCCCACAAGGAGAGCAACCCTCTCAATGTCTCACCTAATCGACTGGAAACTTTACTGTGCCCATAAATTCCTCCAGTTCAACCTCTAGATACTTCAGGTAGTTTATTTTAAACTCTACAAGCAAAGGGAGTAGTTCAAAGAGAACAGCTGCAACCAATATTCCGTCATATTGTGGTTGGTGTGTTTCGACTTCGGCTACAACGTTTTATAATAGATTAAAGTTCATTGCAAGATTTTTTCTTTAATCTTGGACCAAAATGTCGAAGTCGAGATACGCCAGCCACGACAATGCCCATTGTACGTATCTCTGTCTCTGCTCATACGAGTAAAAAAGAGACGCATGACAAATTTGTTATGCTACAAATGCAAGATTGCAATTTGTGGTGAACATGAACTTACTTTTTCAACACAATGTGCTTCAAAAACTTAGATATGAATATTTTTTTTCTTTTTTGAAAATAGTGAATACCTAGCTAAAAAAATATGTATGAGCATATATGATATCCCATATATGGTTTGGATCCGAATAATGGGGGTATATGGACATATATGATAATACATATTCAGACAATTTCATACATGTATGTGTAAATATTCCCTATACAGCATCAAGAGTTCATATTCATACTCCCTGGACTAAAAAATGCGCACTACTGTGCAATAAATTAAATTATTAAAATTACTTTTTTTTAAGATCTTGAACAGGGAGGTTGTATTTAATGAAACGTTTGTTTGGATAAATAATTAAAAACGAACGAAAAGACATTTCATTCGATATTTTAAGAGAAAAGGTGAATCGATTATTAAAAAAACATAAAACTCATATTCGTGCATAAAATATAATTTAAGAAAGCAGCTTAAAAACTAATGCACTTATAAAAGAAAAAACAATAATTTTTCTATACTAACACTAGTTTTCAATATAATTTTTTGCAGCAATATGAACTTTGTTTTAAAATATATCTAGAGTATTCCGTAATTTTCTATCAAATTAATGACTGACTTATCCTTTTGATTATTTGTTTTATTAAATAGGGCCACAATGTATGAAATCGTACAAGAATGTTTTTTTGTTACAAGAGCTTTTATTTTTTAAACGCTGAGGCTCTACGCATATAAACTTTGCATACCGTATGTACTTTCTAATAGATTTCGAATTCAGCATATACATTTTTATGGATCCAAATATTAGATCTTAATTCTATATATGGATTCATATATGAAGACCTACCCAGTTAAAAAAAATATTTATGATCCATATATTTTTAATATATGAATGTATATAAATGTATATGAATATGTATGAATTCATGTATGGAAATGTATGGGATTATATATGGCAAAACTATTATTCCATGAATTGATATATGGAAGAATATATAAAATGTATTATAATATATGAGCTCATATATGGAAATATAATTATGAAGCTCTTCATATTTGGATCCACATATAGATAAGATGTAATATATTGAGCCATATATATATGCATACATGATATCTCACATCAGATCGTATTTATAATCAAAAAAAGCTTGCATTTTGTTTACCTGATCTTTTCCTTTTTTTATTATGTTGAATTGAAAATCTATTAGAAAACACATACGGTATACACAGTTTATATGAATAGAGCCTCAAAGTTTAAAAAATAAAAACTATTGTAACAAAAAAAAAACATTGTACGATTTTATACATTGTGGCCTTATTTAATAAATCAAATAATCAAAAGGATATAAGTCATTCATTAATTTGATAGGAAATTAGGGAAAATTCTAGATATTTTTAAGAATCAATGTTTATGTTACTGCACTTTTATAATTGCACTAGTTTTTAATCTGGTTTCTTAAATTAAATTTTATGTACGAATATCAGTTGTATTTTCTAAATAATCGATACACCTTTTCGCTTAATACGTTTTTAATTATTTGTCAAAACATATGTTTCATTAAATACCACCTCCCTGTACAAAATCTTACAAAAATGTAATTAATTATTTCACATCGCAAAAGCGCATGATCTATGATCTTTGCATACAAAAATATGCAAATGTATACCCTCATTTTTGGGATCCGTACCATATATGGGATATCATATATGCTCCATACATATTTTTTTAGCTGGGCAGTGTTTTTTTTTTATTAAATTTGTTGTTTGATACTTGTTTTTTAATTTTTGCAGGTATGTGGCATCATTGCGAACTCAAAAATACTTAATTATTAAAAATATATTTTTATAACAAAGATGTGGTATTGTTTTCTTTTAGCTAATGAATGAATGTGTTTTAAAAATTTCCAAAACCATGCATTTGTAGCCGATCTTATATATCCTAAAAAATCTTCGTCATACCGACGCACAGTGGTTCAGAATCGTTTTTCATCGGCCAAAACTCTGTAACTTTTGAACTAATGAAGATTTTTTTTAATTTTTTTTTTCGTGGATAGATAACCTTAAGCTTTTATACAGTTTTAGTTTCATTAAAATCAGTACAGTGGTTGTGGAGAAATTTAAGTTTAAAGTTGAACTTTCAACATTTTTTTTAATTTGCTTAGAAATGCGCGCTTTTTATTTTTGTTCAAAAAATGCCTTATAATGAAACTAAAATCATTTTTATAAAAACAACAAAGTAAGTTTTTGAAAATTAAATACATATGCCTAGTTTTTTAGTCATTAATAGTTTATAGAGTCTTGGTTATTTGAATATATGTATATACATAAGTATGTAAGACATGTGCAGACATAAATAACTGAACTGTTTCTACTAGATGAATATCTGCAAGACTCTGAATTAAAAAATATTACTTAAACACTACTCATAAGAATTATAAAACTTGTTTAAAATAATTAAGTATCACTTATAGCACAAATTACCTGTTAATATTTAAAATATAATTAGGAATTATATAATGAGAGATTTTTCCCAAAATCTGGCTATTATATTTTTTTTATGATGGACTTATGAGAAACTTTAACCATAATTCAAAACTAAATATTAGTACCTGAAGAAATATTAATCTATGGATATATCATAGATATTTATATTGTGACCTCTTTTTATACAATGCACAAAACGCATTAGAAACACGTTATTTTAATATCATTCATTAAATATTAATATTTTTATACTTTATTTCACTCAAATAATAGTAAATGCAAATTATAATTATTATTCATTTGGCTGGAATATTGTTTGTAAATATTCCATATTCAGTTCTGGATTACTACTGTCGTGTAGCAGTCCCTTAGCTTCGAGTTCCACTTTTGTTAGTTGTTTTTGTGATCGCAATTGGTATAGCAAACTATCTTTAATGTTTTCACATCCGATTTCTTCATTTATATTTTTCAGTATTCGCCTCTTAGATCTATCGCTACATTTATCTAGCGATTTTTGTGGTCTTCCTCCACGGTTTTTACTTGTAGTTTCAGAAGTTATCTGGATAGTAAGTTCACCTTGAAACCATTTTGTAAAGCACATATTGAATTTACTTTTACTCCAATCAGCTTCCTTGTAGCGTTCTTTAAAATTTTTGACAAAAGCAGATACTTTGTTTTGTAACTCCAATTCTGTTTCACTGCTGTAAGAATTTAAGTTTAATTTTCTATGAATGTAGCTCAGAACATCTTCCTCATTTTTGTTTTTAAAATATTCTTCAGTGAATTCCTTATAGCTGAAACTCTCCATATTTTTATTAAGCTGAAAGTAATGTATTTGCTAAAACGCTATAAAATAAAACATGCAAAAATTTATCAATCTTTTAGAATCAAATATTTGTATGAAACTAAATTTTATTTCCAAATTAATGTCCTTATATACAATATTCAATATAAAATTTTTAAAGATAATCTAGGTTACCTACTTAAATTCTCAATTTTCGAATAAAATTAACTCCTCCTCTCGCTCTCTCCCTCTCTCCTTCTTTATTTTCTTACAGGTAAGAAGAAAAGGACCTTGGAAATGAACGTGAGTTTATAGCTATATCTTCCCACCAACCTGTCTACCTACACTAATATTCAAAAATCAATTAACTATACAATTGCAGGAAAACAATCAACATAATACGTTTTGCTACCTGCGATTTGTACTTATGATTGTTTATTTTGCTGTATTCGGTTTTAAATATTAATCTCTATTTTCTTAATTCAAAATTATGTATATAAAAATAAGTTTGCTATTGTTATTTTTATTTTGTTTAGGTAGAATGACATTTACGTGATTTCTAAAGTAGATTTTCTAGCAATTTGGGTAAAAATTTTTGTTTGTAATTATGGAGTATTTTCATTAAATTAAAAAAAATTTCCACAGGCGGGTCGTGGCGGGTGCAAAAGTATATATACGCTGAAAGAAGACACTTTCGTCTTTCTCTGGAGGGTTGCGGATTTTTGATCCGTTTTGATCTTCAAAAGTTATACATTACTAAACTTCAGGTTTTACTTAAATATGGGGGATTAAAATTTCTTACATCGCACTCTAACTACAAATTATACAGGGTGTGCACATATCATTTTTTAAGAAGAACAGCTTACCCAACATAACAAAAAAGACCGCAGCCCTTTATCGATAATAGTTTTCGAGCAATCGTAATTTATTTCAGATAAAATATGAGTAATTTTTTTTTTTTTACTAACATAAATTTGTTGTTTTTAGCAGCATGCCAAGCCCACTACTGAGAATATTTTGACCAAATTTTTTGGCTACCTTAGTTTTGATATGTTTTCTTTCGGATGGCGTAAAAATTTTACGAATCTATGTCAAGAAAAAATTTAGGTTTCGGCCTATGAAAATTGATTCTGAGCCGCCGTGCGACGTATGATTATATTTAAAGGGGTTGCTTGGAAGGTTATGTGTGTAAAATATTTAATAGCTCAGTCAATTTCTAAGGATTTTTTTATACAGACCTTCGAATTACTACTAATCAATTACGTATTATAAATAAAGTCATAAATAGTATGATACCAGTACAAAAAAAACTGCTTGAGAAGGAATCCAAAGTAAAAAAAGTGACAAAAGAACCGAAAAAATTATATTTGGTAAATAAGTACACACATATATCTTAAATTTACTGAAACAAATTATAAATGCTTCGAAAGGTATTAGTCTCTCCTTTTTAAATCCGTTTATAAATTTAAAATCGGTTGATGTTTAAGTTAGTTAGAGGTTGACAAGTGCATACCGGTACGAAGGACTGGTTTTTCCCCGTAACTCAAGATTTTAGGGGTGTCTGGGAAATTTCAAATACAGTTTGTTGTTTTATGCTCGGTGATACCAACCAGAAAAATAGTAACACGACTCAGGTATTTGAATTTCATTAAAATTTGTCACACAGTGTACTCGGTTGTTCGTTTTATGCATCACTAAACATTAATCGAGAGTGAAAATAATATGATGTTGCCAACATAAAAATACAAAAGGCTTAAAACCGTCGACAACGTTCTACTTGTCGCACACTTAGATTCAAAACAAAAACAAATTTTAATATTTTGTTGTTGCAAATGTAAGTTTGCGAAAAAACGAGTGTGCGAAAAAACGAACGTTGTCGAAATCGTGGGATTGACCATTAATTCATTGATATTAGTCAGTTATGAATACAAATTTTTATTAGAGCTTTATATAGCAAAAAAAATCTGCTTCCCAGCTACCAAAATATGTATGGAACATATATATGGTTCCGATCCGAAAAATTAGGGTTCGGATCCGAAAAATTAGGGTATATGGACATATATGATAATATATTCATAAATTTTCATACATGTACATATGTGTAAATATTTCCTATACAGTTCATATTCATACTCCCTTGATTCAATAAAGCGCATTGCTGTGCAATAATTTAAATTATTAAAATTACTTTTTTTAAGATTTTGAACAGGGAATTTGTATTTAATGAAACATTTTTTGGACAGATAATTAAAGAGAATTAATATACATTTTATTCATCATTTTAAGAGAAAAGCTAAATCGATTATTTAAAAAACACAAAACTCATATTTGTACATAAAATTTAATTTAAGAAACCAGATTAAAAACTAGTGCATTTACTTATAAAAGAGAAAAGAGTCCGTTTTCATACTCACACTAGTTTTCAATATAGTTTTTTGCAGTAATATGAACTTTGTTTCTTAAAAATATCTAGAGTATTCCCTTATTTTCTATCAAACTAATGACTGAATTATCCTTTTGATTATCTCATTTATTAAATGGGGCCACAGTGTATAAAATCGTACAAGAATGGTTTTTTTGTTACAAGAGTTTTTATTTTTTAAACGTTGAGGCTCTACGCATATAAACTCTGTATACCGTATGTAATAAATTTCCAAATCACCAGTGATAAAAAAGAGAGAGAAATATCGGGTTAATAAAATGCAAGCTTTTCTGATAGCAAATACAATCTTATGTGAGATATCATGTATGCATACATTTTGAGTTACTTACATGCCTTCATATATTACATCTTATTTCTACATATGGATCCACATATGAAGAGCATCGAAATTTATTTTCCATATATGAGCTCATATATGATAATACATTTCATATATTAGTCCATATATCAATGCATCTCGCATGTATACTCGTAATCACACACATTTCCATACATGAATTCATACATATTCATATATATTTATATACATTCATATATTAAAAATATATGGACCAAACATATTTTTTTTAGCTGGGTCTTCATATGTGTGTCCATATATAGAAATAAGATGTTATATATGGAGCCATGTAAGTAACTCAAACTGTATGCATACATGATATCTCACATAAAATCGTTTTTGCAATCAAAAAAACTTGCATTTTATTAACTCTTTTTTTATTTCCTTTGAATTAGAAATGTATAAGAAAATATACACAGTATGCAAAGCTTAGATATATACGAGGTTTGTTCAAAACGTATCGCGGATTTTGAATTTTCGCTGGTTACGTATATTAGAATTTTAATTTTTTTTGTGGCGTTATGTTGGTACTCATGTCTCTCACTTATGCCGACAATTTCGGCCATTTTAAATGTTCAGTTAATTGTTGACAGCTGCTTTGCAAAATTATGTACATGTTGGTTAATTGGCAAGACTGTTGTAAATTTAGAGATGGTAAAATTGTGTATACATATGTACATAGGTATATATATTGTTACGTTTAAAATTTTTTAACTGTGTGAGTT
Organism: Nowickia ferox; assembly: GCA_936439885.1. Taxonomy (NCBI): domain Eukaryota; kingdom Metazoa; phylum Arthropoda; class Insecta; order Diptera; family Tachinidae; genus Nowickia; species Nowickia ferox. The sequence continues at coordinate 6,526,501 of OW387028.1, forward strand.
TTTTTAATTGCTCAAGAATAAAAATAAATAAGTCACAAATATTTCTTTGCTTATGTACATTCGGTTTATTTTTGACTAACAACAATTACAAAGTGTCCTAACTTAATTACTTCTTAAAGTTATTATCGACTAAACTGCCTGTACTTTCAACGATGTTGACTCCACTATTATCTGATTCACACTGACCCGCTCTCTATTAACAGTTTTCTAACAGAATCTGCAAAATCCATGTTACTGTTTCTAGGAGTTTGTAGATAATTCTATTGGCCGTTATTGTAAATTTCAGACTTACTGTGTAACAAAACAGAATGAAACCATTCTCAATTGTTAACAATTCATAAATTCATTGTTTTTACAATGCATTTATTCGACAACAATAACAAATGTAATTGCTATAAAACAATTCATTGTGATTTGTTGATTGCTCATACGCAATGCCATTATAATACAAGCAGTGAAATGAAATGATGCAGCATGAAGAAAATGCATTCTTTCTTTCTACCATTCACTCAGTATTCGCTGCTCTTTTGTACATCACGGTTAAATAATAAGATTATTTTAAGTGATTTTAATGGTTATAAATTAAAAAATTCAATGTGAGGGAGGAAGGTTTAGAAAAAATAAATGCCCATATTTACGGTGTTAGAAAAAAAGAAATTACAGAAACTAAAAATTGGAATAAGTAAAATAGATCAAATAACTGTTTCATATAAAATTTGACATAAAATACAGTAACAGTATACGTTTTATACTAGATTACGTTGTGTTCAATCACAGTAAAAAGTATTTGCACCATTCAATGAGTATTCGTTGTTTTTGACAAGACCAGTGAACATTTATATGAAACAAACAATGTACGCAATAAAATTCACTGCACTCATCTCTTTCAATTGTGTCATGCGTTGTTTTTTTTTCAAATGTTGTGGATTGACTACTAAATGCAGGTTTTTTGTGATTGCATTCAAAACAACAAAATAAGGTATTCAATCTGTTCTCTGTTGTGTAACTACTTTTATGTTGGTAATACTGTGTGTTGTTGGTAATACAGAGTTGTTTCTGCCATGCGTGTTTGCACATTAATTTGTGTGTGCATGGGTGCGTAGCTCTACAATAATTGTTGTTGCTATATTTCTTCTGTCAGCTTGTATAGGGTGTTTTTTATTGAGGTATAGAACTTTAAGTTGGCATCACTTTTTTAACTGGCGGCCATTTTGTCAGCTGTCAAGTGATTAATATTTAGTTTGGTTTGCCATTTCATCATGAACAGGTTGACAAAAGAACAACGCTTGCAAATCGTGCAAATTTATTTCGAAAATAATGGTTCAGTTCGCGAAGTTTACCGCAAGCTCCGTCCATTTTATGGTCGACATAATCGTCCATCAGAGCAATTAATTCGGTTAACCGGTCAATTGGCCACCAAGATCGTGTGATTTGACACCATTGGATTATTTTCTTTGGGGATATGTGAAGTCGCTCGTCTACGCCAACAAACCAGACGCGTTAGGGGACTTGGAAGCCAACATTCGTGGCGTTATTGCCAACATACGGCCCCATATGCTCGAAAAAGTGGTTGAAAATTGGACCTGTAGAATTGGCTTTATTCGAGCCAGCCGCGGCGGCCACATGCCCGAAATCATATTTAAACGTTAATGGCATAAAATTATCCTTCCAATAAAGCCAAATTGATGGACATTAAAACGATTTTCTTGTGTTTTATTTCAATTCGAAGTTATATACCTCTAAAAAAAACACCCTATATGTGCATACGTGTGTACATTTAGCTCTTTAGTCTTGTTTTAGATTCGGCAGTTTTTCTTGAGACAGTTCTCTTCAATTCTCTTTGTTTACAAACAGACTGTTTGTTGTTCAATTTTCCTATTGTTTTAATGCAAGGAATGAAATAGCAAAAAAGAATTGAAGTAACTTTTCGGTACATAAACTCAGACATTCTTCAAGAAGAACTGCCCAGTCTAAAACATGAGCTAGCTAAATAATTATAGATAACTCTTTTTGTTTAACAAATGTTTTCTTTATTAGAGCCCTGCGTAAATCTAAGTATTTACTGTAGCAAAGTCTTGAAAAACAGACACTGAACAACACTATTTGCAAGACATTTACTTCAGTCATTATAGGTATAGAAGTAAAGAAGCAAATACTTCGTGACGAAAGAATTTGTGATGTTTGCTATTTCTTACGCATGGGCGTGTATAAAAAGTCATGTATGTAGTACATCAGTGCTGGCCAAGAAATGTATTCGTGGTTTTATATTCATTTGTATAAGATGCCGATTGAAGTTCGGCTATCCGGTGCCACTTTGGCCAGGTATGATGTACATACTCGTACACACATAAGTTGAGTGTATGCTCTTTTATTTTTCTGCGCACATACAAACGTACATATGCATTTACATTAGTTGCGTGCGCTTACTTTAAAAAACCTCCCTTAAACACAAACATAATAGCATATTATCTACAACTTGCACATACACTCAAACGTACAATACGCAAAATTAAAAGAACACAAGCATGAAAGGTGTAAACACTCATACACAAATATCATTACAACCATCGTGCTTCCCTTCCCAGTGGTATAAGAGACTAGCTCCGTACGTGTAGATTCGTTAGCTACTTTTGCACCACCTCTAGCCCCGCTACAATCTACCTCACATGTATTTGAGTGGCGAATTTAACACGGGCTTGCTATTAGAGGTGGCGATTCACCCCTATCTGCATAACCTTTAACCACCCAAGAGATACCCACAAGTTTCTGTTTAAGGCACCAGTCCTAAGTTGCAGGTCTTGTGCTAGTCACTAGTAGCGATCGAAAGAACTAACTCAAGAGAGCTACCACATTCGCCACCCTTGCTCGCTAGTGAATTCTGCCACTACCATTATCTTATCATTTCGCTATCCATATTAAAAAAAACTTAAATTTTTCAATCAAAAAATTATGTACATTAAGGGCCAAAGTCGCCAATTCTATTTTAATATCAATTCATATTTAAAAACTGTTTTTCGTTGAAAAAAAAATACAAATATATGATATTTAAAAATTTTTTTTTAAATTATCCCTAACACATGCATATTTCTTAATTTAAATTTTTTAAAAGAAAAAAAAAAACTAGTGTTTTTTGTGGGAATTGTTACAATTTAAGTTTAAAATTTGTTAACGCACTAGTAATCCCAAATTATTATTTTACTTAAGTAAAATATTTTTTTTTTAATAAAAATACATTGAAATTGATTATTGAGGGGTTTAGCTGGATCCTATGCGCATTTCACTGATGCTAATGCAGATCATCAGGGAACCTTTACCCAAAATTTTCTTAGAACAACTAGAGTTAATATGCTAAACTTTCATTTAAGCAAATTAGAAGCAACAAATAACAAAGTTGAAACAAGAACTCAATAAACAACATGTTTTTTATTTTCTTACTTTATCATTACAACATTGGTTGTTCTAAGAAAATTTTGGGTAAAGGTTCCCTGATGATCTGCATTAGCAACAGTGAAATGCGCATAGGATCCAGCTAAACCCCTCAATAATCAATTTCAATGTATTTTTATTAAAAAAAATATTTTACTTAATAAGTAAAATAATAATTTGGGATTACTAGTCCGTTAACAAATTTTAAACTTAAATTGTAACAATTCCCACAAAAAACACTAATTATTAAATTGACAGCACCCGGTCAAAAAAAATACTTGTGTGGCAACACTCTATTCTTGAATAGCTGTTGTTGTTATTTACATTTATTTTCTTTACATACTCTTACAACTACAATTTGAAGCTGAAAAAAAGTCAGCCAATGTAGTAATGATAAAGTAAGAAAATAAGAAACATGTTGATTATTGAGTTCTTGTTTCAACTTTGTTATTTGTTGAGCTTCTCATTTGCTTAAATGAAAGTTTAGTATTAACTCTAGTTGTTCTAAGAAAATTTTGGGTAAAGGTTCCCTGATGATCTGCATTAGCAACAGTTAAATGCGCATAGGATCCAGCTAAACCCCTCAATAATCAATTTCAATGTATTTTTATAAAAAAAATATTTTACTTAATAAGTAAAATAATAATTTGGGATTACTAGTGCGTTAACAAATTTTAAACAGAAAAAAAAAACTTTTTTAAAAATAATTAGACCGACTTTATGCACTAAGAAGTTAAAAATAACCAAATATTATTATATGCCTTAACTGCTCAGACGGTGCCAAAAATGCAGAATCATTGTTATTAGTTCAGAACCTAGATATTTATTTCTGAGTTAAGTTAACAACCTTCTTGTCGTTTCAGTTTCTGACTTTACTAATCTTTTAATATTTGTTTTGCTTATTTTTGTAATTATGTATTTTATTTATATTCTTTTAAATTTTAATTTTGCTAAATTTAAAATCTTAAATGCTGCTAAAGTTTATTTTAAAATAAGCAATAGGAGAAAAATAATTTTATGATCTTAAAGTTTTTGTTGTTTTAATAACGGGATCTTTCTAAAAATATATATATATTTCCCTCAGTGATAAATATTAAATGCATCGTAGAAAAATATGTGTGATATGCATTACCGAGTGATAGCGAATTAGGTATAGAAGAGTGGGTAGAAATTGTTACAACTACTCGTGAATAGGCACAGATATAGAAGCCGAGTATCATACCCTTTCGCTAACGCTTTTAGTGGATAGAGAAAAAACACCTGCCACTTCGCTATCTACTTGTGGCAATGCTTCTGCTTATACCACTGGGTTATTTTACGACAGCATTTATTGTTGGTGTAGTATATTACATGCCAGGGCAATACATTTAAAAAGCCAGACGTATTTAGGCCCTATTCTTTATAAAAAAACATTTACGTTAGGTCTGTTCGAATATTTTTACGTAACAAATCTTAATTTTTCGCATATTTTTACAAATTTGTTTTTTAATATTTTTATGATATTTGGATTTAAATCTTCCCGAAAATATAGTTAGCATAATTTTTTTATTAAGAAAATTGGTTTTAAAAAAATTGGTGCATAACAAAACGTACTTTTGTAATTTTTATAGTATTTGCCATTCTACGTGTTGTTGCACTTATTGATTTAATGAAATATGCAATCCATATATCAATGAAACTACAAAGTAAACTTTAACAGATTTCAAATCAATATTAACTCTACTTTTTTGTTGTTTATTTTATTATGTTATTTTTAATAACATTTCTTGATATTCTGAATTTTTTAGCGATTCATTAAGTCATTCCATTTTCGTTTAAATTAACTATTAAATAATAATTGTAAAAACATAAGTATTCAGCCCAATTAAGAATAACAATTCCCCGGTAGTTTTTTCCCATTCCTCCTATTATGAATTAAAATTTCCACAGGAGAAAACGCCCAGGAAAAAAGTAGGTATTCTAAATATGAGGCAGAGGTAGAATTTCTTGAGAGTTTTCTCCCCAAACATTTTGAAAAATGTAAAAATCAAATTAATAAATGTTGTGAAACAATGCGACTAGCATCTATTTAGAACAAAAGTTTAGGTTAAGTTATATTTCGCTACTGTTTTAGGAATTTTTATATAATTCCTGCACACACGCACTTCAAAACAATTAACTACATATTTACTTATTTATGGCTTCAGAAAAAATACTAAAACACTCAATTTTGCACGCCTTCTTTAAATTCACATAATAGGTAAGTAGAAGATTTGTTTCCTTCTATTATTATCAAGACCGATAAGAAAAGTTTTATAAAATTGACAATTTCCTTTGTACATACAGTCCTTGGGAATTTAATCCATTTGCATCTGTTATTCCGCATGCCTGTGAATGGTTATACTGTTTATTTAATTTTTATTTAAGCAAAAACAAATATTAATATTAACACATAACCACAAATTCGCAGATTTCTCTGCATTCTGCTGAGTTTTCATTGCAAAAATTATAGTGAGATTTGCAGATTTTCACTGCCGAATTGCAAATTTTCTGATATGCTTGTGTAACATCAATATTTCGTTTTTTGTTTACTCCGTAAAAGAAATAACCATGATGTTACTATCAGCAGATTTTTTGCGATTTTTTAAAATTATTTTTCAGATTTTTTTGTAGCCAATTTGTGCAGATTTTTGTTTAAATTTCTTTTGCTGAACTCTTGCATTAGTGCAGAATAAAATGTAAACATTAAACAGCTGATACAGATTTTACTCTCTCCCGTATTTGCTATTCCCCGGCTATTCAGAATAGGAGGATTATTCCCGGTAATAAATGATAAGGAAGGGAGAAAACTCCCCAGAAAAATTCATAATTGGGGTAGTTGTTTGATGACAGAGTGTTATTAAAAATATTTAATAATCACCCTTATCGTGAATATTTTTGGTCTCAAATTATTTCCCTTTTCCCTAAAGTTGCTATCGTGAATTATTTCCACGTGAAAAAACTCGCATGTTCGAAAAAAGATTTGGCATCGCCGATTTTAATTCCTCTGAGTTTTTTCCCAAAACTATGTTTTTTCACCAACTTTTTGTTTGTGAATAAAAATAGAAGCACAATCCCAGGCAAAAATATTATGATTTGGAAGTACTAACAACTGAGGGAAGCAATGTATTGCTTAAATTTTTTTTAATGCATATATTTATTTATTATATCTTCAAATATCAACTAACAATAAGTTTTCAAATCTTAAATCTAATTATAATTATTAGCCCGATCAGTGTCGGACACAAACTTAGTGATAGTAAATTAATAATACATAAGAGTCGTGCTAAGCAGCAACAAAAAAATATAAAAAATATATAAAAAATTTATTTTCACGCAGTTTCATTATAAGCGGATGTGCCCAGTAAAATTCAAGATGCTACGAGCAAGTTTATTAGGATGGGACTCGAGTTTTGTTAAGTATTTGCCTGCGTATTTTGCAAATTTTTTCAGTCACTAGAATATAAAATAGTATTGCTTACTTGATACCAAAAGCTTCGAAAAATGTTTCTGGAAAGTACTAACGTAAGGCGGGGTCTCTAACAAAGTAGTCAAAAAGTAAAAAAAAAAATTGTAAGCCAGTATCTTTTGCATCTGAATACACAAAAACTATGGCGGTATTCGATGTTTGATGCAAATAGTCTTGCGTAAGTGTAAATGCAAAATATCGTAGCTTTTCCTTAAAATCCAACAACAAAATACACACACGCGTTAATATTTCCATCAAACTCCACAAGCTGATTTAGATGTATCGTCATGTCATGCGTTTAGGGCGCTTGAATTTTTCTCACACGCTTCTGTGCTTTTCCACTTTCTTTTTCGTTTACAATTCTTTCGGTGTGTACTCAATGTAAAAAATTTCAACAGGCTGATATTTTGTTTTTGTATCTGCAATGCTGCCAACTTGTTCTCATAACTGTTTACATCAGATGCCTAAACAGTTTCTGTGGTAATGCCACACACCGAAAAATATCGGAAATGACAACCGTTGCCAATAGTTCCCACTTTTATTTTTGCTTGCGATGTCACAAGATGCCATAGTGTGTACTCGGCATTACTTCCAATATACACATCTCTCAAATTTAATCTCGTTATTTTTTCCAATAAGTTTGTTTTCTTCTTCTAATAACATAAATCGGAACGAAGTGGTATTATTTTGCTGAATAATAACTATTTATTATGAAAATTATACAAATACGCGTAAAAAATAAAATTACATCAACTCACAATAAATGTTCGAATTGCAACATATGTTTATTTTATTCCCTAACATAGTGTCCACACCTGATGAATTTATATCATGATGAAAATTCATCACGTATAGGCTCAATTTATTAATAAATATTATGGCAGCGATATGATATGATCATCAGAGCGCACGGCTTGATAAATTCATCTTGATATCAAGTATCATTTTATGTGTCACTGTGCATTTAACGTTTACTTACCATTTTCGTTTAAAAAGGCGACACAACAATTATTAGTGACCAGAAAATTAAACAACACGCAAATTAGATATTTTCGGCAAGTATTTTACAAATATTTGTTTGATTCATCATGATATAAGGTGTGTTCATTTACTTTCCTAGCAGAGACTTGTAACGAGAGAGCAAGGCAGAAATTTACAAAATTACCCTCCCAAATACGAAAAAGTAAATGAACGCTTTACTTGTAAAAACTTGCAAGAAAATTTTATTCATGTCAGAACCATGGATGGAAATCATGATACAATTGTACTTTTTCTAATGTATTTTGGATAATTTTGTTTGCTAATATTTTAAATTACAAAATTTTTACAAATCGACATTTAATATGAAATACTTTACACAGCTTCATGTGTTATTTACTATTTTTTATGCATTTTTCATTATTTTTTAATTATATTCTAATAACAAATACAAAAAACCCATTTTCCATCTCTGATCAAATATGATAAAGAAACAAAATTCATTGGCAATAAAATTGAATTTATGTGTCTTAATGAAAGAAAAACAATAAATTAAGAAAATGCGCTTTCTTTTTACATACGTATACATATTTTTCAAATAAAAAAATTCACATTTTTGAGTTTTCCTTTTTCAGATATTTTTGAAATAATTAATTTGTAAACACAAACGCTAAACAGCTGTTTGAATAATTATTGCAAGTAAAAATTTTACTTGTAAAAACTTGCAAGAATTTTTCTGTCTCTCATTTTTTTAAGCTCTTTCGACGCTCTCTCGTTGCAAATTTTTTGGGTTAATGAACGCTTTCTAGTAACAATTGTTACAAATTTGTAAAAAATTTTAGTAAATGAACACAACCAAGGCAAATTCATGACAGTTAAAGTTAATACTACAACAAAGTACAAACAAGAAAAACAATATGGTATTTTGTTGTTGCCTTGGGAGGATCGTATGTCAAAAGCAGCTGATTGAAGATACTAAGGCAGAGACCTACGCCATGATGGCTCACATGAGCCGAGCCGTCGATAATTTTAGTTAGCTACGCCGCGGCCGAAAAAAGTTTGGCTTATCGTCGGTTGGTTACTGGTTTGATATATGGAACATTAAAAAAAAAAATGAGCTATTGATCGATTATATATGAATAATGTGTACTCTTTCCAAATTCGTTATAAGTTTTCCGATATCTTGAATATATCAAGAGATATGGAGCTGCAATATTACGTCATTTCCATAATTGTTGAACATTTAAAAAATTGTTTTACCGCAATGGACAATTTTTGGGATATGTGGCACATTTCCAACGTAAAAGTATTACTATTTATATTCGCAATTCGTTTGATGTATTTATATCAATGCATATTCTACTCAACGAACGTGAAAATATAAAAATTTAATTATTTTATGTTTTGATGAAATGAATTGATATTTATTTTTTATTAATAAAATTTCTTTTATTAATTATGTATATTCAAACTGTCTTTTATTTCTTCTGTTGTTTTTCCTTTAAATGTCATGTTACATGAATCAAATTGATATTTTTACTTAAATATACATATACAGTAATTTAACATACTTGAACAAGTAGTGAACAATATGAAGTTATGATTGGTACATGCGTTGACAAAGAGTTTTGTAATTTTTTCTTTAAATCCTAATAACTTTTCATGTTGAATGTAAAATCTTATCAACTTTAAGTTTGAATAAAAAACATATGTATTTATTACTTTTATTATTAAACAAAAAATTCTATCGTGTATTTTTATAAAACTAATGAACTAAACATTCTTCATCGATTTTCTCGAAAACGCATTTTTGTTACATACATCAAACCAGTAACCAACCGACGTTATGTCCTCACCTATTCTCCATGTACAATATAAACTAATAATTATTTAATTTATTTTTTAATTATTTTTTATCTTAATTTGATTGTCATGTTATTTGTTCTCAGCCGCCGCCAAAACAATCACCCGTCTCAGGTCTCTGTACATAAACAACTTTGACATACGAGCCAACAGTTATATGAATTCGCCGTGAATTAGGCAGAAAAAAGTAGATCAGCTGTGTTTTCAACTTGACCTTATTAATCGGCCTTGAACACAACTATAAAATTATCAGCGTCTACCAATCACAAAGGTTGCTCTGCCGGCGTTATATTACGAGTTTATGATATAAAATCGTCAGGTGTAATAGTTGACGATGCCAATTTATTGTTTATGGGAATAAAAAAATTATTCCCTAGAATTTATTCCCTTGAGATTCACGATAAAAAAAAAAATATTTTTGTGCTTTTGCTGAAATTCCAGAGAAGTCTACTAAAAAGGAGGGTGATGATGCCCTTATTATATGGACGTGAATGTCGTCGTCTGAAGATGTTAAAATACATTTTGTAAACGGAATTATGGATTTAAAGTACTACATTGGAAGAGTTTGACGCACTGAAGGGGAGGCTTCCTCAAGTTATGATATCAAGCGATGAGAAAGTCTTTTATTTTGGGTTCCAAACATAGCAACATCAGAATTTTCTTTATGACCCACTTTACGCGTGAGTAGCTGTACTTATGTTTGGTGTTACCAAATGCAGCAAATACATAATCAAATCGGTCAGCTGTCATACGCACGAACCCGCGGCTCTTCAGCACGCAATTCATTTAAAATATATGTAAAGGTAGGATCACACGATTGCCGCAAATACACCAATTTGATCCAATTTTTATTGTGCTGAATTGGTGCACAGTAATAAAATTGTCCCAATCAAATACGCTGCAGTCACATGATTGCCCCATTTTACAAAAATTTTATTGACGCAGGTTGGCGAATAATGAATTTTTGGCAACAATTGCCGCAGCCCAGTCATACGATTGTTCTAACTTGCGGCAACACAAACAAACAGCTGTTGTGATCATTTTTAATTTGTTTTGTTTTACGTGCAAATGGTTTTTTTAAGAAATAAATTTTGTTTGTTTTATTTTGTACGTGAAAATGGTTTATTCGTTAAAATTAATAAAAAAATAAATTAATTAATGAAATTGCCTCTTCTTTTTATATTTTATGCTCATTAAATGTACAAAGCAAAGGCAATTTTCGTTCTTTTAAACGAATAAAAACTAAATATACGGGTTAAAGATTGGCTCACAGTTCCATGTTAACCTTTCAAATAAGTTATAATTACATATAAAGTAAGTTTAAGTTTACGGCATGTGCTTACGAAAACAATTGGCGCACAAGCAATATAAATCAATTTTAGAAATTGTCGCGTCTTGGCTACTTTGATTGCCGCTCGAGAACACAATAAATATTGGTGCATTTTTAACATTTTTATTGGGGCATGGTTGTGCAATAACCGTTCACACGATTGCCGCACCAGAGTTGCATTTTATTGCGGCAATCAGCAGAATATTGTTCTCGATTGTCGTATGAGGCAATAAATTGTGAAATCACACGATTGACATATAAAATGTACCAACAATTGGTGCATTGCTGCAATCGTGTGATCCTACCTTAAGTGGCCAAAATAACAATATCAGCGCTCTTCCTCCTTTAAATTTTAATAAATTGTAATTGAGGTAATTTAAACGAGAACAATTTTTAAGCCGCACAATTTTTGTTCTTTTCTAAATTACCCGAGCTGGCATAAAATGTATACGTATACACAGCTTTGTGTGTGTTAGTGTTTTTCGTGTTCATTTAACATCCCGGCGGGAAAAAGAAGGAGTACGGATGCCTTCTAAAAGGCCTCTGTACTCATTCTTTTGGATGTACAAGGACTGCTCGCTCCATCGCACATTCATATCTTTTTTACACACGTTGTCATTGCGAGGTAAGCATTCCGTTCTCGCTTCTTTCGCAGATATTCTAAAGGCCTTCAAATTAATGGCTCTTTAAGGGCCTTCCACATAATGGCTGTTAAAAGGCCTTCAAATAAAGGCCATATTGAAAGGGGTTTAATAAAGGTTTTCAACTGCTGGGGCTCTGTTGAAATACAAGTAAAATAGTTGTGAAAATATATTTTTATATGAATATAAAATATTTTCCCAACTGTTTTATTTGTATTACAGCACTTGTAAGTTTTGAGAAACAGGTCCGAGGTATTCAATATACACATCCATACATACTCGTATAGTGTTTTGGCGTTTATTTTGTGATCAAAAGGGTCGAATATATTGAAAGGAAACTTCTAAAAATAACAACAATCCACATAGTATACATAATATTGATCGACCAAAACAACTGTCTTATTCAACGTACAAAACTAAACTAAAATGATTTACGCTTTCTTTCCTTAATCGCTCTGTATTAGGTATTTTTATATGAAATTTTGTTTCTTATAACGGCATCTGAATTCTTTTGCTTTTGCTTTGCCAAAAAAAAGCAAAACAGAATACTTTACTCTCTCTGTTCTCCCTTCTTATAGAAGGGAATGTGTATCCCATCTTTTTTTTACTAAAGAGCCGAAGTCTTGAGGCCTTCTTCAAAAGTTACATAAGAATGTTAACTGAGTCAAAAACATGAATTTGTTTGCTTTTGTTTTGGCAAAATAACAAAACAAAAAATGTTACTCCTCTTCTCCCTTCTCATAGAAGGGAATGTGGATTGTGTACCTTATCTTTTATGCGGAAAAACCGAGGTCTTCTAAAGTAAAAATGTCTTTGACGAATTTAAATTTTTTTATTTATATTTTAATTTTGTGCTATTAAAAACGAAGAATTATTGGAAATTTAAAACTCATAAGCAAAGGAATACACACAAGAAAATAATGATACTACAAATTCAAGGTATAAATATAAAATATGTTTTTATTTGGGGAATGGCTCAAAACAGGAATTTGTTCTTGTCTCCTTTCCTATGAGCACAGAGGATACCAGAGTTGAAGAAAGTGACTTAAGAAAAAAGCTCAAATCATCTGATTTGATCACTGTTAAAAAGTGTGTTTGTTATTGAATATTTTTACAACAATAATCAAAACAAACAACAGAAAATGTGTACTTAGTGAAATGAACAATTAAAAATTTTTACAAAATTAAATGAAAGATTTTGCAGTGTTGAACTAAATAAAACAATTTGTTAAATATTATTAGTATTATAAAAGTGATTAAAATTAGTTTCCAAATGCTTACAAACTCAATTTTAAACATTTTCCTTCAAAAATATTAATTTTTAACTTGAACTTGCAAAAAGCAAACAACGAATGAGACCACAAAGCATAAAACGAGAATACACTTGAGCACATGAACATTTGTACAAAATTAAATGGAGGAAATTGTGGTATTGAATTAAAAAACACAATGCGAAAAGGATTATTAGTATTAATAAAGTGACTAAAATTTGATTTCAAATGATTAGAGACTTTGTTTTAAGCATTTTCGTTCGCAAATATTAATTTTTACCATTTATTTACAAAAACTAGTCTGCGAATGAGACCACAAGGAATAAAACGTAATTACTTTAAAATAATACCACGCGAAAGAAAAAGTAAAGAGGATTTGATGACTGTGTGAGCGAGACCTCTAAAAACACCACAAAATCGCAATTATCTTCCGTCTTATTTTGTGCTCGTGACACCTCTGGTATCCTCTGTGCTATGAGAGTGCATCGAATGCAACGAGGTCTCGATGTGCTGTCCGACAGGTTTCTTGCTCCCTCCGCTATCATGTTTTCAGCCAATAGGAGTATGAACCTTTTAGCGTGTTGCGTTTGCACACAAACACAAAGCATACGTATTTTGAAAAATACTTTATTTCATTACTTACTGGACTTTTTCTAAACAAAAAAACAACCGTTTTTTGTCCGATGGGTTCGACCATCATCCGATTTCAGTCGTTTATGACCAAAGGACAGTTCACATGCTTCTTGATGCCATGCTTTTGCTTTCTCAGCAATTGAGGTACTTTGGTTGGTGGCATTTGAACATGCACAATACTTCCTTACATTCCACCAATCTTGCAGCCGACAAACCATCACCACTTACTTGAAATTGACTTTGTCAACGATCAAATTGTTTTTCGAAATCATGCGTTTCTCTGCGTTATAACAGACAATTTGCAAGTAGCGTAGCTGCATAAAGAGTAACCTTATTGACGTCAGCAACAGCAGTAACAAAATAATCTGGCCTATTTCGCCAGATTTCAAAAATCGCCAAAAGTCGCCAAAATCAATTTTATGTAGTTCTTCTTAATAAATATTTGATAATAAATTTGATTTTATATAACATTTTTAAATATAAATTTGTATAAAATAATCGAATAAAATGTAGCAGAAAATCGCCAAAAGTAATAATAAAGTCACCACAAATTATTTTTTTAAATATTTCTCATTCAAATTCAATAATATAAGAAAAATCATCAAAATCAAGTTGTTTTAATTTCTTGCAGACGAGTTTTGGCAGGATATATATTTTTAAACTTCTCCTTCAACGAACTTATTTTGCTGAATTACAATAATTTTTAATTTAAATTTTGTTAAAAAAAAATAAGCCAACAAATCGCCAACAAATTTATTTATCGCCAGAAAAATCGCCATGTCGCCAAACCAAAAATTTAGACGCGAATCAAGTTGAAAAATCGCCACGTTTGGCGAGAAATCGCCATATCTGACAGCCCTGCATCCAAATATTGAGAATTGTCGTATAAGAGGCAGAGAGTCAATAAAATTGCGAATACAACACTGTGAGAGCTCTATATAGTTGTCAGAAAAGACGATTTGACACTATATGACGATTTTTTCTCTACAAACGGTGAAGGTATAAAAAATGAATGTGGTAGCTTTATTTACTGTAAAGTAAGCATACAAGAACATTCACAGTTTGTATGAAAAAACTATATTTCCAAAACCTGTTACTTGATAAGTTCAGTCACAGTTGTGATTAGTTGATTTCAATCACTGCGAAAAAGGAACAGGTTTCGAAAAATCGTTCATTTCTAATATATATATTACCTTTTGTCTCGTTGTCTCCAGCCTACATCTGATATTAGTAAATTTTACCTATTTCTGATATTAAATCTATTTATATTTGTAGAGAACGTTATCGTATTGTGTCAAATATTTTATAGCGATTTGAACACAATGATCAACAGCTGCATTCTATGTATGGCATTTAAAGCTAAACAAGTTTTAGTAACATCCTTCTACAGTAATACTTTGGAATACATTAGTACCAAATTAGAAATTTTGCTTTGTTTTGCATCCTTTGCGATAACCGGCAAAAATTTTCTGTAATCGATTTTCGTCAAAAAAAAAAACTAATAAAAAAAATATGTTGCGAGTCGAACATGCTATACATGATGTAATTGTATTTTTTACTTTTTACGCGTATTTTCATAATTTTCTTAATAAATTGTTACTATTATTAAGCATTTTTTTGCTCAGATTTATGTTATTTTTATTGAAAATAATAAAGAGATGAAATTCGAGAGATGCATCAAATCCACTTATCGGAAGTAATACACATATGCATGTATGTATGTAAGTGAAAACCATGAGGAATTGTTGGCAGTATATAATATAATATATAAGTATATGTATATACTATAATATAAATAAATTCATTCAGTCATAAAATCAAACAAAACGTTTGTGAAAAAATACACAAATTTTTTGGGGAAAAACTCACGGGAATACAAATCGGCGATGCCATATCTTTTTTCGAACATGCGAGTTTTTTTCACGTGGAAATAATTCACGATTGCAACTTTAGGTAAAAGTGAAATATTTCGAGGGAATAAATATGCACGATAGTGGTGATTGTGTTTGACTTTAGACAAAGAACATCGATGTTTTAAAAACAATCGATGTATCGTGTCACAACATCGATGTAATCCGATGTTTTTTTATGCTCCTAAACAATCGGAAAACATCGATGTTTTCTTTCGATGCATCGAAATGGCAAATTGTATACATATCTATGGGGTGTCCCTGTGGCTGAGTGGTAGCGATGCTAACCTCTCAGTCCAGAGGTCGTGGGTTCGATTAACGCCATAGACCCTAGGTGTTTTCTGCAGACAAGCTAATCGCTTTGCTGATTGTATTTGTTTAAAAATAAAAATTTATGTATAGGTCTTGGCATCTATCGCACAGTTGGAAGAGTTGAAGTTAATATACATACGTGCTTATGTATATGTAGGTGGTGTTTGATGCAAATGACGTTTCGGTAATGTAAATACAAAATATCGTGGATCGTGTTTGTATTTTAAAAAAAAGCTACGATATTTTTCATTTACATTTTACATTTACATTTTTCATTTAGATTGTTATGTACTTATCGCTCACTTTTTAGAGGTTTACAGCCTGTCCCACAATGACGACAGAAAACTTTCTATACATTCCTTATATTGAAAACAAAAACAATTTTTTTTTGGTTTTATTGTTGTTTTCAATACAAAGTGTCTACCCAACGTTTCCTGCCGACATCGTAGGTCAGGTCGTTAATATGTATGCTAAAACTAAAATGTTTTTAATTTTTATCCAGGTATATTTCAACAAATTAAAAAAAAATTCAAAAGATATGTCAAGTAGCACCTCGGATAAAATAGCCATCGATAGTGATTCAAAGAATATAAATTCACTTCAAAAGAAGAAATACAAAATGGACGATCTGAGCATAAGCATGACGGATTTAAGCAAGGAATTATCATCAGAATCAAAAGAAAGTGAAAATCAGAATACAATTATCAGTCCTTCCACACAAGAAGAGGAGAATACTCCAAGTACAAAACTCGATGCAAGCTTGTGTACTACTACAGAAGATGTTGGCAGAAATATGCGTTTTGTACGAAAACGTGTCGAGCAATCTGCTCGGAATGTAACCACAAATTATTTGGAACTTGAAACTGAATTTCCTCGAGACTATGACGCCAACATTGAAATACTGTCCCGTGAAGCGGAACATTTAGAACAACAGTTTTGTACTCCAGCTCGAATATGCACTGCAAATTTGACAGGCAATTACTACTCAGCCATTTATGCTCCTGTTTCCAGTGAACAAGGACATGTTATAAATTTTGAAACACCTGATGAAAAAAGAACATCAAAGCAAGGTGGAAATATTAAACGCGTTGTTTTCAAAGATGAAGAACATATAGCTGAACACTGTATTATCCCTAGAGATCAAAATGATGAATTGCCCTCGGATCTTCTACCAGAGTTTGATGAAGGAAGTGAAACTTTTAGTGCCGATAGCGCAGAAGCAGAACAACTGATATCAGCTCAATCTTATGCGTTTCTGGCAGACTCATCCTTTCTTTCATCTTCTGTATTAAGCCGGCTGTCTATCAGAGATGACGACGATGAACCTGTCGCTATGTCCCCTTGTGGTCGCTTTTTTAAATATGACAAAGAAGTTGGACGTGGTAGTTTTAAGACTGTTTATAGAGGACTAGATACAGAGACTGGAATCGCTGTAGCCTGGTGCGAATTATTGGTAAAAAAAATCATTATATTAAATTTGGTAAGTTAATAAATATGGTTAAATTTCAAGGATAAACAAGTTAAGAAGAGTGAACGTAAGCGCTTTCGGGAAGAAGCGGACATGTTGAAAAAGTTACAGCACCCCAATATCGTTCGTTTCTACACATACTGGGAGTTCACAGTAGCTCGCAAAAAAAATATAGTTCTAGTCACGGAATTAATGCTTTCAGGAACTCTAAAATCGTATGTAAAAAATATTTCATATATGTATACATATCCATGCCAAAAGTACCCGGAATACTATATTTTATATAATTATACTAAAAAAATACAAAACTAAAAAAAAACTAATTAATTATTAAAAATTCCACAATAAAATACATATGTATAGGGTGTTTTTTTAGAGGTATAGAACTTCGAATTGAAATAAAACACAAGAAAATCATTTTAATGTCCATCAATTTGGCTTTATTGGAAGGATAATTTTATGCCATTAACGTTTAAATATGATTTCGGGCATGTGGCCGCCGCGGCTGGCTCGAATAAAGCCAATTCTACAGGTCCAATTTTCAACCACTTTTTCGAGCATATGGGGCCGTATGTTGGCAATAACGCCACGAATGTTGGCTTCCAAGTCCCCTAACGTTTCTGGTTTGTTGGCGTAGACGAGCGACTTCAGCGGATGCGTATTATCACATAGAGTAAACGTAGTGCGAAAACGATCCATGGTTAACCGAATTAATTGCTCTGATGGACGATTATGTCGACCATAAAATGGACGGAGCTTGCGGTAAACTTTGCGAACTGAACCATTATTTTCGAAATAAATTTGCACGATTTGCAAGCGTTGTTCTTTTGTCAACCTGTTCATGATGAAATGGCAAACCAAACTAAATATTAATCACTTGACAGCTGACAAAATGGCCGCCAGTTAAAAAAGTGATGCCAACTTAAAGTTCTATACCGCAATAAAAAACACCCTTTACATATGCGTACACCCATTTCACATAGTAGATTCAGACTTCAGACGGAATAATAGCTACAACTTCTTTATTCACAAATAACACTACTATAACACTTCCAATGCATACAAAATAATTAACGTCATTACAAATTAAAATACCACCAAGAACAGAACATATAGGCAATGAAATTAAAACTAACTGAAGGTAGCGTAATTTTTAACAATGAATTAAAAGAAGGTGTATTTTTAAGTAATTCAATAGCGCCCAAAAATGGCATGTCGCATTTGAAAATATTAAATACGAGGAACAAGGAAGTAACTTTAAAAGACGTTAAACTCCAAACTGACCCACTAAAAAACTATGACATATTACAATCATGTTAATAAACCTGGTCGATTTAAAAAAAATATTCCATGACCTACAAATAAATAACAATGATGATAAATGAAAAACAAAATTAATAAATATTTTTAAGAAATATCAAAATATTTTTCTCCTAGAAGATGAAAAACTAAGCGTCAACAAAAGAAATCACAACCTCGGACAATACACCGATATAGTACATAAAGAACTATAGACTACCACTTGCACATACGGAAATAATAAACGAAAACGAAGTACAAATAATGCTTAATGACGACATAATCAGGCTTATTATGAACAGCGGTTGATAAGCGAAATTTTTACAACAAATTGATAAATCAGTATTACGAAATTTCAGCGGTTGAAAAGAGTATGTACCCTAATTTTGCAACCATCATCTATAAAATCACTATTGTGAATAGCTGTTCACGGTAATTCATTCTCTTTTTTACAACCACAAAATAGTAATGGAATGGATTTCTCCTGTAGCAATGCCTGTTAATTTACATATTTCTTCTTGATTTAACAATTCATTTTGAAATTCATTCTGTGTCAATGTGAAAGTTTTATTTTTATACTTATTAGTTATGTTACTTGTGTTATTATCAGATACTTTGTGGATTTTTAAATTTGTCTGTCCGGAATATATCTGTATTCTAAACCTAATGCGTTTCCTGAGTCTTGTATAGTGTGTTTGTGTCTGTTGTTATTTCTTTCCGTGTTATTTTGTCTATCAAAGATACATTCAAATTGATTTTAGCGAATACCCAATCTGAAAAGATTCTTCATTAGTTGGAGTATATATTTACGGTCTAATTCATAAAAAATATTTTAGGGTTATTACACGTTTATTTGACAAATTTCCCATAGAAATATGTCAAATAAGCGCTTAATAAACCTGAAATATTTTTATAAATAAGGCAGTTATTTTATAATATTCTAAATTTATTTTTGTTTTTCTATTTAGGTAGAAATAGCTGATGTGTGTATAAAGGGAAAAAACTTAAGCGCATATACATTTTGAATTGCACCCTACAATCGGAATATCTCGAGATCAGTTAAACATATTGGAATAATTTTTTTCAATCGAAGTAAAAAGACATAGAAGTCAAAAATGCCAGTATAAGAACAGAAAATTATTTTAATATATATTTTTGGTGGTACAAAACAATATTTTTTACCAAATTTTGACTTTGTTCAGAAAATCTGCCCGTATGTCTGCATTTATGAAAAGGCTCTCTAAAATCTTCATTAAACATGCTGAAAACTATCTACATAATAAAATGTTATAGTTGAAACTTTCAAAATCTACCTTCACAACTATTATAAGCGCTTAAACACAAAAAATATTTTTAAAATTGGCGATTTTCTGACACTGCTGTAAGATTCAATGCGTGAAGAAGATTTATCTCCTGACGCTGTGAATAAGAATTTTTGAGCTGCAGAAGGGTTGTTTTGTTTACTGCTTTAGACTTTAGTTTTTCTAACACTCGTTTTTCTAACACTCGTTTCTCGCAGACTTATGTAATGCATTTTCTAAAATTAGATCCAATGACGCAGGTCATGATGAGAAACAACTCTTATTCTTGTTGAATAATGTAATTACTAGTTATCAATTTTCTGTGGAGTGGACAATTTCAAAAGCTATTCCCATTAGGAAAAACATTGAGAAGGTGAGTTTAGGCCAATATTATTTTTTCTAGTTTTGTCCAAGATCTTTGAACATGTTATAAAAGGTCAAATCATGCAGTTTTAAACCACAACCTCTTGTTGAACGCATATCAGTCAGGCTTTAGCAAAGGATACGGCGTAACTTCTCTTTTAATATACCTTTTTGATTCCATTGGAATAACAGTAGATAAGGATGACGTAGCTGTTTTGCTTTCTTTAGATCTATAAAAGGCTTTTGATAAGGTTCATCAGAGTATTGTAGTCAACAAACTTGGCACCTATTCCGATTTATTTCTATCCACTTGCACATTAATCTATTTTTATCTATCAAGTCGCTCACAATGTGTTCAATGCGATAACCTCAATTGAGGTGTCTACCTGTAACCAGGGGCGCACAGTGGCACATTTTGTGAGTTGGCGGTCAAAATTCTATAACTTTTGACTGGGTTGAAATTTTTGAATGAATTTTTTTTTTGTTGGATAGAAGACATCTTAAGCTTCAATTTAATGTATTAACTTTAAAATCGGGCCTTATTAAATACACTTATATATGATTTAAAAATGACTTTTAAAAATATAGGTATTATCGGCCTTAAGAAAATTAATTTGTTAATGTAGTGATTTAACATTGCATTTTATAAAAAGTAACGTTAACTGAACTAAAAAATTGCATACTTAACTAAGCCATCCACCCGGGTCCATTTTATTTTGACCTTTAGCCTTCTTCTCCAATGGACGACTTAGAATACGGATTTGAAGCTCATAATTGTTTTAAATATATTAATATTGATATAATATTTAGCAAAACTAATTTTATTTTAGTTATTTTAGTCGATATCCCTGTGAAATTTTAGGGCAATCAGTCCATATTTACTCATAGGGCCCTTGTGAGTCAAATTTCGTAAAATAGCCTTGGTGATCATAATTCACTAACAAATGTAAGTTCGACAGCTTTAAATGTTATTATTATATGAAGAATTTAAATATATTTTAAACGTGAATCCATAACATATATGTAGGAGATCCATATTCGAAAAAAAGTTTTACCATAAATTCTAAGAAAATCTTTTTATTCCAAATAAAATAAAATCTCTTTTATAAATTTTCAATATTTATTGTGCTTTTTTGATCTAATTTTTATGTTAATTTGCATAGAATACATTTTTCATTTAACTATCTTAGTGAAAATTTCATCTAAGTATGTCTCCTGTTCATCTTCAAGGAGCTGCTTGGCGTCTTTGTCCAATTCCATGGGAGTGGAATTCCATTTTTGTCGAATGCTGGAGATATATGGCTCAGAAGTGCACAGTAAAATATTAAAGAGGTCTTCATTGGTACTATATCTAGATATCTTTCTTGTATTGTGCTCGCGAAAATATCTATAATCTTTGTTCCTTTTTTCTTGCGCTTCTTCAGAAAGATCTCCAATCGGCAGCATATTGTGTTGAATAATGTTTTCCCCATGATATAGTATTTTATGGACTGTCGATGGCATATTCCTCCAATCATATTTTTCGTTGTATAGCTTCGCTGTTTCATTAGCATACTGACCAAATTTTCTTGCATTTGCCTTTTTATTGCATGATATTACTTGCAGTATGATTTTGTAGCGTTTTATTAATTCAAAATCTACTCCTGTAATAGCTGCAGCAGTTTCAGGATGAAAAAAAAAAAATTTCTTGCTGTGTTGCCATCATTTGTGTTTCCTTTTCCTTGCTTTGGCTGATCGATCAGTAAACCCAATTCTAAATATTTTTCTTGTACGTGTTTCTTTTTTGCCTCTCTTTTGGCTTTATTTTCGTCATTATTTCGTACTGTTCCTTTAAAATCTAAATCATAGCTTAGCTTTAATATGTGTTCCATAAATCGAATTTTAGCATGGAGTGGGGACAAGCCAAACTCATTTATGGCCTGTGCAACTTTTTCATTGTAAGTAACATTTGATAGTTTATTTGAATCTCTTGATCGTTAACTAACAAAGTTATCGGTTGAAGTTTATCTATTTGTTGTTTAGGTTTAGATACTTCTTCTAATATTACATCCTTCGTTTCCTTCTTAAAAGCAAATTTAATTGATCTGCAATATTTTGTTGAGGAAGGTATTTCGTTTTTCCATATGTCAATAATGGTTTTTTTGTAGATGGCTCAAAATTAATGTTATTTGTTTTTAGTGTTAACGGAACAAAAGATATCATAAATAAGTCAGAATCTGATGTTTTTTCTGCATTATACTGCTTATATCGGTTTTGTCCAGAAGATCCATCGCATCCCCATTTAGAAATTAATGTTAGGCTACAGTCACCAAGCCTTTTAATATTATCTGCGTCCAATGTATTCAACAATCTTTCCGCAGTATGATTTAATATGTCTTGCAATACCACCTCTGCTGAACTTTCTGTTATGTTTATAGAATTTTGTGGTGGAACAATATTTTTTAATTAAAACCAAATCTCTATATTCTGGATAAATGGAGCAATGTTTTCCAACTGCCCGCTTTCGCAATTCCATATACTGATATTTTGTTAGCTTTAAGTCCAGAAATATTGAAAATGCTTCTTCAGATGTAAATTTTTTATCATCAATTGGTGTTGGAATGCTCTTTAAAACCCTTTTTACACGCTTGGGGCTCGCTTTCATTACATTTTCTATTATATCAATTTTTTTTAGTTTTATTTTTTGTTGGTCCTAGTTGATGGAAAAACGTATCTTTAATTATTTATTGAGAAAATTCTTCATTAATGCTTTGCAGCTTTCGACTTCGGGACCTTTCACTACACTCCTCAACTGGTCTGACAGGTCGGCCCACATATGCTGGTTTTGGTTGGCTTTCAAATACAAGTTCGCTTGTAAGCCATTGTTTGTTGCAGTTAAACATTTTTTCCTTATTTCTATGACATTCATTATACCGTTTATTTAATCGCGTTAAAAAATTATTATTTTTTTTTTAAATGGTCGCACAACTCAAAATAAGAGTCTTTTAAAATGTGTAATATAACATCGGTTTTGTTTTTTTGTTCAAAATAAATTTTAGCAAGATCGTTATAACTGAACTTAGCCATCGTTTTGACAATACTGATCGTCTTTATTAATTTTGTCTGTTTTTATACACATCAAATTTTCTTGAAGCAGGTATGTGTTTAAACGAGAGAGAGGAAAGAAGAAAGAAGAGGAGTACAGACATGCTTGTACCGACAAGTTACTTCAGTTCTCTTTTGTTATTTCAAGAAAACCTGATGTGTCTATCGTATTTTAACCTTTATATGAGCAGCAGCTACCTGTGTACACAATAAAGTTATAACAAAAGGTCGAATATATCAGTCCAAAAATACAACAACTCATGTACCTACCCCCGCTTATATGTAACTATACATTTTTTAATGGCCTAAATTACAAAAATGGATTTAATGCATTGTAATAACAGTCTTTTATTATACCCTTTTCATTAATAAAACTTCTTCGAAAAAAAAAGAAACACATACACACAAAGACATGTAGATATACCCCACTCCCATACCTAAAATATCCGACATGCAAGCAGTAAAATCATTGTAGTTCCTAGAGACCCAAATATAAATTTAAAAAATGAGCATATAATAACAGCTCAAAGTACGTACTATAACACGTTATAAGTAATTTTACGAAGTTTTTCGCAGAAAAAAAGTTGCGTTCCACTGAACATCGAGATTTGGGTATATTTTAGACCTTTATTGCAATGCCCAAATCTGGGACTCGAGCAAAGTAAGGCACGATTTTTTTAAACTATTTTATAAGTTAAGAAATGATATTGTGTAAAGAAAAAAAATTGTTCTAAAAATATATAAAACCAAAAAAGTTATGCCTACTTGAACTTCAAAATATTTTGAATTTCAGCTTCTCTTAAAAAAGCGCGTTTTTGATCACCCTATTCGAAGAGAAATAATCGAAATAAAAACTTAAATTTCTGGATTTCGAGGTTCCTATGTGTTTACTTTTATATAAAAAAAAAACAAAATTAAATCGGTGTCACAAAAAAAAAAATTTTTAAGAGTTTTGGCCGCCATCTCTTCAAATGTGCCACTGTGGGGCGTACCGCAGGGCTTTTTGGAAAGCTAAATTGTGGCGTCTTGTTGATTAATTTAAAATAAACTAATGTTGATTACGTTTTCCAATATAACTGAAGTAAGAATAGCTGAGTTATAAATATGGAAATACATATTTATAATCAGAAAAAAACAAAAACAATACAACAACTTCCGTAGTTAACAAAACTTAAAGATCATATATCTTTGAAAACTTATCACCCGTTTTTGGGCTTATAGTAAGTCATTTCAATGGATATACTAAACAAACAAAGTATTTTTTATAAAATATGCATGTAAAGATTTTATAAAATTAGTCAGACACAACTTAGGCAGATGTCAATATTATCAAGTCCTTTCTGACTGATGTCATTACCACAATCTCAATCAAAGGGCGAATTTCAACTTCGCACGTATCCCTAAATATAGCCCTGGTCATAGATTTACTTCTTTTCAAAGATATCTCGGCATTAATCCATTTTTCGATTTTCGTAATTATCTCGCCAACTAAAAACTTATTGAAGCATGAAAGGGGATCATGCAGATTGAGACACATCTGTGTAGGACCCCTTTGAGATCTAAAAATATTCAATGCTGGTACTCGGCCGCATCTACTTGATTTCGGTGTCAACCAACAATGTATGTTCTTTCCTCTATAGCTCTCTGTGACAGAGAGATGCTAACAACGAAGCTGGTTGCTCTACATTAACTTCATCTATGTACTTGCCTGTGATAGGCGTCGGCTCTTCTTCGGTCTCTACATGTTCGAAAGCTTCTTCAATGTCGCTCTGTACATCATCTTCGCTCTAGTGATTATCTATTTCGCTATCCGTTTCTTCACAACTCATTTCGTCATCAGTCTCTAAAAGGGCGACAAAGATACCATCTTCATCCTAATTCCGGCGTGCGATTTTTTTTCAGTCAGTTTATCGAAAATTAAAAAGCTTCTATATAAAATTTAACAATTTATGCACAAAATTTAACAATATATGAAAAAACGAAAACAAGAATTTTCATAAAAATAAAAATCTTGAAAGTCACTCTAAAGATAATCATGCGTAATTTTGACTCAGATACCTTATATATATATAAATTTTATATATCCTTATATTTCAAAAATAGAAATACCAAACGCAGCGAGTGAAATGTCTAAAGAGTACAAATGCGAATTCATTGTAATAAAAATAAATAACAATATTTTGAAAGAGTATGCGTACATTTTACGCTTGTATTTCTTATTGTTATTTTCTTGTTATTACTCAACAAAAGGGAACAAAATTAATTTTTTTTTATATTTTATTTTTATTCAACGCATGTCAAAATTATTATGAATAAAAAAAAATTAAGCGGAGTAGTTTTTTTTCTCCTATATAAAATATCAAAACCAATTAAAAGATTAATTGAGTTATTTAATTGAAAATATTTTTTCAAAACAATGTGGCATACTGTAAAAAAGAGCTTGATTTTCACACATAAAAACAAAAGTTACATTATTTGCATACAATTCATATGTAATAATTGTTAACCATTTCACAGTATTCTGAGTTAAGCTCTGTTGATAACACTTTTTTGATAGAGCAGTAAATTCAATTAATAGTAACATATATTCAATTAAAATATTGATCAAATATATAATTTTTTCTAAGCAATCACTTAATTGAAAAAAATTCAATAAGAATTTTTTCTGTGTATTTAATTGTCACACACAGCTTATATATATTTTTGAATATGATATTAACTCTTGTTGGATGAGTAACACCAAACTTATTATAAATTCTTCTGAGACTAAAGCAATGATTTTTAAACCGCCTGGTACTGTGGTTAACCTGTCTATCATAACTGATGGCCAAGTTATTGATTTTATTGATCGTATGTAATGTATTGGTGTTTTACTAGAAACAATCTTTGTGTTAGACACCATATTACTGGATTAGTTTCTAAAAATAACTTTAATCTAAGAAGACTATATGCAGTGTATTTATTAGGGAGCTCACAATAGCGTTTTAATGTTCATGTTAATATTGCAAAGTTTCAATGATAATACCTTAAAATGGGTTGGCAAGTTTGTTGTTTTTGTTTAAGTGTGAATCAAATTTATTAGCAGGTGGCAAATTTAAAAGTATAAAGGCATACCATTTTCAATATGGTAATGTTAAAACAAACATGATCAAACTGTCAGCGCAGCTGTAGTTGATGAAAAAATATTTGTATTTTTCGCAGAACAAAAGTTATTTTGAAAAATTTATCCAACAATAATTTCTAATTTGAAAAAATGTGTTATTTTAATACGTATGGAAGAAAATAATTCAGTCTCTCATAAGCACTCGTAGAAACCGTGATGCCAACTTAGCCCTTTTCGAGCTAGATTCAGCCCGTTTTCAGTCACTCAAAACGTGAAAAAAATATTTGGCCCCAAACTAAAAAACGCGCAAATCTATCACTTTTTACAATTATCTTTCAGCCCTTAGACCCTTTTTAATTTTTACTTGATTAGGCTACATTTTAATATTTGCGAACTTTTTCTTCCTTTAATCTAGCAATATCGACTTATGAAATAACGTGAAAGCATTGTTTTACTCATATCATTTTGTTGATTTTCTTTACCAATTTAAAAACGAAGACGAATATAGAATAAGGTTATATTTCTTCCAAATTTTTTGGGCCTTCAAAGATATTCAGTATAGCAAACAAGTAATGTATGTTTTTGGAAGAGCAAGAAATCGAAGTTTTATTTAATAACGAGTAATTTAAAATGTATATACTTATGTGTACATATGCATACTATATAAACTATTTAATCTACGTATGTACCTTATTGAAATATAATACCAAATGCAAATGAAATATGTACCGTATTGAAATGATATATATCAAGCTATGTGTTGATCTCATGACACCGAGTTATTTATTTTCTAATAAATTACTTTACAAAAATGTGTTTGTTGCTTTAATTTTCAACAGAAACATTTTAAAACTAGTCCCTTTTCACGCTTTTTCCAAAAATTTTACTTTAAATAATTTTTTCTATTTAGTCCTTTTTCCAAAATGTTTTACGCGTTTCGAGCCTCAAAAGTTGTACATCACTGTGTACACAAATGCATTTTACTCTCTCTATCTCTCTCTCATATTATACACTAATTTATAAATAATTTAGAGATGTATGTGTTTGCTTGTCTTTGATACACACACAGTAAAAATTTAAGATGGCACAATGTTGCCACATTAAAATTTAAATATACTTATTGTGAATTCCCTAACTGTCTTTTCATCGTTGCCTGCTCATAACGAAAACTTTCAGTTTTAAGGTACTTATTGTGAATTCCCTATGTATTTGTCCTTACATATTTGTAAGAGCATAACTAATTCCTATTTGACGTTTAATCTATTGTATTGTATTGAGGGCTATTCTTGTTGTAGCTCTGAAAATTTCAATAGGTACATATGTACTGCTTTTTAACAGAATAATACGCTTTATAACGAGTGAGAATAGACGACCTTATTTAAATGTATATTAGTGATTTTTTGGGTTGTAATTATAAAAGCTTCACTCCGGTTAGATCATAATTTTTTTTATAAGGTTATGCTCACAGACTGTGCATACTATGTCCGTAGACATTTTGTGTTTTTGCAGAGTGATAGAAACCCGCAGCTATGCACTATTAGAAAGCGTCTTCTTTATGAAAAATGATTTACTGTACGAGTCGCCAAATATTACCATGATCATTAAATGCTGAAATGTTGAACAATTGAACACGATTTGCAATTGAAGTGATCTATATTTTTGTAATTTGTATAATTCCACCTAATAACTTTATGATTGTTCACTAGGCGCCACTATATATATTGACTACCGGATCAGTCTTAGAAAGAATTTGGATTATAGGTAATTCTAAGTCAAAAAATAATTTTTTAACTCTCACAATAGCCCATGATATAAACTCATCAGCCACAAATTGAGCAGTTAGATAAAATTCACTCTTCTACTTGATTTTACATTTCGCAATAGCCCATGATATAAACTCATCAGCCACAAAATGAGCAGTTAGATAAAATTCACTCTTCTACTTGATTTTACATTTCCTGGTACTTTTAATGCAAAATAGTATTTTTTTCAAATATATAATTTTTGAGTATTTGTTAACGCAAAAACTATTTTCAGGTATTTAAAACGCTTTAAAAAAATTAATCCAAAGGTTCTGAAGTCTTGGTGCCGTCAAATTTTAAAAGGTTTACATTTTTTACATACCCGGCAGTTTCCCATTATTCATCGTGATCTAAAGTGTGATAATATATTTATAACTGGTACAACTGGTAGTGTTAAAATAGGTGACTTAGGCCTAGCTACGCTCAAGAATCGCTCACATGCCAAATCTGTTATTGGAACTCCTGAATTTATGGCACCAGAAATGTACGAGGAACACTATGATGAATCAGTGGATGTTTATGCTTTTGGCATGTGCATGTTAGAAATGGCAGTGTCTGAGTATCCATATAGTGAATGCAAAGGACCGGCACAGATTTACAAGAAAGTTATTTCTGGCATTAAACCAGCAGCTTTGCTTAAAGTAGAAGATCCCAAAGTAAAAGAAATTATTGAACAATGTATTGAATTGAAAAAAGAGCACCGCCCAAGCTGTAAAACGTTACTTAATTCCGAGTTTTTCCAAGAAGATATTGGCATCCGTGTTGAACCAACATCGACTGAACAGTTTCTTAGTAATCCTAGCACTAGTATCATTGAGTTTCGCTTAAGATTTTTGGATCCTAAAAAGCGTTCTTTAAAACATAAAGAAAATGAAGCTATACAATTCACATTTGATATTAAGAGAGACCAATGTGAACGATTGTGTCATGACATGAAGCATCAGAACATTATATCCGAAGAAGATGCCCGATCAGTGGTAAAATTATTAAAAGTTCAAGTATTTTCATTGTTAAAAGAGCGTGTTCAGAGACAGACTCAATTACACTTGCAAAATGAAAAATCTCGTTTGGAAAAATTGGCGTTGCAAAAGCAACGACAAATGCTATCAATAAATATAGAAGAAGAGGACGAGGATGACGAGGTCGACTCTGATGAGGATGATGACACTACTCAATTAGACCAACAAAAACAAAATAATATCGCTATAGAACATCGCCTTGAAAATATTGAGCATCGTTATCAACAAGATCTTTCAAGTTCTCACCAACTAAAAAATACATCGCAGTGCGGTTATTCCAAGTCGTCAGAAGATGTTAAATCTCCAAAACAAAATTTATCGCCAATATCCGATTACTCAAACAATTCCTCCGGAGCAGATCAAAACGATAATTTGTCAGATCCAATTAATATTCAACAGCAGGTAAACTATACAACACAACAACTGAACGAACTGGATTCAGATGAAACAATTTCAAATAAATTGAGCTTGCCGGAACAGAAATCAATGAAACATAATTCCCAAGAAACAAGCCCACAGGATCCGGATTCATATAAACTGAGCCTACATGAACCAACTTCAAAAGAATCAAATTCACAAGAACTAAATTCACAACAGCCAAATTCTCAAGAAGCGAACTTGCTACAAGCGAATTTACCAGAACCGAGTTCACAAGAACTGGAACCAAATTCACGGCTTCAGAAATACCTAACTCAGAACTCAGCAGAATCAAACACACTAGAACCAAATTCAGAAGAATTTAATTTGCAAGAGACAAACTTGCAAGAACTAAACTCGCAAGAACTGAAAGCACTTGAAGTAAATACAAAAGAATCGTATTCACAGGAAATGAGCACGTACGCAGAAGAACAAGAATCAAATTCCAAAGAACAAGAAATGGACTCACAGGAAACTAATCCGAATGCATCACATTTACAAAAAGTGAAATTAACAGATCTGAGCTCACAAGAACCGAATTCGCAACAACTAATTTCACAAGAAACGAATCCACAAGAATGCGATCTACAAGAAACGACCTCCAAAGAACTGAATTCACAAGAATTTTTTCAAAAATCACAAGCACTAAGCTTACTAAATTCACAAGAACCAAATTTGCAATTCCTGAAAAACCAAGTTTACATTTCAGATGAATCAAATACACAAAAATCGAATTCACAAGAACTTGATTCGCAAAATAAGAATTTGGAGGAAATAAAATCTCAAATATGGAATTCACGCGAACTCAATTTAAAGGCAACGAACTCAGAAAAACCATATTCTCATGAGCCGAATTTAGAAGAATCAAATGCACAAAATCTGAATTTGCAAGAACGGAATTTACAAAAACCACTTTCAGAGCAATCGAACCCACAAGAACATAATTCGCTAGAATTAATTTATAATGAATTGAATTCACGAGAAGCATTTTTAAAACCGCAGAAACAGTGCTCATTTGAACAGAACTCCCTAGAACTGGAACCTAATTCAGTAGATGCAATTTCACAAGCACCGAATTTAGTAGAATCGACCTTTCAGGAACTTAACCCACAAGAATCAAGTGTACAGGAACCGAATATAGGAGAAATAACTTTAGATGAACGAAATTCACATGAATCAAACTTCAAACAAGTGATTTCTCAGCAACAGAGTTCAGAAGCATTCTGCTTTGAACAACCTGATACACAAGAATTGAAAATAGAAGCAGTGGAAACGGTAAAACTTATTTTAGAAGAACCGACCTTACTAGAACCTTCTTCGAAGGATTTGAAGACACAAGAACTGAGTTTACGTGAACCAAACTTACGAAAAACTATCCCCGAAGGACCGAGTTCACAAGAACCAAAATCAGAAGAGGTTATTTCACATGGAAAAGATTTATCTGAAGCAAATAACCAAGAACTGTGTTCACAAGAACTAAACTCAGAATGTTTAGAATCACAACAACCGATTTCAAAAATACAAACCGGATTCATAGAAAAGGATTCGCAGGATCAGAATAAAACAGAACAGAATTCAGAAGAACCTATATCGCAACAATCATGTACACAAGAACCGAGTTCACAACAATCAGTTCTTGGATTTTCGAGCCCGCAACAGGATTTTCAAGAACCGAATTTACAGGAACTAACAGCTATGTTACAAGCACAGGTAAGTATCTAAATATATATTTTGTCTATCAAGTGAGAATTCAGGTCAAGACTTTTTTTTTGACTATAGTGTATGCATTCCCTTTGGATCTCATATTATTATTTAAAGAAATAGTAGGTGATCTATATAGATTTTTAAATCGATAAAAAGCCATAACTAGATTCCAGAACATTAACATGTTGTTCATTTTTATACACTAAAATTTCAAAATTCTGTACGCCGCCTACTGCAAATGCACCCGAAGTCATACGGATAACTCCTCCAAAGTTTTTAATAGAGAAAATTTATGAATCCTTTCGTAAATCCTTCAGCCATCCAAGCTTCCTTTCTTCTCATCAAAAATAATTGATCTATTGAAATCTGATCAGAAATTAAAGCTGAGTTTTTTTGCTTAAAATCCTACTTGAATACAATTAATGTTAATGGTATTCCTTGAGAAATTAAGTCCATAGTTTTTTGGTTTTCTGTTAGCTTGTTGCCATATTTGCGACAATTCCACAATAATATATTATACGCGCACTATTTGCAAATAAAAATATTTGCAAATAAATTAACTTGGTAGCACTTCTACAGAAATGTTACTTATGTGTACAAAAAAATTGTGAAAATGTATAAAGTAACAAATAAGCATTTGTTTTTATTGTCATTATTTTCTTCTATCAATGTTTTATGTGCAATATTTATAAATTTATTTATTTTTTTATTAGGAAACATTTGTTGCCCATAGAAAGAATTCTCTTACAATGACGACTGACAATCTCCATGTCTGGCAACGATGTCAGACAAACATTGCTAGGTCACCCGGTTTTAAAAAATTTTTATCATATTTTACTAATAATATCGTAAGATCTGACAACCGTCTACACATAATTTAAGTTCAAACATAATTTTGCAAAATTTAAGGTTGGTGTAAGTGAAAAAAGTGGCTCGCAAGGAAAAAAGTTTGGCGATTACTATTGTTGTGTTGTTGTAATATGTGTTGATCTATGTTTTCATCCTGGAAGGTCAAATAGCTTGAAAACCTATAAATATAACACGAAACACATTATGCAGGTAGTTTTTTTAAACAAAAATTTAATATATAATAAATATACTGACATATTTCAAACGGATGTTTAATACAAACTGGCGTTTTACTCGTAATCAACTATATATATATATAAATGAAGTTTTAAATAGTATGGTTCCTGTACAAAAATATTGCGTAAGAACCAATCCAAAGTAGAATAATAACGAAAAAACCGAAAAAAGAATAGATTTGGTAGAAAAATACACCCATTTGCCTGAGATTTAATGAAATAAAATATGCATTGTTCGAAAGGTCGAAGTCTCTTCTTGCACAATTTTTAATTTAAAATTGGTTGATATTCAATTTAGAGGTTGATAACTGCAACCGGTACGAAAATCTGATTTCTGGGATCCCGAAATTTTTTAAGATTCAGGAATATACGGGACTCTGGGTTATTTGAACATTAAAAGACACATGCTTTTGATAAGTATTTACTAAAAAGAGGTTTACAAACAAAAGTTGTATGATTATTTCATATTAAATAGTCAAAAACTATTTGAAAATTCACAAATAATATTTTTGAAAATCACAAAAGAAAAATAGCATAGCAGGCTTAGGCCGGATTTACATCTGTGTGCCATGTGCCACACTTGTGTAAAAAAAACGTAACCACTAATTACTAATGAAAAACTGTTTGATTCAGACACGTATTTATTAAGTTAAACAGTTTCATACATAACTAATAGAATCCAACATGATTGGAAACAGTTTAAATCATAAAACACATGCCTGAATCAAACAGTTTTCATTAGTAATTAGTGGTTACGCTTTTTTGGACACATGGCACACAAGAAATGCCAGATGTAAACTCAGCCTTAGAAACTTTGACAAAACCGAGACTCATATCGAATATAAATTATTTGATGGGTTTTGTTAAAGCAAAGACTATAAATATAAAGATGTTCTACGTCCATACATTGTACTGTCAGTGCTTAATTTGCTGGTGGATTTTCTACTAAATCCATGTGTTTCAAAGAGAGTATTTTATTTTCTCAGAGCACTTATTATTTTCATGCCTTTGCTATTCATCTGCATATGCATACATGTATGTATGTATGCCTTTGCATGCATAAGTATGAATGGATGTGTGTATTTTTCCTAAAGCAAAGAAAAAATATACACAAACAAAAAGAATTTGTGTTTTCGCACATATGCATATGTATATGGACATAAGCTACGTAGAACTTAATGTTGCCGATTGTTTATTTGTATGGCAAAAATATGTATTTTATTGTTGTACTTTTGCAAATACATGGATTCGCACGGAATATAAATTTACCGTTATTTGAATTTAATACAGGGAGTTTTTTTAGAGGTATATAACTTCGAATTGAAATAAAACACAAGAAAATCGTTTTAATGTCCATCAATTTGGCTTTATTGGAAGGATAATTTTATGCCATTAACGTTTAAATATGATTTCGGGAATGTGGCCGCCGCGGCTGGCTCGAATAAAGCCAATTCTACAGGTCCAATTTTCAACCACTTTTTCGAGCATATGGGGCCGTATGTTGGCAATAAAGCCACGAATGTTGGCTTCCAAGTCCCCTAACGTTTCTGGTTTGTTGGCGTAGACGAGCGACTTCACATATCCCCAAAGAAAATAATCCAATGGTGTCAAATCACACGATCTTGGTGGCCAATTGACAGGTCCATTCCGCGAAATTATGCGCTCATCGAATGTTTCCTTCAATAAATCGATTGTGACGTGCGCTGTGTGGCATGTAGCGCCGTCTTGTTGGAACCACAACTCATCCACATTCATGCCATCCAATTCGGGAACAAAATAGTCGGTTATTGCTGTGCACGGTGGCGAATCGATTCATTCTGGTCCTCTTCAACACTTTGTTCTACAGCGGCAATTGTTTCTTCGGTGCGCACTATTCGACGTCTCTGCGGATGCGTATTATCACATAGAGTAAACGTAGTGCGAAAACGATCCATGGTTAACCGAATTAATTGCTCTGATGGACGATTATGTCGACCATAAAATAGACGGAGCTTGCGGTAAACTTCGCGAACTGAACCATTATTTTCGAAATAAATTTGCACGATTTGCAAGCGTTGTTCTTTTGTCAACCTGTTCATGATGAAATGGCAAACCAAACTAAATATTAATCACTTGACAGCTGACAAAATGGCCGCCAGTTAAAAAAGTGATGCCAACTTAAAGTTCTATACCTCAATAAAAAACACCCAATATCAGTATTCAAAAACTGACAGCAGAAAAGCAAAAGTTTCAATTAATATGCTATTGCTTTGATTAATGAAGGTATTGCGATTTATTTACCCGGTGCAGTGTGTTTTTTTCACAATCACACTTGCATGACTTGTTTCCAAACCTTAAAAATAAATGTTTTAGTATGTAGGAATTAAGTTTTTAGCAATAAAGACCATAAAATTATTTGTAAGAATAGCATAATTGTGGTTTTACCACAACGGCTGCAATAAAATGCACGTGTGTACTGCTGTCTGCATATTCCAAGTTTTGTGATTAAAGCACATATATTTTGCCTTGGCAGGTATATTGCAAAAACCCACATACTTTAAAAAAATATCTCGGGTAAGCATTTTTTTAATTTTATTACCTGCATTTTTTATTGAAAGTCACTTGTTACTTTATTTTTCCTGATTAAGTCATAAAACATTTTTTTTACATATTCAATTAGTAAAGGAAAAATTTGCATATGACAATTATTTACCTAAATAAATCAGAAAACGTTGTGTATGAAGTGAAATTTTCTTATTCTACATCTTAACCCGTTGAAGATTAGGCAAAAATTCGACTGTACTAATGCTTCACAGTGAATATATTGTGCTTGAAAATATAATCTAGTGTGAAATTAAAAAAGTCTTAGTAATTAAATAAGTAAAAAAATATCATAATGAGCGAACTAACTGAAATTAAACAAAGGAAGTTATCGCTTATAGCATGCAATAAGTGTTGTTTAACTCATTGTGGCAGATCCAAAAGAAGTTTTCCAAACTTAAAAATCTTTCGTTTTCCATATTCCAATGACATATTGCTTAAAGCGTGAAAGACACTTTCCGTCAGAAAATATAGGAAAGAAATACTTGAAGCGCGACGCAGTACCAACTTTAAACTTGACTGATGACTCAGATATAGAAAAAGAAAACTGTTTATTAAGTCATAAGCGCAAAAGATCGGAATCACCATCGTTTTGCACAATTTGTTATAAAAGTTGTAAAAATGAAGAATTTTATAGAAAGAAATATTTTACAATGTTTAAAAAACTTAAGACTGTTTCGCAAGACAAACTTCAATTAAAGAAAAAATCCGAAAGTTTAAAAAGAAGGATAAAAACATTAGAAAGCAAAATAATGAATAAGAATTGTATTGAAGCCGAAGTTGATGAGTTAAATATAAAAGCGAACGAAAAAACTTTTTGCAAAATGCCGTGTGGATGTAATTAAACCAGCGCAAGTTTTGTCATATCCTTCAGAAATGTTTGTTCACGCTAAAAATTATGATAAAGAAACAGATTTTGAAATTTTTTGTGCTCCATCAGACTGATTTTTTGCAGTGTGTAAGATTCACATAAAAGTTTTTGAAAATCTTTTTTCTAAGTCCAAAGAAATAAAAAACATAAAAAAACTATTGTTGAACAATGCGTAAATTGTACAAAAAATACAATATATTCCTTTTGGTTTGACGAGAGCAACGTATGCTTTAAGCACAGGATGGAGATGCTTAATTTATTAGTTCTTACACTGCTAAGAAAACATTCGTCGTGAGAAACATATGTATAAATTCCAATCAACAAGCACTGAAAAACTCAAAATTTTAAAGCAATAAAAAAGAAATATTGTAAGTAGGTATACAATTCAGATTTCTAAATCAAAAAATTATATGTAGTTCGGTGTGAATCAACTTATTTTTAATTTTACAACAATAAAACACGTATTTTTACTCTACAATAACACAATTGGTCGCATTGGCTTTACGTAATTTATTTGCACATGAATATATCAAAACAAGAAACTTCTTTTTGTAATTTCATATTTTTTCTTGTACTGACTGTGCTTTGAACAAGAAATATAAAACACACACACACACAAATTTCTCTATAAGCATCATTTATTTGTATGCATACATTGTATGCCATTCAACATTACTACATACATACTTATATAAAGTGTACAATCTCAAAAATTTTGTGCTCTCTTTGTTTGTGGTTTCGCTCAAATAACAAACAATATAATTTCCCCTTGTTACTTCCCCCGCAGCATCATTAAACGCAAACAATTTTAGTTTTTATTTAATGTTCTACGTGGAACATCTTTATATATTTATAGTCTTTGGTTAAAGTTTCCAAGCTTACTACGCTTATTTTTCTTTTGTGATTTTCAAAAATATTATTATTTGTGAATTCTCAAATAGTTTTTGAAAGCCTGTGCATAAGATAAGAAGTCTGTGACTGTTGTGGTTGAAGTCTACTAATGATTTGGCAAAGCATTGATATATGGACAATGCCAATGCATAACCACCGGCAAATAAATTTCAATTATAAAAGATCAATATTGTGTTGCCACGGTTACTATCTTCACATGGGGGAAGGTCATGATGAATTTATTAAAAAAAAAGCAAACACACTTAGTAAACAATTTCGGTATTGACTGAATCCCGGAATTAAAAAATTTAAATCCCGGGATTTTCGGGATCAGGATTTCGGGATTGGAATCCCTAATCAACACCAACTGGAGATTGTATTACTTTAGGAAATGCAGAAATGCTGTGTAAAAGTTTGGATGTCTTTTTCATTTCATCTTGCGAATGTGGCATTTTTATGAATGTTCTAGAAAACTCTGCTATTGCTGTTGCAGTGGACACATCACACTAATCTATAACTATCAGGAAACTGCCAGTGGCATAAAACCTAAGAGTAAACAGCACGATTTCTTAAGAAATATAGTGTTTCCACAATTGCTTGCATTATTCCAAAATATACTTAACAATATGGAATATCTTACCTTTGCGTTGTTGATTTTATTGTGTTACGTATGGCGTTGGTAATATATTCTGAAGCGGATTTAGACAGCCTATACCTTTTTGTAAATTCCTCGTCAGATAAAGAAAAGTGATTTCGACATTCACGTTTTTTTTTCTAGATACACATAGCTCTTTTATATTGAAAATATTGCATAAATATAAGTGCTTGTTTATATTTCTATCCATTTTTATTTTTCACAAGCCTCAGTTAATATCTTAAACGAAAAAATTTTGTCAGTTATTGTAGAAAAACTACTTGATGTTTTTATTTAATTACAACTATAATTTTATTTAATAAAAGCACAATTTATCCTTTAAAAGTTTAAAACCGGAAGGGAAGAAAACTATAAAAAATATAAAAAATATAATATAAGAAAATTGTCAATAGATAAATATATTATTGATAAAATATGACAAGTTGGCATGCATTTATTCACATACATGTGTCAGCATAAATTTTCTATTGTGATCTTAAATCTTTTATTCTGTGTGATACGAGTGATTTTGTCAATAAATCGGCTTGTATTTCTTTTACAACACAATATTGACATTTAATAATATTTTTGGGAACATAATCTTTAACGCAGTGATACTTTATATCGATGTCTTTTGTTCTATTGTACAATTTGAAGCTTGCAACTATTTTTATACAACTTTGATTATCTTCGTTTTTGATTATGGGTTCGTTGATATTTTCGCCAAAATCTGCCAAGAGTTCTTATAGCCATAGTGTCTCTTTTGACGCTTCAGCAAGAGCGATGAATTCTGCTTCGGTGGAGGATAAAGCTACACATGTCTGTTTGCGGCATGACCATGATATAATAGCACCATAAACTTTGAACAAAAAAAACGCTGTTTGATTTTCTATTTTGTTTATTCTCTTCCCCAATTTGCATCCGAATAGCCAAGTAAAATGTTTTCATTATCAAAAAACGTCTTGTTGAACCTTCATAGTGAACAGACGTCATAGCGGTATTTTTCTTGTACATACGAAAAAAAACAACAAAAACAAAAATCATACAAAAAATATTCGTAATACATATTGACTTTGATAAATAAGCTTTATTTGCTTTAATATTATTTTTACCTAGCAAGAAATAACAACAGCAACAAAAACCACAACAGAGTGACATTGAGGAATACTCTATATGAGTACCTCAAATACAAAAAATTGTGAAGGGAGTTCTAATGGCAGAAATGCCTATTTTACTGTGAGTTCTGAAACTCTTAATGAAAACAATAAAAATAAAAAATCTGATGATAGTAATTTTTTAACGGCGAAGCCACTTTTTCGTCACCAATCAACTTCGCTTTATCCAATGCCAACTAGTGATTCGTTAACACTACCGTTGCTTAGTACTTCCTCATATAAGTCAGCGATATCATTCCCTTCTGGCTCGTATACATCACTTAACAAAGTTATCACTACAGATAACAGTAGCACAAAACTCAAGGTCCAAGTAGGAATGGACAGATATATCACCGTGGCGAAGCCCAAATTCTTCAAAAATTTCATCTGCTCCAAAGATGTCTAGGGATAACAGCGGATCATCGACAAGCCCGCTGCATCATCGCAAAAGTCTTTTAAGCCACCACCTATCTATCTGAGAGAAAAAAGTCTAACGCGCTTATAAAAAAACTACTGTCGGCCATTGGTGAAAATATTTTTCACATCATTCCAATTAAACGAGGTCATATTTATGAGACTAAAATGCAAACATATGATGAAGAAGATTTCCGAAAAATTGTTAGTGAGTTTGAAAAAAATAAAACAAGTTTTTACACATACCAACTTAAGAGTGCTAAAGGCCTACAGATAGTATTAAAGGGCATGCATGCATATGTTGACCCTGAAGAAGTAAAATGTGCTCTAATCGACAAAGGATTTAAGGTAAAAAATTTTACTAATATAATTAACAGAGAAAAGGTCCCCAACCCCTATTTCGGGTTGAATTAGAGCCGAATGACATACAATTGAAAATAAATGAAACCCATCCAATTTATAGCGTAAGGTTTCTCTTACACCGAAAAATCACAGTTGAAAAGCCACGTAAGCGTTCAGGTCCCGTACATTGCCATAATTGCCAAGAATATGGCCATACAAAAACTAACTGCAATTTACCTACAGTTTGCGTTATCTGTGGTGAATTGCATGGTACTGCCAGCTGTACTAAGCCAAAAGATCAAGCAGAAAAAAATGTAGTAATTGTGTGATAATCACACCTCTAACTACACATAATGCTGTGTATATTCTTTCGTTAAACAGGCTATGGGACAAAAATCTAAATAAGCTCCAGCTCAATCAGCAAACGCTTACTCCGCCAATTTTCCTCCAATGAGCCAAACGGTTGCTTCACGTGTATCGTATGCCGATAATGGTAGGATAAATTCTATTCCCACACAAACATAAACTCAAGCTTTAATTTTAAATTTTAATCTGGTGCAAACTATAAACAACTTTACAACAAACATGACTAGCTTGATGCAAAAAATGCTGCATATGCAAAATACACTGCTTCAAGCAATTATAAATAAGCCATGAACAGTCTAAAAATATGTTTCTGGAATGCAAACGGCATTCGCCAACACAAAAACCAGATCGAACACTTCGTTATAGAAAAAATATTGATATAATGTTGGTCTCTGAGACTCATTTGACCTCAAGAAGCTTATTTCAAATAAATGGTTACACTTTATATGATTCAACAGACCCGAAAAGGAGAGCATGCGGTGGATCATCAATTCTAGTTAAGTCAGGACTCAAGCACTATATTCTTGATAACATTTGTGAAGAACATCTATAAGCAACTAATATTTGTGTCGAAAATTTTTTTTTTAAATTTCGTTATATGTATTTACTCTTTTCCCAGATTCGTAATCACTGAGGATCTATACGATGATTTCTACAAATCGCTTGGACCTTGTTTCGTAGCAGCTGGAAACTACAATGCAAAACATACGTTCTGGGGTTCGCCTCTTATTACGCCTAGAGGTAGAGCGTTGTTCAACACAATTTCAAAAATGGGATTGGATGTCATTTTGAGTGAGGAGCCCACTTACTGGCCTACTGACATACAAAAAATTCCAGATGTTATAGATTTTGGCGTTACGAAAAGTATTTCTAGGGATTTAGTTCTTGTTGAAGCTTCTTTAGATCTCTCCTCCAATCACTCTCCCACAACCGTTACAATCTGTAACCCACTAAGAAATGTTTTACCTCACCCATATGTGAAGATAATCAATCGTGTTAATTGGCTGGGATTAAAAAAATATATTAGTTGTCAGTGCACGAAAAACATTACGCTAAGAACACACGATGATATTGAATCTAACATTGCCATTCTTAACGAAAATATTAAGTATGCTGCTGAACATGCCGCTGCTTCCCATCCGCAGACAGGATTTAATAGAATTTATTCTACGAAAGAAGAGCTAGAAGGGAATGGCACAGATGACACCAAAAAAAATCAGATTTAAAGAGTGCCCTAAACGACTCCGAGAGTTGCTTACATATGAAAAAACTGAATCTCTTAAAAATGATCTGAAAAATCTCGATGTCACACCAGCATCTATTACTCCTTGTGGCGTGCTGCGAGAAAGCTTAAAGCACCCGTTTAGTTCAAACCACCTCTGCGCACATCTACCCAAGAAGTGATACTGAAAAAGGTAACTTGTTTGCAAAGCATTTGAAATCCGTGTTTACCCCAAACACAAGTACTGGTGCTGTTGCTTCAAGTTTAAGATTCGTGACGTAGAGAAACTAATTACTGAACTCAATCCGAAGAAAGCTCCAGGTATTGATGGAATTAGTAACAAGGGTAGGTTAGGTTAGGAAGGGTGGTGCTATACCGCACCTCCGCTCGGAGACCCAATTGGGTCCATTAAGATTCCCTTCTGTTGGCCAAATAGTAATGTTAGCCCCCTTTTATAGCCAGAAGTGACCCTATTACCCATGCTCGAGCCACCTAATTCCCATGATGAAGCCCCTGATGTCCTCTAGTTTACACCTCCCGATATCAGTAATGTCATGTCCAGTCCAGTCCAGTCATGTCCAGTAGCAGTTTGGTCCTGCTTTCTATCCAGTTACCGCGTTCTCTATAGTAATGACCTATCGGCAATTTCACCGACCTTTCTATATTTCCTTCATCTAATGTCGACCCTATTTTTGCCAGCTCATCGGCAATTACATTGCCCTCAACACTGCTGTGGCCAGGAACCCAACATAGTCTGACACTATATTTACCCATAAGCAAGTTGAGGACTCTCCTACAATCACTAACAAGTTTCGATTTAACAATGTGTCCCTTCAAAGCTTTTAGCGCTGCTTGGCTGTCGACGTAGAAGGTTACCTTCTCTCCTTCTGCTACATTCCTGGTCACCAGCTCCGTGGCCCTGAGAATCGCCAAGATCTCAGCCTGGAAAACGCTGCATTCATTCTGTAGTCTGAATGAACTACGAATGTTCGTTCCCAATATATAGACACCAGCCCCCTGTGTCTTACCCCATTTTTGATCCGTCTGTAAAGACTGCACTTGCCTCATATACCTTATCGGATTTGACCCAATAGTCCCTATCCGGAATTACCATTGAGGGTGTTCTACTAAAGTTTAACGGATCCCTGATCACTAAAACTGATCTCATTTAAGATTGATGTGTGACCTGTTATTCCTATCCTCACCAAACCTGTTTCTACGAGTCTAAGGAGACTTCTAGTTGCCGTTCCCACGCACAAAGCCCTCTATAGGAAGTAGATGAAGAATGACGTCCAAGGCAGCCTGAGGTGTGCTCCTCTGAGCACCTGTGATACCCATCGAGGCACATCTCTGAACCTTATCTAGTAATTTCCTGTGACTTTCCTTCCTCAATGCCTCCCACCATACCACACAACCATAGGAAATAACCGGCCGGCCCTCAGATCTTTTAGATCTTTGGTCCACCACGAAGGCTGCTGTTTTTTCCCCGGGAGAACCAATGGGCAGGATTGTTCAAAACATTCCCTACAAGTGTTAGTGAAATATTCCACCTCCTCTTCCACTCCTCTTTGTGTAACCTGCTGAGTGACCCTTGCTCTAATAGCAACAGTGGCCCTATAGGTATCCCAGTTTGTCTCTCTTGGATTCCTATTTGGGTCACGCCTTTCCCCTGCAAAATTAAGACTGAATGATATCCTACTGTGGTCTGAAAACGTACAATTTTTATCTGCCATCCAGTGACTATTACCTCTGCCCTATCCTTATTCCTGAACGTGGGTACATTACCCTTGTTACAAATAAACATATTGCTAAAAGTAATAAAATCAAACACTAACTCACCTCTTTTATTAATGTTGCTGCTCCCTCACTGACTATGATGCGCATTAGCGTCGCAGCCGAGTACCAACGCAACTCCTCTCAACCTGCATACTTAGTCAGCTTCCGTACGCAA
Source organism: Nowickia ferox (assembly GCA_936439885.1). Taxonomy (NCBI): domain Eukaryota; kingdom Metazoa; phylum Arthropoda; class Insecta; order Diptera; family Tachinidae; genus Nowickia; species Nowickia ferox. Next base: position 6,569,422 of record OW387028.1, read on the forward strand.
TTCCCCGGTGGATCAACAGCATCATAAGGCAAATAAACCGATGCAAGCACAATTTCCTGCTTGCCCCTGGCCCGCCAATAACGACTGTAAGGTCTCCATTACTGAAAGAATTAAACAAAGTTAATCTTTCCTCATCCCTTGTTAAAATGCAAGTTCTTACCTTATCCTCTGTGACAGGGACATACAATGTGTATCCCTTGTATTTTTATTAATCCAGGGTTCTTGGATAAGAGCCACGTGTACTTGCGTCCTATTGAGGTGTGTTACTAGTTCGGTCGAGGCTGCTTCACTATGGTGTAGGTTTATCTGCACCACCCGCAGCCTTCTTGAGATCATCCGACTTAGTAAACCTTAATCTGACAGTCCCCAATCCGAAATTCACAACACTCCCCAACAACTGCAGCCTTTTTAGAGACTCCTGATCTACGGCAAACCGAAGATCTTTACCCGTGTTCTCTTTACAATCCATTGAGGCCAAAGGCTTCCATTGGTTTGTCCTGAGAGGCGAGTTCTGCGCTGCCAGTACCGACAGTATGGTTTCCATCGATCGCACAGGTGGTGGAAACCACGCTTTCACCACTGCCCGGAGAGGCAGATCTGAGGCTGAAATTATCTCCAGTTTCACCTCCGTAAAATTTTGCCACACCTGCCAACTACGGTTTTGAGGAAATCAAATGATTTCTTATTACCGCAGTTGACAAGATTGACACCCCTCTCCCAGTCCGCACCATGGAATTGCTATGCCTCCTCCGTTTCTACCCCCGCTAGCCCGATTTCATCGATGAACCTTCCAGGCTCGTCGACTTCACCTTCTTTGACGTAGAAGGCCATCGCCAGATCTCGTTCTCTTCGATGACTGCTTTCAGGGGTCCCTAAGATAGCCAGCTGGTTTGACAGCTTTCTCCTTACTACCTGACTGTGCCTTGTTAGCCTCAACCATAGAGGACCTGATCGCCTTGGCGAACAAGGCACTGCCAGACTCCTTTGCTATCTAATTTTTGGAGCTGGATGTGACCGTCGATACAGCCCCTTCACTATTGCGAGGTATAGCCAGGACTCCGTCGACACTCACATCCTTCTCCAAAGGAGATGATCTAGCCAGCAGAACATTAACAGAGGCGTAAATTCTTTCGAACTTCTTAACGTCCTGCCTGTGCTTTCTGACCAGATGTCTCTACTTTGCCGTGTACAGCTTCGGATCTCTCTTGCCAATATTTTCCCTAAAATTCCAGAGATTTCTTAGTGCCGCTCTTTGCTTTATCTAATTTTGTCCGACCATCCTTGCCCATATTTCCTGACAAGGCGTCCTATCGGACAATTTTGTTTGAGGAAGATGAATGTCCTCCTCTACCCACTGAGTCACTTATCTGCTTAGATCCTGAGTCTAAGAGACCCGCCCCTGAAATCCGACGGCTAGTTGAAATCAGTGTGATTTCCCTCTCGTCGTCTGACCCCAGTGACAGATCTCCCAGCTTCTCACTGACCCCTGCAGCTATGTTACTCGATGGAGCATTGAGTTCATCAACTCCCTCCAGTTCGTTGAGTAACTGACTCTCCTTCGTGAGTAAATTCTCATGCGCTAGAGTCAGCAACTCGTCTCGCGCAAACGTATAGTCCGTGGAGTCAACGTCGTCGTCCGTTTTAGATTTTATTTTTGAAATGTCGGTTTTGTTCCCACGAGTATGCCAGTAAATGAGATGACCATCCGCGCAGTGACGGCGTGCGTGCACTAGGCAAATTGTCTACAACCAACCCGTGCCATAGGCGTTGGAGGAGGGTTACTGCTAGCGACTAATTTTATTTATCCATTAAATTAGCCATTCATATGATCGGCACAGCCCCCTACTACGTTGACCTTAAAAAGTGTTTCTGTGTTCTAGCACAATACGACAGTAGGCATAACTATGTACCAGACACTTGTTGTAACTGGATAACCTTTAGTATTCATGCATTTATAGTCACCGCCCTTACTTCAGGAAACAACAGTGACTCCTGAAGCAAGGACAGTACCCACAGCTTATAAATACCTAAGCCACCACATCACGACAAGATAGTTATCCAGGTGGTTAATTAGTAACAAGATGCTGATGAATTTTCCTCGTATTGCAATTAGAATCTTCTATTTATTTTTAATGCCATATTACGACTAGATTATTATCCACACCACTGGAAGCTTGCCAAGGTCAACATGATTCCAAAGCCGAGGCATTTCGACATCTGCAGGTAAACGAACAGAAGTATGCGCAGGTAACATTTACCCTAAGAAAATATATTTGTTCCCCCATTAGAATAAATAATCAAATTGTTTCTCAACATTCACATGTGAAATACCTTGATATACAATTTGATCGACAGCTAACACAAATGAAACTAAAATTAACTCAGGTACATTGGCTGATTGGTAAAAATTCAACACTCAGTCTAGATTGCAAACTTTTAATATACAAGTCGCTTTTAAAACCAATATGGTGCTACGGAATTCAACTATGGAGCACTGCTTCAGCTTCCAATGTAGAGAGAATCCAACGAAGGCAAAACAAGATTTTAAGGCTAATAACATCGGCTCCATGGTACATCAAAAATTCAAATTGACATCGTGGCATACTAGTGCCTGAAGAAATTGCAAAATACGCAGGCAAATATTCAACAAAACTCGAGTCACGTCCTAATTCACTTGCTCGTAATATTTTAAACTTTACTGGAATAGCCAACACTCCAGATGAAACTTCTTTTTTTTTAGATATATTTATTTATTGTATCTGCAAATATGAACTAACAAGAAGTGTTCAAATCTTAAATCTAAATATAACGAAATTTCTTGAAAATAATTTTGTGCTTAATACCACATTTATGTATTATTATCACTAAGTTTATGTCCGACACTGGTTTGACCTAATTATTATATCTAGATTTAAGATTTTAATACTGATTCTTAGTTCATTTTTTGAAGATACAATAAATAAATATAATCATATAAAAAAAAATTAATTCAATTGTGTATATACAGGGTGGGCCAACTTGGACTGACTGATTTGAAATGCTTATATTAATTTTTGGGACAATTGAATTTTATATGGAAACATCTTCAGATCAACTTTTAGAATACGTCGTAGCGATGTTCTGGATATGTTCAATTGAGTAGCTCGTCGACGAGTAGACACAGTTGGATCCGTGTGAACACTTTCTCGTACAGCTTCTATAGCTTGTTCAGTGCGAACAGGACGAACAACATTTCTTCGTAGTTCATTACCCACTGAACCCAAATTCTCAAGACGGGTCATTAAGCTTTTTATCATGTTTACACTGGGAGCCTCTGCAGTATTAAAATGCTGACGGTATTTTCTTTACGTTGTAACAATTGATCGTTCGGAAACATAATAAAATTCAACAATTTGTACACGTTCTTCCACTGAGTATGATGACATTATAAAATTTTATAAAATTCTGTATTATCTGCAAAAAAAAAAAAATACAAAAATTATAAGCATTTCAAATCAGTCAGTCCAAGTTGGCCCACACTGTACATATATGTATGAAACGAATAAGTAATAAAATGAAAGCTTACATAGGGTCTACACCACTGATGCGCGTTTCTTTGCACAATTGTGCTGAAAGAATTCACACGTATTCTTACCCACATACCTAAATAAGAGCGGCAAGCGTTGCGTTAGCAGCAGGGTATGCATTTTCATTACATTTAAATGTGAAAATATTATTTGATTGTACTGAAAATACGTACCCTGCTGCTAACACAACGCTTGCCGCTCTTATTTAGGTATGAGGGTTAACCTTTTTAATTTAGTCGTCGATAAGACAGCGGCGAATGCGCATGAGGCGGATGCTTACATATTTTTTCTAGAATATTTGTCCAGCAAACATACGTGTTGCCTTTCAAATTTATGATATGCGAAAAATATTTTATTATAAATAACGCATTTGATAAAATACAATGCCTTTTATGTTATCAAAGATTTAAGGAAAAAAGGAAGATACTATTAAAAGACATTATGATGCTTTTCATAGCGATATTCATAAGTTTAATGGTAGGAAAAGAGAGAAGTTTTAAATAGAAATACAAATATTTATTTTGAAAAAATAAAAAATAAATAGTTTGTTTCAGTGGACCATACCAAAATAAAGTTTGAAAAAGTTTTTTACAATTGACTGTTTGCTTAGGAAATGTTTTATTTTCAATTAATATTTTAACTCTGTGGATTTGTGTTTGGTGGGTAGCTCGCAACCTCAATACATTCACAGTTCACCAATACATTCACAGTGCCCACCAATCATCTACACCTAACATAATATGTAAGATAAGAGCGTCAAATTCAATCGCAGAGAGAATTATGTTACGTGTAGGCTTCAAATTAGTGTTATCTCAATCTTATAAGATATTTTATAAGAGCGTTGTTATAAGAAATCCTACTACAACAATCTTATGAGACTGACTGTCAAAAAACACACGTACATGAAAATAAATTAGTATGCATGTGTGAGTGTTTATTAAAATAAATGAAAAACAATGTTTTGGGCAAAATTTCTGGGATTTTGGGTGTTTTTTTTAGAGGTATAGAACTTCGAATTGAAATAAAACACAAGAAAATCGTTTTAATGTCCATCAATTTGGCTTTATTGGAAGGATAATTTTATGCCATTAACGTTTAAATATGATTTCGGGCATGTGGCCGCCGCGGCTGGCTCGAATAAAGCCAATTCTACAGGTCCAATTTTCAACCACTTTTTCGAGCATATGGGGCCGTATATTGGCAATAACGCCACGAATGTTGGCTTCCAAGTCCCCTAACGTTTCTGGTTTGTTGGCGTAGACGAGCGACTTCACATATCCCCAAAGAAAATAATCCAATGGTGTCAAATCACACGATCTTGGTGGCCAATTGACAGGTTATCCATGGTTAACCGAATTAATTGCTCTGATGGACGATTATGTCGACCATAAAATGGACGGAGCTTGCGGTAAACTTCGCGAACTGAACCATTATTTTCGAAATAAATTTGCACGATTTGCAAGCGTTGTTCTTTTGTCAACCTGTTCATGATGAAATGGCAAACCAAACTAAATATTAATCACTTGACAGCTGACAAAATGGCCGCCAGTTAAAAAAGTGATGCCAACTTAAAGTTCTATACCTCAATAAAAAACACCCTATATGTTAAAATAAGTGTTTAATTGATTTATAAATTAAAGTTTGTGTGAAAAAGTGAAAACAAAATAAATAATTATATAAAATTAATACATGTTAACTCTATGAGAATTTGCATTAAGTGAAATGTTATAAGCAAAGTAAAATTACGTGTTCCTGTTGTATGAGATGGAGAGAAATATCGGCATTTTATTTTTGTTATTCTGCCGACGTTCTCTCACATATTATATCAGAGTTAATCGCAGTTGTAGACGCTATGTTATGCTTGCTAACTTCCCTGAAGGAAACGCGGAGTTAAGTGTCTTCAAGTCACCACTTTTGGCGACTATTTTGGTGGCATTGTTTAATTTAAGTTTTTATAAAAATTAATTTAAGAAATCCAATTAAAAGGTTAATATACATATATATGTAAATGTATGGAACAATAATTAAAAAAATTACACAAAAAGAAATTACAAAAAACAAGCAAAATTGCAATCCATATTGTATAAAAATAGATAATGTGAAAATTAAAAAATTTTAAATGAAAGTGTCCACTATGAAAATTTGTTGAGCCTGTGGAAGATTTTGTGTCATCACACTATGGTCTCCCAGCCCAATTTTCTTGGCCAAAAGTCAAACTTGGTGGCATTCAGTTTTGTTTTCTTTTCTTATATTCTGATAGTAAACACTTCAAACCAACAACAAATATATTTTGTTTTCTAAATTATAATTGAACTTTATACAGCATGGTCATAAAATTATTGATTTTCAGTGCAGTTGTAAAACTTAGTTTTTTCCAACACTTTTAAATTACTTTTCTTATTTACAAACAAAAAGATTTAAACTAAGTTGGCTTTAAAAAAAATTCTGTCGGTACGTATTTTTATTATGTAATATTACATAAAAACAAAGAACTCGTGCTTTAAAAAAATGCAACTGTTTCATGCAGCCTAGAAAATATTGTCTTAAAAATTTTGGAAGCTTATGTAAGCTTGCAAAATTTTTGCAAGATTTGGTAAGGATAAAACTAACTAATCTAAATAGGTTTGGGCCGTTCTTCGCAGTATATTTTGTTTTGCACTTTTCTGCATATTTTGAGAATTGGTTTTATTAGCCCACTATTACTTGAAAAATGCTGATATTGCAAATCTGGCTTAACGGGAGTTAGAAAGAAAAAAAAGCTCACTCAATATTTTTGACTGAAAACGCTCGTTTAGGTGGAAAATTATGCAACTAATACACAGAATGTAAGAACAAAGAGAATTTGCTATGAGTTCCCGGCAATTCTCCAAAAAAAATTAAAAATCCCAAAAATGGGATTTTTTCAGTATTTTTACTGTATTTTTCTTATCTTTCACGGGGCGCATATAATATTTTTGGAAATATTTAGAAACATATTGTCTTAATAATTTTTTGGTTTTAGCTTTGTAATTTAAGGAAAAATTACTTGAATTTTTATTTTTATAACAAAAATAGGTCTATTTCGAAACGAAATGGTTCCTTCAATAACAAAAATTTTCTTTGTAATATTTCTTATAATATTACATTTTGAATAAGAAAAAATATGGGAAATAGTTAACCTACTTATTTCGGCAAAAACGGCGAAAATCGACTTATTAAAAATTTTAATTTGAATTGCGTATAACTTTTGCCTTAATTGTGCTTTTGATACCAAATTTGTTTACTTATTAAAAATTTTGTTTTAAATCCATAATAAGTTTTCTTTTTCAAATTTCATAACATTTGACTTCTGCATTAAAAGAAACAGTAGATCAAGGTTGGTAAAAAACCTTGAAACCTTAGTTGAAATTTTCATCGCGTTGTAAACTTAAAATATCAAGTTTGACAGCAAGCAATTAATTTATGTGAAAACTTAAAACACAAAGTTTTAGAAAAAAAATATTGTTTTAGTGTTTTAGTTCAAAAAAATCATACCAACTAGACAGTAGATTTATTTTATGACGACGAAAACGAAGTCGCAAAGATAGATTTGAATTTTTCAAAAGAAAAATTCGTGATGATTCCAACCCTCTTGAATTGCCCAATGCAAGGTAAGTAGGGCTGTGTCGTTCATGAACGAACGAGTAAAATTGAACGAATCACTCAAATGAACGAAGTGAGCCGGTCATTTTACTGAGCTGTTTTGGTTCAGTAGTACTGACACATAAAAATAAATTGAACGAAATGAACGACCGATGACCGAGCGCACTTGGCTCTTTTTTTTGTTTTGTTTTGCTTTTTCATCGTTCATGTGGGATTTTTTTTGTGATTTTCTCGTTTTCATTTGCCTTTTTATCTACTTTTAGTAACAGTGTTACCATTATGAATTTTTTAAACTGCATACGTAATTAAGTTATTTTCGCTCCCGCTTTTTGACTTTTATTCATTGGCCATAGATTTATTTACCAGCAGAGACTTAATTGTGGCAAAATAAAAACACATCTTGAACACTTCTTAATGCTATTAATATTTTCCAAATTCCTTATTTTATGTCACACAAAAAAATACTTTAATATTGCAAAAAAAATTTACTTGCTGTTTTTTTCTTTGTGTTATTTTGTTTGTTTTGATCATTTTGCCAAAAAATAACAGAAACATTGCATTTTTCTCTTTTTATTGACCGAATCAACTGTTTGTTTTTTCATTTCGTTCTTTTTCTTGAAAAGAGCGGATGAACGAAATGAACGAACTCGTTCTTTTTTACAAAATGAATGAAAATGAGCGGTCACTTAAATGAACGATTTGGCACAGCTCTAAAGGTAAGGAATAATCAAAATAGGGAACGAATTCTTTAAAAAATAATTTTGGAAAGTTTTTTTTGTTATTTTCGGCAGAACAAAGAAACGTTTTGTTATTTTTTCGATCACGTAAAATTATATTTTAAAAAATCTTTGTATGTGCCGATACTAAAATCGTTAAGAAAATTTTTTATTAAGCATAACAAATATTTCATGTTACGATTTTTCCATTTTTTCTGCTTTTTATATCGCACCAAACTGTAACTAGAAAAACCCAACCACAGACCCCACTACTAAAAAGCAGTTGTGTATGCTCAACGTTTTTCTCAACCAAACTTAAGTAGAGTTGTAAATGACAATGCCAAAACACAACTGAATAGCAATTCAAATTTATCAATCCCATCCATACTATTTTAAAAGTTGAAACCCGTGATCGGGGCATTAAGCTCTGTGACATCTCTTCAAATGCTGTATGAAATTTCATAGCAATCGGACGGCCCGTTTAGAAACTAGAGAATTATTTCTATTTTTTTTAACAAAATACCCCACTGTGTATGGGTTACTTTAGGCCCCACTAGGCACTGTCGGATCGAGCTAAGAAATCAGTACTAATGCACTAGTGACATTTCCTACAGGGTTATAACTATTTATTAATTATATTCACAGATAGGTATACATACATATGTACCTATATACATACTTATGTACGTGCTATTTAAAATATTACTGGTTCCAAACCTTAATTTTTACAGCTCGACAATTTGTAAATACTTACAATATGTATGTACATATGTTTTCCATGAGGAAGGTGCTTTCGTAATAGTACCTATAAGGACTATCCAATTTAGCATCTCCATCTTGAGTTTGTAACATACACACCTCAAACTTTTTAGATTTTTCATTTATTATTTTTTCATTTTTCACTTAAAAAAATTTTTTATACTAATCTTACAATCTGCAAGAAATTTTAACAGAACTAAGTTTACAATGATTCAAATCAAATAACCCTTAAAAAATAATAGAATTTATCTCAATATACGTTAATAGCATCTGCTATGAAAATGCTTAAAAAGTCTTAGTGTTTATGGAATAACACATTTCTGATGACACGAAGCTTGAAAAAATCTTTCAGATGATGTAATATTTTTAGTACTTTGTCTTGAGTCAAAATACGAAAATATGCAAAAAAAAAACTTAAAAAATAGACCTTTTTTAGACACTGTCCAGCTCACGAACGGTCATCGCTAGACCCCTCAAATGTTTTGAGAGTCCTCATTAAAAAGATTTTTAATTTGAGAGGGTGTAATAAGAACTTTTTTCTAGTGAGTCGCTCTAAGGCACATATTTTGAAAAATTTATCGGATGAATATATGAAATAGATTTCATAAATTAAAAAATATTGTGTATATATATATATATATATATATATGTATATAAAAAAACATATTTTTAACAAGACAATCGTAAGTGAAGAGATCTTTTGTTTCCAAGATACATTTACAATGCAGTTGGGCGCTGCAATTTAATTCGTGGTGGATACGAAAGTTCTTTCATGAAATTACGCATGTCTCTACATTTTATGATTTGTGAAGGGTATATACTTGTAGATAAGACTCGGCACAGACAAATATAGCACTCTTACTTGTTTTTAATATCAAATTGTATGGAGGAACTCGTTAGCACCTAATTCAATTTCGTCACTTATGGTAACTTCATACCAATTTTTATATACATAAGGCCGCTTTTATTTATCTTAATGCCATTTTACGACTGGAGTATTATTCAAGCTTCCAGTTGCTAATGTCAAAATGATTCCAAAGACGGACAGAGATCTTACCAAAGCTGAGTCATATAGGCCAATAAATGTACTATCAACAATGTCAAAACTCTTCGAAAAGCTGCTCATGACAAATATCTCCCCAATTCTAGCTGATAATGGGTGATTACTGGTCCAGTTCAATTTAATTTTAGAAATCAGCATAGCACCATTGAACAAAAGCATAGATTGGTTGAAAAATCTACATCTTTCGGAATATTACATTGTTGCCCGGAAGTTCAGTGTTATAGAAGGATACTTCATGAGGGCGCCCGAATCTAACTCTTCCGGTGTGCCACAGGGGAGTATACTGGAGTCAGTTGTGTATTTGATATATACTTGGACCCCGTTAGTAGACCAGAATAAATGGATATATTCTACCATTAAAGAAATTGGAATAATGCAAATTTAACCAGATTGTGTAGTAAAAAATGACGCCATTATCATACGTGGTCATTTTGAAATAGTTACAGTATAGTAGTTCTCAAGAATTGCAAAGAATTCTAAATGCAGTTGAACTTACGTAATTTGAATGACCATTATCCAAACAAATAACTTCAAGTTAGAGAGACTTCATGTTATGGAATAACTTTCGAAAGTTTTGCACAGAATAAAAAAATATTTTTTACTAACTTTTATTCTTTTTCACTTGTAATAAAATAATTTAAAATGTGTATATAATTTATTATATATTAAAGTACTGAGACATTTCGGGATTTTACGCAACTGTAAACATAAATGATATTGCCACCAAGGCGAATTCGCCTTAATTGTCACATATATAAATTAACGACAGTGTTGTTAATTTAGCTATATATTTGCCCAATAAAACTATCTTTTATAAAGCAAATTATAAAAAAATATACGCTCACTGTTAGCGGCAGATCTGGAAATTTTTGCTTAACTAAGAATTAATGTCAGCTCAAACAATTCAATTTATAGAAACTTTGCAAGGCTCTGTGCTACAATTTTTCCTCCAGTTAGAGAGAAATTCAAGTTATGGAAGTTCAAGAATAGGAAAAAAATCTATAGGAATTTACCTGCTTGCCGCTGTTACCATGCGATTTGCTTCAACTTATAGAAATTTTAATTTATAGAAGTTCAAGTTATAGAAGTTCAACTGTGTTACAACTCATGAATTTAACAGAAATAAATCAACTTGACATCCTCCATTAAAAATTAAAAGAATCAACTTCAATTCATATTCCATAAATAATAAAATCAAATAGTATACATCATCATGCAGTGAGCAACACTGCACTAGTTTTGGTCATAATTTTGCTGCTTTCTCTTTCCATAGTTGGAATACATACAAGATCTCAGAAAACCATTACCAAAGAAGAAACTCAATCCCCACCTACGCCGTTAAAAAAAAAGCGCGCCAGTTCAATCAACATTAGACCAACATAAGACTTTCCGAGTTGTCCAGACCACAACCCACCACTACCTAGGGGAAATATGTTGAACACTGTTCAATGCCGGGGAGAATGTTAACACCCTAATTTTTGATTTTAGTTTTAATATTTTATTCAGAAATAATTTCTTAGTCGAGCTTAACTTCAGTAATTTAAATTATTGTTGAATGAAATATTTTTTATTAATTAATGTGAGTTTCTAAAGAAGAGGAGACAAATTAAATTAGACTTTATTAGCTGGGGGAAATACTGATATTTTTCTGTGCAGCAACGCACTTCATCAGCATCCATGTCTATCTAGTAGGGTAGATATTGTTATTAACATCAGCTATTTAACGAAAATTTTCAATGAAATGGAATATGAGAAATGATTGTATTGTGTATACAATTATAATCATTCTTAGTCCGACTAAGAAATTATTTCTGGTTAAAATTCACTATCGTTCAACCAAAAATTTAAAATTGTGTCATTTTTAATATTTTTAATTTAACTTGCAAAACAAAAGCTTTTAATACAAACATAATTAGAACTCTGACCATTAAATTGCAAGTATTACAATTTTTAATATTAAATATTTTTTTTTCTTTTTCCTTGATTTTTTAACTTGCAAAACATAAGCATTTAATTGTTATTTAACTAAATATAAAGAGGTAATTGGGATATTAAATTGCAACTATCACTGTTCTTTGCTCAGCTATTTATTGACATACTTGAGAGGTAACTGTCACACTTTTGTGTTAATTGCATACTCATGTATTTAGTGTATTACTTATAATTAATTGACTATTATTATTAAATTTAATTTAGTATATAAGAGGTGAATAAAACAAAATTATTAGTTCAGTAGTAAATCATATTTATTGTGTTTTTTATTGAACTTAGCGTTCTTCTGGTTAAAGCACTTGAAGAACATAGTTGGAAATCAAAATAGTATCAATCTAGATTTCTATGCTTGAATTGAATTCTACTATAGCCAGTTAGGAATTAACATTATAAATTTTGTGTTCTGGGTGGTGTTACACGACTTAACAGCACCTACACCTTTAACATGTTTCGTCCACTGTGTGTGCTGTCAACGCTGATGAAGAGATTGTAGCGGCCGTCGAAAATAGCAGCCTTATTAAATCATTTAAGTCGACTTACTTTTTCATTATCAGTTTTTTTATTTTTCCTCACTGCGCGACTCCCACGAAACTTCACATACACCTGTACGCAACATAGCATTTAGAAAAGTATGCGGTCTTTGCCTTTTTAAAATCTGATATTACATTTATTACTGTTGCAATCACATGATATCGCGTTTAGAAAAGCAGGCTTTACTACAATTATTGAACTTTCAGATATGTGCATACGTATATCATGTAATTATGTATATCCATTCGATATCAGTAAAATTTGAGTGCATTATATTAAAATTCCTATTAAGAAATTGAATTTTTTTACTTTTAATTTACATTAGCATCAACAACATTTGTCCACCCGATTGCAGCACAAATCACTGCAAGCAGACCAAAAACCGCAACAGAAAAACCAATATTTACGCCATGAAACTTGTAGTGAAATTTTAAAGAAAGATCAGCAGAAAACATTACAAGTACAAACAGACACACACCAACAGGATCAAGAATTGCTACAAACTCAATTGCCGCTGGTAAATAATCTACAAGCACATCAGATACCACAACATCCTTCAGACAAAGAGTCAGTCACCGCAAAACAGTATGTGGTGCAAAATCAACTACAACACACTGAATCATTTCAATCGCCATCCAATCAAACAAATATGGTTGTTGAATCAGCCCTTCAAAATGCGAACAAAAGTACTGACAATACATCTTATAATCGACATGCGGATGATGAAACATCAAAACCAACGTGTAGTCTTCCAAATCAAAGTGGCAATGGAAGCATACCAAAACTAAAGGATACAACTAATATTATGGTAAGATATACGTACATGTTGTTACTTTTTTACCTTTTAAGAATTCTGTTAACTTTCGCTGTTGTTTATACAATTGTCACTAGGCTTGCGTAGTTCATGAACGAACTATGAAACAAATGTGTTCTATTTTTTGTAACTCCTTTAGGCCCAAATTCACAGTCATTAGTTTGCTAATAGCAATAGTTTAACCAATAATATTTGAGTCACAGCTTTTTGTTTACGTTACGTCGGGTGGTTACTGGTTTGCCGCATAGATGTTAAGAATACATTATTGTTGCGGCAAACCAGTAACCCTTGAGACCATATGGAAGACGCTTAAACCGAAATGATTCGCCATCCGTAGAAAATGATGTAACATCTCTTAATTCTTCCTCCAATTAAATTTGATGGAAGCCAGTAGTTAGTAGTAGACAAGAGAAATATTTTTCCTTTCCTAAATTATCAATAATATCATCTATCCTTCGCAGGGGAAATTTATCCGTAACTTATTTTTATTTATCTCTCTATAATCAACTACCAATCGCCATCGTTTCTGATTGCTTCCTTGTAAAGATTTTTTAGGCTATTGTATTCAGAAGATGATAGTTCTATAATGTCATCCCTCAACAACTTATTTACTTGAGTAGTGATTTATTCTCTGTTTATATGGAATCCTATAATTCTTTATGTATGTTGGATCTTTATCCTTTAAACACAACCTTTATTTGTAGAAATTATTAACCGATATTCGTTCAGCTTCAAGTGCAAATACATCTATGTAATTTTTGCAGAGATCTTCGAGATCCGATTTAACGAACTCTGGGAAATTCTTGGCCAACATTTTTAATTTAGTTATATCGTTTTGTTTCATCTCGGGCTTATTGAGTCATAGTCATGAAGACTTTCGGTTTTGAAGTCGATATTTTGTACGACGACTTCTTTTAACGTCGTGTTTATTATTCGTACAAAACCTATCGCTATTGTATTTACAAGAGATATTCCATCCTGAATTTCCTGGTTTGGAACAAGTAGATATTTGTACGGACTATTGATGTTAATTACTCTTATAACCTCTGGTCTTGCAGGTACAGATATAGAGTTTATTGTTAGAGAATCAAGCATATATGGCCAGGAAAATTAGTTGGTCTCAGGATTAGGCGATCTTCATCCTCCCGATGGAATAGGAAAGTTGTCTCTATCTACATTGAATTCAGTAGATTATCAAGCCTTAAATCAGTTATCACCTTACCTAGGATTTATAGTAGTTGTTTCGATCTGCCCAATTTTAATTACTGGAATATCCGCACCTGTGTCAATTAAGAACGTTGAGTTATAATTGTAAGATGTTGTTTTATTTTAATATAGGATGTTAAGTTTAAATTTATGTTGTAGATTCTACCGCTCTTATCTAAGTTATCATTTATTGAGTACTTGGGGATTGCTCGTTTCCCTGATCTTCATGTGTTATATGTTATATGACGACCTCTGTTATAATGCTGATTATTGGAACCGTTCTCGTTATTGTATCTTTGTCTATCTCCACGTCTATTACCGCGATTATTTGAAGCAAAACGGCCACGGTTTGTCCCACGGTTTCCACCTCGAGCGAATCCATAACTACGTCCACGGCAATTATTGTACCTTCCTCTGTAGTACATTACACTGGATGTCAAAGCGTTTGTTTCCGTGCAGGAATTTACCTGGTACCGAAACTGCAGGACTCCAGTATGAGTTTCACTCTTTCGTTAAAGGCATTTTTTGTCATGGCTTTAACCGCAACTTGCGTGGAATATTTTGCTGCTAATTCCTGTGAGAGTTCATCATTTATATAAGCACTCTCTAAGAATTTTGTTAAGGATTATATATGGACAGCATAGGTACTTACATTTTCACTGCACTGACGGACATTCATAATTTTAGCCGAAACAACTTCGACGGATTCTCCTTTTACTTTTTCCTTTAATTTTTAACGTACTGCAGCTATTGTGGTCTCATTTTCTATTAAATTTCTGGCTGTGCCTTTCAATTTTCTTTTAATAATATTAATGGTGACTGCCATTTCCTTAATGGAATCAACAAAGTTTAAAGCTTCTATGAATGACAGTAAATTTTTTGGGTGATCATCAAAGTCAGGTATTAGCTTTGAGGCTGTACCCAGAAATTCTAACACTGTCTGTGGCATTATTGCAGGTTGTTTGTTTTGTTCCTGTAATTCTATTTTCTCATGAAGTTTTTTTTGAATTTTTAAATCTATTCGTTTTTTTTCAATGCTATTTTTATAAGCTGTTCCTTAGCCTTTAAAACGAAAGCTTCTGCAGCTATTTTATGTGCTGCTGTTAGTCTGTAATAATGTACGTTAAGTACTATTCTTATCTCTTCTAGTTTTTCTAAAAGTATATTAATATGTTTCTCTATTGTTTCTTTCTCTGTTGATCTGTCGATGTTTAAACACTTATATGATCTGTCAAAATGTTCCTTTCTAACTATATTTATAATAGTCTGCCAGTCCATAAAGATACCTTAGCCATATAATTACTCCGTATGTGATTACAATTACCTTAGTAGTTTAAATTTTGTCCAATTCATTTCCACGACTCGCATATCTTTATCTAAGGTTTCTCTTGTGCATTAAATATAATTTTAGTAGTAGATTTATGATATTTACTATAACAATAATTAACAAAAGATACCATAGTAAATCAATTTACGCTGTGTGGTCAACTATTTCCACGTTAGTTATAACGTTGGCGTTCGGGTTTTCTAACTTGGACTCTTGTTTACCCATTGTAATTTATTTATTAATTTTATTTTAACTAATTGCACATATGTACATATATTTTTCTTATAAACACAAATGTTCAGAAAAAACATTTTTTTTTACTTTCTTTAAACAAACTTTTTAGTTTATTACATGTTTTTCTTATTGCTTTTAATTTTTCTATATTTTATTCATATTTCCAGCATCCAAATTATAGTGGTTAGTGATGGTTGATATTTTTTTTTTTTTTTTTTTTTTTTTTTTTTGATAAAAGATATTCTTAGCTTGATTGTATATTTTTTATTAATCACAACATAATGCGATAAATAGTGATCTTGATAATTTTTATGTTTGTTTTTGAAATTGTTTGTTTATTGCTTTGTTGTTTTTGTTGTAATTGATATTTGATTCGATTTTCTTTTTTGAACTTGGTGCAATAATCACACCGCTTTCGGCAGTTATCTTGCCTGTATATAAGTCAAATTCAAACAGATAATCAGTAGCCGCATCGCGTCTGCACCATAGTTTGAAGTCCCATTTAACAGGCTTATCTTATATACTGCTTCATCACCTTATGTCCTTTGAACTTTATCATGTGCTGATCCATGGATTGATGTCTAGTGTTATTGAGAGCACTTTGAAACGATAAATTGAAATGATCCATTACTGGCCCAATTTTATATGCTCTGTCAAAATTAGGACTGTTTGGGTCTCCTACCTCATAATTTTTGCAAAAATGTAGGTTCTTGCTTATATCTTCAAATCGTGTTCTGGACATAACGTTTGATATCAAAGGTATATAGAGGATATCTGGTTCCCTAGACCAGTAATCGCTGAATGATGGCAAAGTAGGGTAGCCCATAAACAAGTTCATTTCATCACTTTCAACTGTGAATTCTCGTCCATTTTGATGAGCGTATCGTACCGACTCTGAAGCTATGTTTTGAACTAAATTGTCAAACTTTGTTACTGAAAGAAATACTTCGAAAGGAGTCAGCATACCAGCTTTAACATCTTGACGAATTTGCACCTTTACGAATTCATATTCAACAATAGGAAAAATATTCGGAATGTATGATCTCTGGTTCCACTTGAAATTAAGTTGATGGTTGATAAGATGTTTGGTGGCAGTTTCAAATAAAGATGTTGAAGATTCAGGTGAATCTTTTCTTGATTCGTGATATATAAGGGTTGCATCTTCAATTTCTGCATCAGATCAACATGCAAATTCAGCAGTACCCACAGTTAAAGTTGGCTGTGTGGACAAATAACTTATACAAAGATTTGAGTTTCAGTTGCATATAGAAGGTATGTCAACTGCGACTAGTCAAACACACTACAACATACAGTTTAGAGAAGTGTATGAAATCTTTATTTGATTTCATGTAAATATTGACCGCGGCTACTCTTGAAACAGTATACACTCTGGGTCCAATTTTGGCATACTCTCGCCAACATATCGGCCGGTATCTCACGAATAAATTCTTCAATATTGTATTCCAGTACTTCAACCGTTGCGGACTTGTCCCTATAGACATGAACGTTAACATAAACCCACAATAAATACTCTAAAGGCGTTAAATCGCACGATCTAGGCAACTCATTCACCGACCCCAAACGTGAAATAAATTTTTCACCGAACTCGCCTCTCAATTGGGTCATTTTCTTAACCGAGCATGAATTTTGATAATAAAATTTAATAATCTGCAAGCGTTGTTCATTTTTAAGTCAAGTCACGATTAAATTATAGACTAAACTGAACATGTTTATCAGTAATATGATACAAGAAAATAGCTGAGTTGCCAAAAAGAAAGTTGCTAAAAATCACCCTTTATAACAAACGTAAACAAAAACCATATGATATACCAGAGCTGCCAATACTGAAACTTAATAGTTTGATAGGGTTACCATTCTTTTCTCATGTTAAGAACTTTAGTTAAACAATACACTGTGAATATGAAGCATTAGTTAAACAATGGTTATGATTTTAGTTTACTAATAATTAACTAATGATTATAAATTTGACCCTAAGTCTATTAGCTGCGGGTGAATTATGAATTTAGCAAAAAAAAAACTGGCTTTACGTTACAGAAGTTCTAAATTGTATAATTTGTATAGAGAAACACGGAAACACACCTTGATGTCATGGAAGCATTTTGAGCTTTGTACCACCTATTTCCAAACGAAATAATTGCAGACAGGTTCTAGAAAATAATTAGATATCAGAAAGACCTTGAAGCCAGCCCTTATTTTGTTGTATTTGCCATGGAATTTTTAAGAAATAAATTGTTTCTTAAAAATATATAAAAGTCTATAATTATAATGTCATGGACTTTAACACAATTTCAAATGTGCCATAATGTCCATATACATTATATCCTTGGACATTGTGGCACCTTTTTGCATATTCGCATTAAATGTTTGAAAATATCCTATTGTTATCACACATTTTCAATTTTTTTTGAGGACTCCCTAAGACCGGGCTTACATCTGTGTGTCATGTGCCACACAAGGGTGAAAAAAGCGTAACCACTAATTACTAATAAAAAACTGTTTGATTCAGACTCGTATTTATTAAGTTAAACAGTTTCATACATAACTAATAGAAAATTTTATAGAATCCAACATGATTGGTGTGTGAATGAAACAGTTTTTCATTAGTAATTAGTGGTTACGCTTTTTTGGGCACATGGCATACAAGAAATGCCAGATGTAAACTCAGCCTAAGACCTTGCTATATATATATATATATATATATATGTATATATATCTGTGGCGTTTTATCATAAAATCTTAAGTCTAAAAATCGACTTTCGAGATATTAACGATTTAGTGTATAATCGGTTGTGATGCAATTTTAAACAATTTTTTTTTATCCCAGAAGAAGTTTTTAAATTTTTTAGGACAACGTAGATTGATTTTCAAAAATATTTCACTTGCAACTTTGTTTATTTTATAGTTTTTTGTATACGTGTATACATATATAGGGTGTTTTTTATTGAGGTATAGAACTTTAAGTTGGCATCACTTTTTTAACTGGCGGCCATTTTGTCAGCTGTCAAGTGATTAATATTTAGTTTGGTTTGCCATTTCATCATGAACAGGTTGACAAAAGAACAACGCTTGCAAATCGTGCAAATTTATTTCGAAAATAATGGTTCAGTTCGCGAAGTTTACCGCAAGCTCCGTCCATTTTATGGTCGACATAATCGTCCATCAGAGCAATTAATTCGGTTAACCATGGATTGGCCACCAAGATCGTGTGATTTGACACCATTGGATTATTTTCTTTGGGGATATGTGAAGTCGCTCGTCTACGCCAACAAACCAGAAACGTTAGGGGACTTGGAAGCCAACATTCGTGGCGTTATTGCCAACATACGGCCCCATATGCTCGAAAAAGTGGTTGAAAATTGGACCTGTAGAATTGGCTTTATTCGAGCCAGCCGCGGCGGCCACATGCCCGAAATCATATTTAAACGTTAATGGCATAAAATTATCCTTCCAACAAAAGCCAAATTGATGGACATTAAAACGATTTTCTTGTGTTTTATTTCAATTCGAAGTTCTATACCTCTAAAAAACACCCTATAGTATACTTTAAGTAGACTTAAGATTTTGTCACGAAAAGCAAACAAGAGTTTTAAAGTTGTTAAATGGAGATAAGAGCTTTTGTTAAAACTGATACGTATTAATAACTGGACATAGGATTTTTTGTTTGTTTATATTTATTCAATTCAATTAAACAAATTGCACTTAAAATAATAAAAGTTACAAATACTATCTGTGTAATTAAAAAATAATAATAATTCAAGTTTTTTTTTGGCAAATTACCGCCCATGTTTGTAGAACTTATACAAATGTTCGCTCTAGAATTTGTATTCAAAACAATAAAATACGAAAATTTATAAAAAAGGGAGGTAATTTAGTATGTATATGTTTATTATAAATTTGTATATTAATTCAATTCGTTAAGCAAATTTGGTTGGAAACAATGAAAGGTTAACAGTATTTGATATGAGATTGAAAAAAAGTAAGAATTCAAGTTTTTCATTAAAGTTCGGAAAATTTTTGTTTTGAAATACAAGTACTTAGGTTGTTATTCGTTTATTTCTTCGCGTTTAGTTAAATCTGGGTGACAATCTAGTATGTCTTCCGATGATAAATTCATATAGAAACCTCTATAAATTTCATCCACTAGCGGCAACATATCTATGAGATCCCTTTTCTTTTTGTTGCTTATTTTTATTGGTAAATCGTAGCAATTTCTTAAATCTTTAATTTTAACACAATTGATTCCTCGCTTTGTTATTTTTATGCTTTTGAAAGGATCCTCTTCATTTAAAGATGTTTTAAAGTATATGGTACCATATTCCTTGGTAAATCTAAACCATTTAATGCCATGCCAACTGAATTTAGCACCATTGTCATCTACCTTCCGCCAAGTAAATCAATTTTTCGAAGCGAGTGTAAAATCGTAAATAATTGATTGATCCATTTCATTAACTAAAATTTTTTTCTTTACTCCGACTGTTCTTATGAATTGTTACCAATCACGGGGATGATGGATTTTTATCGAACATTTCTTTTTCTTTTTTTCTATAGCAGCATGGCCACTATGGCACTCCATGTGTGTATGACCAGGGACCATGAATTTGTGATCTATAATGCTTACGCTGTTTTCCAAATTCATAAAAATCAGAAACATAGTAGCAACGAAAGAATTCTTGTTTTGGCTGGGAAAGCAATCACTGTAAAAAACAACATGATTAACATGGCCTTTAATTGCAATAAGTGGACAAAAACGCATGAAGCTATTTCGTTTCCACCTCTCTTGGCTATTGCTTTATGCCACATGTAGCATGTTGGTTGACTTGTAGCACAATCATGTATGGTTAAATTAAAGGTCCACAAAGGTCTTTTATAAAATGATAGCGAAGTCCGCAACAGAGGTGTAGGAAGACACTGCTGAAGGTCAAAACAAAATGCTTGGAGTTTAGTATCGTTTAAAGATTTTTCTTTATAATTTTTTTTTAGAATCATAAGCTCGCTGTGCTGTGTTAAGATGTTCCATTTGCTCTGATTTTAGAGATTCAATTTCTCCAGATTTAGCAACCAGTAATTTGCTTTACAGCAAATCGCATTTGTGGCAAGTGTCAAGTTTAGGTTTTTTAAATTTTAAATTAAGTGTGTTAAATAATTGAGCAAATTTTGACAACGATACGGAATGGTTGTATTTCTCTCCATAAAGACGATGTATTTCAGCTACACTAAAATCACTCGGCAGATAACGTTTAGAGGTATCACGACGAGTATAATGTGTCTCGTATGACGGAAAGCTTTTAATAAAATCTAAAATTTGATTTTCTTTTGCCGTAGAAAATATTCTGGCACATGTATGCTTTCCACGCAAATCCTCATTTGCACCATATCCGACTAGTTTTGCCTTCGCAACCGTTTTTATAAATTGTTCTGTCCCAGATAATGTGAATATAAAGCATTTTTGGCAAACTGAAATTCTATTCCCATTAACCTCTAAAAAATAATGGTATGAATTCGTTCTATTTCGAGAATTTCTGTCATGTTTAACTCTTTTTATAGTGCTCGTTTCTTGAATTTCAATTAATCCTGTAGCATATGCCTTACGTAAGTTATAAGAACCTTGCTTCCAATAGTTCTTATGTATGAGTTGTTGTTCTGTGAACATTATTCTATCAGCGCATCACTTTCTGCAAGATTCCAGAGGGCGAACAACACGAGCAGGAACAACTTTTACAGTTTTTGATATATAACTTTCTTAGAGGTTTCATACTCTTTTCGGGACGATTGAGAAGTTTCTTTTGACACCACTTCATTTGAAACAATTCTAGAATTCACCCATAATATAAAACAAACATATGTATGTATGTTTGTATTACAACCACATATTACATTCGATTTTTTACAACACTTACACTGAACTGGGAGCGGTACAATTACTTATATTAAAATTAGGATCAACAACTGAATCATCACTGGAAAAATCAGCATTACTGACATTGTTAATATCAAACAAATTTACGCTTTCCATGTTTTTGAACGAATACTGTAAACACCTCAAAAGTCTGTCATCAACTGAACAGCTTATCTTGAAGAAGAAATGAAAAGAACACATACACATAAAATACCGTTACCGTCCAACTGAAATTTAGCAAAGCATTGTAAGTAAACTTAAGATATTTTAAAAAACTACGTTTTTTGTATTTTTAATGAGATCAAATTTATAATATGCACTTAAGTTCATCTACGTGGTGAAAATGTGAAAAGTAATTTTACACATAAACGCTTAAGTAGATATATGGATTTAATTATATTAAAATTGATAAGAAATGGCAAGTACTTTTTTAGTTTAAGAAAACATAAGTTTTTATGAAAAACTCTTTACCAACTTATAAGACATTGTTAAAAATCTTAAGTTGTTTTAAGATGTTGTGTCTTTTTAAATATAATAAAAAAACTATTAGGGTTAAAAAATTAATCTTGAAAACTTACTCGAAAATCGGAATATTTGAAAACGGATTGAATGACACATAGATAGCAAGTAGAACTTACGTAATATGACCCAAACTCTATTTTGACTTAACTCGACTTAAGATGTTATAATATATTGCCACAGATATTATTGTTATATTGTATATATATATATATTGGTGTATTGTATTTTTGTTTTATCTGCAAAAAGAACCTGTTTGGACCAGATATGAAAAGATTCGCTTTTCAAATTTAACTAAGTCTTTTATTTTGGGTTCTAAACGTAGCAATATCAGAATTTTCGTTGTGTCCCATTTTATGTGTGAGTAGCTGTATATACAAATTCTTAGTAGGTACACACATGTGTATATGGTTTTTACTTTCAAATGTCATTTCAATTTTCTGTATAATTAAATTTTACTAATTTTCTTCTAAACTTTTTTTCTTTATTTAAAACACACCTTTAGCGCGATGAGATCTGTATAGATTTGTCGACTCTGTTTGATTTTAATTCAACAAAGACCAAAGTTGGTGTCACGAATCTTAGTAGCGAAAAAGTTTTTAGCTCTGGTATAAAATTTTTAAATAAAATTTCAACAGATGGGAACGAAAACACGAATGCTAGTCAAAAACCCATTGAGGAATATAAAGGGGAGTCGATTGATGGTGGTAGCATTTGTGCTTCACCAACATCTTCATCTGCACCAACTACTACTTCGGAAGGCGCTATAAATAGCAGCAATAATATGTTATCTTCAGTATCTACATCCCGCAAAGCCAGTTCATCTTCGGAGTATACGTCTCTGTCATCGGATTATACACCTGATAATACAGTTGCTCTAAATTCTGCGTGCATAGCAAAAAAAGAACGCAACGACTGCATTCAAATAATAAGTTGCGAAAGCAATGTAAAAAAAAACTCTTGTTCAACTTTTCCAGACACCAGCATGCAAAGTTCAGATGAAAATTTTTGTTCAGACAATAGCAATGGTGCTCAATCACCTAATTCAACCGCAACTAAGCCAAAAGCATTTCGAAAAATATCTACATTTCACATAAATCCCATGGTCTTGGGAACTGTCAACGTTTCGGACTTTGCCACATCTTCACTTTTACCAGGTATAAACAAATCATCATTATATATTAATATACAAAACTTATATATCGACAGCCCTAAACTGATTTAAACTCAATATTTTTTAAATTAAGTTGCTTATTACGGTGCGACAGAAAAAAAAATTTATGCCAAAATCTTCTTAAAAAGATATCACAATTTCGTAAAGCCTACCAAAGTTCATAAGAATTTAAAAATACGCACTTAAGGCTAGTATTAAGTATCCTACAGAATCGTAAGGTAAAAGAATACAACCCTAATCTTGTGAATTGTTATTGTCTTTTGAAAATTTTCATAAACTCCATCAGACCAGGATTCGTTAAATATTACCATTTAAAATTAGGTCTATTCCAGATGCATAACAAAACAGTTCGAACTTGTACAAAGTTATCAAAAAGCGTTCCAGATAGCAATATTTGTGCATTTTTGAGAGCGAATGAGAGAGTATTTTTTTTTCATTTCCTGTACAAACTAGTACGAAATTTTTCTTCTGGGTAAGTTCGGACAAGAATTAAATAATCTGCTGTTTTTTGTTTACATATGAAACTGAAAAATTAGTCAGAAAATTTGCAAATATAAGAAAAAAGTTTGTACTCGTACATACAAATTTATTATATAAGCAAAATGGAAGGTTTTTTGAACAAACTTGAAGTTTTCAGTACATTTGTGCATAATTCTCCATTGCTTTAATATAAAAAAATGTTTTTCTTTTAAATAATTCACGTAGCTTTTACTTTGTCAGAACTTATTTTCATTTACTTTTTACAGCTGTTGCCAATGATGCAAAATCTTTGTTTCTATAATGTTATGCGTTTTAAGCGACTAAAATCATTTATAGTGTTTTCACACTGACATGGTTTTTTTAATGTTAAAACCAATTGTTAAAACCTGGTTTTACCATATAAATTCTTTTTGTTAAAACCAACTTAAACGGTTTTTGAATTGGTTTTAAGTTGGTCTTATGAAATCCAACCTTGTTTTCGCTCTACTAAATTCAGTGCTGCCAAGTTAAAATGACCGGAGGCAGCTAATAATGTTTATGCCAGTGAAAAAAAATGTTTATGCCAATTGATACATTTTTAACTTAAAAATAGATGCAGCGCCAATAATGATCAAAAAATTTGAAGAAAACTATCCTTTGATGGAAAACAACGAAAATATTTTCACTGACTTATGGGAAGTGAAAATAGATTATATGAATGACACCTATCTGCGGAAACATAATTTTAAAATGTTCATTTACAAAATATAAAATAATTTCTACTATTTTAGGGTGCATTGTAAAATTTCTGAGTTTTTCATGCAAACAAAAGCTACTGTTGTACGGGGTGTCAGATAAGTATTATAAAAAGCTGAAAAAAATACAACAAAAAACACACGCATTTCTGCAGTAAATTTTTTTTTTTTTTGAAAAATTTATAAGACAGCCAGTTGTTTAAAACTGAATTTATCAAACTTGCAGTGGGAACGCAAAATCAGCTGTTTATGGTTTGAATGTTAAAACCAGGTTTTATCTTTCGGTGTGAAAGCAGTATTAAATTAAATTTAATGTAAAAAGTAAGCAACATTAGTATTTCAAGATGTGCAATATGGTTTTTGCGTTCCAGCAATTTTGGATAACTTTCTATTTTCTGTCATTAGTCCGAACATGTACGAAATCTTGTGGAACACACCTATTACTGACTTTTCCCACGAGCACTGTTGGACTCCCATGTCAAAACGTTATATATTCTTAAAGTGGATTTTCTCAAAAGTGGGTGGGCATAATTTTTGTACAGTTGTCTTATTTTGTTCATCAAAGTGTTTGGCGTGGGAGTCCAACAGTGCTCCTAGGAAAATTCATCCACGATTTTTTTTTGATCATTTTCGATTAAGTAGATTTTCTGCATGGTTGTCTCATTTTGTTCATCAAAGTGTCTCCTTTAAGAATAAATATCGTTTTGGCGTGGGAGTCCAACAGTGCTCCTGGGAAAATTCATCCACGGTTTTTGTTTTGTTTCACCCTTTGAATTCCCAAAATCGATGCTAGCTTGTTGAAATATTAATTTTTGCTTGTAAATATATCAGAATGTCTGTGGAAAAGCTCACATTTATCATCTGCGTCATCCAGTGACTCTAATTGAACCTCAAGGTTTAAATTTTCCCATATAATTCCCCGCGGTCTATTTGTAGTTGAGCGTTTAACAACTGCATCTAATACAACTAGGAACATAAATCGGTGATAGTAAAGACTCTTGTCTAACCCCAGATGTTGTTTTAAATATGTTATATATTTCACCAATATGTAACACGGTTTATTCAAATGTATCGTAACTCGTTCGTATCATACGTATTATTTTATCCGGTACATAAAATGAACAAAAGTAACTTAGAATTTGTGTTTGAGTACCTAAAAATAAAAAACAAACGTTTAACACTTACATTTTTAATAATTTTTTTATATTAAAATACTTCATACAGAATTTTCGATGCTCATAATATGAATTTAAGATTCGATTTTTTCGATCGAAAAACGAATGGAACTCATAATAAGGGCCAAAGAACTATGTAGTCGTAAAAAAGAGAGGAACACATTAATACAACTATATGATTTTTCTGCAAAAAAGTAAAAAATCGTGAGCAAGGACTTCATTATGTGATTTGAATGGACTTTAGTGTGCTGAATCTAAATCTGTTCACAGATTGATTCCATCACGTCTAGTTTTTGAGATTTTGGAATATTTGACTGATATTGGAATATTAAATACGTATTTATTATGATAAAAGTGAAAAATCTTACTCATAAATGGCTTCTATGATATAAATTAAAATCTTAAATGAAATTTAAATTTTATCTGCTGTTTCACGATTGATTTCCCAGCAGAAATCGGTTAGCATTTCTGGACACCTCTTGCCGCTATACATATCTTTTATCCATGTGCGAAATATCTTGGTTGAACCTTTCATAATGCTCATCAAATACGGCACCACGAAAAAATATCAAAATGAGAATGCAGAGTGTATTTTTAATGACACTTTAAAGAAAGAAGAAGTTCTTGTACCAGTTCTTCGTAATTTGCAGCCCTTACTTTTAAACAATGTTGCATACTTACAGGCAATAAAACCGCTACATTTAGTACATGTCAAATTTTTCATCCGAAATAATCACTGTTGCTGAAAATTTTTCACAACATCGATAAGAGTACTAGACTGAAAATCGCAAAAAAAATGGAGTTGACTTAATTAATTATTTAATAGTAATTTTATTTTGCATCTTTCGGTGTTTAATTTATTAAAACCGAACAAACGGTTATCGAGTTATATTGAAATAGTTAAGAATTTAGGGGGTCATATTAGCCACGCCCATTAAAAAATTTGCACGTGATAGATAATAACTGAGACATATTTTTATTTATTCTGTAACTCGGTAAAGCTAAATCTCTATCGCTAAATATCGATAATGTCGATTTACCGATTTTCTGCTACGAATGCAATTTTCAAACTTGTTTTACTAAATCAAGCAATGGTCTAAAAATATAATCTGAAGAAACTTTACCGTTTTTTGTCATCGCTAAATATTTTAAATTTTGTATTTTTTCAGCATTTTAGCATTTGTATAAACGATTGTCAGATCTTACAATATTTTCAGATCTGACAATGTGCCGACAGTGTACTGGCAATCAAAAATTGCAAATTTGCAATTTCATAAAAATATTTTATTTTCCCCTAAATTCAATCAAATAAACGAAAAATATGGTACTATATACGAAAATAATTGTACGAAATACTTTTTGTAACTTAACGAAATTCTTAAAATTATGAAATCTGTTTTCCTGTACAAGCTACAAATATTTCGTAATATGTACAACATTTTTCGTTTATTGAAAAAAAAAATCAACTTACGAAAAAGTTTTTCGTATTTTTAAGCATGAACTATTTTGAGTGTACTTTCAATGTCATTTTTGTGTAAAATGAAGGATAAAAAATTTACAAAAAAAACCCCATACAAAATGGAAAATGCCATTACAAAAAAAAAAACAAAAGAGAAGAAGCTACAACGTGTTAGAAACCATTACACAACCTGCTTTGTAGCACACACTCGCATCATCCCGAACAGAAATGGCAACCGTAACTATAGAGAGTGAATAGCTAAGAAAAAATTTAAAATATATTCATCTTCTAATCTTTTTAGTTTAGCCGGATGTTAATTATTACAATTTTACTGTTTTTTTTCTCAGTTTTTATTTTATTATTTACCTTCTTAGTACATCGTTTGTTTTTAAAAAGATATACATATGTATGTACATACATTGAGAATTCCAAATATTGCAATGATATACATAAGTATAGTAAAATATTCTGGTTTTCGATATTCTTTACATGGCTTCTTTTCTGGATTTAATACTAGATGAAACAAAAGAAGATACTGAAAAGAAATCAGATGATATTGATAACAATAAAACTCAAGTCAGCAATAAAAGCAGTATATCAACAATGGAGGATGAAGACAATGTCGAACATACAATAGAAAAATTATCAGGCGATAGAGATGATGTTGCCCAAAATGAGGAGGTTGCTGCAGATAGTGTGGATAAACCAACAAATTTAGCTTCTATGAGTAGTGACATCAACCGCTCATTAGAGAAACTGAAAATTGAACTGGAAAGCATAACTCACGCGCAAGCATTTGCGTCTGCTATCGTTGCCTCCATAACGAGTGATCCCGAAGATGAGCAAGAGGCGCAACTGGAACCTCATAAACAAAAAGAACAGCAACAACAACACTGTAGTTCAGAGGGAAATCAAAAAGAGGTATTATGTGAAGTTCTTATGATTAGATATATTAATTTTAAGTTATGTATTCAGCTCAAGATTTAGATAGGGGTGTCAAATTTCAAATAAAACTAATAAAAGTGCTATATTCGGCTTTGCGGGTCTTATACACCCTTTGCCGACGTACATATAAAATATATATGTACATACATACTTAAGTACATATTAATAGGGCGTGTCGATTTAGAGAAATCATTTTTTTCCAATTTTTGTAAATGAGAAGGTCTAGAAATATGACTTTTGATGTGTTTTATTTTAATTTAAAAGGTTTTTGCTTATTCATAAACATTTAGCTTGGTAAACTTGCGTTTGTAAAAAGTGTATACCAAAATTTTTGAAAAAATTAATTATGTGTTGTAAATATCAAAACCAATTTGGTTAAATGAACTTGAGCCATTTTATGTATATTTTTTATTAAAAATAAACTATAAAACAACGAAAAAATAATTTAAAATTCGTAACCAACAATATTCATCAAATCTTGATTCCATTCATTCCTAGACATCATTCTTATGCTTGTTTCCAATTTGGAACTTGCATTGGCTCTTCAACAAACCTTCTTGTTTCTGATATTTTAAGTTTACATGTATGTAATTGGAAGTTCATATACTTTTACCTTATCTGATCAGTCTCTTAGTTCTATAAGGGTTAGGTTATGTTAGGTAAGTTTGGGAGACAGAATCCCATCCATTGTGATACCACCGAGACTCTGCTTATGTGGAGTCCTCACGGTTTAACCAACCAGAGCTCAATATAAAGCTACTAATACGTTGCAGTTCAGCACTGGCAACTCACAGTGGGGGATTTCTTTAAAAAAAATTTAAAAAATTCTGCAGTTTCTAAACGAGCCGTCTAATTGTTATGTAATTTCACATAGCATTTAAAGAAATTTTTGGTATACTCGTATATCACAAAGCCAAAAAGTGGGCAACCTCGGGTTAATACAAAATTCAAACCGATGCCAAGCTGAAATTTTGGATCTGATAAAAAAGATTTTTTGCAAGTGGATTTTTCTATCCAAGAGCTAAAAAAAAAGTCTGCTACATTTATGGGTAAAAAATTTTTGGCTGTTTTACCAACCTCGGTCCACTGTTGTGCTAATAGAGAATTTAAATCTTGTTCGATTTAGAAACAAAAAGTCAATGAGTTAGGAACAAAATTTATGAGATTTAAAAAAAAATTCGGTATCAAAAGCACAATTTAGACAAAAGTTATACCCACATCCAAACCGAATTGCTGGTTGATGATGAACACATTTCCCAAACAGTATGGGGGATCTACAGTGGAACCGCCACTAGTTGGGTATTTGGACCGACCATCACAGATGGCATGTTTAGGAATGCAATACATAGCTTCTCCCCTTTCAAGACAAGCGGGCATTTTTGCTGCGCTTCTACAGAAAGTAATGAACACCTTATCATCTCATCTAGTTAAAATTTTTAATTCCTAAAATTCGCATTTACTCCAAAAAGCTGACAGGAGGCAAGGGTAGTTTTTGTACCTAAGCCTGGCAAGGCGATTTATGCGACTCCAAAGGTCTTACTTCTTTCCTGCTCAAGACCATGGAACGGATAGTGGACGACATGATTAAGAGCCTCAAGGAGAAATAATTTCACCCCTTCTTTGGGTAACCACTATATACAGCCTGCTAGGGGGCCTGACTAATGATGGTTATGAACTTGTCTGCTATGAGGACGGTGTCATAATACTTCTAAGGGGCAAGGATTTT
Organism: Nowickia ferox; assembly: GCA_936439885.1. Lineage (NCBI taxonomy): Eukaryota > Metazoa > Arthropoda > Insecta > Diptera > Tachinidae > Nowickia > Nowickia ferox. Next base: position 6,599,380 of record OW387028.1, read on the forward strand.
AACCAACTTTATAGAGAAGCGGAAAAAACTCTCAACTTTGCGTTAAACTGGGCTCGGACGAGAGAACTGAATATTAACCCAGGAAAAACGGAATTAGGTCTTTTTACCAGGAAAATAAAGATCATGCAATATATTGATCCTAGTTTCCAGGGGAATACCATCATCTTATCCGATAGGATTAAATATTTAGGAGTAACCCTAGATCGGAAACTGTTGTGGAGACATCACATAAAAGAAAGAGTCAAGAAGGCCCACTCGTGCTGTTCTCCGCAGAAGGGTCATTGGGTCCAGATGGGGACTTAGCCCTATTGCGATACACTGGCTCTAGAAGAGTGTGATCAGACCAATTCTAACATACGCATCGGTAGTAGGGTGGATGTAAACAGATAGGAAGTGTAACACTACAATTTTGGAGAAGGTTCAATGAATGCGCTGCTTAGGTATAAGTGGTGCTATGAGAAATATATACCCCTGAGCATTGGAGACCATTCTTTATGTCCAACCTATAGACATTCGTATTAGATACGAAGCAACTCTTGCTACAAAACTTCTACAAGTGATGGGGGAATGTATTGGACAAGACAGCATACCACACCATCAGAACATATGGACGTCACTGACCGGATACGATCAGACTTTGGAAATGTCCGACCGGGTAAGTGAGACTATGGTTATAACTGAATGCGAGACATTGATACCAAAAAGACACTCCTGCGTCAATTGAACCCTAGAACAAACACCCGTGGGAGTTTGCTGCTACACGGATAGCTCGAAGCTAGGGTAAAGAACGGGCCGAAATTTACTTCCGCTTGCCTGACCATAATACAGTCTTCCAGGCGGAGGTTTGTGCGATCACATAGGTCATAAAATAGATCAGTGTAAATATTATGGCCACAGAGGTCAATATATTTATCGATAGCAAGTCGGCAATTAGGACAATCGCAACCGAAAGAGTAAACTCTAGGACCGTTTTAGATTGCAAAAACATAAATGATTACGCAGTACATGACAGCATTCGTCTTGTATGGGTGCTGGCCCACTATGGCGAAACCGGAAACGAACGTGCAAATGAACTGGCGAAAAAGGCGAGAACGTTACGGACTATAACTCTAATTAATGCAAAGCCTTTCAAGGTAGCGAAGATTGACTTGCAAAAAACTGTGGGTAATCTAACCAAGGTTATATAGGGCGACCGGGACGAAGATAAAACAGGGGACTGTTGAAACTAAACAAGTCCGAGCTAGGAAACTTGAACGGGGCACTATAATCTACGAGCGCATTTGTACCGGATTGGAGCAACGAATGAAAATGAATGCAGGGCATGCATGGAGACATTGGACCACTTCCTTTGTCATTGCCCAGCTTTCGCCCAGTCGAGATGCCGTTATTTTGAGGATGACACCTTACCGGGCATTACCCACCTTAAAGGTATTGACTGGAAAAGGACTACGTGAACGATACTGAGATCCTATAAAGGTGGGATTCGTTTGTTAATTTACATTAGAGCGCACAACAGGCCTGGACTGGCTAATGTGTATGTCCCCGGATAACCTAACCTAACCTATACGCAATTTAATTTAAATTTTTGACAAAAATCTATCGATCGCAGTTATTTGCAGAAAAAAGTGAATTAATTAATTCATTAATATTAAAAAATATTGCAAAAATACCCACCCCATATTTTTATTAATTCAAAAGGTAGTACTATCAAAAATATTAGAAAGACATTTTTTGTTCAAAATTTTCGTGAGAAGCTTTTTTTTCTCAAATTCCAAAGCTGGAAGACAGGTTATTTTTTAGGTGAAAAGTGCAAAGCGCATGGACTGTTTACTTGCTATCAGTGCAATTGTTACACACATATGATTTTTTATGGACAGTCTATCGGAAACTGCAGGTGGAGCGAATAAACTAAATACTTACGGAATTATGGATGGTCTAGTGTACAAGTATAATTACGAGCAATTTCTTAGGTATTTTTCAAAAATAGGCGTAGCTGTATAATTACATACATTAATATTACAAGAATATATTCAATTAATACAGCTACCAGCATCAAAAAAATAAGTATTAATTTGCTTATAAAAATAAATTTGTACTAATTGTTTTATGGTTACCTGGCATCTTCTTAAAACATATAAAGAGTTTTCCGAGAAGACAGAGGTCTAACACAAAGGAATGCTATAAAATTCGCATTAATCAATATTTTCGACTGAAAATTCTCTCTTAGGTGAAAAATTATAAAGTTAATACACAAAAATTAAAAACAAATAGAATTTGGTTTTGAGTTCCCTTAAATTCCCAAAAAAATCGTATTTTTGCTGTATGTTTCTTATATTTCGCCGGGCACAGATAATATTTTTGGAAATATTTACAAACATATCATGTCTTAAGTTGAGAAAAAAAACCTTACATTTGATATTTGTAACAAAAACAGTTTCATTTGGAAACGACCTTGCACCTCCAATAACGAAAATATTTACCAAAAAAATTCTTTGTAATATTTTTGATAGTATAATTTTTTAAATTAATAAAAATATGGTGCAGTCATTTTTGCAATATTTTTAAATATTGATGAAGTAATTATCCCACTTTCTTCTGCAAAAAAAACTTTTGACTAAATTGTGCCTTTTATACTATTTTTTTTTATATAAATTTTGTTCCTAACTCATTAAAAGTATATTTTTCTAAATCGAACAAGATTTGACTTCTCTATTAGCAGAACAGTGGACTAAGGTTGGTAAAAAAGCCAACATTTTAATTTTTCTCGAATATTTCCTAAACTAAGGGAAAACCCGCGAATGTAGCAGACTTTTTTGTAGCACTTGGATTAAAAAAGCCACTTGCAAAAAATCTTTTTTATCAGATCAAAAACCTCAGGTTGGCATCGGTTTGAATTTTTCATCAACTAAGCTCTATGAGACTTCTTGAAATGCTATATTTAATTTCATAATCGGACTGCAGAATTATATAAATATTTTTAATGAAATCCCTCACTGTGCAACGTCAGAAAGTTCCCGGAATTCCAGAGCGCCCATTGTGGCCATTCTCTTTCTCGCAAGACCAGGACAGTGACACAGAAAATGTTCTACCCTTTCGTCTTCATTGATATCTTGGCAACTGCGGCAAAAATCATTGTGTTCGACCTTTAACCTTTGTGCATGCCTACCTATGAGAGAGTGTCCGGTTAGCACAGACACTAGAATCGAAATTTGTTTCCTATTTCTTAAAATCAAGGAAGCTGTATTTTTCTATTAGATGAGTCTATAACTGCCTGGTGATCATGCAGTCATTTCTTGTGACCCACCTCCTATTGGTTTCATCTTCTGTCTTGCGCCTAACTCTGAGTTTGCAAGAGAGTAGGGGTAAACCCACACATTCCAATGCTCTGTGGCTGAGTGGTACCGATGCTAATCTCTCAGTCCAGAGGTCGTGGGTTCGATTTCCACCATAGACCCTGGGTGTTTTCTGCAGACAAGCTAATCGCTTTGCGGGTTGTGTTTGTTAAAACAAACTGCTCTGCCATCTCGTTTAGTCGAGGGCTGATGTTGTTTTAAGAAGCTTGGGTTCCAGGGCCATAGTAGCTGCTCCACTACCAGTGTATATGTTAATCAAAGTCGTTGAAGTGACATTAACTTTCAACCAATCCGTAACTGCTTTTATAGCAAGGATCTCTGCCTGGAAAACACTGCAGTGTTATATGTTATTTCCAAAAATTTTTTTTGGAATAAATACGATTTTAAATTAAATAAATTATAATTTAAACGAGAAAATTAGGAAATGGTGAAAAAATTATTTAAGCAAAAGAAACCACGTTCTAAAAGGTAAGTTGCATTTAAATTTACTGCAGGTGTTGACCTATGGCGAAAAAATAGATCTAAAATCTTCATTCCTTTATTCAATTATCTTTTGGACTCCTGCAATCCTTTCTTCTTTGTCCTCCGAGCACATAAATATCTGAAGCACCATTTGACTAAATGCGAACCATGATGAGCGTTGTTGGAAAAACAATATCGGCTACTGCTTTCTTTTGACATATCAGAAGCTTTTATTGAAGAACAATGTGGCGAAGTCCTTCCACCCAAGAGAATTTCGATTTAAGTGTAAACCAGCAGAGATAATAAACTCTGACAATGTATTCCACTAGATATTGCCTTTAAAGGTGTGTTCACATTAAATGTATTTGTCTTTTTGAATGTCACTTTATTATACACGAAATTTTCTGCGTTTTACATAAGATTTATAATTTTTGGGTGCACACGTTGGTATGTTATGTACATATGACATAACCTGTGAAGGTAAACAAATGCTTACTTTTATTAATGCAATATCAATTTTTTCCTTCATATTTAGTTTTGAGTCTATTAAATCAATATTAATTTAAATTATCTTAAAATTTTAATTTTTAACGCCACAAACACATTCTTTATTTGAAACCAGCTGATGTCAGATGCTTTGTCTCTTCAAAATAGAATACGCTCTAAATCAAAATTGTCCTTTGTAAAGCACAGAGAGAAATAATACATGCCATTGCTTAAAGGTGTTCAGACTGTATGTACGAATTTACCATGTGAAAAAGTGACATTCCACAAGCCACATATAATGTACTTGTATTATCAAATGCGCCATTAATGTCTAAAAAAGCACACAACGCAATTTCCTCCGGCACATGAGCCTTCTCAGTGTTTCTAACAATATTATGCAGAGCATGCTAGGTCAATTTACCTTTAGCGTATGCATATTGATTTACATGCAAGTTGCGGTATTCAAAACCATCGATATAATTTGTATATCAATTAGTCTTCTTAGTTTTCAGCCAAAAATATGTAAGGCTAATTGTTCTGTATGATTTGGCCAAATTTCCTGGCCTATTGCCCGTTTTACGTATAACTACAACGTTAACTTTCCTCCACAGCAGAGGAACGTGCCCGAAGATTAAACTGGTTCTAAAAAGGGTGGCGAGGGCACAAAGCAGTGTATGAATTCATCTTTGCAAGAACGCTGTAAAGATACCATCCCTACCAGGAGCCTTAAAAGGCTGAAAATGCTATCCGAATTAAAGATGGCTTTTGACAATCTAAAGCTGTTTTGTATAAAACAGGATAGCAAATTCGTAAATTCATCACCACTTTGAGCCTTGAGAATCGAGTCAGGAAAATTAACACTAAGTAAAAGCTCCAGTGTTTTTGGTCTTGGTGTATGTACCATCAGCTTTCCTTAGAAGGATGATATGTCTGACTTGAGAGGCATTCTCGATATCTTCCAGGACTCCCTTTTGGATTTTGTAATTTCTTTATTGTAATTGGTTAGATACCTTCAGTAATCTTCCAAATTAGCTGAACGCTTTGCATGATTAAATAATCTTCTAACTTTTTTGCGCATATCATCAAAAAGTTCGCTCCACCACGGCACATTTCGTGCCGTTTTACGGTTTCTTAGACTACAGCTGTGATGATATGAGGAAATGACCTGATTAAGCTGATCTGCTGCTACCTCTGGCTCGTCCACAGAGGAAATATTGGAGGTTAGCAGATTGGCTCTCGAGTCTATTATTTCCCTAAACGCATTCCAGCTAATCACCCTTATCGTGATTGGCGCTTTTGTGGCAAATTTCATGCGTTTTTATGAAATGTTACCGTAATTGGCGAAAACGCCTGCATATACACGACTCTTTACAAATCTGTTACTAAAGAGTCGATTAAATTTGCAGAAAAAGAGTCGATCAAATTTGCAGAACTGGACACGTCCTCAGAAAATATTTTTTTTAATTCTTTTGATCTTACCTTTCAAAAATAACGAAAACTGCCTTTCCTGGCTAGTCTCTATCTAGGTAGTTCAGTAATTTACTTGTCCTGTAAAAACAGTTACCGGGACTAGTCTGATTTTGTTCGCCAGCTCCTCATATTTATATGAAGTAGCTTCATCTTCCGATGATAAGTAAAACACAACACTCAACATTATTAAAAATAAATTATTTGAAAATTTCTAAAATAATTGGCAATAAGTATTTTAATGTTTGATAATATTTTTTATTTGTTGTTTGGTTGTTTGATTTTTTTGACAGTTTTCATGACAGGCTGCCTCATAAATCTTTAATATGATGTATCCCCTTACATTACTGTTCTTCTACAAAACTGTCGTAGGCGAAAATTTTCATGGTAACATACAATTTTAAATTCGACTACGCCTACGCCAGTCGTAGAAAAACGCCTACACCAACCACAATCAGGGTGAATATGTTTGCGACGCGTTAATTATTGGGTAACCGACAATGCTCCTGGAAAATCAAACCTTATGTATCGATATCCGACAGGGAGACATCGTCAGAGACCTTCCAATTACATATTATTAATGAATTAGCTAGATAAGGTGAGGTGTACCTCTAATGATGACATTAACAAAAGTTGGCTCTGAGCCGCTATTTAAAATTTCTTTTCTTTCCATTAACTTAACTACTAACCCATAATGTGTGATAAGCACTAGCATTACAATCAATTATAAACTGAAAATTATTCTTGCGGCAGTAACTTACCAGTTCCTTAACGCCAGTGGGTTTTATAGCTATCACCCACCTACAAAATATGCTGGCGCACTGACTACCTCTTCAGTGGGATCTCTATAAATGCCACCACCAAGTCCGTTCGGATGAATTCTGGAATTGGAATGTAATTAATATATTTTTTTATTACCCTTGCCGTTACAGGAACACAATTTCCTTTATGAAATATTAACCTACCTGGTTCTTGTAGAAGGCCTAAAATTTTGCCTTTGATAGCCCATGGTTCTTGCACACTAGGCCTTCATTACACACTTTATCAAATGGCTGCGAAACATCTATAAAGAGGGTAAAACAGTTCAAATGTTCTTCTAACAACTTGAATCAATGTATGCGTTCAATCTATGCTTTTGTTAAATGGTACTCTGCTGACTTCTAAAACATGAGTTACTAATCCAATTTACACGGTCAATTAAATTCATGATTAAAATTCTTGATGTTGTTTTCTGCTCGTGAGCGAGGTAGATAAGAAAACTTGGTAGAAAAAACGAAATTATTTATGTGCCTCGTTTCTGCAACTTGAGAGAAGTTCTTCCATCGAGAAAAATTAAATAATTATATTGGGTATCCTTTTTTACACAGGGTTATCATATAAAAACTTAAATAAACTTACAAAAAATATTAACAAACATAGTTTTTGTCTACTCACCTTGTGTTTCACAGGATGATAAGAATTTTTTCGACTTGAAAAATTTTCACATTCCTTACAGAAACGAGGCACTGATTTCTATTTTTTATTTATTTTTTTACGGTTTATTTTTATTACGGTTTGCATTCATTTACGATTTTGTTGGTATGTTTTATTATACTCTTTTTTTGCTTTCCAAGTGAAGGCCAGTGATTTTAAATTTTGTATATAAAATAGTTTTTAAAGGTTTTATGTATTAAGACATTTTTGTGCATAAAGTCGTAAATATTTTATTTATAAAAAATTAAAATTAAAAAAAGGTAATAATGTGGAACATAGAACTTTTGGAACTTCTTATTTCGAATCAGCAAATAATATAAGTTAGCCGATTGTACGTTAAAAGATTTATCCTGAAATAAAAATATACATGAATTTTAAATCACGATATAAATGTAATAGGTTTTTAGAAGTTACTTTCATAGAAAAAAAAACTTATAATTAAAAAGTCATCATCTAAATTGGGACAAAATTATTTCACTCGTAAAGCAGCTCTGGGATGAACAGTTCTCACGTCATCGTTATTATTTATCCAGTGCGAACAGACTTGTGTGTATTGTTAGGCCTTCACGAATTTTACTTCTCACTCACACTTGTTAATTGTTACCTAAACTAACTGTATCGGTTAAAGTAAAAAACTCTAGGAGTGAATGTTGGGAACTTTTACTTCCTATACAAAGTTATAGGTCGTTTGCAGCTCCCGAAGGAGCCTCGTATACGTATCGATGAACTTTGGAGATACTAAGATCATAATTTAAGGAAAAAAGTATTTTGAAATAAAGAGGCTAAATTAAAATTATATACATATGTACATAATAAATAAATCGAGAATTTGTAGAAACTATATCGAGTCTTAATTTCTTTATACTGAAATCTATCTATATACTAATATAAAACCATTTTTTTACTTTCTTGAACTGTTTAGAAATCTGTATTAGTATCAACTACATCATGCCAGTCTTTGGGTCAGGACACTCCTACTGGTCCCTTGAGCTCCACTAGAATATCTTCCACATGTAATTCTAGACGTTCATCTCTGGATAATAGCCTGAACACTGATTTTCATAATTCAATCAGTTCTACAGAATGTTATGAGAACACCCAAAATCAATCAACAAGCGTTAAAAATGGTGTGACAGAAAATTCTGAAGTTGCAAAAAATGTATCCAAGCAGAATAGTTTGGAGAGGATAATACCAAATATTTCAGCAGATAGCGCTGATGCATCGAAAATTGAAACAAACCACGATGACCTCTCACAGAAATCCTCGCCAGATCTAGGAGAAACCTTAACCAACATGAATATTGCTGAAATTGCAGATGAGGTTTGTTTTTTTGTGTGTTTTTGTTATTGTAGCTTTCTTTGGTACCATGAAATAAGACCCAAATTAAGTAACTCCCAACAAAAAAATTAAATATGTAACTCCCAATAACTATTTAATTTTCTTCTGTCATTGGGAGTTATTTCATTTTTATTTGGGAAGACTTTATGCCAAAAATCGAATTTATGAAATGTAAAACTTTAAGTACGCAGCGGCAGACAACAAAATTCTGCATCGTGAATTTTCAAGGTTTTGCTTGGGATTTGTCGTTTTCGGACACTGGAAAGTTAATTAAATTGCATAAGTTCTTATGAAATTGTTGTTTTCGCTACGCTGCACAGAAGAGTATTTGAGCCAAAAAGCTGGACATAACTTTTTTTGTAAAAGGTCCGCCATCTAACGTTTTTTTTCAACTATTGCTTATTTCGTGAATGGTAACACTTAGCTCATGTCTGATTTGACATATAATTAGTTTTATCCTTCCGCTGAACGAATATGGTTGTGTATACGCTTGAACAACGCTGCGAAATATTGCCTGCGATCGACTTACAGAAGATGCCGATTTTGCCAAAAAAAATCATCTTTTCAGATGAAGCTCATTTTGATATTGGCGGTATGTAAACAAGCAAAATTGTCGCATTTGGGGCACAGAAAACCCGCACGCATACATTGAAAAGCCGACGCACCCCAAACGAGTCACTGTTTGGTGCGGATTTTGGTCCAGAGGCATATTTGGTCCAATGAGCAAGGAGTGGCCGTTACAGTCAATGGCGATCGTTATCGGGCCATGTTGAACGAATTTTTGTTCACAAAAATTGAAGAGGAGGATATTGGCAACATTTGGTTTCAACAGGACGGCGCTACGTGCCACACAGCAGAAGCTACACTCGATGTTTTGCGCCCCGTTTTCAAAAAAAAAGTTATCTGGCGGACCCTATAGTTTATATTGCTTGTGAAAAGCTGTTGAGTGCCCCTAGATCAATGAAACTTGCAATAAATATGTCTTATATCATGTTCACACGTACGTGTTTAATGCCTCATCCTTGTTTATGAGCTTATACCATGTTCACACTAACATGTTTAATGCCTCATTAGTTTTTAAGAGCTTATACCACGTTCACACTTACGTGTTTAATGCCTCATTCGTGTTTAAGAGCTTAAATGCAATGATTTAGAGATGGTTTACTTGTTTTGTAAAACATCTCAAATGAAGTGATTAAGATTTACACACTTCCTTAAACACGTAAATGGAGTATGTTCAGTCTGTTTTTTGATAACTCTGGCAACTTTGTGTTGTTACTAAATGGCGGGGCGTGAAAAAGTATGTGCTAAACAAGTAATAAGATAAAAAAAATCTTCAATTAATTACAAAAACATTTGTTGTTTGAAAATAATAAACCAATAAAAAAGCATAATTTTTTCTAAATTTTTTACAAATACAATAATTTACTAACAAAACGTCAACCTTAAACATCTCAAATGTAATGTGAACGGTTGTGCTTAGTTTTTTTTAAAGCACTTGCCTTAAACACGTTTAAGATCATAAATGTGGACATAGTATTATGGTGATAGGCTGGTAAACCTTGAAAATCAGAAATATCGGACAAAGGAGAAAAAAGTTTCCCTCAGAGGACCTAATCCTACCCCTGAAAACTTAAATTTTTTATTTAACAAATGCATCTTTTACCGTCGAAGAAAGTTCGAAACCTTAAACTTGGTCCCAGGAGACCTTAAGATGCCATTTTCCCCACTTCTTCCTTTTGTGGGCGGTGACAAAAATTGTATTAGCAAAAATAATGTAAATATTAAAATGTACTACTTATGTCTTAATATCATAAAAATTAAACTTTTGAGCTTTTATGGGCAGGGTGAAGTATCCCTCCCCTCAAAGAAAAACATTTTATGACTGTCAAAAAGGTTTCTTACTCATATTTACCTATGCAAGATGAGCAATAACAGAAAAAAGGTGAAGTGTTCAAAAATCACCAAAAAATGGCGCAAATTTGGGCAAACTTTTTTTCTTGCATCTAAAATTTAAATTTTATTGTGGTATAAAACATAATTCTAAATGTAGCTGCCCTCACATTTAAAAAAAACCTCTTATTTTTTTGGTTTGCAAAAAAAGTGTATATTTTTATTAATTTTTAAACGAATTGTTTCAACATTAATATTCAAAATATTTTTGTTGTTTTAATACTAACAATAGCTTTTGACCAAGTCTTTCAGTGGAAAAAAAATCGACGTAATACCTTTATTCGTTTAGCCACAAAAAATGTCATATACTCGTACATGTTGGAACCAAAAAAAACATTAAAAACTCATGAAATTTTCTTCACTTTCCTGACTTTAGTAGTATCTCAGAGCCACAAATCACAACTTAAAGTCTTCAAAATTTACAATAAGACGTAAACTTTTGTTGGCTCCCTTTCGATCAGCTTTTTGGCTCAAATAAACCACTGTTCGCTGTCCGTCTTTGCGTCACATGCTGTTTTCTTGAGAACCATAAAAGCTACGGACCTGAAATTTGGACAGAATATCTAGAACTTTGACTACTGCAACAAAAAATATATGACAGCTAAAAAGTAAAGGGTGTTCCAAAACAAGCAACGAAAAATGTTGAAATCCTTTGTAAATACATTCAATTATACATAGACACTTGAAATTTTGAAAAATAAGCGTATTTTTATACAGACTACAACACTTAAATTAAAAAAAAATCAAATTTAAAGGGTATTCTCTCAGTTAATGTAATTTTGACTATGTAATTTTGATAAGTTGCTATATCTTGGAAACCGTAAGAGGCAAACTTGAAATTTTTAAAAACGCTAAAACTAAAAAATTACAAAATTATAAAATCGCCAAACCGAAAAAATTGCCACAAACCGAAAAAAAATCACCAGATCGAAAAAAAGCGCCAAACTAAAAAAATAAAAAAATTCGTACAGTATTACATATTTAGTGTCCGTACGGAACCCTTCGTGTGCAAGTCAAAGTTGCACTTTACGAAATTTATTATTGCATTTTTATGGGTTTTAATGGTTTACAATATAGTTGTTTGTGGCTTAACGAAAGGCTAATATTAACAGCTACTTACATATGTATGTGCCCTTAATTATGAAAGTGGTCTAGTCATACGCATTCTTGTTTCAAAATATTAAATAAATCTTGAAAAAACTGTAATAGATGTTTAATAAATATTAAATAAATTTATATTAAAGGAGACTAGAAACACTGAAAATTAAAATCTTGCATTATGTAAAAATATTTTTTGATTCGTTCAAATGTAATCCATTAAATATATCTACCAAAGGAAAATATGACTTAGACCACTTTCATAATTAAGGGCACATATTTATATTATCTTTTTTTTTAGTTTTTATTTTCATACAAGTATTCCTTGAAGTATATTTATTTAACATGAAGTCTTTTTTTGTCAGGAATAATTTCTTAATCGGGCTTAAGTTCAGTATTTTAAATTTTTATTGAATGAAATATTTTTATTAATTAATGTGATGCTCTCAGGAAGAGAAAAAAATTAAACTATACTTTGCAGCTGGAGGAAATATCGGAATTTTTCTGTGCAGCCACGCATTCATCAGCACCCATGTCTATGTATTATTAAAATTCATTCTATTTTAATTGAATTTAATATCATATTATTGTATTTGACATTTTTGCTTTTTAACTAAATTCAAAATCTTGGCTTGAAGTATACTCATGAGTTACAGAAGCGAAAACGAGGAAAAATTTTAAATTTTTATGCTAAAAAAAATTCATTCGAAATTAAAAAAATGATTTTTGTTTCACCTTTTCGTGAAAAAAATTAAAAGGTTTTTGCAAGTGAAGGCAACTGCAATCCTAAAAATGTTATACCTCACTGTAAAACTTGAAATCTATTCTTAGACTATGCAAAAAACATTGCTCGTTTTTGCGCCATTTTTGGTGATTTTTTTAATTTCTACATTTTTCTGTTTTGCTCATCTTACATATTTATGTATGTATGTACACCTGAGTAAGTCCGAGTTTAGACGGGCGAACATTTGGAACGAAAACATCTGGAATTCTCTTGTTTCCTTCGCGTTTAAGCCTGGTACTCTGTTCACAATTTCGTGCGAAATACTGTCAAACTACGTGTAAAAGTATATATTTGGTATGAAATATTTGCGAAATAAACTTGCAAAAGTAGTACTCTGTTCTTATTGCGAAAAACACGTAAAATCTATCCGGCAGATTGTTTTTCCATGCAAAATGACTGGCATCATTTTAGTTTCAGCTTCGAAACAATATGAGCAGTACGTTTTTCGCACGGAATTGTAACAATGTTGCTTACTTTCAAGCAATAAAAGCGAAAAATTTATTTAAAAAAACGCAAGTTGGGGTACATTTAGTACACCTCAATTTTTTCATCTAATGAATTTATATCATGATGAATGTCAAATTGATATCATGATGAAAATTCAACACGTATAGACTCAAATTATTATTATTATTGCACCGTTATGATATAATCATCAGAGCGTACGGCCTGAATACCAAATGTCATTTTATGTGTCACTGTGCATTTAACGTTTATTTCTTAAATAATTTTCGTTTAAAAAAGGCGACACAACAATTATTTGTGACCAGAAAATCAAGCAACTTGTAAATTAGATACTTTTGGCAAGTATTTTTCAAATAATTTTTTGATTCAGCATGATATAAAATCATCAACGTTTGTGTTGATATTACTAATTTATGCGTTACTAATTTCATATCGAACGATTTGTAGTACCGTGTATACTCTCCATAATGTAAATGTAAACATTTGTGCGCTTATGGAATGCTTAAAAACGTGTCATGTGCTTTCGACATTATCATAGTACTCTGTTCGAAGTTGCAAAAAAATTTCAGCAACATTGATTACATAGTGTCCACACCTGATGATTTTATATCATAACTCGTAATATGACGCCGGCAGAGTAACTGTAATTTTTTCATTAATATCAACACAAAGGGGTCGACGTTGATGATTTTCTTTTCTTGTTTACTTTCAAGCAATAAAAGCGAAAAATTGTAGATGTTTTTATTTAAATTTTTACACCAAACACTGTTATTACCTGTGTAAAAAAAGGAATGCGCGAAGCAGTAATTTCCACCCACCTCAGCTGCATTCTAAATGACGATATTTGATGGTGCAAAATAAATGTACCTATTTTTTTCACTATATATTGTGGTTAAGGTACAAAATTGTTATCAGAGCCCTTTTGGGACTTCGCGAGTGAGATGGAAAAAGTGTATACAAGATTAGAGTTATTTCAAATAGAGCAGGAATCTAATGCTAAGCTCGTTAAAGCGAAATTGTAATTTTTATGTAGAATTTGTGCAAAATTTCAAGGAGATGGTAGTATATTAGCAGTAAAGCTTTAAGGAGTTAAAAAAAATTTTAAATATATTTCCATTCACCACAAAAAAAGGACCGATTTTTAATTATGCATGCCACATGGGTGGAAAGAACAAGGGCAGTTAGTCTTCAGAATAACTACATAAGCCCTTCGTTGAATTGCACGAAAGAAGAAAGAGAAGAATAAATTAGATTAAAAATTAAATTAGCAAAAAAAAATTTTTTTTTAAAGGACGTTCTGTGGGGTGGGATTGGAGGGATACTTCCCTCTGTCCATAAAAGCTCAAAAACTTAATTTTCACGATTGAGGCGTAAGTAATCCATTCATTTAGTTTTTACGCCACTGTTGCAAATAATATTTTTGTCACCTCCCGCAAAAAAAAGAGGCGGGGACGAAAACTGCATTTAGGAAAAGCTAAGGTTTTTTTCGCCGACGTTAAAAGTTGCATGTGCTAAATAAAATTATGGGAAAAATTAAGAAAAAAAGTGAGTTTTTCACAGGTAGAATTAATGACGACGTATTTGGCAAAGTTTCATCGATAACTTTTCAGAAGCAATTTAAACTGAAAAAAGTAAAGTCTGGCTATATTGGCAAAATACTCATTCGGCTGCTCTTAGAATTTTCTCCTCTATGATTCTTCCCACAACGGCGCTGCCTACTAAACTTTTCCTGCACAACCGGCTTTCTGGATTTTCTCTTCTTTGGTATTTCCCATACCCGGGATTAATAGTTTTTTCTGTATGCTATTTCCAAAAACGGTGCTGCGTGCAAAAGATTACCTGCATAGCTTTCTTTCGGGTAAGATTTTTTCCTTTATGGTATTCCGATCAGTGCAGTGCCGGTATGGGAAAAAAATTTCATAAGCCCACGCGAAATCTGGTTATGCAGAAAAAGTTTCGTAGGCTGTGGCGTTGTGGGAAATCCCTAAGGCCGGCTATGCTGAAAATATTTAGTAGGTGATAATAAGTTGTGTACTTTTTCTTCATATTTATTTGATTGGGTGTTATTAAGCTATTGCATAGCTTTTATCGCGGGCTTTGAGGGCGGCGACCGAATCAAGAAATTCCGTAACGAAAAAAAACATAAGACTATTTTTATTTGAACCGCCCAATGCATGTTAACCCATAAAGTATGCTATTGATTTCATTAACATACAGTATTGCTAGAACAGATTTTTACATGTAGGAAAACACGATGTGGCGTACTTAAGAGTAATCATGGTTGACAAAAAATGATATACATAAACAAACAGACAATTCGTAGGTTTTTATGCTATTATTTTCCAGATGTTTAGAGGATATCAAGTCTCAAACTTATGTTTTTTATTTCAGTTACCATAAACCTATAGTTTCAATGATAAAAATTCCTGAATAACCTACATGTATTGTAAGATAATAAAAATATTTTAAACGATATTAACTTCTCATTTATTCAATAAAAGAAAAAATTTGTTTTCTTACGGGTCGTCACGCTCTAAAAGTGTAACTTGAATTAATATCAAATAAAAAACTTGAATTGATATCAAAGAAAAAAAATACTGCATAAATAAAAAATAAATAAATGATTATAATTGCATAAGTTGATAAAAAATGCTAAGCAATAGCTTTACCGCGGCAGTCCACGAGTGCCAAACGTATTTTTTTTTATTTGTTTTAGGAGTTATTTAATTTTTCTTGGAATTTTTTGCATAAAAGGCTATTTAGTTTCTATTGGACTCATTTCGTTGGGGGTTATTTAATTTTTCAGGAATTATTTAATTTTTTAAACTTATTTCATTGGAAATTATTTAGTTTTAATTGCAATAAGTCCCAATCATTGGAAGTTATTTCATTTTAAGGATTGAAAGTTAATTAGTTTTTTGTGATTGGGACTTTTTTTTCTTTTTTGTTGGGATGTATTTCATTAGTTATTTTTTTTTTTAAACTTATTTCATGGTACCGCTTTCCTTTATTGCATTATGATGTGCTGTTTACTCATTTATGCAGTAAAACTACTACAGAACAAAAGAAAGGAAATTGATTGTATATATATATTGGTTCCTTTTTACTCCTGTAAGGAGCATAGGGCCGCAAAAAAAATTGATTGTATGATAAGAATATAAGTAATTCGCCTACTTCGAAAAAATTTATTATATTAAATTGATCATGTTCTTATTAATTTCCTTTTCCTTCAACCTGAAAATTCGTATGAAATAGTCAAAAATATCGACAACATCGGTAACGGCTTGTAGTTCGCCTGCATCAAATGCTCAAAGCGAAGATGGGGAAGATGAGAAACGTGCTGTACGAAAAATTTCACGTTTTTGTATCAAGCGTATACAGGAACAAGAGTCAGATGAAAATACTTGCAATGAAAATTCTTTATCTGGCACGGTTACACCACCAGTGATAGCTCCGCCTTCCACAAACGTACAAGAAAATAAAACTGGCAACACAAGTGAGGAAAATAGCTTAGTAAGTACGCCTACGGAACAGTTATCTTCACCATTAAACTCGCCCCAAAAACCTGCAAGAGAACCATCTCCACAGCAACCTGCTGACGTTTGCGTTCCGGCTACTGTTGTTATAGCTTTACCAACTCAATTACAGCCATCAGTATTGAGTTTTCACCAACCAACAGAAACAGCGATTTTACACAGTTTTTGTAGCAATTCCGTTGCACAGCTTCACCAACAATTAGCACAACAACAACAAGTTAAGAAAGCAACAGTTTCAGAACAAAAACTTCCAATTTCTGGAACGCATATATTAATACCTAATTTACATGTCAAACAAGCAAATTCACAACAACCTATGACTCAAAAATCAAACTCATCCAAATGCCAACATGAATGTGATAACCAGCTTCTTTCAGAGACGGAAAAAGAGAGTTTTCAACAATCACAATCTGCTTCTTCAACAGCTCATCAAATTTCTCCAGTTCATCTAACATTCCAAAAAGATTTGAATCAACCACAAATATTAGCAAGTCAGGCAATTCCAGTTATTCGTTCTTTGCTTAAAAAAACTTTGTCTCAAAATTCTAAATCACATACTACGAAATCTGATTCAGAGCAACAAGAAGAAGGATCTGACCCCGAAAGTTCTCAGCGAACGGAATCTCAAAGCGCCATCCCAAAAGAGCCCTGTGATGGTATGTATTTTTATCAAACCGTTCAAGAACACATACAATTGCGCAGTGTCATGAACTTATGTATTACTGTTTAAGAATTTAACTCCCATGTGATGACATATGCAAAATTTTTAAATTACTTGCGAGTTCGAAATCGCAAATCTTTTTTTTCATATGCTAAAGATCGCGCGTGTTGCTTAACACAAATATGTATAAAGTCTGGTAGTATCTATAGAGATAAAAACAGCAACGCATTAGCAAACCTAAGAAAATTGTTATACGAGGTTTGTTCGAAACGTACCGCGAATTTTGAATTTTCGCGGGTTACATATATTCGAATTTTGATTTTTTGTTGTGGCGTTATGTTGGTATTCATGTCTCTCACTTATGCCGACAATTTCGGCCATTTTGAATGTTCAGTTAATTGTTGACAGCTGCTGTGCTTGCACGTGTTTTGGCTCGTCTTCGATTTTTACCTATTAAAAAAAATGGAACAAAGAACCTGTATCAAATTTTGTGTGAAAAACGAAATTAAGTGCGCGGATGCATTCCGAATGTTGACTGTGGCATACGGAAAAGCTACCTTGGACCGAAGCAACATTTATCGGTGGTACAAAATGTTCTCAGAAGGCCGAGAAGATGTGAACGATGAAGAGCGTGCTGGACGCCCGAGCACTTCAACAACAGACGAAAAAATTGATGAAGTGTTGAAAATGGTATTGGCCAATCGTCGAATCACCATTAGAGAAGTTGCTGAGAACCTAGACATATCGATTGGCTCGTGCCATTAGTTTTTATCAATGGTTTGAGCATGAGACGGGTCGCCGCGAAATTCGTACCAAAATTGATCAATTTCGACCAAAAACAGCATCGCATGAACATTGCTAATGAGCTGTTGGACTCTGTCCACGACGACCCAAATTTGCTCCAGAGGGTCATAACTCGTAACGAATCGTGGGCTTATGGCTATGACGTGGAAACCAAAGCTCAATCATCTCAGTGGAATCATCTCAATCATCACGAACCAGGTAAAAATCGAAAACGAGGCAAAACACGTGCAAGCAAAGCAGCTGTCAACAGTTAACTGAACATTCAAAATGGCCGAAATTGTCGGCATAAGTGAGAGACATGAGTACCAACATAACGCCACAAAAAAAATCAAAATATACGTAACCCTCGAAAATTCAAAATTCGCGATACGTTTTGAAAAAACCTCGTATGCAATAGGTCTGGTAATTCTTGATTTTTATGAAAATACAAACATCAGTTTTTTTTATTAAAACTGATCAAATAATGCATTTTTAAAACAATAAATAAAAAGAGAAGAGAAGTGTCTTAGGACACCCAGTTATATCTATGCTGCTTAGCTATATAAAACAAATTTCATTTGTGAAATAACATTGCAATAAAATTATATTATATGATCATATCAAATTCTCTGCAAATATTTCAAAACGTTTCCGCTTATTTCCCATTATTTTCTTTTCTATCGGCGTATGATTTAATTAATGTATTGTTTGTGGCCGGGGGCGGCTGTTAGCCGGCTTGCAGCCGATCGGCAGTGTTCTCTGGCTGGTGCTCATGTGCAAAAACAAAACAAATGGAGCAATCGTTCTCATTGTTTTTGTTTTACTCACTTCAAAGAACAAAACAAAACAAAATCAAACAATTTGTTTCGTTTATTTTCGTAATCTGCATTTAAGTACAAAGAAATCAAAACAAAACTAAATTTATAACTGTAATAGTATCGATTATTATTGTTACGAAAATCACGTCCTAAGTCCTTTATCGCGCTCAGAAAAATAATAAAAACACATTAAATATCATTTATACGAGTTACATCTCCGTTTAAAATTATACTAAGCTATTCCGGCTCAGTTACTATCATCTTCTTGTTATATTATAACCCCTGGCTTTTTCTCGCCTGTAGCCTTTTCATTTTCATTTAATTCTGTATATATGTGGCAGTACTTTAATTTTTGTATTCTTATCTGCTGTTGATTATTTTCTTTGTGAGTTATAGTTTTCTCTTTTTTGTTGTTCTATGTTTTGTTCAGTGTCTGTCTTTCTCATTTCTCTTACTTCAGTTTATGTTTTTTGCTCAAAAGTTTCTTCTTCAATCTTTTTTAGGTTCAACCTCTAACTTCGAGACATCTTCAGCTTTTTATTCGCTGTTAACTTTGGATTGATTGTTTCTTATTCTTTTAAGTTGTCGTCACGTATCTCTTTTCTCTTATAATTTTTTGTTATCTGTTCCTTATTTCGCATCTTACTTTGTCTTTTTAAATGTCTTGGTTTGCTTCTGGTTTCTGTTCTTTATCATAATGTTTTTTCTTCTTTGGCTGTTTTAATTTCTGCTTCTTCGTCTTTTTGTGGTTAATCATGGTGTTTTGTTTTTTTCTTCTTTAACTTCTTTCCTTTTTTTTCCTAGATCTTAACGCAACTTTCGCCGAAACCATATGTATCTCTGTAGTTGCCAGCCTTCCCATGGTTATCTATCCGTTCGTTGTCCAGATTCCCAACACTAGAAGTCATTTAGAATTTTGAGATATTAATGGGGTTTTTCGTTGTGTTGCTGTTTGACAGTGAATGGTTACAAGTTTTTTGATTCATGGATAATTGTCGGACTTCTTTTATCAATTAATGGACCGTCTCATATAAAGGTACCTCGGTATGCACTGTCATGACATTTGAAGGTTTCATAGTTGAGCTCAAGAGATTTTGAGCCTATTGGTGATTTTCAGCAGGGCAAATACCTTTCGTTTTCGTGTCCGATGAATTTTGACATTAACCTAGGATCTTGTAAGCCTCCTTTGTAACTTCTTACTGCGGATTGGAAACTTCTTGCCATTAATGCGCGAAGTCTTTAAACGCCTGTGCCTTCTGCTCGCTGTCTTGAATCTGTTGTTCAGCTTCTTCAATGGTTTTCCTTAAGGTTTCGTTCTGCTGTTTCAAGATCCTGTTAATATGCAAGTATTCCTCTATTTCGTTAGATATAGCTGGCCTTTTCTGATGTTCATATAGTATTTGCAGTTTTTTCTATAAAATATCTATCTTATCAAATTAGGTCATGTTTCCCTGGCTCCTCACTTTATGCTTTACTAGCTCTATACACTCTTGTGTTTTTCAAAATTCGACTTTAAAATCCTCTATATAGGAAATTTTCCTAAACCCATTTATATGTTTTCTTTTTGTTTAAATAATTTATAATATTTATTTATTGTATCTTCAAAAATGAGCCCAACCAGTACATAAACTTAGTGATAGTAGTAAATATTGCATAAATGTCGTATTAAGCACAAAAATATGTTCAAGAAGTTTCATCTAGGGTTATGCGTATTAGATCCCTTGTGTCTCTCTTCTTTAAGCGGAAGTGTCCAGTAAAGTTCAAGATGTCACGAGCAAGGAAATTAGGATGGGACTCGAGTTTTGTTAAATATTTGCCAGCGTATTTTGCAGTTTCTTCAGTCACTAGTGGTATATTTAAATCAAGATGAAAATATGAATTTTTAATGTACTATGGAGCCAATGTTATTAGCCTTAAAATTTTGTTTTGCCTTCGTTGTTATCTCCCTACATTAGAAGCTGAAGCAGTACGCCATAGCTGAATTCCGTAGCACCATATGTTTTTCAAAAGCGACTTGTATATTAAAAGTTTACAATCTAAACTGAGGGTTAAATTTCTACCAATCAGCCAATGTATCTGAGTTAATTTTAGTTTCATTTGTGGTAGTTTAGAGTCAATGTGGTGTTTCCATGTAAGCCGTCAATCAATGTCTTTACCAAGGTATTTCACATGTGAATGGTGAGGAACAATTTGAGTATTGATTCTAATGGGGGAACTAGTATCTTTTCGTAAAGTAAATGTTACCTGAACACACTTTTGTTCATTTACTTTTATTCTGTATAAGTTCAACCATAGTTCCATTTAGTAATATGTTCCTGAAGATATCGGGATGCCTCGTGAGGGTTTTAATGCATACTAAGGTAGGCTGTATCATTGGCAAATGTAGAAGTATGGATATTACGGCGCACAGGCATATCACAAGTATAAGTCAAATACAAAACAGGCCCCAGTATACTCCCCTGTGGCATTCCGGATGAGATATATTCGGGCACACTCATGAATTTCCGGGCATCATTATATAATATGATCCAAAAGCTTTAGAATGTTTATTGACAGATATGTTTTGAATTTTTAAAGGCCTTCATGCCACACTTTATCAAATGCCTAAAAACATCTATTAAAAGGACAGATTAATACTTCTTTTCTTCAAATGTCCATATTATAACTTGAACCAGTCTATGCGTTTGTTAAATGTTGCTGTGCCTCCAAAACAAAATTGATGGTCCGGTATGCACCCATTATCAGTTAGAATTTGGGACAATTTTGTCATGAGCAGCTTTTCGAAAAGCTTTTACATTGCACAGTGGAGACTTTTACAAAATAAATAGTAATCTGGAACTTCTAAACTACTGATTGAAATTATATGAAAGTTCGAACATCCGTAGAGTAAGACTTAGGCTGACTTGAGCAGGAGAGGAGTTACAGTGGACCAAAGTTGACCACGTGGGACTCAAAAAAACCTCTGAGGCTTGTACCTTTTTTAAATTTTTATTTTTGCGTTGTTTTTTCCTCAGTATTTCGCCTATAGCTGTTTAGTGTATTGCTGGATTTTAACTTTTTAATTTTTTAAAAAATTGTAATTAAAAATAGGAAAAAAACTGATTAAGAAATCAATATTTTAAAATTTCCTGAAAAAGGCATGTTTAAAAAAAGTATCTTCATTATTTTCAATTTTGGAAAAAAAAACTTTTTAACACACTCACATTGCATCAAGAATGTGCTTAGGGCCAATTATTATGTATTTTGGACATGTATCCTACATTCAGCAATGTTTGAAAATCGTCCATTTTAAAAATATTTTTTGTGTTTAAGCGCTTATAAAAGGTTGTGACGGTAGATTTTAAAAATTTCAACTGCCACATTTTATTATGTAGATAGTTTTAAAAATTTTTAATTAAAATTTAAGAGAGCCTTTTCATAAATGCGGATATACTCGCAAATTTAAAAAAAAAGTGAAAATTAAGGAAAAATATAGGTGTGTACCATAAAAAATTTTATTAAAATAATTTTATTTTCCTAAATTGGCATTTTTGAATTTTATATGAGTCTGTTTACTGCGCATAAAAAAATTATTACAATATATTTAAATGATCTCGAGATATTTTGATTGTAGGGTGCTATTCAAAACATATATAGAATGCGATTAACTTATTTTCTTTTATTCACACATTAGCTGCTTAGAACTGTCGTGATTTCAAAAATTCTACCCAATAGAAAAACAAAACTAAATTTAGAATATTATACAATAAGTATATACACTTTTCGCAATAAAAAATATTTATCGTAATTATACGATATGTTTTTGCAAGTGTAGTTAATGCTAATAACAGGTAGTAGCATTTAACAAATAACAAAACACATTTTTAATGGATTTAAAAAAGGTTTTCGCGCGTTACTTTACAGCGGCATCGGGAGGTGCTACTTGATTATGCTACTACATAAAATAAATAACACTTCACAGTACCAGGTAATTAGACAAAATTAGCAAAAGTGCTTATAAAGTATGCTATGTTGTATAACAAATTTATTGTATGTATAGTTTTTTTTTTATTATTTACCAATAGATAATCTATTTAATATTAGGCTACAACTAAGAAAAACTTTGTAACACTAACTAAAGTATTTATTTTTAAAGTAAATGTTTTACCATCATTTTACATTTTATTTATTTCAATTATTTTTAAAAAACAATCCGAAATATCGAAGCTTACGAAGTTATTTATTTAAGTTGCTTCACTGACGTCTTTTTTCTTTAGTTATCTTTAGTAACCATTTCAATCGTATTGCTTGTAAAACTGAATCTGAGGATAACAATAAGTGCAGCATTAATGATTAAACAGAATACCGGCATAAACACATTTTCCATACAAATTTTCACAAAAAAGCAGTACTAAGATAGAATCTATTTTATTTTGAGAGCGTTTTTTCTTATGCTCTCAATATAATAAATTTCATACATTTTGTAAACCAAACTACAAAGAAAAATAAGCACAAAAGAAAATAAAACAAAAATTAGAGAGCATTTGAAGTTACTGCCGACGATGTTATTATGGACTATTAATTTGGGAGCGATTTTCCTGAAGTTGCAGACTTTATTCTGTTTCATCATTTAAATCATAATTTTCTGCTAATTTTGAACATTTTCGGCTATTAAATAATCTGTACTGCTTCACATCTCTGTTCCTTGCTTCTTGAGCTCATTCTGTAAGTTCTCCCAGTGGTAGGATGTTGGTTTCAATGATTTATTTTCCATGAGATAACGCCTTATGTACAGTTCGCGTCATCGACCTCCATGGATATAATTTTTTTTATCAGTACTGTTGTTTCATTAGCAAAATCATTAAATTTTTCTGCATTGATTTCCTTTTTACTGTTAAGAGTATTATTTTGAAGTTCCTTATTAATTTTTTATCCAAGCCGGTTATCAAGGATGTAGTCTCAGGATCATCAATACAGCGTCTATCAGTGTTTCCATTATTCGAGCCACCATAACCGTTAATTGGCTTATCAATTATAAATCCATGCTTTTTAAACTCGTCTTATATCCTTTTCTTCTCAGTTCTTCGTGTGACAGTTTCATCACCTTTGATATTTCTATATTTTATATCATATGATAAATGCAAACAATACTCCATAAATCTAATGCGAGCATGAAGTGGGGAAGTTTCAAATTTAAGGACCTCCTCTTTTATAGTTTCATCATATTTATCTTCAAACTCAGAGCTTTTTTCCCACATATATTGCATTTCCAGTATGACTTGGTATCCGTTAGGGCATTGGCAACTTTTCCATCTATCCTGGTGAATTGTAAAGCAAATGGGACATGCAGTCAGAAATTTTTACTGCAATGCTTGATAAGTTCCTTATTTCTTCTGATATAGAAACCACAATATTTTGTGTTGCATCTCTATTTTCTTCCACATATTCAAACTTTATTGGTCGACATAATAATTTTTGAATTGAATTAAAAATTCATACACATATACATACATATATCTTATTTTTTCCTTTAAATACAGACTATGCCATATGGCATGATGCTCAAAAACCTCTTTTGCAAACAAAATGTTAAAACATTACTTTTGATTATTCATAAAATAGGCTCAAGCATATACAAAATTGAAAACAAATATTTTTAAAATCAAAAACAAAAAAGAAGTACCAAAAGGGTTAAGCCGAGGTGATGTTGTAATAACAGGCCTACCGAAGAAATTAGATAATTTAGTAGGACAAATTACCAGCATATGCTCTCACTATGAAGTGGATATTAATCATGATGACATCCTAAATTTACAATAAAGAAGTAAGTCTTATGCTCTCTGAGATTCAGTTTTATCTATGTTTCGAATTTAATCAGAATCGGATAGATAGTTTCAAAGAGAAATAAATTTCCCCTTACCACCCCACGTGCTCCTATTTTTGTAAAAATGTATAGGCTTTTAGACTCTAAATCTAGATCTATCTATGTTTTGAATTTCATCAAAATCGCATAGATACATATATCTTTTATGTATGTATATACATATATGTTATATACAAAAACAAATATACATATATGTATGTGTCAAATGATTGATCGCCGATAGTTAATTATAAGCAACGTAGATTATTAATGAAATAAAGTTAGCTTTTATTACAACTTGAATGATAATTTTAATTACAATGAAAAATGAATAAATTTATTAGACGCGCTGTCAAGACGACTTACAATTCCAATAATGACGGTTTATGCCTCCTTTCAAAAAGGATACACAGTTGCAGTAGTGCACACGGTTGCATAATATAACAGAAAGTAATCGGTACAATTTTAAGTTGACAGCTCGGCCAAACCTGACTAAAAGTCGTCCTCGACTTCCTCGACATCGTCGATGTCAAGCTCGGGGGATGCATCACACCATTTCTTCATTCTATCGGAACTAAAAACTGAGCAAAATTTACGGAAACTTATTTTTAGACCTGGTATATCCTCGATTAAGCATCTGTCGTTTCCGAGCACTCGTGCCACTATGTATGAACCTCGATATTTGGGTTCGAGTTTTCGTGAATCGCCAGTTACTGGAGGCTCGTGTTCAAGAAGTACCAAATCATTTTGATTGTACATGGTAGGGCGTCTATGCTTGTTATCAAACCGTTTCTTTCAACGTTCTCGTTCCTTTTCAATATTCTGGACAGACAACTTACGATTCTCGTTGATCGATATAGTATCTCCGATTAGTACCACTTCGATTAGTTTGTAATCAAATATCAGCTCATTCGGGCAATAACCTGGCGTCCTAAATGATATACGTGTATTTGGCGGAAAGTAAATGGTTCTAGCACATCATAATGTAAATTTCCTTCCGGTTTTCCTTCCTTGACCTTGTTATAGCAGCATTCAGTACATGCGGCAATATATTCCCGAAGGTATTTTCTCATACGCGGGAACCAAAAAGTTTGTTGTACTCTCTCAAGAGTCTTGTCAAGCCCATAGTGACCTATGTCTTCGTGGCAATGTTGAGCAATCCGCCATCGTATGGCCTTGTTTACCACCAATTTTTGTCCGTCCTTCGTGTTACGATAAAGACGATGATTACGTAAAATGAACTCCATTTTCCACTGTTTAGACTGGTCGGATTTAATTTTATCCCGTAGAACACCAATTAGATTCTTAAGTTTTTCATTATGAATTTGCATAGTTAACACCCAGTCTGCACTATTAACGTTCACAGTCATGATAAATCCTGCAGGTTCAGGTTCAATGGCGGGTAGGTTGGGTGATCTACTTAGAACGTCGATGTGGGCCATACGTGACCCCTCACGGTGTACAAATTCGCAGTCAAATTCCAAAATCTTCATTAGCCATCTGGCTACCTTCTTGAGAAGCTCTTTTTTGGTTTTAATTGTTGTAATCGCTGCACAGTCTGTCACCACACGAAACGGCTTGCCTAATAAGTAAATACGGAAACGCTCTAATGTCTCCACTACGGCCAGCACCTCCAATTCGTAGCTGTGGTAATTTGCCTTAGTATCGGAACAATGTCTGCTAAAATAAAATACTGGGTGCCATTCATCATCACCAGTGGACTGCAAAAGTACTCCTGCAAGTCCTAAACTGCTTGCATCAGTATGTACTTCGTGTTGTGCCGATAAATCTACATGCCAATACTTCACCCGGTTTCATTTCTTCTACAATACGATTCATTACTGCTTGGAAAACTGCCGGGGCATTTACGAGTCCAAAAGGCATGCGGTTGTATTCGAAATGACCTTCTAATGTAACGAACGCAGTAAATTTCTTCGACTCTTCATCGACCTCGATTTGATGGTAGCCCATATGTAGGGTGGTGAAATAACGATTTCCAGACAATTGGCATGGGGAAAGGTATCCTCACAGTAATCTTGTTTAATTGACGATAATCTATACATAATCGGTGCTCACCATTCTTTCTCTCAACAAGAACTATAGCCAAAGCGTACGGGGAATTAGATTTTCGTATTATTTTACTATCAAGGAGTTCTTTTATAATGTTAGATACAATTGCATGTTTTGCAAATGCGGTTCGATAAGGCTTAGAGCATATAGGTTCAAGCGTACTTACTTGTATTTTCATCTTCACTAAATTACACTTGCCTAATTCATTTACATTTTCTGCAAAACACGCTCTATGATCGTTAAGAACTGACTGGAATCGTTTACCCTCGTCGGATGTTAACATTTTCTTAGAATCAATCGCATTTATATTTTGTACCCAACAGTCACCTTCTTCTATAATTGTACGTTTACCCTTCTGACACAAAACAGTACGACCAATAAGTACGTCCATCGGTATCATCGTATCATCCACAATAAATAGTTCAGCTTCGGAGACTGTATCATCGATTAACACTGGTACCAACAGATTGCCTGTAGATGTATATTCACCGCCTGCAAAACCCTTTAAACTCATACTAAATTGAACAGACTCACCAATTTGATCTGAAAACGATTTTCTGATCAAACTATGTGACGTACGATTGCATATAGTACAACGGTCCTTTTTTGTGGTTAGGGGCATTTTATCGAGTAATTTCCGTAATTAGAACAGTTGTAACACTTGATTTTACTTAGCGGTGTGTTACCCTCCTTTATGGTCCCGGTGTTAGTTGTGGTGTTATCGTTTGTATTCCTCTTTGTTCTGTTAACTGTCATTGCGGGCGTTTTGATTTCGTTGTAATTACAATAACAAACTATGTCGTGGAGGAGTTGGTTACATGTTACGTAATCATTGAAAATTTTCCTTTTCAAGTCGTAGTCGTGGATTCCAGTAATAATATGCCGTGCAATCGCCGACTCAGTCAAGTTCCGTTTCTTTCCGAACGCGTACATTTTATAGTAGTATTCTTGAGGTGTTTCATGTGGATGACGTACCATTGTAGACATTTTAATATGGATATCAGCTTCGTTCTCAGTGTGCGGAAAATCTGAAAGGAATTTATTAATAAATTGAGACCAATACAAACATACTTCTTGGTGTGAATCGACCCAATATTTCGCTGGACCCTTCATCTTATGCTGTACGGCAAATATCACAGACTGATCGTCCCAACCTCATGCTGCTTTTAAAATTTCAACACGTTTCACGAATTGCGATGAATTCACAGATTCATCCAAGGATGGATTGAAGTCTGGTAGGAGCAAAATGATTTCCTTAACTTGTCCGTAGGGATTGCCTGTGTTATGGTTAGGTTGAAAAACGTTTTGTGTTGACGGAAACGGCTGTGGCATTGCATATATACCACTAGACATTATCGGTGGTTGTTGAACGTATCCTGGTAGTGTTGTGTGTCGACCATACATATTTTGTGGCGGTATCTGTTGAACGTAAGTTGGTGACAAGGTGTGTTGAACATATACATTTTGTGCCGGTATTTGTTGAACACGAGCTGTTTTAGATTGAATATTCTGAACGAAGGTCGATGCCGGTACACATGGAACATTGTAGGTAGGCGTAACGTTACTTGTTGTAGCCATTGGACGTTGGTCACCAGTGTCAGCATATTGGTGGCTATATACAGAACGGGCGGCTGTATCGCTATATGTATGCGTATACTGCTGCTGTGCAGAAGTATGTGATGGCGTCGTTGATACTTGAGAACAAGTATTACGTAGTATACCACCAATCGATTTCTCTGGCGTTAAAAACGCTTGCGTAGGCGATGATACTACTGAGGGATAAAAATCGGGTTGTTCATAACGATCGATTTGCATTCTCAAGTCTGTTATCAGCCTCTCAAATTGCACCACACGTTCTGACAAATCAGTGGACTTGGATCGTGATGATATACGTAGTTCATGTAGTGACTCTGGATGCGATCAATTAATTGATTCTTCTTACCAGAATGTGAAACTCCAATTTCTTTACATTTGGCGTGCAGCTGTTTCACAGTAAAGGTTCGCAAATCTTCCATCGCGTTTGCCGGGAACTCAGATCCCACTTCTGAATTATTGTCAAGTGATTGATCGCCGATAGTTAATTATAAGCAACTTAGATTATTAATGAAAAAAAGATAGCTTTTATTACAACTTGAATGATAATTTTAATTACAATGAAAAATGAATAAATTTATTAGACGCGTTGTCAAGACGGCTTAAAAGCAAAACGTGATGAAAATCCAATAATGACGGTTTATGCCTCTTTTCAAAAGGACACACAGTTGCAGTAGTGCACTCGGTTGCATAATATAACAGAAAGTAATCGTTACAATTTTAAGATGACATATGTGTGTACTTTAGCCTTCAACTCCCATAAAGTAGTACAACTTTAACTAAGTTATTTATATTTAAGATTCGTAAAGATAAAATAAATAAATAATAATAATATTTAAAATTTCAAATTAGGTCTAACTTCTTCAATGTAAATAAACCAAAACTTTGCAAAAAATTAAAAAAAAAAATATTTATGACACACATTGTAATTTACATATATCAAAAATAATTTTTGTGATTGCAAGAAAAAAATAAAAAAATTCAAAAACTAAAACTCAAAAAAGGAAATATCCTGAAGAAGTTAACCAACGGTTAACGAAATATCGATAAATAAAGAACTGAATATAATAAATTGATCTATAGCTTAAAGAAATATTTGCATTGAATAAATACAAAAGGTCGAAAAATTAGATAAACAATTTTAAATAAACCAATGTTTTAATTACATTTTCCCCGACGTTTGGTAAATGTTTTGTTGACGTTTTCAAGGGTATATATCTATTTTTGAATAAAAACATTACGTTATTTTAATAATCATTTTAAATAATTTCAGACGAGGAAAATTCCGCACATGCGATAGTGGCTGAAGAAGAACCAGTTTCTTTAGCAGCAACTCACCCGAATCTACTTCCGTCAGTTATACATTCGGTAAGTAAATTAGAATTTAACTACCCGCTTGCGCTTGAGTTTCAAAACTACTGTTGAGCAACAAAAACATTTTTAATTTTTTAGTTTTTATTGCAATACTAGCAATACTTTATATATGTTTATTGTAATTTTTCGACAAAAACAACATTCGAATTGATTTTTTAATTTAAATTTCAACATAAGTAACTATAATTTTCCCGCTACTTCGTTCGCATCCAGAAAGAAACTGTGGTCATTTTGTGACTTTTTAGACGCAGATCTATCTATGTTCTAAATTTCATTGAAATCGGTTTGATTGTTTCCGAGGATCTGAAATTTTCCCACTGTCGCCCTCCTGGTCATACTTTTGAAAATAAATATAGCCTATGTGACCGTTAAGACGCTGATCTATCTGTTCTAAATTTCATTAAAACCAGTCCTGGTCCTGGTTTTGTAAATGTAAACCATTCAGAGCGCCAACCAAACGCATAGAAAAAAAATTGATTCAAATCGGTCCAGACGTTTAGCAGGAGTTCAGTGACATACACACGCATAGCAGCATTATATATAAAGGGTGTTTTTTATAGAGTGACGCAAGTTTAAATCAATAAATTTTTTTTAATACGTACATATGTTTATTTATTGTATCTTCAAAAATTTACTAACAATAAGTATTCAAATCTTAAATCTAAATATAATTATTAGGCCCAACCAGTGTCGAATATAAACTAGTGATAATAGTTAATAATACATAAGAGTCATGCAAAGCAAAAAATATATTTTCAAGCAGTTTCATCTGTAGTGTATTAGAGCCCTTGTGTCCCTCTTTTTTAAGCGGATATGTCCAGTGAAGTTCACGATATTACGAGCAAGCGGATTAGGGTGTGACTCGAGTTTTGTTAAATATTTGCCTGCGTATTTTGCAATTTCTTCAGTCACTTGTGGCATATTTAAATCACGATGTAAATTTGAGTTTCTTATGTACCATGGAGCCGATGTAATTAACCTTAGAATTTTGTTTTGTATACGTTGAATGCTGAAGCAGTGCCACATAGCTGAATTCCGTAGCACCATATGGGTTTCAAAAGCGACTTGTATATTAAAAGTTTACAATCTAGACTGAGTGTTGAATTTCTACCAATCAGCCAATGTATCTGAGTTAATTTGAGTTTTATTTGTGTAAGCTTAAAGTCAATGTGGCATTTCCATGTAAGCCGTCAATCAAGGTATTTCACATGTGAATATTGAGGAACAACTTGGTTGTTGGTTCAAACTAACTGTTCGTAAGGTAAATGTTACACATTTCAGTTCGTCTACTTTTATTCTCTATAAGCTTAACCATAGTTCCAGCTGGGTAATATGTTCCTGAAGATATCGAGATATCGGATGTTACTGCTCACAGGCATATCACAAGTATAAATCAAATACAAAACTGGCCCCAATATGCTCCCCTATGGCACACGGGATAATATAGATTCGAGCACACTCATGCAGTCTCCTGCAACAACCGTCAACTTCCGGGTAGTAATGTAACTTGCCAATAGCTTCAGAAAATTTATTGGGAGATATGATTTCAATTTTGAAATAGGGCCTTCATGCCACACTTTAGCGAATGCCTGAGAAACGTCAATAAACAGGGCAGAACAATACTTCTTTTCTTCAAATGTTCTTCTTATAAATTAAACCAATATATACGTTTGTACAATGGTGCTAGAATTGCGGACAATTTTGTCATGAGCTGTTTTGACAATGTTGATAGTAGACTTATTGGCATGTATGATTCAGCCTTGGTAAGATCTTTGCCCAGCTTTGGAATCATTTTGACCTTGGCAATCTTCCAATGGTGTGGATAATACTCTAGTCGTAATATGGCATTAAAAATAAATAGCATGATTCTAATTGCAATACGAGGCAAATTCATCAGCATCTTGGTACTAATTCCATTAATACCTATAGCTTTCTTCGGGTTGAGTTTAGTAATGAGTTTCTGTACGTCACGCATCTTAAACTTCAAGGGTCGAGGGGGTAGAGCAACTACACTCGGTAAATCAACAGCACCAGTACATGTGTTTGGGCCAAATGCTTTGCAAACAAGTTACCTTTTTTAGTATCACTTCTTGCCCAACCTCTGGTAGAAGTGCACAGTGGTGGTTTAAACTCAACGGGTGTTTTAAGCTTTCTCGCAGCGCGCCACAAGGAGTAATTAGATGCTGGAGTGACATCGAGATTTTCCAGATAATTTTTAAGAGATGCAGTTTTTTCACATGCAATCAACTCTTAGAGTCGTCTGTGCTGTTGCCATTCCCTTCTAGTTCTTTTTTTTCACATACAAGACGTTCAATATCCGTAGAATAAATTCTATTAAACCCAGTCTGCGGATGGGATGTAGTGGCATGTTCAGCATTCTGCTTAATGTTTTCCGTGCAATAACTTCTAAGATATTTTATGAATCCCAGCCAATTAACACGATTGATCATCTTCACATATGGGTGATGCGAAACACTCCTTGTGGGTTACAGATTGTAACGATAGTGGGAGAGTGATCGGAAGAGAGATGTAAAGAAGCTTCAACATGAACTAAATCCCTAGAAATATATTTCATGACGCCAAAATCTATAACATCTGGAATTTTTTGTATGTCAGTAGGTCATTAAGTGGGCTCCCCACTCGAAATGACGTCCAATCCCATTTTTGAAGTTGTGTTGAACAACGCTGTACCTCTAGGTATAATAAGGCGCGAACCCCAGAACGTATGTTTTGCATTGTAGTCTCCAGCTGGTATGGAACAAGGTCCAAGCGATTTGTAAAAATCCTCGTATTGATCCTCAGTGATTGAGAATCTGGGAGGGCAGTTGATTGATGTTATAACTAAATTTGTACAATAATTTTCGACACATATATTAGTTGCTGGTAGATGTGCTGCACAAATGTTATTAAGAATATAGTGGTTGATTCTTGACTTTTTCTGCATTCGCAGCATTTCTTGCATCAAGCTAGTCATATTTGTTTTGAATTGGTTTATAGTTTGCACCAGATTATCAATTGGGGCTTCAAGGCGACTGAAATTAAAGCTTGTGTTATGTAGGTTGAACTATCATATAAAAATATATTTTTTGAGCTCACAAAATTACCACTTCGACATATCATCCTTAGGCTAATGGAATAATTGAACGGTGTCTTACACAATTAAAATTAGCAATAATAGCTAATGGTCGTTCAGAATGTTGATATGATATTCTTTCAGTTGCACTACTCGGTTTAAGATGTACTTTCAAGGTGGATCTAAAGTCGACTTTGTTTACGTTTACCATGGGACATTTTAGCTTCGTATAATGGGGATACATGCACGGAGTTTGTCTCTAAATTAAAAGAATACAACTTGTTATGTGCCTAAGGATCTTTCTAGTTGCAAATATGCATTTGTGAGGGTTGAACGGAACCGTTCGCTACAACATCCGTGTGAAGGACCATATAGAATTATTGAAAAAGATAAAAAATATTTTAAACTAGAGATTGAAGACAATATTAGAACTAGTGCAATAGATAGGCTAAAACCTGCTTTTGTGGAGGAAACTTATGACAAGTCCGACACATCATACAAAAACAAAAAGAAAGTTACATTTAATTTGTTGACTGTTAAAGTTCCGGTGGGGGAGTTAATTTTATTATATAATTTTATTATATAATTTTATTATATAATTTAGAAATTAAGTATTCCTTCTTTTTTAAATAACGTATTGTATTTTAAATTTTTTATTTTTAAAAATATAATATTATTGATTAATTGTTCAAACTTTAATCAAAACACATTCTGTTGATATTTTATAATTAAATAAAATAAAATTTAATATCAAAAATAAACCAAAGAAATAAATAATCTTCTATGGTCACTGCAAAAGCTATAATAAACTTGCAAGAGAATATTTAAATAGTGCTGCTGATTCTCATCATAATATGTATTCTGTACTTAATTGTTAAGGCTACTCAAAGTCTTACTAAAGAGTATGTGTACACTTTGTAATTTGCATGACGAGGAGAATGCGAGTACAAACCATTTTATAGGAGTTTGCCCCCTTATATAAAGAAATCAGAAAACGGTTATTTGACACAATTTACTTTACTTTTAATGAAGTGTCAATATACTTAATGTCCAATATCTCCATAAATTATTTTACTATTACTTTAAGCAAAACTAAAAAAAATAAATATTTATTTAATATTTTTTCTATTTTAAAGGATATAAAACATAATTTGGATTCTTTGGTGAGCCAGCTATGTAATTTACGCTTAGGGACAAATCATCATCAAAGATTGTTACTCCTAAGGCAGCGGCAACTAATAGAAGAAGATGAGTTGCGCTTGAAGCACTTTCTTGAATATGAAAAATTTCAGAGGGCAATGCGGCAATGTAAGTGTTTATAATCGCCTAAATTAAATAAAACAATGTGTCGCAGTAAATAAGTTGCACACAAATTTTTTATTTCGATCCAAATAACTATCAAAAATAAGACTAAATACTAAAATTGAGTACATTCCATCATAATGAGGAAAGCGAGTAAATTTCGAGTCGTACAAAAAAATGCACGTCTGGAGCTATGACACTTAAAAAATATTTGCACCAGCCCACGCTCAAATGTAAAATTTAAGTTGTTGCAGCCCCATTACTTTTCTACATATGTTAAAAGATTAAAGTCTATACTAAATCAAAGTACATAAATATAAACTTAAAATTATATGTATAGGCGTGACCACTCCAACTTTTGAAAACGCTAATCATAGAGTAAATCTTTTAAGTAACAAGAAGTTTAGTTTAGTTTTTGTTTAAGTGATTTATTTGTTGTATTTTTAAATGCTATCCGAGCAACACTTGTTTGATTTTCTTTGCGCAATTGTGTTAAAAAATTCTCCCACGTATTCTTATTCTCTTTCATTTAGTTGTCGATCAGACAGCGACAAATGCACATGAGGCGGATGCTTAAAGATTTTTTTCAAGCATATTTATCCAGCAAACACTCGTGTTTCATTTAAAATTGATAATATGGAAAAAATATTTTATTACAAATAACACATTTGGTAACATACTTAAGACTTAAGCCTACACTAGACTTAAGTACACGGCATGTAAAAAGCCACATGCGTATGTGGCGATGACGTCACGGGAATTTTCAGCATGTTGGTTGCGTTTTTAAAAATTATTTGTAGTGGCTACACGCTGTAAAATTTTGATAGTATTTTTGTTCTAAAATACAAATGTGGCACTTGTAGTCGAATAGAACACATTTTCTGAGGCAGCACATCCGTAAGCATGTGAATGTCTACATGAATATATGTTACTAGTACACGGCATGAAGCAAATGTAGCTTGGTGATGACATCAAAATTACGCCAGAACCACATGTACATGTGGTTTTTTACATGCCGTTTACTATAGGCTTTAGGGAAAAAATGGAACATGTTATTAAAAATCATTATGATGCTTTTCATAGCGATATTCATAAGTTTAATGGTAGGGAAAGAGAAAAATTTTAAATAAAAATTAAAACATTTATTTAGAAAGATAAAAAAATTGTTGCTATCAGCAGACCGTACCAAAGTAAAGTTTGAAAAAGTTTTTTTTTCAATTCACTGTTAAAAGCATTCGATGATATTGAATATTAAACAGGCTGCTGACCATGCTACTACCTCCCATCCGCAAACTGGGTTTGATAGAATTTATTCTACGGATATTGAACGTATCTTTTGTGAAAAAAGAAGAGGTAGAAGGGAATGACAACAGCACAGATCAACTAAACGTAAAATAAGACTTAAGGAGTGCAATAAACGACTCCAAGAGTTGCTCGCATCTGAAAAACTGCATCTCTTAATAATTATCTGGAAGGTCTCGATGTCGCACCAGCATCTAATTACTCCTTGTGGCGCGCTAGTAAAAACCTTAAAGGACCCGTGGAGTTTAAACTGCCTCTGCGCACTTCGACTGGAGATTGGGCAAGAAGCGATAGTGAAAAAGGTAACATATTTGCTGATCATTTAAAATCCGCATTTTCCTCAAATACATGTACTGGTGTTGTTGATTTGCCGAGTGTAGTTGCTCTACCTCCGCGACCCTTTAAGTTTATGTTGCATGATGTACAAAAACTAATTGCTGAACACAATCCGAAGAAAGCTCCATGTATTGATGGAATTAGTAACAAGATGCTGATGCAGTTGCATCGTATTGGAATTAGCAACCTGCCTTTTATTCTTAACCCAATATTACGACTGGAGTAGCATCCACACCACAGGAAGCTTGCTAAGGTCAAAATGATTCCAAAGATGGACAAAGATCTTACCAAGGCTGAGTGATATAGGCCAATAAGTTTACTATCAAAATGTCAAAACTTTTCGAAAATCTACTCATGACAAAATTGTCCCAAATTTTAATTTATAGTGGGTGCATCCCAGACCATCAGTT
This sequence comes from Nowickia ferox, assembly GCA_936439885.1. Taxonomy (NCBI): domain Eukaryota; kingdom Metazoa; phylum Arthropoda; class Insecta; order Diptera; family Tachinidae; genus Nowickia; species Nowickia ferox. The sequence goes on from OW387028.1 coordinate 6,635,360, forward strand.
TGGTTTTAGAAGTCAGCATAGCACCATTGAACAAACGCATACATTGGTTCAAGTTATAAGAAGAACATTTGAAGAAAAGTAGTATCGTTCTGCTCTCTTTATTGATGTTTCTTCAGAAACATATCACTCAGATGGAACTTTAGTTGAAATTATGAAGAATTAAAGTAAACGAACAAAACTGTGTTCAGGTAACATATACCCTAGTAAAGATACGTGTTCCCCCAATGGAATCAGCAATCAAATTGCTCCTCAACATTCACATGTGAAATACCTTGGTATACACCTTGATCGACAGGTTACAGAGAAACACCACATTGACTCTAAGCTAACACAAAACTTAAACTAACACGAAACTTAAATTAACTCAGATACATTGGCTGACTGGTAGAAATTCATTACTCAGTCTAGATTGTAAACTTTTAATATTTAAGTCGCTTTTGAAACCCAAATGGTGCTACGAAGTGCAGCTATGGGGGATTGCTTTAGCTTCAAAGGTAGAGAAAATCCAAACAAGGCAAAACAAAATTTTACGTTAATAACATCGGCTCCATGGTACATCAAAAATTCAAATTTAAATAGTGACTGAAGAAATTGCAAAATACGCAGGCAAATATTTAACAAGACTTGAATCACATCCTAATCCGCTTGCTCGTAATATATTGAACTTTACTGGACATATTTATTTAAGAAAGAGGGACACAAAGGCTCTAATACGTATCTGGTGAAAATGCTTGAAAATATTTTTGTGCTTAGTACGATATTTGTGTATTATTAATTACTATCACTAACCCTTAGTTTTTAACTTAATATTCAACTACGTAATTAGCTAATTTTTATTTAAATTTAAGTTGGATTTAAATACGATTTTATCAGTGGTTAATTAAATTCTTATTACTTACATTGAAACTACGGTATCACTGCAAAATTTCCTAGTGTTGTGGAAGGCTTTTCAAAAAACAGCTGTTTAGGTTATCAAAATACAGAAAATTGAAATTGCATAAAAACTCATTTTATGAAACCATAGGATTATCATCATCAGAATACATTTTTCTATTTATAATAACGGTCTAATTCATAAAAATATTTTAGGTTTATTACAGGTTTATTTGACAAATTTCCCATAGAAATACGTCAAATATTTTTTATTAATAAGGCATTAAATAAATATAAATTATATGAAATTATGTATTGTATATGTTATATATTTATGAAAATTAAACGAAAATAACGAATGGCTTCGTGTTAAAATACATTCTGTTTAATGTTATAAGTTACTGAATTGAACAATAAACAAATCGACTGATTGTCCGTTTTAATACAATTTGAAGTTATTCATTCAATTCGTTAGAGCCACGGCTTATCTATCTCACTTTTGAGTCAATTCGTTGAGAGTTTCCCTTTTCACTATAGTTTAAATATATTCAGAGTTGTAAGCTGCCTGTAATAGCGTTGAATGTAAGCTTGCACCAATTTGCGATAAACCTTCTTATCTTGTCAAAATTTTGGATAGCAGTACCAATAACCACCTCACTTGGAATATTGGAATAAAAATCCGCATATATCCTGTTAAAGGTGTACTCAAACCGTGGACAGAAACAGGGATGACAAAAACGGTACCAGCATCGTCCCACTTAATGTGGACGGATAGAAGAGTGTCAGTGATCTGTCGTTCATTTCATAGAGTTGTAATCTATGCAAAGAACTGTTTTGACGTTTTACTGGAACTTGACTTCCCGGAATAATCTGATCGAGCAGACAACTGTGAGTTCTGTTATGGTGGTCAATAATTCATCTTACATATAGTTTTGGTCCATTATTTGCCATCAATGTTTTACGCCCGTTGCATAAGAGCATTACTTGCTGTTTCAGATGTTGTTTTTTGTTGGTGTGTTACTTGTAGGTATTTTTAATTTAATTTTGTTTTTTGAAGAAATGGTTCAGATATTGCTTGTAATATGACATCTAAACGCATTTAAGTCGTCAATTAGGTTGTTATTGCTGAGTTGTGGCTTCGGATATTACTTAACTGATTGCGGCAGAAGACTATGCGCCTTGTGCTATCAAATTTAGATGATGGTTGTAATTTTTGTTGTTTTCTTGTTGTCTGTCTTATCTTCTTGTTTCTGAGGATTTTCGTTGAGCCGCGGTTGTACTTATCTTGAATACGATAATAATTTTTGGGTGTTTTGTTTCAAATACAAAATTTGTTTCATTCCTTAATGTTATATAATTACTTATTTATATGTCTCTGTGGCAATAAATAATAATGGCTTAAGTCTAAATTTCTTGTTTCGAGATATTAAGGGTTTTGTCTTATATAAATTGTGTTTGGTTTTTATATAAAATTTTTAGCCACCGAAAAAGATGCACATTTATTTAGAACAAAGCTGTTAATTTTATAAAAAAAACGTTTTATTAGTTAATTTTCGTTTTTTTAGTTAAAATGTTGTGAAAAAATCCATTTACTAAAGTGAAGTTAAGCTACTATATTGTAAGGAAATATACTTTTTATTGGTACTAAGTCGAGATAAGTGATTTAGGATAAATTGAAAAATGCGGAAAACCTGAGATAAGATAATTTTTTAAAAGCTTAGATAAATATAAGGTTTTCTTTTTATGAGGAATAATTCGAATGGGCTGTTAGCTATTGAACTTAAGTGTATACAAGTTTTAATGTTCAAACATTTTATTATTGATGTGGCTACTAGTGTTGTTAATTATTCGTGTTTTATATTTCTTCGAATGAAATTTCATGATTTTTTTCTTGTTCGAACGAACGAATAATTTTGAAATTTTGTTCGAATATTCCAACGAACAAAGAATAAAAATATGTATTCGAATAACTTTGAAAAAGTCTGCAATAAACTACACGCATGTGTATTTGCTTAAGTTTTTTTTATAGACAAAGAAAAAATAATTCATTGCACAAGAAAAACAAATAATTTTAATAACAAACTATGAAATATTAAAAACCGAAACGAAATTAGATAAATAGTATACATATTTATACACATTTACAAAAATTTTTTAATATCTGATGATCACTGATTTCTTTTAAAATAGTAATTTAAAAACATCACATAATCCCACTTTTGACTCGTAACTTGTAGACGATTCTTTTTTACTTTTAATAAAAGACAAGAAGAAAACTTTCTTTCGCAAATTGTTAATTCTGGTGATATATAGTTAAAATAGCATTAAAACCCATATACAGTTTGTGTAATCTTTGATGTTTCCAAATAATTTAAATCAAACTCAATACTAAAGTTTAAATTTTTTTAACGCACTAGTAATCCCAAATTATCATTTTACTTATTAAGTAAAATATTTTTTTAATAAAAATACATTGAAATTGATTATTGATTATTGAGGGGTTTAGCTGGATCCTATGCGCATTTCACTGTTGCTAATGCAGATCATCAGGGAACCTTTACCCAAAAATTTCTTAGAACAACTAGAGTTTATATGTTAAACTTTCATTTAAGCAAATGAGAAGCTCAACAAATAACAAAGTTGAAACAAGATGTCAATAATCAACATGTTTTTTATTTTCTTACTTTATCATTACTACATTGGCTGACTTTTTTCAGCTTCAAATTGTAGTTGCAATAGTATGTAAAGAAAATAAATGTAAATAACAACAACAGATATTCAAGAATAGAGTGTTGCCACACAAGTATTTTTTTGACCGGGTGCTGTCAAGTTAATAATTAGTGTTTTTTGTGGGAATTGTTACAATTTAAGTTTAAATCTTTTTAACGCACTAGTAATCCCAAATTATTATTTTACTTATTAAGTAAAACATTTTTTTAATAAAAATACATTAAAATTGATTATAAACTTAAATTGTAACAATTCCCACAAAAAACACTAATTACAAACCTTATATTGTTGACGATTTTTATATTAGTACAATTTCTTTATTCATACAATTTTTTAGATCAGTTAATAAAACATTATAAGGTGCTTCAGTTTTTCCCAGCAAAAAAGCAAAGAATGCATTTAGCGAACATATACAAACAAGCTTCAACAAGTATTTATATATATATATATTTAACAAATTAAAAAGTTATGAATTATAAAGGAAATTGTTCGAATATTCGAATAATTTTTTATTCTAAATTAAAAATTTTTATTCGTTCGAACAAAAATGAAAAAAACATGTTCGAATATTCGAATAACTTTTGTCGCTACCTTAAAAAAAATTAAGTTGAGTTAAGATGTTATGGCTTATGTATTATTTTCCAAGAAGACTTAAGTTAAAATATAAATGCGTAATAATAATAACTAATAATAACATTTTATAATTGAAATTTAGCTGAGTAATAGATCTTGAAGCATAGAATAAGAATATGTAATAAAATTAAAAAGCTTTTGTGTCAACTTAAGCCATTATTATTTATTGCCACATATATATATATATATATATATATATATAATTTTTTTTTATTTTAATTACTAAATATTCAATTGAGATCAAAATTTGGTTTGGAATATTGATATTGTTTTGTTTCAAATACAAAATTTGTTTCATTTCTTAATGTTATATAATAACATGTTTATACAGTGTTGCCAAAAGTAGGGGAAAATCCTTACATGTAGGTATTTTTGATACTAAAATAGAAGCGTATGGAAAATCGGACAGATTTTTTTATATTCTCCAAAATGTAGGAAATAAATGCAAACATAACTTTTTTTTAGTAACATTTTATTTTCAAATGGGTTCAAAAATTTTCTTTTCATTTTCGGGCGTCCGGCACGCTCTTCGTCGTTCAACTCTTCTCGGCCTTCTGAGAACATTTTGTACCACCTATAAACGTTGCTTCGGTCCAAGGTAGCTTCTCCGTATGCCACAGTCAACATTCGGAATGCATCCGCGTACTTAATTTCATTTATCACAAAAAATTTGATACAGGTACTTTGTTCCAATTTTTTAATAATTAAAAGTCGAAGACGAGCCAAAACACGTGCAAGCAAAGCAGCTGTCAACAATTAACTGAACATTCAAAACGGCCGAAATTGTCGGCATAAGTGAGAGACATGAGTACCAACATAACGCCATAAAAAATTTAAATTCGAATATACGTAACCCGCGAAAATTCAAAATTCGCGATACTTTTTGAACACACGTCGTACATATATAGGCTATGTTAGTGAACTAAATAAAACTGTCAGTCGATTTGTTAATTTATCAGTGTTTTGCAAATAAACAAAATTTTATATCTCCCTATTTCCGTACAAGGACGAAATTTAATGCCCGTTTTGTTATGGTCGACTCAAAGTATATAAAAAAATTATTGAGCGCAATAGTAGTATCTTTTATATACCAGAATGAGACAGGTAGAAAAGGTTTTATTCTTGCTTGGTTTAATTTCAATTGGTTTGCAATTAGTAATTTTTAGATTGCAGCTGCTTCTGCTATTGCAAATTTTTTCCTGATCACAGAATTTCTCACTGTCCCTTTACTTATATTGTTTTCTGTTATTTTTACCTTTACCTTTCCTTGCCTTCGGCACAATATTATTACAGTAATAATAAGACATACCAATACCTCTAATGTTGTGGTGCCTACTGCAGTCGCTATTACCTCATGGTAGTGTAATTCTTTTATCCTTTTGGTATTGGCTTCCTGCGTCAGGACTATTTCCTCAAATATCAAGGGTCCTTCTGTTCTAAAGTCCACTTCCTTGGGTGGCATTACGAAGCTTTTATCAAATCAAATCAAATCCGATTTGAACTGTGAATATAATAGTGACCTTGCAAGTTAAAAACTCGATCGTCACATGTGCTCTTTAGCCGGCTAAAATTTGCGTTGCGTTTGTATTTTGATATCGTCTATTTGTACAATATTCTTTTCTGCCCTTTTTATCATTTTGCAAGCTATTTCAAAGAACGCTTTGCCTCTGTTAAATGTAAACGATCGCCCCCCCCCTCCCCCCTTCTTCAAGATTGTTTAAATATTCTCGACAATTTGCAAACTCTTTATTAGGGAACGGTGAGTGACTTTCTTAACATAACTGTTTCTGATGGTACTTTTATTAGTAAGTTTATTGTTTTCCCCTGGCTAGTGATTATTCCTATTTTCACCCCTTCCAGCTTTTCAAGGTCATTTTTCAATTCATCTATTTCTTTTTTTGGTTAAAATTGTGGGCGATATCATGCCTAATCTGTTGCAGATTAATATACTAATCTTGAATGATAGCGAAATTTTCCCAGGTCAATCGTTTGTCCAATTCATTTACTTCGTTAATTTTTCCTCTATTTCTTATCTGTCCGCCAGTATAATGTCCTTTAATGTTTTTAGCTATTGGTTGAAATTGTCATTAATGACTACTTGCTGGTTTAATTCACCTATTGCTTGATGATTATTCTCTTCCTCTCTTTAGTGTTACTCTATGTTTTCTCTGTCTTCCTTTCTGGCTTTTCTTCGTGGAAGTATAGTGTGCACTATACCATCCATTTCATTCAGCTGATCTCTTGCTATTCGCTGGTGTGGTGACTCCCCTATAATGTCGAGGTTATCTTGGAGCTGTTTTATCACCCGTATGAACTCCTCCACGTTTATAACGTGGATGATGTAGTCATATTTGTTTACTATTTTGTCTGTCCCTGTATAGATCTCTGCGAAACGATTGTTTGTCACTAATTTTTCAATGTATAGTTCCGCACGAGACTCTCCGATGGCCACTAGCCAAATCATCCCTAGAAGCAGATACTGACATAAATATAAGTTAGACCGCTTTGTCGTGATCAATGTGATATTCTATCACAATATGTTTTGAAAAAATTGCACATTAAACATAAATATATATGTACATAAACATATCGTTTCTATCTCATGCTTACTCAGCCCGCTTATAATGTATATTTCTTTTTTTTTTTTTTTGCAAATTTATGCCACTGGCTCTGTTTATTAAGGTATATGCACTCTTTTGTTTTGTTTTTATTTTAGTGGCCGTAAGTTTGCTGTAGTTGCAATAAAATGTTTTACTTTTGCATATGACGAAAGACAATTTGTTTCCCTTTTTTTTAAAAAAGAAACAAAAATTTAATTTCAATGAAGCAATGAAAGTTTAATGCTCTCTATGAAAATCATTGTAACTTATTTTTCTATAATAATGCAAGGCAATTATTAACGCGAACAATAACTTACAACTTCTCTGTATATTCGCGATTTTTAGAAAAAAAAAATAGTTTTCTCTTCCTACAGTGTTTGAATTTCTCTTCCTTTGCTGTTAATTGCTTTATTATTATATTTATATATGTATGTATTTATATTATGTAGACCTAATTTGTCATATCTTCACATTTGTCGGCACAAATCTCTTACCATGGTAATGATTTTAGTTGATCTACGTATATTTTCTTTCTCTTCTATGCGCCTGCATATGCATGTTTTCTATTTTTTTTTCTTCTCTTCAGTATTATTGTTATATGGCCTTGTACTTCCATTTCGAATTTTGGTTCGAGCCAAAGTTCACTAAGGTTGGGAATGAAGTGACAGGTCTTCCTTGGAGCTTGAATGTACTCCTCATTTATTTATATTATTCTTGTATTCTTTGTTTTATTCTTATTTTCTTTTCTATAATATGCGCCTGCATATTTATTTTTTATATCTTCTTTTTCCTTCTTTTCCTTATTATTGTTATATCGCCTTGTACATTCCATTTCGCCTTGAACATTTCACTAAGGTTGGAAATGAAGTGAAATGTCTTCTTTTGAACTTATTCTAAGCTATTCCTGATTAGTTACTATCTTCAGTTGTTTTAGTCTTACGAGTTTCATTTTCTTGTTATATTACATCTACTGGCTTTTCCTCATCTTTAACCTATCTTTTTCATTTAATTCAGTTTGGAAGAGCTTGCTTATTTCTATATTCTATATCTGTTGCCGTTTTTGTGTTCTGTTCTGCTTCTACTTTCAAATCTTCTGCTGTGTCTTGTTGAATGTCTTGTTTTACTTCTTAGGACACCCGTCTTTTTTTCCTATCGTTTGTTTTTCTATATACTTTCATGTCATCTTTCCTGGAGTGGCAGGTCGCTCTGAAAACTTACCACCATTACGACACCTAAATAATTAAGCTATACACGGTTTTGGTTGGTAAACTTTCTCTGAATTTCTAATTTTTAGCTTAAGGTTTACAGGTGTTGGGACTTGTGAGATTTCGTAAGGGCATAACCATATGGCGAGAATTTGTTTTTTTTGTCCCCTTGTCGTAATGTTTCTTGGAGTATGCTTTGGCTTGATCTTGATTTTGTTTTACTAATTGAAAGCTTCGTTCAAATACTCTGCGCTATCTTCCTGTTCCGTATTTTTGTTCGCATCTAATTCATCGGATAACCCTTCTCTTCTCTTACACGGTCTTTCTTGTAGATATCTGGCTTTCGCTCTAGTTACTCCCCCTATTTCACTTCTTCCACCGGGAGTTTTCCCAGGCTTATAACGTATCTCAAAATCGTATTCCAATAGTTTGAGTCTTAGACGGCCTAATCTACCTTCTTCATATTTTAGATTAGAAATACCTTTTAAGGGCTTGTGGTCTGTGAAGACAGTAAACTGTCGGCACAGCAAATAAGGTCTAAGCGTCTTTGATGCCCATACGATGGCGAGTAGTTCCTTCTCTGTGGTAGAGTATCGCTTTTATGTGGCGCTAAGCACTCTGCTCGCGAAGTAAATTGGTAAATCACTGCCCGGCTCTCCTTGAGAAAGAATAGCTCCTAGGGCTTCATTACTGGCATCAGTGATCAGAATAAAGGATTTTGTAAAATCAGGGTATTGCAGTAGTGGGGCATTTGCGACTGCGGCCTTCAGTTTGTCCATGGCTTGTTCGCACTCCTGAGTCCATTCCAATTTGACGTCCTTCCTTAATAATTTGTTAAGTATTTGCTACGAGTATTTCCGAGGAATTTGGTATAAACTTCCTACAATAGTTAATCAGTCCCAGAAATGCTTGTAGTTCTTTGATATTTCCTTAACAGCTCTTGTCTTACTGGGATCCGATAAAACTCTCTTTTCTTATTCAATAACATCGGATGTTCTTAGCGTTATGTTTTCCGTGCAATGCCTACTAAGATATATTTTGAATCTCAACCAATTAACACGATTGATCATCTTCACATAACGGTGAGGTAAATCACTTCTTAGTGGGTTACAGATTGTAACGATAGTGGAAGAGTGATCTGAGGAGAGATCCAGAGAAGCTTCAACATGAACTAAATTCCTAGAAATATTTTCATAACTCCAAAATCTATAACATCGGAATTTTGTGTATGTCAGTAGTATGTAAGTGGGCTCCCCACTAGAAATGACGTTCAAGCCCATTTTTGAAATTGTGTTGAACAACACTCTTCCTCTAGGTGTAAAAAGCGCGAACTCCAGAACGTATGTTTTGCATTGTAGTCTCCAGCTGCTACGAAACAAGGTCCAAGCGATTTGAAGAAATCCTCGTATTGATCTTCAGTGACTGATAATCTTGGAGGGGAGTAAATTGATTATATCACGAAATTTGTACAAAAATTCTCAATGCAGATATTTGTTGATTTTAGGTGTTCTTCACAAATGTCTAGAATATAGTGCTTGAGTCTCGACTTTATTAGAATTGCTGATCCCCCGCATGCTCTTCTTCTCGGATCCTTTGTATTATATAAGGTGTAGCCATTCATTTTGAAAAGGCTTCTCGAAGTCAAATGAGTCTCAGAAACCAACATTATATCAATATTTTTTTCCGTAAGAAAATGCTCGAGTTCATTTTTGTGTTGGCGAATGCCGTTTGCGTTACAGAAACATATTTTTAACGTGTTCATGGGTTGTTAATTAATGTTTAAAGCAGAGTATTCTGCATTCGCAGCATTTCTTGCATCATGTTAGTCATATTTGTAGTAAAGTTATTTATAGTTTGCACCAGATTATCAATAGTGGATTCAAGGCGACTGAAATTAAAGCTTGTGTTAGCATTTGTTGAATTACTTGGTGGGGAAACTTTCTGCGTGGGAAAATAATTTGTCTTAACAGTAGCGGCATACGATACACATGAAGTAATTGGGTGGCTCATTGGAGGAGAATTGGCGGAAAAAGCGTTTGCTGATTGAGCTGGAGCTAATTTAGGTTTTTGTCCCATAGTCTGTTTAACGAAAGAATATACAGGACATCCTCTGTACTTACCAGTGTGATTACCTCCATAATTACTACATTTTTTTCAGCTTGATCTTTTGGCTTCGTACAGCTAGCAGAACCGTGCAATTCACCGCAGATAACACAAACTGTAGGTAATTTGCAGTAAGTTTTTGTATGGCCATATTCTTGGCAATTATGGCACTGTACGGGACCTGAACGCTTATGTGGCTCTTCAACTGTGATTTTTCGGTGTAAGAGAAACCTTACGCTATAAATTGGATGGGTTTCATTTATTTTCAATTGTATGTCATTCGGCTCTAGTTCAACCCGAAATAGGGGTTGGGGAACCTTTTCTCTGTTAATTATATTAGTAACATTTTTAACCTTAAATCCTTTGTCGATTAGAGCACATTTTACTTCTTCAGGGTCAACATATGCATCCATGCCCGTTAATACTATCTGTAGGCCTTTAGCACTCTTAAGTTGGTATGTGTAAAAACTTGTTTTATTTTTTCAAACTCACTAAAAAATTTTCGGAAATCTTCTTCATCATATGTTTGCATTTTAGTCTCATCAATATGACCGTTTAATTGGAATGATGTGAAAAGTATTTTCACCAATGGCCGACAGTAGTTTTTTTTAGAAGCGCGTTAGACTTTTTTCTCTCAGATAGATAGGTGGTGGCTTAAAAGACTTTTGCGATGATGCAGCGGGCTTGTCGTTATTGTCTTGCAATAATGAAAAATGATTTTGACGATTAGTAGATGATGCGCTGTTATCCCTGGACATCTTTGGAGCAGATGAAATTTTTGAAGAATTTGGGCTTCGCCCACGGTTTGCCAATCTTAACGAAAATATTAAGCAGTCTGCTGAACATGCCACTACCTCCCATCCGCAGACTGGGTTTAATAGAATTTATTCTACGGATATTGAACGTCTCGTATGTGAAAAAGAAGACCAAGAGTTGCTTGCATATGAAAAAACTGCATCTCTTAAAAACTTTCTGGAAAATCTGAATGTGACCAGCATCTAATGACTCGTTGTGGCGCGCTGCGAAAAAGCTTAAAACACCCGTTGAGTTTAAAAACCTTCTGCGCAGTTCTATCGAAAGAAGTGGCACTGAAAAAGGTAACTTGCTTGCCAAGCATTTTAAATCGGTATTTACCCCAAACACATGTACTGGTGCTTATAATTTACCGCGTTTAGTTGCTCTACCCCCTCGATTCTTAAAGTTTAAAATGCGTGACGTACAGAAACTAATTACTGAACTCAACCCGAAGAAAGCTCCAGGTATTGATGGAATTAGTAACAAGATCCCAATGACTTTGCCTCGCATTGCAATTAGGATCCTGCTATTTATTTTGTATGCCATATTACGACTAGAGTATTATCCAAACCACGGGAAGCTTTCGAAGGTCAAAATGATTCGAAAACCAAGCAAAGATCTTACCAAGGCTGAGTTATACAAGAAAATAAGTCTATTACGCGTATCAACAATGTCAAAACTTTTCGAAAATCTGCTCATGCCAAAATTGTCCCCAATTCTAATTGGTAGTGGGTGCATCCCGGACCATTAATTTGGTTTTAGAAGTCAGCATAGCACCATTTAACAAACGCATAGATTGGTTCAATTTATAAGAAAAACATTTGAGGAAAAGAAGTATTGTTCTGCCCGGTTTATTGACGTTTCTCAGGCATTTGATAAAGGGTGGCATGAAGGCCTAATTTTAAATTTGAGGACATATCTAGCAATAAACATTCTAAATCTTTTGGAAAGTTATGTTCTTGCCCGGAAGTTCACTGTTGTGAAATGAGACTTCATGAGTGTGCTCGAATCTATATCATCTGATGTGCTACTGGGGACCATACTGGGGCCAGTTTTGTATTTGATTTGTACTTGTGATATGCATTTGAGTAGTAATATCCATACATCTACATTTGTCGATGGTACAGCCTGCCTGAGTATGCACGAAAACCCTCACGAGGAACCCCGATATCTTCAGGCACATATTACCTATCTGGGACTATGGTTAAGCATATGGAGAATAAAAGTAAACGGACAGAAGTGTGTTCAGGTAACATTTACCCTACGAAGAGATACTTGTGCGCCCATTCAAATCAACAATGAAATTGTTTCTCAACATTCACTTGTGAAATAACGTGGTATATACAACAACATATTGACTCAAAACTAACACAAATGAAACTTAAATTAACTCAGATACATTGGCTGATTAATAGAAATTCAACAATCAGTCTAGATTGTAAACTTTTAATATACAAGTCGCTTTTGAAACCCATATGGTGCTACGGAATTCAGCTCTGGGTCACTGCTTCAGCTTCCAATGTAGAGAGAATTCAACAAAGGCAAAACAAGATTTTAAGGCTAAGAACATCGGTTGCATGGTATATAAAAAATTCAATTTTACATCGTGATCTAAATATGCCACTAGTGACTGAAGAAATTGCAAAATACGCAGACAAATACTTAACATAACTCGAGTCCCATCCTAATCTCCTGGCTCGTAACATCTTGAATTTTACTGGACACATCCGCTTAAAAGAGAGGGACACTACGGCTCTAATACTAAACACTCCAGACGAAACTTCTTTAAAATATGTTTATGCTTAATAAGACATTTATGTATTATTAATTCCTATCACTAAATTTATGCCTGACACTGGTTGAGCCTAATTATTATATCTAGATTTAAGATTTGAATCTTACTGTTAGTTATTTTTTTGAAGATACAATAAATAAATATAAGCATTTAAAAAAACTATACAAATGATAAATATCACAATATCTTTAAAACTAGAGCTGATAGGGAAAAACTAATGATGCTATTGTAACAGATAAAACTACATACAAGAAAACCTCTATTTTGTTGTGCACTGTTATAGAAAAATTACACGAAGCTAATATAAAAAACTAACAGTAATCTACATAAATACACTTACTCGCAAAACTCTACGTACGATGTCAACATTTCATTAAATCTTATCATTTTTTAATATATAAAGTAAAATTTTTTTAAATCTTTACTGGTAAATATTTAACAGGGTCTACTGTATACAACGATTCTAAAAAAATTTAAAAAACATGGTTAATTTGTTTGGTAAGTTTGAAATTTTTGCAATATACAACTCAGGAAGTGTTGCAAAAGTGTACATACGATATTTAATAGTATGAAATGTTGTTGTGATAAACCCTTTAGTTTTATAATTTTGATATAATTTCCATTAATTGTAACTGCGTGTGTGAGATTTTGTGCGACGTTTGTGTTAATAATAAAATAGCGATATAAAAATGGCGAAAAGAAAAGAAATATCAGCAAAAGTGGGGGAAATCGTGAGTTTGTCAAAATCTATAGTTTAAACTATTATTAAGAACTTTAAAAAATATGAAAGCTATGAGAGTTTGCCAAGAACGGGATGTCCATCAAAGCTAGATGAAAGGCGTAGGATTGTAAGAGAAGTTGCAAATCAAATCAAAAAAGATTATGGAGTTATGCTTAAAAAAAAGTGAACTCCAGTCGTTTATAGCCAGGAAAAAGCCGTATATTAGTGCCATAAATAAAACGAAACGATTTGACTACGCTGTTAAGTACGTAGAGGTACATTTAAGCGATCCTACGTTTTGGGAAAAGGTTATTTTTACAGATGAATGTAAATTTAATCTTTTCGGAAACGATGAACGGCCCAGAGTTTGGAGAAAGAAGGGAACTGCCTTGGAACAAAGAAATGTATATAGTACCGTAAAACATGGTAGTGGTTCCGTGATGGTGTGGGGTTGCATGAGCGCTGCTGGGGTTGGAAAACTTATATTTGTAGATGGTATTATGGATAGTCGTGTCTACATAGACATTCTGAAAACCGAGTTTTTACCGAGTGCCGAAAAATTAAATCTTAAAAATAATTTTATATTTATGCACGATAACGACCCCAAGCATAGCTCCAGACTTGTAAGAGAATGGCTGCTTTACAATGTAAAATCAAAGCTTCCTCATCCCCCACAATCGCCAGACCTAAATGTCATCGAACACTTATGGGCCCGTTTGAAACAGAAAATTAGAAATAGAAGGGCTTCGTCCATTTCGCAGTTGAAAGTTATTTTGAAGGAAGAATGAGAAAATATTTCTGCGGAAGTAACAAAAAATCTTGTTTCTTCAATGCCAAAAAGACTTAAAGAAGTTTTCGATGCAAAAGGAGGACACACCAGCTATTAAATATTTTAATAAATTACCCTAAAGTGGTAAATAATGCATCGTATGTAGACTTTTGCTGTAATATGAAAGACTGAATTTTATTATTTTATTTATTTAATAATGTTGTATCATATGAATTGTAATTTTTTAATTTTCTATGATGATCGTATATCCTGTAAAATAAAAAAGTTTAAACATGTTGTTGTAATTCTTTTAAAATTTAAAATTTATTGAATAAATTAAATCGTATGTAGAGTTTTGCGACTAAGTGTATATGTATAAATTATTCTTGTTTATAAATTTGGAATAAAATATGTATTATATTCTTCAAAATCGAGGAATGAATGTTTCAATATATTTGTTCTAATATACATCGGAAGATATGCATACCCTAATGCATTGAATAAACAACTAAAGGTGAAAAAGGAAGGGTGATGCTATAACTCACCTCCACTCGGAGACCCATTTGGGTCCATTGTGATTCCCTTTTACTGCCCGTTAAAAGTAATATTTACCCCCATTTGTACCCAGAAGTGACCCTATTATCCGGCACTAAGGCACTGAAGTCCAATGATGAAGCCAGTTTTTTGCCAGCCGAAGTTTTGCAAGTTTTTTATATCATGGCATGCTCCACAATTTCTACTACTCATGCACTCGTACAGGGTGTTTTTTTAGAGGTATAGAACTTCGAATTGAAATAAAACACAAGAAAATCGTTTTAATGTCCATCAATTTGGCTTTATTGGAAGGATAATTTTATGCCATTAACGTTTAAATATGATTTCGGGCATGTGGCCGCCGCGGCTGGCTCGAATAAAGCCAATTCTACAGGTCCAATTTTCAACCACTTTTTCGAGCATATGGGGCCGTATATTGGCAATAACGCCACGAATGTTGGCTTCCAAGTCCCCTAACGTTTCTGGTTTGTTGGCGTAGACGAGCGACTTCACATATCCCCAAAGAAAATAATCCAATGGTGTCAAATCACACGATCTTGGTGGCCAATCCATGGTTAACCGAATTAATTGCTCTGATGGACGATTATGTCGACCATAAAATGGACGGAGCTTGCGGTAAACTTCGCGAACTGAACCATTATTTTCGAAATAAATTTGCACGATTTGCAAGCGTTGTTCTTTTGTCAACCTGTTCATGATGAAATGGCAAACCAAACTAAATATTAATCACTTGACAGCTGACAAAATGGCCGCCAGTTAAAAAAGTGATGCCAACTTAAAGTTCTATACCTCAATAAAAAACACCCTATTTAATTTTTGGCCGCCTCTGCCAAAATGAGTAGTTAGAACCTTTTGTGTTTTTTTTTGTATATTCTGCAGTGTTATGTGGCTACTCAACATGAGTTATATTGAGCGATTTTTCATGTTATTATATTATTCGTGTAACTGAATATATCATTTAAAGACATAAAAAATTAATGAAAAGAATAGGTTGTACGTGAAATTTTAATGCGAATAAAATTACTGTATGCTTTTAAAGTATCTTATATATGTATTCTATAAAAAACTTATTTGTATTATCATTCTTCTTATAATTTAGGTAATGACATGCCATCTCAACAGCCTGTTTTCCTTATACAACCGTCAGCATCAGGCCAACATGGTTTTATTAATCTTTCTAGCAGTTTCATACCACATACTGGGCAATCCGTTCAAAATCAGCAACAAATGGTCAACATGAACCCACAAACTGATATCATGTCGGCCCAAGGCTATACTTTAATGCTTAATCCACAATTCACAATGTCAACTCAACCACAGAACACATCTTCTTTGCAGCCGCATATTACCTCCTCATATATATTAACAAACCAAAATGTACAACCGCAAATACAGGGTCTTACTCTCAACAATATCCAATTGGCCCCAGTTTTCCAAAAAACAACCGCTGAAATTTCTAATAACCAACAGCTTGATAATCTTAATACCTCTGGAATGGATGATGATCGTAAGTAAAGTTATTATTAGTGAAAATTAAAGTTTCTTTTATGGATAGCAACCAAACTTCAGCTAAAATTGCCGTTCAGCAAACAAAAATTCTCGGTTTCCAGAAGGAAGAAAAGCACTTTTTTGGTTGCCATAAAGTTCTAAGTATACATCTATGGAAAATAACAACTGTTTATTGCAGATTGCTTGTAAAGCTGATACCCCACTATCAGCACAATGTACTGATTTTCGTCGGCTCACTGCAATAAAGTCCTAAGTAATAAACCAATTGCAGTGTGGTGCAATTATGTCCTGGTATTTCAATTCGTTGAGAAATAAGGCCAATTTAGCTTATTACTTATGATTTTATTTCAGTGATCCGGCGAAAATCGGTAAATTGCACATTGAGTAATTTTAAGCCAAAATAAATTTCAGCCAAAGTTTTGAATCGATATGATGGTTTAGCACGTCTAGACTTCCACCACAATTCAAAAAGGTTGCAAAACCTCAATGCTTTAAAAAAACTCTCAATAGATTATTGAGAATTACAAAACTGTAATCATAGAAGGCTAATAATCTTTTTCAAAAAATTAGCAAATAAGACGAGTATTATTCAGCATGTGTTGCCTATTTTGTTTTTCTACTAACTTTTTACATCAATGCAACCTTTAGTTGTCATTGAATGTACTTGAAAGCCAAAATGAAAATCAAAATTTATTAAATATTTATTTTAATATTTTATTTTTATTTAACGCATGTCAAATTGAATACAAATTTAAACAATTAATTTGCTGTTGGTTTAGCATAAGTGGTCGAAACAAATGTCTTTAGATTTCTTTCTCGTAAAATGTGATGAAAGTCTTTATACATGTATAATAGTCTGAGTGGTTCCTTAGCTGCAACGAAATTTATTTCTTGATGGTTTGGCATCCATCAACAAATAATTTTTTTTAATAAAATAATAATAATAAAATAATAAAAATAAAAACTAGAAGAAAATTGCTTGGAGAGTTTATAAAACATTTGAGAGCAACACTCCAGCAAAAATTACTTCTTCCCAGCGGAATTTTGGAAGGGAGACAATGTTGCAGAATCACTTGCTGCGACGCATGTTTGTTCGAGATGAGCCAGATAGAAGCAATACATTCAGCTTTTAAGAAGCCATGAATTTTTTGCATTACTAAAATGCATTACAGAAGTAATACTCAGATGCAAAAGTTACTGGTTTGCAAAATTTTCTGTGATAACATTTTACTTTGTTAGAGGCCCGCCTTACGTTACTGCCTTTGAGAAGCACTTTTCGAAGCATTTGTTACCAAGTAAGCAATGCATTGCTTTCTTCAGCTATTAGTGTTTCCAAAATAACATTTTTTTTTGTTGCTGGGACATAGCAACACAAATGTCCGGTTTTAAGTGCATGTCATGTGTTACATGAGCTTATTTAACTGTTGCTAGTTGGTTTTCTGCCAAAAAAAGTGTTGTTCACTATTTAGAGCTCTCAAACTTTGTTCACATTTTAGAGATTTCATATAAGAAAATGAGTATTCACATTAGTATCCACTAATTCACTATTGTGGAAGTTCTCATTACCGCGAGTTCACTGTATCTCAAAAACGAGCGGTTAAATTTTTTTGAAATACGGTTCGATGAAAATAAGCAAGGGTGCTAACAAAAAGGCGAAAAGCCATGTAAACAAAACTTGTTTGGGAAAATCATTAATTTTTCCTTTTTCAGCTTTAAGAAAAAGAACATTTATTTTTTTTTTATTTGAGATTGAGTCAAATGAATGATTTTTCTCACCAATAAACTATTTTATTTTGGCAAATGGTTATGTATATATTTAGAACTAACTATTAATATTGCCTTCCATATACATATAACTTTATTTATATATCGTTATTTTATTAACAACTATTGTTAGGTATTGTAACCAAAAATAACACTAAGCACGTCCCAAATAATTTGTCGCGTGAATACAATGAATTTAATAGTCACGAGATTGCTAATTGTTTGTTTTTTATAAAAACAAAATTTACTTATATCTGCTTTAAAGTATTTTATATCATATTACAACAAGAAATAACCGGTTTTCTAAAGTTTGAAATTTGAATTTTGGACCAAATTACCTACAGTGCATTGTGCTGATAGGTTGATTTAGGACTAATACAGCTTTTTTCAACTGTCAACGCAACAGAAGTTCGCTTACTTTCCATAATCGACAAATACATGTTTTATCTTAAATATAAGCACATTTAAAAAAGTTTAAGTTTTTTTCATCTATGACCGAAAATTGAAGTTAAAAGCACAACTTGATAGATGTAAGTGTCAAATAAGCATCGCTTTGGAAAGGGCCTGAAAAGGTACCATGCAATTAGGTTAGGTGAGGTTAGGTTTAAAAGATGGTTAATCAATATTGACCCAATCCGTTTCTTAATAAGAGATATTGGGGAGGTACTCAATAAAAACTTATCAAACTTATTCAGGTTAGGAACCTAGTCTCCTCAGTATACTTAAGTTTTCAAGTCTGAATCCCAACGATATTCCATATCTGGTATATTTTCTGAGTAGAAGACTTGTTTTAAAATTTGACTGAATGCTTGACAGTGACACAATAGTGATCGCGAGTTCCATCGTCAACAGCACAAATGCGAGCCAGGTGACTTTTTAACTCTGTACGTCCTGTTGTTATGCTAACAAAATTTCGAAGTGTTGGTCTTTTCAATCTCTATTGTCTTTTCACTATTTTGGTTTCCCCAGAGAATTTCGGTCACTCTTCCAACAATAGATCTCTGCCAATATCTGGTGCGCTGTAATACAGCCCATTGTTTCAGTTAATTTTGAAATTCTTTAAAAGGTTTGGTATTTTCTAGTGCAAAGTTATTCAGTATTGAACTTATCATTGCAAACCTCTCCGCCTTTTCGTTTACAGAGACACCCTGGAATCCATATTATCTCGATTTCTTTACAATACCTGTATGTATGATTCAAAGGACCAGAGAGGAAAAGCTTGCGCACTATATTCTTGACAGCATTTGTGAAGAAAATCTACAAGCTTATAATCAATTTACTTTAATTTAATTATTTTAATCAATCCCCTCCCAGATTCTCAATCAGTGAGGATCAACACGGGGATTTCTATCAATCACTCGGATTTTGTTTTGTAGCAGCTGGCGACTACAATGCAAGACATATGTTCTGGGGTTCGCGTCTTATTACACCTAGAGGTCGAGCGTTGTTCAACACAATTTCAAAAATGGGCTTGGACGTCGTTTCGATTGGACATAAAAAAAACTTGCGGATGCTATAGGTATCTCTAAGAATTTAATTCAAGTTGCAGCTTCTCTTGATCTCTCCTCCGATCACTCTCCCACTAGCGTTAAAATCTATAAAAGATAACATGCATATTTACTAAGCATTTAAAATCCGTATTACCCCCATTACATGTACTGGTGCTGCTGATTTACCGAGTGTAGTTGCTCTACTCCCTCGACCTTTAAAGTTTAAGATGCGTGACGTACAGAAACTAATTCCTGTGCTCAACCCAAAGAAAGCTTCAGGTATTGATGGAATTAGTAAGAAGATGCAGATGAATTGGCCTCGTATTGCAATTAAAATCCTGTTTTTTTATTTTTAATGCCATATTACGACTGGAGTACTATCCACACCGCTGGAAGCTTGCCAAAGTCAAAATGATTCCAAAGCCGGACAAATATTTTACCAAGACTGAGTCATATAGGTCAATAAGTTTACTGTCAACAATGTCAAAGCTCTTCGATACCTGCTCATGACAAAATTGTGTCCAATACTAACTGCTAATGGGTGCATCCCGGACCATCAATTTGGGCTTAGAAGTCAGCACAGTACCATTGAACAAAGGCATAGATTAATTCAATTAATAAAAAGATAATATGAAGAAAAGAAGTATTGTTCTGCCCTCTTTATTACTGTTTCTCAGGCATTTGATAAAGTCTGGCCTAATTTTAAGATTGAAGATGTATCTACCAATAAATATTCTAAAGCTTTTGGAAAGTTAAATGTTTGCCCGGAAGTTCGCTGTTGTGGAAGTAGACGTCATGAGTGTGCCCGAATCCTTATCATCCGGTGTGCCACAGGGAAGCATACTGGAGCCAGTTTTGTATTTGATTTATACTTGTGATATGCCATTGAGCAGTAATATCCACACATCTTCATCTGCCGATGATACATTCTGCCTTAGTATGCACGAAAACCCTCACATATCTTCAGGAACATATGGTTAAACTTATGGAGAATTAAAGTAAACGAGCAAAAGTGTGTTCAAGTAACATTTATCCTACGAAGAGATCCTTATTCCTCGATTAGTATTAACAGTCAAATTCACATGTGAAATACCTTAGTATACACTTTGATCGATGGCTCACATGGGAATACCACATTGACTCTAAGCTAAAACAAATGAAACTTAAATTAGCTGTGTCTAGATTGTAAACTTATAATATACAAGTCGCTTTTGAATCCCATATGGTGCTACGAAATTCAGTTATGGGGTACTGCTTCAGCTTCAAATGTAAAGAAAATCCAAAAAAGGCAAAACAAAGATTTTAAGGCTAATAACATCGACTTTATGGTACATCAAAAATTCAAATTTACATCGTGATCTAAATATACCACTTTTGACTGAAGAAATTGCAAAATACGCAGGCAAATACTTAACAAAACTCGAGTCCCACCCTAATCCCCTTGCTTGTAACATCTTGAATTTTACTGTAAATAGGGACACTAGGGCCCTAATAGCCCACACTCCAGACGAAAAAACATTTTTTAAATATTTTTGTGTTTAATACGACATTTATGTATTATTAATTACTATCACTAGGCTTATGTTCGACACTAGTTGGTCCTAATTATTATATCTAGATTTCAGATTTGAATACTTATTGTTAGTTAGTTTTTTGAAGATACAATATATAAATATAAGCATGTTAAAATGAATTGCAAAAAATTCCTAAATTTTTTTGAAACAAATGAAGTTACATTGTCTGAAACTACATATTTTGGAAGTTTAAATCGAGCGAAAATTTCGCGTAGCACCGATATTATCGCATCACTTGTCGTATTCGTGACATGGTCAACGCACTGAACTCATTTACTGGTGCTCTCTATAACTACCAAGCACTAACGTTTCAGAAACGTACCAAAAAAAGTCAATTTGGATCATAGACCAAATTTGATCGCAGCTAACCCAAGTGATTTATTCCTGTTGCTGTGGGTTTGAACGCGTACTGAATCAAGCATCGCAAGATCTAACTCCTTCCAAATCTTTGCTTTGTCCAGGCCACCAACAGCACTCACGAGCCATGGACTTCGTTTTAATTATACCCAATTCTTTTGTCTTTTGTTTCTGACAGTTCATTCTTCTTTGAAAAATAGGGTTATAGATCGGAATCGGTACACTAATAAAATGTCTTACCCACATTAATAAAATGTGTTACCTTTTGCAATGATGCATCTTTCGCAATCTCCTCAACAATGAGTTCGAAATTTTAAAATTTTCCTCTCATCAGAAAAATTCCGCAAGTGATTTAAATAAATGTTAGCGAGAAATTCTTCCAAAATTGAATTTTTCTTCAGCCTACAGGGCTGGTATCAACAGTCAACCGCGTACTAAAATTTTCGCTAAAGTGAGCCAAACAATTGTTAGCTAGAAATAATATTAATTATTTTACAAATATTGTGATGTCCAGTTTTAATTTTGTTGAATGACATTTTTTATATTATGTTTGTGATGTCCAGTTTTAATTTTGTTGAATGACATTTTTTATATTATGTTTGTGATGTCCAGTTTTAAGTTTCATATAAATATGTAAAAAATCATATACGTAGTAAGTTTCATATATACACGAACCCGGTATCAGACAGTCATCAAATAACAACACCATGCATTTTTCTGATATACTTAGTGTCCCTTTGCATCAGTTGTTGTAGGAAAGTTCATGTGATGAAGGCATAGTCACTGGTCACTGAATTATACCGACTTCAGCAGATACTAATCCCAATGTAACATCAGAGCGCCCTCCTTCGTTGTATAGCAGAATCATCGGCGAAGTAAATTAACCGATAAAAGGGCTACTAATCACAGCTTCAAAAATTTAATACGCCTCATTTAACACCAGAGGCGCCTCAACACTGCATTATTAAAAACGTGCAAAAAGCACAGTTGTAAAAGAATGAAGCTTTCCTCTATCTCTTCCTTCACCATCTGTCTTCTGTATCACTATCCCTTTCCTAAAGAAGGTAACACCTAGTAATAGTAAAGGGTCCGCCATCTAACGTTTTTTTTTTCAACTAGTGCTTATTTCGTGAATGGTAACGCTTCGCTCATGTCTGATTTGACAGATAATTAGTTTTATCCTTCCGCTGAACGAATATGGTTGTGTATACGCTTGAACATCGCTGGGAAATATTGCCTGCGATCGACTTACAGAAGATGCCGATTTTGCCAAAAAAAAATCATCTTTTCAGATGAAGCAAACAAGCAAAATTGTCGCATTTGGGGCACAGAAAACCCGCACGCATACATTGAAAAGCTGACGCACCCAAAACGAGTCACTGTTTGGTGCGGATTTTGGTCCAGAGGCATAATTGGGTCAATGAGAAAGGAGTGGCCGTTACAGTCAATGGCGATCGTTATCGGGCCATTGACTGTAACGGCCACTCCTTTCTCATTGACCCAATTATGCCTCTGGACCAAAATCCGCACCAAACAGTGACTCGTTTTGGGTGCGTCAGCTTTTCAATGTATGCGTGCGGGTTTTCTGTGCCCCAAATGCGACAATTTTGCTTGTTTGCTTCATCTGAAAAGATGATTTTTTTTTGGCAAAATCGGCATCTTCTGTAAGTCGATCGCAGGCAATATTTCCCAGCGATGTTCAAGCGTATACACAACCATATTCGTTCAGCGGAAGGATAAAACTAATTATCTGTCAAATCAGACATGAGCGAAGCGTTACCATTCACGAAATAAGCACTAGTTGAAAAAAAAAACGTTAGATGGCGGACCCTTTACTATTACTAGGTGTTACCTTCTTTAGGAAAGGGATAGTGATACAGAAGACAGATGGTGAAGGAAGAGATAGAGGAAAGCTTCATTCTTTTACAACTGTGCTTTTTGCACGTTTTTAATAATGCAGTGTTGAGGCGCCTCTGGTGTTAAATGAGGCGTATTAAATTTTTGAAGCTGTGATTAGTAGCCCTTTTATCGGTTAATTTACTTCGCCGATGATTCTGCTATACAACGAAGGAGGGCGCTCTGATGTTACATTGGGATTAGTATCTGCTGAAGTCGGTATAATTCAGTGACCAGTGACTATGCCTTCATCACATGAACTTTCCTACAACAACTGATGCAAAGGGACACTAAGTATATCAGAAAAATGCATGGTGTTGTTATTTGATGACTGTCTGATACCGGGTTCGTGTATATATGAAACTTACTACGTATATGATTTTTTACATATTTATATGAAACTTAAAACTGGACATCACAAACATAATATAAAAAATGTCATTCAACAAAATTAAAACTGGACATCACAAACATAATATAAAAAATGTCATTCAACAAAATTAAAACTGGACATCACAATATTTGTAAAATAATTAATATTATTTCTAGCTAACAATTGTTTGGCTCACTTTAGCGAAAATTTTAGTACGCGGTTGACTGTTGATACCAGCCCTGTAGGCTGAAGAAAAATTCAATTTTGGAAGAATTTCTCGCTAACATTTATTTAAATCACTTGCGGAATTTTTCTGATGAGAGGAAAATTTTAAAATTTCGAACTCATTGTTGAGGAGATTGCGAAAGATGCATCATTGCAAAAGGTAACACATTTTATTAATGTGGGTAAGACATTTTATTAGTGTACCGATTCCGATCTATAACCCTATTTTTCAAAGAAGAATGAACTGTCAGAAACAAAAGACAAAAGAATTGGGTATAATTAAAACGAAGTCCATGGCTCGTGAGTGCTGTTGGTGGCCTGGACAAAGCAAAGATTTGGAAGGAGTTAGATCTTGCGATGCTTGATTCAGTACGCGTTCAAACCCACAGCAACAGGAATAAATCACTTGGGTTAGCTGCGATCAAATTTGGTCTATGATCCAAATTGACTTTTTTTGGTACGTTTCTGAAACGTTAGTGCTTGGTAGTTATAGAGAGCACCAGTAAATGAGTTCAGTGCGTTGACCATGTCACGAATACGACAAGTGATGCGATAATATCGGTGCTACGCGAAATTTTCGCTCGATTTAAACTTCCAAAATATGTAGTTTC
This sequence comes from Nowickia ferox, assembly GCA_936439885.1. Taxonomy (NCBI): domain Eukaryota; kingdom Metazoa; phylum Arthropoda; class Insecta; order Diptera; family Tachinidae; genus Nowickia; species Nowickia ferox. The sequence continues at coordinate 6,659,938 of OW387028.1, forward strand.
AGACAATGTAACTTCATTTGTTTCAAAAAAATTTAGGAATTTTTTGCAATTCATTTTAACATGCTTATATTTATATATTGTATCTTCAAAAAACTAACTAACAATAAGTATTCAAATCTGAAATCTAGATATAATAATTAGGACCAACTAGTGTCGAACATAAGCCTAGTGATAGTAATTAATAATACATAAATGTCGTATTAAACACAAAAATATTTAAAAAATGTTTTTTCGTCTGGAGTGTGGGCTATTAGGGCCCTAGTGTCCCTATTTACAGTAAAATTCAAGATGTTACAAGCAAGGGGATTAGGGTGGGACTCGAGTTTTGTTAAGTATTTGCCTGCGTATTTTGCAATTTCTTCAGTCAAAAGTGGTATATTTAGATCACGATGTAAATTTGAATTTTTGATGTACCATAAAGTCGATGTTATTAGCCTTAAAATCTTTGTTTTGCCTTTTTTGGATTTTCTTTACATTTGAAGCTGAAGCAGTACCCCATAACTGAATTTCGTAGCACCATATGGGATTCAAAAGCGACTTGTATATTATAAGTTTACAATCTAGACACAGCTAATTTAAGTTTCATTTGTTTTAGCTTAGAGTCAATGTGGTATTCCCATGTGAGCCATCGATCAAAGTGTATACTAAGGTATTTCACATGTGAATTTGACTGTTAATACTAATCGAGGAATAAGGATCTCTTCGTAGGATAAATGTTACTTGAACACACTTTTGCTCGTTTACTTTAATTCTCCATAAGTTTAACCATATGTTCCTGAAGATATGTGAGGGTTTTCGTGCATACTAAGGCAGAATGTATCATCGGCAGATGAAGATGTGTGGATATTACTGCTCAATGGCATATCACAAGTATAAATCAAATACAAAACTGGCTCCAGTATGCTTCCCTGTGGCACACCGGATGATAAGGATTCGGGCACACTCATGACGTCTACTTCCACAACAGCGAACTTCCGGGCAAACATTTAACTTTCCAAAAGCTTTAGAATATTTATTGGTAGATACATCTTCAATCTTAAAATTAGGCCAGACTTTATCAAATGCCTGAGAAACAGTAATAAAGAGGGCAGAACAATACTTCTTTTCTTCATATTATCTTTTTATTAATTGAATTAATCTATGCCTTTGTTCAATGGTACTGTGCTGACTTCTAAGCCCAAATTGATGGTCCGGGATGCACCCATTAGCAGTTAGTATTGGACACAATTTTGTCATGAGCAGGTATCGAAGAGCTTTGACATTGTTGACAGTAAACTTATTGACCTATATGACTCAGTCTTGGTAAAATATTTGTCCGGCTTTGGAATCATTTTGACTTTGGCAAGCTTCCAGCGGTGTGGATAGTACTCCAGTCGTAATATGGCATTAAAAATAAAAAAACAGGATTTTAATTGCAATACGAGGCCAATTCATCTGCATCTTCTTACTAATTCCATCAATACCTGAAGCTTTCTTTGGGTTGAGCACAGGAATTAGTTTCTGTACGTCACGCATCTTAAACTTTAAAGGTCGAGGGAGTAGAGCAACTACACTCGGTAAATCAGCAGCACCAGTACATGTAATGGGGGTAATACGGATTTTAAATGCTTAGTAAATATGCATGTTATCTTTTATAGATTTTAACGCTAGTGGGAGAGTGATCGGAGGAGAGATCAAGAGAAGCTGCAACTTGAATTAAATTCTTAGAGATACCTATAGCATCCGCAAGTTTTTTTTATGTCCAATCGAAACGACGTCCAAGCCCATTTTTGAAATTGTGTTGAACAACGCTCGACCTCTAGGTGTAATAAGACGCGAACCCCAGAACATATGTCTTGCATTGTAGTCGCCAGCTGCTACAAAACAAAATCCGAGTGATTGATAGAAATCCCCGTGTTGATCCTCACTGATTGAGAATCTGGGAGGGGATTGATTAAAATAATTAAATTAAAGTAAATTGATGTTGAACGAATTTTTGTTCACAAAAATTGAAGAGGAGGATATTGGCAACATTTGGTTTCAACAAGATGGCGCTACGTGCCACACAGCCGAAGCTACACTCGATGTTTTGCGCCCTGTTAAAAAAAAAATTATCTGGCGGACCCTTTAGTAGGCATACATTGCCTAAGTGTTACTTCTCTAAAAAAAATATACATATACATTGTTATATACTATTAATGTACAATTTATTTGTCAGATTTAAATAAAAAAGCTCCTGAAGAAATTGAAAAAAGCAAACGAAACGTCGAGCAAACAAAGCTGTAAAAAACAACCGCACATCAAAAACGAAATTGTTTTATTAAAAATCTAAAACAAAAATTTACCAAAGATTAGCATAGGGAAACCCTCACCAATACTTAATCAACACATTGGTCAAATAACAATATAAACACATAAAGATTTTAGCTCATCAACAGTAGAAGAACAGTGATCGTTCCAAACGAGTTTTATATCTGCGCGTACCAAATTGTGTAATGGATGCATTAAAGTTGCAATATCCTGTACAAAACGTCTGTAAAAATGTACAACACCCAAAAAAGCCTGAAGCTCTTTGACATTCGTGGGGTTTGGAGTGTCCACTTATCTCACTAATTTTCTCCGGACTCATATGTAATCCCTGCTTATCAATTATATGGCTAAAGTATTGTATTTTTTTTGGAGAAAAATACACACTCCTCTCTCGATAGTTGGAAACCAGTATTACCCAAAATCGTCAGAACTCGTTCCAGCCTCTGTATGTGCAATTTCCTACTAGCTGCGCTGTTCCAAATGTCATCTAAAAAGACAACAACACCATCCAGCCCTGCCAAAAAAAAGAGAATCCATAATTCTTTGAAAGATAGCAGGCGCTGAAGCTAACCCATAAATCAGTCTAGTATATTGAAATAGACCCTTCGAAGTTGAAGTAGTCGTATATTTCCTGGAGTCCTCATCTAATTCAATCTGCTGATATGCCATACTAAGGTCTAATTTTTAAAATTCTTCCCCACCGTGCAATTTGGAAAAAATTTCCTCTATACGAGCAAGTGGATATTTCTCAACCTCCAATTGTGGATTCAGGTTATCTTTAAAATCTTCTTCACAACTGGAACAATAGTTGGCTCCAGTTAACAGTGTGTAAAACAATTATTTTCATTAAATTTTTTATCTCCATTTCTACTTTATCGTTAATTGCCAAGGGTAATGGTCTCGGTCTAAAAAACTTAAGCTTTCCATCCTCTTTGATCTTTAAGATTTCCTGCCCTCCTCTAAACAAACCTAAGTAAGTACGCAATAATTCAACTTACAATTTTGGGTTTTAAACATTTTGAGAAAATGTATACCCAACAATGTGATTCACCATTTTCTATCACAATGAATGGAATTACTTTTGTTTTTTTTTTCATACCTGATTCTGACGTCACAAGCACGAAGTGGATTATGCGTTTTCAACAAATCACCTACTTTTTTGAGCTTATGTTTTTTTAGAAGCGCTTTGTAAAAATCTTCAGAAACAACATTATTTTCGGACCCCGTGTCTAATTGCATTTAACAAATTTTATTATTTACAATAATATCTACTTTTATAGGCCCATCTTTTTCACTATTAATTGAGTTTAAACTTAACCCTTAATAGCCTGGTTTTTTTATTTTTACTGAAAAAATTTTATACTATAAAACTTGCAGTTCCATGCAACTTTTGTTCTACAACTTTCTTTGTAAGTGGTATTTAATTGAAATATTTAAAAAATACCTGGTTGGTTCCTTGAAGAACCAGGTACCAGAGTTCAAAATTTGAATATGTATGTATCGTAACACACAATGCTTTAAAAAAAATAAACAAGTTTTATTCAAGAATATTAGAATATTAATCTATCAATAATAACATTTAGACTTGTGACTGATATTATGCACACGAATATCACGCGGAAATAGAGAAGAGGACATTGGACGCTGACGTTTTGCTACAACTTCAACCTCAAGATTACTTGGTTGACCTTTTCCTACTCATTGCATTATCATATTTTGTCATATTCTGATGCATATTCATGCAACATCATCTTTGGCTTCCTATGTTTAGTTGCTGGATGATGTCACTTGTACAAAATTCAAGCTGTTCCGGCCGGGAATAAGAACATTAGTTTTACCTGCATTTGGTTTAAAGTTTACATCAATATGTGGACTGCAGGATATATTCCCCCTTATTGCGAATGGGGTCGTCGACAACAATTTACTACTTTGTCGACAACAATTTACTACTATTAACATGCTTCATTAATTTACAAGCCCTTTGAGATTAGTAAGAGATTGTCTGTCAATAAGAGCCAATTGTTGCCGATTAGGAGCAGGTAAGTGACAATATTTACTGCCGTCTTGATGTGACTTCGACGACGCCATTCGCAATAAGGGGGATTATTACCGATTTATACACCATGCACATCAGCTGATGTATCATTTTCAATGTCCTCAGCATCTGCTGGTTCAATTACCTCATCACCCTGTTCGTCTTCTAGTCAACTTTCATTTTGAAAAGCAGCTCGAAAGTTGGTATCTGGGTGGAGTTCCGAATCATTCCTGGAAAAATTCACATTATCTTCGCTATCGGACCACGCAATTTACTTAGCAAATTCGGACTTTACGCACCATATTAAAATATTAACTAAAAGAACCATAAAAAATGCTTCCATAAAAACTCACATATATGTTTAATTTTTGAACTCCCGGAGCCTGGTGGTTCCCTAACCAACCGAAGAATTCGAAAAAAACTAAGTAAAAAACTCAATTTAGCTAGGGTACTAATATCGTCTTATAAACAATACAAAGATTATAGAAATATTTTTTTCGTTACGATTTCGGAGAATTTAGCAGAAAAGGTTTTTTAATAAAATTCTTATATTTTCTGGTTGGTTCGTAGCGGAACCAGTATTAAAGCTTAAATCGATATTATCTATATATATATATATATATATATATTATATATACATATATTTTCTCTAAATGACCCTTTTGCTTGCATTGATTACATTTGTAATTTTTAAACTTAAAATTTTCTGGCCTATGATTGCTGTAGCCACAAACTTTCCATCGATCTTTTGTTGCTTTACTCTGCTGAAGACTCTGTTTTTGCTGCTTTTGGTGCTGTTCCCGTTTGTTTCGTTTGATAACATCTTCTCAGTTACTTTTTCAAAAGAGCATTCCACGGATTCCAAAAATATTTTATCACGGGCCGGACCCTTTTCCAACCCCATTACGAACTTGTCCCGTATGGTTGTTTCTAAATTACTACTGTAGTTACAAGCAAAACTATTGACAATGATGACAATTTTGTATTAATTTCAACAACGTTTTGATACAGTACACACAAAAAAGGCATTTTATTAATATTGTAATATCAATTAATATATTTTGTAATGTCAATTAAAAGGTTAATTAAATTTTCAACTATAAAGAATTTGATAATATCAAGTAAGTTTTTCCACTAAAATTAATTTAAACAATTAGAAATTTAATTGAATCAATTAAATTATTAATTGAAAACATTAATACAGTGTCAGTATAAATATTTAGTTTTTTGGAACATTTTAGCCACCAACTCGAAGACGTATAGTAAGTACTTCTTTGCTTTTCGTTGTATACATATTCGCAGGCCAAAAACTGGGATCGTTTATACAATTTAACAGTTCTTCAGTTACAGTAATTTTGAAACTCGCTGTAAATCATTGTTGAGAATATATATATATATATTATATATATATATATATATATATATATATATATATTTATACATACCAACATTACAATTGAATTGAATTTTAGATCTAATATAAAATTCCTCATCTATTGATGGAATTAGTAACAAGATGCTGATGAACTTAACTCGTATTGCAATTAAAATCCTGTTTTTTATTTTTAACGTAATATTACGACTGGAGTATTATCCCCACCACAGGAAGCTTGCTAAGGTCAAAATGATTCCAAAGCCGGGCAAATATTTTACCAAAGCTGATTCATATAGGCCAATAACTTTACTGTCAACAATGTCAAAGCTCTTCGATACCTGCTCATGACAAAATTGTGCCCAATACTAACTGATAATGGGCGCATCCCGGACCATAAATTTGGTTTTAGAAGTCAGCATAGCACCATTGAACAAAGGCATAGATTAATTAAATTTATAAAAGGACCATTTGAAGAAAAGAAGTATTGTTCTGCCCTCTTTATTACTGTTTCTTAGGCATTTGATAAAGTATGGCCTAATTTTAAGATTGAAGATGTATCTACCAATAAATATTCTAAAGCTTTTGGAAAGTTACATTTTTGCCCGGAAGTTCACTGTTCTGGAAGTAGATGTCATGAGTGTGCCCGAATCTATATCATCCGGTGTGTCACAGGGAAGCATACTGGAGTCAGTTTTGTATTTTATTTATACTTGTGATATGCCATTGAGCAGTAATATCCACACATCTACATTTGCCGATGATACAGCCTGCCTTAGTATGCACGAAACCCCTCACGAGGCATACGATATCTTCCAATATAGAGAGAATCCAACGAAGGCAAAACAAGATTTTAAGACTAATAACATCGCCTCCATGGTACATCAAAAATTCAAACTTACATAGTGATTTTAATATGCCACTAGTGACTGAAGAAATTGTAAAATACACAGGCAAATACTTAACAAAACTCGAGTCCCATCCTAATCCCCATTTCTGAATATCTCCGAAATTATACGTCTGTTAAAATATTAATAAGGGCGTAATTAAAACCCTATTTTTTTGCCTTTCATTCTGTTTATTTGTTTACTTAATCGAAAAACTGGTTCTCGAGTAAATGCAAAGTATGTGATGCACCATCCTCTTTTTTCTTTATAACGGAAAATCTCGAGATACAGAGTCAATTCAAAAAAACTAGTTAATTGACTGCGAAACATTTGACCTTACATAATAAATTTGATTTTGTTGTCGTTTGTTTTCTATTTGTTAATGATTTTTTTTTTTATATTTTGAGTTTAATGTTAATTTCAGGTTATATATATTTATTAAAAAAAACTTCATTAATAAAGGGAGTTAACGTAAAATTAATATATAACTAGTACAAGCTCACTTGTTGGCGAATTAAAATTTTCGTTGAAAAAGTTCTGAAGAAATTAGAAAAACATAAAAAATCCCTTGTTACTTTTGTTTTCTGTGGGTTACGTTATTGTCTAGCGTCACTTTTCAGTTAAACCTGTTAGAAATGAAACTTATCTAAACTTGCATAAGATCATAATTATGCTACGTTTAGGTTAGGAGGCTGCTGACAAGGTAAAGTGGAAAATTAGAGTCCAGCTCACTTGAGTCCATTACAATGGTCCCTTTGTGCTATGTACGTTTAAATGTTCATAAAAAATTTGGAATAAACTGAGGAAAAAGTAAAAAAAACCTTCTTCTGTAAGATGTGTTATGTTTTTTTTTTTTTTGCTGTTAGGGCTGTCGATATGCATTCACATACATGAATGTACACAATTATGCATTTAAATTTACTTGTGTTATGCAATATACTTGTATTAATATCAAATCATATGATTTATGTAATTACCATGAATTTATAAGACAAATTATAAAAACAACGAAAATATTTCCTTTCAGATATTACAAGTGTACAAGCCTGCACGCAAACACAATCCGAAAAAGATACAACTAATTCCAGCATTACTAAACAAAACTCCAACTCAAAAGTTCAAAAAGCAACGCAACAAGTGGCGAAGGATGTCGTGGCCTGCCATTGCAATACCCAAACTGAGCTCGGTTTACCTGATGTAACAAAGTAATTACATACAAATTTCGACACCCAACCCAGTTAAATGTGATATGATGCCAAACTAAGAATGATACATGCACGAGTGCCTTTACTTAAACTTTCAAATAATGATAACTAGTAAGAATGTAGTAAAAATATATGTATATAAATGAAGTAGAAATAAATAAAAGCACATATAATCATATAAGAAATTCTTTAAAGTGCGATTTTGACTCGCTCACGAAAGGTTCCGTACAGACACTACATATGTAATATATATGTAATACATAGAATTCCCGGGAGGGAAATCTCGGGAAAAGTCTGTCTGCGAAATTTTTGAGATTTTCTCGGGACAACTTGAAATCAAAAGTACACGTTATTTCACAAATAGATAGACTTTTCTGACACACAGAGAAAAAACTGTCTAATAGAATCCAGAAGATTTTCTCTATGAAACGTTTTAAGGCTAAGGGGTATCCCAGCAGAGAGAAGCGAATATTTTTCCATAGCGATTTCTTATTATTTGTATGTGGTAAATCCTATTAATTTTATCAATAAGAAAACCACATAAAATCAAAAAGAAATCTTGTTATTCACACTTTTTTACCCAATTCCCGTTATTTTTGGCACCGAAAAACAATCCATAGAGAAAAACTTCTTGATTCTATTAGGTGTTCTTATAAATTGTAAACTATAGGGATTTCTTATTGATTTCATTAGGTTGCCTTATTAATTTTTTCAAAGAGGTATTCTTATTGTTTTCATTAGGTTCCGATATGATTATGTGTAAAGCATCTTATTAATTTTTTTAACAAGGAAATCTTCTTGATTTTATTAGGTTTCTTGTTATTTCATGTCTACAAATAAACATGGAGACAATTTTTTCATGATCTTTATCGCTTTTGTATCAGCATGTTTGTACAATAATTTCAATGCGGATTCAGGCTGCCTGTTAGCATATTGGTTAGAGTGCTCTATTAAATTAATAAGATTTCCTTGTTAAAAAAACATTAGAGATATCTTATTAATTTTGTTCTATTTTATGAGGTATTTATTAGGCACTGTGTTCTCTGTGCATACATATTTATAAAATGGCCTAAAAGACAATCAAATTTATTTTGATTCATATAAAATTTTTTTTATTATAATCCTGTATTATTATCAAAGTGTTCAATGTTTTCTTATATATACAGCCCAATCATGAATATTCCCTCGGAATTTATTTCTCACGGAAAATAATTTTCTCGAGAAAACATTCCTCCAATCATAAATTCCTTGGGAACAAAAAAGAGTAATACGTGGCATCATCGCAGTACGTAGCTCGTTGTCTTTTTTTTTAGTGAGAGAGTAACCAAAATTATTAAAATTCACCAACTCGAAAAAATATGTAAAAAAGTTTATAAATTATTTCTTTGGGCATTATTTGTGTTTTTCCAAATAAAAGAACTATAAAATAAAAGAACAAATAAAAGTACTATAAAAGTTTTTTTGTAAACTCCCTTTGCTTTGCAAGGGAAAGATTTGATTGATAAGCTCTGTTTTACAGTTGATCCGTTTTTCATCGTCTGTTTAAATAAACACTAGTAACCTGTTTATCGATGTCGGTGTAAATTTTTCATTCTAACAATTCCATTTAAAACAAACACAAATTCTAAAATTTTGATTTTGTGTCAAATGTAACTGTAAGAAAGAAAGAATTCCTTCGATATCGATAAACAAGCAATAAAATGTCGATGAATTTTTTAAATACAAAATAAAAATTTTATAAAATTAATTAGTACATGCAAGATTACTACTCTACAAGTATTAACAATTTTGTGAAAAATGAAACTGACATGTTCAGTTATTACTGTTTATTAATTTTTGATACAGAAATTAGATCATGGAGGCATTTTCGTCAAAATTATTAATACTTGCATTATAGTCTGAAACAGCCGTAATGCATATCGCTTAATCACTGTAACAGAACAAAGTGGATTAAGTATCAATTACCTCGTTTATACGCAAATCTTATTTGCAAATAAAACTATTTGTAAATACTGAACTCACCGTTTATACGTAGATAGCATACACAACTATCTGTGTACTATATTGCCACACATTGTTATCTGTGCATGATATTTCTTACAAAACAAAACTAACTGGCAGCATTTTACACCTTATTTGCAAATAGCTTCGTTATTTGCAAATAGTTTTCGTGAGTTATTAACTTACAATAAAAAAGTTATACGGCAACGCTTTTACTTGCGAATAAGAAGTGCGCATAAACGGGATAAATGATTGCAGTGATCAAATAGTTTCCTAAAGTAAATAATTCGATGTTAAACGAACTTGGAGTAATTTTTCGCCGAATTAGTGAAAAATTGTTGGAAAGAGTAGTGGATATTTAAGCTCAGGGGGATGTAAAATTCGGCGGAACTGAGTATATTAGTGTTTATATGATCTCTTACTGCGTAGTAAATATAAAGTTTATTTGCTTGAATTCACTTAAAAATTCCTAAAAAATTGTTTTAGAACTGCTTTCATATTAACTTTTATTTTAAAAGAATGCTTTCATTAACAAAAACAATCGAAATTTGGCCAATTTTCATTTAATAATTATACTTAGAAAATTTACTTTTCCAGGGAATTCCGGGGAACGCGGTTTTTTCAGTCCCGTTTCACCGGAAGTGCAAAAGTCCGGGAAATCCCAAACCCTAGTAATACCATACGAATTTTAGCCTATACAATTGAATATCTCTCCTGGTGTATAGATTTTCCAAAAAGTACCCGGTAAACTTATTTTTCGGTTATTTGGCGATTTTATATTTTTGGCGATTTTTTTTTTGAAAGAGAAGTAAGACTTAGGCTATGAATACTACTATATACTATTACTTAGTGTTACCTTCTTTAGGAAAGGGATAGAGAAGACAGGTGATGAAAGAAGAGATAGAGGAAATCTGCATTCTTTTACAACTCTGCTTTTTGCACGTTTTTTAATAATGCACTGTTGCATCGCCTCTGGTGTTGAATGAGGCATATTAAAAATATGAAGCTGTGTTTAGTAGCAATTTTATTGGTTATTATACTTCGCCGATGATTCTGCTACACAACGAAGCTCTGATGTTACATTAGGACTAGTATATGCATATATATGTACATATTAATTTTAAAATAACCTTTTTTTGTAACTGAATTGAATTTATCCTTTAAAATTTTATTTGGAAAGAACTATTTATATTAATTTTTAAAAAACTTTATGTTGTTTTAATTGAATTTAATTAAAAGTACATATGTATGTATTTTTTTTAGCTTTTTACTTATTTGTTTACCAAAGCTTTAATAAATATATATACATATAATTTTATAACTAATGGTTTTCTTCATTTTACTGACAAAAATTCGAAGGGACTTTTGTAAAGGAAATTTTTTTAACGTGTAGGGAAAAATTGGATTTTTGTTAGCATGTGTAGGTATTTCTTTCGAGAAATCTACTGGCAACACTGTGTGTGCCAGTAATGGGAATTGGAAATCCTGAATTCGTACCGAATCTATTCCTAAATAGTGACAAAATCACTTGAATAGTGCCAAACCACTTTTTATATAATTTATATGTTGGCACTTGATGTTCATTTACGCTATGGTTTTTGAATGATACTATATTATGTTTAAAACTACAAAATTCCATGAATATTACAAATAAATACGGTCCAAAAATAGTTGTATACACATACATATGTAAATACATACATACATATCGCACATTCAGTTCAATAGTGTCATAACTTAAAAAAAACTAGCTTTACAGAAAACATGTTTAAAGCTTTCAATTTAAGTACAACTCAATGAAGGCACGGAAAAATATTCTTCTCCCAGAAGTTAATAGGACAAACTATTTATATGAAATTTGTACGCAAGATAAAATACGAAACGCATTATCATTCTGCATTATTAACTCAAAAAATTCGTTTGTTTAGTTATGACACTATTGAACTGAATCTGCGATATGTTTGTCTAATTTATCAATACTTTGTACTTACTCGTATTTGCTAGAAACATAAATACCTCTGATAACAACAATCTTTCATATAATTGAACAAAACGAACGAAAATATTTTTTTAGAGTAATGATTCTAAAGGAAATACTTAAAAACTATAATAATTCTAACTTTAATTATTTTTTTTCGAACTTCATTTGTTTTAATATTTATGATTAGATCAGGCTTAAGTTCGTATCGCTTTGTAAGCCAAATTACATGTGATAATTATTAATGCACAAATATGTAACATCAACAAATTTGGCTTACAAAGCGATATGAACTTTAGCCTGATCAAATCATAAATATAGAAACAAATGAAGTTCGAAAAAAATAATTAAAATTAACTAAAACTTATAGCCAAGGGCCTGTGGCACAAAATTAAATAAAAATATACTTAAGTATCAAACCAAAAAAGTTTGTCTTAAGTAGAACAAAAAATAAGCAAATTAAGTAACATGTGCATAGTTAGTAAAGAACAAACGACAATGGCAATACTGTTGTAAATTTAGAGATGTTAAAAATGAGCTTTCATTACAAAAAAGCTTTCAGCAAATTGTAATACGATGAATCAAAACAATTCACATATTCCATTTGCAATAATGGCTGAGTATATAAAGCAGAAATCTACATCAACTGACACCACACACAGTGGACCAAACACAAAAGAACTCTGATGATGAAGGTTTAGTGGCCTTCGAAAACAGCTAGTTGTTCCGTTCAACTATGTGTTTGTCAGAATATTTACAACTAACTTTGGTGTTATTTGTTCATTAATAATTATCACATGTAATTTGGCTTACAAAGCGATACGAACTTTAGCCTGATCAAATCATAAATATATAATAATTCTAATTTAAATGAAAATATTCGGAGTTGTCGTAGAATCCAAGTCGGTTTCGGCAATTGTCTGTTTTGAAAACCGATATTGGAATCATTTGGTGTCATGAAAACAAGGTGGTTTTGATGTTTTCGAATGCAAATAAAACCGATATTCGAATCAGCTGTTTTCTCTTTTTGATCTTTTATTTACAATTTTTAGTGTATATTTTTAGAAAATTTGGAAAATTGTAATGTTTGTGCTAAAATATTGCTAAAAAATTTTAGTTTTTCTACAAAGTTTTTTTTAAGTAACAAATATATAAGTGACAGTTTATTAGTGTTGTCATTCGAACAAAAATTATTCGAAAATTCGAAATTTTTTTTTTAATTTTTGTTCGAACGAACAAAAATTTTCAATTTAGAATAAAATATTATTCGAACAAAATTCGTAAAAAATTTATATGCCCGTTTTCTATTAAAAAGCTCATTTTAAACCAAATAAGAGGTTTATTAAATAATCAAAAGTTAACTTTTAAAACAAATGCATTTATTTAATTAAAATAAAGAATAAAAACAAATAATACTGATGGTTCTTATCAATATGAAGATTCATGTTTTTAATGGAAAAAGTATTGAAGTTTTCGACTGTGTTTTTTTGATGACATATTTTTTTTAATTAAAAACTAAAATAAACTTAAAAAATTAAATCTAGCCTTACTTGGCGTTTCATAATTCTTAGAGTTTGGAGAAAAAACAAACATTGATAATGGTTTCCTGGAATAATCCTTTTGAGCACGTTTCATTGGTTGTTGTAAAATTCGTCACAAAAAGGCAAAAAAAAGTCTGTGCTGCTGCTCCACATTTTTATATTTTGAAAGTAAGAACTGTTAGAGTATGCTGTAAGTCGAAAGCAAAGCAAAATGATCGTGTTCTTTGAATTTAACTTTTAACTTTTGCTGTTGACGACGGCGCAGTTACTTGGAAGCAAAACGATTAATATTTTTTTACGAACTGTTTCTTTGATTTTACTCGTCTATAGTACGATGTAGTATTTTCATTCGAACAAAAATTATTCCAATATTCGAACAACTTTTTTAATTTTTGTTCGAATGAACAAAAATTTTGAATTTAGAATAAAATATTCGAGTATTTTTTGACGAATATTCAAACAATTTCCCTAATTACTTTGTATAACTTTTTAATTTGTTATCAAGAGGATGTTAAGTAATCAAATTACTCCAAATTATAAATATGTACTTGTGTAAGCTTGTAGATATGTATGGAAAGGATTTTCATGCATTTAAAATCGCGTTTTATGTACAATTAAAAATAAGAAAATATGTATTTAAAACTTATAAAATATGCAGTTATTAATATTTAACAATATTAAAAATTTTTAAAAATCAGTTTCATTTGTCATTAAAAACTTAAAAAATATAAAAAGCCCAGTTTCAATGCTTTCTTAACAAATATTTTGTGAAATCATATGGAGTAAAAAATAAAGCTAAGTCGAACTTTTGTTTACTTAAGGTAATTATGGATTTTGTTTATTCCCAAAGGTAAATCTTTGACGATTTTATCTGAAAAAAAATTTGTTATTATAAAAATTAACCTTACACATCAGCAGAAATTATTGTTGCATATTTATTTAAACGCTGTTGGTTCGTTTGTGGAATATTCAGTTTCTTAATTTGCGTTGTTAGAACTATAAAATATTGATGCAATTTGTTAAATTTTTTTAGTAAATATTTTTTTTTATAAATTTAATTTATTTTTAATTTTTTCACTTATTATGCCTTTTAGAGCAAAAGTTCGTTTAATCGCATCTTCAATTAGTTCAACTTAAGCTTTAAAAAAATCGAAACCCTTTAATTGGACTACAGTATCAACAATAAAGTCATTCTGTATTCCCAAAAATACCAATTCACTGCTATAGTTTCTTGACTTTAAAATTTCTTTAATTTTGTTGATAGAAATATATTATCCGAGAGCCTTCAATTAAGTTCCCCATGTCGTATCACTGGATATTTTTCTTTAACGGCTGCAACAACAAAGGAGCTTTCAAAAACACTTTCTATCCACATGAAATTAATATGGAACCAATAGAGAGCGCCCAAAAAAAATTCCACAGACACTTTGGGTTTAAAAGGGCTACAATGTCATGCATTTTTTTTTAATTTCTAACGGTGTGGGTATTCTTGAATTAAGCCAAAGTATTGAATTTTCCAAATGAGTTGAAGGAGTCCTGCGGTGTTTTTGAATATCCAATAATATCACAAAAATTGCTATTGAAAATTTTCCATCCCTGTTGAAATTGTTTGCATTTTCCTCGTTTTTGTTCTTACACAGCGTTTGAAACTGCAGCTTCGCAACTAATCAAAACTAGAGATGTGCACGTGAGCGTTTTTTGGCTCACGACTCGCACGCTCACGCAGAAAAATATTTTACTCGCGCTTTCACGCACGAATGCTCTTGAAAATTTTCACGATCACGTACGCTCACGAATAAAATATTCTTAATCACTCACGAGGGGTTTACAACTTATCACGATCACGCACGCTTTCGAAAAAGTATATAGTTTAATTTTTATGTTATTTGGATTGAAAAATAGGGTTTTACACATACATTGCATCATGGTTTTCTTTAAAAAAAAATTAATTGTGTCTTTCGAATGTTTTTGTCTGGTCATAATAAAATAAACAATTATTGTTAACTATTAAAATTATATATAAACTGAAACGGATTTTTGAAAGAAAAAACTGCACGACTGCTCAATAATGAAAAAAAAACTGAGAAAAACAGATAAATTGCTCATTTGGCAATCATATTTACCCTGTAGGAGGGTTCGGGTTAGGTGTCTCCAAGTCCCACTTTTTTCGACTATTTAGTTGACTTTTTGGTGACATTGTGAACTGAGCTCCTATATATTAATATCCCTACTTACTGGTAACGCTGAAGAAATTAATTAGTCCCTTTTACAACCGACTTCAAAAAACGAGGATTTTATCCATTCAGCTGTATCAGTAATTCTTTGACGGATTTGAGAAATTCTTTTTATTTTTTTTTCTGGAAGGAAGCTTCCAATTTAGTCCCATTTCAAAAAACAAAGGGAACACTTATCTACTTTTACTTATGGGATTGATACGATACTACACTTTGCACGCTCATAATGACACAATATAGATGGGCCCATTTAAAATTATATTTCACGTGCTTCTACTTAACCGATTTTTACGACACACACCCTGGGTTGTAAAAATTATATGTTCTGGCATTTAAAAAGTGGGCAGGGACATCCGTAATTATTATTTCATGTCCTTCTAATTGACCGATACATATTAGGTACCTATATACATATTCTTTTTCAATGAATTCTTTTTTTTTAATAAAACACCAAATGTGAACTGCAGTAGTTGATTTTCAATAACATGCACATGTTAGATGTCTAGAGCAAAAACATTTTCTGCGGTACAATTCGTCATTAGTACTGGTGACAAAGGCACTGGTGAATCAGTAGTGTTTCTCAATTGATATTTACGATGAAATCACGGCATTTGCACATCTAATCAAAACACACCAAAATTTGTTTTATAGCATGAAAAAACTAAAAAATCTATTAAAAATATATAATGAAATATGCAAAAATATGTATTCATTTTAAAATATGCACTAACAAATCGATGCCATTTTGTCGCAAATTTGTTGATTTGCAAAGATATTTTATTTATGTTGATCTACGGCCAACGGCAGAAAACATGTATTTACATGAAAATCCTTTCCCTATAGATATGCTTTGAAAATGTAATGCCTATTTAATGGAATCAGAAGGTGTCTTACAATTCCTGGTAAATAGTTTAAAACAATAACTGCTTTTCTACAGATCTAATCAAAAGCCCTATGGGCTCGGTTGGTTATTATCATAAATAAATAAATAATATTCCTAAACTTTACAATAATAATGTTTTAAAATATGCCACAAAAAGCTAAAAAAGTTGCGCAAATACTTTGATTTCACGATTGTTTTGTAATAAAAATTTCGTAACTACGATAAAGTATTAGATGAAATTTCTGAAGTAACTGACAATGTTTTATTAACTGATCTAAGAAATTGTACTAATATAAAAATCGTCAACAATTTTGAGGTTGATTTAAATTATTTCGAAATATCAAAGAAAAGATCAACAATTTGCGAAAGATATTTTTCTACTTGTTCTTTTATCAAAAGTAAAAAAAGAACCGTTTACAAGCTAAAAAGTGGGATTATCTGCTGTTTTTAAATGACTATTAAAAAAAAAATCAATGACATATTGAAATTTCTCGTAAATGTGTATAAAAACGTAACTTTTTTAACTAATTTCCTTTTCCTTTAAACTCATACACATGCGTGTGGGTTTTTGCAAACTTTTTTATAATTATTATTATTAATTCCGTCAGCTTTCATGTGATTGTCAATAAAAAAACCGATAACATTGGATTCTATGACACCTAAAACCGATAAAAATTCAAGTTCGAACATGAAACAAAGTACCCCTTTCCCCCTTCATTGACAAAGTCAAAAGCTTTGCAGCAAATTTTTCACTGTATGGACGGGGACTAATGAAGCTTAAAGTGTATAATTACAACGGTGCTGTTGGTACTTATCAATTCAAGAATATGGTATTTGTACTTAAACACATATTTAAGTTAACGTTAATTCAGTTTTATCACAAGATTCAAATAATAATTCTGATCCTGACGTTCAGGTTCAATTTATCCTATTTAGACTGATCTTTTGGAATATGTTATTGTTAAGTTATTTTATACGCCAGTATTTATATGTTAACTTTTCTAAATTTTTCTTAACAAATATAACTTTTATGTCTTACGATAGACGTTACGGACTGAATTTTAAATTTAACAATATCCCAGCAAAAATTACTGCTTACCAGAAGTGTTTTGGTAAAGGTAACTTTACATGGTAATACAAAGTATTACGACTTTGTAGAATCAAAATATTATGGAATTCTCTCCGTGTTTAAAAAAAAGAGAACAAGAGTCTGTTGTAGGTATTTTTCATGTTTACACTGATACTATAAGTAAAATGCAAGCAATGATATTAAACTGTTGAGTTAATAACAAAAATTGGAAAATTGCAAAAAAAGATGTTTATTAATAAAACTAAATATTGGAGAAAACATTTTATAATTTCAATGCAATTTTACTACAAAATATAATTTTTTTTAAGTTTATTGTTTGTTTGGGTTTACTGTACCAGGTAAGTAGCTGATGGTTGCAGTCGTAAAATATTTACAAAAACAACATGAAAATTTCCTGAATTGATTTTGGTTGTTTTTGTAAAAGTGTCAACACCTTCAATAAATACTATTAGTGCTGCCAATGTTTACTTTGAAATACATCTCTGGTGTGATGAGAATACTTAAGTTTCTAAAATGGTTTAGGAAATAAACATTTACCGACCGCTTGCCAAATTTTCTATCCGTATTCTCTCCTACTCGATACATTTTGCATTTACATGATAAGACTTTATATAATCTACAGCTTTTTTGACATGTCTTAATACATTGTATTACCATGTAAAGACACCTTAAGGGAGACAATGTTACAGAACCAATTGCTGTTGCGCATGAAGAAGGCATTTTTTTTGTTCGGGATGAGCCAGCTAGAAGCAATACATTTAGCTTCCAAAAAGCAATGCATTTTTTTTTGCCTTACTAAAGTGCTTCACAGAAGTAATAATATATATTTTTTGTGAGAGCCCGCCTTACGTTAGTGCTTTTCAGAAGCATTTTCGAAGCTTTTGTTATCAAATAAGCAATACATTGCTTCCCTCAGTTGTTAGTTATTCATAATCAGATTTTTTGCTGGGATATGTAATTTAATTACAAAAGAAAAATATGTTTTTAGCTAAAATTTAATGTTTTATTGTATGTATTGGCGATATTCGAAAAGTCATTTGGCGAAGAGGCTGAACTAAATCTGACAACACTGACTCATAGTATTTTGCCACAGATACCGCTTCCCGGTCCAATGAGGATTAGAGATGGTGATATAAGTGAAAATTTCAAGTATTTTAGGCAGCAGTGGGAAAATTATCTCACAGCATCTGGTTTAACCTCACAAAACGAAGAAACTAAAAAAGCAATTCTTCTAACAGCTATCGGAGACGATGCTTTCAAAAGGTATACTAATATGCCAATAAAGGAGGACGATGTACAGACAGCGGCTGCTCTATTGAACGAAATAGAAAAAAATCTTACTCCAGCAGTAAACAAGAGATACATTAGGGCCGTCTTTAAAGTCCTACGAGGAATATTTCAACAGACTGAGGGGTTTAATTAAAAATGCTCAATATGGCCCACTGGAGGAGGACTTTCTACTTGACAAAGTAATATGCTCCATCAAAGATCCTGATCTGAGAGAAAGACTATGGCTCGACGGCAGCATAACGTTATCGAAAGCCATTGAAATCTGCAGATCAAAAGAAACCATGGCAGATGTTAACAAGGTAGAAAAAAACATAAATAAAAGTAAGTATCAACAGCAACAACATCAACGGGTCCAAGCTGAAAAGCAATCGTGCAAAATTTTGTGGGAATGAATATTACAGACGGTTAGAACAATGTCCTGCTAGAAAAATAACATGTCACAAATGCAATAGAAGAGGACATTACGCTAGAGTTTCCATGTCAAATAGTTCAACGTATACCAACAGGTATAGTAACAGCGCTAGAGCCGTAAAAGAAGTCGTAAAAGCGATTAATAATGATGAATAAGCATCAGACGACGACGAGTTTATATGGAAAACCATTTTGAACAAAAACAACAACAGCAAGGGACTTTTTATGGAACTAAATATTTACGATAACCAGAAAATAGCTCATTATATAAAATGTCAGCTTGATAGCGGCGCAACATGCAATATTATTGGAATCAACAACCTGAAAAATATAGAATCAACACCAAAAATAAACAATATTTATACAAAACTAAAAACAATAGAAGAAAATCAAATTACACCTATCGGAAAAACAGAATTGATCGTAGAAAAAGATAAAGAAAAGAATAAATTACCATAATCACTGTCCGCTCCTATCATTACAAACATGTCGGTTGTTAAATTCTGATAGAATTATGTAAAAACGTTGAACACAATTCCGTAGAAGAGAAAGCATACAAAATTATAAATAAATATAACGACGTATTTCAAGGGCTAGGCAGACTAAAAGGCAAAATAAAATTGGAAATAGACAGCAATATAACACTTAAAAGTGAACCTCCGAGAAGACTACCAATATCGCTACACGAACAGCTGAAATATACACTAAACGAAATTGAAAATATGAACGTAATAAAAAAAGAATGCGAGTATACAGATTGGACAGCAATATTGTCATAGTAAAGAAAAGCAATAAGATAAGAGTTTGTATCGACCAGCGACAATTAAACGAAGCTTTAAAATACTTAAAATACTAACTTCCGACCGTGGAAGAAATTCTTACCGAATTGTCAGATGCCAAGATATTTTCCATATTAGATGCCAAGCATGGATTTTGGCAGCTACAATTAGATGAAAAAAGCAGCAAACTGACATCCTTCTGAACACCTTTTGGAAAATACAGATTTAACCGTGTTTCATTTGGCATAAAGCCAGCAATGGAGATTTACCAAATGCGACAAAATCAGGTAATATCCGGACTGAAAGGCGTAGTTTGCATTGCAGATGATATTTTAGTCTTCGGAAAGGGTGATACAAAGCGTGAGGCAATTTAGAACCATAACAAAAACTTAGATTGTTTATTACGGCGTCTACGTGATGAAAATTTGAAAATTAATAAAACGAAAATGAAGATATGTCAAGAAAAAGTGAAATTCTTTGGACATATACTTACCGGAAAAGCTGTAAAGCCAGACCCGGAAAATATCGAAGCAATATCTTATAACATATGTGGGTAAATTTTTACCAAATATGTCGGAAATTACCGAACCCCTAAGAAGAATAACACATGTAAAAGCAAGTTTCGAATGGGGAAAATAACAAGAGGGACCATTTCAAAAACTAAAGAAATTTATAACTGAAACACCTGTTTTACAATACTATAGCTCAAAAAAACCTATCGTGATTCAGACTGATGAGTCTTCATTTGCACTCGGCTGTACCTTGTTACAAAATAATCACCCAATAATCTACGCTTCAAAGACACTAACACCAACACAAAGGAACTGTGCCCATATTGAAAAAGAACTGCTGGCAGTACTATATGCATGTAAGAGAATCGACCAATACATTTGTGGACGAAAAAACGTTACTATAGAGACAGATCACTCACCTCTAATAAACATATTTAAGAAACCCTTGCTCAAAACGCCGAAAAGACTACAATCCATGATCGTTACATGAGCGTTACAGCGATATAACTTCATCATAAAGTATAAAAAGGGGAGTGAAATGCATATTGCCGATATTTTATCCAGAGCGCCCAGTCACTTAGAGAACTCAGTCGATATATATAAGATGGAAAAAGAATTGGAGCGACTAGATTACAGTAACGACATAGAAGATATAAACATAAGCTCAACAACAATCAGAAAAATAAAACATGCAACAATCAACGATATTGTCATGCAGACTCTAATAGCAACAATAAAACAGGGTTGGCCTAACGACAGAAGCAACGTAAACGAAAATATAAGACAATATTGGAAAATTAAAGATGAACTTGTTATTAACGATAACCTGATTTTAGGGAAACAGGTTGATAATCAGGGGTGTTCTGCAAACCGCGCGATTTGAAATCGTGCGATTTCAAAAACGAAAAACAGTGATCTGCTGATCGGACGACTTAGCACATTCGCAGGTCAGTTCGTATAAAATATCTTAAGCATCTAAAATATTAAAACCAATTAAAAATCTGCAACAAGTCACCTTTTTAATTAAGTTCTTTCCTGGAAATTAGGCGATTTCAAAACGTGCGGTTTACAGAACACCCCAGAATACCACAACCAATGCGACAAGAAATTCTAAGCCGATTACACCAACCACATTTGGGTATAGAATTAA
The DNA here is from genome assembly GCA_936439885.1 of Nowickia ferox. Taxonomy (NCBI): domain Eukaryota; kingdom Metazoa; phylum Arthropoda; class Insecta; order Diptera; family Tachinidae; genus Nowickia; species Nowickia ferox. Next base: position 6,681,595 of record OW387028.1, read on the forward strand.
CTTTAAGACTTGCACGAGAGACAGTATATTGGTGTGGAATAACAGAAGAGATAAAACAAATGGTACAAAGATGTGACTTATGCAAAACATATGCAAGAAAACAGCAAAAAGAAGCCATGATCATATCAGAAATTCCGTCAACACCTTTTGAAATCATATCTATGGACGTGTGCGAACTACATGTAAATGGGAAACATCAACATTATCTAATAACAGTAGATCACTACTCCGATTTTTTTGAAATTGATAAACTGGTGACATATGCAGAAAAAACTTCAGTAGGTACGGTATACCCGCGAAAGTGATTACAGAAACCAACTTTATGAATACAGAATTTAAGACGTTCGCCAAGGAGTGGGAGTTCAACCATGAAACATCCAGTTCCCACCACCAGCAAGGCAATGGCAAAGCAGAGGAAGCCGTCAAGTTTGCAAAACATATTTAAAAAAATCTATGGCATCAAACACGGATTTTTACAAAGCTCTACTTATTAGAAGAAATACACCAAATAAAATTGGCTCCAGCCCTGCTAAACGGCTGTTTTGCAGATGGGTAAGGTGTAATCTCCCATTTCTGAACTTAAAGCAAGAAATTGTATGGAAAGTGCAAAAAAAAAAATTAACAACAACGTGCATACAACAAAAAATACTTCGACCGTGGAATACGCAAGGAGAAGAACATAAACGAAGGCGATCGCGTATATTTAAAAAAGAGTCCAAACGAAAAATGGACAAATGGAAGGGCGTAATTGATGGAAAAATCACAGATCGATCATACATAGTTGGCTCGGACCAAGCAAAATTCAGACGTAATACGATCTATATAATGAAACCGAACACAGTAACACCTGACGTAGTAAAAGAGAAAAAACATCGGATTTGACTACAGACTCTTAATATGAATCCAGTATCGAAAACAAACAGTTCGAAATGCAACCCAAAACCCAGGCAACAGAGGAAGAGAGTTCGCAACACCAACTCAATAATCGCCAACTACGAGCTCGAAGAGAGAATAAACCACCGAGACATTTGGAAGACTACGAGGTCTATTAATTTTGTAAAACAAAGGGGATGTCATAATATATATAGTCTGGCATCATTATTACATCAACACATGAAAAGAAGAAAAATGCCACGAGTTTGAGGATCAGCAAGTTAAACTTATCGTACCAAATATATTTCTTTTATTTATAACTTTAATTAAACCTGAATTTGAGAATATATTAATTCCGTGTTTTATTAATACTATTACACATAACATAAAAACAAAAAACCAAGAAAAAATTAGTACATGCGTGCACAAGTTCATTCGTCGCTTTCTCAGTGACGACTAAGTGAAAGAGCATAAGCATGTGTGTGATTTTGTTGTCCACAATTGTGGTATGGCGTGCGGTTTACTGATCTAGACGACTAAGTGAAAGATCATAAGCATGTGTGTGATTTTGTTGTCCACAATTGTGGTATGGCGTGCGGTTTACTGATCTAGACAATGATAAAATAATACAGGTAGCCGCAAATCTACAACAAATTTACAATAAATAAAACAACAGGACTTTTTATTGCTGTTTTGTGATGACAACTGTCAAAAAACCAAGAGAAAACAAGAGACATGTACTTCCGTTTTCTTGTGTCTTTGCAAAGCTTTATTTGTATTAGTACAGTTTTAATAGGCACCATGCGCGTGTATTGATTGCATGTTCTCTTGTATATGCAAAGCTGGTTTGTATTAGTACAGTTTAATAGGCACTATATAGGTAAAACGTAAACAACAATTGGCAGATCACATCACAAACAAACTCCATCAGCTGGAGCTTCGAGGTTACCTGTATTATTGTATCATGATCTAGAGCATGGTAAAATTATACAAGGTACATGCACAAGCCCAGCCTGTTAATGTATACTCGTACAATGCAGAAAGTTGTCAAACTTTTAATGCAGAAAATGCGAATAGTGAAAATGTAGTGATTTATTAGTGACATTGTCACTAGCACTACTGACCAGCCAATGTAATCGCCTATTGACATTTAACATTAGCTTGTCATTGAAAATCCACCACTAGACTGTAGCACTACTGACTAAGTAGTTTTTTTGGGACCACATGGAGACATTGGCACCAAAGATTCACTAGTAAATTTAAGGGGCTCTAGTCTACAATATCGATATTTCTTCGCTCGATGTCCGTAGTAAAACTGTACTGATTCATTATAGACACTGTCACCACCTGCAGGAAATTGTTTGTCATTTCTATTAAATACATATGTATATTAAAATTAAAAATTTTATGTTTCGCTGAATTAGTAAAGTCAAACACTTACGTATGGATCTTAAAATGTGACAAATCTTTATCTGATGGCACAAAATCTTCCACATGCGGCTTCATAGCTTTCTGGTAGCTTTTGAGCTTCATCTTTCCATAGTAGACCAACTTCGTATTGTTTATTTTTCTTTACGGCCGAGTTTTCAAGAATTTGCATTGCTTTTTTATTTTCAGGCGATAAAATGTTTTTCTCTTTGGGCATTTCGAGGGCAAAATATTCCTTAATTTCATCATGGAGCGCATCATAACTTTTTTCGCATCCAAATGTATGTATGGAATATTATTTGATTCTGTGCCCGTACCTTGCAATGTCCACCCCAGGTGCGTCTTAGAGGCTATCGGCTGACCACATTTACCTTCTTTGATTTTTAACGGCACGGTTACCCTCTAATTGTTGATGCCTATAAGAACCATTGGCTTAGCACTTGTGTAGGATTGTATAGGCAAACCTCTTAGATATGGGCAGTCCTTCACCATGTCGTAAAATTTTATTGACTGTATGGGCAAACTGAGATTATTTACAGTATGTACGTTATGAAGAGTAAACCTGCTATCGCTTTTAGCGCCGGAAACTTCAATGTCGACTTTAATAGAATTTCGCTCAGAACGAGTAGTTTCGCCAGTACATTGTAGCTCTAAGGGTTCTTTTTTACCACTGAGACCCAATTTTTCAAAATGCAAATGTCTAAAAATGCAAATATCTCTATCGAGGCGCCATTACAATGAATAAGGATGGGCAAGATTCTGAAATACTGCGTACTTTGACGACTATCATTATGTGCGTTCACGCTTGCACTACCTTCTTGGGCCACTGTTTCAATTGCATTTTTGTTGGTACTGTATATTTATGTAACAAGGGGTGATGCTTTGCAGAACAATTGTTAATGGCACATACCTTCTTTGAGAAACATTTGCGTCGATGAGCATTTAAACACTGGCGGCATAAATTATTTCGCTTTACCACGTTCCACTTTTCGTTCAAGCTAAGTGCCTGAAATTCACCACAATGCTGTATTTTAAGTTGTTCACTTTTGCAGAAATTGCAATTTGATTTATGTTGATAGGTTAGCTCTGTGTGAGTGTACACTGAAGCACCTTTTTTGGCTCCTAAGGGGGACACGACTTGACTTGCAGCTCCTGCTATATTGTAAATTCAATCGCTAAACGCTTTCACTACTGGTACCTTATCATCTTTTATGTGCATTGCCCAATTCAATTTGTGGCTATCAGGTAATTTATCAAGTAGCGTTTTCACGAGCAATGGGTTATTTAAATGGGCCGTCAAGTTACAGGCCTCCATTGTTGAGCAAATATTTCGTATGGTGAGCGCATATTCGATAATGCCGTCGAGCCTGTCCTTAGGCCGAGGAATTTTTGTTGCTTTGGCAATCATGCTGTCTAATATCTGCTCTGGACGACCGAAACACATTTCTAGCGTTTGGATTATTCCACTCACCATGGACGGAATAAGCAACTTGCTTTTTACTAACTCTCTGGCACGACCCCGAAGACACGACTTCAATCGCATTAAATTTTCACCATCTGTGTAGCCCGCTATTTCTGTGCTGTTTTTGAAATTTCTTATAAATAGGGGCCAGTCTTCTGGGTTGCCATTGAATGTTGGTAGCTCTTTTGGGATTACCTGTCTCGCTGCTAATTGCGCTGCATTGGGCTGAAAGCAAGAAATATTTAAAAGGAATTCGAACTTTGGCTTACTTCCCTTTGTGTTAGGATACTGTATTTTTTCTCCAAATACTGCCTTTGAAGTTCCTTTTCTTCTTCTAACATCTGCAATTTTAATTGTGTGTAGGAGTTCATAGAGACGGACGTTTTGCTTGGGCCACAAAGAGAACTACATTGTTGCTGTACAAATTTGCTGCCTGTTGTTGCTGTATTTTGCAAAATATTTCCTGACATCTTCACTGGATTGCCCTTTTCATATCCATCATTATTTAGATTTAATGGCTGATGGGTTAGGTGCATCTGGAAGGGACCCTTTTGTTTGGATATCAGATGATGATGAAGCTTGTAAGCCTGCGGTAAACTCAGATGTAGCATTTACATGCGCTCGTGTTTTTGGGGCCACGTTTGAGGTACTATTTTTACTAACAACGCAGGAACAGTTCCTAGTTACATTTTCAACGCCACTAGTTACCCCAACGCACTCAAAATGATACCACTTATCACATGAGTCGCACTGTACCATCTGTTCGGTGTCTTTTTCTTTGCACTTATTGCAATTAAAGTCTGTTTGCGACATTATTTTGTCTTTTTATTAAACAGATTTTATTTATTTGTTTTTTATTTTATTTTTTATGAATAATTTTCCCACCACGGTTTTATTTTTGCAAAGCAACTTAAATTGTCTTTAACGCGAAAGTTTTATTTTAATTTTATTAAGGAAATTAATTCTTTTCAAATTGTTTTAAAGAAATGTTGGTTCTTTCGTTAAAGAAAGCGAAGTACTAAAAACAACTTTTAATAGCAGTTACAATTCATTATTTATTAAAATTCTAATTTGTATTTAATACAATAAAGCGGAATTGACGGTTAAACGTCTTTAAAACAATTTGTATGACCACTCTGCTTGATTGACTTTCTAGAACAAAACTTTTGTTTTCTTGTACTTCAAAGCGGTAGTTGATCAGCAGATTGTGCCGTTATAAAAAGAAACATATTTATGTATACATAAGTGAGTGCATAATTACATACATACCATCCACATTGAGTGCATGTATTTAAATATGTATGTATGTATATGCCTAGTTATTTAAATTGAGAAACGAATATAAGAAAATAAGAAGTAGGAAACTAACAAATTGAATAATACAGTGGCGGCGGTAACAACGTGTATAAACGTAATATATAGATCGGGTAGGGCTGCCAAATAATGGGAAGCACACACTGTGAGTACGTAAATAGAAGTGAAACAAGTTACACTATAATAATACTATAATTCGGCCATTCTGACCATGTGATCCCCTGATCTCGGTTCTATGCACCTGACGACCTACTGCCCCGGAACCACGGACGAATATTGCCAACCGCCCATACACCCTTGTAAGTGTTTCGAGACACTTGAAAACCCTCAATATCCTCCAACAGGTATCTATCATTACGTAAAACCTTTGACACTCTGTAAGGACTTCTAAACCTCGGAATAAGCTTACGGGATACACCAGCGTGCGAATCAAAGTTTTTGACCATCACGTAGTCATCCCTTCTTTTCGCGTTGACGTAGTCCCTATTATAGGTCTGCAATGCCGTCTGTTTTGTAGAAGCCATTTCCCTAACTTTCGCGCGATCAACCCGTCTCTCGTCACCTAATTCGTCCACCAAAGTTTTCCTCAATGAATCCATAACACCACCTCTTTGTCTTACACCAAACAATATAACACTTGGGTGGTTCCCTATAGTCCTATTTACGGTACTATTCAGGGAATGCTCAACCCTATTCAATACTGTATCCCAATATATATTATCGTCTGGACGTACTAATTTTGATATCATGGGACCAATGCTCCTGTTCACTCTCTCCACCTGTCCATTTGCCTGTGGGGAACCAGATGCAACCTTAATGTGTTATATATTGTGACTCTCTTTAAAAATTCTCGAAATTCAGCGGAAGTAAAAGCTGTTCCTCTGTTATTTACAATGCATCTCGGCCTACTGTAGGATCTAAAATAATCCCTCATGTGACCAATCACCTCTCTGGTATTCGTGGTCTTTGTTGGGTAAAGTCTAACAAATTTCGTTCCCGCATCAAAAACCACCACAATATATTTAAGTGACCAACCATTGTCGACCGGTCCATAATGGTCAATATGTATTGTCTCAAAAAGAATCGTACACTTTGGTATATTATTTAAATGCTTTATCTCTAGTCTTTGGAAACCAATAACTCCTTGAAATAAGTTCGGTCATTTTATCTACTCCTACGTGGACGATTTCATCATGATATTTGTACAAAACATGATGTTCCATATCCTCGGGCACACAAAACAACAAACCATCATCATTTGTTTTCCTGTAGACGACCCCGTTCCTCATTTCATATATTTTATGTTATTTCCTCTGAAGTTCGTTTTTTAGTTTCAGAAGTTTCACATCCTTATTTTGGCATATAACCAGATTTTCTTCAAAAGTGTTGCTCGCAATTACCATAATATCCGAACACCTACTCAACGCGTCTACGTGCTGCATCCTTGAGCCTGCCCTCTTGGATTCAACTCTTTTTTATTCAACGTCATTGTCAATGAGTTGCAGTCCGTAAGGATCTTAAATTTCTTTCCCTGTAAATAAATTCGAAATCTCCTTAAAGCATTAATTATCGCCAGCGTCTCCAACTCGAAACTATGATACTTGGACTCCGCCTCGGTAGTTCTCATAGAATAAAAGAAAATCGGATGCATCTTACCGTCTTCCTTCTTTTGAAGTAAAACTGCTCCGAAGCCAATACTACTTGCATCGCAATGCAACTTGGTCTCACCCTTTGGATCATACAAAGCCAAGACCGGTGAACTCAATAATTTCCCTTTAAGAATTTCGATAGCCTCAAGTTCGTTCTTCCTAAAACTAAATTCCCTATTTAACGTTTAACGGTTTAGATATCGTTGAAAAATCCTTCACGACTCTTCTGAAATATGAACAAAGTCCCAAAAAACTCTGAATGGTATGTACATTCGTTGGTAACGGAAAATCCCTTACTGCTCTTAGGCCCCTATCATCTGCTCCGATACCCTGGCCATCAATCTTATATCCCAAATAAGTCACAGCTGTCTGCAGGAATTCACACTTATCCAGTCTCAACTCCAACTTGTTTTGCACCATACGATCAAAAACTTCTCCCAAATTCAAAAAATGGTCATCCAAGTCAATGGTCGCTATCATTATATCATCGAGGTATATCACCAATTTCCCGTATTGACCATATCGGCAAACATTTTATTTATGAATCTCTGAAAAACAGAGGGGGCATTTTTAAACCCAAACGGTATTCGTAGGAATTCGTACTGGCCCAACGGGGTTATGAAAGACGTATATTTCACCGAATCTTCCCCAACATACACGTGGAAGAACCCATTTTTAAGGTCCAATTTCGTAAAATATTTCTTGCCAGCAAGTCTATCCAACAAATAAATCATCTATTAAAGGGATTGGATAACAATCCTTGGAAGTCATCTTGTTTAACACACGATAGTCAACACACATCCTGAGGTCGCCCGACTTTTTCCGGACTAAAACTATTGAAGATACAAACTCTGATTTGCTTGGCCTAATGTATCCCCTCTCAAGATAATCATCCAATATAACCTGCAACCGTTGTCTTTCATCATATGACAACTAAATGGCTTTACATTCTCAAACACTAACTTAATTTCACTTCTGATCAAGAGTTCACTGGGCCTCTTAGGGCGAACGTAGTAATCATAAAACATATCCTATACTCATAACCGATATCCTTACCGATTGCCAACTCTAATCTATCGTCAGCACAATTAGTAGACATTATCACAGCTATCTCATCTTCCAAAAATCTTCTGTCACAATTATCCAAACGTACTAATCCTAAATCCGCTATCTTTAAAAAAACACAATCATAAGAAGTCGAATCATCAGCAACAACAAGAATATCTAATTCAATAACTATATTCTCATAAGAAACAAAACATATATATTTCCCAAAAGTATTTAGTTTACTACAATTAATACCAAAAAAAGGTGGGCCAACGGTCCTCACACAACCAAAATTCATTTCCTCTGCAACGCGAGACCTTCTAACAAAACTCACAGGGCTTCCCGTATCTAGTAAACATTCTAAATAAAAAAACATAATTGAAATCATTATTAAAACTAAACTTAAGATACCTTAAAAATTCGTTGTTGGTCACCTTTTGCTCACTTTTCTTCTGTGAACACACTGCAACACGATGATCTAAGCTGCCACAACCAAAACAGCTCCTTAAGATGGATTTTTGAGAATGCCTGTAACAGTTGCGATTTGCTTTTATAACATTGCATCAAAGCGTATGTTTTAAGGTTATTTTCCATTTCTACTTTATTTGCCAAAATAATCTTCTCACTAAAGTAGTCAGAGAAACTGACGTTGTTGAATTGAATATCAAAAAATTCACACAAATTTCGCAAAGTTTAGTTTCGAATAAACTCAATTGAAATTTATGCAAAAGAAATAACACAAACTTTTAATTTTACTCTTACAAAAAACTTATGTTCTTTATTATCAAAAAATGCAAAGAAAGAATGATCATGAAATGTACAAACACAATTACTTGTACATATATATAGATGTATGTACAGAGTTTTTATGTATCTCGTATTCAATGACAAAATAAAGGCAAACTGAAAATCGAATTTGTGAACGAAATGAATTTATATAAAAATCATAAAACTTTAGATACCGTTAAATTAAATCTACAATTTAATATAGATCAGTGTTTTTAACGATAATTAAATACGTTTGAAATGTAATACACTGTAGAAAAATTTTATATGGAAAATAATTTAGCGATTTTTACTACGGATGCGAACAGACGTTATACTGCCATTTGACAGCCCCAAAGGTACGACGCATCACTAACTTATTATCTTTCGATTTAAACATGTCAACCATTTCCTTGAACAAATTTTCGAAATTCTCGTGCAAGAAATTCGACTTCGAGTACAGCCACGCTTGAGCTTTACCCTTCACTTTCATCATTAACAATGCTTTTGAAGTGTTGTCTTCGACTTCATACATTGTTGTAATATTTTTAAATTGTGATACCCAAAGTTCAGGGCAAGTTACACCTTAATACTCTGGCAAAAGCCCTTTAAGCAAAGCATAAGACACAAAATTGTTGCTGTTACTTACGTTGTTGTTGTTTACATGGCTGCTGTTGTTTACGTTGTAGTTACTGCTTAGGTTGTCTTTTTCGTTTCTGTTGTCGTTATTGTTTACGTTGCTGTTGTCGTTTGCGTTGTTGCTGCTACTTGCCGAGTTGTTAGCCGCGTTGTTTCTATTTTCGTTTACGGCAACACTCACATTATTTCCACATAGTTTTTCAAATATTTCTTTCATTTTATAAAATTCATTTTCTTTCATTAGTATTTCTTTTTCCTTTCTTAACAGTTCCATTTCTCTTTTCATTAGTGACAGCTCATTCTCGCCCTTTTTATTATTCGTTTCATTTCCTAACATTTGTACACTCATATTGTCCATTTCATTTTCATCACTCATTTTTATGTCTCCGTGCAGTTGATCATCCATCATTTGTTCGCTAGCACACTCTACAATATCATTTGTTTCTTCCGTGTTGTTACCATCCACCGGAAATTCCCCTCTTTCAGAGACAGGAATTTCGTTAAGATTCATTACCAATGTATTTTTTGTGACCGCAGTCGGCATATTGAGTTGCAGTAACCATTTTCGTAGCTGAGCTGCCGTGTATTTGTTCGTGTTTAGATCCATTATTCTTTCGAAACTTCAATTTAATTATTTTTCTCTGTTTACTTTTTTTAAATAAAAAAATAATAATAACTTGTGGTGTGAATAATAAAGTTTTTGTTTGTTTGTTCAATCCCACTTCTGAAGTTTGTAGACGGCCGTAAGGAATAAAACACAAGTTGTTCGTTCGACGTTATAATTTATTCTGAGTTATTCTTCAAAGCTGTATATGTATATACTTAAGCTAGGTGTGTATAAAGAGTATTCATGTATAATATATAAGAAAGAAAAGGACAAATCTAAACGTAATATATAGATCGAGTAGGGTTGCCAACTAATGGGAAGCACACACTGCGGGTACGTGAATAGAAGTAAAACAGGTTACACTATAATAATACTACACATTTATTTCCTTTTTATGTATATTTAAGTTTATTTGTTAGTTACATTCCTTACAATAAAAAATAGATGCATTCTTAATTACGTATGTTTGAATTCCTTTATTAAAGTCGTCGCAGAGGTCTAAATATTTGTGTGAACATGCAGTTTTATAAAATAAACCATAATCAATCAAAAACTCAATTTCGAATTTTTGTGCAGTTACGTCCGTTTGCATATAAGGGGATGATATGTATTTTTTACCATTATTGCATAGGATAATAAGAAAGAAAAGAAAACTATTGACGAGTTCATTAACAATGTCACCAGAAATACACTAGAACTGTTGTCTCTGTGGCATCACAACCTGATACCGACTACCATGCTACAGTACCGATTACTAAAATTTTCAACAACACCTTCTATTCGTTTATAACCTTTTTGCTAGCAACATGTTCATTTTATATTCATTATTCCAGTTCTATTTAATTAATAATAAACTTTAACTTTGAAATAAAGAAATGGTTAAGAAGTAAAACCTAGTATTTATTTAACAGCAGTTTTTTTCTGTTTGTGTGAACAAAAACCACCTCATAACAAAATTGATGACCCCGACGTGCGCAGAAAAATTTTTTCTCTTTACCGTTGATACAAAAAATTTATGCCATTTTGTTCTGTGCCGCCCTTTTGCACACCATTTTTCCGCCATATTTTTTCTACAGGCATAAAAAAAGAGAAGCGACATGCTTAACGAAGACGTTGTACAACAAATTGTAAATGATAGCGGCATTTCACACTCACCTGCTGGAAAAATTTCTGTCGTGTACGCCAGATTGCCAGTTCCACAAATGTCGAGCTGCAACATAGAAGCATGGCTTACGACTATGAACTTATGGTTTTCATCATCTGGTATATCGGCAGATAAACAGAAGACAGCTAAGGTGCTTGCGGCATTAGACCCAAATATCATTTCACAACTCTCTGGTGTTATAGCGACGTTCCCCCAGATTGACAGACATGTATGTACTCATACATTAAAAGAAAAATTATAGAACACTTAGCCGATAGTGAGCAACGTCGTCTCAATCGCATCTTGTCAGAGTTGCCGTTGGGTGATAAAAAGCCTTCGGATCTCTACTTTGAAATGAAAGGTGTAGCCGGAAATACTCTGGGGGATGCGGCATTGAAAGTCCTGTGGGCTAAACGTTTGCCTGAACTCTTGCAGCCTGTCGCGGCAGCATCATCAGGTTCCCCAGCCAAATTTACGAAAATTGCTGACTCAGTTGTCGACGCCACACCACCTCATCAAATCGTGTTCAAACGCAGCCATCGGGTGAAATTAATGAACTGCATGCAGCTGTGGTAGAGTTAAAGCAAGAAATTCGAAAATTCCTCTACGCGCTCACGTTCTCGCGGTCCAGGTATTCAACGAGGTCGATTAAAGAGTCGCCCAACGTACAATACCAACACAACAGGCCTAGAGTGTTGGTATCATAAAAATTTGGACGTCTTGCGCAAAAATGTCGCAGCCCCTGTCGGCATAAGAAACGCCAGGTGAACGCGTTAGTATCGGACGCGTCTTAGCGGATGTACGCGAAGCATCCCTTGCCAAACGAAAAGAAATTTTCGCCTCAAAATAAAAGATAAGCACTCCAATAAACACTTCCTAGTCGATAGTGACGCTGACGTTTCCGTCTTGCCAATTACCTCCAAATCGACTGATGTTCGTCCAACTGCCATCCTTTTATATGCTGCCAACAGGTCAATGATTAAAGTCATCGGTCAAAAGCGCAATAAATTGGATTTTGGTTTACACCGAAACTTCAGTTGGTAATTTTTTGTTGCGGACGTAACATCTGCTAATAGTAACATTTGCTAACAGACCTCCGCTGTAATCGTCTAATCGACAACACCACAAGATATAAAAACAACCTTGCATCAGCAATTCATCGTGAAGCGGCAACAATTAAAGCTTCCGATGCAGAAAACCATTTCACAGACATTTTAGAAAAATTCTCCAACATCACTAAGCTATCACCATACGGATCAACAACGAAATCTTCAATTGTACACAAAATCGAGACAGCAGGGCAACCCGTCTTTTGTCGCCCCCGCAGACTGTCGCAGGAAAAACTAGCAGCCGCCAATTTTCAAAAATTGACCTCCGAAAGGCCTTCTACCAGGTACCTATTCATTCCGACGATGTCCCGAAGACGGCCATTAGCACCCCTATACGAATTTCGTTTAATGACGTTCGGCCTATGTAACGCCGCGCAAACGTTTCAGAAGTTAATTGATGAAGTGCTAAGGGGTTTAGACTACGTTTTCCCTTATATCAACGACATTTGCGTTGCATCCTCATCGTTCCAAACACAAATCTAAAGAAATGCGAATTTGGCAAAAGTGAAATCAAATTCCTTGGTCATCTTGTAGATGCAGATGGTATTCGACCTTTACGGAAAAGGTGGCAGCTATAAAGGAATTTTCTAAACCAAAAGTGGCACAGGACCTAAAAAGGTTTATTGCCATGATACATTTTTACAGGAAATTTCTACCTCACGCTATAGCTTACCAGATGCAACTGCAAAAGCTCATTGTCGGCAACTAGAAAAATGATCGAACAATAATAAAGTGGGATGCAACAACTGAAGCGGCCTTCAAACGATGTAAAGTCGAACTGGTTAATGCAACCATTCTGACGCACCCTGCTGCTGATGCAGAGCTAGTGCTGTACGTGGACGAATCCGACACAGCTGTTGGAGCAGCTTTTAATCAAAATATCGGGAATAGTCTTCTGCCTTTGACGTTCTACTCAAAAAACTACGAGCACTCAGCAGAAATATTCGACATAGGACAGGGAGTTGACAGCGGTTTACCAAGCTATATGTCATTTTCGTTATTTAATAGAGGGCGCAGCCTGCTATATCGTCACCGACCATCGACCGCTAATTTTTGTATGCAAACAAAAATTAGAAAAAGCATCGCCATTCGACAGCTAGATTGTATCAGACAACAACTGATATTCATCATACGCAAGGTTTCCAAAACGCTACTGCAGATGCTCTTTCGTGCATCGAAACAATAAACAGCGTCGTTATTTCCGCATCGCAGCCGTTCAACGCAACGATGACGAACTCCAGCAAACGATACAAGGCAAAGTATTGAAAAAAAACTCACTGGTGCTAAAACCTTTCCCCATACCACGTAGTAACGACCAACTCGTCTGTGACACATCGACATCACGCATTCGCCCATATATTACTAAAGATTTTCGTCAGCAAGTGCTCTCGACTGTACACAACCTATCGCATCCAGGCGTGCGAGCTACGACCAAACTACTCACGCAAAGATTTTGCTGGCCAAATATGCGTAAAGACGCCGCATCATTCGTGCGAGAACATGTACAGTGCCAACAATTAAAAGTGCAACGACATACGTTGTCCGCTCCGATAAAATATACTCCGCCAAAAGAACTTTTCGCCCATATAAATATTGACATCGCTTGTCCACTGCCACTCTGTGAGGGACAACGATATTGCCTCACGATTACTGATAGATCCACACGCTGGCCAGAAGCAGTGCTAATGCCCGACATGTCGACAGAATCAATAGTCAGAGCACTCCTAGCACACTGGATTTCGAGACTTGGCGTCCGGGCCAAAATTACATCCGATCGTGGTCGCCAGTTTGAGTCGTGCATATTTGCAGAGCTGATGAGAACTTTAGGCACGACACACCTCCGCATGACGGCGTACCATCCGCAGTCAAATGGTATCATTGAAAGATGGCACTGCACTTTTAAAGCAGCCATATTGTGTCACAACCCAGCAAAATGGGTTCTCCATCTACCAAAAATTTTGCTCGTGTTAAAAGTCGTTTTTAAAACCCTATACTAAAAATTCCTGGCGAATTCTTTCAACAAATTAAAATTTCTGATACCACCAGCGATTTCGTCACCGAGTTTCGAACAACAATGCAACGCATTAAGCCAACTGACACCTTACAACACTCAACGTCTCAGACTTTAGTATCAAAAAAGTTCAGGGTGGCTTTGGCTGAAGTAGTTAGCACGTTGACTACGAAAACGAAGGTCCTAGATTCGAGCCCGGTATCAGACAGTCATCAAATAACAACACCATACATTTTTATGATGTACATTAGTATACCAGAGGTGTCACGAGACGGAGACGCTCACACAGTCATCAAATCCTCTTTACGTTTTCTTTCGCGTGCTTTTATTTTAAAGTAATTACATTTTATACTTTGTGTTCTCATTCGCTGCCTAATTTTTGTAAATAAATGGTAAAAATTAATATTTGTGAACGAAAATGCTTAAAACGAAGTCTCTAATCATTTGAAAACAAATTTTAATCACTTTTTTAATACTAATAACCTTTTTCGCATTGTTTTCTTTAATTCAACACCTCAATTTCCTCCATTTAATTTTGTACAAATGTTCATGTTTGTGGTCTCCTTCGTTGTCGGCTTTTTGTAAGTTGAAGTTAAAAATGAATATTTTTGTAGGAAAATTTTTAAAATTGAGTTTTTAAGAATTTGGAAACTAACTTTAATCACTTTTATAATACTAATAATGTTTTACACATTGTTTTTTTTTAGTTCAACACTACAAAATCTTGCATTTAATTTTGTAATAATATTCAATTGTTCATTTCACTAAATATAAATTTCTTTTATTTGTTTTGATTATTGTACTAAAAATATTCAATAACAAACACACTATATTTGTATCTTTTTAACAGTGATCAAATCAGCGGATTTCAGCTTTTTGCATAAGTCACTTTCTACAACTCTGGTGTACTTTGTGTTTCATGTGATGAAGGCATAGTCACTGGTCACTGAATTATACCGACTTGAACAGATAGTATTCCTATGTAACATCAGAGCGCCCTCCTTTGTTGAATAGCAGAATCATCGGCGAAGTAAAATAACCAATAAAATGGCTACTAATCACAGCTTCAAAAATTTAATACGACTCATTCAACACCAGAGGCTATGCAACAGTGCAGTATTAAAAATCGTGCAAAAAGCAGAGTTATAAAAGAATGAAACTTTCCTCTATCTCTTCCGTCACCACCTGTCTTCTCTATCACTATCCCTTTCCTAAAGAAGGTAACACCTAGTAATAGTAGTAGGCATTCATTGCCTGAGTGTTACTTCTCTTTAAAAAAAGAAAAGAGTCTACTCATGTCTTCGTCCGTAACGACTCCATCCGACCGTCCCTTACGCATCCGTATGATGGTCCATATCATAACGTTTCGAAAAGTTTTTTACAATACAAATTAGAGGTCGTCAAACTAGTATTAGCATCGACCATTTGAAAGCAGCATTTTATTCTAGTCAACACGTACACAATAATTTACCAACTAAGACAAAACGTACCTGATAGCATAATCAATCAACAACAAGTTCCTGATGATATCGTCATCAACGTAACATGTTCCAATGACCCTGTCTTTCCAGCAACGGAACCAGCAGTAACAAAAACCACTTCAAGTGGTTGAAGAGTCGTAATTCCTCTGAGGTTCAGTTAAGACCGCCCTAACGGGGGGAATATTGTGGCATCACCACCTGATACCGACTACCATGCTACATTACCGATTACTAACATTTTCAACAACACTGATCGATCAACCATTTTACCTTCTATTTGTTAACAACCTTTTTGCTAGCAACACGTTTATTGTATATTCATTATTCCAGTTCTATTTAATTAAATATAAACTTTAACTTTGAATTAAAGAAATGGTTATGAAGTAAAACCAACTATTAATTTAACGGCAGTGTTTTTCTATTTGTGTGAACAAAAACCACCTCATAACCAAATTTCCAACATATCTCTAGTTGTGCATAAACGTAAAGTTTTCGACATTTCAACTAGTAAAATTGTCGCTAGGGAAAAGAGTGTTGACATAGAGACACATGCTTCTAGGTTGACTAGAGGGTAGTATAACATAAAAAATCAACTTCTAATTAGTAGATCGCTTTCTTTTATAAATTTTATCTGCTATTTCACGATTGAATTCTAAGCAGAAATCAGTTCATATTTCTGGGGACCACTTGCCGCTATACCTTTTTTCCATGTGCGCAATATCTCGTTGGAACCTTACACCATGCTAACCAGATATAACACCACGAAAAAAAATCTAAATGCGAATGCAGTAAGTTTTTTTCATGGCACGTTGTACAATAACAACGTACCTACTGCATCATCGTAAAAGCCTTTTAAGCCAACACCTATCTATCTGAGAGAAAAAAGTATAACGCGCTTCTAAAAAAACTACTGTCGGCCATTGGTGAAAATACTTTTCACATCATTCCAATTAAACGAGGTAATATTGATGAAACTAAGATCCAAATATATGATGAAAAAGACTTCCGGAAAATTATTAGTGAATTTGAAAAAAACAAAACAAATTTTTACACCTATCAACTTAAAAGTGCTAAAGGCCTACAAGTAGTATAAAAGGGCATGGATGCATATGTTGACCCTGAAGAAGTAAAATGTGCTCTAATCGACAAAGGATTTAAGGTAAAAAATGGTACTAATATAATTAACAGAGAAAAGGTCTACCAACCCCTATTTCGGGTCGAACTGGAGCCGAATGACATACAATTGAAAAAAATAAAACCGATCCAATTTATAGCGTAAAGTTTCTCTTACACCGAAAAATCACAGTTGAAGAGCCACGTAAGCGTTCAGGTCCCGTACAGTGCCACAATTGCCAAGAATATGGCCATACAAAAACTTACTGCAAATTACCTACAGTTTGTGTTATCTGCGGTGAATTGCACGGTTCTGCTAGCTGTACGAAGCCAAAAGATCAAGCTGAAAAAAATGTAGTAATTATGGAGGTAATCACACTGGTAAGTACAGAGGATGTCCTGTATATTCTTTCGTTAAACAGACTATGGGACAAAAACCTAAATTAGCTCCAGCTCAATCAGCAAATGCTTTCTCCGCCAATTTTCCTACAATGAGCCAACCAAGTGCTTCACGTGTATCATATGCCGATGCTGTTAAGACAAATTCTTTTCCCACGCAGAAAGTGTCCCCACCAAGTAATTTAACAAATGCTAACACAAGCTTTAATTTCAGTCGCCTTGAAGCCACTATTGATAATCTGGTGCAAACTATAAACAACTTTACTACAAATATGACTAGCATGATGCAAGAAATGCTGCGAATGCAGAATACTCTGCTTCAAGCATTAATTAACAAGCCATGAACACGTTAAAAATATGTTTCTGGAACGCAAACGGCATTCGCCAACACAAAAATGAGCTCGAGCACTTCCTTTCGGAAAAAAATATTGATGTAATGTTAGTTTCTGAGACTCATTTGACTTCGAGAAGCCTTTTTAAAATGAATGGCTACACCTTATATAATACAAAGGATCCGAGAGGAAGAGCATGCGGGGGATCAGCAATTCTAATAAAGTCAAGACTCAAGCACTATATTTTTGATAACATCTGTGCAGAACATTTACAAGCAACTAATATTTGTGTTGATTTTTTTTTTACAAATTTCGTTATATCATCTATTTACTCCCCTCCAAGATTCTCAATCACGGAGGATGAATACGAGGATTTCTACAAATCGCTTGGGCCTTGTTTCGTAGCAGCTGGAGACTACAATGCAAAACATACGTTCTGGAGTTCGCGCTTTTTACACCTAGAGGAAGAGTGTTGTTCAACACAATTTCAAAAATGGGCTTGAACGTCATTTCTAGTGAGGAGCCCACTTACATACTACTGACATACACAAAATTCCGATGTTATAGATTTTGAAGTCATGAAAAATATTTCTAGAGATTTAGTTCATGTCGAAGCTTCGTTAGATCTCTCCTCCGATCACTCTCCCACTATCGTTACAAGAAGTGATTTACCTCACCCATATGTGAAGATGATCAATCGTGTTAATTGGCTGGGATTTAAAAAATATCTTAGTAGTAATTTCGCGGAAAACATTACGCTTAGAACATCCGATGATATTGAATCTAACATTGCCAATCTTAACGAAAATATTAAGCAGGCTGCTGAACATGCCACTACCTCCCATCCGCAGACTGGATTTAATAGAATTTATTATACGGATATTGAACTTTTTGTATGTGGAAAAAGAAGAGCTTGCAGGGAATGGCAACAGCACAGATCGCCCCGAAATATAATCAGATTAAAAGAGTGCATTAAACGATTCCAAGAGTTGCTGGCATATGAAAAAACTGCATCTCTTAAAAATTATCTGGAAAATCTCGATGTCACACCAGTATCTAATTACTCTTTGTGGCGCGCTGCGAAAAAGCTTAAAACACCCGTTGAGTTTAAACCGTCTCTGCGCACTTCTACCGGAGGTTGGGCAAGAAGTGATACGGAAAAAGGTAACTTGTTTGCAAAGCATTTAAAATCCGTATTTACCCCTAACAGATGTACTGCTGCTGTTGATTTACTGAGTGTAGTTGCTCTACCCCCTCGACCCTTAAAGTTTAAGATGCGTGACGTACAGAAACTAATTGCTGAATTTAACCCGAAGAAAGCTCTAGGTATTGATGGAATTAGTAACAAGATGCTGATGAATTTGCCACGTATTGCAATTAGAATCCTTCTATTTATTTTTAATGCCATATTAAGATTAGAGTATTATCCACACCTCTGGAAGCTTGCCAAGATCAAAATGATTCCAAAGGCAAAGACCTTACCAAGGCTGAATCGTATAGGCCAATAAGTCTACTATCAACAATGTCTAAACTTTTCGAAAAACTGCTCATGATAAAATTGTCCCCAATTCTAATTGATAGTGGGTACGTACCAGACCATCAGTGTGGTTTTAGGAGTCAGCATAGCACCATTGAACAAACGCATAGATTGGTTCAATTTATAAGAAGAACATTTGAAGAAAAGAAATATTGTTCTGCCCTCTTCATTGATGTTTCTCAGGCATTTGATAAAGTATGGCATGAAGGCCTTATTTTAAAATTGAAATCATATCTACCAATAAATTTTCTGAAGCTATTGGAAAGTTATATTACTACCCGGAAGTTCACGGTTGTTGAAGGAGACTTCATGAGTGTGCCCGAATCGATATCATCCGGTGTGCCACAGGGGAGCATATTGGGGTCAGTTTTGTATTTGTTTTATACTTGTGATATGCCTTTGAGCAGCAATATCCATACATCTACATTTGCCGATGATACAGCCTGCCTTAGTATGCACGAAAACTCTCACGAGGCTTCCCGATATCTACAACAACATATTACACAGCTGGAACTATGGTTAAACTTATGGAGAATTAAAGTTAACGAACAAAAGTGTGTTCAGCTAACATTTACCCTGCGAAGAGATACTTGTTCCCCAATTCGAATCAACAATCAAGTTGTTCCTCAACATTCACATGTAAAATACCTTAGTATACACCTTGATCGACGGCTTACATGGAAACACCATATTGACTCAAAGCTAACACAAATGAAACTTAAATTAACTCAGATACATTGGCTGATTGGTAGAAATTCAACACTCAGTCTAAATTGTAAACTTTTAATATACAAGTCGCTTTTGAAACCCATGTGAAGCTACGGAATACAGCTATGGGGTACTGCTTCAGCTTCCAATATAGAGAGAATCCAACGAACGCAAAACAAGATTTTAAGACTAATAACATCGGCTCCATGGTACATCAAAAATTCAAATTTACATCGTGATTTAAATATGCCACTAGAGTAGTATGAATAAGGGGTTTCTAGATAGACATGTGCAAAGGAAAAATGTGCATACCTTAACCCTTTAACGGTCGATGGGGTTAAATTCGACCCCATGATATTTTGTGTTATGAGGCGGCAGCGTGTTCGGTTTTGCTTAAAGTGAAGTCGTGTTGGGGGTTCGGTTTTGCTTAAAGTGAAGTCGTGGTGGGGGGTTCGGTTTTGCTTAAAGTGAAGTCGTGGTGGGGGGTTCGGTTTTGCTTAAAGTGAAGTCGTGGTGGGGGGTTCGGTTTTGCTTAAAGTGAAGTCGTGGTGGGGGGTTCGGTTTTGCTTAAAGTGAAGTCGTGGTGGGGGGTTCGGTTTTGCTTAAAGTGAAGTCGTGGTGGGGGGTTCGGTTTTGCTTAAAGTGAAGTCGTGGTGGGGGGTTCGGTTTTGCTTAAAGTGAAGTCGTGGTGGGGGGTTCGGTTTTGCTTAAAGTGAAGTCGTGGTGGGGGTTCGGTTTTGCTTAAAGTGAAGTCGTGGTGGGGGGTTCGGTTTTGCTTAAAGTGAAGTCGTGGTGGGGGGTTCGATTTTGCTTAAAGTGAAGTCGTGGTGGATGTTATTTTTGTTGAAGTGAAGTCGTAACATTTAATGTGTTCGTTAGAGGGTTAATACAATATGAATTAAACTACATTAGGGCGGTTTACGAAAGTCTGTGATTTTTTTGCTAGTATTTAATAAATAAAATTCATTTACTGCGGTATATATTAATATCCCTAATACTACTCGTATTTGTTATCAGTATAAAATG
This sequence comes from Nowickia ferox, assembly GCA_936439885.1. Classification (NCBI taxonomy): domain Eukaryota; kingdom Metazoa; phylum Arthropoda; class Insecta; order Diptera; family Tachinidae; genus Nowickia; species Nowickia ferox. The sequence continues at coordinate 6,702,239 of OW387028.1, forward strand.
TTAACCACATTATTTAAAAACAAAACATTTATTTATTTTTAGTGTTAATCATATACCTACATACTTATAAAACATATGTATATTAGCAACAATTCTATATTTTTGTAGACTAAATAATTTACAATTACACATAACACTCGAATCAGCCGTAATTTGTTTCAATTTAAAACAATTTTCAAAATGAACACCATGAACTGATGAATCTACTAACTCCAAATCTTCATATAAAGGTATGATTTCTAGGAAATTTTCCATATATCTGATGAGATCTCCCGGAATATATCCTCTATAATAGTTTAGAAAATTTTCCACTTCAACTCTCAATTCAAATTCAACAAATAATTTCGGCTTCCGTTTTATCAGTGTCGTCGACGACATTTAAGATTCATATTGTTTCTTTAGTGTATCTTGAGCTAGAACGATAACAAAAAAAATAATATTTAGATTTAATAATAATAAAATAAATAAAAAAACTATTTACCAAAAATTACCTGTTGCAGCTGCATGTATATTCAGCTCGTAATATTCATTGCTGCTGCTACCTTTGCTACCTTTGCTACCTTTTCTATCTTTAGTAAGATAGTAGGTATTGCGCTGGAATTCTTCTATACTATCATCGTCTAGAGTTTCGTTGAATATACCAGGTAGGTATATGTATTTGGTGTTTTCCACCAAACAACGTACTTTTTTCCCATAAGGCGTCTGGACACGCTCCATTTTTGTAATTTTATATTTATATTCAAAAAGCATCTCCTTTATGGGGAGAATGCTTTTTGTTTGGTTTTTTTTGAAAATTGATTTTAGGTGTGCTTCCATTTCTGTACTTAACTTGAATAGTAATTAAAGAAAAACTAGATGGGGGGTGGGTTTTTATATAAAATTATGAGAAGTAATTTTATAGCTTATCATTCTTTTCAATAAAATTTTAAAACAATGTTTCTGATGCGGTTTGTCCGTTGTTTATAAAGTTTCTATTTAATTAAAAGGTGTGAGAAAATTTTAAAAAGTTTCTGTTGCGGTTTTTCCGTTTTTTTATAAAGTTTCTATTTAATCAAATGTGAAAGAAATTTTAATGTATGCAGAGTTTTGTTGATATAAATATATATGATTTTAATTTTAAAAGGTTTCTGTTTAAAATGTTTCTTCTATTTCATCATCATCATCGTCATCTTCTTCTTCTTCAGTACTATCATACAAGTTGTTGTAGAATATATATTGCTTCTTCTTTTTAATGATTAGAGTATATAATCCATTCACTTCTTTAACTTTCTTTAAAATGTGTGGATTTGCGTTTAGATAATCCATCTGATTTTTAGTAATAATCAGAAATCGTTTAGGTAAATAAATATGATATTCTTTATTTACAAGACATCTTATACTTTCACCATATTTTGTATCTACTCGTTCTATCTTTTTGATTTCATATGCAGTATTTTCTTCCATATCTTTTAAAGGTAAGTATATAATATTAGGATTTTGAAACAATTTTCTTAAACTTGCTCTCATTATTTTGCTTTTAACTTTTCACCGTAAAACGAATTTTCAAACTGATTCTTTATATTCAATAATTGATACTATAAGGTGTTTTTAGATATTTTAATAACTTCTTATCAATTGCGGTTAAGCATAAATATTAAAAAAGTATACGTATGTATGTATGTAATAATATATAAACAGCTGGTGTTTTAATCTTATTGTATCCAAGTTTGTGTTATATATATATATATATATACGTTATTTATAATGAGAGATTTAGTTGAATTAAAACACTTTGTTAAATATGTATTGGGGTCAATTTTTAAAAACTGGTGATAAATATTGTACTTGTCATGCACAGTGGAAAACTTTTCAAATAATAAATGCAGTAGTTTTGGATATTATAATGCAGGTGTTCCTAACCGCAGAAGGAGGGACAAGAACTCAAATTTTTTCTCTTAATAGAGGACAAGAAATGTCAACAAATATTCCAATATTTCATTTTAGTCACAATCAACATATAAAAATTGAGGTTATCGGTGGTATGATATCACTAGTTGGAACAGTCTATGAGGGTGGTTTTAAAGATATAAATGTACACTCATACAAACCATCGTGCGTTTATAGTGAAATAGAGGCTATTGTTTTCAGAGATACAAATAAACTATATAATAGTAAGACTGATATCCACTCATTGAATAAAAATCAACAAAAACCTCTTCTCCTTCAAAAAATAGTTAATGATAGTAAAGTTAAGAAAGGTGGTAGTAACGTTGGTGGCGACTCAGTTGATAAATCATTTGAATACGATGATTATTAAATTAGTATATAAATATGAGAAACAATTCTTATCATCTCATTTAAAAATATATCGCTAACTTAAGAACACATCTATTAAAAAGAAAAACTAAAATGAAAAATATTTTTATCATATTTTTTTCATATATCTATATCATACAAGTGTTTTCAGCTTCATTACCTATTGATTTGAGTGAAAATGAACTTAAAAATACAGAATTTGCTATAAAATTACCGAATAATGATACTGTGAGCATACAACTAAATTTCAAACTTTTAAAGTATAGTAATGATTTAAATAAAAACATCGAGTTAACAACAAAAGCAGAAAATAAATCAAACGAAGAACAAGAAGACTCCCCACCGCCTATAAGTCAACCTTTTACTGTTGAACAAGCTATTGAAACATTTAGGCAAGATTTAGTAAAAAAAGAAAAAAATATTGCAGGAATAATTGAAAGTTCGGCTCCATTTTATAGACATTTTCAACTTCAATACAAAGATAATATAAAATTGAGAATCCGTTGTACATATGACAGCAATTACTTGAAACGTCGATTAAATATTTCATGCTTCGAATACCGTCAAGTTGAATACGAGAGAATTTTAAGTAATGGTGAAATTGAGGTGGCTTCTGAGGATGATACAACGTACCGATCCGATGTTACATTAATCAACATTCAAGATTACACACATGATTTGGATATGGAAATAATATAAATTAGCTGATATGATGAAATACATTTACTATTAGTTAGTTAGTATAAACTTTGATGTTAATGTGATAGGAGGTTTTATTTAACATAAGTAAAAAAAAAGTTAAAATAAGAAAATAATGAATAACGAGTTTTATTCGAAAATTTTACATAAATTCATGAAGGAAGAAAAGCTTTTGTGTTATGATCATGAGATTATTTTGAAAAAATTAAAAGCTCAATTCGATGAATATGCATTTTATAAGAAAAGTAAATCAAAATTTGGATATCATTATAACAATTGTGTGTGGTCCAACGATGAAACAACTTGTGGACCTGATACCTGTAAATGTTCCCTTATCGATAACAGTTGGGATCAAGCATTATATATCATGAATTTTTATTATAATTTAAAAGCATAGACTTTATCAACAGTTCTACAGTCATCGTTGTCACTTAATTAGTACTAAACAATGTCGGAGGAGAGAATTTTAGTTGTAGACGTACAAGGTTTTTATCTCAACAATAAATTCATTGTAAAAGAACTGAGTATTTCAATTGACGATTCACAAGTTCAAACATTTATTATTAAACCACCTTTTCCATATTCATCGTTGACAACAAAAGAAAAAGCTTTAATTGACTGGCTTTATAATCATCATCATGGATTAAAATGGAAAGATGGTGATTCAACCTTATCAAATATTATGAACTATTATATTACACATGTTAAAGATAAAAATTTTATTTGTTTGCTAAAGGATTAGGAAAAATTAAGTGGATTCAAAATATTTTTGAGGATAAAATTTATTTTTATAACCTAGACGATCTAAATTGCCCAAATTTAAAAACATTATATCAAAATGATAAATCTGTGAATGTTTGTTGTTATCATAGAAAATATTGTATATGTGCTCAAAAAAATGTAATACTCTTAAGAAAGTTTATTAAATCAAATATTAATAAAGAAAACATAAAATTATAAAAGACATTTTTTTTTTTTTTGATTTATTATTTAACACTTAAATCAGGTAAAATAATCATCAAACATCAGTTCATTCTGAATACTTGAAATGTCAATAACAATATCTTTAAACGGAAACACTTCAACTCTGGTTGGAGAATATTTTCCTCCAATTGAACTCCCTACAAAATATGTTTGTGGACTTATTGATTTTGTAACATTCAATTCCATACCCAATGTAGATGTTCACAACAATTTGTTTCATATAGGAAATCATATTATTACTATTCCAGTTGGTTCATACGAACTTGAAGATATTGATTTTTTCCTAAACTCAAGCTTAAGAGATATCGATGAATCAATTTATCTAATAATTGAAGCTAACAATAACACACTTAAAACTGAAATAACCTCATCAATGGATATAGATTTTTCACAACCAAACAGTATAGGAAAGTTACTTGGATTTAGTAAAAGAAAACTAGAAGTAAATTCAACTTACTATTATAATACTAATCAAAATCTTAAAAATGATAAATCTTTGGAAGTGATGATTGTAGATGTTAATTCATTGAATACTACAAAGTTATTTGAATCTGATTTACCTGCACATATTACGGATGTTAATACAATACGCATTGAAAGCAACTTAACAACCGGTTCATTTATTAATAATACTTCGAATCATGCTATTCATGAATTTCCTCTTGATGTTCCTCCAGGATATAAAATAAACGAAAAACCTCGAAATGTTATTTATTTACCCGTCAACTGTCAACAAATAAACAACATAACGATTAGAATCTTAAATCAAGACGGTGAACTTATAAATTTTAGAGGAGAAAAAATCACTCTTAGACTCCACTTCAAACCAGAATAATGATCATTTACAATAAAAACATAGTGCAAAGAGGATTTCCATTCAATACCGCACCAACTCACATTCGATAAAGTATAAAAAATAAAAACTGTTGTCCTCATCTAATACAGAATACTTAAAATCGTTGGGATTTAATCTTCAACAATGAATGAAATACTAAATGTTCTTCAAAAACCTATGTATGATGAGAGTATTGTAAAAAGGGAATATCATAGTTACTCTCCATATCTAAAATCATTTAACAACAACGATGAGATTCGTATACCAATTCAAAATCAGGATCTCTTCGTCTTACCAAGTGAGAGTATGATTTACATTCATGGTTTTATAGTAAAGAAGGAAGCAACCAAAGAGGTTCCAGCTATAGATGTGAAATTAAAAAACAACTTTGCTTCATATTTGTTTGATGAAATTCGTTACGAAATTAATGGTTTTGAAGTTGATCGTACACGTAAACTTGGAATTTCATCCACCATGAAAAATTTTGTATCGTTGAATAAGGCTGAAAGTGCTACACTAAAAAACGCTGGTTGGTGTCTTAACGAAACTTTTGTTTTAGAAAAAAGTCATTTTAGCTGTTGTATACCTCTGAAAATGTTGATGGGGTTTGCTGAAGATTATAACAAAATACTATTAAATTCGAAAGATGAGCTTATCCTTCAACGTTCTACATCCAATGAGAGATCATATTATTCTGCAAATGCAACTGATCAGTTGAAATTAACAATTCTGGATATAACATGGAAAATGCCACACATTCAACTATCGGACTTTGCAAAATTGGAAATGTTTAAGATAATCAACAGCAAACATTCTATACCAATTGCGTTTAGAAGTTGGGACTGTCATGTAAATCCTGTTTTACCAAAGAGTACAAAGGTTTTATGGAATGTAAAGCTTTCTCCACAAAACGAAAGACCACGATTTCTTATAATTGGTTTACAAAAAGAGAAAAGTAAAGAACAAGGAAATATATTTGACCATTGTAATATCTCTAATTTAAAAGTATATCTAAACTCAGAGTCATATCCATATGATGATTTAAATAATCGTTTCGAAATGGGTCAGTATTCTGTTCTATATAATATGTATGCAAAATTTCAACAAAACTTTTACATGCGAGAACCTGAACCATTATTAAATGTTGATGAATATAAGACTTATGCACCGCTTATTGTTGTTGATGTTTCACATCAAAATGAGGCTGTTAAAATAGGACCTATTGATGTACGAATTGAATTCGATACTGAAGCAAACAAACTAATTCCAGATAATACATCAGCATACTGTTTAGTTATTCATGATCGTTTAATCGAATACTCACCTCTAACAAGCGAAATTAGAAAAATTATTTAATTATATTTATTTTGAAATTTTTTTAATAAATGAAATAATATGTTTATTTATAAATAAAACAAATTCTTAATCAATGTATTTTATTAAAACATTTATAGTTTCTTTTTAGTTTAGCTTCGAAAACAAAAATTTTAAACATAAATGCCCGCAATTTATTGTATTAAAATTTTGATATCTATCATAATTATAACTTATGTTTTTTCCTAAATATTTTATTAATTGTTTCGGTGGTTGCAAGTTACCAAAGCTATCAAAATATTCAATTTGATTGTTGTTTTTCCAGTACGCTACCCAATGTGTGCCAGATCCCTTTGAAGTATCCAGATTAATTATTCCACATTCTTTTTTAAATGATGTACTTGGAAGAGTGTTGCACATAAGCACACCTCTAAAATTTGGAATATGTTTTGCATATTTTCTCAAGTCTACATCAGAAAGGGCTCTTTTAGGTAGCTTCATTAAAAATTTTGTTGATAAGGCTTTAAATATAATCCAAAACCTTTTTTATATGGTTTTAAGAACATGCCTTTTCCCATCGCAATGGCTTCCATTGTATTATTGTGTCGTTTTGCTTCAGTCAGCTGTTCCTTTCCATTTTTAACTGCATTGATTGCTTTTGTAATACCAGATACACCACCAGCTAAACCACCAAGTGCACCCAGTGCAGCAAATATAGGGGCAAGTGGAAGAAAACCTCCAGATTTTGGTAGCGGTATTATTCGAGGTGTTTTTATTAACGATTTTTTCTTCCCCTTGAAAATATTGTTTACAACTTTTCGTGAAATCTTTATAGCATCTTTCAAGTTTTCACTTTTCTTTATATTCTTTCTTGCACTTTTCAATGCATGTGTAAATAGTTTGTGGGTATTTACTGGAGACGACTTTTTAGTTTTACTAATAACGTTACCCATACCGAATTTTGTTTTTGCTTTCATTGCAGTAGCAACAAACCAAACGTTTGATTTTTCACCCAAACTACTATCGCTTGCTTTGACCCTTTGCCAAGCCTTTTCAGTTAAAATTCTATCAGCAATATGTCTTTTCTCTAAATCTTTATTGTTTGAGTATGCTATATCGTGCTCTCTGCAAGCAGTATCCAATGGATTGATTCCTTGATCACCTCTAGCTAAACGTTTCTTTAATTTTGTACCAGGTCCGCACAATTGATAACCGGGTAGATGAAGTTCAATGGGAAGTTTATTAATTATTTTATTTAGAAAACCTTTATCAATGAAGGATGAATATCTTTTTATAAATGATTGTCATATCTATTGATACTTTGTCGATTAAAGATTAAAATCAAATTGATTGAAAACAAATAAAAGAGACTGGTTTATATATTATGTTATCATTAGATTTCAGAATGAGCTTTTTTAAACAACATAAAAGGATTAACGTAAAGAATATCGAATCAAAGTTCGATTCATCAAATAAAATTCGTCATAGCTCATTACTACCGAATTCTATTCGAGCTCCTATTGTAGGTCCATCAAATTGTGGAAAAACAAATGTGATGATCAGTCTTATTGAAAGTCCTCATGGATTGAAATTTAAAAATATTTACTTATATTCAAAGTCAACACAACAACCGAAATATAAGTACTTAGAAAGTCTAATTAAACCTATCAAGGAGATAAATTTTTCATCATTTTCCAATAATGATGATGTTCTATCGCCAGACGAAGTTAAACCAAATTCAGTATTTATATTCGACGATATAGCTTGTGAGAAACAAAATCATGTACGTTCTTACTTCTGTATGGGCCGTCATAAAGATATTGATAGTTTTTATTTATGCCAAACCTATACACGTATACCAAAACACTTGATTCGCGATAATGCAAATATGATTATAATTTTTAAACAGGATGTAATGAATATTAAGCATATTTACAATGATCATGTTGGTTCTGATATGACTTTAAAAACATTTCATAAGTTATGTGCCGAGTGTTGGAAAGAAAAATATGGTTTTCTAGTTATTAACAAAGATGATCCTATGAATAATGGTCGATATAGAAAAGGTTTCGATATATTTATAAATCTATAAAAGAAACATTACAGATATTTTAAAATCAGTACAAGATTAATTATTAAACTAATAGCTTCTCAACTATTAAACCGCTAACTGCTAAACTGATCTGTTTTGAATCTGTTTCTAATTCAATCTATAAATATGAACACAAATCTAGTTAATAATCTTATTAAAACTCGCAATATTTAAAAAAAGAAATATAGGAATATTTTGCTTGGAGAAATTGCAAATGATGAATTGTTGGAAAAGACATTGAAACCAATATCAAAACCATTAAAAGAATTAGTTCAATCAACTAATAATAATAATAATAATAATAATAATAATAATAACACCATTATAAAACATGAAAAATATCCGGATAACTCTTTTAAACATGATCTTGAGAATAATAAAGTTGCCTTCAGTACACCATATAAAAAGAGTAAGCTTGATTATAACACGTTTTCTCCAAACTTTAATAACAAGAAAATCGAGAAAAGTTCAAACACGTTTCAATCATTTGATGATGAAAATGATCATGATGATGACCATGATGATGATGATAATAATGATAATGTTGATAATGAGGATGATAACAATGATGATGATAACACCATTGCAATACATCCCAATCAAAGTATTCAATATAATTTATCAAAACTTAACTTAAATATATATGATAAAACCTATGGTCCTCATAAGGATAAAAATCAAATATGGAGACTGGGTAATGAACCCATCACTTTCAATTCAACCAATATTACTGTAGGTAATTTAAAATAGCCCTTCACATCAGGCTTATATGAATTGTTAGTTTATAAGAAACCAATCAGTTATAATAAAACAGATTTAAATAATTATAAACAAATATTGGAGATGACTAATGTCCATAAACGAAATAACAGTATTAATGGTCAAATTAAAGAAAATCGTTCAATTAAATATACAACGATTATTAAAAACCTATTTAAACAACAACAGAAAATTCATAAGGGAAAAGGTTTAATGAAATTGAATAGAAAAAAGCATAATTATGTTTATTGGGATGATCCTAATGAATTGGTGGATAGATTGCGTCTTTTGATTTCATCAACAACAGCTGGTCACTCAAATCATAATAATGAAATTGTATCAATTATTGAGGAATTGAGAGAAGCAAAAATTATTATATAAATAGACTTAAAAATGTTTAACAATTCATATTCATAAAATGCCTATCGATAAGTTTGGACATTATATTGAAAAATCTGCAAGATACCAAAATCAACAGTTCAAGATTCATTTGGATAGTGATCGTAATTTCAACTTTAACTTGCGGAGAATAAAAAATATTGCTAGTCCTGTATTGGAAAACGATGCTGTAAACAAAATTTACATGAAAAGTTATTTAAGTGAAATAAAGAAACAACTGGATACAATGTATATGGAGAGAATTAGGGAAATGGAGGATCGTTTTAACGAAATAATACATCAACAAAACGTGTTGACTACAGAAAAATTTGATAATGTAGAAACACGTTTAAGTAAATTAATACATGATCAAAGTATAATACCAAATAATCTCAATCAATCACTAAAAGAAATGAGATCATTATTTAATTACAAAATTGATTCAGTTGAAGAACGTCTAAATGAAAAACGAAGCTCATTACAAACCATTTAAACATAGATATATAAATCGTTTTGATTTAAATTCAATATCAGCAGCATTTAAATTGATGTAATCTAAGATAGACGTTAGAAATGGAGCGACAAGAAGTGGTTCAGGAGCTTCATAAGCAAGCACGTAGAAATTTCATTCGACGTCGAGTGGTGATCAAGGGAATTGATGATCTTTGGCAAGCAGATCTTGTTGAAATGGGCGTTTACTCAAAATATAACAAAGGCTATAGATTTATTTTAACAGTTATAGATACATTTTCAAAGTTTGCTTGGGCTGTACCAGTAAAATCTAAAAGTAGTGAAGATATAACCAATGCTATGCAATCTATTTTTTCGCTAAAGAGAATTCCAAAAAACTTGCAAACAGATAATGGTAAAGAGTTCTATAATAAAATATTTCAAAACTTGATGATAAAACATAATATCAACCACTATTCTACATATAGTATCATGAAAGCGTCCATTGTAGAACGATTTAATAGAACTCTAAAAGGAATGATGTGGAAAAATTTTAGTCTACAAGGAAATTATCAATGGATACATATATGCAAGGATTTAATTAATCAATATAATAATAAAAAGCATAGAACAATTGGAATGACGCCAAAGTCTGTTAACACAGAAAATGAAAGTTCTATACTAAAACAAGTCTATAATCATCCCAAAATATATAAATTTGGTAAACTAAAAGTTGGAGATCACGTTCGAATTAGCAAATATAAACATATTTTTTCAAAAGGATATACTCCAAATTGGACAACTGAAATTTTTAAAATTCGTACTTTACAGAACACAAACCCCATTACTTATTTATTGGAAGACTATCAAAGGAATCCGATTGTTGGTGGATTCTATGAACATGAACTATTAAAGACACATTTTCCAAATACATACTTGATTGAAAATGTTATTAAAACTAAGGGGTACCAGGCGTACGTAAAATGGTTGGGATTTTCCAATCAACATAATTCTTGGATCAATAAAGATGAACTTCAATAATATTATATATACTTCAATATGAGATTTATTTTTATTATATTATAAAATTCTCAAAAAATAAAATAATATATAAAAAAGTTTTGTTTTAATTTTTTTTTTTATTTCTAAACGATTAAATTTTATATCAACTTAGTTGAGTAAGGTTAAGAACAAGCACGATTAAATTTTATTCACACAAAAACAAATTGTGGTTACTTGTGTTTAAAATTCCTATTCAATAGATAACTATAGTTTAAAATAAAAACAAACTAAAATATTTTAATGATATTCTTTATTTATTTATTTATTTATTGTTTTTTCACGTTATATATATTCACTTATAATCTAAAATCACTTAATACTATTGTACAATATTATCACTTGAAGAAGATGTTAATACATTTTCATTGGGATATGATGATGATGATGATGGTTGTTGACTATTTATTGCATAATGTCCCCATGCATATGTATTAATACTATTATCTCTAATAAATCGCTTATCATCTAAATAACTTAATGCTAATTTACTAATGTGTTGAGTATATATTTCATGAATCTTTGATCTAAATACATACATAGAATCATAGTAAATTTTTTTTCAAATAAACATTTTCTAAAGTCATTAATCGTTAGTCTATTGGTTACGCATTTTTTAACTCCTTTAATTTTTTTAATTTCTTTTTCCTCTTCATCAATTTTAATTGAATACATTTTAGCGCGTAAACCAATGAACTCTTTAATTATTTTACCATTACATTCATCCTTCATCATTCCTAAAACCTTTTTGTTTAACAAGGGTATATTAAAAACATTATCTTTCGGATAAGCAGACGTATCAAACTGTAAGATGATATCATCTAGAATATCCTTATATAGATCATATGTCTTAATATCGTAAACAAAGGAATCAGTATCCATATAATTCAGATAAATATTTTCCTGATATTTAGGTTTCATGTATTCATAATGGAAATTATACATTTTCAACTTAGATAATTCTAGAACAGAAAACCCAATATAAATTGGTTTATTATATTCCGTTCGCACTCGACTCATTTCAATGGCAATCATTTCTTCTTGAATCTTAAGTAAACTATGGAAATTTGGCTTAGCTATAAGAGCTCTAGCTCCCAACCTCTTACCTCTACTCTCCCATGAACAAACTATTTTAACATCTTTTCTCTTAGCTACATTTTCCATTGTTTTACCGTATACCGCATTATTTAAAAGTTTAAAAAAATTTTTTTCAAATTCATTTTCGGCATTGGTTCTATGATCATTATTTAAATCAATATACCTTTTCAACCAATCCGACTGATTGAATTTAAGAATTCTATGAATTTTCTTTAGAATAAGACCATGTTTAATACATTGTTTAAGATTTCTATAGTGTATTACATATTTTGTTTTATCATTTAAATCCGTTATTAATTTAGACTGTTTCATATGTTCATTTTTTTTATTTTCTGCACAAAATGGGAAATCATTGTGATGATCGTGTATGGTGGATGGATATTCTAAATCCACTTCCAATATATACCCTAATTTTGAATCATCTTCCACAACATTAAAATTAAAATTTTCAATGTTTTCAACCCATTCAAAATTTTTATAAGGAAGGTACTGCGACATGACATAACCGTATAAATTGTTTACATCTACATAAATAAGATAATTCGATTCTTTAGTAGAATCATAATCACTTACATATTTATTGTTAGCTACAGAATGTCGTTTACAATATTGAACAATTCCTCCCCTAATACCACGTGTAACAAAATTATACATGTTAATGTCAGTTAATAGTTCTAACTCTATTCTTGTTTTTTTCAACATTGCATCCCAAGATAATCCAGGAACAGTATAATATTGGCATGGATCTAAATTATAAATGTTTTTGCAAACTTTACGGAAATTTTCAAAAACATCACATAGTAATAAAACATCTACTTTCAAGTATAATAGTAAATAGTCCAAGAGAGTCGTACATCTAAATGTATTCCATACCTTTTCAGCATGTTTATAATTATCTTCACTACACGCTTCATCAGTTAGTTTATTAAAGAAGAGAGAACGAGGTGGTAATTGTGTTTCCATGAGACGATTCTTTGAATCCAAATAATCATAGGGAAAGACACCTTTACGTTTCATTAAATCAAATTCATTATCATTTAAACAAACCGATTTTATAGTTTTCAAATCATCATCAGACAAGAAACCTGCAAGTTGATCTAAACTTGATGCTATAAAACGATATGAATCGAGAAAACGTAGCTCAATAGTATCTTTTTCACTCACCCTAATTCTCTTCGATACGGATACATATAATTCCTTATTTAAAGGAATGATTTTTATATCACCTGCTACTGATGAAAGTTCTCTTATAAATAAATGACAATCATATGCCGAAAGGTTGTGAAAAAATATAGGGATAAAATTTCCAATTTGATACTCTAAGTTACATATATTATGTGCAGGACCTCTATAATCACCTGTTAGATGACAATGGTCAGTTACTTTATCTCCAATAGATATGATTTCACCGCATATATGACAATTCATATCTTCATCTTGTCTTTTTTGTTGTATAAACGTTAAAGGTTTCATTGGTATTACTACACTCAAATAGTTACTATAAATATATAATGCGTCCTCGACTAAACTTTTAAAAAAATGTGTTGATGCATTTTCACCACTATAAATTCTATGTATATCTAAACTAGAATTATAGGAACATTTAATATAATAACTAAATGCAAATGGAATATGCTTTTGTACTGAATTAATATTAGCTGAGTTTTGAATATCAACTGATTCCAGAATACATTCGAAATCTGCATAAACTACAAACGGAACATCTAGTTGGTTTTTATGATTCTTAAATTTAAGTATAGAATTTTTATCGGTTGGCATTATAGTTACAATTTTGTTGCATTCCTCCTTATGTTTCTTTAAAGATGATTCTTTGTGAAAGTGTATGAGGCATGTATTACAAATATACACCTTATTTTTATGTTTTGTAAATTGACTTCTTAATAATCTATAATTAAAGAAATATAAAAGGAAACATTTTTTTAATTAGTTTAATTTCACTTTGAGTATAAATTTAAATAACGATAAACATACCTTGATATATTTTTTATCCAGACATAATGGAATCGTTCTTCATCTTCCATCAATAATAAATTTATATGTTTACTTTTTTCTTCTTGAGATAAATAATATGGTCCCACAACATCATAAACTTCTAAATACGTATCTTTTTCAAAAGATCTTTCCAGACCAAAGACATTTATGCTTATTCCCGGGTTGTTGTATACAAACTGCTGTATTTTGTTGACAGATAGCGGGAAATTTAAATTTTTAAAATTTAATAATATATTATTTTCCAGGACTATAATATCATCTTGAATGTTGGTTATGTTATACGAAGAACAAATTACACTATTATTTTCTATTGGATATAGCGCTGATATTATAGCCCACTTAAAACAATATACGTCATTGTTTTGTATATTAACACAAGCTTTTTTTTTTGATATGTATGTTGGTAAAGAAATATACTGTGAACCTTTTATACATGCATATTTATTAATATTAACATCAAGGTGATTAATTTTTGTTAACGCAAAACCACTATCACGTTCTTGGAACTCATCCATTTTTTGCATAATTATTTCACATTTATTTGCATAAAATCTTTCAATATCATTCATATGGTTAGTTAAAGACAAAATATACATTTTTGTTTGATGTAGTATTATAGTAATTATGGGTTCTTCATCGTCTTTCATCTTCATATATTCACAGAGTAATTCGAAATTAAATTTTAAACTTGTATGTTTTTGTAGATGATCTTTCAAAACACATGCTACATTATCCTTTATGTTATTGAAAAACAATTCGGGATTTAGATTATCCATATTGTTGTTTTTAAACCGAAATGTAGTAATACGGTTTTTGAAACAAGCATCTAAACACTTTATATTATTGATTTCATCAACAATTTTTAAACAATTATCTTTATGTTTGTTTGTGCGTTGATGATATATCCACAGTTTCCTTACTACATCTTCTTTACACTCCTTACAGTGTATAATTTCTTTCTTTTGATTATTTTGATGCTCTATTAAGTGGATATGTTTAAGATAATCTTGCTTACTTGAAAAATTAATGTTGCAAGTCGTACACCTTAATGAATAACCTTGATGATGATGCATCCTGATATGTCTATTTAATGAAAAGTTGCGGCTGTACACTTTTCCACAGATATCACAAATAAAGTTGCCACCCATTTTAATTTGATTTATTTTATTAATTTTTTTTTGTGAATAAATAACTAAAAGTATAATCACACCTTAGAGTTTAGTACAACAATGAATATATTTTATTAATTTGATTTTATTTTATTACCACTACACTTAATTAAATAATGTGGTTAACATTTTATACTGATAACAAATAGTATTAGGGAGATTAATATATACCGCAGTAAATGAATTTTATTTATTAAACACTAGTGTTTTGTTTTTAAATAATGTGGTTAACATTTTATACTGATAGCAAATACGAGTAGTATTAGGGATATTAATATATACCGCAGTAAATGAATTTTATTTATTAAATACTAGCAAAAAAATCACAGACTTTCGTAAACCGCCCTAATGCAGTTTAATTCATATTGTATTAACCCTCTAACGAACACATTAAATGTTACCACTTCACTTCAACAAAAATAACATCCACCACGACTTCACTTTAAGCAAAACCGAACCCCCCCACCACGACTTCACTTTAAGCAAAACCGAACCCCCACCACGACTTCTTTTTAAGCAAAACCGAACCCCCACCACGACTTCACTTTAAGCAAAACCGAACACGCTGCCGCCTCATAACACAAAATATCATGGGGTCGAATTTAACCCCATCGACCGTTAAAGGGTTAAGGTATGCACATTTTTCCTTTGCACATTTCTATCTAGAAACCCCTTATTCATACTACTCACTAGTGACTGAAGAAATTAAAAAATACGCAGGCAAATACTTCACAAAACTCGAGTCTCATCCTAATCCACTCGTAACATCTCGAATTTTACTGGAAACATCCGCTTAAAAAAGAGAGACACTATGGCTCTAATACTCAACACTCCAGATTTAACAGCTTGAATATATTTTTGTGCTTAATACGATATTTATGTATTATTGATTACTATCACTAAATTTATGCCTAACACTGGTTGGGCCTAATTATTATATCTAGATTTAAGATTTGAAAACTTATTGTTAGTTCATTTTTTGAAGATACAATAAATAAATAAACGCATGAAAAAAAAAATTCCAATTAAACAATGTAATATTGATGCAACTAATATCCATATCTATAATATATAGGGTGTTTTTTAGAGGTATAGAACTTCGAATTGAAATAAAACACTAGAAAATCGTTTTAATGTCCATCAATTTGGCTTTATTGGAAGGATAATTTTATGCCATTAACGTTTAAATATGATTTCGGGCATGTGGCCGCCGCGGCTGGCTCGAATAAAGCCAATTCTACAGGTCCAATTTTCAACCACTTTTTCGAGCATATGGGGCCGTATGTTGGCAATAACGCCACGAATGTTGGCTTCCAAGTCCCCTAACGTTTCTGGTTTGTTGGCGTAGACGAGCGACTTCAGCGGATGCGTATTATCACATAGAGTAAACGTAGTGCGAAAACGATCCATGGTTAACCGAATTAATTGCTCTGATGGACGATTATGTCGACCATAAAATGGACGGAGCTTGCGGTAAACTTCACGAACTGAAGCATTATTTTCGAAATAAATTTGCACGATTTGCAAGCGTTGTTCTTTTGTCAACCTGTTCATGATGAAATGCTAAACCAAACTAAATATTAATCACTTGACAGCTGACAAAATGGCCGCCAGTTAAAAAAGTGATGCCAACTTAAAGTTCTATACCTCAATAAAAACACCCTATACAAGATTTTCGAAAAATTGTTAGTGAATTTGAAAAAAATAAAACAAATTTTTACACATACCAACTTAAGAGTGCTAAAGGCCTACAGATAGCATTAAAAGGCATAGATTCATATGATGACCCCGAAGACGTAAAATGTACTCTCGACAAAGGATTTAAGGTAAAAAATTTCACTAATATAATTAACAGAGAAAAGGGGTACCCCTATTTCGAGTTGAACTGGAGCCAAATGACATACAATTGAAAATAAATAAAACCCATCCAATTTATAACGTTACAGCGAAAAATCACAGTTGAAGAACCATGAAAGCGTTCAGGTCCCGAACAGTGCCATAATTGCCAAGAATGTGGCCATACAAAAACGTACTGCAATTTTCCTACAGTTTGTGTTAGGGGCCATCCATATATTACGTAACGCCATTTTTCCCGATTTTTGACCCCCCCCCTCCCCACCAGTAACAGATCGTAACAATTCTTAGACCCCCCCCCCCCCTCACAATAACGTAACAAGAACTTTAAAAAAATTTAAATTGTTTTATTAAGTTTTTATTAAAAAAAAATTAAATTTAATTCATGCACATACATATGAATGTATTTTTAAATAACTTTTTGTTTGAATTGAAGTAAATTTCTTTATTTAGTTATTACAAACTAATATACAAATATTTTGATGGCATTTTCTTAAGTTTCGTTTAGGATTTATGCATTTATTTATTTTATTTATGGGAAAATGCAAGTAATTGAGAATGGACGAATATTCGGGAATTCGAATCCTTTTGTTCCTTTATTTTTATTTTCTGTTAGACTAACACAGTGCGTAGACAAAAATCAAATAAGCTTGCAAAATATAAATAATAACAATTATGTATTTATGTACATACATATGTATATGCATATATTTATATCTATTTAACACTCATGATTCTTGATTTATTATGTATTTCTTTGATAAATTAAATATATAAATAAATGAAAAATCGAAGTGTTTTTGTACGAAATTAGTAAAATTTATGTTACGTAACAATTTTACAGACCCCCCCCTACCCCTCCGTAACAAATCATAACAAAACTCGAAGCCCCCCCCCAAGGGCGTTACGTAATATATGGATGGCCCCTTATCTCCGGTGAATTGCACGATATTGCTAACTGTACTAAGTAAAAAGATCAAGCAGAAAAAAAATTTTATAATTGTGGAGGTAATCACACTGCTAACTACAGAGGATGCCTTGTATATTCTTTCGTTAAACAGGCTATGCGTAAAAAACCTAAATTAGCTCTAGCTCAATCAGCCAACGGTCCGCCACTTTTCCTCAAATGAGCCAACCACTTACTTCACGTGTACTGTATGCCGATACTGCTAAGACAAATTCTATTCTCACGCAGAAAGTCTCCCCACTAAGTAATTCAACAAATGCTAACACAAGCTTTAATTTCAGTCGCCTTGAAGCCACTATAGATAATCTGGTGCAAACTATGAACAGCTTTCCAACAAATATGACTAACATGATTAAAAATATGTTTCTGGAACGCAAACGGCATTCGCCAACACAAAACTGAACTCGAGCACTTTCTCATAGAAAAAAATATTGATATAATATTGGTATCTGAGACCCATTTGATTTCAAGAAGTCTTTTTAAAATTTATAGCTACACCCTATATGATTCAAAAGACCCGAGAGGAAGAGGAGCAATTCTAATAAAGTCGAGACTCAAGTACTATATTCTTGACAACATTTGTGAAGAACACCTACAAGCAACAAACATCTGAATTTAAAATTTTTGTACATATTTCGTGATATCATCAATTTACTCCCCTCCAAGATTCTCAATCACTGAGGATCAATACGAGGATTTCTACAAATCGCTTGGACCTTGTATCGTAGCAGCTGGAGACTACAATGCAAAACATACGTTCTGGGGTTCGCGCCTTATTACACCGAGAAGAAGAGCGTTGTTCAACACAATTTCAAAAATGGGCTTGGACGTCATTTCGAGTGGGTAGCCCACTTACTGGGCTACGAATATACAAAAAATTCCTGATGTTATAGATTTTGGCGTCATGAAAAATATCTCTAGGGATTTAATCCATGTTGAAGCTTCCTTAGATCTCTAATCTCATCACTCTCCCACAATCGTTACAATTTGTAGCCCACTAAGAAAGGACTTACTTCACCCATATGTGAAGATGATCAGTCGTTATTAATTGGGTGGGGTTCAAAAAGTATCTCAGTAGTCATTGTACGGAAAACATTAAGCTAAGACCATCCGAAGATTTTGAATTTAACATACGAAGATATTGAATTTATCAATCTTAACGAAAATATTAAACAGGCTGCTGAACATGCCACTACCTCCTAACCGCAGACTGAACGTCTTGTATGTGAAAAAAGGAGAGCTAGAAGAGAATGGCAACAACACAGGTCACCCTTAAATAAAATCATACTCAAAGAATGTACTAAATGACTCAAAGAGTTGCTATCGTCGGAAAAAACTGCATTACTGGAAAAATATCTAGAAAGTCTCGATGTCACGTCAGCATCTAATTACTCGTTATCGCGCGCTGGTAGAAATCTTAAAAGCCCCTTGAGACTTAACCACCACTGCACACTTCGACCGTAGGATGGGCAAGAAGCGGTAGTGAGAAAGGTAACTTATTTGCTGAGTATTTAAAATCTGTATTCACTTCCTATTCATGTACGGATGCTGTTGATTTGCCCAAAGTAGTTTCTCTACCCCATCGTCCCGTAAGGCTTAAGCTGTGTGAAGTACAAAGAATAATTTCTGAACTCAACCCGAAGAAAGCTGCATGTATTGATGGAATTAGTAACAAGATGCTGATGAATTTGCCTCTAATTGCAATAAGAATCCTGTTATTTATTTTTAATGCCACTTTACGAATGCAGTATATTACACATAACTGGAAACTTCCGAAGATCAAAACGATTCCAAAGCCGGGCAAAGATCCTACCAAGGCTGTGTCATATAGGCCTATAAGCTTACTATCAACCATCTCAAAGCTTTTCGAAAAGCTGCTCATGACTAAATTTTCCAAAATTTTAGCTGATAATGGGTGCATCCCTGACCATCAATTTGGTTTTAGAAATACGCATAGCACAACTGAGCAAACGCATAGATTGGTTCAATTTATAAGGAAGACACTTGAAGAAAAGAAGTATTGTTCTGCCCTCTTCATTGATGTTTCTCAGGCATTTGACAAAGTATAGCACGAAGGCCTAGTTTTAAAATTGAAGACATATCTGCCAATAAACATACAAACACTTTTGGAAAGTTATATTACTGATAGGAAGTTCACTGTTGTGGAAGGAGGCTTCATAAGTGTGCCCGAATCTATATCTTCTGGTGACCCACAGAGTAGTATTCTGGGGAAAGTCTTGTATTTAATATATACAATATATGTATGATATGAGCAATAATATCCATACCCCTACATTTTCCGATGATACAGCCTGTATGAGTATGCATGAAAACCCTTATGAGGCATCCCGCAATCTCCAGGAAAATATTACCCAGCTGGAAATATGGTTGAACTTATGGAGAATTAAAGTAAATGAACGAAAGTGTGTCCATATAACCTTTACCTTAAGATACTTGAATTTGAATCAATAATCAAGATATATCTCAACATTCTGAAGTGAAATACCTTGATATACACCTTGATCGAAGGCTTACATGGAAACATCAGATTGACTCTAAGCTAACTCAAATGAAACTTAAGTTAACTCAAATACACTGGTTGATTGGAAGAAATTCAACACTCAGGCTAGACTGCAAACTGTTAATATAGAAGTCGCTTTTGAAACCAATATGGTGCTACGAAATACAGCTATGGGGCACTGTTTTAGCTTCCAATGTAGAGAGAATCCAACGAAGACAAAACAAAATTTCACGTTTGAAACATCGGCTTCATGGTACATTAAAAATTCAAATTTACATCGTGACTTAAGTATGCCACTAGTGACTGAATAAGTTGCAAGATACACAGGCAAGTACTAAAAACAAAACTCGAGTGCCATCCTCGTAACATCTTGAATTTTACTGTACACATCCGTTAAAAAAAAGAGTATCCAGCTCTAATACTCAACACTTCAGATGTAACTGCTTGAATATACTTTTATTTTTTTATTTTTTTGCTTTCTTATGTATCATTAATTTACTATCACTAAGTTTATGTCCGACACTGGTCGAGCCTAATAATAATATTTATATTTTTTTTTTATTGTTAGTTCATATTTGAAGATACAATAAATAAATATATGTACAAAAAAAACGTTGCATCTGAGCTGTTGATATGAAAGAAGAAGTTCTTGTTCCAGTTCTTCGTAATTTGGAGACCTTCTGTTTCCAATAAAATTGTGATATACATTTTCTAAATCTACCCATGCTCCTCTCTGTTTATTGACCAACTTAGATTTGAGCAATTCTTTAAAGATTTTTCATATCTGGGGTTCCACAACTACGCGTTTCGATGTGGTTTCACACACTGATACATGTATACTTTTCACGGGTTTGAATGCCTTTCCATCTCTTTTCACATCTTATACCGAATCGCTTATTAAGCTTAATTTGATGCACAGTGCTGACAAACATTTTTTTTGCCTGTCAACTAATGGCTTATTTGCGGTGTTTTTGATTCCCGCAATCGCATGGGATCTTA
This sequence comes from Nowickia ferox, assembly GCA_936439885.1. Classification (NCBI taxonomy): domain Eukaryota; kingdom Metazoa; phylum Arthropoda; class Insecta; order Diptera; family Tachinidae; genus Nowickia; species Nowickia ferox. Next base: position 6,723,725 of record OW387028.1, read on the forward strand.
AGCACCTATTCACAAAAAAACAAGAATATTTTGTATATGCTCCTAGTATAGTGACTTTTTTTAAATGCACATACTATATATTTCACAAATAGAGATTGTACTGAACTCCTTTGAGCAGTAATTTCTTGTGTTCGTAGACATCTTTCTTAGTTACTGCATGAGTTAATTGTACGGGCGGATATTAATTTTCATTATGTAGCCACACTGCTTTCCGAGCCATTGGATACATACATTCCTATTATTACTATTTTTTTAATTCCATGAACCATAATCAAATAATTCCTTTACTTGGTATTGCCTTGCGATTGAACCACAAGATGCATGTGTGTTACGGATAACTCTATTACACATTGTTTGTCAAAGTGCTTTAAATGTGAATAAAATCAAAATTTTTCTACAGACTTTCTTTACATATAGCTTTTTTTATTCCCAGCATACCCATCGTTCTGAAAAATAACAAAAAATTTAAAAAGTTTGCTAATTTTATTTTTTTTATAAAGTTTTGAAAACAAATAATAAAGTAAATTTTGCATTAAAAATATTTTTTTCGCCACTTATTTTGGCATAACTCCGAAACCGTTGCAAAGCGAAAAACACTATCTCAATGTAATTTAAATTTAATTCATTTTGCACCTTTAAATATTAAACATAAAAATCGAACAAACGGGTTTTCAGTTATATTTAAATAACTTAGCATGACCGCCTTGTTTATAGGTTAATATTAGCCAAGCCTATTAAAAAAAAATCTGTACAAAATCTGGCAAAAAGTGAAAAGGATTTGAATTAATTAATAAACACCTATTTATAAAACACCTATTTTTATTGAAAACAATTTTTTTTGCAGAACAGTGTAGTTCTTGATGTTATATGTACTTAGTTTTCAAACATGACATAAAAGAAATTTAACAAATACTATTTTACTTTCGAATTCTGCAATTTTATGCTGGAAAAATGAGTTTTTAGTTATTAATAGTTCAACTTCAGCGCCCCAATAAATTTCTTCTGTTGGAAGATAGTGAAAATTTAGATCTATGTATGTATGTATATTATGAACATGATCATCATCAATATATTTTTTTTTTCAAAAGATGACGAAATAAAAAAGAAAGTCTTTGAAATTAATCGGAACTCTTACCTCTTTATATTGAATTTCGAGCTTAACTAATATCATTTATTATTTGTTTTGCTTATATCATCCATCAAACTTAACGTGACCAAAAGCTTTTTGCAAAAAGCCGGACCAGACATATCAAAACGTAAAGCCTCTATTATCCGTGATTCGATTAACCGGCAACGTCAATTATCCGGGAAAGAAATATTGTAATTGTTTTCTTTTTGTCCATCCGTTTCATTTTTTTTTTTGCATCGATCAACCGTGATTACCTTTATTATCCGGAATGGCAAGCACGCAACCGTTTTCAGCCAAAATATTTGTTCCCTTATGGTACATATTTATGCATTTTTTGATTAAACACAAGCATGAAATCCATGAATTTTTCTTTTATTATATGCGGTATATACAAAGATGTATAAGTAAGTACAAAAATATAAATAAAAACTACTGAAAAAAGCAATAAAAGCTGTTACCCCATTAACCGGGGAAATCGATAATCCAGAATGCTCCCGGTCCCGGCCATTGTGGATAATCGAGGCCAACTATATATTTTATAAAGCGGGATGGGTAATATGCACATACACAGTTTCGTATGTACTTAGGAAACATAGTTTTCAACTCAAAAGAACACCGGCAGTTTCTGATAGACTGGCCATAAAAAAAATTTACCATGCTTTCCGCTTTCCACCCAAAAAACAACCTACATTGATTACAAAAATCCCTTTGGCACCAAAACTTTATAATAATTTTTGGTTTAGAATAAATAGCACAACATCTTTCCTATACATAATTTTGCCCTAACTATCGCCTATCATTATTTTATAAGATAAGATCTGTAGATTATATAGCTCCATTACATATGGACCAAATATGTACCATTTAATACAATAAGGATCAAAACATCACATACCAGTTTATTTTCAGCTTTGGAAACTAATGTCGTGAGAATATCGAAAATTTTCATGACTATTCAGAGAATTGTATTCTACAAAATATTGAAGGTTGAACCCCAAGCGTGGCACTTCTAATATAAAACATTTTTCTTTTAATATCGAAATTTATATGAGGTGTAGCGAAGCACACAAAGCTTTGACTAGTTAAGCAATACTTAACAAACAGTTGGAATTGATTTTTATCAATTACAATTTAATAAAAACAAGCTCTAAAAAGCGGAATAAATATTCGAGGCGGGATCGACCTATGAAAAACGGGATAACCCCGCCTAAAGTACAATATCTGATCTGGAAATTTGATAATGTGAAAAAATATTATATATGTATGGCCTCACTCTACAACACTTTGACGAGGCAGCCTACGTTTTGGGGAATACTTAAAAATTATATGAACTTCTGAGTTCAAATATTTGTGAAAATTTATAAAATCATATTTTCGAATGAATGAATGTCACTATTACTTCTCATTGTAAACGAACGCAAAATCCTATTAAGTTTTTAATACTTAAAAACGTAAATAGTACATGAATAGTACTTATTATAGCAATTAGGGAAGCTATGAATAAAATTCCGCGAGAAATTTTCCCGAGGAATAATTTTAAAAAATGCAAGGAAAAAAAATTCTATTTGGAAAGGGAGAAATTTCTCGCAGAATTTTATTTATAATTGCACTGAATAACAAGTTTCCATATTGTAGTGAATCTATAATTAGCATAAGCACTGTAGCAATGTAAAAATTTTATTTACTTTAAGCTTTATCCATATGACATTGAACTTGAAATTCAATTAATTTTTTGTTTACGCTAAATACTTTTAAGAATTTCATTTTTTAAGCCAGTGAACTTTAATTGAGTTTTTTTTTGTTGGTCAGCAATAATGAGCATTAAATTTTTTGTTTGTATTAAATAATTTGTATCAAAGAAAATTGTAACATGAATACTGTGTGATTGAAGTAAACTGTTGGCATGGAACAATTTATAGTGTGAATTCTAAATTGAATTTTTTTCATATTGATTTGTTGCTGGGCTTGATAACCAAAAGAAGAATTTGTCAAAATTGCAAAGTTCCGTGGGAACAGCAAATCTACGTAAGTTAGTATATAAGTTGGTGATTTTTGTAAATAAAATTCAAAAATAATTGATCAAGCAAAGACGTGAGATCTTCCTTTTTATTTCTCAATCAAAATCGGCTGAAGAAAAGCGGCTGCAGAGCTCAGTAATACAGAAAACTACACAAACATATCACATCCTTCTACACACAATATAAACACACCATATGGCGACCTTGCCGATATAAAATAAAAAGAGAATCCTGGAGAATACATAAAGAAACAGAATAAATTTTTAAGTTCCTGCTTGTCTTTCCTTTTTAAAATCTTGAAAACAAAAATAAATTTTTTTTATTAATTCAGTTCAATTCAAAATTTTTCTCTGAATTTTATATTATGCTAAGATTTTACACATTTTAAATAAATTAATATAAATAAATGTAACATTAAGTTGTACTTTAAAGAATTTGAAATGAGATAAAACCAAAAACCCCGATCAAATTGGAACCATTACAAGTAGATTATAACGAACAGGAGATTAAAAATACAATAGAGTTTTTAACAGAATTGTAAGGAACCCCTGATAGGGACGAAGTTAATTATAGACACCGCCTTGAGGAGGAAACAATATTACAAATGAGAAAATTTGGCTTTCAACCCCAATGTTAGATTTTAATATAGGTAATGAATCTAGGACTACATACTTTTCAGTTAACCGAGGAAGATAGAATAGAATACACATTAGAACAATTCAAAATGGGCATCGCAGATGCAAAAGTAGAGGGCCATGCGAATGCCAATGCTATAAATACAGATAAGATAACAATATATCAATAAATGATAATAATTTTGTTAATAATTTTCATACTAGTGGTTATATTTAAATTCTTACATCATTATATAAAGAAACAGGTTGTAAGAAACTCTGTACAAAATGTATAAATAACAAAACAAAATTTAAATAAAGAAAATCTAAAAGAAATTTTTTTATCTCATGCTGTAAAAATAAATATAATTAATGGAACAGATTTTTGAAGAATTAGAAAAATTAATTGCGAATGCAAGAAAATCAATAGCAAAGAAATACACAAAGAAACTATACAGGAAAAACTAAATTCAATACAACAGTTGAGTGCAAAATTCTAAAAACGTGAAGGGCATTTAGAAAATGACTTAAGAAATGAGAAAATTACTCAATTCAGAGATTTGAGAGAAACAGCAATTCAGCTGTTGACAGAACATAAAGGAGAAAAATTAGAAATAGAACAAGAAGTTGAAAATCCTAAAATCATGTCAAACTTTGACAGCAAAAAGGCTTCGGCTATAATTCCAGTCTTCGACGGAGAGCCAAGACATGTTAATATTTTCCTTTCAATGATAGAAATGGTTCATTCTGAACTAAATGAGCAAGGAAAAAAGAACCTAATAAAATATGTATTAGCGATAAAATTAGTAGACAGAGTCAGGGATATTTTGATTATAGAAAACACACCTGAAACTTTCGAAGAACTTAAAACAGTTCTAACAAAATATTTTGTTTGAGTTCAGCAAACAACAACCTTTTATTGCAGGCAGCAGAAATTTAAAACACATTAATGATACAACAAATTTATGACTATTCACAGTTCATTACTACACTCATTACAAATCTATATAAAAAAAATGTTGCTTTGCGTAACGACAATTGTTTAATGTTATATTTGTAAGCTTATACATTTTCTGTTTTTTTGAAACGAGTTTGGTACTTAGATTGTGAGAGTTGAAAAGTGAAGATCAATAAAATTGCATTTTGAATTTAATCAATTCTTTTTAATTATTTGGTGTTTCTACATCGGTAGAAAAAAGTTTATTGAAACCTTTTGCTTTGTGCCAGGAAAAAGCTTCTGGCTCATCCATATTTCAAATCCACAAGAACTGCAAGCAGCATACATTTTGATTTAAACGGAAATGTACTTGATTACAAAGAACGAATTAACACCTTAATAGCGGACTAGACATTGGTACAAATTTCAGAAGTAGACGACAGTAGATAAAAGTAGCTCGCTCTACGATTAAGACTATGAACGAAAAACTTGCACTAGAAATTTTTCAAGAAGGTTTATATAAAGACATAAGAACCGCTGTAATAGCTGCAAAACCCAAGACTTTGGCACAAGCCTATGACATTGCAAGTACACAGGAAAGATCATTACAACTATCAGATACATTTACAACCTTACAAATAAATAATAATAAACGAAACTATTACAATAACACAAATAGAAATAATTCAGGATTTAGAAATAACAGAAACAGAAATCATCTCGATCCATAGATGGATAGAAATTTTAACATAAATAGGAATAACAGAAACTATAACAATAACAACAGAAACCATAACAGAAATTATAACAATAACAGAAACTATAACAACTACAACAATAATAATAAACAAGAGGAGGAGGCTACTCCAATGTTCATGCAGTACAACAACAGGGAAACGTACAAACCCTGGAGATTCATTTCGAATATCCGAACAGGGAAAATTAAGGGTTTATACACTACATATTGGGATATCAAATTTTCTCTATTTATCAGTAAAAAGCATTAACTATAAATTAACATTTTTAATACACACAGGTTCAGAGATATCACTCTGTAAAGAAAATGTAATATACAACTATTACAAAAATACTGACAATATTTGCCGATTGAGTGGCATTACAAATGAATGCAAAGAAACAGTAGGTTCTGCTGATTTGAAGATAATATTAGGAGAACAAACACTGACACACAGATTTCAATTAGTGGACAAAGCATTTCCAATCATTACTGATGCAATTTTAGGAATTGATTTTTTCTGTAAATACAACTGTCAGATTGACTATGAAACACTGACTTTAAATACTTGCATAGAGGGAGAGAAAATAACAATCCCAATAGAGATTAACACAAAAATAATACATAATATAACTATACCTCCAAGAACAGAGAAGATAGTACCTATAAACATTGACATAAAAGAAGATAGTGTCACATGTAGTAAAGAAATAATAAATGGAATATTTTTAGCAAACACTATAATACCCAAAAATGGCCAACGCTATGTTAAAATTTTGAATACATTAGAGGAACCAGTGCGCCTGGAGAAGTTGGAAGTGACAACAATACCATTAAAAAATTATACAATTTATGAAACTAACATGCGCAATAACAATAAAAATTCAGAGCAAAGATTTAATAAATTAATAGAAAAACTAGATTTCAAGAACATTGAAGAAGAAAATAAAAGAGTCATATGTGATATTCTAAGACAATATCAAGAAGTATTTCATCTTGAAGATCAACCATTAACAATAAACAATTTTTATAAACAAAGTATTGAATTAAATGATAACACGCCCACTTACATTAAAAACTACAGACTGCCACAAACACAATTAGACGATATAAGTAAACAAGTACAAGAGTTATTAGAAAAAGACATAGTAGAACCATCTATTAGTCCATATAATTCTCCATTATTATTATTACCAAAAAAAGGACAGAACTACATGGAAAAATGGCGCTTGGTTGTAGATTTCAGACGTTTAAATTATAAGATAGTAAATGACAAATTCCCTTTAACCAGACTTGAAGATGTATTGGACAGATTGGGTAGAGCTAAATATTTTTCAACTTTAGACATGACAAGCACCACTAACATTTTCAACACCAAACGGTTACTTTCAATATACAAGACTACCATTTGGTTTAAAAATATCATCTAACAGTTTCCAAAGAATGTTGACAATAGCATTATCTGGGTTAGAATCAGAAACATTTTTGTATGTTGATGACGTCATTATTTTCGGATGCAGTTTGAAGCACCACAATGAGAGCCTCATAAGAGTGTTAGAAAGACTAAAACAATACAATTTGAAGCTGAATCCAGCAAAATTTTGTTTCTTAAAACCAGAAGTTTTGTATTTGGGACATTTGATTACAAAAAATGGTATAAAAACCGACCCGACGAAATACAAAGTAATTGAACAATATCCTGATCAAAAAAACCCAGACGACTTAGACGGTTCATAGCCTTCTGCAATTATTACAGAAGATTCATTCCAGACTTCGCCAAAACGCCAACTTGTGTTAATAATTTATTTAAAAAAAAGTAACTTTCAATTGGACAGAAGATTGCCAAATAGCATTTAAGACTCTAAGAGACAAATTAAAAAACCCGCCTAAATTACGATATCCGAACTTTGACGAACCATTCATTTTAACGACAGACGCTTCAAATGTAGCTCTGGGAGCAGTCCTTTCACAGGGTGAAATCGGAAACGATTTACCCATATCATATGGAAGTAGAACATTAAATAAACATGAGAAAAATAAATCAGTAACTGAAAAAGAATTATTAGGTATTCATTGGAGAATCCAATTTTTTAGACCATATCTATATGGTAGAAAATTTATCGTAGTCACAGACCATAGACCTCTTATTGCTTTGTTTACCCATAAAAACCCGTATTCAAAATTAACCAAAATTAGACTTGAATTATCGGATTATGACTTTGATATAACGCATACGCTCTATCGCGTGTAGAAATAAACTCACAAATATTAGGAGATATGATTCCAATCTATATTGATGAAAAAGAAAAGAAAACCTTGGCAATAACAAGAAATATGTTTAACAACGAAATGAAAAATAAATATGATAAAGATGAAAATAAAAAGAACGACTGCATATCTCGAAAGGAGACTGATCACCTCCATATGTGGGAATGTACGTCAATAAATAAAATTAAGGGTACCCTAAAGATTGAATTTATATATGATAATAAGCTGCAGCAGCAGTGAAAGAATAAACTAAAAGAAAATAATGATAAAATATCGCGCATAATATGCAATAAAAGCGAAAATCCTATGTTTTCAGGAACATTTATGGAGAAAATTCTATTGAGATTGAAGAAATTGAAATTTAAAAAGTACGTACTATATGATAATGATGAAATATTTAAATATATAACGAAGAATTGAAAGAAAAGTATAACAATATAAAGAAAAATGATATAGAAATATTTATATACAGAATGCTAAGAGAAATAAAAGATAATATATCACAATATAGATTGATGGAAGAACTTCATGACTCACCACATGGAGGACATTTTGGAATTATGAAAGCACTTTCCAAATTAAAACAAATTTATATATGGAAAAATATAAACAAAATGGTAAAAAAATACATAACAACAAAAAACATAAACAGATAAAAAATACAAAAGAAAGAACCCTTTACTATGACAGATACACCATCACACGGTTTTGATACTGTTGTAATGGACACAGTTGGACCATTAAAACCATCCGGAGAATTTAGATACATACTTACAATGCAGTGCGAACTGACAAAATATGTTGTTGCTTGTCCGATCGAATCCAAAGATGCCAAAACAGTCGCTTTTAATAGAATATATTGGGGGCTATTCTGGAAAACGCGTCGAAGAAGTGAAAGTTACATGCAAAACAAAAATAAAACTGTGTAAATGTAAAAAAATTTGTTTTTGTTTCTCATACAAAATTAACCGTTTTTAAAAGAGAGAGAAACGCGTTGAAATTGTCACGTTTATTTCATTTTAGAAATGTATGGCAAACAAAAATAATTTTTGAAAACTTGTTTTTGTTTTAATGTAAAGTTTCACTTCTTCGACGCGTTTTCCAGAATAGCCCCCATTGTATTAAAATACAGTTTATTTAACATTCTCAAAACAGATAGAAGAACTGAATTTACCAATGAATTAATGAGAGAGATTTGTGTATTATTAAAAATAAAACAAAATTTCTCAACACCTTACCATCATGAAACTTTAGGTACAATAGAACGAGATCATCGCGTTCTAAATGAATATTTTCTAAATTTTTTAGATGACAATAATTGGCAGGAATGGATATCATATTATAATTTTGCTTTTAATACGACACCAAATGTCGATACAGACTATTCACCATTTGAACTAATTTTTGGTAGACTTCCTAGACTGCCAAACGACACTTTAAGTGATGCTAGAAAGATTTATACTGACAACTATTTAAATGACCTAAAGATTATACTTCATAACTCATTACAGAGAGCAAGAGAAATAATCCTCGAAGTAAAAAAGAAAAAGAGGATTAGAATCTGAAAAGAAGCAAAATAGAATAGATCTTAGAATAGGAGATGAAGTTTTGTTTAAAAATTTTAAATAGAAAAAAGCATGAATCATACAAAGTATTAAACTTAGATGATTTAAATGTACTCATAGAAATTGATAAAACAAAAACAAAACTAGTACATAAGAATTTGCTAAAAAAAAATATATTTAAATTAACACAAGCAATATAAATAAGAATATAACGAATATAAGAACATAAAATTTATATGTAACAATATGAATAAGAAATATAAAAAGTAAATACTTAAAATTCACTTTATAAATACAGGGTGTTTTTTAGAGGTATAGAACTTCGAATTGAAATAAAACACAAGAAAATCGTTTTAATGTCCATCAATTTGGCTTTATTGGAAGGATAATTTTATGCCATTAACGTTTAAATATGATTTCGGGCATGTGGCCGCCGCGGCTGGCTCGAATAAAGCCAATTCTACAGGTCCAATTTTCAACCACTTTTTCGAGCATATGGGGTCGTATGTTGGCAATAACGCCACGAATGTTGGCTTCCAAGTCCCTTAACGTTTCTGGTTTGTTGGCGTAGACGAGCGACTTCACATATCCCCAAAGAAAATAATCCAATGGTGTCAAATCACACGATCTTGGTGGCCAATTGACAGGTCCATTCCGCGAAATTATGCGCTCATCGAATGTTTCCTTCAATAAATCGATTGTGACGTGCGCTGTGTGGCATGTAGCGCCGTCTTGTTGGAACCACAACTCATCCACATTCATGCCATCCAATTCGGGAACAAAATAGTCGGTTATCATGGCTCTATACCGGTCTCCATTAACGGTAACTGACTCTCCAGCATTATTTCGGAAGAAGTATGGCCCAATGACTCCACCAGCCCATAGAGCACACCAAACAGTCAGTTTTTGTGGATGTAATGGCGTCTCAAGGGTCTCATGTGGATTCTCTTCACTCCAAATGCGGCAATTTTGCTTGTTGACGTAGCCATTCAACCAAAAATGAGCCTCATCACTGAACAAAATTTTGCGATGAAAATCAGCATCGAGATCAATCTCATTTTCGGCCCATACACCAAAATCACGACGCATTGCACAAGCTGGATCTTGTAAGGCCGCAAGCCAAAATCTTTGCGCAAAATCTTCCATAAAGTTGATGGACTAAGCTCCAATTGCTGTGCACGGTGGCGAATCGATTCATTCGGGTCCTCTTCAACACTTTGCTCTACAGCGGCAATTGTTTCTTCGGTGCGCACTGTTCGACGTCTCTGCGGATGCGTATTATCACATAGAGTAAACGTAGTGCGAAAACGATCCATGGTTAACCGAATTAATTGCTCTGATGGACGATTATGTCGACCATAAAATGGACGGAGCTTGCGGTAAACTTCGCGAACTGAACCATTATTTTCGAAATAAATTTGCACGATTTGCAAGCGTTGTTCTTTTGTCAACCTGTTCATGATGAAATGGCAAACCAAACTAAATATTAATCACTTGACAGCTGACAAAATGGCCGCCAGTTAAAAAAGTGATGCCAACTTAAAGTTCTATACCTCAATAAAAAACACCCAATATTTATACATAATCATACTTATATACTCGTACATATGTTTAATTTTTAATAATACCCAAACCTAGAAGGGTGAGGGTGTAGTGAATCTATAATTAGCATAAGCACTGTAGCAATGTAAGAATTTTCTTTACTCTAAGCTTTATCCATGTGACATTGAACTTGAAATTCAATTAATTTTTTGTTTACGCTAAATACTTTTAAGAATTTCATTTTTTAAGCCAGTGAACTTTAATTGAGTTTTTTTTTGTTGGTCAGCAGTAATGAGCATTAAATTTTTTGTTTGTATTAAATAATTTGTATCAAAGAAAATTGTAACGTGAATACTGTGTGATTGAAGTAAACTGTTGGCATGGAACAATTTATAGTGTGAATTCTAAATTGAATTTTTTTCATATTGATTTGTTGCTGGGCTTGATAACCAAAAGAAGAATTTGTCAAAATTGCAAAGTTCCGTGGGAACAGCAAATCTACCATTGATTTGTTGTAATGCCACATTAAAGTTAAACCTTAGAGTAAGTTAGTATATAAGTTGGTGATTTTTGTAAATAAAATTCAAAAATAATTGATCAAGCAAAGACGTGAGATCTTCCTTTTTATTTCTCAATCAAAATCGGCACTTCTGGTGCTGAAGAAAAGCGGCTGCAGAGCTCAGTAATATATTAAACTACACAAACATATCAAATCCTTCTACACACAATATAAACACACTATAATGGGCAAAAGGTGCCAAAAAAACAGATCGATAGCGCCAGCCAACATCCAGTAGTGCCCAAAATAGCACAATTGTGCTACATTTCCCCTCATTGGTGTGTGCTACAAAGCAAGGTGTGTAATGGTTTCTAGCACGTTGTAGCTACTTTTCTTTTTGTTTTTCGCAGCCTATAATTAATTTTCTTTAAAATATAATCAAAAGCGTTAACTGACATTCTTTTACAGTTGAAAAAGTGCATCGTACAAATTTTGGAACTCGCTATTCTCTTATTGAAATCTAGTTGCATATGTATTTCATATGAGTATTCTTAAAAAAAATATGTATATTGAAAGTGTTATTATTATTAGCATTTATAAAACACTACCAACTTAATAAAAACAAAAGAAATCGCTTTCTTCAATATATCCTTCACTCAACCAAACTCTTACCGCGTCTATCTTCGCTTCGCCTCTAGCGGCCACTCTGACATCAACATTACACGAACCAACTTCGGCCACTTTTGACGCTCCAAACCTTATTCTAAGTACACACTTTAGCATTTTGCGGCATCGCAATAGTGCATACTGGTGGCAACATATGTTATTTCCGATATTTTTTGTTGTGTGACATTGCTTTCCACATAAAAAGCAATGGGAACCGCATTGCACACATTTTGAAAATGACACCACAAAATGACAACACACATACACACATCTTTAAATACATATTATGTTTGAAAATGTAAAAATTTTTAAAGAAAACTCTTGATCCGTTCACGAGATATTAACGTCTATAAACTATTAGGTTAGGTTAATCTGGGTCGTCAAAGACCTCGCATAGACCGGGATTGATCCTTAGCGATATCACCAAATGAAGAGAACCTGTAAGTATGGCAGCCTAGTTCGTGGTGCCTGTATCGATTAAATCCCACATAGATTTAACAAACCTTAACAGTCTACACAATTCCACTCTCGATACAAACTCAAGGCTTCGAAAAGTGTGAGCACCAATGCGGCTTAGAGCCGGACAGTCGCATAGTATATATATGTTCTATTGTTTCTTACAATTCCTGCAGGTACCATCAAGTATTCGTCCTGTTTTGACATTTTGACAGCATACGAAGCCGTCCAGCAGTGTCCAGTTATTATCCCCACTAGAAGTTTATAGTTCCTTCTGGTTAATGATAAAACCAATTTAGTCGATTTGGAATCATAGGAGCACAGCATGATTTTAGAAGTTTTGCAAGTTTTAGTCGCACGCCAGCATTTCTCCGCGTCTTCCCCATCTTCGAGTCTATGATCCCTTTCGGGTGTTGAATTGGTTTTCGGACACATACTGTTTCCTCAGTTGCTAATTGAATTCCCTTTTTTCCCAGTGTATCGGCGGACCCGAGATAAAATTGGCATTGCCTACTCTAAAATATCAGCCGAATCACAAACCTCTAAAACGTCATCTCTAAATAAATTAATATTTTTGCTTTAATATCAATTTAAGTATAGGGTATTTTTTTTAGAGTGTCGCAACTTTGACTTAGTATCACTGCTTTATTTGAGCACCCATTTAACAGCTGATATTTGCTTTTTCTTAAGTTTGCTTTGAAATTTCATTATGAATCGACTTACACCAGGGCAGCGCTGGTAAATTGTTCAGCGAATGGGCTGAAGCACAAATTGTCATGGATTTTGAATTTCCATTAACAATTTTAATTTCCGATGAAGGTCATATCTAGTTGAACGGGTACGTGAATAAGCAGAATTGTCGCATTTGGAGTGAGTAGAACCTACAAGCTTTTGTCGAAACACCATTACATCCACATGAACTGTTTGGTGCGCTTTATGGGCTGGCGGAGTCATTGTCCCATATGTCTTCAAAAACGAAGATAGTCAGAATGTTACTGTCAATCGTGAATGGTATAAGAAACATGATTCGAAATTTCTTTTACAGCGGGCGCTACAACTGATTTACTCAAAGAAACTCAAAGTTGTGACACTCTAAAAAAAACACGCTTTACATACATATGTACATTCAGTGTCATGAGCAGGGAAACCAGAAATATGCTCTAAAAAGTGTTTTATACGCATTCAATATGCACTAAAAAGTTGAAAATATGCACTGAAAACTCAAAAAATATGCTCTTAAAAATAAAATAAATTGGTCTATTTGTAAATGAAAATATATTTTTAATTAAAAAATTCAACAACATTTGCTTATAAAATAAGACAAAAATAAAATAAACGGAAACAATAAAAAATTAACAAAGAATAACTGCCGTATTAAAAAAATAATTTGGGTTAAAATAAAATTGCCGTTAAAATTTTTACTAAAGTAAATAAATCAAATTATTTTTTTTTTGATATTCTCGTCAGAATTAACTTCAATTTTAAAAGAGATCAGGTTATCAGAATTAAAACTTTAGTACTGTATCCTGGATAAACAAGAAAAATTTTTTATTTATGAAATTTTAATAAACTTTTACATATTGACATTGTTCCTTCAACGTCTACACGGGGCAGAGTCCGTCACAAATAGCAAAACAGAATTTTTATTGAAACTTATATCCGTAATAACAATAAAAATAAAAAATGTATACACTACATGGAACATTGGAAATGAGATTTAGATGGCGAAAATTTTTTTATTTTTTTTTTCATATATTTAACAATAAGTAATCAAATCTTAAATCTAAATATAATTATTAGGCCCGACCGGAGTCGGACATAAACTGGTCTTCGGTAACTGAAAATCTGGGAGGTGAGTAAATTGATGATATCACGAAATTCGCACAAAAATTGTCTACGAAAATATTCGTTGCTTGCATATATTCTTCAGTAACGTTGTCAAGGACATAGTGCTTGAGTCTTGACTTAATTAGAATTGCTGATCCACCGCATGCTCTCCCTGTAACCATTTATTTTAAATAAGCTTCTTGAGGTCAAATGAGTCTCAGAAACCAACATTATATCAATATTTTTTTCCATGAGGAAGTGCTCAAGTTCATTTTTATGTTGGCGAATGCCGTTTGCGTTCCAGAAACATATTTTAACGTGTTCATGGTTTGTTAACTAATGCTTGAAGCAGTGTATTCTGCATTCGCATCATTTCTTGCATCATATTAGTCATATTTGTAGTAAAGTTGTTTATAGTTAGCACCAGATTCTCAATGGTAGCTTCAAGGCGACTAAAGTTAAAGCTTGAGCTTGCATTCGTTGAATTATTTGGCGGCGGAACATTTTGTGTGCGAATAGAGCTAGTCTTAGCAGCATCAGCATACGAAAAATAAAAATAAAAATTTTGACCATCATATTAAAATAAAAAAATTCTATGAAGTATCAAAATATGCCCTTAAAGCGTAAATTATGCTCTTACAATTCGAAAAAATGCTAAAAATATGCGTGTTAGGCTGATATATGCAAAAACATGCTTTAAAGCGTAAAATATGCAAAAATATGCACTAACAAATCGATGCCAAGATTCATAAAAAGTTCTGAAACGGATAAATATCTTATCCCAGCATTAATACGTCTCAAAAGGAAAAAATGCGATTGCATATTTGTGGTTTCCCTGGTCATGAATCAAGGAAGTAAGGTTGTGCATCGCACAGTTCGGTTATTTTAATTTCTGCTTGTGGCGTAGACATAGAATTTTGTTGTAAACAAAGTACATACATTTGTTTGTGGAATGTGCTCTCTCTCTCACACACTTTTACAACAAACAGACTGACGTAGATGCGCAGTAGAAAATGTTTTGTATTGCTGAGTGCGCAATCTTTTTTTTTTATTTATGCATTCAATGTATGTAATTACGTGTGAATTTTGGGGGTTCCCCTCATAAGTAAGTCGTATAGAAATGTAGTTAGAGATTGTATTTTTATTGTTCTCATAAAATTCTCGCGTATAAAATAAACTCAAAAATTCAAAGTGGTTCGATTGCAAGAAAAAGGAAGTATTTTGAATTTTTTTTACATAATAAAAAAAGTACTGAAAACGCGTATGTCTGTCGTAGTTTCCGAGATATAAATGTAATATTTTTTTTCCTTTTTTGCCCTTAGAATTCGAATTTCCAAGAATACCTTATTAGTTCTATGCATCGGAAGGGGAATCTACACACTAAATTTCAGCTCTTTAGCTATAGTCGTTTGGGTTGGGCGATGATATATCAATCAGTCAGTAAGTATAGCTACTCTTGCACATACATATATATTAGGGTGGATCGATTTTGCAATCGATATTGTGCCATCGATCGATGCTTTCGATAGCTTTTGCTATGAGGAAAAAAAGTTCCACTACAACATATCAAACAATTATTTAATTTTCGAGGCGCCAGAATTTATTTTTTTTTACTTTTTGACGGACAGACAGACAACGTAGCAAATCAATAGGGTTCCATTTCACCTTAAGTGTACGGACTTCTAAAAAAAAATAATTCAGGTCGCGAAGAAATTATTTTAAATTTTAGAGAATTCTTGGTTCAATTTTTTTAAGAACAATACTCGAATATTTTACTTTTTTAATAACAATATAAAACAAAAGACTTAAGACACGAACGTTCTCGGTAGAAGTGTTTTCGGTCTTTCAAATAATTTCTGTGGCAAAAAGGAAAAAGTGCTTAAGTCGAGATAAGCACATTTTGAGTTAGTGGGACCTCTGCAATCTCCATATTCAAAAGTACCTGTGACAAAAATTTCCATTATTTTATTTTATTTTTCAAGAAGTTATAGCAAAATAAATTGGTGCTTATCTCTTTTCGACTTATAATCTCATACGGAATAATAGCTTAATTTAGCTTATATTGTAATATTATATTTCAAATTGAATTTACTAGTTACAGTTTGTAGAACTATGTTTTTCTAAAAAAATTTAAGTGAACAAAGAATTTCTAAATTTAATTGCAAAAGAAGTAAATTTCTGGAAATCGACTCGAAAGTTAAAACTGCTCTCCTGCAAAACAGTAAAATATGACTTAAGCACTTTTTCCTTATTGTCACATATATATTGCGTATCAATATTTAACTCCACTACAACAATAAAATTTATTTATATGATTATGTACGCGGTGTAATCAAATACACCAATATTTTGCAAAAATATACAACGAAAAATAGTTGTGAAGATTTTACCCGCTAATAATTTCTCGAAATAAAAAACCTTTTACTTTTTATTGTATGTATATAGCATACATACATATGTATATACAATGTGTACATGTATGTACAGCACGTTTTTAATAATAATGAAAAAAATCTATTTACAAAGTGTAATAAAAAATTATTAGCAGCGAGACTGATTTTACAAGACAGTAGAAATATTTTATGTTGAGTACTTTATATATATATAAGTAAAATACCAAGAGCTTAAAGAACAGTTATCTCTCACTTCAGAGATTAACTTATTTGCTACAATTGATACTTTTTAAGCCTTACGATATTAAAGTACATTGAGCAAAATATTATTTTAATTACAAAAATGTTCTATAGCAATGCTGCATGTCGACACATGTATATATTGTAGTTAGTAACTGAACAGATTAGTTAAAAAATTAAATCAGCCGAGTTCTATAGCAAAGCTGCATGTCGGCACATGTATATATTGTAGTTAGTAACTGAACAGATTAGTTAAAAAATTAAATCAGCCGAGTTTATTTTACCCACTAAAAAAATATTAAAAAAAAATAATAATAAAAAATAGTAAAAGTAAGATAGGTAAATTGGAATTCTCAGCAAAACAGTATTTTTTTATAAAATTGGGCATTTTACTTGAAATTCTCTTTATGAAGGGGTTTTCCAAAACTCGCGTGATTTTACTAACGTCCGGCAAGTATTGCTTTGTAGTGACGTGTTAAATGTAATACAATGTTTGGCTGGTTTAGCTGTTACCTTGCGGCTGTCGGTGACTTTTATGTCGTTACTAGTAGGTTAGCTGTTTAGCGTGCCATTTAAAGAAAATAAAGCCATAGATTAACTAATAATTTTTTTAACAGCAACAAAAGTTTGTCTTTGTGTACTGATGGAGTATAAATACTGATGTTTGAGCGAATTTTGAATTTAGTTCAGTGCTCACTTTTGCTTTCAACGGTTTATGTGTTTCTCTTTATCATTAAATTAAATTTGGTTTTCTTTAGTTCATTAATAGTCTATAAAAAATAAAAAAAAAATAAATATTAATAAATTTTGAACGTTTGTTTCCGATTTACAATTAGGAAATCACTGCAATCCAAAAAACATGCGATAAATGTAATAACTATTTCATTCTAATTACCAGAGACAGAAATAAAAATTTAGAAAAAATTCACAGAAAACAATAAATTAAACATAAAATACAATTGAATTTGCTTCGAAAAGTCTAATAATATAAAACTAGACAGCCAATATACATACAGAAATGAGAGTCCTTGCTACCTTTAATATTTTAATCGTGCTAATGACCAGTGTTTGGGGCAGTGGCGAAAAGGATAAGGCTTCCACCACTTCTCAAAACGAAAACGAAATTAAAATCTACAAAAGACTCATACCCGCTGATGTACTCAGGGGTAAGTTAAAATATATATTTGTTGTCCGTTTAATTAAGTTATAATTTCAATACTGTGTCTAGAATGAAAATGTCATATATGTATGTAGTTTTTTGAAACAATGATCAATTCTATTATATTCTACTCCTAACCAAGAGACATCAACATTCTTAGTATTATGAAGTATTCCGAAAAAGGGATTTTGTTTGGAATTATGGACATATCCTTTTAATCCCTGGTATTTCTTGGGTCAAGCGTGTTAATACTTTGGGGATGTTTAGAGATCAACATATATATTATTCTAGTTACATACATATGTATGTATTTATGTAATTCTTCTTCTGTTCCGAAATTTTTATTACATTGTAGTTAATTATATACATATTCATACATACAAAAATATATTTCTTATCGTTGATTATACACATTTAAAAACTCTAATATACTAGTATTAACATTTGTGCCGTAATTACTGTGTATATTCACATATGAAAAGGCCAATGTAATCAAGTTAACAATAAGAGTCTATTTATACAAATTTTAAAACGTTTTCCACCAAAGCAATGGAGAAGAATCTCACATATCCATCCAAAGATATAATTACATATCGTCATCTTAAATGCAGACGGACGTAACTACTCTCTTATATTTTTTACAGGAGAAACAAAAAACGTTTCAAAATCAATAACAATAAAGTGTTCTTGAGAATGTTCTTCGAAATTTACTTGTAGTATGGATACTTATATGTATTTAAACCATTTATTTCCTTTTTATATATATTTAAGCTTTTATGTTAGTTACGTTCTTTGCAATAAAAAATAGATGCATTCGTAATTACGTCCATTTGAATTTCTTTAATAAAGTCGTCATGTTTGATCGCAAGGGTATAAATATTTGCGTTGGCAAGTAGTTTGATATAATGAACCATAATCAATCAAAAACTCGATTTCGAATTTTTGTGTAGTTACGTCCGTTTGGGTGGTCTTTGGCTGAAGTAGTTAGCACGTTGAATACAAAACCAAAGGTCCTGGGTTCGAGCCTGGTGTCCGACAGTCATTAAAAATAGCAACACCTCGCATTTTTCTGATGTACATTAGTGTCCTTTGTATCAGTTGTTGTGGGAAAAATTCTAGTGATGTAGGCATAAGGCAGTGGTCACTAAAACTATACCGACTTCAGCAGATACTAATCCTTATGTTACATCAGAGCGCCATCCTTTGTTGTGTAGCAGAATCATCGGCGAAGTAAAATAACCAATATAATGGCTACTAAACACAGCTTCAAAAAAATTTAATACGCCTCATTTGACACCAGAAGGCTCTGCAACACTGCGTTATTAAAAAGCGTGCAAAAAGCAGAGTTGTAAAAAAGTTGTAAAAGAATTAAGCTTTTGTCTATCTCTTCCTTCACCACCTGTCTTCTTTATCAATATCCCTTCCCTATCACCCTCTCTCACTATCATCTCTTCAACTCACAGGTAGAACAAATGGATCATTGTATTTGGACCTAAGTGAGCTGCACTCTAAATTTCACGCTACCTTACCAGCAGCCTGCTAACCTAACCTAACATACGTCCGTTTGCATTTAAGGTGACGATATGTACATACTATGTGCAAAGTTAAAGCTTTTTTGTCGCAACTTGCAAGATGTATGTAGTTCGTAACTATTTTAAGAGCTTGGTAAACCAGTTTTGACTATGATGTTCGTATCAACAAGTAACACTTGCATCGCACATGCTTTTTATGTAATGTATGTACATATGTATTTACATATGTATGTACTATATACGAATATTATAAACCAAACCAAACTACGAAACATATGCAATATGAGAATAAATATACACGTCGCTCCTTCATTGCAACACAGTCATACGTACATATGTATATATCTCAAAAATGTGTGTAGAGTTAATAATGTAGACTAAAGTTACGTTCACACTTGGCACACGTGTACCCAAAAAAGCGTAACCACTAATTACTAATGAAAAACTGTTTGATTCAGACATGAAACAGTTTTTCATTAGTAGGAACAGGATTTTCATAAAATATATAAATGTTTTCTGTCGTTGGTCATAGATCAACGTAAATAAAATATCTTTGCGAATCAAGAAATTTTGCAGCATAATGGCATCGATTTGTTAATGCATATTTTCGCATATTTTAAAATAAATACATATTCTTGCATATTTCATTATAAATGTATATTGTTAATACATTTTTTAGTTTTTTCCTGCTATAAAACAAATTTTGGTTTTTAGAAGTTGTAATTCTTACGAATGCGTAAGAAAAAAAAATAGAGGAAAAGAAAAAACAATTTCAACAGGGATGAAAAATTTACGATCGTCATATTTATGATAATATTCGATATTGAAAAACACCATTGGATTCCTTTAATTCAGTCAGTACGTCTAACTGAATAAGGTTAAACTATTTTGTTTAACCTGTTTGGATTATCTTCAAGACGATTCACCAGGAAGATTTATTGATGCAAGTCAAGCATTTTAAACCTGGTTGCGTGGAGATGGTTAAATCATTTTTGGTAAAAACAATTTGGTTTCTTTTCAAAATGTAATTGAACAAATGTTTTATTTAACCTTCTTTCTTATATAATAACTTATTGATATGTCATTAAGATGTTCTAAATAATTAATTTAATTTTATTGCTTAATAAAATTGAGCTCATAAGATTTTACTTTATTAAAAGTACTGATTAAGTACAAGTTCATTGTACAAAAAACTACACGGCTGCCAGATTTGACGATTTATCGTCATTTTGACAATTTTTGGTGCCGAAAATAGCAAAATGACGATTGGACGATTTTTTCCTTAAAATTTACTATTTTTCAATAGTCCAAATAGATCAGATTTGCTGATGGTTTAGCGTTAAATAAAAATAGAATATTGGCATTTACTATTTAAAGTTACCCTTCCAATTTTGAAATTTTGAGTCAATACTCTATTGTTGCTATAAATGAATGCAAGTATGTTTGTAAATGGGTTCAATTAAAAGAAATTTTATGTAATAATATACATGCATACATACCGATGGGTTCAAGTAGAAAGGCCCTAGCTCGTATATTTTACGAAATTTAGTTTTTCAGTGATTCCAATACATTTCACTAGAGATGGGCGCGTATTGAATTTTTCCAACACGACACGAACACGAATGCCAAGATGTCCAACACGTACGAAACACGCACGCGAAATTTTTTCAAAACACGAAACTGCACAACACGCACGAAATCAAATTGAATAGCAAAAAAAGCATTTTTTTATATTCAAATAGATACATATTTATGTTTAATTTCAGAACTTTAAGCTTAAAAGACCCCTATACTATCAACAAATTTTATGGTTTTACGTGTTTGACGATACAAAATATTAATTTTTTTTTTTACTGGAAATTCATGCATACATATTTTAACACCAACAATCGTTTCGTGTTTATCGTGTCAATTTTGCTCAACACGATACGACACGAACACTCACGAAAACAGATTTTCTGTCACGAACACTTCGTGTTGAGTCGTGCGTGTTCGTGTCACGAAAAAAAATACGACACGCGCCCATCTCTACATTTCACACAAATAAAATTCGCCACAAACAATTTATGGCAATAGTGTAAAAAATAACGCTTTTACAAGTAGTTATACAAAATAAGTTACATTTTGAATATTACACTTTCTACACAGAGAAAATAGATTGGTTAAAAATCTGTTGGAACAACAAATATTTAATTACGTATTCCAATATTCCATATTTTCTATCAATTATTAATCATTTGTACGATTTTTTCATATTTATAAACAAGAAACCATAATAACAAAACAAATAGAATTCTTACAATAGCTTTATTAGTAATAACAATTGATTGTGTTCATTTCTAATAAACATTTTAAAGTATTGGTAGACACAACTGAATTAAATTCAAGTTAGAAACTAACGCGACTGAATATTGGCTTTTGAAATTAAAAAACTATTCTTTTAAACAATATTTAATTTGAAAAAAAAAATTCGGTTACTGTAACTAACTAATAAGTGAAATTTATTTGCTGGTGGTTAAGCGATGTCTATATGCATTTCATTGTTGCTTTAACAAATCGTCAGTAGACTTCAACCACACATTTTGAACAGTCACAAACTAACTAATAAGTGAAATTTATTTGCTGGTGGTTAAGCGATGTCTATATGCATTTCATTGTTGCTTTAACAAATCGTCAGTAGACTTCAACCACACATTTTGAACAGTCACAAACCTCTTATCTTATGCACAGACTTTCATAAACTATTTGAGAATTCACAAATATTAATATTTTTGAAAATCACAAAAGAAAAATAAGCATAGTAGGCTTAGTAACTTATACAAAACCCAGCAAATAATTTTTATTCGATATGAATCTATTTTATTTTTCTACACCTTTATACAATTAGAAATCCATTGGATAACAATAAAAGTATTTATAGGCAAAATGAAAAATAATATTTTAATGAAACATTCAAGAGATTTATTATTCGACATATTGTCATAATTATATTATAAGTGAAATTTATTTGCTGGTGGTTAAGCGATGTCTATATGCATTTCATTGTTGCTTTAACAAATCGTCAGTAGACTTCAACCACACATTTTGAACAGTCACAAACCTCTTATCTTATGCACAGACTTTCATAAACTATTTGAGAATTCACAAATATTAATATTTTGGAAAATCACAAAAGAAAAATAAGCATAGTAGGCTTAGTAACTTATACAAAACCCAGCAAATAATTTTTATTCGATATGAATCTATTTTATTTTGCCTATAAATACTTTTATTGTTATCCAATGGATTTCTAATTGTATAAAGGTGTAGAAAAATAAAATAGATTCATATCGAATAAAAATTATTTGCTGGGTTTTGTATAAGTTACTAAGCCTACTATGCTTATTTTTCTTTTGTGATTTTCAAAAATATTAGTATTTGTGAATTCTCAAATAGTTTATGAAAGTCTGTGCATAAGATAAGAGGTTTGTGACTGTTCAAAATGTGTGGTTGAAGTCTACTGACGATTTGTTAAAGCAACAATGAAATGCATATAGACATCGCTTAACCACCAGCAAATAAATTTCACTTATAATATAATTATGACAATATGTCGAATAATAAATCTCTTGAATGTTTCATTAAAATATTATTTTTCATTTTGCCTATAAATACTTTTATTGTTATCCAATGGATTTCTAATTGTATAAAGGTGTAGAAAAATAAAATAGATTCATATCGAATAAAAATTATTTGCTGGGTTTTGTATAAGTTACTAAGCCTACTATGCTTATTTTTCTTTTGTGATTTTCAAAAATATTAATATTTGTGAATTCTCAAATAGTTTATGAAAGTCTGTGCATAAGATAAGAGGTTTGTGACTGTTCAAAATGTGTGGTTGAAGTCTACTGACGATTTGTTAAAGCAACAATGAAATGCATATAGACATCGCTATAAATTTCACTTATAATATAATTATGACAATATGTCGAATAATAAATCTCTTGAATGTTTCATTAAAATATTATTTTTCATTTTGCCTATAAATACTTTTATTGTTATCCAATGGATTTCTAATTGTATAAAGGTGTAGAAAAATAAAATAGATTCATATCGAATAAAAATTATTTGCTGGGTTTTGTATAAGTTACTAAGCCTACTATGCTTATTTTTCTTTTGTGATTTTCAAAAATATTAATATTTGTGAATTCTCAAATAGTTTATGAAAGTCAAAATGTGTGGTTGAAGTCTACTGACGATTTGTTAAAGCAACAATGAAATGCATATAGACATCGCTTAACCACCAGCAAATAAATTTCACTTATAATATAATTATGACAATATGTCGAATAATAAATCTCTTGAATGTAACTAACTAATCATTTGGCGTAGTACTGAAATTCTATTGCAATAAAAGAAAATTAAATGAAATACTTTATTGATGTTCCTAACCTAATTTTTTGTTCTGAATACAAAAGGAAAAACACATTTTGTTGTCGCAATTCAATTATTCCTTATTTGTGGAAAAATTTGAATGTTTTATAAATAAAAAATAAAAATTAGATAGAAATGTCATATAAAAAATATCTTTTGCAGAATAATTACACAAAATCTCGATTTAACAAAAAGGTAAGGACATTATTATATATATCGCAAGATATTCGAAGTGTTATTACTATTATTCTGAAGTAAAATTATTTGTGCAAATCTTGGTAGGAAAATATCTCTGTGTAATAAAGCCGAACACCGGCAACGGATGTTACAATGCACCACGTGGATAAAAAATTTGCACATTTCACTTCAGAATATAAGCAAAAAACTAAGAATAATTTGCGATTAATATAATAATGTACTTACCTTTTTATTCTGCAGAAATTATTTTTATGTATGTATGTATGTATTGAGCCATGTCTACCAATGATTCCTTTAGTAATATGAATTATATTGGTGGTTCATTACAACAGAATTGTGTGTTAGTTGTTGGAACCGACAAAATTCGATTGGCTACAAATTCGATTATCACAACAAATCTGTTTTCTCTGTGTATTATGTTTTACCTCGAGACAGACCATGTATTAATCTCTGTGTAAATCTATATCCTCAAAAAAGATAAATATAAAAAAGGCCAAGTTCCTATCAAAAATTACGGCCATCAAAAGTACTAAGACCAAAAATTGGACCTGCTAACATGGGAAAATTTTTTCTAATTTTACCACTGAGGGGAACAAAGTTATGAGGGTGTAAAAACATTGCGAATGGCTTCGTGTAAAGTACATGTATCAACATGTTTTGTTTTTTTCGTAATAAATATAAAATAAAAAATATGTATTCATGTTAAAAAAGTACATTTTGATTTGTCCGATTTTTCGAGTATGAAATGACGATTATTTTGTATTTTATCAGGATTTCGACGATTTTTTAATAATTTTATCTGGCAGCCCTGCATTTATGCATGATTGCAATTTTCCAATTATTTTATGACCCAATTTCTATAGTCTTATGCTGAGTAATTATTAACGGAGTCTTATTTCTTTTTGTTTAATTGTGAGGTGCAATGAACGTTTAAAATAATAATAATTTCATTATTTTAGTTAATTTTAATTATTATTGATCGAACTTCATTTGTTTCTATATTTATGATTTGATCAGGCTAAAGTTCGTATCGCTTTGTAAGCCAAATTGCATGTGATATTCTGACAAACACGTAGTACATAGAACGGAACAACCAGCTGTTTTCGAAGGCCACTACACCTTCATCATGAGCGTTCTTTGTGTTTTGGTTCACTGTGTGTGGTGCTTTATATACATACGTAATTTTTATTGCAAATGGCATACGTGAATATATGTGAATGTGAATGTGTTTTGATTCATCGTATTACAATTTGCTGAAAGCTTTGTTTGTAACGAAAGCTCAATTTTTGCTTATTTTTGTTCTACTTAAGACAAACTTTTTTGGTTTGTTTTTCTGTAACTGTGAGTTGCAATGAACTACAGTGAACAGGATTCATTCAACTCATTTGAAAAATTCAACACTTTGGCTTAAGTCAAGGATATAAAAGCATGGGATAAAAGCCCTTTTAAACCTAAATTTTTTTCTGTATTTTTTTGGTTGCTCTCTGTTGGTTCTGTATTAAGTGCATGTAAATAAAGTGTTTAAAAAGCTTCTTTGCCTGTTGCAGCCTTTAAAGAAAAATATCCAGCGATCCGACTACCCCCACAGCCTATGTTTACTAGATGGGGAACGCAACAAAGTTAAAGAAATTTTTAAGCACTGAGTTGATATTTGTGGACACAGAGTATGGCTTTCTTGTTCACACTATAGCCCAATTAGAGGATTTTGATTCTTTAACAGCTCAAGTTACATCAATTAAAGTTACAGTAAAAAAAATGTGTGCTCTAAAGCAAAGTTAGGCTCTTTTTTACACGTACATTCATACAAGCATGCATTTTACTCTCTTTCATATTATATATGTATGTGTTTGCCTAACTTTGCTCTAAAGGCTGAATAAGTAAATAATTGTAAGTATTGTGGTGCATTTCCCGTTTTTATATATTTTTAATAAACTTTAGAGTGTACATTTGTATTCTTTGTTTTATATTTACCCACATCAATGTATCAAACGTAAATTGTGTTTGTGTGTATCGATTGCGTTTTAGTATTGATATAGCTTTATTTTGTAATTTTTGCAGCCTATCTATTTGTGTTAGTGCAGCATGTATGCAGAATCGTTAAACCAAACTCAAAATGTGGTTTAATTAATTAATTTAATGTGGTTTAATTAACAAATCATTAATTTGTATATATGTTACTATAGATTTTCCACGTTTGATGTAACATCTTCCGAAGGAAAACTTTAGTTTATAGTATTTTCTGATGTCAGTGTTTGGGCTTATCATTATTTTTATTTTTATCAAATTTATGATGTTTATTTAGTGTATTACTCTTCTTTTCTTTCTCTGTATTGGTCATCGATCTAGTCGTGACTCTTAATATAGAACAAAATTTACTATTCATGTCTTTAAAATTGTTTATTGTAATTCGCGATAGAGCGTCAGCAACATAGTTATATTTCCTATTGCATTGATGTTAGTGGAAAGTCCGAGTTTTTCTAACTATTTTCGTGGTTTCCATTTCTACAGTTGCTAAATTTTTGTGTAATTCTATTGTTGTAATTGATATTGCTAGTATATCTATTGAAGTTATAGTTATTGCTATTATTATTGTTATTGAATAATTTTAATAACCCTTTTTTCTTTTCTTTTTAATTTTCTTCATTTTCTTGTTTTGTTAAAACGTAATTGATAAAAAGGTACTTATTATTAAATTTATTTGTCTGAATTAACTATTATATAATTCATTATATTCTACCTTTATGGTTTGTGTTTTAATATATGTATCTGTTAGACTTTATCTAAATCATTTGCCCTACTAACGTATTTCTTCTTCAAATTTCTATTGTGTATTTTGTAAATTTTTTAAATAAAGTTCAAAAGTGATAATATAGTAATAATTATTAAAGTTATTTCAATTAGTTTTAATTTTATTTTTTCCTGAACGACTTCTACCTCGTTTATTATTTTTGATTCGGGTTTCCCCATTGTATATTAATTTTTTTGAATATCTTCTTTCAAAAATTTTTCTTCATTAAGAAAAATTCTAATTGTATATGTGTTCTATTGATAACGTTTTCCCTTGTGGGAGTTCCTTCTAAAGAGCTTCCATAATTCTGTCAAAAACTTAATTGCCTTTTTCAATTCTTCTTCTTTGTCCTCAATTTCTAAAACTTCATTAGAATTCCATTTGAATGGGGTTTTTGGTCTAATATTTCTTTTCCTATTCATTATTTTGTTAAAGGAGTCCTTACAAGATTAAAAATTTAGGAAAATATTTAAAAAAAATTATAGCAAGTGATTGTATAAATTAATTTAATATTTGAGAAAATTAAATAAAATGTATCAAATGGGGGTGAATATATATATTGTTGGATTGTCCATGATGTCATTTGTTTTGGTTGGTGGGAATGCATTTTCTGCTATTGTTGATTAACATATGAATGTTGTTGGGTTGCTGGTATACAACATTAAGACCATGTGTTGCTGCTGCACTTGATATTGTTGCTGATGATAATAAGTCCTTTTTTCGATAATTGTAATTATTCCTTTGATTTTATTGCCTCTTGACCAGGTGGAGATCTTTTTTCCTCTGGCAAAGCGTTTTGGCTGGTCTGCCTGGACCCATAAATATTTTATGAAGTCCTTTTTATCTGCACACTTCCCTCTTTATTCGCGCTCTAAGGTCGCAAGTTATAAAGAGTTGTTGAAGACTGGCAGGATCGCCATGGTTCTTATGGTTGAATTATGAGGGGTGCAAGGCCCGATAAAATTTAATAAAGCAAAAAAGTCGCCTGCCTACCCGATGGTGCCGGCGCTAATTAACGCCACTGGCGCAGTTGAATGCTTGAGAAGCAGATTAATGCTTTTGGATGAATCAATTATCTTTTTCTGGTGTGAGCTCAACGAGGAGCTCTTTTGACAGCATTTTATTGATTAAATTTACATACAAATAATTTCGGCTTATATACTAATTATGTGAAGAATCTAGATTGTATAAATGAGTGATTTACTAAAATACACTTAGTGCCAGTTTATATCTTATTTCCATTTTATGTGTATGCATGTATATTTGCATATATAGTTTTCATGGGAAAATAAAATGTAATTTTATATATTTAAAGTAATAAATTATTTTTCCATAAATACTGAAGTGCGCCACATACAATAACAACTCTCTGTATGTTTACCAAACACATGCATAGCACTGAAATTTCTAAATATCAATACGGTGACCAGCTGCACATGTATGAAAGATATAATATGTCTTTTTCTATAAAACTAATGAACTAAACATTCTTCATAGATTTTCTCGAAAACACATTTTTGTTCCATACATCAAACCAGTAACCAACCGAGGATATGATACCTTCAACTGCTATTGTACGCAGACCCGTAAAACAATGAATACATTCACTGAATTATATGTAAAAAAATTTAACTATTGTGTCTTACAATACGTGTATAGAATTAATCAGCCCAATCATAAACAAAACTTCCGGACAGGTTTTCTCACTTTTCCCTTTTCTCCTATCATGAATTTGTTTTTTTCCTTTTTTTACCAAATGCAGGAATAAAAAAACTCCCTGGGAAAAAGTAGGTATTATGAATGCAGTTGAACTAGATTTTTTCCCTAAAAATCTTTCTCTTGGAAAACAGAAGGGAGTTAACATAAAAACATGGTTAATACTCCATTAAATCAAAATTTATATACATAAACTTGTATTTTATAGGCCAAATAATGTCCAAATAAATCATTTATATAAATTTTTTTTACATATTTTTTCAAGTTGGTGAATTTTAATAATTTTGTTTACTCCCCACTCAAAACAAAATGTCAACAAACAAGCAAAACAACGAGCTTCATAATGCGGTGATGCCACGTATTACTCTTTTTTCTTCTCAAGGAATTTATGATTGGCGGAATGTTTTCTCGAGAAAATTATTTTCCGTGAGAAATAAATTCCGAGGGAATATTCATGATTGGACTGAATATAGGTATGCATAACTAATATATAATTCGTGGTAATCCATATTCATTGATTGATATAGTGTTATTTACCTTTGTTTTCTTCCTGTTAAATAAATTTTAAACCATTTAAGTTATTTGTCTTGCACAACGTAAAAAAATAATTTTTGCAACAATATTTCTCTATCTATAATATTTCTTTTACAATCTAAAAAAAGTCATAACTTTGTTATTTCTTTATACTTTCTTTCATCTATTTATGACATAGTTGACAGCTGTCTCACATGAAAAACTTTTTCTGAAACCCAATTGATATTTATTAAAGAATTTATTCTGCCCCGTATAATTTTCCAATTGTATTTTTATGGTTTGCTGGATTAATTTTTCACATATTTTTAGTGTATTTCTAGGGCGATATTCTTCACTTTCTTTTGCTATTTTTACTTTTTCAATTGATATCAGCATTGATGCCATCCACGATTCAGGAAACATTCCTGTTTCTAATGAACTATTAATTATATAGAGCAGTTTGTTAGCAATTAAATTCCAGTTGTATAATATGATGATAATTGATACTTAGTTAAAGTTAGCGTTTTTTCATATTATTACACATTAATTTAAGTTCTTTTATATTTATTGCACGAAAGGTAAATTTGCTGGTTAGTATCTGTAGTACTTGATTTATATATCGCATTTCTAAAATTGTATATCTTATATCTTTTAAACTGCTTAAAAAACTATTAAAATTATTCGCAATTTGTTTGCTTTCTTTGTATTCTACATGATCAAATATAACAGATTGTATCGGATTATGTTTTTGCTTAAGTACTAAATCTTTAATATACTTCCACACTTGTTTGTGGTAATTGGCGTTGTTTATTTTGTCACTTATATATTTATTTTTTGCATTCACTATTTTATTCTTAAGGTGGAAGTACATACCACACGTTACGCGGCAACGCGTTTCTTGCTTGTTAAACGTTTAACGCAATAAATATGCAAAGTTACATACCACGTTTTGAGGCTTTTTTAGTTGTAAAATTTCAAGCCTTTGCCGGCTATTTTTTTGTCTTGCATTTACGTTTTATTTTTCTTTAAATATTTAATGCATATTTTTATCTATTGTTTAATAAAAAAATTAATTTCTTATAATTTTTGTGTATGTTAACATGTGAACCTCGCAACACTAGCTGTCATTTTGTATACAACGCGTGAAAGTTGAAGAATATTCAACTTTTTGCATTATTTCAACTTTTTTTTTACCTCCACCTATATATGTGTTTCTTACCGTTTTATAGGTGATCCATGCCAAATTTTTATTTTATGTTTTTGCTACTCTATATTTAAACATTTCTTCTTGCCTTACAGTCTTAATTCGCGATTCAACTAACAAACATTAAATGTATCTTTTATTTTAATTCTTTTAGTGAATTTTTAATTTTGTCTTCAATTCATTTATCGAAACAATTTACAATATTATTCAAACTATTATTTTCATTAATACATAGAATTGCTCCTATCTCTCTAGAAAACACGTTTTTGTTGTATAGGGTCCGCCATCAAGCGTTTTTTTTATTAACTAATGCTTATTTCGTGAATGGTAATACTTAGCTCATATCAGATTTGACAGATAATTAGTTTTATCCTTCCCCTGAACGAATATGGTTGTGTATACGCTTGAACAACGCTGGGAAATATTGCCTGCGATCGACTTACAGAAGATGCCGATTTTGCCAAAAAAAATCATCTTTTCAGATGAAGCTCATTTTGTTCTTGGCGGGTATGTAAACAAGCAAAATTGTCGCATTTGGGGCACAGAAAACCCGCACGCATACATTGAAAAGCCGACGCACCCAAAACGAGTCACTTTTTGGTGCGGATTTTAGTCCAGAGGCATAATTGGGCCAATGAGCAAGGAGTGGCCATTACAGTCAATGGCGATCGTTATAGGGCCATGTTAAAAGAAGTTTTTTTTCACGAAAATTTAAGAGGAAGATTGGCAACATTTGGTTTCAACAGGACGGCGCTACGTGCCACACGGCCCAAGCTACACTCGATGTTTTGCGCCCTGTTTTCAAAAAAAAAGTTATCTGGCGGACCCTATACTTAAAACATTGGGCCATAACCACAATCAACAAAAAAGTCTACTTTTTCAGTTTTAGAATGCACTTTTTTAAAAAATGAACTTTCGATCTACCAGACGTGAAAAACTGCACTTTAAAGGAAAAAGTCGGTTCTAAAGTTAAAACATGCTGAAGCTGTTTTTAACTAAGTTAGCATCGACTCTAGCTTTTTACGTCAAGACAAAACACATTAAAATAAAAGATTTTAAAAAGAATTTAATAACTTAACTTTTATTACACTAATTATTAAACAGAATTCCGGCATAAACACATTTCCCATACAAATTGACACAAAAAACCAGCCGTAGAAAGCAGTCGTGAGATAGAATCTATTTTATTTTGACAGCGTTTTTTCTTATGCTTTCACATATAAGTACTGATTCTCTCAAAAATACATTTTGTAAACAAAACCATATGTTTTTGAAGCTTTGGCGCAAGGAAAAATAAGAACAAAAGAAAATCAAAAGAAACATTTAAAAGTGCAATTAAAGTAATAAATTTGGAAATTAAAAAAAAAATTACTAATATTATAGAAAAAATAATTGCAGAAGTACAAAAACATGATTGCATATATAATTTGCAGTCGCCATTGTACAAAAACTTTTATTTAAAGTAAGACTTGTGGATAAAAATTGGAAAAGCTGTCGGCATTACAGGTTGGTACCATTTGTGTTCATAGTATTTTTTATTATTTTCAAAAGTGTAATTGTTATTATGGTTACTTTAGCAGATGATGCAAGAAAGAAGTGGAAAAGTGTTCGGGACTCATACAAAAGATACAAGCAAAGAGAAAACCGACCCCTGGAAGTGAGACTGTGTTCTATAAACCATATAAATATACTGACTCTCTACGTTTTCTAGACGATATCCAAAGCAAAAGAATGTACACAAACATTCACTATTATATTTTTTATTTAATTCAGCACTGTATGTAATATAGCTGATTCACCATTAGATACGACAATTGATGATTCAAGTGATGCTGACACTAAATTGACTCCACCAAAGAGGAAAAAGAAACGTGTTGATGTAAAAAACCAAATGGAAAAATTTTTAAATACTGCAATCGAGTCTATACATAATATAGCATCTCAAATAAAAGTAAACCCAACAGAACAGTTGTTTGAATCCTTAGCCAAAAAAGTGCAAGAAGCTGATTTAACAAAACAGCAAATTAATGAGATAGAAAGTGCTGTTTGTTCCCTTGTTTATTCAAAAATGAACGAAATTAACAAATAAATTATTTGATTATTATGATTAATTATGATCTAAAAAGCAACGTGACTGAAAGTGCCTTATGTTCCTTAATAAATACCAAATGAATTCAATCAATTAGTTATTTAATAAGTTTTTATTAGAAATCAAAAAGTACAAATGTTTTTTATAGCATATATATATATGTATTAATTTTTTATTTATTACATTACCTTAATATAAAACGTCCTAACTCAAAGTTTTTTCAAATTAAGATTTTTTGCATGTTTCGATAGATGAGCTTCTAATCTATCTAAATATGCATAAGGCCAGATTTTAAAAAAGTTATGAGATATGTAGGGCGATTCTATATTAAGGTAACGCTATGTATATATTTTAAATGAATAAATATAATTTGTTTCTTTGATATTAAAAGGGCTGTGTTATATTTGAAAACAGATAATTTTTTAATATATGACGTTGGGTAAAAGACTCATGTGATGAATGATTCGACGGCAGCAATTGTATGCGAGTTAGCTCGTCAATGTTGTCATCAATACTTTCTGGATTGAAGTATTGTGCGTCCTTATGGAAAATTAAAAAATTATGCAAGACGACTGTTGCTAAAACTATTTTGTTAACATTTTTTGGTGCTGCATTTATTGTAGTATGGATAATTCTCCACTGGTTTGCAAGTATTCCAAAAGAAATTTCAATTCTACTTCTAGCTTTCGACAACATTTTGTTAAAATTTCGTTTATCTTCAGTAAGGTGTTTTCCAGGGTATGGTCTTATCAAATTTTTTAAAAGCGGGAAAGCATTATCTGCTACAAAATAGTATGGGAATACAATATTAGAATTTGGTAATGAAGTAGAGGGTGGTGCATTAATTTCGTTTTTAAAAATTTTTCGCCCAAGAACACTTTCACGGAACACACCACCATCACTCTGATTCCCCAAAGCTCCGATGTCCACATACGTAAAAGAATAATCAGCACCACATGCAGCCAACAAAACAATACTAAAGTATTTTTTATAGTTATAAAATAATGATCCACTTTGTTTGGGCATTTCACACGAACATGCTTCCCGTCTATGGTGCCCGTAAGGAAGCCCAGTTTGTTGAAAAAACGATAAAGAAATTGTTACGCAGTCTACCATGTTAGGATTTGCCAAATATACTTCCCGTAGATCGTCCCATATGATTTGGCATGTTTTGTAAACAATTTCCCTTGCTGTAGAAAATCCTATTTTGTATACCCGGCTAGTACTTGGAAGCTGCAACCGTGAGCCAGGTACTTACAATATTAACAAATGTATATTAAAATAATGCGAATATATGTATAAATACGGGTTTATGTACATATGTATCTATGAAGTATATACATATATACAAGTCTTGATAAATAAATATATGCATGAACTTACAACAATGTGATGGCTAGACGTTGTTCAGAATCAATGGGTTTTCTTCTCGAAAACTTTTCTAATTTAGATTTCAGCAAGGTCAGCAACATATTATATTTGGAGACATTCATTCGTGTCGCCTTAAAAAAGTGTTACTCGTCCTTGTCTTTAATTTGCTCTATGCAGCTTTTAAAAAATCCTAGAGAAGCTCTTGACAAATTAACTGGTCTCATCCACCATCTCCGGCAGCTTACCGTTTCAGATTCTTCACACGCCCTGTATATAGAAAACACACTCTCAACAATATTAATAATATTTTTTACTGCGGACAATGCGTCCGTTGTACTCATTTTTGTTTTTTCACAAACAATATAACAATGTAAAACACAAGCAAGAACTTAATTTTTAATAGATTTTTGCACACATGAAATATAAAAACATTAAGTGACAGTTCGTGAAGCTGCAGCCGTCGTTTCAATTATGGGCCTGTTTTCTCTCAGAGTCGTTTTTGCTTGAAGTTGCGGACGTGTTCTGTTTCATCATTAATTCACAACTCTTATGAAATTTTCTCTTTTATTTTAATGTGTTTTGTCTTGAAGTAAAAAGCCAGGGTCGATGCTAACTTAGTTAAAAACAGCTTCAGCATGTTTTAACTTTAGATCAGAATTTTTCCTTTAAAGTGCAGTTTTTCTCGTCTATGTTAGGTTGAAAGTTAATTTTTTAAAAAAGTGCATTCTAAAACTGAATAAGTAGACTTTTTTGTTGACTATGGTTATGGCCCATATATATATATATATATATATAACTATATATATATATATATATATATATATATATATATATATATATATATAATTGAATTTTTTGCTATGGTGCATTTCTTCCTTACAAACTATTACTAGCCTCATTTAATTTAATAAGAAATTAAAACAGATTTTAATAAAACTTTTGTCGAATTTAATTTTTTGTGTCATTGTTTGTTCCAGATTTTCCCGGCATGTGCTTCGCATCCACCCGCTGTGCTACTGTTGAACCTGGTAAAACTTGGGACTTAACACCTTTCTGTGGTCGTTCAACCTGTGTACGCAATGAACAAGATTCATCTAAGTAGGAACTAATTAATTTTTGCTGCTTGTCCACACGAAGCTATTTAATTATATATTATTATTATTATTATTATTAATTACAGATTGTTGGAACTAGTTGAGGATTGTGGACCACTTCCTTTGGCAAACGATAAATGCAAACTTGATGTAGAAAAAACCAATAAAACGGCCACTTTCCCATACTGTTGTCCTACGTTTATTTGTGAACCTGGTGTTAAATTGGAGTATCCTGATGTACCTACTGAAGAGCCAGGCAAAAAAGAATAATTTTAGCAGTTGGAGTGATAACTTAAATTTCGTTAATTATTGATATTTTCTGCATTATAAAACCCTTAACAGCATACAACAGTGCATTTCCTCTCTTGAAATACTCGTACTAAGCTAATGAACATAGTATGTACAGTATACAGTATAAGTTTATATTCGTACACCTTCAACGTTAAAATATACATAGGAAAACTCGTAATTAAATAAATAACTATAATATTTTTATTTTTCTTGTACAAAATTATAAAAAGAGGCTCTATTTAGCAAATAAAACAATCGAAATTACATTTCGATCAATATCCTTAACAAAAATTTCCTTAAGCAACAAAGTTTACATTCGTACATTAAAATCCTAAACATTTATTTTAAAAATTATTTTTAGTGATAAAAAAGGCTTAAGTTCCCGTTTGTTATTGCATCAATTTCTAATTTGATTTTTTATGTACGAGTATGTGTACAAATATGAATTTTGTTTTTTAAAATTAGTAAATTTTGATTTTCTTAAAAAAAACTTAAAATAAAAAAAAAACTTAAAAAACTTAAATAAAATATATATTTATTTAAATGTTTTATTAAATACAACTTCTTTAAATAAAATCTTTCAAGAAATAAATAATTTAAGTAATTTAATTTATTACAAGTCAGTTTGTTTTTTTTATTGAAGGTGTAGGAATACAAACTTCGCATACTGTACATATTTATACTCTATGTGTGTTTGTATACAGAAAAAAGTATTCACCAATTAATGTTTTCAATTAATAATTTAATTGATTCAATTAAATGTTTAATTGTATTAATTAATTTGAGTGGAAAAACTTAATTGATATTATCAAATTGTTTATAAATGAAAATTTAATTAATTTTTTATTTAATATTACAAATATTTTAATTAATATTACAAACTCATTCATATTACTTTTTTGTGTGTACTCAGATAGAGGACAAGTAGACATATTTTAAAAGTTGTGCTCATGTAAATAAAGTTAGAAAACTGTAACTCTTGTAAATACTAATATTTTGATGAATATTTTGAACCAAATTAAAACAAAGTAATTTGATAAATAAAACACCCAAATCAGAATTTGATAAATAAAACACCCAAATCGAGTGCTAATTTAAGGTAAACATCTGACATTCCGCGGGCTATATTAAATGTTTCGCAAATGAAACAAACCTTCCTCAAAAAATTTAACTGACTTCAAATATAGACACTAATGATTGGAGATGGGCAACTTAAAAATAATTTATCGATATATATCGTATCGATATTTTTGAACAGTATATATTTTTTAAAACATCGATATTTCGATATATCGATATTTTTTGCCTACAAATGATGCAAACAGTTCAATAAAAACAATATAAACAAACATTCAATAAAAACAATAAAAAAGCTCAATATAAAAACAATTAAAGAATAGAAACAAAAAAAAATTAACAAAAACAAGGTAAAAGGAATTTCATATACATTAGACTGGCCACTAAAAATAGATTTCCGATTGCAGGGCGGAAAAAGTTTCCTTTTCATACCAAATGCTTAGCATTAAAATTTGGTAGCGCTCGGAGAACTTTTGAGCCTGCCGCCCAAGACTTAAAGTTTGAAAAATCGAAATATATGGGCAAAATCAATTTTTTTATTGAAATACTTAAATTTTAATACATAAAACTAGTTTTAGTTGTTGATTTTTAATATTTAATTGAATTGCCAATTAAATTACCATTAATTGGCAATAATTAATAATAATTAAATTGTCTGTAACCAAGATTGCATTTTTGATTTGAAGCTTGATAATATAAAGTCGGACGAACCATCAACCTTTGCCGAAATGGAACCAACCACATCAAAAGTGATTACTCGTACGTCTCATAAAGTATTACGTCAAATATATTTGATTGGCAATGTGACACATCAAATAAGTGGAGCTAAATTACCCTCCAATCGACAAGTATTGCAAGTCTATTTTTATAATATTCGATTCGCCAAATTATCGCAGAAAGAAAGTGCAAGATTGGCAGTGAACGCTGCATCCCTTTTTTGGCTACAAGCCCGCTTACCGATCCGTGATTTGTACAAATGTGCTGATAAATTTATAAAACTGTACAATGAATGGCGACGTGTTTCTAAAAAGTCGTCGAAAGGGAAAGCGAACAAAGATCAGGCAGAATTTGTCGAAAATTTGGACAATCTCTTCGACATTGCTCACAACAACGCGTTGCAGATGATTCGCATTGAAGATGATCGGGAATTTTTATTGAAACAAAGACAAAAAGGGCGCCCCGGATGCATGATCGGAGTCGATATGCATTTATTCAGCCGTGAAAAGCGATCGCAGGAGCGAAGAGCAAGAGAAGAGTCACGAAAGCGAAAGCACGATGAGTCTCAAAACGTAGATATTGGTAAATATTTTTAATTTGCATTGTATAATACATATCAATTATTGGAATGAATGAATTCCTAACTTCTTTTATGATTTCATTCAGCGATTGAAGAAAACAATAGTGCTAGTGAAAGCGATAATATTTCCGACGACAACGATCCAACAATGGACGTGGACGATTATGACACTCAACCAGAGGAAAGAAAAGGCCGTACGCAATTGATAACACCACGTCTTTCAGCCGCTCTGGATGATGCTAAGGTTTCCGATAGAAAAGCAATACATATAATAATGGCAGTGGCAGAAGCCTTGCGTGTCAACGTTGATGAGCATGTTGTCAATCGAACGTCTCTCCAAAATTTACGAAGAAAGCACCGTGAAAAAGAATTTGAGAAGATTCAGGCCGAGTTCGTCGAAGACGTAATTTACTTTACTTTTGGTTTAATTTTAATTATATATATATTTTTTTCCGTAGATAAATAGTGCACAATCATTAGTTGTTCATTGGGATGGCAAATTAATGGAAGCAATAGTTGGTAAAAAAAAAGTTGAGCGAATCGCAATTCTCGTCAGTTATAAAGGCACCGAAAAATTTCTCAGTGCAGCAATTGTAAAACCCGCCACGGGAGAGAATATTGCGGGCGCTGTTCGTAATGCTTTAATTAGTTGGAATATCATTGATCGCGTTGGTGCGATGAGTTTCGACACTACTTCTTCAAACACTGGTCCTAACAATGGTGCAATCGCATTCTTACAACAATATTTACAGCGGAAATTAACCAAACTTCCATGTCGTCATCATATTTTCGAAATTGTCTTGAAAAGTGTTTTTGACTTGAAATACTCAGCGACCAGTGCACCCGAAGTTCCTATTTTCAATCGATTTGCGGAAGCTTGGGACAATCTCAATCAAACTTCATTCAAATGCGGTCTCGACGACGAAATTGTCCGTTCAAAAATAAGCGAAGAGGATTGTGATGAAGTCAAACATGTCTGCTATCAAAATTTACAAAAAGATCAAATTCGCGCTGATTATAAAGAATTTCTACAGCTCACAGTCACATTCCTTGGTGGAAACGGTGGCAATTTTCGGACGTGTAGTTCAACGTCCCACGCAAGGTTTATGGGAAAAGCAATTTATTGCCTGAAAATATTTCTTTTTCGCGAACAATTCAAATGCACAGATAGACAAGTGAGCGCGCTGCGAGATGTATGTATTTTTCTAGTTCGACTATATGTCAAAGTCTGGCATGGATGCCCAAATGCCATAACTCCAAATCAAGATCTACAATTAGTAAAGGACTCGATCGCATACGCTGAAACAGATGCAGCAGTGTCCAACATAGTTCTATCAAAAATCAAAAACCATTTGTGGTATCTAGCACCAGAAAACGTTGCTTTAGCATTTTTTGATCCTTCCGTTTCAGATGAAGCAAAGCGCAAAATGATCAAATGTCTCCAATCAAGTGAACCGAACGTAAACCTATTGGAGAACCGTCGAATTGCAAACGTTGAAGTTTTACGTTCCAGTTCATTGAGCGATTTAGTATCATATAAAACAAAATATTTTTTCACTGCATTTGGTTTGTCTGCCTGTTTTTTGGAAAAAGATCCATCGTTATGGGAAGAAGATGATGACTATCAAGACGCTTTGGACTTTTGTCGTAATTTGTTCGTCGTAAACGATGCTGCCGAACGCGGCGTCAAATTCATGAAAGATTACAATCGAATCTTAACAAATGACGAAAATCAAAAACAATTGGTATTTCAGTTCGTCGAGTCATATCGTCAGAAATTCCCTTCACATAAGAAATCCACACTCACTTAAATTTGCCTGTATTTAGTATTTTTCAGCTATAAAATTGTCTAACTTTGATATTTTTCATTAAATTTTGGATTTATAAAGCTCGTTGAAATGGTAATTTAATTGGCAATTCAATTAAATATTAAAAATCAACAACTAAAACTAGTTTTATGTATTAACATTTAAGTATTTCAATAAAAAAATTGATTTTTCCCATATATTTCGATTTTTCAAACTTTAAGTCTTGGGCGGCAGGCTCAAACGTTCTCCGATCGCTACCAAATTTTAATGCTAAGCATTTGGTTTCAAAAGGAAACTTTTTCCGCCCAGCAATCGGAAATCGAAGGAATTTTCTATAAATAAGGGCCAGTCTAATATACATGTACATATACATATATACTCAGGTCGCACGGAAAATCTTTTCCCGATGCAATTAATCATTTTAATTTAAAGAAACAGAAACCAGAAGTATTCAGTTCAGATTAAAGTTATATACATTGTTGTCAGCGATTTCTTGAAATATTAATAGCCTTATTTATAAAAATTATTAGGGCTTTATAAAGGGTTTTTAAAACAGATTTCCATACAAAATTTTGCTTATTAAGCCTTTAGAAAGCCTTAATAATTTTTATAAGTAAGGCTGTTAATAATTTTTTAATGAATGTTCATAGTTGAACACTTCAAAGTTCATAGTTGCAGAATATATCCTATGGGCATCCATTAAACAATGATTTAATATTGAAAGAAATCGCGAACAACTAACTTAAATCTTAATGAACTCCGTGAGTAAAGAAGAGGGTTCCCAGATTTCATTCGACTGACATCCCCAATTTTTAAATTTTTGACCCCCAAAATTCCTCAAAAAGTAATGTGTACTAATTTTACCATTTCTGGACATGGATCAAAAGTGTCACAACAAATTCCATTATTTTTAAAATTTATATTAATTCGTAACAGAGATTTTAGAAATTCGTACAGTATTCTGTTTCCAATTTTAGTTTTTATTGACTTCCTTGCCGAATGCAAGCGGTACTCGTTGATAACAAAGTAAGTTTAATAAATAGAGTTCTTTAAACGGGCGTGATCCAGCGGCATCGCATCATGCTTTAAATAAAGTTCTGCCCAAAACATGTTTAAGTTGTGTGTTATTTGTATATCAAATAAATTTTTCCACCTTGTTTGTCGCTGGTTGTAGTATTTTTATTATTGAGCTAAATTTAGGTTATCCTATTCCATGTTTGGAGCAAATTGTTTATGTTTTGAAAATTTTGAGATTTGATGGAAACGATTTAAAATTTGCTGCTATAAGCTTTTTAGTTATAAAAAAAAACAAGTATACCTTACTTTTAATAATAACGTCGATTCTACAGACTTTAGTTCCTCCTCAAAATCGTAATCAAATCCACTGAATCTAATGGTAAATACGATTAATTAAGCTCCATTGAACATTAAGTGCAGATACTAAACGTAAGTGTCAAAAAATTGTGAGCATCAAGCAAGGTAAAGAACTAATTGTCAAATAATTTATGAGTTATATACGCGTAAACAAAAAATTAGCTGATGAGCAATATCCCCAATGCGAGTACCTGTTTGTCTTGTATTAAACCTTATTTAACAGCCTGTTTGTAGAACGCTACAAAGGCGACTCATGGACGAATACGTAATAAAAAGCGTTTGTATAACGCGACTCGACTTTGTCGTGCAGCTTACGTTAATTCGCCTATTTGTCAAATATGTACTAAATCGTACTGTTGCCAACATGTTAAAAAACAGTTTTAGTTTATAGTTTCATACAAAATTGTGTTTTCAGCTGAAAAAAAACGGAAGCCCTATTCTTGAAACACAAGGGTCATGCACATAAATAAAATAAACAATTAAAGTAAACAAATTGTACATGCAACTTTTTTAATTTTACTTATAAAATTATTTGTATGTATAAAGGTAAGTACTCTTAAGTTGTTGCAATATTTTTTAATAAGTGAGTTTCATGCAAGTGATGTACATTCACAAATGTATGTATGTAAATACATACGTATGTACTCATAAGCAAAGAAACACAATTAATAATGGTAAGAATCTGCTTTGTTCAATTTTCAGATTCGCAAGTGTCGCAAGCCAAAAAGAACTTATGTACTTGGCGTAACAATGGTTAGAGCAGTACTATTATTAGGGTAGCTCCATGTCAATTTCCTTCTCCATTGTAAATTGTATCTTATTGTGGTACTTGTTCAATAGTTCTAAAATTATTCCTTCATCCATTTGATTTATTACTGCAAACAGGTCGTGAACGTATTTTGTTATGTATTTTATTTTCACGCTCTTTTCGGTCAATTCACTAATTACTTCGTCTAAAAGGGTATCGAGCACTATGTCTGCGATTGTCTGTGATAGTGGATTACCCATGGGCATACCATATGTTTGATTGTAAAATTTTCCGTTAAAAGTAAAATAATTATTATTATTTAAACAAAATTGCAGTATTTTTAAGAAATGTTGTTTTTGTATATTTGTGTGCATTTTAACTGTATCCCATTTGG
Organism: Nowickia ferox; assembly: GCA_936439885.1. Taxonomy (NCBI): domain Eukaryota; kingdom Metazoa; phylum Arthropoda; class Insecta; order Diptera; family Tachinidae; genus Nowickia; species Nowickia ferox. The sequence continues at coordinate 6,765,681 of OW387028.1, forward strand.
CTAAGAATGTTTTTTATCGCTAAATGGATTGGTATATTTGTGAACACTGATACGACATCAAAAGAGACTATAATGTCATCTTTTTCTATTATTATATTCGTTAGTTCTTCTTTGAGTTGCCTTGAGTTTTTTATATTGTATTTTGGGGAAATTAAGTTTTTTAAGATTTGGCCTACGAATTTTTATAATTGATAGCATGGTAATTTTAGCGATGAAGATATTGGTCGTAATGGGATGTTCTCTTTGTGGATCTTTGGGAGTCCATATTGTCATTATTGTTTTTTCGTATTTTGTTATGTGTCCATTTTTCATTAGTTGAGCAATTATGTTATTGTTTTTACGTTCTAGTTTTTCAGTGGGATCTTCTCCTGTTGATTTGTAAGTATTTTTGTCACTCAAAAGTGTTTGCATTTTATTCAAATAGTCATCCCTATACATAACAACTGTCTTGTTTCCTTTATCAGCCAATGTTATTAAAATGTTATGTTTATTGCTATTGATTATATCTTTTGTCTCCTCATAAATACCCAGTACAAATTTTTCTCTTTCTAGTCTGTGATAAAAACTGAAACCTGAGCTGTGATAGTTTGTGTTGTACCGTGAATATTTATTTATTTATATTATTTTAATTTATTGACTATAAACTTATGTTGTGATGTCCAGTTTTATTTAATTTAATTTTACATAATTAATTGTGCCGTGGTGTCCAGTTTTTATTAATTAAAAACTGTTACAAGTAATATGCAAAATAGTTAAACTGTAAGTTTACACACACACATGTTTAAATATATATTTCATTATATTAATTACACTTATTTATTTTGTCAGAATTATAAATAAAAAACTCCTGAAGAAGTTGGAAAAAAGCCAACGAAACGTCGAGCAAATGTTTTTTAAATAATATTGTTTTATTCATGATTTAAAACATAAGCTGACCAAAAAATCAGCCTAAGCCCCTGGTAATACTAAAAGAATTCATTGGTCAAAAAACATCGCTAACACTCTTAAAAATATTGTTATGCAAAAACATTCGAACAGAGCTAATGTAAATTTTTTTATAAAAAACCATTTGGTACATAAAAAGTAGAGATGTGAACTTGAGCGGTTTTTGGTTCACGACACGCACGCTCACGCACAAAAATATTTTACTCACACACTTTTACGTTCGAATGATTTTGATCATTTTCACGATCACGCACGCTTACATATAAAATATTATTAATCACGCACGAGGGGTGTACAACTTATCACGATCACGCACGCTTACGAAAAATATATAATTAATTTTTTATGTTTGTTGTTTCTCATTTGTTGTTGAACCTTCATAGTGAACAGACGTCATAGCGGTATTTTTCTTACATACATACGAAAAAAAAGCAAAGATCATACTAAAAAATATTCGTAATATATTGACTTTGATAAATAAGCTTTATTTGCTTCAATAATATTTTTTACATAGCGATAAATAACAACAAAAAACACAAACAGAGTGACTTTGAGGAATACTCTATATGAGTACCTCAAATGCAAAAAATTGTGAAGTGAGTTCTAACGGCAGAAATACCTATTTTACTGTGAGTTCTGAAGCTCTTAATGAAAACAATAAAAGTAAAAAATCTGATGATAGTAATTTTTTAACGGCGAAGCCACTTTTTCGTCAGCAATCAACTTCGATTTGTCCAATGCCAACTAGTGATTCGTTAACATTACCGTTGCTTAGTACTTTCTCATATAAGTCAGCGATATCATTCCCTTCTGGCTCGTCTAGGAATAACAGCGCATCATTTACTAATCGTCAAAATCGTTTTCAAATTTTCCAAGATAATAACGACAAGCCCGCTGCATCATCGCAAAAGTCTTTTAAGCCACCAACTATCTATCTGAGAGAAAAAAGTCTAACGCGCTTCTAAAAAAAACTACTGTCAGCCATTGGTGAAAATACTTTTCACATCATTCCAATTAAACGAGTTCATATTCATGAAACTAAAATTCAAATATATGATGAAAAAGATTTCCGAAAAATTGTTAGTGAATTTGAAAAAAATAAAACAAATTTTTACACATACGAACTTAAAAGTGCTAAAGGCCTACAGATAGTATTAAAGGGTACAGATTCATATGTTGACCCCGAAGAAGTACAATGTGCACTTATCCACAAAGGATTTAAGGTAAAAAATGTTACTAATATAAATAACAGAGAAAAGGTCCCCCAACCCCTATTTCGAGTTGAACTTATCCATCCAATTTATAGCGTAAAGTTTCTCTTACATCGAAAGATCACAGTTGAAGAGCCACGTAAGCGTTCAGGTCCCGTACAGTGCCATAATTGCCAAGAATGTGGCCATACAAAAACGTACAGCAATTTACCTACAGTTTGAGTTATCTGCGGTGAATTGCATGGTACTGCCAGCTGTACTAAGCCAAAAGATCAAGCAGGAAAAAAATTTAGTAATTGTGGAGGTAATCACACCGCTAACTACAGAGGAAGCCCTGTATATTCTTTTGTTAAACAGACTATGATACAAAAACCTAAATTAGCTCCAGCTCAATCAGCAAACGCTTACTATGGCACTTTTCCTCAAATGAGCCAACCAATTACTTCACGTGTATCGTATGCCGATGCTGTTAAGACAAATTCTATTCCCGCACAAAAAGTATCACCGCCAAATAATACGACAAATACAAACTCTTGCTTTAATTTTAATCGCCTTGAAGCTACTATTGATAATCTGGTGCAAACTATGAACAACTTTACTACAAATATGACTAGCATGATGCAAGAAATGCTGCGAATGCAGAGTACTCTGCTTCAAGCATTAATAAACAAGCCATGAACACGTTAAAAATATGTTTCTGGAACGCAAACGGCATTCGCCAACTTGAGCACTTCCTCATTGAAAAAAATATTGATATAATGTTAGTTTCTGAGACTCATTTGACTTCGAGAAGCCTTTTCAAAATCAATGGCTACCGAGAGGTTTTTGAATCATATAAACATTGTAAACATTGTTTTGCCATACAATTTGTCTTCTACAAGTAGTTACCCAAGAGGTGTAATAGCGAAATGTTGTCTAGTGTATACAATGAATGGAGAACGATTCACTTAATGCAATTGAAAAATATTAAGTCCACTATCGAGTTGTGGGCAGAAGAAGATATGAAGTCGTTTGAGGCATTATCAAATATTGAATTCCCATCAAATTTCTGTCACTTTCATATATAAACGATGAAGTTGATCGCGTTTGTACGTTGTTGCGGTGGCCCTGTACAGACCGTGAATTTTGGCAAAGTCAATACAAAAAAAAAATCGTTCGCAGATTCCCCTAGACCGGCCATATTTGGGAGGAGGTTAAAAATTCTAACCTCGAGTGCCATAATTAATGAATTTAGGGAGAGGCCTTATGATAAATTGGAGGGAACCACTTTCCAGACCAAGTCCCAGTTAAATTTTTATATTTATGGCCCACCTTGTTAATGCGGATGGTCTACCGCAGTGGAGCCAAAGGACGACCAAAGTTGACGGCTGAGCAAGACCGCAGTTCATAAGGCTCGTGTATCCCAGAAAACCTATAAATAAAATAAAAATTATGTTAACTTCATAGCGAGAATTATTAGAACGATACGTGACTCTTAGTCAACTCCTCAGAATCTGAAAAGATAGAAGAAAATAACACAAAGTTGAATGAAATTATCAGAAAAAAATATAAAAAAAATACTCTACTTACCTCACCGCATGTTATTATTGTGTCTTGTCAATGAAACTTAGGTGCTGCCAAGTAGTTGACTCACTTTGTTTAGTAGGTTTTGTTAATGAAAGTACGATGCCGTAATATTGGCAACGCAATTAATTTGCGTAAAGTCAGGGCCGGGAAGTGTAAATTTGAAATGTATGTCTGCAGAAGATAAGCGTATGGTTGTGTAGGTAACTAAGGAAACATCGAGAAGTCCAGTAACTGACCAACCGAAAAAGAAAATATATATGGCAAAAGAGCGGGCACTATCCAACAAATCTAGAATATATAATCACACGTAATTTAAAAGAAAATAAAGATGAAGATATAGCGGGACGCCAACCAATGTACAGGGTGTTTTTTTAGAGGTATAGAACTTCGAATTGAAATAAAACACAAGAAAATCGTTTTAATGTCCATCAATTTGGCTTTATTGGAAGGATAATTTTATGCCATTAACGTTTAAATATGATTTCGGGCATGTGGCCGCCGCGGCTGGCTCGAATAAAGCCAATTCTACAGGTCCAATTTTCAACCACTTTTTCGAGCATATGGGGCCGTATGTTGGCAATAACGCCACGAATGTTGGCTTCCAAGTCCCCTAACGTTTCTGATTTGTTGGCGTAGACGAGCGACTTCACATATCCCCAAAGAAAATAATCCAATGGTGTCAAATCACACGATCTTGGTGGCCAATTGACAGGTCCATTCCGCGAAATTATGCGCTCATCGAATGTTTCCTTCAATAAATCGATTGTGACGTGCGCTGTGTGGCATGTAGCGCCGTCTTGTTGGAACCACAACTCATCCACATTCATGCCATCCAATTCGGGAACAAAATAGTCGGTTATCATGGCTCTATACCGGTCTCCATTAACGGTAACTGACTCTCCAGCATTATTTCGGAAGAAGTATGGCCCAATGACTCCACCAGCCCATAGAGCACACCAAACAGTCAGTTTTTGTGGATGTAATGGCGTCTCAAGGGTCTCATGTGGATTCTCTTCACTCCAAATGCGGCAATTTTGCTTGTTGACGTAGCCATTCAACCAAAAATGAGCCTCATCACTGAACAAAATTTTGCGATGAAAATCAGCATCGAGATCAATCTCATTTTCGGCCCATACACCAAAATCACGACGCATTGCATGGTCTCGCGGCTTTAATCTTGCACAAGCTGGATCTTGTAAGGTCGCAAGCCAAGATCTTTGCGCAAAATCTTCCATAAAGTTGATGGACAAAGCTCCAATTGCTGTGCACGGTGGCGAATCGATTCATTCGGGTCCTCTTCAACACTTTGCTCTACAGCGGCAATTGTTTCTTCGGTGCGCACTGTTCGACGTCTCTGCGGATGCGTATTGTCACATAGAGTAAACGTAGTGCGAAAACGATCCATGGTTAACCGAATTAATTGCTCTGATGGACGATTATGTCGACCATAAAATGGACGGAGCTTGCGGTAAACTTCGCGAACTGAACCATTATTTTCGAAATAAATTTGCACGATTTGCAAGCGTTGTTCTTTTGTCAACCTGTTCATGATGAAATGGCAAACCAAACTAAATATTAATCACTTGACAGCTGACAAAATGGCCGCCAGTTAAAAAAGTGATGCCAACTTAAAGTTCTATACCTCAATAAAAAACACCCAATATATAATATTCTAGAAGGCTAAGCGGTATATATGTATTTAAAAACATTATATACTGGAAAAAGAAAGATAGCGGATGGAATCCAGATATTCGATGGGCATCTCATATAAAAGGGAAAAACGGAAGAAGAAAAGAGGATTGAAGTGTGGGATTTGAGTGACTGCGGTTGTTGTGCGCAGATAGTTTTGCCGAGTAAAAAGAAAGAAAATTTTTAAAATATGTTGGAAATACATATAATTATTTGCATAAAAGAAAATTTTAATGAACGCTAGTAATGTGCATATATCAAAGTTTTAAGTAAAGACACTAAATTAAAATTTTAAAATTTAAGTACATATAAACGTGCCCAAAATTTTAAACAACTGAACTTATTTACAAACTTATATGGATAAAATCTAAAACTCAATCACGGATGAGATTTCAAAAGTGCTCAAATACATATAAGTATATTAAAAAAAAACAAGAAATTTACCAGTAAAGTGAGCTAACGCCAAAAGAGCAAAATTTAAATACAACGACATATAAGAAAAAGGTCACACCACACCAGGAAGAAAAGCAGCACCATCCAGGAAAGAGTACCAAAATAGCCTACAATGAAATACTGGTGAAAGCAAAATAGATACAAACTCAAAACGACCCACGCTTAAAAAAAAGTCAAAGCTAAAATAAGTCAAATTAATTTATTATTGTTATTTTGCTTTCCCGAACAACAGCGCTAGTTTAGCACCTAGCTATGCTGTAGGAGTAGTAGTCTCCTGTCGGGCGCGTCCCTAGGCGGCGGATAGGGGAGAGACATCATCAGCGACCCTCCTGATACACTGAACAAGTGGTCATTTGTGTCGCTGTCATTTCTCGGGTCTGGCACGGACCGACGGATTTTCATGTTTGATACTCGCAGGATCGTTGTCATGGCCAGGCTGCGTGCTGTTGAAAATGCACCGCTGGTATCTCACCTGCAATGGCGTACCCTGGAAAAGAGGTGCCAAGGTTGGAAGAACCATGGGAGAGACGACCAGGGATGGAGACTCCCGATCATGAGAAACATTCCACCCATGTATGTGATCATGATGGGGAGAAGCTATCTAGCACGATCGACCTTCCAACTTTGAAGGAGATCATGATGGGCAGTTACTCCAAATAAATCTAAGAGGGTGACATGATACTCCTTTAGGCGGTCATGGGTCCGGCTTAGTATTTGTGTCGTGGCGTCTCTCTTTATGATGCTGTTTTCTCTATGCATGGAGCCCGCAGACCAAAACTAAACCACTTGTAAAGCTAAGGTGGTTGGTAGCAGTGCCGAGAACCTGAATGGTTAGTTAGTGGTTAAAGAAGACTAGTCGTTAACAGCTCCACGCCGACGCCAGGGCATGGGTCGGTTAAAACGTGTTTGTCTAGCCCATGTACGCCGTCACTGCATGGGTGGTCCAACCCCTTACGTGCATACTCGTGGGAACAAAATAGAAAAGAAAATTAAAAACAAAAAACCAAACCCTTTCATTCCATTAGGAAGGGCAAGGTTAACCCGCAGCGTGTCCTTGGACGTTAGTCCAAGTACATCTGCTGCAGCCAAATTGAGAGCTGAGCAATCAGCCAAAATAACCTTGGGTGTGCCAACCGGGAAATCCTCGGCAGTGCCAACTGCACCCAAAAAACAAATGAAAGGTGCGCCAGCTGGAGTAACACCAGCCGTGCAAACTGCATCAAAAATCACTAATATACTCCAGAAGGATGTACCAGTCAGTGTAAGCCGACAGTGCCAACTGTATCTGGATCGAGCATACAAGATACGCGTAAACGTAGCTTCCTGACGCGCAAAGCCACCGGTGAATTAAGAGCTGCTCGACGCTATATCGAGCAGTTGGGCAATAAGCCGTCCAAGGATTTAACCAGCAAGGAGAAATCCTCGCTGGCGTGGGCAAAGGCTCACTTGGCTGCACACGACGGCTCCAACCCTGAGGCAGCTGCAAAAACATCTGCAGCCACTGCGCCTAAAAGGCAACGCTAAGGGGAGGAGCGTTCGCCGCAGCTAAGGGCACAGCCATTAAGCAAGCGTCAAAAGCAGGTGGATTCCAAGGTCACAAACAAACCTTACAGTGAGGTTGCAAGAAACCCACTGGTGAGGGCTGTTATTGACCGTAGTAACTGCGACGGGGCAATCGATCATGAAAAATGGGGATTGATCTGTCAGAAGTTACTGGAGATTTACCTGCAGGAAACTGGCGTGATTCAAGGACATTCGCCGCAATTCATGGATGCAGGCTGGTTTCAAGGACACGTGAAACTAGTCTCCTGCATGGACGAATTATCGGCGTCCAAATTAAAAGATATAATCCTGTCCTTAGGGGAAGTGTAGCCCGGCGCGAGACTGGAATTGATCCCGGTCAGTGAGATACTTCGCAGGCCGAGAGCAATTGCTGTCATCCCGGCTGAACCACATGAACCAGCGAATATCCTGGACATCTTCCGGAAAGGTAACCCGGACCTACCAAACAATGACTGGAAGGTAGTAAAGGTTTTCGAACCGGTTGGTGCCCGTAGGAAGGCGATCGAGGTCCTTAATAAGGAAACGTTGTCTCTACTCCGGAAAAAGCAAGGGTTGGTGTACTATGGCTTTATGGGCATCAAACTGCGCATTTATCGGGGTGATGACAAACCCGATCCCGATAACCCCGTTGTAGCAGAGGGGTCGCAAGGAATACAGGTTGATAAAACAACCAAGACCAACGCGGAGGCCATAGTTGAAACTGCGAATTCAGTCGTTTCGGTGTGCTCCCAAATAGACTCTCGTCTGATTGGGGACCTCCTGGATAGACTTGATTTCGAAGACGATGAAAACGCTGTTCTGGATCCAAACCCAGATGACGCAGACATCGTCGTCAACTATGACCCTGATATCTGAGGATGGCGAAGGTTATCCAAATTAATCTTCACCACTCGAAGGCAGCCTAAGCGGCATTAACCAACCGACTCGTAGAAGGAGGAGTGGATATTTCGCTCATCCAAGAACCATGGACAGTCAATGGTAAAATTCTTGGACTCAGCGCAAAAGGCTACAGACTACTGTATGTGAGTAAATCAGGTAACAATGATAAAAACATCAGGTGAAAACCAATTTAAATATCTTCATTCTGTATAATTTCAGTGATGAGGATACTGTAGCCGTAGCATGGCCCATGACCTCGCGGACCTCCCCACCAAGCATTTTGCTCCAAAATGTAGTCAAGGAAGCAACTAAGCGCGGTAATCCTGTCTTAATAGGAGCTGATGCAAATGCACATCACCATATCTGGGGAAGCTCAGACATAAATGTAAGAGGTGAGTGCATATTTGATTTTATTATGGATAATAATCTGGCAATAATATATCAGGGTTCAGAACCAACATTCGTAGTCTCTAATAGGCAGGAGGTTTCAGACATAACTCTAGTCAATTCGAGGCACGCTCATTTAATTCGAGAATGGAGGGTCTCATCGGACTGCTCGTTCTCTGACCATCGTTATCTAACATTCTTAATTAGCATTTCAAGTAGGAACGCAAGATTATACATCAACAGATGTAAAACAAACTGCGAGGTACAGAACCAAATCCTCACCAACTTGATTGCGCAAACTCCAATTATAGGAGAGGCTGCGGATATTGACTTAGCCGTAGATTTTTTTTTCATGCGTATATTTATTTATTGTATCTTCAAAAAATGAACTAACAATAAGTTTTCAAATCTTAAATCTAGATATAATAATTAGGCCCAACCAGTGTCAGGCATAAACTTAGTGATAGTAATCAATAATACATAAATATCGTATTAAGCACAAAAATATTTTCAAGCTGTTTCATCTGGAGTGTTGAGTATTAGAGCCATAGTGTCCCTATTTTTTAAGCGAATGTGTCCAGTAAAATTCAAGATGTTACGAGCAAGTGGATTAGGATGAGACTCTAGTTTTGTTAAGTATTTGCCTGTGTATTTTTTAATTTCTTCAGTCACTAGTGGCATATTTAAATCACGATGTAAATTTGAATTATTGATGTACCATGGAGCCGATGTTATTAGTCTTAAAATCTTGTTTTGCCTTCGTTGGATTCTCTCTATATTGGAAGCTGAAGCAGTACCCCATAGCTGTATTCCGTAGCACCATATGGGTTTCAAAAGCGACTTGTATATTAAAAGTTTACAATCTAGACTGAGTGATGAATTTCTACCAATCAGCCAATGTATCTGAGATAATTTAAGTTTCATTTGTGTTAGCTTTGAGTCAATATGGTGTTTCCATGTAAGCCGTCGATCAAGGTGTATACCAAAGTATTTTACATGTGAATGTTGAGGAACAAGTTGTTTGTTGATTCGAATTGGGGAACAAGTATCTCTTCGCAGGGTAAATGTTTGCTGAACACACTTTTGTTCGTTAACTTTAATTCTCCATAAGTTTAACCATAGTTCCAGCTGTGTAATATGTTGTAGATATCGGGAAGCCTCGTGAGGGTTTTCGTGCATACTAAGGCAGGCTGTATCATCGGCAAATGTAGATCTATGGATATTGCTGCTCAAAGGCATATCACAAGTATAAATCAAATACAAAACTGGCCCCAATATGCTCCCCTGTGGCACACCGGATGATATAGATTCGGGCACACTCATGAAGTCTCCTTCAACAACCGTGAACTTCCGGGTAGTAATATAACTTTCCATTAGCTTCAGAAAATTTATTGGTAGATATGATTTCAATTTTAAAATAAGGCCTTCATGCCATACTTTATCAAATGCCTGACAAACATCAATGAAGAGGGCAGAACAATATTTCTGTTCTTCAAATGTTCTTCTTATAAATTTAACCAATCTATGCGTTTGTGGTGCTATGCTGACTCCTAAAACCAAACAGACGGTCTGGTATGCACCCAGTACCTATTAGAATTGGGGACAATTTTATAATGAGCAGTTTTTCGAAAAGTTTAGACATTGTTGATAGTAGGCTTATTGGCCTGTACGATTCAGCCTTGGTAAGGTCTTTGCCCGGCTTTGGAATCATTTTGACCTTGGCAAGCTTCCAGAGGTGTGGATAATACTCTAGTCTTAATATGGCATTAAAAATAAATAGAAGGATTCTAATTGCAATACGTGGCAAATTCATCAGCATCTTGTTACTAATTCCATCAATACCTGGAGCTTTCTTCGGGTAGAGTTCAGCAATTAGTTTCTGTACGTCACGCATCTTAAACTTTAAGGGTCGAGGGGGTAGAGCAACTAAACTCGGTAAATCAACAGCAGCAGTACATCTGTTTGGGGTAAATACAGATTTTAAATGCTTTGCAAACAAGTTACTTTTTTCCGTATCACTTCTTGCCCAACCTCCGGTAGATGTGCGCAGAGGTGGTTTAAACTCAACGGGTGTTTTAAGCTTTTTCGCAGCGCGCCACATAGAGTAATTAGATGCTGGTGTGACATCGAGGTTTTCCAGATAATTTTTAAGAGATGCAGTTTTTTTATATGCAAGCAACTCTTGGAGTCGTTTAGTGCACTCTTTAAATCTGATTTTATGCTGGGGCGATCTGTGCTGTTGCCATTCCTGTCTAGCTCCTATTTTTTCACATAAGAGACGTTCAATATCCGTAGAATAAATTCTATTGAACCCAGTCTGCGTGTTCAGCAGCCTGCTTTATATTTTCGTTAAGATTCGCAATGTTAGATTCAATATCATAGGATGTTCTTAGCATTATGTTTTCCGTGCAGTGACTACTAAGTTATTTTTTTGAATATCAGCCAATTAACACGATTGATCATCTTCACATATGGGTGAGGTAAATAACTTCTTAGTGCGTTACAGATTGTAACGATAGTGGGAGAGTGATCGGAGGAGAGATCTAGAGGACCTTCAACATGAAGTAAGTCCCTAGAAATAGTTTTCAAGACGCCAAAATCTACAACATCCGGAATTTTTTGGATGTCTGTAGGCCAGTAAGTGGGCTCCCCACTCGATGACGTCCAAGCCCATTTTTGAAATTGTGTTGAACAACGCTCTACCTTTAGGTGTAATAAGGGGCGAACCCCAAAACGTATGTTTTGCATTGTAGTATCCACCTGATACGTTAAAAATCCAAGCGATTTCTAGAAATCCTCGTATTGATCCTCACTAATTGAGAATCTTGGAGGGCAATAAATTGATGATATAGCGAAATGTGTACACAAATTTTCAACACAAATATTAGTTGCTTGTAAATGTTCTGCACAGATGTTATCAAGAATATAGTGCTTGAGTCTTGACTTTATTGAAATTACTGATCCATCGCATGCTCTTCCTCTCGGGTCCTTAGTATCATATAAGGTGTAGCCATTCATTTTAAAAAGGCTTCTCGAAGTCAAATGAGTCTTAGAAACTAACATTATATCAATATTTTTTTCAATGAGGAAGTGCTCAAGTTAATTTTTATGTTGGCGAATGCCGTTTGCGTTCCAGAAACATATTTTTAACGTGTTCATGGCTTGTTAATTAATGCTTGAAGCAGTGTATTCTGCATTCGCAGCATTTCTTGCATCATGCTAGTCATATTTGTAGCAAAGTTGTTTATAGTTTGCACCAGATTATCAATAGTGGCTTCAAGGCGACTGAAACTAAAGCTTGTGTTAGTTGAATTACTTGGTGGGGACACTTTCTGCGTGGGAAAAGAATTTGTCTTAACAGCATCGGCATATGATACACGTGAAGTACTTGGTTGGCTCATTGTAGGAAAATTGGCGGAGAAAGAGTTTGCTGATTGAGCTGGAGCTAATTTAGGTTTTTGTATCATAGTCTGTTTAACAAAAGAATATACAGGACATCCTCTGTAGTTAGCAGTGTGATTACCTCCACAATTACTACATTTTTTTCAGCTTGATCTTTTGCCTTCGTACAGCTAGCAGAACCGTGCAATTCACCGCAAATAACACAAACTGTAGGTAATTTGCAGTAAGTTTTTGTATGGCCATATTCTTGGCAATTGTGGCACTGTACGGGACCTGAACGCTTAAGTGGCTCTTCAACTGTGATTTTTCGGTGCAAAAAAAACTTTACGCTATAAATTCGATGGGTTTCATTTTTTTCAATTGTATGTCATTCGGCTCCAGTTCGACCCGAAATAGGGGTTGGTGGACCTTTTCTCTGTTAATTATATTAGTAACATTTTTAACCTTAAATCCTTTGTCGATAAGAGCATATTTTACTTCTTCGGGGTCAACATATGAATCTATGCCCTTTAATACTACTTGTAGGCCTTTAGCACTTTTAAGTTGATAGGCGTAAAAATTTGTTTTGTTTTTTTCAAATTTACTAATAATTTTCCGGAAATCTTTTGCATCATATATTTGGATCTTAGTTTCATCAATATTACCTCGTTTAATTGGAATGATGTGAAAAGTATTTTCACCAATGGCCGACAATAGTTTTTTTAAAATCGCGTTAGAGTTTTTTTCTCTCAGATAGATAGGTGGTGGCTTAAAAGACTTTAGCTATAATGCTGCGGGCTTGTTGTTATTGTCTTGCAATAGTGAAAACCGATTTTGACGATTAGTAGATGATGCGCTGTTATCCATAGACATCTTTGGAGCAGATGAAATTTTTGAAGAATTTGGGCTTCGCCCATGCTTTACCAGAGTTATATACCTATCCATTCCGACTTGGACCTTGGGCTTAGTGCTACTGTTATCTGTAGTGATAACCTTGTTAAGTGATGCATACGAGCCCGAAGGGGATGATATCACTGACTTATATGAAGAAGTACTAGGCAATTGTAATGTTAACGAATCACTTGTTGGCATTGGACAAAGCGAAGTTGATCGCTGACGAAAAAGTGGCTTTGCCAATAGAAAAAGGCTATCATCAGATTTTTTATTTTTATTGTAACATTAAGAGCTTCAGAATTCAGAGTAAAATATGCATTTCTGCCGTTTGAACTCACTTCACAATTTTTTGTTTTTGAGGTACTCATGTAGAGTATTCCTCAAGGGAATTTTCTTTGCGGTTTTTGTATGTTTTTGTTTTTTGTTTCTTGCTATGTAAAAAAAATATCAGCAATATTTACTTTGCTTATTTATCAAAGTTAATATGTATTACTGTTATTATGTATTACTAATATTTTTTGTATGATTTTTTGTTTGTTTAATATGTATATGAAAAAAAAAACTCCGCTAAGACGTCTGTTCACTATGAAGGTTCAGCGAGATTTAAGCCGTAGATACGCTACGGCTTATCTCGCTTATCTCCTATATGTAGATGCAGGGCATCTATACAACGCAACAGTAGGTGACTACCTTGGTGGTCTGATAGCATTGCAGATACTCGTAAGAACTGCAGACAACTTTTCAATGCGGCAAAAAGGACAGGTAACTGGTCTCTTTATAAAGAATCATTGAATAAATTCAAAAATGATAGTAACGGATCTCTAGAGGTCCTAATGAACACCCACTTTCCGGGCTGTCAACCCTATAGTGATACTCAACAAGTATACCCTTCCCATGCCCAGACACATGTATCCATAGACATTACTATGGAGAAAGTGAAATGGGCCCTCAATAGCTTCCATCCGTTTAAATCTCCAGGTCCGGATGGTATCATTCCTGCGGATCTGCAACATAGCTCAGATCTAGTAATCCCATGGTTAATCGCAATATATAAAGCCTGCATTATATGGTCATATATTCCAATTGCATGGACTAAATGTAATGTGATCTTCATACCCAAAGGGGAGAAGGCATCACATACCAAGGCGAAGGATTTTAGACCTATTAGTTTAACTTCCTTTCTTCTAAAAACACTTGAGGGAATAATGGATGTTCATATTAGAACAGTCATTGATAACTCTCAGATTTCGGTCTCTCAACATGCATATACCAAGGGCAAATCGGTTGAGATTGTCTTACATTCGCTTGTAGGATGCATAGAGAAGTCACTCGAGCATAAAAATTATACCTTGGTAGCCTTCATGGACATTCAAGGTGCCTTTAATAACATTGATCCGAAGGCAATCATTCAGTCTCTCAGAGAACTGAGGGTTGATCGAGAGGTCTATCAGCTCATTGAGAATTTGCTACTTCGCAGAGGTACACCTTAAGGTGGTGTGCTGTTAGCCCTGTTGTGGAATGTGACGGTCGATAATCTGCTCAAAAAATTGGATTCCATGAATAGTACTCTTTTCTAGAAGATACAGGGTTCCCCACTTCAACAACCCAAAGCTAAATGGCATTACCCTAACCCTGTCAGATAATGCCAAATATCTGGGTGTTGTCCTCGATAGCAAGCTCTTCTGGAGGGAAAATCTTCAAACAAGAGTAGCGAAAGCCACAACGGTAATATACGTCTGTAGAAACGCAATCGGACCTACCTGGGGAATTAGTTCCAAGGGAGTCGGTTGGATATTAGAGACGGTTATAAAACCTATACTTTTTTATGGAATTTCAGTCTGGTGGAAAGCGCTAGACTCAGCGGTTAATCAATCCCGTATAGAGGGAACTCTACGCAAAATGACACTCATGATAACGGTGCTCTAAGATCAACGCCAACAAAAGCGCTCTTCGCTATGTTGGGTTGGCTTCCAGTGGGCTTAGCGGTCAGAAAGCTGGCTCTACGTACCGCCGTTAGACTAAACGCAACATGCGCATGGAACTACCGACCTTGGAGTCATGCAAGCATTTTAGATATAGTAGATAACATTCCGGATATTATCGACTACTGCACTCCGAAACCCTACTTCAATAGGAATTTTCAAATTTCATTGATAGAAGGGTTTTCCCCATTGAACGGAGCCGTACAAATTTTCACGGACGGTTCAAAAAAATGTGGTATATTACAGGCAGAGTTATCTGCCATTAAAAGATCGATTCACTGGTTAAGATTCTATCGAATCTCGAACAGAGATATCCATGTCATAACTGACAGCAAAACTGCTATTAGGTCTCTCATAGGTGTGTACACCACATCTATTCTCGTCCAAGAACGTCGCAAAGCCCTCGATGGAATTGCACAGCACTCAAATATTCTACTAAGTTGGGTGCGGGGACATGGGAATCTCAGGTAACATAGAAACGAATGAACTGGCAAAGAGGGGAACCACACTTACAGAGGTTGATATTGACAATTTCTGTGGTCTTCCACTCTCATCCTGCTGGAGACGCTTCGACACTTTCTTGAAATAGCCCAAGATAGATGGCGGAACGAGCCAACCTGTGCAATAGCGAGAACCCTCTGGCCTTGCCTTAACTCTCATAGAACGGAAAACCTCATGAACTTCAATAGGAAGCACTTGAGAAACCTCGTGGCCACGTTGACTGTTCACTGTCCTTTCGGAACCCATCCTAAACGTATGGGTCTCCCTTATAATGACTACTGCGAACTGGAAGAGGAGGAAAATGTCCTGCACCTCCTGTGTCATTGTTCCGCTCTGGAGGATCTGCGGCTGCACCTCTTTGGCAGAATATCCTTCGGTAGCCTATCTGAGTTATCGGAAATTGAGCTCAAAAACTTGAGCCTTTATATAAGGAATAGTGGATGGTATAACCGCTAACTCCCCCCCTAGCCAAACTCGGACCCACTATCACCTCACTTAACCTCTATATATAACTGTCATATCTTTTCACCTCTATCCCTCTCACCCTCCTTTCTCTCTCGTTCTTTATCCTTTTTATACAGGTAGCACAAAGGGATCATTATAATGGACCCAAGTGAGCTGGACTCTATCTTTCAAATCTCCTTACCAGCAGCCTGCTAACCTAACCTAACCTATTTTCCTTTGAAATAGTCAATTTTGATAAAACGGAAATTTTTTGTCAGTTAAAGTAAATGTAAATCAATAAGATTAAATAACGTTTTGTTAGAGATTTGTTTTGTTTAGTTATTGTTAATCCAAGTTTTTTTTTAATTTACAGATCGTCTCCTAAATAAATTGAGAAAAGGATAACTAAGTTTCAACAGAGTCGAAGAAAATAATTATATATTTTGACAAGGGTTATTTATTAGTCTCATCCTCATAAAATTGATATTTGTAATTAGTTTAAACATTTTTTGCACAATGGCATATCAGGTTATCCTTAGGTAGCTCCTTCAGGAATAAAAATCTACTTAAATACATAAATTAAAGAAAATTTAAATTTTCGAACAAGTGATGAAAAAAAAGCCTTTGTGAAAGAGCGGTTACAAAGAAATTAGAAGAACACGATATATTTCCTTTTCTTAAAATTTTTTTATTGAGGCAATCTTTAGGAATTAATAAAATTGTGTATAAATGTAAAGTAAATGAGTTAAGTTTTTTTTTATATTAGATTAAATTGTAGTATAATTAAATAAAGACATTTTTGGTGATCGATGTTAGAAAGAACATGATGAGACATTAAATAGTGTGTGTGAATACGACAGTGGGATCATAATCAAAATTCGAGAGGAAAAAAAATTACCACGGTTGGGAAATGGGCGGCTGGAAGAAACACCAAACTTCCTTAATAATAATGTGCAATATAAGTGTAAAGTTCGTTCAGTTTGTTTTGTTTTGTATAGAGAAAATTCAATTGCTGCTTGTCCATAGGGCTTAAGTGACGGTTGAGAAAACACGACCTGAAATCACCGGCGCTGAGCTAGCTGTGAAAATTTCACTTAAGTGCCACCTAGGACTCGTAACAACCTCTATGATTATTTAATTCTAAAATACGTAACAGAATTACCTTACACTTGGTTAACGCTTTGCTTTACATAAAAAATTGGCCTGAAACGAGAAAATTGTATTGTGAATAGATCTGCCGTTTTTTTATTATTTATAACCAAAATTGGTTACTTTTTCCTCAATTTCGAATATTTTTTTCATTTCGGTTGCTTTTTTCCTAAAATAATAATACATACATATGAATATTTTTTTATATACATAACTTTCAAATCACTTGTTTTAATTATTAACTTTGTGATTTATATTGCGTTTGCTGCACAACACTCACAGCAGTTGAACTTGCTTTTTTCACTAAAAATCTTTCTCTTACAGTCGTAGAGCAGCTCTGGGCGAGTCAACATCAAGCGTCGTTGGCAATTATATCTTAAGTGCAACCAGGCCACTGTGGTTTGTTGGCCTTCGAGAGTTTTGCATCTCGCTCGCACTTGTTGACTGATCTGTAACGGATAACCGTATATTCTTGCGGTTATTCTGTGGAATTTCTTTAACAACCACGTTGCTACTTCCTATGTGAAGGCATAGGTCGTGTACAGTCAGTCACAAAATCTTTTTAAAATACTGTTAATAACATCGTGGGCATATGGTCTAGTTATTCCGCCCATATTTGTGCAACCATATTATGCAAATTTTCTTTGTATATGTATAAATAAATAAATGGATAAATCTTTCTCTTGCAAAACAAAAGAATTATTTTCCGTGAGAAGTAAATTCCGAGGGAATATTTATGATTGGGCTGAATAAAAACCAAATTTTGTGAAGCTAGATTAAAAAAAATTAACTACTGAGCCCATCGAGTTCTAAATGTAATCAGCTCTTAACCTCAGAAAGACCAGTCGATTACTGCCAATTCGATTGAACTCGATAGATTCTTTTGTTCCTTAACTTAAAAGGCTGCGTCAAATTGATTTGAGAATACACTGATTCTTAAAGAATTAAAATGTCTATCGGATGCCTCAAATTTTAAGTTTTAGGAATGGAATGCAAGGTCAACCGATTTTTATATTTTTTATATACGAGTACATATTTATGTATGTATAACAATTTTTTTAATAAAATAAAAAATTTTAAATTTAGTGCATTTTTTGTTTCAGTACTTTTTGGAATTTAAATTTGACGACGCTGTTGATTTACATCATTATTACTCATACGCACTGAGTTGCAGTTTCAGTATCCAACGAAGTATTGCAACAGTTTTCGATTAAAGATCTACGTATGAGTGATATTTAATTGCAACCTAATAAATTACCAGTGTTCAAAAAACTGCTATTGCTATGAAGCAACAGCTTTTGTGTTCAAAAAGTAAACTCTTGCTTTCGCTTTTGCTTTGAAAGTAAATAGCAACTGCTGAAAAGTGTTTTATTCAGGGCAATCATGAATAAAATACCGCGTGAAATTTCTCCATTTTCCAATTAGAATTTTTTCTTTTCCCTATTACTTGCTATTAGTTGGAATTGTTCCTAGGGAAAAATTTCACGCGGAATTTTATTCATGATTGCCCTGATTGTGTTTGTGTTCGTACAGTTTTGTTTTGCTGTGACTTCGTACTAGTATTGTTAATTATTCGTGTTTTATATTTGTTCGAATGAAATTTCATGATTTTATTCTTGTTCGAACGAACGAGTAATATTGAAATTTTTTCCGAATATTCGAACGAACAAAGAATAAAAAAATGTATTCGAATAATTTTAAAAAAGTTTGCAAAAAACCACACGTATGTGTATGAGTTTAATTTTTTATTAACAAACAAAAAATAATTCAATACACAAAAAAACAAATAGTTTTAATAACAAACTTAGAAATATTACTAAAAACCGAAAGGAAATTCGTTTAAAAAGTTACGTTTTTATACACATTTACAAAAATTTCTTTTAAAATATAGGGTGTTTTTTAGAGGTATAGAACTTCGAATTGAAATAAAACACAAGAAAATCGTTTTAATGTCCATCAATTTGGCTTTATTGGAAGGATAATTTTATGCCATTAACGTTTAAATATGATTTCGGGCATGTGGCCGCCGCGGCTGGCTCGAATAAAGCCAATTCTACAGGTCCAATTTTCAACCACTTTTTCGAGCATATGGGGCCGTATGTTGGCAATAACGCCACGAATGTTGGCTTCCAAGTCCCCTAACGTTTCTGGTTTGTTGGCGTAGACGAGCGACTTCACATATCCCCAAAGAAAATAATCCAATGGTGTCAAATCACACGATCTTGGTGGCCAATCCATGGTTAACCGAATTAATTGCTCTGATGGACGATTATGTCGACCATAAAATGGACGGAGCTTGCGGTAAACTTCGCGAACTGAACCATTATTTTCGAAATAAATTTGCACGATTTGCAAGCGTTGATCTTTTGTCAACCTGTTCATGATGAAATGGCAAATCAAACTAAATATTAATCACTTGACAGCTGACAAAATGGCCGCCAGTTAAAAAAGTGATGCCAACTTAAAGTTCTATACCTCGTTCGTTTTTTGTGGCATATTTTAAAACGTTATTAGTGGAAAGCTTAGGAATATTATTTATTTATTTATGATAATAACCAACCGAGCCCATAGGGCTTTTGATTAGATCTGTAGAAAAGCAGTTATTGTTTTAAACTCTTTACCAGGAATTGTAAGACACCTTCTGATTCTATTAAATAGGTATTATCTTTTCAAAGCAAGAAAACAAAAGATGCGTTTAGCGAACATATACGAGTACATATCTATAGGGAAAGGATTTTCATGTAAATACATGTTTTCTGGTCGAAATAACTGATTTAGCGGCGCTTAAGTCAAAAAATAAATGTTTAAAATCGATAAATGTTTTGCATTGTATCGATTACCGGTACTTTTCTGAGCAACTCTGCGTTTTTACTTTTATTTTGCTTTCAATATTCGCTCAGCTGTTAGCTGTCAAACACAACATTTGCTGCAGCACGTGCATTTAAGAAATTTGGCGCCGTGTTTTTGTTACCTTTAAGTCAATTGTTTATCAATTTTGAACCTAAAAGTTGTAATTGAAAGACAAAGGTATGTATTAACTAAAAAATCTAGTTTAGTAGTAGTGAATTGTAGAAGTTGTCATTTGTGATAGGGTGTTTAAAGTTTTATATGCTATCGTACCGTGTTCGGTATAATTCTTCTTTTGTTTATTAATTTGGATTATTGTTGTTGTGAATCGTCCAATATGACATGCCAGTTAGCGCAATGTAATTGGTTAATTAATTTTTTAAGCACAATGAATGTTTAAGCCTATTATTTCCAACATAACTGTTCCTATAATACATATGTCGCTTTATTAACAATATATAGCAATGAAATAAATAAAAATTGTTGTTTAGCCCAAAAGAATGTGAAACATTAAATATATTAACTTTATAATGTTTTCCTGAATGAAATAAAAAATATCGTATATATAAAAAAAAATACAACTTTCACAAAAAAAATTTTTTAATATATTTAAAAAAAATTTTTTTTGTTTAACATTGTAGCTTAATCTATTTTCAACTAAAAAAAATATTACACAAATAAAAAAAAATTTCCCTAAGCGCTATTAATTAAACGCCGCTAAATGAGCCTTTTTGACCACTGTGCGTTGGTCGTAGATCAACATAAATAAAATATCTTTGCAAATCAACAAATTTGCGACAAAATGGCATCGATTTGTTAGTGCATATTTTTAAATGAATACATATTTTTGCATATTTCATTGTATATTTTTAATAGATTTTTTAGTTTTTTCATGCAATAAAACAAATTTTGGTGTGTTTTGATTAGTTGCGAAGTATTTAAAAGCTGCAGTTTCTAACGCTGTGTAAGAGCAAAAACGAGGAAAATTTTCGATAGCAATTTTTGTGATATTATTCGATATTCAAAAACAAAAAAATGTCTGTGTAATTTTTTTTGGCGCTCTCTATTGGTTTCGTATTAATTTCATGTAGATAGAAAGTGTTTTTAAAAGCTTCTTTGTTGTTGCAGCCGTTAAAGAAAAGTATCCAGTGATACGACATGGAGAACTTGGTTGAAGGCTGTCGGATAATATATTTCTATCAACAAAGTTAAAGAAATTTTAAAGTCAAGAAACTATAGCAGTGAATTGGTATGTGGTAACGAACCAGCAGCATTTAAATAATTTCTGCTGATGTGGAAGGTTAATTTTTATAATAAAAAAATTTTTTTTTAGAAAAAAACCTCAAAGATTTACCATTGAGAATTAACAAAAGCGATAATCACCTTAAGTAAATAAAAGTTCGACTTAGCTTTATTTTTTATTCCATATGATTTGACAAAATATTTGTTAAGAAAGCATTGAAGCTGTGCTTTTTATATTTTTTAAGTTTCTAATGAAAAAATGTTTGTTAAGAAAGCAATGAAAGTGATTTAAAAAATTTTTTAAGATTGTTAAATATTAATAAATGCATATTTTAAGTTTTAAATACATATTTTCTTATAATAATTATAAAGCGCCATTTTAAATGCATGAAAATCTTTTCCATACATATCTACAAGCTTACACAAGTACATATTTATAATTTGGATTAATTTGATTACTTAAGATCCTCTTGTTAACAAATTAAAAAGTTATACAAAGTAATAAAGGAAATTGTTCGAATATTCGATAAAAATATTCGAATAATATTTTATTCTAAATTGAAATTTTTGTTCGTTCGAACAAAAATGAAAAAAGTTGTTCGAATATTGGAATAATTTTTGTTCGAATGACATTACTACTTCGTACTATAGACAAGTAAAATCAAAGAAACAGTTTGTAAAAAAATATTAATCGTTTTGCTTCCAAGCACAGTCGTCAACAGCAAAAGTAAAAAGTTAAGTTCAAAGAACACGATCAGTTTGCTTTGCTTTCGACTTTCAGCATCAACTAACAGTTCTTACTTTCAAAATATAAAAATGTGAAGCAGAAGCCTTTGTGTGACCAGTTTTACAACAACAAATGAGACGTGCTCAAAAGGATTATTCCAGGAAACTATTAACAATGTTTGTTCTTCCTCCGAATTCTTAGAATTATGAAAGGCCAAGTAAAGCCAGAATTAATTTTTTAAATTTATTTTAGTCTTTAAAAGAAAAATATGTCATAAAAATGTCGAAAACTTCACACTTTTTCCATTAAAAACATGAACCTTCACCTTGATAAGAACCATCAGTATTATTTGGTTTTATTCTTTATTTTAATTAAATAAATGCATTTGTTTTAAAAGATAACCTTTGATTCTTTAATAAACCTTTTATTTGGTTTAAAATTAGCTTTTCAATAGAAAACAGGCATAGAAATTTTTACTCAGTTTTAGCAACAAACTCAGTTTTCGAAACAGCCCAAAATTTCTATTGGTTGCATTACCGAATCTACACTGTAAATAGAATTTTCACAGAACCTATTATTTATTTGATTTTCATAACCAATCGTGCCAATACAAGTGCGGTCGTTTCAGTCCTACTCCGAGCTCTCTAACTTGTTTGGGAGCTTCAAAAAACGCATTTCTAGCTACCCATAGAAAATCCGTACACACATACGGACTAGTCTTTTTTGAACGTCATAAGGACCCAGAATATACGGGTGTTTTTTTAGAGGTATAGAACTTCGAATTGAAATAGCAAATTCTAATTCCATAATAATATTTGATGACGTTATTTGTGGTAAACAAGATAATATAAGAGATTACTTTTGCATGGGTAGACATAAGCATATTGACTGCTTTTATTTATGTCAAACATATACAAAAATTCCCAAACATCTAATACGTGATAATGCGAATATGATCATAATATTTAAACAAGATGAAATGAATTTACGACATATATATAATGACCATGTTATTGGAGATATGTATGTCGTTTAGAGAATTTACGGATATATGTAGTGAGTGCTGGAAAGATAAATATGGATTCGTTGTTATTAGTAAGGACGATATAAAAAATGTTTTAATAAATTCATACAACTGTAAGTGGTTTTGTCCAGAAGCAGATAAAAAGCAGATACAGAGCAGATACAAAGCAGATACAGAGCAGATAAAAAGCAGATACAGAGCAGATAAAAGCAGATACAGAGCAGATAAAAGCAGATACGGAGCATATAAAAGCAGATACAGAGCAGATAAAAGCAGATACAGAGCAGATAAAAGCAGATACAAAGCAGATAAAACCAGATACAAAGCAGATAAAAAGCAGATACAGAGCAGATAAAAGCCGATACAGAGCAGATAAAAGCAGATACAGAGCAGATAAAAGCAGATATAGAGCAGATAAAAGGCAGATATAAAGCAGATACAAACTCATCAATATTCAAACACATTGTATTTAATATGCATTTTATTTTAAACAATTGACAACATTGAATATAAGTTGTATAGTTTTTGCAACTATGTTTACTTACATGATATACTTTACGGAGTCGCAAATGAATTTGTAGATGTTACAAAAAGCTGGAGAAACCTATATATACCCTTTATTATTTTTATTGAAGGGTATAACAACTTAACTGTACTCTGAATTACAACTAATTTTAGTTGTATTCGAATAAATGCTCGAACAAAAGAAAAACTTATAAACACTCGAAATAAAAACGAAAATACAACTGATAAAAAGCTGTTGTCTCATGGTGAAAAAAGTTGTTATCCATAATAAAAATTTTACAACTACAACTAAACAATCCATTTAGTTGTAAATCAAAATAGCGGCCTATTATTATATTGTACTTGTACAATAGACCACCCATATCGCCGAAAGTATTTATTTTGTTCACTCCATCGACAGTTTATAAAAATCACATGCATATAAAAATTGCACTGATAGCCAGCAAACAGGCCATGCGCATTGCAGTTTTCACCCAAAAAAATTACCTATCTTACTATAAACGGTCTCGGCACAATAACTTTCAAATGCGGCGTTTCTCCGAAAAAACTTGTATAGAGATACAATGTCTTGATCCTTATAAAATTTAATAGTACATATTTGGTCCAAATTTAATGGAGCTAAACAATGTAAGGATCTTACCTTATAAAAAAATTAAAACGGATTACAATTATCGCTTCCCAATTTTTAACAAGAGCAGTTAAAAAAATCTCTAAAAACTTAGTTTCATCCCATTAAAGGACTATGATAGGACATAGTTGGAGCAAAACTATGTTAAGGAACAATTTTGTGCTATTTATTATAAACAAAAATGGTTGTGTTTAATATTTTTTAACGCAGTAATAATCCCTAATTATTATTTTACTTATTCAGTGAAATATTTTTTTATTAAAAAATCCAGCTAAACCCCTCAATAATCAATTTCAATGTATTTTTAATAAAAAATATTTTACTGAATAAGTAAAACAATAACTTGGGATTATTAGTGCGTTAAAAAATGTTAAACTTAAATTGTAATATAAGTTTAAAAATTGTAATAATTCCAAAAAAACAAAACGCTAATTATAATTATCAACTTGACTGCACCCGATCAAAAATACTTGCGTGGCAACACTCTATTCTTGAATAGCTGTTGTTGTCATTTAAATTAAAAAGTCAGCCAATGTAGTAAGAAAAAAAAACATTTCGAAACTCGGGTAGTGATATCGATCAACAACACATCTTTTTGGTTCGAAATGAATTCAACTTTTTTTAAATTTTTTTTATATAAACAATATACAATCGGCTGCATAAATCTGCGTACAAGAACATAAATTAAAAGTATATGCTAATTTTGGTACTCATATACAATTTTTTTTATATAAAACTCTTATATGTTTAAAAACACAACTGCGATGTAAAATGCATATTTAAGAATTAAAGAAAATTATATGAATTCAATTAATAAAAAAAGTAAATTTCATAACTAGGCAAAACTCTGCTTACATTAAATAAAATAATAAAATATACAGAACAAAATTTTTTTAATAAAACTATTTTAATAAGAAGTTGGATAACCCCGACGAGCGAGAACTTCATAAAGGCATTTTGGCATTGATGAAACCAGTTTTTCAGTGTATTAATATTTCTCCATTCCTCAGTTAATACTGTTTGAAACATTTCTTTTGATGTTATTACATGGTTTCGTATTTTTCTTTCCAGCAAATCCCATAAGTGTTCATTGGGATTTAGGTCTGGTGACTGCGGAGGAGTTTTCAATTGTTTTTTTACATTACACAACAACCAAAGCCTTGTATTGTGTGCAGTGTACTTTGAGTCGTTGTCTTGCTGGAATATATAATTATCTTCAATGCCTAATTTTCTAACACTTTCGGTAAGATTTTTCTTTAGAACGTCTACTAAATAGACGATGTAATAAGTTCTAAATTACCCACGCCTTTACTTGACATGCACTCCCATACCATCACGCCAACTCCACCATGTTTAACTTTTGGTTTTAAATTCTTGGGACTCAGCGCTGTACAACGTTTTCTCCAAACAAGCTGACGGCCTTTTATGCCGAATATGCAGAATTTGCTTTCATCCGTGAACAGAACTTTCTTCCAGAACTCTGGAGGATTGTTTATGTGTTCTTTAGCGAAAGCAGTTCGCTTTTGTCTATTGACTAGCGAGACTAGCGGTTTTTTCCGTGCTACGTGGCTTTTGTAGTTGGGCTTTTTCAATATTCTTCGCACCCTGTCTTTGGACACATGTTTATTAAATTGTAAATTAATGTTTTCAGCAATTTTTGGTGCTGTTAATCTGGGATTTTCCTACACCGATTGCACTATAACTCTTTTTTCGCGATCATTTAATTTCTTTGCACGACCAGAACGAGACCTTGACACTAAAACTCCGGTATTTTTAAAATTTTTTATTATTCTCTGAATGGAGGAGTGTCCGTTCAACTACTACGATTTCGCGCAAACTTTTCCCTTGTTTCCATAAATGTATAATAATTTTACGTTCAGCAACATTAATTTCTCTTCTGTTTGCCATAACTTCAAATTTATTGCAATCAGAAACCAAAACTTTTACCAAAATCACTTTATTGATGAGTTTAAAACAAAACTGCAGTATTATAGTATCACAAAATAACAAAAAACAGTTCAAAAGTACCGTTTAGATTTATGTACGCAGACTTTTGCATACACGCAAAGTTGCCACACCATTGTTTTTAAGTAGCCAATATTACCACACTTTGCAAATGCAAAAAGAAAAGACCTAACATAATTTTCAAATATTTATCTATAAATAAAAACACATTTCAAATGATTACTGTCGTTACGTACTAAAATATCATGTTAAAATATACACCGGCAGAGTTTTATGCGTGCGCTTTGACATTTTTTTTATTATTCATGTAACAAACTGATCTTAAGAAAATAAACACACACACAAGCAAAATCAAAAACCCACGCAAAAAAAATTGCAGTAAACAAAAAATCATTCTTTCCATGTTTATGTTGTTTTTATTACGAATTATAAGTGGTAGTTAGCATACAATTACGATTTATAAGAGGTAAGGAAGATTTTATTTGAAAAAAAAAAATTACGAATTAGCCTGGTCCCCTGGCTAATTCGTAATAAATGTATGGAAACTATACGAATTAACGATATCTTTTCAAGGGACCAACAGTTTCTTACGAATTATCGGGAATTACGATTAATTGGGGTACGAATTATCGGGATTTGGCTGTATTATAATAATTTATCATCCGACAGTTCTGTGGAATCACGTGATCTTTTTTCAAATTTTTTTCAAAGCACATTTGTTAAACCAGT
The DNA here is from genome assembly GCA_936439885.1 of Nowickia ferox. Lineage (NCBI taxonomy): Eukaryota > Metazoa > Arthropoda > Insecta > Diptera > Tachinidae > Nowickia > Nowickia ferox. The sequence continues at coordinate 6,792,412 of OW387028.1, forward strand.
TTTTAATAACCAAATGGTACAACCAAGTACGAGCCATGAAGGTGATATTAATTTTAATATTACTATTGAGGACGTTATTTCAGCTATAAGTTCATTGAATAATGATTCCAAGTGTTCTGTTGGACTTTATCCTTCTTTATTATTCAAAAAATGTTCCCCAAAAATTGCCTTGTCTCTTGTGGTAAATTTTTAGATTGTTGAAAAACTTGCTCTATTGTGCCTATTTTCAAATCTGGATACCGGAGCCTAGTAACTAACTAAAGGCCTATAATTAAGCAGTGCACGTTTGCAAAAATTTTTGATAAAATTATTAAAGATAAACTTTTCGAACACGTAGCGAACTCTATTTCATACCGTCAACATGCGTTCATGCCAGGCAGATCTACTGCCACTAATTTAATTATATTAACGCATGACATTATTAATACCATGGAGCTTAGATCTCAGAGTGACGTAATTTACAGATTTTGCAAAAGTATTCAACGCTGTTAACCACTACTTCTTATTGCAAAAACTCTACAAAATTGGATTATCGAAAAATCTTTTATTATTTTTTATTGACTTTCTGCTCAATAGAAAACTTACCTTTAAAATTGGTAATTAAAGTTCCTTTTTTTAATTGAGGCTTATTCTGGCATTCCTCAGGGAACACATATTGGTTCTTTGCTTTTTCTAATTTTTACAAATGGTTAGCCACAAATTTTTAATTTTGCCAAATGTCTTATGTTTGCAGATGATGTAAAATTATTCGCTAAAATATCTCACATAGACGATTGTAAAAAATTACAACCGGATTTATTTAAATTGGACTTATGGTGTGCAAATAATGATATCAATATTAACACATCAAAATGCTGTGTAGTCTCATTTACACATTGTTTAAACGTGATTACATTTAATTACAGCATTGCAGGAACATTGATTAAAAGAAAGATGGAAATTAAGGATTTGTGTGTTCTATTGTTTGGAATCCTTATTATCCTTGTCAATCCAATCGTATTGAGTGTGTTAATTTTTTTTTAACTGCTTTAAAGTTAATTTGGCCTTTTCAGTTACCATCATACGAAGCTAGGAGGCAGTTCTTAGGTTTGCAATCACTGTAAGATAGACGAACATATTTTTCAATTATGTTTGTGTATAATGTCTTATCAAATAACATAAAATGTCCAGAAATGATGAACTTTTTTAATATTTATCGTCCTCCAAGAGTTCTGAGAAATAATCGCATGTTTGTGGAACAACAGAGCAAATTATGCGCAAAACGAGCCATTAGAGCATGCTTGCATTTATGTAGTAGCTTTAATCCGCCTTTAAATTTTAATGTAAGTTGTGATATTTTTAAGTTATTGGTATTTAAAGATTATAACTGAACATTTACATACTGTTGTGAATCAGAATTGAACAACGCTCGTACCGTACATTGCACTAATTTGTTAGCGCAGCAACAACCAGTTCATTCACTTGGCTGCTTGCTAAATTCTTTGCGTTGGCAAATTGTGCAATATCGATATTTCGTAATTGGGTCAAAAGCTAAATAATATTAAAAAACAGGTTACTGTCTAGTTAGCATAATAAGATTAACTGTTAAGTAAAATATAAATATAGCAATATATTAAAGTTTTGTATAAATAGCTCATTTTAAGAAAACAAGAATTCGATTGTAATAAGTCAGTTGTAATTAGTTAATTGTAGTAAGTTGTAATAGACAGTTGAAGTTGTAGAGTCAATACCTGCGATTCCCACGGGACCCTCCCGGTTTAAATTTGAAAATATATAGACACTAGTTATTAGCTTGAACAATTTTTTAATAAATCATTTTAATATATTAAAGAAAAGTCCGTATTTAACACAAATTGATGTAAGAAATTTTTGGGTAAAGGTTCCCTGATGATCTGCATTAGCAACAGCATAGGATCCAGATTAACCCCTCAATAACAGTTTCAATGTGTTTAATAATTATAATAATAATATTTTACTGAATAAGTTAAATAATAGTTTGGGATTATTAAAGCGTTAAAAAATGTTAAAACTTTAATTGTAACAATTCCCAAAAAAAAAAACACTAAAAATGGTTATGGTTAAGAAACTGCAGAATTATTTCCATTTTTTATGCATATAAAGCTGATACTTGCATCAATTGACACCACACACCAAGGACCAAACACAAGAACGAAAACAGCATGTTGTTCCGGTTTGCTGGACTTTGTCAGAATATTTACAATTAGCTTTGGTAATATTTGTTCCATAAAAATTGTCAAATGTAATTTGGCTTCCTAAATGTACGAACTTTAACCTAATCCAAACCAAACTAGTTCTCTTATTAACCGAGAGGCTAAATGTATCACAAATCGATGAATAAAAATAAAATAACGCAAGCAAAGAGTGTTGTACTCTACTGTACTTATTGGTGGACAAATTGCATTGAGCAGTTTCTATCAACTCTTGCCAAAATTGGCTATTGCACCTCCCACATGTGTATGCTTTTCCACTTGTGTATGCTTTTTCACTCGCCTTAAGAATTTTAGTATTTAGTATTTAATACTTAATACTATTTACAATAACCCATGGATCAATTGTTACAACTAGAGCAGTCAATTGCATGAACGCAGTGATTTTAATGCAACGCAAAGAAAATTGGGGCGTTGCATTTTGGACAATTATGTTATAAGTTTATAATGAAAGTTAATATTACAATTGTATACCCATTGTTCATAGCAATTTGTTATTGTTTTGTGTTTATTTTCAAATTCTAATATTAACATGATTTATAAGGGCTTAGAGCAAAACTTATTTACTAACAAAAAATCCAGCATTTGGGTTATTATTGGGTGACATTACATTTGGAGGTTGCTGCTGGGCACCTCCTGGCTGTTGGTTACGAGTAGAAGTGGCGTACAGTTGTTGTTGGAAACTATGATATTGTTGAGCGTATTTCAAATCGTTGGATGTGGGACCAACAAAAGGTTTATATCCCATGTTTCCAGAACCAGATAGTGGCCCTCCAGGAGCACCATTGTTGCTGTTGGGAATACTGCTTTTTAACAAGGGATTGTTCGATCCCATTATAACAGAACTTTGCATAGGGTTGGATGAAGGATTTTGATCATTTATAACATTATTATTTGGTAGAGCAATATTGTTGTTACTGTTTGGATTGAGGTTAAGTGAACCGTGAGACATTCCCATTGGAGGAGGTTTATTACTCTTTTGCTGATAGATGCCAGAGACAGTGGGATTATTAAACATATTATTAGCATTGTCATTACACTCCAATGATTCGTTATCGGTACCAGGGAATTGATTATTTCCCAAGCCATTTGGAGGAATATTGCTTATGGTGGGATTTTGCATGCGCGATGTCGGATTCATACCAACACCCGACTGCAAGCCACTTTGGCGTATAGGTCGCATCCCCCTGAGCATGGGCGCATGAGGTCCTGGTATGCTCATGGGATCATGACTCGACATCATGCCACCGACTTGCAACTCATCCTGATCACCACTTCCACTGCCCACAAGTTGACCTGTGTTGCTCATTGCAGAAATTTGATTGCAGTTTCCAAAAAAGTTTATCTGATTCATGGTATTTGGATTACCTCCCATATTATTCGTATTTGTCATTTTATTTAAATCACTATTCATAGTAGGAATATCGGAAGGTGATGTGCCTGGACCAACTCCACCACCAACAGAGTTTCCCATAATTTGAGGATTCGCATAACGTTGTAAAAATTCCAAACTGGGAGGTACCCGCATATTGCTGGTACTATTGTTATTTTGAGGTCTTACTGGCATATACTGTATGGTATTGGGGGTACTTGCTTTAACTTGTATATTGGGCGAAACATTAAAGTTGCCGAAATTTGCCGACATACGGTGATTCATCATACGATGTGTTGGTATCATCCCAGGAAAGCCAGATGGCCCATCTCTCATCCCAATACCGCCAACTTGATTTGGATTAAAGCCAGCAGACATATTTGGTCCACACATTTTTGGATTAAGTAAACGTTGGCAAATGGGTCCAGGATTACCACCCATCATATTGCAATTCCCAGGGCCGAATGGGCCCGTTAGAGATCCTGAGCCTCCTCCAAGCGCAGACATACCCATACTACCACCTATATTTGGATTTTGGTTACAATGCTCCATGCTCGGATCAACTGGACCGCCCATCATTGAGCCGCCTATTAGGCTATTCATATTGATATCGCTTACGCCACCTGGACCACTCATTAAACCCGGCATATTGTTCGGTGAGCCCCCCACACCTCCAGAGTTATGACCGATTCCACCGCCCGTTAGCTGCTGTGACATTTGAGCAAGAGATGATATGGGATCGAACGAATTTGACAGCTTAGCTTGATTGTTTCGGTTGCTATTTGGATTCAGAGGCATATTATCATTTCGTCGACCAAATTGCGGCGGCATTTGCTGAAGATTTTGGCGTTGCTGGTAAATAAAATACAATAAATTAATAGTATGAAAAATTTTAAAAGCATTTGTTGAAATTTAAAAATCCTATAAACATATAAATTTCAAATCCTAACTCTTTCTATTGCTCAATTACATTTATTCAGTCAAGTTTTCAATGAAATGTTAGATTCCAAAACTTAGTCATTAAGGTAATTTATCTAGATTTTTCATTATAAATAAAAACAAATTATCGATTATTATTATTTAATATTATTAATTAGGCCCGAGTTCAATATTTTTCAACTCTTTATTAGATATGAGAATGTTTCAATTAATGTAGCCTCTTAAGAGAAAAAAGTTTATATGGGATTTAAGCGGAAATCAAAGCGAATGTAAACGTAAAAAATTCCATAATTTAGGTTTTTACAGCCAAATTAAATGAAACTTAAATACCCAGTTTAAAAAACATGTATGCATGATCCATATATTTTTAATATATGAATGTACATAAGCATATTAGGAGACATCTCTGCCTCCAGGGCATTTTTACAATGTTGTAGTGTACCTCACTTACTGTAATACACTGTATTATAATATAATTACATTGCAACACAATTCATTGTAATAATTAACAGCACGCTTACTTTATAAAATTTAAATGACACACTTTTGTTTTCATTACAAAATTTTGTTACTATAGATGGTCAGCAAAAGTAAAGACATAAAGAAACACAAAAATAATAAAATGTAAAATAGTATATAAGTAGAATAACATATTCAATAAATCAGACTTTAATTTCTAAACGCAAACTGGCAATAACTTGCCTTGTTTTTTAATTAAATTCTCCAAACTATTGGCACCTCTTTTGAGCGCCAACTGATTGAGCTGGTCTCCCTGACAGCTGTATAAACTAAACAAGGGACTATAGCGCAAATTCACCACAACACGACACACGCTAGGACTTATCTTTACACACTGATGGTTCAACCTTTACATGGGGATCCTGCCAAATAAAACATATGCTTCGACCTTTACATGGAGAGCCTGCCAAATAGAATAGATAGTTCAATCTTTACACATAATGATTCTCTCTGCCATGCTATTTACGAGATTTTTCAAAACATTTGGACTTATATTTTTCCATGCTAGAAGAGGCCGCTCCCACAAAAATTGTTTGTTTTAAAATCAGTCCAAAAAATTAGTTATTTATCATTATTCATGCTTTAAGCATGTTATGTTTGATCGTGACATCACTCACGTTAACTCCATAAGTTCTTCTTAGTACTCAATTTGCTTTCACTACAGCGTTTGTGCCTCCTAAACGATTAGACGTATGGCTATTCGCGCATTCGTGAAACTAATAAACTATTATATTTTGAAAGTCATTGAAGAATCCGAGTGAAACGACGTATTTGTTTGCAATTAAAGGATAAGAAAAATTATTTTGCATTTCCCTTAGGAAGCTTTTCTGCTGTTATGTCTTATATAAATAAAACTAGTTGGTTTCAATAAATTTGTGTAATTTTATTATTCAGTTATCTTTGAACCTTCATAGTGAACCATTGTGGCCATTTTAGCATTTTCACTGCTAGATCTATCATTTTCATTCATTTCCATTAAAAGGCATTCAACTTTCAAAAAATTCTGCTAAATGCTTTCTGGCGGAATTTGTTGAAAATAAAAAAGAACAAACGACAATGGCAAGACCGCAAAGAATACCACAGTTGAAGAAAGTGACTTATGAAAAATGCTAAAATCATTTGTGGCGTAGGTTCTGCCAGAAAGGTACAACTAAAGTATATTTGTTATTAAGATGTTGTAGTGTGCTCGTATACATAGTATGACATATGCATGAACCTCACCAAACAGTCACAGCAACATGATATTCATAATAAACAATAATATTGCACACTCTTGCAAACCAATTAAAATTACTTAAAGTCAAAGTCTTCTTGAGATAGGTCAGTAACGATTTTTAATTGCAAACACACTTAGTCATAAACGCTGGAATTTCGGTAACATAATATCCTCATAATTTACGGTCAACGCTTGCTATTGCTAAATAGTTTCAATTATGCTGACCTGAATAAATGGTTACTATGTATGATTAAAGCTAAATGGCACTGAACTTCAAATATACAGAAACACACGCACATCATGCATATTAGAATAAGTTAATATAAGAAAAGCGAACTTCCCGTTGTTAGTATATAAGCTAAAGAAATTGTTAAATAAAATATCAATATACTTTGATCACTAAACGCTTGTATATTACACTTTTAATACATTACAATGTTAACAAAGTAATCAAAACAAACAAGAGAAAATGTGCATTTTGTGAAATGAACAAATGTACATACATACATACATACATACATAAACATATATTTACAAAATTAAATTAACGAATTTGTTGCATTGAATTAAAAAAACATAATGGGAAAAAGATTACTGGTATTAAAAATTGATTAAAAGTTGTTTGCAAATGATTCCTGATTTAACTTTAAGCATTATCATTGAAAAATTTTAATTTTTACCTTTTACTTACAAAAATCACACAGTGAATGAGACCACAAAAAATAAATTGAAAATAGTACATTTGAAGAAGTAAACAATTTTACAAAACTGAATAAAAGAATTTGTTGTGTTGAATTAAAAACCATAATGCGAATAAGCTTATTACTATTAAGAAGGCGATTAAAAATTGTTTTCAAATAATTACAGAAACCATTTGATTTCATTTCATTAAAAAATATTAATTTTCACCACTTACGTTACAAAAATCGTACAGCGAATGAGGTTACAAAGTATAAAACGAAAATACCCTAAAAAATGCCACCACGAAAGAAACATTAAAGAAGACGCAGTGACAAAGTGAGCGAGACCTCCGAAAACACCAATTATCTTCGGTGTATGTGCTACAAAAATACCCATAAATACTGAAATTATTTCAAAGGTATTTCAATAATTTTTTCTACAGTTAAAACTGGCATTATACTTTTTTTTTACATTTAGCATTCTGTCATCATCATTTCCTGGCAACACTGTAGTGAACAGACGGTGGCATGTCACAATGTCCAAGGACATAATGTCCATGGACGTTATGATAAAGAAAATGAGTCGTAGTATCCATGGACATTAAGACATTCCAAAAAGTGTTATTACATCCATTAACACAATGTCATAATGTCAATGGACTTTATGTCACTTTTTGTCTTGTCATAGTATCCATAAAAATTTAAAAGCAATTATTGCCTGACTTGTAAATTTTTTTTGACTACTGTTATAAATTTAAATAATTAATGATGCAATGGAATACGTACATTTTAGTGTGTAAATGATCGTGATATAATACAGAACTAAAAGTTCTTCAATAAAAGGCTGTTGGTTTCACTATTGCCAAGCCTTGAGACGTCAAAGTCAGAAAATAAACAAATTTGGTGCTTTAGTTAAAAACAAGAAACTGGTACAGAAAATTATTAAGCCTGCCTGTAGTTAGTCCGCAGCAAATGGAAGAAATGTTTATTAGTTTAAAAAATGAGATAGTAGATCTGCCAAACAACCAACAAGATTGCCTTACCATTTTTGGGAAGTATGGTAAAGAAGGAGTGGATGACAAAGGTTTGTTTCATTTGTGGCTTTTATAAGTACGAAAGTTAAAATGAAATCGGCGCCGATTTTTCTTAATTCTACTTACAAAGGTAGTATTTATATCCCTTTCTCCTTGGTTTTTCATTTCCAAATAATCAATAATATTTTTTCCATAATTTAACTTTTATTTCCTATTAATCATTATAATTTTTTATGTACTCAAATATTTTTCAAATTGAAGTTTATTCATTTCCTTCTCAGGTCACTCCTCAAAAAACTAAGGACCGTAAAATTCATCAGCTGACCGAAAAACTAGATAGAGGAGTTATCTCGCTATCACATTTTTTTAATACCATTGTAAACGAAGAAAATCATATTGTTGAATATGATGACATATTAGAAGAAATAGAAGGAGAGAACAAAGCGGATTTAGAAGATATTGAACAAAGTGAAATCGTGTTAAGCCAGATCACTGAAGTTGTAAAATGTATAATTTGTATTGAGGAGCCCAGAAATACACTTTTAATGCTATGTCCTAAGGGTAAAACGTTGCTATTTTTGGCATAAATTCAATTTTTTTGTTTGTTTAAAATTTAAAATCTGCTTTCGTTTTTTGAATTCGTATACTCTAACGGTTATATAAACGTTTTTTTTTATAATTTTTATGTTGCACCCTGTTATTTTATGAAAGGAAAAAGTGAGCTGTTGGTTATATTATGAAGAGAAAATGCGCGCGAAATTTTTACTAACTTTGATCGTGAGTAAAACATTAATTTTAAACACTGTGAAAAAGTTTAAATATGGAAGAAGTTAGACAAGGTATGTAAAACAATTTGTGATATAGTTTAAAAAATAGTTGTGTGTTATTGTCTAGTAATTCAGTGTGTTGTTGGTATGTTATTATTGGTCAAAACTAACAAACATACGTGTGTTATGTGGAATATAACTTCTGTGTATAGAAAAGTATTTGCAATATTTTTGAAAAAAGTTATTAATCAAACTGTATATAATCAAACATCATTAACACTTTTTGCTCCTTTTTGTTCCTTTTCGGAAAAAACTTCATTTTGTAGTTTCATACGAGTTTTGCCATTCAACACTGCTTGAAGTTTGGAGCAGCAAAAATCGACAAGCAGATAGTGTAAAAGAATTTATTTTGGAAAACATTACACAACAAAACTTATGAGATGAGCAACATCAGTTAATTAAACAAAAAGTCAAGCAATTTATTGCTTTTATAAATTTGCCAAATCAACTGCTAAAAACCCATGACTACAACTCGAAAATATTTGGCGTTAAACCAAATAATCTTAAATATGGCGTAAGCCCTTTATATGCATGGATAAGATTTTTTGAATTTGTGTTAAAAATCTCGTATAGAATGGAATTAGAGATATGGCGTGCTAAAAATGATGACAAAGTCAAAGTCTCTTTGCGAAAACAGTACCTTCAGGAAAGATTGTGGACGGAAATGGGTCTCAATGTAGACAAACCCAAACAAAACGGCAGTGGAAATACCAACGATGGAAATACTGCAAGAAGAGCATTTAGAAATGTTGAGCTCTTATCTTCCATTTTAAATTTCGATTTAAGTATTCTCAAACACTTACATTATATTGATTGACATTTCTTGTGAATATAAGATTGATACAGAAAAATTCAAAAACTTTTGTGGCCAAACATTCAATATGTATTTTGAAAAGTATTCTTGGTATCCAATGTCTCCAACTGTGCACAAAGTTTTGGTACATGGGCACCAAATAATGGATACTTACATACTTCCTGTTGGAGTTCTAGGAGAAAATGCATCAGAAGCAAGAAACAAGCTGTATAAAAGCGACAGGAGATCGCATGCAAGGAAATGGATAACATGGCAGACGTTTTTAATAGACAATGGATTCTTCAGACCCAAAAATGTCCACCATAAGTTTAACAAAACGAAAAAATATTAACAAAAAGAAGAGCCTGCCCAGAAGTCATTGCCCTTTTCGAAACACCTGGTATTGACTTTTCAGACACATTAGGTGATGAAAATGAAACAGAAGACGATGAGGCCGACGAAATTGGCAGTTTTGGACTGGAGAATATTGAGTTGGAAGAAGAAAATGAAGACGATTAAGTTAGAAGTCTATATTCATAAATGGTTTGTAAAATGACAAAGGCATATTAGTATTTGTCTCATATGATTTTTTTTTTCAGGGATCATGAGCAGTTTTATATCTTAACAAAAAGGCTTAATGAAGCCTTGTCTATCATCTAAGTCTACCTAAAAAATATAAACACATTGAACTTAAGTGGTTTTATCCAAAAAGTGAGGTTAAGAAATTGTTTTTTTAGTACTGGTCCCTAATGGGTTAATAAAATAAAATATTTTTAGATGCAAACTTACAGATTCTTGAAACAGCTTTCTAGTAACATATATTTCAAAGAACGAAAATAAAATAACGAATTTATGACAAAACCTGAACTAATGTTTTAATTGGGAGGCGAAAGTGGGCGTGGTCCAAATAAAAAAAAACAAAATTCCATTTTGGTGTTAGTTAAATTCGTACAAAATTTTAAGTGTCTAGCTTTAAAACTACAATTAATGCCAAAAATATCGCTTTTTTGCCCACAGTGCCATGTAAGCATTTTAATCTTTGTTCTACCTGTTTCCAAAATTTAAATTTAAAATCCAAAACAACAAATCGCCCTTGCTATGTACATATTGTAGACAGATTGTAGAAAATATTTCGAATATATTTCAATAAGAAATATTCAAAAACGCAATATTGTGCATTGATATGACAAAGACCGGGAAGCCAGTCCTTATTTTGTTGTGTTGCCGTATATTGTATTTTTAATAAATAAATTGTTTTTTAATACAAATTTTTTTTCATTCCTAAAATTGTGGACTTACGGACACATTAAAAAGCGATATAATGTCCATAATTATAATGTCATAGTATCCTTGGACTTTAAGACAATTTCAAAAGTGCCATAATGTCCATGGACACTACGACACATTTTCTTTGTCATGGACATTATGTCCTTGGACGTTGTGACATGCCACCGAACAGACGTCTTAGCGGAGTTTTTCTTACATACATACTAAACAAACAAAAAATGACACAAAAAATATTCGTAGTACATATTAACGTTGATAAATAAGCTTTATTTGCTTTATTAATATTTTTTACATAGCCAGAAACAACAAAAATAAAAACCGCAAACAAAGTGACATTGAGGAATACTCTATATGAGTACCTCAAAAGCAAAAAATTCTGAAGTGAGTTCTAACGGCAGAAATGCCTATTTTACTGTGAGTTCAATCTATTAATGCAAACAATAATAATAAAAAAAACGTGTGGCACTCGGGGACTGCCGCGGTAAAGCTATTGCTTAGCATTTTTTTATCAACTTATGCAATTATAATTATTGATTTATTTCTTATTTACGCAGTATTTTTTTTCTTTGATATTAATTCAAGTTTTTTCTTTGATATTAATTCAAGTTACACTTTTAGAACGTGACGACCGATAAGAAAACAATTTTTTTTCTTTTACTGAATAAATGAGAAGTTAACATCGTTTAAAATATTTGTATTATCTTACAATACATGTATGTTATTCAGGAATTTTTATCATTGAAACTATAGGTTTATGGTAACTGAAATAAAAAACATAAGTTTGAGACTTGATATCCTCTAAATATCTGGAAAATAATAGCATAAAAACCTACGAATTGTCTGTTTGTTTGTGTATATCATTTTTTGTCCAACACGATTGCTCTTAAGTACGCCATATTGTGTTTTCCTACATGTAAAAATCTGTTCTAGCAATACTGTATGTTAATGAAATCCATAGCATACTTTAGGGGTTAAAATACACTGTGCGATTGAAATAAAAATAGTCTTAGGTTTTTTTTTTTCGTTACGGAATTTCTTGATTCGGTCGCCGCGCTCAAAGCCCGCGATAAAAGCTACGCAATAGCTTAAAAATCCATTGATAGTCTTTTTCTAACGTCGAAGCCACTTTTTCGCACACGATCAACTTCGCTTTCTCCAATGCCAACTAGTGATTCGTGTTGTTATTTTTAATGACTCGAATCCAGGACCTTCGGTTTTGTAATCAACGTGCTAACTACTTCAGCCAGTGTTGTCAGATTTATTTTGAGCCTTTTCGCCAAATGACTAGTCGAATATCGCCAATATAGCCAATATAATAAAATATTATATTATATAATTATAGCTACAAAAATATTTATTTATTTTGTAATTACATTACAAATATTATTAAATTTTAAATTCAGTAGGTAATGTGTATCGTAAAACATAAAAATTATATTATTTAAGAAAAGTGTTTACATTAACATATAAATATTGGAGTACAAAAAATACTTAAAAATAACTTATTCCAAAAGATCAATCCAAATAGGATAAATTGAACTTGAACACCAAAATAAAAATTATTATTTAAGTCTTGTGATAAAACTGAAGTAAGTCGTAGTTTACACCATGCAAGTATTATTGCTAAGCTGATTAGTTTGTTAGGAGAGAGAGACGAGGGGAACAGAAATGTTTCTGTTCCCCTCGTTTACACTAGGACTAACATTTACTTAAATGTGTATTTAAATACACATATCATATGCTTGAATTGGTAAGTACCAGCAGCATCGTCGTATTCATACACTCTAGGCTAGAACTCGTGCATGCTTTTTGGTGTTTCATTATCAAAATGTTAGTTCTAATTAATAAAAGAAAGTTTTCCCCACTGTGTTTCATAAACACCAAATGAGATTTTGTGAGCCAATATTTTTTTTAAACTTCCTGAATTCCAGAAAATTTTGTTTGAGATAAAGAGTCACAACATTTAGAATTTCATGCAGGAAATATTTTATGTTGTAGAAAAAGTTCCTTACAAAAAAAATTCATATTTTTAGCATTATGTATTCTATTTTATTGAAATCGTAAAAATATAGCCAAATATTTCGCAAAGGGGTTCAAATATCGCCAATCGCCATTTCAAAATTTTCATCACCACAAACAAATTTTCGTCTGACAACACTGACTTCAACCAATGCCACCATCACAGGGAAGTATACTGGGGCCAGTTTTGTATTTTATTTGCCTGTGAGCAGTAATATACATACTTCAACATTTGCCGATGATACTAAGGCATGCTTTTGAAACCTATATGGTGCTACGGAATTCAGCTATGGGGCGCTGCGTCAGCTTCAAATGTAGAGAAAATCCACCGAAGGCAAAACAAAATTTTACGGTTAATAACATCGGCTCCATGGTACATAAGAAACTCAAATTTACATCGTGATTTAAATATACCACAAGTGACTGAAGAAATTGCTAAATACGCAGGCAAATATTTAACAAATCTCGAGTCACATCCTAATAACTTTATTGGACACTCCGATTAAAAAAGAGGGATACAAGGGCTCTAATACTCAACACTCCAGATGAAACAGCTTGAAGTTTTTTTTTTGCTTATCACGACTCTTATGTATTATTAATTACTATCGTGAATAACAAGTGAAATTTTTGTTCACGTGAAATTTTCATTCCACTAGAAGGGAAAAATGCTATCGTGAATCTCCGAGTGAATGTAAAAAAGGGAAGAAGATTTGTAAAGATTAAAAATTATTTGAAAATCAGAAAAATTTAAGTTAAATAATAAGAAATATACAAATTTTAGGTTCCAAATTTTTTTAATTTTAAAGTTGTGTTTGTAAATATTCTAGGTGCAGTGGAAAAAAATTCTTTAGTATACCACTGCGGTGCACCAACATGAAATTTACTGTGAGTGAACTAAACAGATTCATACTCCATGAAAAAAGGAGTTGCAGGGAATTATTTTTAAGAATCATGAATTTTACTTACTTATCTTATCCTAAAAATAATTATTTATAACTTTTAATATTAATTCAAAGGAAAATATCGAAATTAATCGATGAAATAATTCAGTTGCCTGCAAAAATAAAGTGAGCAAAACCAAGGGAAAAGTAAAAAAAATTCACGTGAAAAATATTATTCATGATAAGGGGAATCAAAATAAAGGGAAAATATTTTTAGGGAAAATTATTCCCGATTACAATTTTGTGAAAAGTGGAAAAATTTCGACGGAAAAATGTTCACGATAGGGGTGACTAAGTTTATGTCCGACACTGGTCGGGCCTAATAATTATATTTAGACATAAGATTTGAAAACTTATTATTAGTTCAGTATTGAAGATACAATAAATATATACAAGTGTGCAAAAAAAAATTTTTTTAAGTAGTCCGCGTTTTTGATTTTTTTAAAATTTATTTGTTATTTTAAACTCTTTAGTGTTTCGGCAACTCTTGTGAACAAACATATATCTTATATATACATATATATGTAAGTATTTTTGTAACCGCCTTTGAATTTCTTTTATTTTGATACCCTACTTGATAGGTTTGTTAAATTTTTTATTAACCCTAGAACGTCATACTTATTTTTGTACACTAACGTCATCCTTCGTCATTTTGACTACGACCTATTTCAAAAGCCAATAAAAATATCGTGACCAAAAATAAGTACTAAAATGGATTCATTATTGATACTTAGTTAGTTTTTAATTATCATATAACGAAATTCATACGTTTCTTTTAATGGTTTAACGAAAATTAAAATTTCACAGCCTTCTTTCAATTGGCATTTTCTCTTCAAACATAGCATTTATAGCATCAATTGTATGAAATATTACACTTTTTTTTCACTACGTCTTGTAGTTTCTTATAATGAATTTATTAAACTAAAAAAGCAACAATATTTCCAGTAACTAACATTAGCGGCTAACGCTATACGAAAAACGAAACCAAAACAAACACAAAAAATATGTTTTAAATCGAATATAAAATCGCGCGTCGTCATTTCTACGAAGCATGATGATGCAGGGTTAATGTAATTTTTATGAGAGCACCCAGCCAAAATTTTTAAACCAATTTATTATTCCTAATTAAATTTAAACATATAACTTATGCAATATATTTTTGTAATATTCTTTAATTTTCCTTTATTTTGATACCCCACTAGAATAAGTTTGACGTATTACTATTTCGGGAGAAAAATCTGATTTTGAAAAAATTAATTGTCGAAATCTATGCAGCTGTTTGGGAGATACGAATTAAAAAGGAAATTTTCAAAAAATTTTGTAATCTCCCTTTAATTTAAAAAATTGTTAACGTATTACTTTTTTGCGCGAAAGATCCGCCATTTTGTTTTTGAACGCGTATCTACCCAGGCAGAAATTGCCAACCGTACAAAAACTTTAGCACTGGGAAAGCACTTTTACTCAAAAAACCAAAAAAAAACCAATGCTTTTTAAAAATTTTTTATATTTTTATTTTTTATTTCTTTTCGTTTTTATTTATTTTTATATTAATGTACATTAAGTTCTTTATGTAAAAGGGGAAAGCAACTGTTTCATTTTGGAATTTGGTAAGAATACACTTAATATCTACCATGCTTAGCTCTATTTAAATTTTTTCTGGTCTAAGTCTTTAACGGAATTTAATACTACGTCCCTGGATGACAGTGGATACGTAAAAAATCAAGAGTTTCGTTAAATATATTGCCTTTTAAGTAAATGTTATCACATTTGTATACAGAAAGTTTGCTACTAAAAATTTCTGATATAACCATGACATTTCCATTACTTCCCAGCAAAAAAAAACATGACAAATCATGTGTTGAATCATGAGTTCAAGTAATGAAGCATTGGCTCGATTTAGGTGAAACATGCATGATTTTTACATTAGCTTGTCATTGGAGATCATGTGTTTGTGCGAGAATTTAAATACTTTGATATCAATTGAAATTAATGAATTTAACTCATGCAAGTTCCCTGATTCGATTATGTTTTTTTTACGTAGATACAAAACAAAAAAAATTTTGTCGGAGCCGGAATATGAATCATGGTGTTCTCACTCTCAAGCAGCACTCTCTACCACTGAGCTATTGTATTCTTGTTATTTGGTTTAGATAAAATTTGTTTTATGAAAATATGTGGATGTGTTGATTTAATTCCGTTTTTGCATGCCTTCTTCGCTGGATACTTATTTCAATATATTACCCAGTAATATCGCATGCATTTTTTGTGAGTTCAAAAACTAAAGCATTATTTACGATTTGTGTTGATATTCAGAATACATTCGAAGAAACAAGAAAGCATGAATCACTATTTAAATTTTAACGCGTTCATTTATTTTTTGCTGGGTTAGTAAACAGATATTGTCGGGAGTAAGGGTTATAATTTTATAGCCATAAATGTTGACAAAAGAAAATAGTGTTTTCGATTTAACTGCGTCTATAATTTTTCCCACTGAATATTTTTTTATTTTTAATAAAAGGAAATACTAATGGTATGTTATTTGAGAAACTGTTAGTATGGATAATGCAATTTCCAATTTAACAATTTACTTTAAATACCCTAAACTATTTTCAAAGTCAAAAGCTGAAAGTTGTGATAAAGGAGCTGCTACGTTAATTACATCATCTGGTATATGGATTAGATTATGTATATTCATAGTTTGCGAATTAGGGCCATAATATCGAATCATAAGCTCAAAAAATGATTTTAACAATTCTTGAACGTATTTTGATTTTAATGTGGCTAACTTGGTTGACGACAAAATACTACCAAGTAAATAAAATTAAAAAATGTTTGTACATTTCAACATCTAATACATTTTTTAAAGTAATTGCACCAGCATATAACAAGAAGAAACATAATTGTGTAGCTTTCCAGTTTGCTAAATTCATTAAATCATGTGATTTTCTTTGAAACTCAAAAGGTATATGTTTAGATACCATTAGAAGGCTTTGTTGAAGTGCTGATACATTTTCTTGTGAAATATAAGAGAATGAATTTTTTACAATTAGCTTTTGAAGTATTGGTGTACTAATTCCGAGATAAAGCATATGCATTTCATCAATAACGACGTGTTTTATGGGATCAAAATTAATAATGTCCAGTAGTGGGCTATCTTCTTTTGATAAGTGATGTTGAGGGTTTGATTTATTTTTAAATGAATATGAACGTTCCTCGCAATTTGTTTCCTTAAATTCGCGGGTCTTATTGACTGTCTCCCCATAACGATACACCTTTCGCAGGAAAAAAATCCAGTGTGACCCCTGTAGCATTTAATAAAAGCTCGGGCTGGCATATCGCAAAAAAAAAAGCTCAGATTGAAAATCTTGAGAATTTTTCGTTCAATTGTATACCTATATAAGAATAACAAAAATATATATATTAGGTTTAACATTTGAACGTTTTTCTTTATACCTGTGCTAATGAAATTATTTGCTTCTAAAACTAATTTTGCTTAAAACTGCCTAGCTGAAAATATCTTAAAATTTTTGGGAAAAAAGATTGATTGGGAATATATTACATTTAACAAAAAAAATTATGTTGGGAAAGCACTTAAATTGTGATTTTTATAGTATTTAGCCAACGATGTAAAAAGTAGTTGGGAAACCCCATCATGAGGTTATCATTTGTGTATTGGCACAACTCTCCAAAAGTAGAACTTGTGATGTTTTGCCAACGTTTGAACCACCGGAGGAAACGCTTTGGCAACGTTAACCCGATTGTATTTTTTTGCGAGGGTAAGAACACTTGCGTTCTTAAGACGAAAATAACGATAATAAAGAAATTTACAAACATATATACTTTTGTTATAATTAAAAAAATTTTTAATATTTACGACTGCTCGTGATTTACGTAACAACAAAAGAATCTTATGATTCTAGGGTTAAAAATGTTTACTGTGCCAACTGTCACTGCAGGTTAGTCTGTCTTTTTCTTTTTATTGCCTAATTTTGTATTCCTCTATAGTCAGAGGTTTGGGGCCCGCCTTTATGGGTGTTGAAGCGTAAACAGATGCCTAGCTAGTGCTGCCTTCAGGATGGTATCTGGACTGATATCCCCAATTATAAAATTTTGATCCTCAAGAATCCCTAAAAAGTAAATTATTCCATCCCCAAAAATTCCCACTAAAAGTAATATACGATTCCAATTTCATTTCATTTAATTATTTTCTTATGAATATTTTATTTGTACTGTGGTTCATATTATTTGTACATATGGTGTATATTTAAGTAGGTGTGTTTTTTTAGAGTGTCACAACTTTGAGTTTCTTTGAGTAAATCAATTGTAGCGCCTGCTGTGTGGCATGCGAAAAATTTTGAATCGTGTTCCTATACCGTTTACCATTGACAGCCAGCCCATAGAGCGCACCAAACAGTAATTTTCTGTGGATGTAATGTGTTTCGACAAAAGCTTGTGGATTATCCTCACTCCAAATGCGACAAGTTTGCTTATTTATGTACCCATAAGTCGATTCATAATGAAATTTCAAAGCAAACTAAACAAAAACCAGCTATCAGCTGTTAAATGGGTGCTCAAATAAAGCAGTGATGCCAGCTCAAAGTTTTGACACTAAAAAAACCACTCTATACTACAGGGTGTTTTTTTAGAGGTATAGAACTTCGAATTGAAATAAAACACAAGAAAATCGTTTTAATGTCCATCAATTTGGCTTTATTGGAAGAATAATTTTATGCCATTAACGTTTAAATATGATTTCGGGCATGTGGCCGCCGCGGCTGGCTCGAATAAAGCCAATTCTACAGGTCCAATTTTCAACCACTTTTTCGAGCATATGGGGCCGTATGTTGGCAATAACGCCACGAATGTTGGCTTCCAAGTCCCCTAACGTTTCTGGTTTGTTGGCGTAGACGAGCGACTTCACATATCCCCAAAGAAAATAATCCAATGGTGTCAAATCACACGATCTTGGTGGCCAATTGACAGGTCCATTCCGCGAAATTATGCGCTCATCGAATGTTTCCTTCAATAAATCGATTGTGACGTGCGCTGTGTGGCATGTAGCGCCGTCTTGTTGGAACCACAACTCATCCACATTCATGCCATCCAATTCGGGAACAAAATAGTCGGTTATCATGGCTCTATACCGGTCTCCATTAACGGTAACTGACTCTCCAGCATTATTTCGGAAGAAGTATGGCCCAATGACTCCACCAGCCCATAGAGCACACCAAACAGTCAGTTTTTGTGGATGTAATGGCGTCTCAAGGGTCTCATGTGCATTCTCTTCACTCCAAATGCGGCAATTTTGCTTGTTGACGTAGCCATTCAACCAAAAATGAGCCTCATCACTGAACAAAATTTTGCGATGAAAATCAGCATCGAGATCAATCTCATTTTCGGCCCATACACCAAAATCACGACGCATTGCATGGTCTCGCGGCTTTAATTCTTGCACAAGCTGGATCTTGTAAGGTCGCAAGCCAAGATCTTTGCGCAAAATCTTCCATAAAGTTGATGGACAAAGCTCCAATTGCTGTGCACGGTGGCGAATCGATTCATTCGGGTCCTCTTCAACACTTTGCTCTACAGCGGCAATTGTTTCTTCGGTGCGCACTGTTCGACGTCTCTGCGGATGCGTATTATCACATAGAGTAAACGTAGTGCGAAAACGATCCATGGTTAACCGAATTAATTGCTCTGATGGACGATTATGTCGACCATAAAATGGACGGAGCTTGCGGTAAACTTCGCGAAATGAACCATTATTTTCGAAATAAATTTGCACGATTTGCAAGCGTTGTTCTTTTGTCAACCTGTTCATGATGAAATGGCAAACCAAACTAAATATTAATCACTTGACAGCTGACAAAATGGCCGCCAGTTAAAAAAGTGATGCCAACTTAAAGTTCTATACCTCAATAAAAAACACCCAATACAAGTATAGGGTGGTTTTTTATATTTATATTTCTAACACATTAAGCTGATTAATAAAATCAAAAAGTTTAGAGTCCAAACCTTCTTTATCGTTGTCTAAAGAAATTTTCTGGTGCATACTTTTAGAGTTAAACAATTCTAGAGATTGAAAATTTGCTTGAAGACCAACTTTGAGAGGCGGACGCACCCCCTAAAACATACTTATCGCTATTACATTTTTTGTATTTTTTTTACATAAAACTGAACCGATTTGGGGGAGAGAATATAACAAATAAAAAAAATATTAACGGCCACGCTAATGTATATGTATACATATCGCACACTAATTCATAAACAGTCACAACTCCAAAAATTTCAAATGCTGAGTAGTCGCAAATAACTGTTGATTCTATACCAATAAAGCAAGTATGTAACATAAAAACAAGCATAGCGGTATTTGATATTCTTCAAGAAAACTGTATGCAAAAGAAATTGTTGCGTTAAGACCATGATACACTATCATACAAAGTCGTGCGATCTACGAAAAAATACAACCCTGGTATGATGGAGTTTATGAAAATTTTCAAAAGAAAATAACAATTCATCACACCAGGGTTGTACTTTTTCGTAGATCGCACGACTTTGTATGATAGTGAGTCATGGCATTTAATAAGAGATTTATTCAATTAAGTGGTTTATAAAAAAAAACAAAACCACTTTGATAATTTTGAGTTGTGACTATTTATGATTTAGTGTGCAATATGTATATTATTAATTTTTACATACCTCTAAACTTGAGTTTTGATTTTTGAAAGCATTTGATACATTTAGAGTATTTGCACCAGGCGCGCCACTGGGTCCAAAATTTAATCCAGGGCTGGGAAACCGTGGTTCCATTGTGTTATTATTAGGCACATCATTTAGTAAAGGACTTCTAGATCTCTGGGAATTTGTTCGAGTGGCTTTGTGATCTGTAATAAAAAGTAAAATCGAAGATAATAAAAATTTTTTATAATTATTTTTATAAAAACTGAAACAATTTTTATGACGACGGTAAATGTCAATGGAAAATTTCAAACAAACAGCATTTAAAAAAATATACAGTATATATGTGTGAGTATTAAAATAATAGAAAACAAGTAAGAGTGCTATATTCGCCTGTGCCGAATCTTATATAGAGACATGCATGCATATGTACGTACATATGTATGTACATGCCTAATTTTATGAAAGAAATTTTGTATCCATTATGAATTAAATTGCAGTGCGCAACGCCCAGCTGCATTTTAAATGAATCTTGCAGACAAAAGTTCTCTTAACTTACGATTGCCTTGTTAACATGACTGTGTGTGCAAAGCAGCGAACTTTTATAAACACATACTTTCAAATTTATTAATTTAATCAGGTGAAACTGGAATGATTAAGAAATATGTGTTAAGACTTTTTAATTTATGAAATTTATTTCACATATTCTTCCGATCAATTTTTGTTTATATACCAATTAAATTTGTTTACTGGGTTATCTATTAGATTTTTTTCTGATTTACATACAAACAGCTAATACTATTTATTGTTAATATATCAATATATCTATACGTATTAGGGCAGTTCGATTTGTATGGATGCAAAAAAATCGCTCAAATTACATGGAAAATCGTATTCTAGGGATCAAAATAAGAAACTTTGCCGAAGGAACCATACCTCTAAAATGTATTTTGATGTCCCGACTTTTGATCCGAAGGGTCAAATTTTGAAAAATCTCACTTTGACCCATTTAGAGTTCCTCAATCGAGTCAAAATGTATGACCGACCCCCACTATGCCAGTGGAGGGCCGACCCACCTATGCCAGTAGCACACCCTCTGGAACCACCCCTGGGGGGTTCCCCATAAAAACATTTCAAAACATCACAATTTTTGGCACTTTACAAGAAAATTTCAGCGAAATGGCTGTTTTTTGGTTTACGTGGCTGCCCACTACACGCAGGCATTCAAGTAGAATCTAGAAGATTCCTTTTTGAAAATGTTTTTTTTATTTTTGGAGTTTCTTTTTCTCTTTAGAAATTTATTTAGTCAGAACATATGTAAATGAAACAAGAATATTGTATTATTTTTGGGTTAAATACTGGTAATCCCTGATAGATAGGTAATAAAATATATCTTCCATGTGTTTACAATATGTAGCTGTATGCAGTAAAGAGCATGCCTAAAATCAGGTACGCATATGTACTATTTAGTTTTAAGGTTTTATAATAAAAATTCAGTATTTTACAACTACTCAAAGCGTAAGCTACATAGTTTATTATTTAAACAATCATTATATTACAATGAATCCACTATCCTGTACACCGCAAGATGAAGCCACAACAACTATCGAAAACCCAATGAGTCATATACCCAAGCATGATGTTACTGTATTTGGTGTGTCAACTGATTTGAGTGATCTTAATTTACCAACCCATCTGGATATCTTGAGATATTATTTTTACTTTAGCGAACGTGCTAAAACAGACCAAAGAAAAAATTTTTCTTATAAATCATTCATTATTAAAGTACAAAATATGATTGGAATTTGGGAAAAACTTGGTATGGAAATAATGGCGAAAAATTGTGTATATATTAAACTGAATAGATTGCTTGACAAATATCAAGAACAAATCAAGAGGAAAATGAAAAACCCAAAATTTCCAGAGTTTCTAAAATCTCTGGAAAGAATTTTTCACATTGGCAAATGTAAATGCGATTTGAAGGCAGCTCCATGTGCATGCGGCTTGATTCCAGAACGCCCCAAAGAGTTTATGCATGATCAACATAATCAGAGAAGACTAACAGTGGCTGCATTTATGATGGAAACTGAAGAGCAAGGAGCAACGTCTATGTCATCAATGCCAACATACCAAGATCCCGATGATTCAACATACGCACCGCCATCGGTTCAAGAAGATATGGATACAAGCACAAGTTCACAATACACAGAAAGATACGATTGTTTTAACTTTGCCTTGATATGTGACAGATTTGGTGTGCCTGATAGAGAAGCATCAGCATTAGGAACCGCTCTTTTCCAATATTTAAAAATGAAAGATAAAAATGGCGAAGCTCTCATCATGGATAAACAGAAAATTCGTAGAGAAAAAGACAAATGCAGACAAGAATTGCTTCGCAAACGGTTATATGATACCAATTTGTTAGCGTTTTCATTCGATGGCAGAAAAGATGATACTTTAACGAGACATAAAATTGATGAGAAGTATTATACTAGGATGGTAAAATAACCTCATATTGTTATTTTGAGAGGACCGAATTCTGAATTGATTGGTTACGTAAGACTGGAACATGAAACCGCTGAATACAAAACAACCAAATTTTGCACATAATTTGCAAAAAATTTTCTATTTAAACATTTTAAAATTTGTTTTGCTCATAATTTAGATTTTTCGAGCAAATTTATTTTAAGCCATTTTTCTTATGTTAATCGTAATTTGCAAAAAATTTTATATTTAAAATTTTTTTTTATTATTTTGCACACATCTTAGATTTTTTGAGCAAATTTATTTTAAGCCTTTTTTCTTACGTTAATCGTAATTTGCAAGGCATTTTAAAATGTTTAAATAGAAAATTTTTTTTTTGAGAAATTGTGTTTTCGGTGCGCTTTGATGTTTTTTGTTTACATTAGGAGTTTTTTTGTTTAAATTAACTGTTTTTTGTTTATATTAAGTGCATGTATGTATGTATGTATGACAGTGGGAACTTGTGCGCGGAATATTTTGTGGGAATACATTAAGTGGGTTTATAGGTTTGAAGCTTTTATATATATATGATTTTCTAATGCCGACGGGAAAACAAATTTATTTTTTTTCAAATGCCGACGGGAAAACATATTTATTTTTTTCGAGTGCCAACGGAGAAATAATGGAAATTTGATTTTCTAATGCCGACGGGAAATTTTTGGGTGTGTCTACATTGTGAGACCTTAAGGCTGACCGTGATTTGCGTAGGTGAGGGTGTTTTGTAATATGTAACCGTGGGAATTCGGTGGCGTTTATGCCTGTTGGAGTTTAAGCCAAGTTGTGCTTGGTGGGGGGCGGGGTGTATTTGAGGTAGATCGACTGGTGGAGAGCGGGGAGTTGTTATAATATGTATCCGTGGGAATCTGTTTGCATGTATGTATGTATGTCTGTAGGAGTTTAAGGCTGATCACGATTAATGAGAGGTGAGGTGAGGGTGTTCATATATATGTATCCGTGGGAATCTGTGTGAGAGGTGAGGTGAGGGCGTTCATGTAATATCTAACCGTATTTGTGTGTATGTATGTCTGTATGATTTTAAGGCTGATCGTGATTTGAGGTGGGTGAGGGTATTGTTGGGATAGATAAAAAGTGTGTATGTGTATGTATGCCTGTAGGCCAAGGCTGTCCTTGATTTGGGGTAGGTGAGGGTGTTGTTGTAATATGTATCTATAGGAATTTGTGTGTTCGTATTTCTGTAGGAATTTTTGTACATGTATTTCTGTAGCAGTTTAAGGCTGATCGTGATTTCGGTTGTTGATATTTGTAGATTGTATGTTACCTTGAGATTTTATGTATGTATATCTGTAAGAACTTTAGACTGACTGTGATTTGTGAGGGAAGGGGCGTTGTTGAAATAGGTTTAATTTTTCGTAGATGAATTCTAGTATGTGTGTGTGTATGTGATACAAACACATACGTAGAAATAAATTGTTTCTCATATGAAAATTTTTTGCTATAAAATATTATCATATATCTGAACTTCCCTAATCCTAGTATGTTTTTCATATTGGAGGATAAGATTGCTTTATATTTTATCAAGCTTAAATTTGTCCAGTGTTAAAGTCTGTCGGTCAGAAATTTGTTTATATTTGTATAAATATTAATTTCAGATTTTGCAAAATTCTTGTGTACGATCGATTTTGTGTGTGTATGTGTGTGTGCTCGATAGAGACTGGCTGGTATGTGATAACTTTGTTTATTTAAGTACATTTGCATCCTTCGACTTTCGTCTTCAAGCGTCAATAGCTTGGAGATCGGTTTTCATAATGTAGATGTATGTTTTCATGAGCATGGGTAAGAAATTTGGTAATATGTGTACATATGTACATATGGATCTACAAATTGATTTTATGTATGTATAGTATGTATGTACATACAAAATAAGTCTGTGGTTAAGTACATTTTTTTTGTCATGTGCGGCCTTTTATTGCTGTTGTAAATATTCGCTTGGTCTTTTATGTATAGATGTGAAATATCTCCATAGTTTTTTTATTTGAAATTATAAACGTTCTTTTAATTTTTAGATGTATTTACTTAAAAGTTTGTGAGGAGTTTCTGTTTTAAGTAAAATTGAATTCTTCTCTAGTTGTAGAAACTATGGTATAAATATTTAATATATTTTATTTGCATTTGTTTAAAGTTGATGTAACCTATATAGTCAACGTTAGAAATTTTTCGGTGTAAAATTTTTTCCAACCATCGTCTTTTTATTCACCTTTTACATATATTTTAGAACATCTTGCATTGGCTTTTAAAAAATGACAAACGCTTTCAAATTAAACTTATCCAGCAGTCCAGCTTAGGTGATGATAGTTTTTTGTTAACCACTTTGCTTCTTTTTATTTTTTATTGATAAGCATTTAAAATCAAATGGTGGTTTTATAATGAAATTGTTATACTCAATATTGTTGAAAACATCCGCTACTTCTTTTTGTAATGAAAATCATTCGAAACCTTACTCGTCTATTAAAACCATTTTTTCATTCATATTACTTAATTTATAAGACTTTCCGGACTTTCTATTATTCGATCATCAGTAAAAATGCAGTGCTGAGGTCCTTGCTTGGTGTTTCAAATTAAATTTCTATATCAATTGGCCCGCTATTGAACAAAAAGAGCTTTTATCTTAAACTCTGATGCAGTTACAAGCGCTTGAAATTCTTCCATATACGAGTAGTAGATACATATCATATAGAACTGCATAACGTTAATGTTTTAATTTTATGTTAAGATCATCAAATGGATATGAGACTGAATTTAAATGTACTTTTAAATTAGTCAAATCACAATGAACAAACTTATTTTCTTCTTGAAAAGCTATCAACAGAAAACGAAGTCATTTTCTGTGAATTTAGGTCTAGCCTCTCGACGGTTCTTCTACAGGGTGTTTTTTTAGAGGTATAGAACTTCGAATTGAAATAAAACACAAGAAAATCGTTTTAATGTCCATCAATTTGGCTTTATTGGAAGGATAATTTTATGCCATTAACGTTTAAATATGATTTCGGGCATGTGGCCGCCGCGGCTGGCTCGAATAAAGCCAATTCTACAGGTCCAATTTTCAACCACTTTTTCGAGCATATGGGGCCGTATATTGGCAATAACGCCACGAATGTTGGCTTCCAAGTCCCCTAACGTTTCTGGTTTGTTGGCGTAGACGAGCGACTTCACATATCCCCAAAGAAAATAATCCAATGGTGTCAAATCACACGATCTTGGTGGCCAATTGACAGGTTATCCATGGTTAACCGAATTAATTGCTCTGATGGACGATTATGTCGACCATAAAATGGGCGGAGCTTGCGGTAAACTTCGCGAACTGAACCATTATTTTCGAAATAAATTTGCACGATTTGCAAGCGTTGTTCTTTTGTCAACCTGTTTATGATGAAATGGCAAACCAAACTAAATATTAATCACTTGACAGCTGACAAAATAACCGCCAGTTAAAAAAGTGATGCCAACTTAAAGTTCTATACCTCAATAAAAAACACCCTATAGTATACAAGATGACTTTGCATGTCGGAATTTCTGGCTGTCCTTTGTCGGCGTTATGGGTAATTAAATGTTAAAATTTTAATTGCCCAAATTGTGCTACTTGATAATGTTACTATGTTTACATTAATAGGCTTTATGTTTATTTTATGAAGGGTGATCGTCTATGCCTCTTATTTGATGCTCTAGATTATATGTTTTTTTTTTTCATTGTATTAAAGTTTAGCGTATTGTATACATATTTCTGCTATGTTTAAGTATGCTTTGTATTCATGTCAGACAGGCTGTATATATCAGTTGGTCAGTCAGTCTCTTGTTTTATTTATTTTTTCTTCTGTTGTATCACTACATTTTTTGATTTTACTACTTGAAATAGAGAACATTAATATAATTTTTAAATCCTTTATTTTTAATGAAAATATATACATATGTGGGTGTGTACATATGCAAGTGTATTCATATCTACCTACATATATCCGAATATATGTATTTATGTAGAAATTAGTTTACATACAAAGAAATTTTTAATTTAATAATCAACTATTGTACCAAATCGATCTTCAAAAACTCAGTCACCTCCATCATGAGTTCAGCGTAGGTGTTTTCATATAGTGTCAGAAACATTGGAATATCTACGTTTGAAAGAAATTTTGCTTCAAATATTTCTACATCAGATTTGCTGGTTGACCCCTTGAAGTTATTGTTGATGATGTAGTTTGAGTTGTATCGGATTCAGATATTATGATTTCTCACTTAAAAAAGGTCCTCATAACCTTCTATCAGGTTTTTATATTATTCTAACATGCATGTCTTGGCATGCTTTAGTCGATAGTGACGCAAGCGTCCGAGATGTAGTGGTGTTTCAGTTAAAAATCTATATTATTAGAATTTACGCTTTTGCTCTTTTTATTCTTTTACAAAATAGATACATATTTATGTATTTCATTTAGCATAGAACCATAATATTTCTTTGCTTACAAAATTATGTGACGTGAGGAATTCTGTTAAATTTGCATGCTTCGGCATGCTTTCTATATTTTTCTGTAAATTTATTTGATACTCATACAGATACAGATATAAAGTAAGATCTGCTTACATTGCATTTTACAATTTATGTATGCTTCAGAATGATTCCAGTTGAAGTCCATATATATTCAGTAAGTTTGTTTGATACTAATTCATACACAAGTACATTCTTAAAGATTGGAAATCTAAGTCCAATTTATGAAGTTTATCTATATTTTCTAAAGATTTGATAGCTATAGAAATGAATATAGCTTTCGAAATGGAAAATGACAATTTTCACTATAAAAAGTGATAATATTATGTGTTACTGAATATTACACTGTGTTGTAATTTATTTTGAATGCTTAAGTTTTCATAATATTTCATACAGGCCAACAAGTTTAGAGAATTTCCAGTATATTAAGTTAATTATCTTTCTTAAGACCTATCAATCCTTCAAAAAAACAAAACAAACTAGATTTATCCTTTTTAATTTTATTTTTACTTTCACTAAATTTCAACATTTTCTTCATCTTCAAATTACTATATTTAGCAGCTTTTTCTCATTTGTTGAGTTAACTTTAATCGGAAACATTTAAATAGTGAACTTTTATATTGTATACGAGTACATTAAGTAATTCTTTGTATATTTCAATACACTGATATGAACCAACATCACATCATTCCTTTTATTGATCTATCAAATTATTCTACTATAGGTGCTTTCATATTGAATAATATTTATTCTTCTATTTAGACATGAATTTAAGTGTTTATTAAAAAATTCTAAGACCACCTGTTTGTAGGTTTTTGGTACTCATACCAATTCAAAAGTATTTTCCATTGCCTTGATATTTTCGAGTGCACCTTTTATTTTCAGTGGTACTGACCATATAAACTTTGAGAATGTAGCAATTACAGTCTACAAAAATTAATAATTTATATTTTCTTTAGAATAGCTCCCCATTTTTATTAAATCAGCTTCCCAAATACCATATATTTCTTTTATTATATTTCTACAATACACAAAAAATTTTCGATATTGCTTATGGAGTTCGTTTACTAAATGTCTTTTTAAAGACGTTGAGTTGTTTTACAGATTTTTTTTGGAGGTGTTATGATTTACTTGATGCACCTTCAGCTATTTATACTAACATCTAATTCATTTTTAAATCTATAAATTTTATCGTTCAGCTGTTCAATTTGTTTTTCAAAAGATAATTTCATTTTTAGAATATCTTTCTCAAAATTGTCTTCTATCTCTAACTTTATTTCACGTTTAGTCAATCAATTTACATTTGAATATATTCTTGAATTATATTATTGCCCTACCTTAAACTCTATTTCAGAGAACGATGATGATTCTGTATACATTAGTGGAAATTATAACAAGATGGTGTAATCAACTATTGTTCCTTCTACAAATTTCGTTAATATACTTAGCTCTATCTTGGCTAATGGTTTCTGAGACTTTAAGCTTTGATTATTTTCAACTTCTGTCATCATGTTTACTATCATCAAATAGCAGATCAGGTTATCAGGCAGCTGGTCTAGTTTTCAGATCAGCTTATCAGGCATCAGATTAGCTTATTAGGTAGCTGGTCTGGTTTTCAGATCAGCTTATCAGGTATCAGATTAGCTTATTAGGTAGCTAGTCTGGTTTTCAGATCAGCTTATCAGGTATTAGATTAGCTTATTACGTAGCTGGTCTGATTTTCAGATTAGATTATCAAGCATATGGTGTGGTTTTCATATCAGCTTTTCAGGTATCAGATTAGCTTATCAGGTAGCTGGTCTGGTTTTCAGATCAACTTATCAGGTATTAGATCAGGTTATCGGGAGTTGTTCTGATTTTTCATATCGGGTTATCTGGTTCAGATTGGGTTAGCGTAGCTGATTAGGTTACAAGTAGCTGGTCATATATAAGATTTAGATGAATGAAGTTTAAGGTCAGATAAACACGAAAAAGTAAACTTTTATGTACTCAAACTAGTTTTCTATAACGATCATCGTTTAAGTCAATATTTTGGCTTATAAACAAAAATTCATGTTTATCCTTCCAACATGCTTTTAAGTTTTCTCATCTTACTTAAACATTATAATTACATTAGCATTCTCTAGTATCAAATATTTAGAGATTCTGGTATAAGTTTGGCATAAGTAGAATGAATTAACATTCTGATATCACCCCATACAAAACTATGCTTCTCACACGCAACATCGTTAAATTTCACATTTTAATTACTTTTAGCTTCGTTAGGAGAAGTAACAGATTCATTATCTGCAAATACGTAATATCCCATTTCTTTAATTGATGAAAATAATTTCTTCAGGTATTATTGAGATTTTGAGAATAAATAGATGTTTAAAACTTTACTCCATTAGGATTATCTAGCAAGCCAATTATAACATTATTTTTTCACAATTTGACAGAGCAACTATTGCGTCATGAATAGCATTTGCTAGGAAGGAACTTCATTTTTGAATTAACGTTCGATGATTCAACGATATTTCGTACAATCTTGATGATTACACCATCTTGTTATAATTTCCACTAATGTATACGGAATCATTATCGTTCTCTGAAAGAGAACGATATTATCAATAAATTGTTCTACTCAAATCGAAAAGCTAAATGACGAATTAATAATATAGTTTAAGGTAGGGCAATAATATAATTCAAGAATATATTCAAATGTAAATTGATTGACTACAACGTGAAATAAAATTAGAGATAGAAGACAATTTCAAAATTGAGAAAGATATTCTAAAAATGAAATTATCTTTTGAAAAACAAATTGAACAGCTGAACGATAAAATTTATAGATTTAAAAATGAACTAGATGTTAGTATAAATAGCTGAAGGTGCATCAAGTAAATCATAACACCTCCAAAAAAAAAAATATGTAAAACAACTCAACGTCTTTAAAAAGACATTTAGTAAACGAACTCCATAAGCAATATCGAAAATTTTTTTGTGTATTGTAGAAATATAATAAAAGATATATATGGTTTTTGGGAAGCTGATTTAGTAAAAATGGGGAGCT
Source organism: Nowickia ferox (assembly GCA_936439885.1). NCBI lineage: Eukaryota > Metazoa > Arthropoda > Insecta > Diptera > Tachinidae > Nowickia > Nowickia ferox. The sequence goes on from OW387028.1 coordinate 6,823,015, forward strand.
ATTCTAAAGAAAATATAAATTATTGATTTTTGTAGACTGTAATTGCTACATTCTCAAAGTTTATATGGTCAGTACCACTGAAAATAAAAGGTGCACTCGAAAATATCAAGGCAATGGAAAATACTTTTGAATTGGTATGAGTACCAAAAACCTACAAACAGGTGGTCTTAGAGAATTTTTTAATAAACACTTAAATTCATGTCTAAATAGAAGAATAAATATTATTCAATATGAAAGCCCCTATAGTAGAATAATTTGATAGATCAATAAGAGGAATGATGTGATGATGGTTCATATCAGTGTATTGAAATATACAAAGAATTATCGTATACAATATAAAAGTTCATACCACTACTAAAATGTTTCCGATTAAAGTTAGTATAGTAATTTGAAGATGAAGAAAATGTTGAAATTTAGTGAAAGTAAAAATACAATTAAAAAGGAAAAATCTAGTTTGTTTTGTGTTTTTGAAGGATTGATTAGGATTGATAGGTCTTAAGAAAGATAATTCTTAATATACTGGAAATTCTCTAAACTTGTTGGCCTGTATGAAATATTATAAAAACTTAAGCGTTCAAAATAAATTACAACACAGTGTAATATTCAGTAAAACATAATATTATCACTTTTTATAGTGAAAATTGTACATTTTCCATTTCGAAAGCTCTATTCATTTCTATAGCTATCAAATCTTTAGAATATATAGATTAACTTTATAAATTGGACTTAGATTTCCAATCTTTAAGAATGTACTTGTGTATGAATTAGTATCAAACAAACTTACTGAATATATATGGACTTCAACTGGAATCATTCTGAAGCATACATAAATTGTAAAATGCAATGTAAGCAGATCTTACTTTATATCTGTATCTGTATGAGTATCAAATAAATTTACAGAAAAATATAGAAAGCATGCCGAAGCATGCAAATTTAACAGAATTCCTCACGTCACATAATTTTGTAAGCAAAGAAATATTATGATTCTATGATAAATGAAATACATAAATATGTATTTACAGGGTGGGCCAAAAGTTACCATGGGACTTAAAAGTTTAATAACTTTAGTTTATTAATTTTTTTTATTTCTTTTTCGCAGATTATATAATATACAAAATGGAAATTTTTTTACACTAAGTATGAAAAATAATTTCTCTTAAATGACCATCGTTTTCAGCTGCGCACTGATGGGCTCGTTTTAGAGCATTTTCCATAACATCTTTCAAAATTTGTGGCTGTAGCGTTCGAATTTCTGCAACAATGTTTGCCTTGAGTTCAAGGATTGTCTCTGGCTTGTTCACATACACTCGCTACTTCAAATAATCCCAAAGAAAATAGTCGGGTGCTGTCAAAACTGGCGATCGCGCTGCGCCAAATTATTTCCGAATTTCTGGAAATTATTCGCTCTCCAAAAATTTGACTTAAAAGTGCAATTGTGTCTCGGGCATTGTGGGCAGTGGCTCCATCCTGCTGAAACCACATACCAGGTCTGTTTTCAAGAGCAGGAAGTAAAAAATTTTCTTTCATAAACCGATACCGCTGTCCATTTACGGTTACAGCACTTCCATCTTCATTCTCGAAGAAGTAAGGCCCAATGATATTTTCAGATGTGATCCCACACCATATTGTACACCTAATGGGGTGCAATTGGCGTTTATGAATGGATCTTGGATTTTCAGAACCCCAGAACCTACAGTTCTGTTTATTAACAAAGCCATTCAAATGAAAATGAGCTTCATCACTCATAATCATAATCGCCCATCAGTGCGAAGCTGAAAACGGTGGTCATTTAAGAGACATTATTTTTCATACTTAGTGTAAAAAAAATTTCCATTTTGTATATTATATAATCTGAGAAAAAAAGTAAAAAAAATTAATAAACGAAAAAGTTATTAAACTTTTAAACCCCCTGGTAACTTTTGGCCCACCCTGTACTTTGTAAAAGAATAAAAAGAGCAAAAGCGTAAATTCTAATAATATAGATTTTTAACTGAAACACCACTACATCTCGGACGCTTGCGTCACTATCGACGAAAGCATGCCAAGACATGCATGTTAGAATAATATAAAAACCTGATAGAAGGTTATGAGGACCTTTTTTAAGTGAGAAATCATAATATCTGAATCCGATACAACTCAAACTACATCATCAACAATAACTTCAAGGGGTCAACCAGCAAATCTGATGTAGAAATATTTGAAGGAAAATTTCTTTCAAAAGTAGATATTTCAATGTTTCTGACACTATATGAAAACACCTACGCTGAATTCATGATGGAGGTGACTGAGTTTTTGAAGATCGATTTGGTACAATAGTTGATTATTAAATATATATTTCTTTATATGTAAACTAATTTCTACATACATACATATATTCGGATATATGTAGGTAGATATGAATACACTTGCATATGTACACACCCACATATGTATATATTTTCATTAAAAATAAAGGATTTAAAAATTATATTAATGTTCTCTATTTCAAGTAGTAAAATCAAAAAATGTAGTGATACAACAGAAGAAAAAATAAATAAAACAAGAGACTGACTGACCAACTGATATATACAGCCTGTCTGACATGAACACAAAGCATACTTAAACATAGCAGAAATATGTATACAATACGCTAAACTTTAATACAATGAGAAAAAAAACATATAATCTAGATCATCAAATAACAGGCATAGACGATCACCCTTCATAAAATAAACATAAAGCCTATTAATGTAAACATAGTAACATTATCAAGTAGCACAATTTGGGCAATTAAAATTTTAACATTTAATTACCCATAACGCCGACAAAGGACAGCCAGAAATTCCGACATGCAAAGTCATCTTGTATACTAGAGGAACCGTCGAGAGGCTAGACCTAAATTCACAGAAAATGACTTCGTTTTCTGTTGATAGCTTTTCAAGAAGAAAATAAGTTTGTTCATTGTGATTTGACTAATTTAAAAGTACATTTAAATTCAGTCTCATATCCATTTGATGATCTTAACATAAAATTAAAACATTAACGTTATGCAGTTCTATATGATATGTATCTACTACTCGTATATGAAAGAATTTCAAGCGCTTGTAACTGCATCAGAGTTTAAGATAAAAGCTCTTTTTGTTCAATAGCGGGCCAATTGATATAGAAATTTAATTTGAAACACCAAGCAAGGATCTCAGCTACTGCATTTTTACTGATGATCGAATAATAGAAAGTCCGGAAAGTCTTATAAATTAAGTAATATGAATGAAAAAATGGTTTTAATAGACGAGTAAGGTATCGAAAGATTTTCATTACAAAAAGAAGTAGCGGATGTTTTCAACAATATTGAGTATAACAATTTCATTATAAAACCACCATTTGATTTTAAATGTTTATCAATAAAAAATGAAAGAGAAGCAAAGTGGTTAACAAAAAACTATCATTACGTAAGGTGGACTGCTGGATCAGTTTCATTTCAAAGCGTTTGTCATTATTTAAAAGCCATTGCAAGATGTTCTAAAATATATGTAAAAGGTGAAGAAAAAAGATGATAGTTGGAAAAAATTTTACACCGAAAAATTTCTAACGTTGACTATATAGGCTACATCAACTTTAAACAAATGGAAATAAAATATATTAAATATTTCTACTATATTTACTACAACTAAAGAGGAATTTTATTTTACTTAAAACAGAAACTCCTCACAAACTTTTAAGTAAATACATCTAAAAATTAATAGAACGTTTTTTAATTTCAAATAAAAAACTAAGGAGATATTTCACATCTATACACAGAAGACCAAGCGAATATTTACAATAACAATAAAAAACCGAACATTACAAAAAAAAATTACTTAAACAGGGAGCCACAGACTTATTTGTATGTATATACATACATCCATACATAAAATCAATTTGTAGATCCATATGTACACATATTATCAAATTTCTTACCCATGCTCAAGTATTTATTGGATTTTAACAATCACACTTACATATCTACATCATGAAAACATACAAACCGTTCTCCAAGCTATTGACGCTTGAAGACGAAAGTCGAAGAAGACAAATGTACTTAAATAAACAAACTTGTCACAGACCAGCCAAACTCTACCGCACACACACACATATACACACAAAATCTCCACGATCGTACACAAGAATTTTGCAAAATCTGAAATTAATATTTATACAAATATAAACAAATTTCTGACCAACAGACTTTAACACTGGACAAATTTAAACTTGATAAAATATAAAGCAATCTCATTCTCCAATATGAAAAACATACTATTATTAGGGAAGTTCAGATATATGATAATATTTTATAGCAAAAAATTTTCATATGAGAAACAATTTATTTCTACGTACATATAAATACTAGGGTGAGCAAATCACATTCATCTACGAAAAATTAAACCTACTTCAATATTGCCCCTCCCCTCACAAATCACAGTCAGCCTAAAGTTCTTACATATATACATACACAAAATCTCAAGGTAACATACAGTCTATCAATCTCAACAACCGAAATCACGATCAGCCTTAAACTCATACAGACATACATACACACAAATACGGATACATATACATGAACTCCTTCACCTCACCTCTCATTAATCATGATCAGTCTTATACTCTTACAGACATACACACAAATTGCCACGGTTAGATATTACATGAACACTTCGCCTCTCATAAATCGCGATAAGCCTTAAATTTCCTACAGATATACATACACAAATTCTCGAGGTCACATACAATCGAACAATCTCAACAATTCAAATCACGATCAGACTTAAACTCCTACAGACATAGATGCACAAAAATTCCTACAGACATGTAAACACCCAAATTCTTATAGATACATATTACAATAACACCCCCCGCCTGCCTCAAATCAAGGACAGCCTTAAACTCCTACATACACATATATATACACACACACATACACACATTCTATCTATCTATCACAACAACACCCTCCCCCACCTCAAATCACAATCAGCCTTAAACTGCTACAAACATACATAGACACATATTACATGAACAATCTCACCTCGCCTTTCATAAATCACAGACAGCCTTAAACTCCTACAGACATACAGACATACATACATACATGCACACAGATTCCCACGGATACATATTACAACAACGCCCCGCCTTGCACCATTCGAACTACCTCAAATACCACCAAGCACAGCCAGACTTCAATTCCTACAGCAAGACACACCTCGCCCTCCAAGAATCACAGCCAGATTTCAAATCCTACAGCTAGACACACCCACAAATTTTCCGCCGGCATTAGGAAAAATCATTTCCATGATTTTCCCGTCGGCATTTGAAAAAAGTAAACATGTTTTCCCGTCGGCATTTGGATATCATACACATATAAAAGTCTCAAAACTATAAACCACTTAATGTATTCCCACAAAATATTCTGCGCACAAGTTCCCACGGTCATACATACATACAAACATACATACACTTAATATAAACAAAAACAGTTAATGTAAACAGAAAACTCCTAATGTAAACAAAAAACACAATTTCTCAAATTTTAGACAAATTTCACAAATTTCGGGAAAATTTTACAAATTTCAGCAAAATTTCACAATTTTAACGTACGCAGAACTGGCAGTTTACTACTACTGAACTGCTTTATTAAACTGCATTTGTTTCAAATATATATTTTTTCTATGTACTTCAGAGACAAATGAGACAACTTTTCTCACACACACATCTATAGTTTTATTTTTGACATCACTGTTATATAGCTAAGCAGCATAGCACAAACTGGGTGTCCTAAAACACCTCTCTTCTTATTATTTTATTATTTTTTATTTCTTTTAGTTTTTATTTATTTTTATATTAATGTACATTAAGTTCTTTATGTAAAAAGGTAACAGCAACGGTTTCATTTTGGCATTTGGTAAGAATACATTAAGATCTACCATTCTGAGCTCTATTTAAATTTTTTTTTCTTTAACGATTTTTAATCCTACGTCCCTGGATGACAGTGGATACGTAAAAAATCAGGAGTTTCGTTAAATATATTGCCTTTTAAGTAAATATTATCACATTTGTATACAGAAAGTTTGCTACTAAAAATTTCTGGTATAACCATGACATATCCACTACTTCCCAGCAAAAAAAACATGACAAATCATGCGTTGAATCATGGGTTTAAGTAACCACTGAGCTATTGTACCACTGAGCTATTGTATTCTTGTTATTTGGTTTAGATAAAATTTGTTTTATGAAAATATGTGGATGTGTTGATTTAATTCCGTTTTTGCATGCCTTCTTCGCTGGACACTTATTTCAATATATTACCCAGTAATATCGCATGCATTTTTTGTGAGTTCAAAAACTAAAGCATTATTTACGATTTGTGTTGATATTCAGAATACATTCGAAGAAACAAGAAAGCATGAATCACTATTTAAATTTTAACGCATTCATTTATTTTTTGCTGGGTTAGTAAACAGATATTGTCGGGAGTAACGGTTATAATTTTATAGCCATAAATGTTGACAAAAGAAAATAGCGTTTTCGATTTAACTGTGTCTATAATTTTTCCCACTGAATATTTTTTTATTTTTAATAAAAGGAAATACTAATGGTATATTATTTGAGAAACTGTTAGTATGGAAAATGTGCAATTTCCTTTGAATTTGCGCTATCGAATTTGTAGTTGATTTAACAATTTACTTTAAATACCCCAAACTATTTTCAAAGTCAAGCTGAAAGTTGTGATAAAGGAGCTGCTACGTTAATTACATCATCTGGTATATGGATTAGATTATGTATATTCATAGTTTGCGAATTAGGGCCATAATATCGAATCATAAGCTCAAAAAATGATTTTAACAATTCTTGAACGTATTTTGATTTTAATGTGGCTAACTTGGTTGACGACAAAATACTACCAAGTAAATAAAATTAAAAAATGTTTGTACATTTCAACATCTAATACATTTTTTAAAGTAATTGCACCAGCATATAACAAAAAGAAACATAATTGTGTAGCTTTCCAGTTTGCTAAATTCATTAAATCGTGTGATTTTCTTTGAAACTCAAAAGGTATATGTTTAGATACCATTAGAAGGCTTTGTTGAAGTGCTGATACATTTTCTTGTGAAATATAAGAGAATGAATTTTTTACAATTAGCTTTTGAAGTATTGGTGTACTAATTCCGAGATAAAGCATATGCATTTCATCAATAACGACGTGTTTTATGGGCTATCTTCTTTTGATAAGTGATGTTGAGGGTTTGATTTATTTTTAAATGAATATGAACGTTCCTCGCAATTTGTTTCCTTAAATTCGCGGGTCTTATTGACTGTCTCCCCTTAACGATACACCTTTCGCAGGAAAAAAATCCAGTGTGACCCCTGTAGCATTTAATAAAAGCTCGGGCTGGCATATCGCAAAAAAAAGCTAAGATTGAAAATCTTGAGAATTTTTCGTTCAATTGTATACCTATATAAGAATAACAAAAATATATATATTAGGTTTAACATTTGAACGTTTTTTTTATACCTGTGCTAATGAAATTATTTGCTTCTAAAACTAATTTTGCTTAAAACTGCCTAGCTGAAAAAATCTTAAAATTTTTGGGAAAAAAGATTGATTGGGAATATATTACATTTAACAAAAAAAATTATGTTGGGAAAGCACTTAAATTGTGAATTTTATAGTATTTAGCCAACGATGTAAAAAGTAGTTGGGAAACCCCATCATGAGGTTATCATTTGTGTATTGGCACAACTCTCCAAAAGTAGAACTTGTGATGTTTTGCCAACGTTTGAACCACCGGAGGAAACGATAATAAAGAAATTTACAAACATATATACTTTTGTTATAATTAAAAAAAATTTTTAATATTTACGACTGCTCGTGATTTACGTAACAACAAAAGAATCTTATGATTCTAGGGTTAAAAATGTTTACTGTGCCAACTGTCACTGCAGGTTAGTCTGTCTTTTTCTTTTTATTGCCTAATTTTGTATTCCTCTATAGTCAAAGGTTTGGGGCCCGCCTTTATGGGTGTTGAAGCGTAAACAGATGCCTAGCTAGTGCTGCCTTCAGGATGGTATCTGGACTGACATCCCCAATTATAAAATTTTGATCCTCAAGAATCAATAAAAAGTAAATTATTCCATCCCCAAAAATTCCCACTAAAAGTAATATACGATTCCAATTTCATTTCATTTAATTATTTTCTTATGAATATTTTATTTGTACTGTGGTTCATATTATTTGTACATATGGTGTATATTTAAGTATGTGTGTTTTTTTAGAGTGTCACAACTTTGAGTTTCTTTGAGTAAATCAATTGTAGCGCCTGCTGTGTGGCATGCGAAAAATTTTGAATCGTGTTCCTATACCGTTTACCATTGACAGCCAGCCCATAGAGCGCACCAAACAGTAATTTTCTGTGGATGTAATGGTGTTTCGACAAAAGCTTGTAGATTATCCTCACTCCAAATGCGACAAGTTTGCTTATTTATGTACCCATAAGTCGATTCATAATGAAATTTCAAAACAAACTAAACAAAAACCAGCTATCAGCTGTTAAATGGGTGCTCAAATAAAGCAGTGATGCCAGCTCAAAGTTTTGACACTAAAAAAACCACTCTATACTACAAGTATACTACAAGTATAGGGTGGTTTTTTATATTTATATTTCTAACACATTAAGCTGATTAATAAAATCAAAAAGTTTAGAGTCCAAACCTTCTTTATCGTTGTCTAAAGAAATTTTTTGGTGCATACTTTTAGAGTTAAACAATTCTAGAGATGGTTCCAAAGTTTCACAACAAATTTCATTATTTTAAAAAGACATATTAATTTTTAATAGAGATTCGAACAATTCGTACTGAATTTTGTTTCTACTTTTAGATTTTATATAGTTCATTGCCGAAAAACTCGTTGAACGCAAGCCAATTAATACCAATACTCTACCAGTTGTTTAAACGGCCGTGATCCAGCGGCATCCAGGAATGAATAAACTTTTGCCCATATATATATAAAAGAATTCTTTGGCATTGTAAAGGTAATTCCTTCTAGCTATGGTCTCATCAAGTGTTTTGCTATGCTTACAAATTTTAAAGTACAACATGTTTTTATATGATTAGTACGTAAATATTTGAAAATTACTATTAGCTTAATAAGATATTAATTTAAGTTCATAAAATTAATTAAAATAAAGAACAAAAACGAAATCTTACCGTAGATGTGTCATTTATTGATATTTATCAAACGAAAGGTATTATATAGGTAAAATTGACGTATCGTTGGTGTTAACGTATTAAAAGATATCGTTATGGTTCTAGGGTTAAAATAATCTAAGAAAAAATCGCATTAAGTCCGCAAAGCAGTCCCTAATGAATTTCTCAATTTCCAAGAAAAAATTTTTATCTCCATTTATAAAAAAATCCGCGATTTGGGGATAAATCCTCTAATCTGACAACACTGGATGGTATTTCTCTACGGAAATTTTTTTTTACTTACTGTGTTCAAAAGGTGGTACCGATTTACGGCTAGATTGCAATTGGAACTTTAGAGGTGCTAATTTCATTAAATTTTGTTGGGCTTCTTTAATTTTTTAAGTGCTATTTCATTTGGTTTGGGCGTTATTTCATTCAGCCTTTCGTACTACTAAAGCGATTCCTACGAAACTGAGCACACATCTCAGCTACTGTAACGACAAATTCTTGCATAACAAAATTAAAATTCACTATAGTTCAACTGAAAATTTAAAATTGTCTCACTTAAATCATCGTGGGCACGTGACAAATATATGTTCACTTGGCAATTATAGTTTCATATACTGGAAAGTAAAATCAACTGTAGAAAGCAAAAACAATGTAACATAATATCCACTACAATAATTCTTATATGTATGTACCGACGGTACATCGAATAAGTAAAAATAATTAATGTGATGATCGTAAAAGATAAGCAAGAATAGTTACATATACTCAGGTAGAGTGATATAACTTCGTGCTAACCTGAATAGAAAATGAAAAAACGGATAAACAGAAAATGTGATACTTACAAATGTATTTACCAAAGGTAAACCAATAATTGTATACACAATATAATCATTTCTCATATTCCATTTCATTGAAAATTTGCGTTAAATAGCTGATGTTATTAACAAACTCTACCCCAGTAGATAGACATGGGTGTTGATGAAGTGCGTGGCTGCACAGAAAAATATCGGTATTTCCTTTTATTTTTCTTCGCTTCTTTAGAAACTCACATTAATTAATAAAAATATTTCATTCAACAAGAATTGAAATTACTGAACTTAAGCCCGACTAAGAAATTATTTCTATTAAAATTCAATATAGTTCAACTAAAAATTTAAAATTGTCTCAAGTAAATTTTGTTGTGAAAATAATATCATATATAGTGACGAGATAAAAATGGTAAAGATACGTTTGGCTTTCGTAGCGCAAAAAGTGTATTATGCAGAGGAATACAAATGTCTTTTAAATAAGAAACCCTTACCTGCAAAAAGTTCGATAATAACCTTAAATCTCTTTCTTGATGAAAAACAAGGCATGAGAGTAAATGGTCGATTAATTAAATCACACTCAATGTCGTATAATGAACAATATCCCATCATTCTACCGTATGGATGTCGCTTCTCGAAACTTACTGCAGAATTTATACACGTCCGTAAAATTCATGGTCGTAATCAATTAATGCTAAGAGTTTTTCGATGTGAATATTGGGTACCTCGATTATGAATATTAATCCGTACCGTAATACATCAATATAAATGTATAAACGTTGTTTAATTGATCGACATCGCACTTGTAGTCAAATAATGGCTGGACTCCCTACGGAACGTGTTACTCTCGATAAACCATTTACAAACACTGGCGTTGATTATGCAGGCCCTTTTAATGTAAAAAATTATAATGTCAGATCTTGTAAAATTACGAAAGGGTATGTTTGCATTTGTGTACGCTTTCCTACGAAAGCTATACATTTGGAAGCCGCGTCTGATTTATCATCGGACACATTTTTGGCAGCCTTTAATCGATTTATATCTAGAAGAGGTTGTCCACACATGTTTTCTGACAGTAGTACGAATTTCGTTGGAGCGTCAAATGAATTAACACGAGACTTTCAAGTGTTTATCAAAAAGTGTCAAACGCGTATGTGCTCCTCCTTTGGACACAAAGGTTTAATATGGAAGTTCATACCAGGGGGTGCCCTCCATATGGGAGTGTTACGGGAAGCTGGAGTTAGAAGTATAAAGTTACATTTCAGAAAAGAAGTCCAATCTTGTACTTATACATTATTTTAGATAATTCTACTATTTTAATAAGAAAAGAGGCGTGTTTGAATTCACGTCCTCTATGCCCCATGCCTGATAGTTCGCGTGAGCCAGTAGACTTAACACCAGGATATTTTCTGATAGGTTCAGCTATTTTAACACCTCCAGAACCAACGATTTTTGATAGTCCAATAAGTGTTGTCAATCGATATCGAAAAGTCAAAGCTCAGATACATTCATTTTGCAAAAGATGGAAGGAAAAATATTTTTGTGACTTTACACAAACGCTATAAATGGCAACATCCTCAACGGGATGTGACGTTAAACGAATTAGTTGTAATCAAAAATTAACAACTACATGCCGCTTTATGGAAACTAGGTGTTCTAAGAAACTAATCAACTAATCAATTTATTCCAAGCAAAATGGAATCCACCATTAAAGCTGTACAAGCCGCAGCTGAATTTGATGGAGAGGGTTTGTTAGATTATGAGAAAGCAATGGAGACTACTGATTTGAATGCATCAACTACGACTGTTTCTTTTGAGCCTCCTTTGAAAGTTTCCACAAATACTTTGGCTTAAGATTTTCTTAAACAATCAGCTTCAAATGTATCTACGTCAAGCATCAACACAACCAAAAATATATCAACATTGCAGCAAATGGGTATATCTAATTTGTCGACCATTATATCAGCTCATGAATATGATTCTAAGTCTTTAACATTAACGGAAAATTGCGGGAAAAAGAAATGTCCGATTTGCAACAAAAATCAACCTATACGTTTTTGTTACAAGTTTCGTGACATGAGTCTTGAACGCAGATTACGCTTACTGACCTTTCATCGTATTTGTCCACGTTGCTGGGCTACCAGTCACTTGGAAAAAGATTGTCTGAGTAAAGCAAAATGTAAAATTTGCAACCAACGGCACAATGCTTTCCTGCATGAATATAAAAAAAAGTATAAAAAATCAGACAATCGGAAAAAGTCAACAACAGTTTTCCGAAATATTTCGATTCGACAATCCGTTTTCTTTTCGCCAACTCTTCTTCTCTATCTTCTCCAAGGTCGTTCGAAAATAAATTCCATTGTGAGCTGTTTTGGATGCATGTTGCCAAAACACTTATATATGTAAAGACTTTGCATCAAAATTAAAATTCCCAATTCAAAATATAAATAACGAAAAATTTTTTCGAATTGAATTGGAAGACATTCATAAAAATTCGCAGAGTATTTTCGTCATGGCTCGTTTATACACGATGAAAGGCATTCGCACCCCTACAGTATCGGTAACAGATTCAATTTTGGAATCATTTCAAGGTCTTCAACTTGCTGATCCGAATTTTAATCACTCGGGCAATGTCTGTTTCGTGTTAGCTCTGGAGGTTATTCCCTTGATTATGAAAGGCCGAATACAAACTAGTCCTGGTCAAAGAAGGTGAAGAAGTCGACCAGCCAGGAAAGACGACCTTCAGGCGGCTGTCATAGATAGGAATGATCCGGATGGGAGGATCAAGCCTGAACTGTGGCAGCTGGTTGGAGGTAGGCTCATCGATGAAATCGGCCTAGCGGGGGTAGAAAAGGAAGCGGAATTGCAATTCCATGGTGCGGACTGGGCGAGGGGTGTCAAACTTGTCAACTGCGGTAATAAGAAATCATTTGATTTCCTCAAAACCGTAGTTGGCAGGTGTGGCAACCTTCATCCGGAGGCGAAACTGCAAGTAATTTCAGCCTCAGATCTGCCTCTCCGGGTAGTGGTGACAGCGTGGTTTCCACCACCTGTCCGATCGATGGAAACCATACTGTCGGTACTGGCAGCGCAGAACTCGCCTCTTATTACAAACCAATGGAAGCCTTTGGCCTCAATGGATTGTAAAGACAACGCGGGTAAAGATCTTCGGTTTGCCGTAGATCAGGAGTCTCTAAAGAGACTACAGTTGTTGAGGGGTGATGTGAAGTTCGGATTGGGGACTGTCAGATTTAGATTTACTAAGTCTGATGATCCCAAGAAGGCTGCGGGTGGTGCAGATAAACCTGCACCATAGTGAGGCAGCCTCGGCCGAACTAGTAACTAGAAAGTAGACGTAGCTCTTATCCAAGAACCCTGGATTAATAAAAATAGGGTTTGCGCATTAAGAGTCACGGGCTATACATTGTATGTCCCTGTCACATGATTACGTAAGAACTTGCATTTTAACAAGAGATGAGCAAAGATTAACTTTGTTTAATTCTTTCAGTAACGGAGACCTTTAAGTCGTTATTGGAGGGGCCAGGGGTAAGCAGGAAATTGTGCTTGCATCGGTTTATTTGCCCTATGATGCTGTTGATCCACCGGGGAATTGCGTGCGGAAGCTGACTGAATATGCAAGGTTGAGAGGAGTTGCGTTGGTACTTGGCTGCGACGCTAATGCGTATCATAGTCAGTGAGGGAACAGCAATATTAACAAAAGAGGTGAGTTAGTGTTTGATTTTATTACTTCTAGCAATATGTTTATTTGTAACAAGGGTAATGTACCCACGTTCAGGAATAGGGATAGGGCAGAGGTTATAGACATAACACTAGCTAACAGAGATATGAACCTGGTAGAGAACTGGATGGTAGATAAAGACTGTACGTTTTCAGACCACAGTAAGATATCATTGAGTCTTAATTTTGCAGGGGAAAGGCGTGACCCATATAGGAATCCAAGAGAGACAAACTGGGATACCTATAGGACCACTGTTGATATTAGAGCAAGGGTCACTCCGCAGGGTATGGTTACACTAACACTTGTAGGGAATGTTTTGAACAATTCTGTCCATTGGTTCTCCCGGGCAAAAGACAGCAGCCTTCGTGGTGGACCAAAGATCTGAAAGATCTGAGGGCCGGCCGGTTATTTCCTATGGTTGCGTGGTATGGTGGGAGGCATTGAGGAAGGAAAGTCACAGGAAATTACTAGCTAAGGTTCAGAGATGAGCCTCTTTGGGTATCACAGGTGCTCAGAGGAGCACACCTCAGGCTGCCTTGGACGTCATTCTCCATATACTTCACCCACAAAGGGTGGGAACGGCAACTAGAAGTCTCCTTAGACTCGTAGAAACAGGTTTGGGGAGGATAGGAATAACAGGTCACACATCAATCTTAAATGAGATCAGTTTTAGTGATCAGGGATCCGTTAAACTTTAGTAGAACACCCTCAATGGTAATTCCGGATAGGGACTATTGGGTCAAATCCGATAAGGTATATGAGGGAAGTGCAGTCTTTACAGACGGATCAAAAATGGGGGAAGACACAGGGGGCTGGTGTCTATATCTTGGGAACGAACATTCGTAGTTCATTCAGACTACAGAATGAATGCAGCGTTTTCCAGGCTGAGATCTTGGCGACTCTCAGGGCCACGGAGCTGGTGACCAGGAATGTAGCTGAAGGAGAGAAGGTAACCTTCTACGTCGACAGCCAAGCAGCGCTAAAAGCTATGAAGGGACACATTGTCGTAGGAGAGCCCTCAACTTGCTTATGGGTAAATATAGTGTCAGACTATGTTGGGTTCCTGGCCACAGCAGTGTTGAGGGAAATGAAATTGCCGATGAGCTGGCAAAAATAGGGTCGGCATTAGATGAAGGAAAGATAGAACGCGGTAATTGGATAGAAAGCAGGACCAAACTGATCACTGTTCAGTCAGAGCAAGAACCAGTATTTGGGAAACTGGCACTCCAGATTTTTGTAGGATATGCGGGGATGAAGAAGAACCAGAAACCATTGAACATATTATCTGTCACTGCCCGAAGCTGCAACGTCATAGGCGAAGTTTCCATGAAAGCATTACTGATATCGGGAGGTGTAAACTAGAGGACATCAGGGGCTTCATCATTGGAATTTGGTGGCTCGAGCACGGGTAATAGGGTCACTTCTGGCTATAAAAGGGGGCTAAATATTACTATTTGTGCAACAGAAGGGAATCACAATGGACACAATTGGGTCTCCGAGTGGAGGTGCGGCATAGCACCACCCTTCCTAACCTAACCTACCCTTGTTACTAATTCCATCAATACCTGGAGCTTTCTTCGGGTTGAGTTCAGCAATTAGTTTCTGTACGTCACGCATCTTAAACTTGAAGCAACAGCACCAGTACTTGTGTTTGGGGTAAACACGGATTTCAAATGCTTTGCAAACAAGTTACCTTTTTCAGTATCACTTCTTGTCGAACCTCCGGTAGATGTGCGCAGAGGTGGTTTGAACTAAACGGGTGTTTTAAGCTTTCTCGCAGCGCGCCACAAGGAGTAATAGATGCTGGTGTGATATTGAGATTTTTCAGATTTTTAAGAGATTCAGTTTTTTCATATGTAAGCAACTCTCGGAGTCGTTTAGGGCACTTTTTAAATCTGATTTTATTTTGGTGTGATGTGTACTGTTGTCATTCCCTTCTAGCTCTTCTTTCTTCACATACAAGACGTTCAATATCCGTAGAATAAATTCTATTAAACCCTGTCTACGGATGGGAAGCAGCGGCATGTTCAGCAGCATACTTAATATTTTCGTTAAGAATGGCAATGTTTTTCATGCACTGACAACTAATATATTTTTTTAATCCCAGCCAATTAACACGATTGATCATCTTCACATATGGGTGAGGTAAAACATTTCTTAGTATGTTAGAGATTGTAACGGTTGTGGGAGGGTGATTGGAGGAGAGATCTAAAGAAGCTTCAACATGAACTAAATCCCTAGAAATACTTTTCGTAACGCCAAAATCTATAACATCTGGAATTTTTTATATGTCAGTAGGCCAGTAATTGGGCTCCTCACTCGAAATGACATCCAATCCCATTTTTTAAATTGTGTTGAACAACGCTCTACCTCTAGGCGTAATAAGACGCGAACCCCAGAACGTATGTTTTGCATTGTAGTTTCCAGCTGCTACGAAACAAGGTCCAAGCGATTTGTAGAAATCATCGTATAGATCCTGGAGTTCTCGCTGAACCTTCATAGTGAACAGACGTCTTAGCGGAGTTTTTTTTTCATATACATATTAACCCTTTCGGTTATTCTATGCCATATGGCATAGTGTTTTTTGTAAACCCGTTTGGGAACAAAATAATTAAAAATAATTTTTTTTTTATATTTTTGTATTTTTGTTCAACGTTTTTTATTGAAACTAATAAAAAAAATATTTTGATTGGTACACCATGTGCACTCTGATGGGCAAGAAAACAAATATGTCTCTCGAGATTTTTTAGTAAGGGAAAAAGGTCACTTTGTAATTTTGTAAATATTACTACCAAAATAATGGAATTTTGTAACTTTGCATAAATTATTTAGTAGATTATCATTGCCCTAATAAGTTGACAAAAAGCTAGATCCTACACGTTGTTCAAATAAGGTGTCCGATTTTTTTAAATCCATACTATGCCATTTGGCATAGATTTTATTCAAAGGAAATTTATCATTCAGTTGGTTACAGTCAAAGTGAACGTAACGTAAAAATGCCTAGGAAACTAAATGCCGATCAAATTGAAAATATATTAGTTAATTTCGATAACTCAGACGTATCGGAATTTGACGATGATGAAGAAGAAGAAAATGACGTCCTGGGGACGTTATTGGAAACTTTAAATGACAACAATAATAACTCTTTTATGATCGAGGAGCTTACAAATCCGGATGGGAATGTTGAGTTATTTGAGAAAAATTTAGACTCGGAAGACGATTCATTGGAGTCGGATGAAGCTTCTAAGGTACAATTCGAAAAAGTTGTTAGCTTTAGATGGACAAAGAGAGCTTGGAATATTCCTAGCTCAAATTTTTCTGAAAGTTATTCTAAACAAGATGTTAAAACTCCCGTTTCATATTTTTCTAAATATTTTTCAAACGATTTAATTGACACAATTGTTCAAGTAACAAACCAGGCCTCACTTATAAAAAGTGGAACCGCTATTAATGTTGTAAGGGAAGAAATTCTGACGTTAATTGGCTTAGAAATTATTATTGGAACAATCGGATATCCCCGTTTAGCAATGTACTGGAGCAGTGCTACTGAAATACCAGCCTTTCGAAAACACATGACGAAAAATAGATTCCATTTAATACGTTCTAATCTAAAGTTCGACGTTGAGGAAAACTCAAACGACAAACTTCATAAGGTTCGACCACTTTTAAATACATTTCTAAAAAGGACTTATGATATTCCAAAGGACGAGAACTGTTGCTGTGATGAAATGATGATTCCGTGCAAATCAAAAACAGGATTGAAGCAGTATATGCCAAAGAAGCCTATCAAATGGGGAATAAAGGTGTTTTGCCTGTGTAGCTCAAATGGAATGGTATATGACCTCGAAATATACCAAGGTAAAAATACTATTGTTGGAGAATCAAATTTAGGTTTTTGTTCGGATATTGTCATTCATCTGTGTAAAACAATCCCGGAACATAAAAACTACAAAATATTTTTTGATAATTATTTCACCACGTTAAATTTATTGATATATTTGCGAGAAAAGGGAATATGGGCAACAGGTACCTTACGAGGAAATAGAGCCGGAAAGGCCAACTTAGCAACTGAAAAGGATTTAAAAAAGTTAGGAAGAGGTAGTTATGATTACTGCATTGAAAGAAACCAAAATATTTTTCTTTTAAAGTGGCTAGATGGCGGCTGTGTTCAATTGGCTTCTTCTATTTATGGCGATAAAGAAACAAAAGAGGTTATGAGATTTTGTGTTGAACAAAAAAAGAAAATCCTTGTGCCACAACCTAATATTGTAGGTGTTTACAATAAAAATATGGGAGGGGTCGACAAGATGGACTTTTTGCTGTCATTATACAGAATTTCCATTCGGGCAAAAAAGTGGACACTCAAAGTTTTCGACCATTTCATCGACTTAGCAGTATGTAATTCTTGGTTGGAATATCGTAATGATTGTGATAATAATAATATAAGAAAGAAAGATCAGATGGACTTATTGGCATTCCGGAATGATGTAGCTGATGGACTGCTAGCAGCGTCATCAGCTCAAAATCTTTCCAGAAAAAGAGGAAGACCCAAGCTTTCTGAAGATGCAAATTTCCCCGACTCTCCAACAACTTCGAGGCTAAAGCTATCTTATGAAAGGGCTCCTTCAGTTTCAGTTCGATTCGATAAGATTAACCACTGGCCGGAATATACAACCTCGAAACGTTTATGTAAAGTTCAAGGATGCAAAGAATATTCTAGATACTTCTGTTCAAAGTGTAATGTTCATCTCTGCATTCCAAATGGCACCAGAAATTGCTTCAAAGTATACCACGAAAAATAAGGTAAGTTTTACATAAATTTTTATATTCAAATTAATTTTTTTCTTCCTTTTTATAGCCGAAGAAGACCTACAAATACGCATTTAGTTTTATTATATATATAAGTAAAAAAATTTAATTTTTTATATATCTTTTGAATTGCATTTATAATTTCAAATAAATAACATTTATGTACACGAAAAAAATAATCGTGTTTCTTAATTCATTTGTATACGTTTTATCTTTTTTTTATCCCTTAAACACATTCTATGCCATATGGCATGATGCTCAAAAACCACTTTTGCAAAAAAATTTAAGCACAATTGTTTTTGATTGTTAATAGCGTAAGGTTAACCAGTTATAAAATCGAAAAAAATATTTTTAACATCAAAAACAAAAAAGAAGTACAGAAAGGGTTAAACAAACAAAAAATCATAAAAAAATATTCGTAATACATAATAACCGTAATACATATTAACTTTGATAAATAAGCAAAGTAAATATTGCTGATATTTTTATTACATAGCAAGAAACAAAAATAAACAAAAACCGCAAACAAAGTGCCCTTGAGGAATACTCTACATGAGTACCTCAAAAACAAAAAATTGTGAAGTGAGTTCAAACGGCAGAAATGTATATTTTATTGTGAGTTCTGAAGCTCTCAATGGTAACAATAAAAATAAGAAATCTGATGATAGTCTTTTTCTAACGGCAAAGCCAATTTTTCGTCAACGATCAACTTTGCTTTGTCCAATGCCAACTAGTGATTCGTTAACATTACAATTGCCTAGTACTTCTTCATTCAAGTCAGCAATATCATCCGCTCCGGGCTTGTGTTCATCACTAAACCAAGTTATCACTACAGATAACAGTAACTCAAAACCAAAGGTACAAGTAGGAATGGAAAGATATATAACCGTGGTAAAGCGTGGGCGAAGCCCAAACTCTTCTAAAATTTCATTAGCTCCAAAGATGTCTATGGATAACAGCGCATCATCTACTAATCGTCAAAATCGGTTTTCACAATTGCAAGACAAAAACGACAAGCCTGCTGCATCATCGCAAAAGTCTTTTAAGCCACCACCTATCTATCTGAGAGAAAAAAACTCTAACGCGATTTTAAAAAAACTATTGTCGGGCATTGGTGAAAATACTTTTCACATCATTCCAATTAAACGAGGTAATATTGATGAAACTAAGATCCAAATATATGATGCAAAAGATTTCCGGAAAATTATTAGTAAATTTGAAAAAAACAAAACAAATTTTTACGCCTATCAAC
This sequence comes from Nowickia ferox, assembly GCA_936439885.1. Classification (NCBI taxonomy): domain Eukaryota; kingdom Metazoa; phylum Arthropoda; class Insecta; order Diptera; family Tachinidae; genus Nowickia; species Nowickia ferox. The sequence goes on from OW387028.1 coordinate 6,842,831, forward strand.
TTAAAAGTGCTAAAGGCCTACAAGTAGTATTAAAGGGCATAGATTCATATGTTGACCCCGAAGAAGTAAAATATGCTCTTATCGACAAAGGATTTAAGGTTAAAAATGTTACTAATATAATTAACAGAGAAAAGGTCCACCAACCCCTATTTCGGGTCGAACTGGAGCCGAATGACATACAATTGAAAAAAATGAAACCCATCGAATTTATAGCGTAAAGTTTTTTTGCACCGAAAAAAACACAGTTGAAGAGCCACTTAAGCGTTCAAGTCCCGTACAGTGCCACAATTGCCAAGAATATGGCCATACAAAAACTTACTGCAAATTACCTACAGTTTGTGTTATTTGCGGTGAATTGCACGGTTCTGCTAGCTGTACGAAGGCAAAAGATCAAGCTGAAAAAAATTTAGTAATTGTGGAGGTAATCACACTGCTAACTACAGAGGATGTCCTGTATATTCTTTCGTTAAGCAGGCTATGGGTCAAAAACCCAAATTAACTCCAGCTCAACCAGTAAACGCGAACTCCGCCACTTTTGCTCAAATGAGCCAACAAGTTACCTCACGTGTATCGTATGCTGATGCTGGTAAGACTAGTTCTATTCGCACACAAAATGTTCCACCGCCAAATAATTCAACGAATGCAAACTCAAGCTTTAACTTTAATCACCTTGAAGCTACTATTGAGAATCTGGTGCTAACTATAAACAACTTTACTACAAATATGACTAATATGATGCAAGAAATGCTGCGAATGCAGAATACACTGCTTCAAGCATTAGCTAACAAATCATGAACACGTTAAAAATATGTTTCTGGAACGCAAACGGCATTCGCCAACATAAAAATGAACTTGAGCACTTCCTCATGGAAAAAAATATTGATATAATGTTGGTTTCTGAGACTCATTTGACCTCAAGAAGCTTATTTAAAATAAATGGTTACACTTTATATGATACAAAGGACCCTAGAGGGAGAGCAAGCGGTGGATCAGCAATTCTAATTAAGTCAAGACTCAAGCACTATGTCCTTGACAACGTTACTGAAGAATATATGCAAGCAACGAATATTTTCGTAGACAATTTTTTTTTGCGAATTTCGTGATATCATCAATTTACTCACCTCCCAGATTTTCAGTTACCGAAGATCAGTATGAGAAGTTCTATAAATCGCTTGGATCTTGTTTCCTGGCAGCTGGTGACTACAATGCAAAACATACGTACTGGGGCTCGCGTCTTGTTACACCTAGAGGTCGAGCGTTGTTTCATACAATTTTAAAAATGGGCTTAGATGTCATTTCGAGCGGGGAGCCTACTTACTGGCCTACTGACGTAAGAAAAATTCCAGATGTTATAGATTTTGGCGTTACAAAAAATATTCCTAGAGACTTAATTCACGTAGAGGCCTCTCTAGATCTGTCCTCCGATCACTCTTCCACAATATTTACAATTTTCAACCCACTAAGGAGTGATTTAACTAACTCATATGTGAAAATGATTAATGGGGTCAACTGGCTAGGATTCAAAAAATATCTTAGTAGTCACTGCGTAGAGAACATTCAGCTAAGATCATCTGATGATATTGAATTTAACATTGCCAATCTTAACGAAAATATTAAACAGGCTGCTGAACATGCCACTACCTCCTATCCGCAGACTGGCTTTAATAGAATTTATTCTACGGAAATTGAACGTCTTGTATGTGAAAAAAGGAGAGCTAGAAGAGAATGGCAACAACACAGATCACCCCTAAATAAAATCAGACTTAAAGAATGTACTAAACGACTCAAAGAGCTGCTATCGTCGCAAAAAATTTCATTACTGGAAAAGTATTTAGAAGGTCTTGATGTAACGTCAGCATCTAATTACTCTTTATGGCGCGCTACTAGAAATCTTAAAAGACTCGTTGACCTTAAATCACCACTGCGTACTTCGACCGGAGGCTGGGGAGAAGCGATAGTGAGAAAGGTAATCTATTTTCTGAGCATTTAAAATCTGTATTTACTCCCAATTCATGTACGGGTGCTGCCGAATTACCGAGTGTAGTTTCTCTACCCCCTCGTCCCTTAAGGTTTAGGTTGCGTGAACTACAAAAAATAATTGCTGAACTCGACCCGAGGAAAGCTCCAGGTATTGATGGCATTAGTAACAAGATGCTGATGAACTTGCCTCATATTGCAATAAGAATCTTGCTATTTATTTTTAATGCTATTTTCCGAATGGAGTATTTTCCAAATAACTGGAAATTTGCCAAAATAAAAATGATTCCACAGCCGGGCAAAGATCTTACCAAGGCTGAGTCATATAGGCCTATAAGCTTACTATCAACAATCTCAAAGCTTTTCGAAAAGCTGCTCATGACTAAATTGTCCAAAATTTTACCTGATAATGGGTGCATCCCGGACCATCAATTTGGTTTTAGAAGCATAGCACCATTCAACAAACGCATAGATTAGTCCAAGTTGTAAGAAGAACATTTGAAGAAAAGAAGTATTGTTCTGCTCTCTTTATTGATGTTTCTCAGGCATTTGATAAAGTATGGCACGAAGGCCTAGTTTTAAAATTGAAGACATATCTACCAATAAACATACAAAAGCTTTTGGAAAGTTATATTATTGATAGGAAGTTCACTGTTGTGGAAGGAGAGTTCACGAGTGTGCCCGAATCTATATCTTCCGGTGTACCACAGGGCAGTCTTCTGGGGCCAGTCTTGTATCTAATATACACTTGTGATATGCCTGTGAGCAATAACATCCTAACTTCTACATTTGCCGATGATACAGCCTGCATGAGTATTCACAAAAACCCTGATGAGGCATACCGCAATCTACAAGAACACATTACCCAGCTTGAAATATGGTTGAACTTATGGAGAATTAAAGTAAATGAACAAAAGTGTGTCCACATAACGTTTACCCTAAGAAGAGATAGTTGCTCTCCCATTCGAATCAACAATCAAAGTATTCCTCAACATTCTCAAGTGAAATACCTTGGCATACACCTTGATCGAAGGCTTACATGGAAATATCACATTGACTCTAAGTTAACTCAAATGAAACTTAAATTAACTCAAATATATTGGTTAATTGGCAGAAATTCAACACTCAGCCTAGACTGCAAACTTTTGATATACAAGTCGCTTTTGAAGCCAATATGGTGCTATGGAATTCAGCTATGGGGCACTGCTTCAGCTTCAAGTGTTGAGAAAATCCAACGAAGGCAAAACAAAATTTTACGTTTGATAACATCGGCCCCATGGTACATCAAAAATTCAAATATACATCGCGATTTAAATATGCCACTTGTGACTAAAGAAATTGCAAAATACGCAGGCAAATATTTAACAAAACTCGAGTCCCATCCTAATCCGGTCGCTCGTAATATCTTGAACTTTACTGGACATATCCGCTTAAAAAAGAGGGACACAAGGGCTCTTATTCTCAACACTCCAGATGGGACTTCTTGAAAATACGTTTATTTTTTTTCATTTTTGATTATCACTACTTATGTATTATTTATAACTATCACTAAGTTTATGTCCGACTCTGGTCGGGCCTAATAATTATATTTAGATTTAAGATTTGATTACTTATTGTTAGTTCATTTTTGAAGATACAATAAATAAATATATGAAAAAAAATCGTATAGATCCTCAGTGATTAAGAATCTGGGAGGGGAGTAAATACATATTAAAATTTTTAAAAAAATTTTTGACACAAATATTAGTTGCTTATAGATGTTCTGCACAAATGTTATCAAGAATATAGTGCTTGAGTCTTGACTTAACTAGAATTACTGATCCACCGCATGCTCTCCTTTTCGGGTCCGTTGAATCATATAAAGTTCAACCATTTATTTGAAATAAACGTCTTGAGGTCAAATGAGTCTCAGAGACCAACATTATATCAATGTTTTTTCTATAAGGAAGTGTTCGATCTGGTTTTTGTGTTGGCGAATGCCGTTTGCATTCCAGAAACATGTTTTTAGACTGTTCATGGCTTATTTATAATTGCTTGAAGCACTGTATATTGCAAACGCAGCATTTTTGCATCAAGCTAGTCATGTTTGTTGTAAAGTTGTTTATAGTTTGCAAGCAGTGTGTTTATGGGGATGCGGGGCCAAAAATGTGCCATAAGGATCAATGTAAAATTGCACATCATGCTAGGTGTAACCGTAGTGGTATTTTTCTTCATGCTATTTTATGTGTATCAAGGTCTCCCATAAGTATTAATGTAAAAGTGCACATCATGCTAGGTGTGGCCGTTGTGTTATTTTCCTTCATCACTATTATTTTTAAGGGAAAATAATTTGAAATGAAAATTTTGTTGAGGGGAATTTTTTAAATATTTCGTATCTTTATTTTATTTTTTCTATTTTATTCACTTACAAGTGATACATTTCTATTGGTTATTGTGTTTGTGTGCGTTAGGAAATTGTATTATATTACGATGAAAATTTTGTTGAGGGGAATTTTTTAAATATTTCGTATCTTTATTTTATTTTTTCTATTTTATTCATTTACAAGTGATACATTTCTATAGTTATTGTGTTTGTGTGCGTTAGGATATTTCATCATGTTATGTATGTATGTGTGTGTGTGTGGCTTGTGTTTTCATTGAATAATTTTCTATCTGTGTTTTTATATCACATATCTTGTTGTTATCAATATACGAGTAGTAGAGCAAGCAAAACAAATTGTTATAAGAAATGTTAAAGTATCACAAGAGCAGAAAACTAAAGCTAAACATAGCACATTATTACCCAATTCAATACGTGCACTAATTATATGACCTCAAACTGCGGTAAAACTAAAGTAATGATTAGTCTAATAGAAAGTCCTAATGGTCTTAGCTTCAGAAACTTATATATATATTCGAAGTCTTTATATCAACCAAAATACTGTTATCTTAAGCAACTGATCGATCCGATAAAAGGAATTAATCTTTTTACATTTACATCTTTTTAAATGAAAAAGTTGTAAGTCCCGCTGCAGATACGGAGCATATAAAAGCAGATACAGAGCAGATAAAAGCAGATACAAAGCAGATACAGAGCAGATAAAAGCAGATACAGAGCAGATAAAAGCAGATACAAAGCAGATAAAACCAGATACAAAGCAGATACAGAGCAGATAAAAGCCGATACAGAGCAGATAAAAGCAGATAAAAAGCAGATATAAAGCAGATACAAACTCATCAATATTCAAGCACATTGTATTTAATATGCATTTTATTTTAAACAATTGACAACATTGAATATAAGTTGTATAGTTTTTGCAACTATGTTTACTTACGATATATAGGGTGTTTTTTTTAGAGGTATAGAACTTCGAATTGAAATAAAACACAAGAAAATCGTTTTAATGTCCATCAATTTGGCTTTATTGGAAGGATAATTTTATGCCATTAACGTTTAAATATGATTTCGGGCATGTGGCCGCCGCGGCTGGCTCGAATAAAGCCAATTCTACAGGTCCAATTTTCAACCACTTTTTCGAGCATATGGGGCCGTATATTGGCAATAACGCCACGAATGTTGGCTTCCAAGTCCCCTAACGTTTCTGGTTTGTTGGCGTAGACGAGCGACTTCACATATCCCCAAAGAAAATAATCCAATGGTGTCAAATCACACGATCTTGGTGGCCAATTGACAGGTCCATTCCGCGAAATTATGCGCTCATCGAATGTTTCCTTCAATAAATCGATTGTGACGTGCGCTGTGTGGCATGTAGCGCCGTCTTGTTGGAACCACAACTCATCCACATTCATGCCATCCAATTCGGGAACAAAATAGTCGGTTATCATGGCTCTATACCGGTCTCCATTAACGGTAACTGACTCTCCAGCATTATTTCGGAAGAAGTATGGCCCAATGACTCCACCAGCCCATAGAGCACACCAAACAGTCAGTTTTTGTGGATGTAATGGCGTCTCAAGGGTCTCATGTGGATTCTCTTCACTCCAAATGCGGCAATTTTGCTTGTTGACGTAGCCATTCAACCAAAAATGAGCCTCATCACTGAACAAAATTTTGCGATGAAAATCAGCATCGAGATCAATCTCATTTTCGGCCCATACACCAAAATCACGACGCATTGCATGGTCTCGCGGCTTTAATCTTGCACAAGCTGGATCTTGTAAGGTCGCAAGCCAAGATCTTTGCGCAAAATCTTCCATAAAGTTGATGGACAAAGCTCCAATTGCTGTGCACGGTGGCGAATCGATTCATTCGGGTCCTCTTCAAGACTTTGCTCTACAGCGGCAATTGTTTTTTCGGTGCGCACTGTTCGACGTCTCTGCGGATGCGTATTATCACATAGAGTAAACGTAGTGCGAAAACGATCCATGGTTAACCGAATTAATTGCTCTGATGGACGATTATGTCGACCATAAAATGGACGGAGCTTGCGGTAAACTTCGCGAACTGAACCATTATTTTCGAAATAAATTTGCACGATTTGCAAGCGTTGTTCTTTTGTCAACCTGTTCATGATGAAATGGCAAACCAAACTAAATATTAATCACTTGACAGCTGCCAAAATGGCCGCCAGTTAAAAAAGTGATGCCAACTTAAAGTTCTATACCTCAATAAAAAACACCCAATACAACGCGTGAAAGTTGAAAAATGTTCAACTTTTTGCGAGGCACGCGCGTCGCAAACTTCTTTATGTAACTTGTCTTATGAAAACACACTATTTCAACTTTTATGACAGAAGTTTGTATCGCATTAGTGCATTAAACGCGTGCTAGTACTTGCACCTTAATAGATAATTTTGTAGAATTCAACATGAATGGCAAATGCTTAAATCAATAAATACATGTCTGAATCAAACAGTTTTCATTAGTAATTAGTGGTTACGCTTATTGGACACATGGCACACAGATGTATACTCGGCCTTACGAAATTGCCTACGGTTAGTCCTAGTTTACACTATGCAAGTCTTATTGTTTAGCTGATTAGTTTGTTAGGAGAGAGTGATGAGGGGGACAGAAACGTTTCTTTTCCACTCGTCTATCTCTTCTAACAAACTAATCAGTTTAGCCATAAGACTTGCATAATGTAAACTAGGACTTATGAATGGGCGCTTTGTACTGCTGAAAGACAATTACTACTACATTTATACGCGCACTATCTAATATATAAAAATAAGTCGGGTTTTCCTTCCTTTTTTTTTAGTACATATATTTATTTATTGTATCTTCAAATATGAACTAACAATAATTATTCAAATCTTAAATCTATTAATAGTGATAGTTATTAATAATACATAAGTCGTGATAAGCAAAAACAAAAGTAATTTCAAGCAGTTTCTTCTGGAGTGTTAAGTATTAGAGCCCTTGTGTCCCTCTTTTTTAAGCGGATGTGTCCAGTAAAATTCAAGATATTACGAGCAAGCGGATTAGGATGAGACTCGAGTTTTGTTATTTGCGTATTTTGCAATTTCTTCAGTTACTTGTGGCATTCAAATCACGATGTAAATTTGAATTTCTTATGTACCATGGAGCCGATGTTATTATCCGTAAAATTTTATTTTGCTTTCGTTGAATTTTTTCTATATTTGAAGCTGAAGCAGAGCCCCATAGCTGAATTCCGTAGCACCATATAGGTTTTAAAAGCGACTTGTGTATCAAAAGTTTACAATCTAGACTGAGGGTTGAATTTCTACCAATCAGCCAATGTATCTGAGTTAGTTTAAGTTTCATTTGCGTTAGCTTAGAGTCAATGTGTTGTTTCCATGTAAGCTTTCGATCAAGGTGTATACCAAGGTATTTCACTTGTAAATTTTGAGGAGCAATTTGATTATTGACTTTAATGGGGGAACAAGTGTCTTTTCGTAGGGTAAATGTTACCTGAGCACTCTTCTGTTCGTTTACCTTTATTCTCCACCTGTTTAACCGTAGTTCTAGCTGGGTAATATGTTGCTGAAGATATCGGGAAGCTTCGTGAGGGTTTTCGTGCAAACTAAGGCAGGCTGTACCATCGGCAAATGTAGATGTGTGAATATTACTGCTCAAAGGCATATCACAAGTATAAATCAAATACAAAACTGGCCCCAGTATACTCCCCTGTGGCACACCGGATGAGATTGTTTCAGGCATACTCATAAAGTCTCCTTCCACAACAGTGAATGTCCGGGCAATAATGTAACTTTCCAAAAGATTTAGAATGTTTATCGGTAAGTAAGTCTTTAATTTTAAAATTAGGCCTTCATGCCACACTTTATCAAATGCCTGAGAAACGTCAATAAACAGCGCAGAACAATACTTCTTTTCTTCAATAGTTTTTCGTATAAATTGAACCAATCTATGAGTTTGTTCAATAGTGCTATGCTGACTTCTAAAACCAAATTGATGGTCCGGTATGCACTCATTATTAGTTAGAATTGGGGACAATTTTATCATAAGTAACTTTTCAAAGAGCTTTGACATTGTTGACAGTAAACTTATTGGCCTATATGACTAAGCCTTGGTAAGATCTTTGCCCGGCTTTGGAATCATTTTAACCTTGGCAAGCTTCCAGCTGTTTGGATAATACTCCAGACGTAAAATGGCATTAAAAATGAATAACAGGATTCTAACTGCAATACGAGGCAACTTCATCAGCATCTGGTTACTAATTTCATCAATACCCGGAGCTTTTTTCGGGTTGAGTCCAGCAATTAGTTTTTGTACATCACTCGTCTTAAATTTTATGGGTCGAGGGGGTAGCGCAACTACACTCGGCAACATGAGTTTGGGGTAAATACGGATTTTAAATGCTCAGCAAATAATTTACCTTTTTCAGAGTCGCTTCTTGCCCAATCTCCGGTAGATGTGACATCAAGACCTTCCAGATAATTTTTAAGAGATACAGATTTTTCAAATGCAAGCAACTCTTGAAGTCGTTTAGTGCACTCTTTAAACCTAGTTTTATGTTGAGGTGATCTCTGCTGTTGCCATTCCCTTCTAGCTCTTCTTTTTTCACACACGAGACGTTCAATATCAGTAGAATAAATTCTATTAAACCCAGTCTGCGGATGGGAGGTAGTGGCATGTTCAGCAATTAATATTTTCATTAAGGTTGGTAATGTTAGATTCAATATCATCGGGTGTTCTCAGCGTAATATTTTCTGTGATATGACTACTAAGATATTTTTGAATCCCAGCCAATTAACACGATTTATCATCTTCACATAAGGATGAGGTAAGTCACTTCTTAATGGGCTACAAATTGAAACGATCGTGGGAGAGTGGTCGGACGAGAGATCTAGAGAAGCTTCAACTTGAATTAAATCCCTAGCGATATTTTTCATCACGTCAAAATCTATAACATCCGGAATTTTTTGTATGTCAGTAGGCCAGTAAGTGGGCTCCCCACTCGAAATGACGTCCAAGCCCATTTTTGAAATTGTGTTGAACAACGCTCGACCTTTGGGTGTGATAAGACGCGAACCCCAGAACGTATGTTTGGCATTATAGTCCCCAGCTGCTACGAAACAAGTGCCAAGAGATTTGAAGAAATCCTCGTATTGATCTTCAGTAATTGCGAATCTGGGAGGGGAGTAAATTGATGATATTACAAAATTAGTGCAAAAATTTTCAATACAAATATTCGTTGCTTGTAGATGTTCTTCAGAAATGTTGTCAATAATATAATGCTTGAGTCTTCACCTTATTAGAATTGCTGATCCACCGCATGCTCTTCCTCTTGGGTCCTTTGAATCATATAAGGTGTAGCCAGAAATTTTAAAACGACTTTTCGAAGTCAAATGAGTCTCTGAAACCAACATTATATCAATATTTTTTTCCGTGAGGAAGTGCTCAAGTTCATTTTTATGTTGGCGAATGCCGTTTGCGTTCCAGAAACATATTTTTAACGTGTTCATGATTTGTTAACTAATGCTTGAAGCAGTGTATTTTGCATTCGCAACATTTCTTGCATCATGCTAGTCATATTTGTTGTAAAATTATTTATAAACAAAACATTTTGAGTAGTAAAATTTGTCTTAGCAGCATCGGCATACGATACACGGGAAGTAACTGGTTGGCTGATAGTGGCGGATAAAGCGTTTGCTGATTGGGCTGGAGCTAATTTAGGTGTTTGCCCACAGTCAGTTTTACGAAAGAGTACACAGGACAACCTCTGTAGTTAGCGGTGTGATTACCTCCACAATTGCTGCATTTTTTATCCCTTTGATTTTTTGGCTTATTGCAACTAGCAGTGTCATGTAATTCCCGCAAACAACACAAACAGTAGGTAAATTGCAGTAAGTTTTAGTATGGCCATATTCTTGACAATTATGGCACTGTACGGGTCCAGAACGCTTACGTGGTTCTTCAACTGTTTTTTCGGTATAAAAGATATTTTAAATTATAAATTGGGTGCGTCGCATTTTTTCTCAATTTTATATCATTTGGCTCCAGTTCAACGCGAAATAGAGGTTGTGGGATCTTTTCCCTATTTATTATGTTCGATACATTTTTTACCTTAAATCCCTGGAGGAGGAGTGCATCTTTTATTTCTTCGGGAGCGACATAGGAATCTATGCCCTTCAATACGATCTGCAGACCTTTAGCACTCTTGAGCTGGTATGTGTAGAAATTTGTTTTACTTTTTTCAATTCAGAAACCACTGTGCGAAAATTTTTTTCTTCATAAATTTGAATTTACGTTTCATCAATGCTACCACGTTTTATTGGATCAATGTAAAATTTATTCTCACCAATTACCGAAATTAATTTTTTAATAAGAGCGTTTGAGTTTTTTTCTCTTAAATAGATTGGTGGCGTCTTGGAGGTTTTGTTAGTAGATTCAGCGGGTTTGTCGATGTGATCTTGCAATATTTTAAAACGGTTTTGGCGATTAGTAGATGATGCGCTGTTATCCCTACAGATCTTTGGAGCAGATAAAATTTTAGAAGATTTTTGGATTCGCCCTCGCTTTACAGAACTCACAGTAAGTCTATCATCAGATTTGTTATTTTTATTGTTATCATTGAGAGCATCAGAACTCACAGTAAAATAGGCATTTCTGCCGTTATAACTCACTTCACAATTATTTGTATTTGAGGTACTCATATAGAGTATTCCTCAAGGGTACTTTGTCTGTGTTTTTTGTTTACGGTTTTTTTTTGTTTTTGTTATTTCTATATGTAAAAATATTAGCAAAGCAAAAAAAAAAAGCTTATTCATCAAAGTTAATATGTACTACGAATATTTTTTTGTATGATTTTTTTGTTTAGTATGTATGTAAGAAAAATTCCGCTATTACGTCTGTTCACTATGAATTTACAACGAGAACTTTGAACTTTGGGTTTCCTTCCTGACACTATAACTCCATAACGCACGAACCGATTTCCACGGTTTTGCATTCGTTGGAAAGGTATCGGGCTTCAGAGGATTAGGTAAGAACTTGCATTTTAGCAAGAGATGAGCAAAGATTAACTTTGTTTAATTCTTTCAGTAACGGAGACCTTACAGCCCTTATTGGAGGGGCCAGGGGTAAGCAGGAAATTGTGCTTGCATCGGTTTATTTACCCTATGATGCTGTTGATCCACTGGGGAATTGCGTGCGGAAGCTGACTGAGTATGCAAGGTTGAGAGGAGTTGCGTTGGTACTCGGCTGCGACGCTAATGCGCATCATAGTCAGTGAGGGAGCAGCAACATTAACAAAAGAGGTGAGTTAGTGTTTGATTTTATTACTTCTTTGTTGGAAGTTTATGTTTATTTGTAACCAGGGGTAATGTACCCACGTTCAGGAATAGGGATAGGGCAGAGGTTATAGACATAACACTAGCTAACAGAGATAGGAACATGTTAGAGAACTGGATGGTAGATAAAGACTGTATGTTTTCAGACCACAGTAAGATATCATTGAGTCTTAATTTTGCAGGGGAAAGGCGTGACCCATATAGGAATCCAAGAAAGACTAACTGGGATACCTATAGGGCCACTGTTTATATCAGAGCAACGGTCAATCCGCGGGGTATGGATACACAAAGAGGAGTGGAAGAGGAGGTGGAATATTTCACTAACAGTTGCAGGGAATGTTTTGAACAATCCTGTCCATTGGTTTTCCTGGGCAAAAGAGAGCAGCGTTTGTGGTGGACCAAAGATCTAAAAGATCTGAGGTCCTCGGTTAAAATATTGTTCAATAGGGCGAAACTCACAGGAAGGATTGAAGACTGGAACAATCATAAAGTATTGTATAATAAGTACAAGGGTGATCTCAAAAGGGCGAAAAGAGCCTCCTGGTGAAAATACTGTGAGGAGATTGATTCCGTAAATGAGTTGTCGAGGTTTCGGCGAGTATTGTCAAAAGACCATAAGGCTCCTGGGAATATTCAAGACTGGATGGCTCATGGACGGAATCTAGTTCTGAGACACTTTCTGTTCTGATGGACACTTACTTTCCTGGCTGTAGGGAAGTAAGAGAAGAGGCAACAACGGAGTTTAATTTTGACTACTCGTCGGAACCAGAATTAGGGGGAGCAGTGGACGACAAACGGCCATGTCACAGAGTTCAATTCAAGCATACGAGCGCCCCCAACAGTCGAGACACATCTGACAAATTCCCATATTTTACTTTTCTTTTTTAGACACCATCTCCTACAAAAATGGGGTGGATTGAATTTCGTTTCCGAACGGAATTGAACTCTGTGACATGGCCGATAGTGGGCAACATGGGCAATAAATACATTTGAACCGTATAAGTCACCGGGTCCAGATGGTATTTTTCCGGCCATGTTGCAGAATGTCCCAGAGCGCGTACTACTGTCTCTGGTGGATATCTTTAAGATATTCTTAAGCAGGGGGTTTATACCGAAAGGCTGGAGAGATGTTAGGGTTATCTTCATACCCAAAGCGGGTAAGGCAAGCCACTCAAAGCCAAAGGATTTCAGGCCAATCATTCTTTCGTCGTTTCTTTTGAAAACATTAGAACGACTGATTGATCTGCATCTAAGAAACACAATTGATACCCGCGTCCTTAGTAGCGCTCAGCACGCTGTTGAGAGTGCGCTTCATGACGTGGTTGGTGTTATAGAGAGAGGACTGCAGCACAAAGACTACACACTGGCTGCATTCTTAGACATGGAGTGAGCCTTTAACAACATAAGTATAGAGGCTATTATGGAGTCGTTGGAAACAGTTGGGGTGCACAACTTTCTAGTGGAATGTATAGTTATCTTGTTTAATAGCAGAATCATCAACTCGAGTATGGGAAGGGGAAAACTGAGGAAATTAGTGACAAGAGGTACACCAAAGGGAGCAGTTTTATCACCTCTATTGTGGTTGTTGGTAATGAACGCAATTCTTAGGCGTTTTGACAGGAGCGGAAGGAAGATAGTTGCATATGCGGATAACGTGGTTTTACTGGTAACGGGAAAGTTTTTTCCTGGGTCAGCAGCAAAGGACTGAGGGTCAACCCAGTGAAAACCGAGCTAATCCTCTTTACCAGGAGATATAAGGTAGAAAGCTTTGTACTGCTCAGGATGGGAGGGGTAGAACTGAGACTTGCAGAGGGAGCTAAATGCCTGGGTGTTTTCCTAGATAGCAAGCTTTCTTGGAAAAGGAACACGCAGGAAAGGCCAAAGAAAGGGCTCAATGCCTACTACCCATGCAGTAACTCCATAGGAGGGAACTTCGGTCACAACCGAAGATAGTAAGCTAGATCTACAGATCTATGGTTGTCAGGCCGGTTATTTCCTATGGTTGGGTGGTATGGTGGGAGGCATTGATTAAAGAAAGTCACAGAAAATTCCTAGCTAAGGTTCAGAGATGTGCCTCGATGGGTATCACAGGTGCTCAGAGGAGCACACCTCAGGCTGCCTTGGACGTCATTCTTCATCTACTTCCTATAGAGGACTTTGTGGGTGGGAACGGCAACTAGAAGTCTTCTTAGATTCGTAGAAACAGATTTGGTGAGGACAGGAATAACAGGTCACACATCAATCTTGGGTTAACGTACTATAAGGTCGCTGAAATCGACTTTAGTAGAACACCCTCAATGGTAATTCCGGATAGGCACTATTGGGTCAAATCCGATAAGCTATATGAGAGAAGTGCAGACTTTACAGACGGATCAAAAATGGTGGAAGGCACAGGGGCTGGTGTCTATATCTTGGGAACGAACATTCGTAGTTCTTTCAGACTGCCGAATGAATACAGCGTTTTCCAGGCTGAGATGTTGGCGATTCTCAGCGCCACGGAGCTGGTGACTAGGAATGTAGCTGAAGGTGAGAAGGTAACCTTCCTTCTACGTCGACAGCCAGGCAGCGCTAAAAGCTTCGAAAGGACATAATGTCAAATCGAAAATTGTTAGTGACTGTAGGAGAGCCCTCAACTTGCTTATAGCTAAATATAGTGTCAGACTATGTTGGTTGCTGGCCACAGCAGTGTTGAGGGAAATGAAATGGCCGATGAGCTGGTAAAAATAGGGTCGGCATTATTTGAAAGAATGATAGACAGGTCGGTGAAATTACCGATAGGTCATTACTATAGGGAACTCAGTATCTGGATAGAAAACAGGACCAATAGTTCATGGCGAAGTAGGGAGGATTGTAGAGTCTAAACGGGCTTGTGGCCAAAACTTGACTCAGGAAAATCCAAACTGCTACTGGACATGGATAGGAAAGCGATGCGAATTGTGATAGGCGCGTTGACAGGTCACTGCTCGGTCAGAGCAAAAACTAGCATTTGGGAAATTGGCACTCCAGATTCTTGTAGGATGTGCGGGGAAGAAGAAGAACCAGAAACCATTGAACATGTTATCTGTCACTGCCCGAAGCTGCAACGTCATAGGCTTAGATGACAGAGCAGACGTTTTCATGAAAGCATTACTGATATCGGGAAGTGTAAACTAGAGGACATCAGTGGCTTCATCATGGGAATTCGGTGGCTCAAGGACGGGTAATAGGGTCACTTCTGGCTATAAATAGGGGGTAAATATTACTTTTTTTAGGCAACACAAGGGACTCACAATGGACCCAAGTGGGTCTGCGAGTGGAGATGCGGTATAGCACCACCCTTCCTAACTTAACTTATCTCTTGCCTTTTTTTTTTATTTACATACAAACAGCTAATAATATTTATTGTTAATATATCAATATATCTATTTGTATGTATGTATATATATACATGTATATATTTGTCTTTATCGGATAAACCGATAGCGGTTTTTATATATTTACAAATTACTGCATCTTTGAAAGCATTCCTGTACACTACGTGTTTATTTTTCGCATGTGAAAATTTATTCTATATTGAAATAAATAAAAGAGATATAGTTCTCTATTTAAATATATTTTTAAACATAAAAATATATTTTTAAACATAAATATATTTTTAAACATAAAAATATATTTTTAAACATAAAAACATATTTTTAATATTTTTAAACATAAAAATATATTGTGTTTTTAATAACAACATAATCGGATATACGCCGAAAAAATTTTTCAATATATGTACATATGTACCTTAGTTTTTGTTACCCCTCTCAAATCAATGATAGCGATGACAGTTCGTGAGCTGGGTCGTGTCTAAAAAAAGGTCTATTGTTGAATTTATTTTTTTTTTTCATATTTTCGTATTTTGTCCCCAGACAACATACTAAAAATATAAGATCATCTGAAAGATTTTTCAAGCTTCTAAAGGTGCATTAAACAAATTACTTTAACTTCTGCTGCTTGCTACTGATGGGACCTTACTTTATGTTTTATGTTTTTTATATTTCTAACTTATATTATCTTTGGCTGGGGAGCTGATTTTGTGTTCGAATAATAAATCGTTAATCTTATGAATCAATGAATTGTTAAGGTATGAATTTAATTTAATTAACAGTTGTTATTTAGTAATTTAGGTATTTGTTTACTGTTATGTAATATTATATAATTGGCCTTTTATAGGCTTTGTATTACATATTTTCTTGTAAATAAATAAGTAAATATGTGTATATAATTAGATATAAATAGTTATACATTAAGTACTCAAATTACCTGGTGTGGGTGTTGTATTTATGCTCTTGGAATCAATATCTTTAGGTGAAACATGCGAAAGAGGTGTGGTTGGATTACTATTTAAGGTATTTACAGTAGACCTATTGCGATTGGAACATCCACCACTAGAGCATGGTGTTGGTGAGTCTTGTTGTGAAAATGCGATTTTATTCGTTGAACCATTACCACTGGCAGCCGTTGTTGTGGTGGTTGTGGAATTTGTATTAGGTACTGATATAGATGAACCCGACCCAATATCCATATTGGGTGATGTTGTAGACGAGAGAGCTCCACCCATGGCGTTTGAAGCTCTTGGCGAGGGAAGTGACATGTTGGAAGTTGGGTTGTTGGGACTTGACGGATTAGGAGATTGTGTCGCAATGGGTACGGAAGCTGATCGCTGCGTGGGATGATAAGGAGGTGGTGGACCTTGGTTGCCTCGATTATTTACATTTGTAATGGGATTACTTCTGTGGGACATGCTTCCAGCACCACCAATTCCAGTTGAATTACATCGTGTTAACGTTTGTTGGCAAGCGCTTATTTCCGAATTCATGCTATTCACATTAAGATGATTATTTTTCAATCGTTCTTCATAGAGGTGATGATGTATCTTCGACCACTCCATTTGTGATATACCCACTGGGGAATTTATATCCGATGGATGAGGCGCAATAGTATTCATATTTTTATGACATCCAATCATACTACCACTACCACCTCCACCATCTTGACTCGTGTTTAAGCACTGATTAGAATTAAATGGCGACAATACATCAGAGTTGTTTGCCATCATTGCATTGTTTGATTCGTTCATCAGATTTCCCTGCGGCATACCAAGGGAACCGTTATTATTCATCATGCTAATATTAGCTCCACTTGGGTTCATCAAACCTCTGCTGCCACTTGTCCCTAGTATACCAGAATTATTCATATTCGCCATACATCCTTGTTTAAGAGAGGAAGGGATTACTACCATATCGTTTGCTCCACATCCAGAACCTACCATAATGTCGGCTGACATCACAATATCTTCTCCCAAATTTGGCATATTATCAAGCTGAGAGTTCGATGTACCGGGTTTCGCATGATTTATCAAATTTCCTGCAATATTCCGCATTGCTGCTGCATTAAGTTTGTTTGTCATGTTCGCACTTTGCATATTCATTAATGTGACTGGATTGCTATGCATTCCTCCAGCTAATCCTTCTGGCGGTATCTGCATTTTTCCAGTGATTATTGGGTTATTGCTACCTGCCTGTGAATGAAAGTCGTTACCCCCGTTTTCGGGAAATAAAAATTGATTCATTTTCTTCAATTTAGCTAATTGCTCCTCTCGATGCTGACGCTGTTGTGGCGTTAAATTTTCATCGGGAACTTTAACTCCTTGCAGTGAAGGTATACCACCACTTTCATCATTTGATATGGTAGTACACGCCGATTTTGGTGTGTTTCCACAGTTCTCAGTATTTTCTAAAATTTTTACGCCGTTTGTGGAATCTCCAGCGGAGTTGTCTATTGCTGAGCGTGTTTGTTCCCAGCATATCATATCATTTTCACTTAGAACACTACCAGCTGAGTTCGACGAAGAGGACGTTACTGTTTCTGCTAAATGAAGAAACTATAATTTAATATTATGTTTATTATAATTATAGACTTGATGGTTACCTGACTTATTTAAGGCTAGTTTATGAGGCATCTTTAGAATCGAGTTACAGTTAGCAGCTAACCATGCAGGATGTACACCAGAACCTGAACCACCTGTCGATGGATGTCCTCCCATTATATTTAAAGCGTTCTGTCTTTGTAATTTTGTAATTTTCATGGGATTCTTTAGAAAAAAATCCTCAAAAAATGATTTCGTTGCCGGCTGAGTGCAATGGTAAGCAATTATAGTGGGACATTGGCCAGCAAGAACAGCCTCAGCTCCTTTATTGGCTAGTTGTGTAGAAAATACAAAAATATGATTTTGTTGCTGCATATATTCCAAGCAATTATTAATAATGCTGCCTCCACTACTAATTATATTCGTTACATTACCAGAACCTCCAGCCTGATTACTCGATAAATTTTTAATAATAAATGAAGCATTCAGAGGTACATTACAAGCAGTGTTTGTAGTATTTGAACTCAATGATGTGGAGACATCTGAACCAAATTCGTCCAAAGAAGATTTCGAACTAAGCGGGTTGCAATTTGCATTCAAGGAACTGCAATTGCTGACAAGATTTAAATTGCTCCCAGATCCTGGCACTACATGACCGCCACTAGATTGATTGACAGAGCTCTCATCACTTTTGTTACAAACATTTCCAGCCAAACTCATTCTTTTGTCGCAAGATGATGATGAGTCGTTTGATTTGTCTATTGAAATTAAATGATAAATAAACAGAGGTACTCAAGACTATTTTTGTCAAAAACTTATGCCTAATTACCGTTCAAAACATTAACAGCCTTATGCATAATGAAAAACTGGCATCAAGTTAGCATATGTGGCAAAATTTAGTATGGGCTTATTAAAAATCACGCTGGGATTTATTAGTAGGGTGATACTACATAATGCGCCGATTTTTAAAGGCAAACTGTATGGAGGAATTCGTAAACTTTTAGTTTAATTTCGTCACTTACGCTAATTTCGTGCCAGTTTTTTATATTTTAAATTGTGATTAATGTTTACAAAACTTACTTGTTGTGTTGTTACAAATGTGAAAAGCATATATCTGCTCATCAGATATATTTTATTGTAGTTGCAAGTTAAAAAATTAAAATGAAAACAATTTTTATGCATTTAAGGTCTATTAATATAAGGTCTATGCGAGATATAAGGTGATGTTTTTTAGTTTGATTTATTTGATTTCGAGAAGCCTTTTCAAAATGAATGGCTACACTATATATGATTCAAAGAACCCGAGAGGAAGAGCAGGAGGAGGATCATCAATTCTAATAAAGTCAAGCACTATATTCTTGACAACATTTGTGAACAAAATCTACAAGCAACAAATATTTGTGTCGAAAACTTTTGTACAAATTTCGTGATATCTTCAATATACGAGGATTTCTACAAATCACTTGGACCTTGTTTCATAGCAGCTGGCGACTACAATGCTAAACATACGTTCTGGAATTCGCATCTTATTACACCTAGAGGTAGAGCGTTGTTCAATACAAAAATTGAATTGGATGTCATTTCGAGTGGGGAGCCCTCTTACTGGCCTACTGACATACAAAAAATTCTTGCTGTTATATATTTTGGCGTCATGAAACATATTTCTTGGGATTTAATTAATGTTGAAGCTTCTCTAGATCTCTTCTCCCACGATCTTTAGAATATGTAGCCCGTTAAGAAGTGACTTACCTCACCCATATGTGAAGATGATCAATCGTGGTAATTTGCTCGCGTTCAAAATATATCTCAGAAGTCATTGTACGAAAACCTTAAGCTAAGAACATCCAATGATTTTGAATCTAACGTTGACAACCTTAACGAAAATATTAAGCAGGGTGCTGAACATGCTACTACCTCATATACGCAGCCTGCGTTTAATAGAATTTATTCTACGGATATTGAACGTCTCGTATGAGAAAAAGGAAGAACTAGAAGAGAATGGCAACAGCACAGATCATCCCAACATAAAATCAGACTTAAACAATACGCTGATGAACTTGTCTCAAATTACAATAAGAATCCTGCTATTTATTTTTAATGCCATTTTACGAATGTAGTATTTACCAAATAACTGTAAACCTACCAAGATCAAAATGATTCCAAAGCCAAGCAAAGATCTTACTCTCTTACTCTCTTACTGAGTCATATGGGCCTGTAAGCTTACTATCAACAATCTCAAAGCTTTTCGAAAAGCTGCTATAAAAAGAATATAGCTCCAGCTAAGTTTCGAATGGCTATTTTTCAGAAATGGTAAATCTTAGAAAAAAATGTGTTAGGACAATTTCAGGAAATAGTTATCTTTTGGAAAAAATTAAATTTTTATGACCTTTGACCTTGAAAATGTTTTTGCAGACGATCCCATGTCCCCTACGTACCTACAAATTTCGACAGCCTATTTTGATTTTGGGAAAAATATCAATTATATTCCAGACTTTGGATCCGCATTTATATTTATTTTTGGATCAAATACTTGAATGCATATGTTTGCATTTCTAATTAATGTTTACTTACTTGCAGCCGATCCTGGATTATCATTGCATTCACTAACTTGAGTTCCAACAATTGAGCCAAATCCTACTGGAGACATATTGGATGGTGATAACGATGTTTCTTCTTTTTTAACCAGATCTTTTTCATCTTTTATAATACCAGTAGGTAATCCTGTCTTAACGTTACTAATTGATGTTTGACTTGGTAATGATGTAGTAGTGGCAGCATTTCCAGATATAGAACTTGTGGTGGAAGATGAACTGTTGGATTTATCTAGAAAACACAATGCCAAATTTTCTTATTAGATAAGAAATTAATTTGGAACTAAGTAAGACTAAGTTTAATTAAGACATTTCAGCATCGATGTTTTGTGTAATATGATGTTTTGTATAACGTGATGCTAATTGGGCCTAATGTTTCAATGTAAATAAAAATACCTTTATTTACAGTTTTTCCCGACGTTTCATAGATTTTTTTTCTACTTTTTCAAGGGACAACAATTTTGCTTTGAGTAATTTTAACTTAAAATTCATGGAATAATTAAATACATATACATATTTTACATATTGAATAAAAATACTCAACATAAAAACATACGAGGTTTGTTCAAAACGTATCGCGAATTTTGAATTTTCGTGGGTTACGTATATTCGAATTTTGATTCTTTTGTGGCGTTATGACGAGCCAAAACACGTGCAACATAACGCTACAAAAAAATCAAAATTCGAATATACGTAACCCGCGAAAATTCAAAATTCGCGATACGTTTTGAACAAACCTCGTATATAAACAAATACAACATTTTTAAACACAACTCAATATCACAGATTTCTTTCGTTTAAAGCTACTTTGTAGTGTGTGTTTGTTTTCTGTATCTTTTTTTAGATTCATGTTTTGTTTATTTTTTGCTGTATTCTTAATGTTTCAATAGTGTATCTTTTCCTTTCCATTTTTTCTATAACCAAAATTTTAACTCCTTCAAAGTCAGCTGAGTGTCCAGTTTGTAATACATGTTGTGCAAGTACTGTTGTTTCTTTCTTTCTTGCTATGTCCATTTTGTGTTCTCCCATTCTTGTATCTAAACTCTTCTTTGTTGTAGCAATGTATATTAGATCACAGTTTTCGTCGTTTTTCCTTTTAGATTGTATTTCGTAGACATTATTTTGTTTATTTTTCTCAATCCGCGTTTTTGTTTTTATAAATATTTAACGTTCTGTTTGGTTTATAAGCAAAACAAGCGTTTGTTATTTTTATTGTTTTTCTTATGTTTATGTTGTCAGTAAGGTCACAGGGTAACCAGAGATGTCACGAGACGGAAGATAATTGTGAACTCTTGACGCCTCGCTCACACCGAACCTATGTCTTCTTTAATGTTTCTTTCGTAGTGGCATTAATTTAATGTTTTTCATTTTATGCTTTGTGTCCCCATTCGCTATTCAGCTTTTTGTAAGTTGAAGTTAAAAATTAATATTTTTGAAGGAAAATGTTTAAAATTGAGTTTGTAAGCATTTGGAAACTAAAGTTAATCACTTTTATAATACTAATAATGCTTTACATTTTTTTTTTAGTTCAACACTACAAAATCTTTCATTTAATTTTGTAAAAATGTTCAATTATTTAATTCACAAATTACACATTTTCTCTTGTTTGTTTTGATTTTATCGTTAACAACTTAATAACAAATATACTACAGTTATCCCTTTCTCGCCGAACCTGTGTCAGAGCTGATTTTAGCTTTTTTCATCACTCACTTTATTCACCTCTGTGTACTTTGTGGTAAGGTTAGGGACATATGATACACTGTAGAATTTGTTGTCTTCTGGCAACACTATTATAAGCGGCGAATAAGGTTGTGTCTGGCATCTTTACTCCCTACAAACAGCTTGCTAGCCACCCGCAAAGCGTATATAACAGGTGCACTCACTAGAAAAGCTGATCATTATTGGACTACACCTGTTTATCAAACTTCATATAAAAAAACTAAACAAAATTTTTTATGTATATACATATATAGAGTTTAATTGACATTCACGCGAGCGAGGCGTTTTTGTTGTAGAAATGGGTGTACCTCTTGGCAGAGACCTGCGCCAATCGGCTGAGAGCTGGCTAAGCCGAGCTAATAAGTGGCAGGAAATTAGCCGTCGATTGATATAATTTTTTAATATTTTTTCTTATGAAAAACTGTTATAGATCTTGAATATAATTTTTATGTATTTTTGTATATATTCAATTTATAAATTTTTCACTTTTGGTAGATGTAAAGTTAAAGTTTTTTGAATACATATATAATAATAAATAATAATAAAAAAACAATCGATGTATAAAAAACATCGATGTATTTTATCAATTATCGATGTAACATCGATGTATGTTTGCGATGCATCGCATCGAAAAAACATCGATGTATATTTACAGTGTCCGTCCCTAGTAGATTGAGATATAAGAGTGTATACATAGTAGGGTGACCGCAAAAAATCGATGTCGGAATTTTGTTCGTCTGGACCCCACAAAACGATTCCCCTTTCTACATATTTAGATAGCCAAAATTTTAGCTCAATTAAACGACGTTAACCCGTGGCGTTCATCGCTCAAAATTTAAAAAAATCCCAATTTTTGGCCAAAAAGCTGACATATGGAGCAATAAATCCAGAATGGTAAATAATAGAAACACGCTTAATGTCTCAAAAGAAAGCTAATGTTGTTCTTCAAAATGTATATTCTGTGCATAATTGTTGTTTTAAGATATTTGAAAATATTTTATTGAAACTAAAGTTTGTAATATATTTTGTTTAATTTTTCAAGTTAACTGTTTGAAAGTCTTTTCAGTTTTTGCTTTTGGTTAATTTTTTTTCGCTTTCTTTTTGAACTACTGAAAAGCAAAATGAAAACAAGTTTTTTTTTTAAGAGTAAACCCATGCTTTCGTTTCTACTTTGACAGTAAAAAGCAACTGTTAGTAGATTAGTGATGTAAGTGTATATATGTTTTCTACGCTATTGACATTGCTATTCTTATGGAGATAGAAAAATGTTATGTTGACGTAGGTTTTATATGTACAGATATTAAATATTTTAAGTCTCATCAGGTTGACAAGCAGAGTTTTATGAATAGAGGTAATTATATTTTTATTTTAGTATATTTTACTTTAACAAAAACTTTGTAAAGTGGTTTTTCTTTCCAGCTGGGGTATGACTCAGTCTGTCCAGGTTCGATTCCAAAGGTCCACTAACTTTGAAATAAAAGATTTATTTTCCTCGGTGTTAAGAAAATACACAAAGCTTTATTTAACGAAACTTATGCTACTAGGATATCTTAAAACTACAGGGTATATTGTCAGTGAATTACAGGCGCTGACATCTATAATTAATACCAACTAGTTACGGGAGTATTCGGTGCGCCTTGTGAGGCCATTTAGTAAATGCGGGCGAGAGGAATTCGATGGCTCTCGTAATTCAAAAAAATGAGTTTCAAGATGAATTCGGTGGATCTTGAAACCAGTATAAAATAAACTATAATTAAATTCAAGATGTATTCGGGGGATCTTGAATATAAAACGAAATAAGCAAAAGAAATAAATTCAAGATGAATTCGGGGGGATCTTGAATATATAAAAAATAAATTATTTCAAGATGAATTCGGTAGTCTTGAAATAAAATAAATTCAAGATGTATTCGGGGGATCTTGAATATAAAACAAGTGTTCAAGATAAATTCGGTAGATCTTGAAAACAAGGCAAAGCAAAAGAAATAAACTCAAGATGAATTCGGGGGATCTTGAGTATATATAAAAAATAAATTATTTCAAGATGAATTCGGTAGATCTTGAAATAAAATAAACTAAAAATAAACTCAAGATGAATACGAAAGATCTTGAATACTAACTACTATTTATTATAGAAAGCCCAAGATGAATTCGGTAGATCTTGTATGCTTCCTTTCAAAAATTAGAACAAGCCTTTACGTTGATGTCCGTTCTGCGTAATATACAGGTAGTGTCCCTGCTTACCGTACTAAGACGTAGCTCGCCCTGATTGCTTGTTGCCTAAACTTATCGTCTTATAATAATTATTATTTTAAGCTTTTGAGAAATATTTTCCCATTTGCATAGTTTGTTCTTTTTAAGTTACAATCTGTACAAAGCCTGCATGTGTTTTATAGCATGCATGCTTACAAAAGCATGTATGTACGTGGTTGTTGTTATTTTACTTCTGTTATTACGATGTTATTTAGTCTGCATGAGCGTGGTTGTTGTTTGTTTTGTTTCTCTTATTATAGCGTACGTATGTTTATGCAAGTATGTGTGTAGTACTTTGTACGATCGCAACTTGACTGCATGAGCGTGGTTGTTGTATTTGTTGTGTACTTATAAAAACAGTTGTGTAGTTGTTGGTATTATTTCTGTTGGTAAGCTTTCAAACAAACAAAAAAAATATAAATTAAATAAAACAAATATACAGTGTTGGAAAAAAGTATAGTCATTTGTGACGGAACGTTACAACTTATAGAGGGACCTGCACTCCCGTCACCCGGTTCTCATATGAATTGTGGGGATGTGTGTATGTGTGTATGTGTGTGTGTGTGTGTATACGAATTTCATCATATGTCGTAATACAATCAGAGAAATTAGATTTGATGACTACTACGCGATGCTCATGTAACGTATATAAGTAGAAAAAATAATGTAGATTGTCATCAGTATACTTTGATATCTCAACAATTCACCACCTATTTTACAAACCAAATTTTTAAAGTGTTTGAAAACAAACAAAAAAAAACTACAAAAGTGCTAAAACTAATTATTGTTTGTTAAACAAGTTTATAGTGCATAAAAAATAATTAGATAGATTGTTTATAAATAAAATAATTAAATAAATTGTTTATAAATAAAATAATTAAATAAATTGTTTATAAATAAAATAATTAAATAAATTATAAACAAATAAATAAATAATAAAAATAATTAAATAAAATGAATACCGCAAGTTGTCGCATCTGCAATAAAGTCTTTATGACTCAAGCAAAAGTAAATGAGCATATAGAAACACACACCTATGCTAGCCAGTCGAAGGCTATGTTGGGAATTAGTAAGCTAAATATTAACAACAAATATTGTGAGGATTGTGATGAGATGATTCCATCAAATGGTTGTATGGCTCACGTCAGAACCATAAAACACAAAAACATCTGTCAGAAAGAAAGGATCAGCGATTTTCTCACTAGAAGAATAAGTAACTTCAATGGGAGGATCGAGACATATATCCTCCTCAACAAAAATGTGGGTGTCTTGTTTCCGGAGGAGTTTCTGAAATCTACCAAGAGGTCAATAGTACAACAACTCTAGGGATTGCCTTTCGGTTTTAACCAAAACCGAAACCGCGGTTTTTAACCCATAAAAACCGAAACCGAAACCGACAAAAAAAACCTCGGTTTTTAAGTTTTACTTTAGCATTATTTTGTTTAAAAATACAGCAAATGTACTTTACATTGAAAACTTTTATACATTACTAAGCATTTTGTGACAATGACAGGTTGTTTCAAAAACATTTAAAATTTAAAATAACAGACATACTAAAGCGAACCACCTTGTAATTGTTTTGCATTTCTCTTTTATTGCACTTGTTCGTAAACAAACGTTGACCAGAGAACAAACTCGATTCTGATTTGTCGACGGTGGCGGCGGCGGTTGTCCAAATACATACATGGCGGCGGCTGGTAACAGTTGGTTAATGTCAACAATTCACATAAACAAACCTTCATCACCGCTTTTGCCAGTCAAAGGAACGTCATCTAGTAATTCAAAGCAATGATATTTTAAGTGAATATGTTACAAAAAAAAGCCCCAAAAATAATGTCTCAGAAATTTTACTTGAAGATAAAGTCGTAGAGATATATACAATAAAGAAACTAACAAATAAGTCTGATAAATCGGGCTAAATATTTAGCCGATTATAAATTAGCCGGCGGCGGAGGCCTTAGCATCGGCTGTAAACCTGTCGGCTGCTTTTGACCGTATTATTAAATGCTAAGGTGAAAATATTCTGTTTCTGGCTTAAATATAAAATTTGCACGTACATAAATACATTAAAGTTTAAAAGGTAAAAATCAATCGTAAACGCAAATTTTTTAATTAATAATGCTAACGTTATTTTAGAAATGTCGGAGCTAAGGTCTGGTGTTTGGAGACATTTCAAATTATCAGAGCACCATAAAAATACAACAGTATGTCAAATTTGTATGAAAGCCCTTAAATACTTAAAAGGGTCTACAAGTTCCATGACAAATCACTTAAGAGTGGTACATGCTATTGTCGCTGAAAAAGGCAAAACTAATGGTGAACCTTTACAACGTGGAACAGAATTAATGAACGCTTTCGTAAAAAAGCAATCCTTAGAAATTATTGTATCAAAGCTTGCAACAGTGGATGGACTCTCAATTAGAAGCATTTTTTGGAACATGTAATTCTGGAAAAACTCAAGAACTTGTACGGGAAAAGTTGCTTGAATTTCAATTTTCATTGAATTCAGATATTGTGGCATATACTGCAGATGGAGCAGCAGTTAACCTTAAATTTGTATTAGAAAATCCAAGAGAGCTTCAATTGTGTTTGGCCCACGGCATACATCTTGCGGTGATGGACGTGGTTTATGAAAAAAGGAGCTATAACCCAGAAATGGATGAACATGAAATTGATGAAAGTGAGGACAATTTCGATGAAGATGAGGAAGAAGATGTATCACGAATTGGACAAAAAATTATAGCTTGTTTAAATTTTAATCTAGAAGACGTAAGAAAAATAGTTCGTTATTTTAAAAACTCTTCAGTTCACAACAACATTTTACAAACAAGCGTTAAAAAATTGCGCGGTAACGAGCTCAGTTTACTACTAGATTCCCCAACTAGATGGAATTCAATAGTTCCAATGCTTGAAAGATTATTGCTGTTAAAAGAATGTATTGAAAAGAGTTTACACGAATTGTCGGCCTTACATTTATTTGATGCTGTAAAGTTTGAGTTTTTAAATTCCTTTAAAGAATCATTGCTGTTAATAAAAATGACTGTTGAGGCCATTTGTCGTTCAGATGCTAATATTATTCAAGCTGAAGGTGCTCTACAATTTCTATACCAAAAATTAGATAATTTAAATACAGATATAAGTCAAAAGTTGCTGATATCTATTAAAAAAAGAATGAACCAACGAAAAAATAGAAATATTGTTGACTTGGCAAAGTATATTTTAAATCCAATAGTTACCCCAAATGCGGATGTTATTAATTTTGCAACCAAATTATTAAAGCGTTTGTATCCCAACAGTGATTATCAATTAGACTCCGATAATGAAGAAAATAACAACAATTCTTTGCAGGAAGAATTAGAATCTGCTATCAAAAAAGCTCTAACAGATGTAAAGCAAAAAGGCGATAATTTTAACGTTCTTCGACAAGAATTTATACTTTATAAAAAAACGAACATAACATAACATATTATTGCTTCACAAGGCAATAAAAACAATAAAACCTTCTTCAACTGAAAGCGAAAGAGTGTTTTCTGTCGCTGGTAACTTCTGCACAAAAATAAGATCTCGTTTAAACGACTCTACATTGAATGCTTTAGCTTTTCTGAAATTTTATTACTTGGATAATTAAATACAATTTTTTATTCTTAAACTTTTTATTTATTTTATTTTTATTATTACTTATTACCAAATGTTCCTTTTCTAATAAAAGTACCTGAATTGAATACAAATAAGAGAAACTAATTATTTTTACATACACACCTCTTTATATCCGTACATACTTCCAAAACCGAAACCGCGGTTTTTTCATTTCCACGGTTTTTGGCAAACCCTACAACAACTCAATGGACGTATTAGGATACATACTACATTTAAATTTAATATGGAGCTCACATGTGATTATATGAAGATGGTGAATGATGAGATGAATGTTTCCCAACTTGTACATATTTCGAAAATGATGTTGGTTACTTTGTCTGATGACATAGAGAATATGTACAAGAAACAAGCCGAGGAGCTAAGAGCCAAAATGGAAGAATTTCAAGAGAGGGATAGCGGATGGACATTGATTTCAATAAATTCCCTTGAAGTTAATATAAACAAGGCGTCCATAATAAGAGGATCGAGCTTTATCCCTCTTACAAAAAATATTGCAATGAAACGTGCATGCATAAATATCGAGAACAATGATATTTATTGCTTTAAATGGTGTCTCATTGCGGCTTTGTACACAAATAGTACTTTAGATCGAAGACAACGGAAAAACTATAGAAACTATAATATAACAAACATTTCTGATGAGAATGTTAATTTAGGAGCAATTGTGTTAAATTTTGAATGCCTAGAGTTTCCACTCCCATTGAAGCAGATAAAACAATTCGAAAATCAAAATGATCTGAGCATCAATGTATTTGGCCATAATGGCACATCACTTATAGGACCATACTACATAACAAAAGGAGAAAAACACATTCATATTAATCTCTTATTGCTCCAGTCCAATGAAAACTTCCACTATGTACTCATCAAGGATATATCAAAGTAAGTTTTATTTGTGTATTTATGAAAAATCTGCTTTCATCTCTATTTAAAAAGTTACTTCTTATTGTTATATTTATTTATATCATATTGCTATTTTCTATATTTTCTTCAGACTCCTTCGTTCCAGCATAACATCACACAGAAGTAAGATCATGATATGTAACACATGTCTATATCATACACATGATGATTATATGTATAATCATCATAAAAACGTTTGTGTGAAAAAAGTCATCAGAATGCCAGAAGATGAATCTATTGTCAAGTTTAAGAACTACTACAAACAGTTAGATGTACCATTCGTAATCTACGCGGACTTTGAGTCTATTTTAGAAAAAGTTGATAATGTTGTAAGTAAAAGTACCACAAATGTAAGGAAACATCATGCTTGTGCATTCGGTTACTTTATTAATTGTAGTTTTAAGAAAGAAAATAATTTATATAGACATTATTTTGGTGAAGATTCGGCGAATATATTTATCAAAAAAATTGTTGAAGATTGTACAGATATTTATTTAAATTATTTACTTAAAGTTAAAAAAATATTCATAACCCCAATAGAAATAGCTCAATATAATAATGCAAAAAATTGTCATATATGTAAGAAAATATTAAATAACGATAAAGTTAGAGATCATTGTCATCTTACGGACAATTATCGTGGGGCAGCTCATAGCG
The DNA here is from genome assembly GCA_936439885.1 of Nowickia ferox. Classification (NCBI taxonomy): domain Eukaryota; kingdom Metazoa; phylum Arthropoda; class Insecta; order Diptera; family Tachinidae; genus Nowickia; species Nowickia ferox. The sequence continues at coordinate 6,872,190 of OW387028.1, forward strand.
AATGTAATTTGAATTATAAAACACCTCAGTTTATACCGGTTATCTTGCATAATCTTTCCGCATATGATATACACCTATTTTTCAAAGAACTTTCTTCTACAAAATATTCTACAATAAAAGTGATTCCCCAGAACACAGAGATTTATATTTCTCTTTCAATTTTCATCAGATTAAATGAAAAATATGGATTCGAAATAAGATTTATAGACTCGTTTAGATTTATGACTTCGAGTTTAGATACGTTAGCGAAAAATCTTGATAGCAATGATTTTAATACTATTCGATCATGTTTTGTTGATGAAGCTCATTTCAACCTGATTAGAAGAAAGGGTGTATTTCCGTACTCTTACATGGATTCCATGACTAAGTTTAAGGAAATTAAACTCCCTAGTAGAGAAGAGTTCTTCAATATTCTAACGAATAAAGAGTGTGATGTAGTCGAGTATGAACATGCTCAAAAAATATGGAGAGAGTTTAACTGTAAAACCCTCCTTGACTATACTGAACTCTACTTAAAGACATATGTTCTTCTTCTAACCGACGTGTTTGAAAATTTTAGAAAAATTTCTAGAGATATATACGATTTGGACCCCTGCCACTATTATACAGCACCAGGCTTATCTTGGGATGCAATGTTGAAAACCACAGAAGTTTCACTGGAACAGTTCACTGATTCCGAAATGTATATGTTTATGCAAAACGGAATTAGAGGTGGACTAGTTCAATGCTCGCAAAGATATTCAAAGGCGAATAACAAATATTTTGAATATTTTGATGCATCAAAACCATCAGAATTTCTTGTATAGGGTGTTTTTTATTGAGGTATAGAACTTTAAGTTGGCATCACTTTTTTAACTGGCGGCCATTTTGTCAGCTGTCAAGTGATTAATATTTAGTTTGGTTTGCCATTTCATCATGAACAGGTTGACAAAAGAACAACGCTTGCAAATCGTGCAAATTTATTTCGAAAATAATGGTTCAGTTCGCGAAGTTTACCGCAAGCTCCGTCCATTTTATGGTCGACCGTTGGTTACCGTTAATGGAGACCGGTATAGAGCCATGATAACCGACTATTTTGTTTCCGAATTGGATGGCATGAATTTGGATGAGTTGTGGTTCCAACAAGACGGCGCTACATGCCACACAGCGCACGTCACAATCGATTTATTGAAGGAAACATTCGATGCGCGCATAATTTCGCCCCATATGCTCAAAAAAGTGGTTGAAAATTAGACCTGTAGAATTGGCTTTATTCGAGCCAGCCGCGGCGGCCACATGCCCGAAATCATATTTAAACGTTAATGGCATATAATTATCCTTCCAATAAAGCCAAATTGATGGACATTAAAACGATTTTCTTGTGTTTTATTTCAATTCGAAGTTCTATACCTCTAAAAAAAACACCCTATATATTTAGACGCTAACAACTTGTATGGTTGGGCGATGTCGGAATATCTTCCTTGCTATGAATTTGAGTGGGTATGTGATACTGATTTTGATGTTAAAAAAATTTCTGATACTGCAGAGTATTGGTACATTTTGGAAGTGGATATAAATTATCCCGATTCAGTGCATGATCTATATAATGATTTGCCATTTTGTCCTCAAAATAAGGACCTGAAGGGATCCAAAATCAAAAAATTAGTTGCAGACTTACACTCAAAAACAAATTACACCATACACTATAGAGTTTTAAAACAAGCCATTTCAAATGGCCTCATCTTAAAACAAATCCATAGAATACTCAGATTTAAACAATCCCCTTGGCTTAACAAATATATTGACTTAGACACATTTCATAGAAAAAATGCTAAAAATAATTTTGAAAAAGATTTCTTCAAAACTTTTAAACAATGCTGTTTACGGGAAGACAATGGAAAACATTGAAAAACGTAGGGACATTAGAATTAAGTCATCTTTGGAAACGACAAACAGGAATCATTTAGGTCTCAGAGCATTAATTGCGAAACCAAATTTTAAGCAGTTGACAAAATTTTCTGATGATATGTATGCGGTAGAGTTAGAAAAATGGAACCACTATATGATAAACCCATATATGTTGGTTTCACAGTACTGGAGTTATCGAAGTGGAGAATGTATGACTTCCATTATGGCTTCATGAAGCCTAAATTTGGAGAGCACATTTCTCTCAACTATATGGATACTGACTCATTTATTTATTCAATTAAAACTGCTGATTTTTACGATGACATCCGTAATGATATTAGTTTGAATTTTGATACGTCAGAATATCCTATATATAATCAATTTCGTTTGCCGCTACTCAATAAGAAGGTTTTGGGAATGATGAAAGATGAAAACAATGGGGATATAATGACAGAGTTTGTTGGTTTAAGAGCAAAAATGTATTCTCTGTCGACTCTTCGCTCGGAATCTGTTAAAAAATCAAACGGGGTCAAATAATCTGTAATTAAAAAGTTGTCCATTAATGATTACAAAAGTTGCTTATTCGAATCGAAAATTATCTCGGATGAAATGTTTTTGTTTAGATCTAAAACACATCAACTATATACCCAAAAACTACATAAAATAGCACTTAGGTTTTCTGATGATAAAAGAAATATAATGAAAGATAAAATAAAAACGCGCGCTTGGGGACATTACATAGACCGAAACAATGAAACAATAGATGTAGAATAGAATTTAATTTTGTACTAATTATAGAAAAAATAATGTAGATTGTCAGCAGTATACTTTGATATCTCAACAATTCACCACCTATTTTACAAACCAAATTTTTAAAGTGTTTGAAAACAAACAAAAAAAACTACAAAAGTGCTAAAACTAATTATTGTTTGTTAAACAAGTTTATAGTGCATAAAAAAATTATTAGATAAATTGTTTAAAAATAAAATAATTAAATAAATTGTTTATAAATAAAATAATTAAATAAATTGTTTATAAATAAAATAATTAAATAAATTATAAACAAATAAATAAATAATAAAAATAATTAAATAAAATGAATACCGCAAGTTGTCCCATCTGCAATAAAGTCTTTATGACTCAAACAAAAGTAAATGAGCATATAGAAACACACACCTATGCTAGCCAGTCGAATGCTATGTTGGGAATTAGTAAGCTAAATATTAACAACAAATATTGTGAGGATTGTGATGAGATTATTCCATCAAATGGTTGTATGGCTCACGTCAGAACCATAAAACACAAAAACATCTGTCAGAAAGAAAGGATCAGCGATTTTCTCACTAGAAGAATAAGTAACTTCACTGGGAGGATCGAGACATATATCCTCCTCAACAAAAATGTGGGTGTCTTGTTTCCGGAGGAGTTTCTGAAATCTACCAAGAGCTCCATAGTACAACAACTCAATGAACGTATTAGGATACATACTACATTTAAATTTAATATGGAGCTCACATGTGATTATATGAAGATGGTGAATGTTGAGATGAATGTTTTCCAACTTGTACATATTTCGAAAATGATGTTGGTGACTTTGTCTGATGACATAGAGAATATGTACAAGAAACAAGCCGAGGAGCTAAGAGCCAAAATGGAAGAATTTCAAGAGAGGGATAGCGGATGGACATTGATTTCAATAAATTCCCTTGAAGTTAATATAAACAAGGCGTCCATAATAAAAGGATCGAGCTTTATCCCTCTTACAAAAAATATTGCAATGAAACGTGCATGCATAAATATCGAGAACAATGATATTTATTGCTTTAAATGGTGTCTCATTGCGGCTTTGTACACAAATAGTACTTTAGATCGAAGACAACGGAAAAACTATAGAAACTATAATATAACAAACATTTCTGATGAGAATATTAATTTAGGAGCAATTGTGTTAAATTTTGAAGGCCTAGAGTTTCCACTCCCATTGAAGCAGATAAAACAATTCGAAAATCAAAATGATCTGAGCATCAATGTATTTGGCCATAATGGCACATCGCTTATAGGACCATACTACATAACAAAAGGAGAAAAACACATTCATATTAATCTCTTATTGCTCCAGTCCAATGAAAACTTCCACTATGTACTCATCAAGGATATATCAAAGTAAGTTTTATTTGTGTATTTATGAAAAATCTGCTTTCATCTCTATTTAAAAAGTTACTTCTTATTGTTATATTTATTTGTATCATATTGCTATTTTCTATATTTTCTTCAGACTCCTTCGTTCCAGCATAACATCACACAGAAGTAAGATCATGATATGTAACACATGTCTATATCATACACATGATGATTATGTGTATAATCATCATAAAAACGTTTGTGTGAAAAAAGTCATCAGAATGCCAGAAGATGAATTTCTCTGATTGTATTACGACATATGATGAAATTCGTATACACAGACACACACACACATCCCCACAATTCATATGAGAACCGGGTGACGGGAGTGCAGGTCCCTCTATAAGTTTTTGTTAAAGTAAAATATACTAAAATAAAAATATAATTACCTCTATTCATAAAACTCTGCTTGTCAACCTGATGAGACTTAAAATATTTAATATCTGAAATGCACTTGTACATATAAAACCTACGCCAACACAACATTTTTCTACCTCCATAAGAATAGCAATGTCAACAGCGTAGAAAACATATATACACTTATATGTAAATATGCATGAAGAAGTGTTGATGTAATTCACACAAGCAATGATATTCTTCAAAGCAAAAATAGATACGATCACATACATTAATCCAACAACATAAACATGCATACATACATTACCAATTGCATTCCCTATCCCCCTCCATTCCAAACATCTATCAGGGTTGCCACTACCTACAGCTTTTATATTATTTCCCCAAAGACCCCAAAAATAAATGTATACATACAATAATAATCATACATAAGCAAAGCAACGAAAACTCAGAGCAGCAAACCAAAGTCTATCAAATAACGATCACTACATAAACACAAACACACAGATCCCTTGTTGCTACCCTGCCGTCAGACTGTATGTACGTAAATTATAGAAATGTACCAGTATATAACTGTCTGGTTGGTATGTCTCATGACCGCATAAGAACTACGTAGTCACTACCTAATCAATTGTTTTAGTGTTACTAGTAGATTTTCAATGACAAGCACATGTTAAATGTCTATAGCACAAAGTATTGTATGGAGGATAGTTAGAGAGTAGTATTGGTGACAAGTGAAAGTGAAAAGCTAGTCAGCATATTTTCAACATTTCCTACTGGGTATAATAATTGTCTGCCACTACACAAAAGTATCGCACACCATCAAACAAACAAGTAAATACACACACATACACTCACATACACACATACAAACATCCATATATAGATCGATTCGCTGTAAGCACAACGTTTCTCTACAATAACAACAAAAGCTGTACACACAAGTACACAAACATACACATAAATAAAGAATCAAACTCCCACACACATAGTCTCACAAAATCTCAGCATGAAAATCCCCAAAAACACACATTTCTTACAGGGTTGCCAAAATATTTTGATTTTTCCCTGTTTTGAATTCCCAAACTTGGACTATCGTCCCCATTACTAATCTACTACTGTTGAAAAATATTTTACTGTATTTGCGTTAATACAGTTTTGTTTTGCTGTGGCTTCATACTACAGACAAGTAAAGTCAAAGAAACAGTTCGTAAAAAAAATTTTAATCGTTTTGCTTTCAATTAGCTGCGCAGTCGTCAACAGTAAAAGTAAAAAGTTTAGTTCAAGGAGCACCTACAGTTTCTTTGCGTTCGACTTACAGAATAAACTCATAGTTACTACTTTCTTACTTTGGGTGCCTAATTTTATAACAAACATTAACAATTAACAATGTTATTGTTGTATATTCATGTGCTTCTTGTAATTCGACTGTGCTATTGCTGTAGCCGTATATGAATACCTACATGAATGGGGTCTTCCCAACACCGTCAAGGCGATGTGATTCGAGACTACAGCATCCAACACAGGAAGATTCAAAGGAGCATGCGTCATATTGCAGCAAATGTTATGAAGGGAATTGTTATACCTAGCTTATCGTCACCATATCTTGAAAATTCTGTTAAGAGGCGTATTCGACACAAAAATGGGTTCAATCACTGGTCCTCATCCAGACATTTTCAAGAGATTCCTCACTGCGTGGCCCAAGATAGACAAAGGAAAATACGTCGCAAGTATCAGTGACAATCTAAAACAAAAACAGCTGACTCCAGAAGTAATTACAAAAGTTACTACTGAATTCGAGACCAAATTAACTGAAATCCACCCCAGAGATGACTACAAGGAGTTATTGCAGTTGGTTCTCATATTTGTTGGATCACTAAACGGCAATGTTGTGGGTTTTAGAACTACAGGAGCCATTCATTAAGCTAGGTGGATGGCAAAGGCAATTTACTGCTCAAAAAATTTCATTCGTCGTCAATTTAAGATGTCCAAAAGAGAAGAAAAATCTTTGCATGCCATTTCTGTTTTTCTAGTTAAAATTTATTGTAAAGTTTGGTTCAATGATCCAAAAACTCATCCTGCACCAAAGGAAGATTTAGGTATTTTGCATATAAAAAATGTGACAAGGACATCGCAGAAATAGCCCTGACCAAATTTTCGAACCATTTGTGGTATTTGAATGCAAAGTTAGTCGGATTATCGTTTTTTGATCCCGCCATTACAGACGATGAAAAGTTGTTAATGGCTAATAAATTGTTCAGTATCACAGTTGTAAATCTAGGTAAAGTTAGGGAAAAAAAACTAAAAGAGGTAATTGAAGATTGGTAAATTTACTTACCAAAGAAATGTTTACATTTTTTGCCCGATTTAATATAAAAATAGATTTCCTAAGACAACATCCAAGCACCTGGCCTCAAAATAATGACTTCCAAGAAGGATTGAAAATTGTGTGAAATATTAAAATTAGTTAATGATATGGCTGAGTGTTGTGTTAAATTAATATCCTACTTTAACAACCTTCTCACAAAAGATGAAGACCAAAAGCAATATGTCCTGCAAGTTGTAAGCAAATGCCGAACATTATATCGTGACGTTTCAAAAACTACTTTAACAAAATCTCTAGAATAGATAAGATACCTATGTAAAATCACAACTCATTTAGGTACTACGTTTGTATTTTTTCTATGTCTCTTTTGTATGTACTATATACGTGTGCCTCGTTTCTGTAATGAATGTGAGAACTTCTGGAGTATAAAAAAATTGTATCATCCTGTGAAACAATAATAACAGTAAGATAAAAACTATATTTGTTAATATTTTTTGTAAGTTTATTTAAGTTTTTATATGAATAAACCTGTGTAAAATAGGACAACCCATATAATTGTATGATTTTTCTCGATGAGAGAACTTCTCACGAGTTACAGAAACGAGGCACTGATTTTTATATTTTAAAATAAAAAATGTGATTAGACGTATCAGAATAACTTGTTTTTTAATTATATTTCTACTTAAAACTAAAAAATATACAAAAAAGGCACAATTTATCACTTAATAACAAAACATACGAACTATGCTCCTATTGGTACCAAGTAACGATTTTGGGGATAAGGGCTGTTGTAACTCGATTTGACTTAAAATAACAAAAATTATGTATATAAAATACGAAGAATATTAATTTTCTTTTGATATATTAAGCATGTTTCTATTAGTTACCGTTCTGGAGTTATGGCTCCAATCGTCAGCTTTTTGACCAAAAATTTTAATAATGTCGTCTAAACGAGCTCAAATTTCTCAATATGTGGAAAGGGAAATCGATTTGTGGGGTACAGACGAACTAAATTCCGAAAAAAAATTTTCTCCTCTATTAGATCCGGTTAATCTAATAAATATATGTTTGCAGTGTGACAGTTTGAGTAAAGTGGCAAATTGCCACTTTAGCAAACTTAACTTTTTATCAAAAACTGTGTAGAAAAATACTATCAAGAATTGATATTAAGAATAAAAAGTTTAGTGTACTAACTAATGTATTTGGATCCAGTATTTTTTAATTCCAAAGATACATAAATTATTTCGAGCTTGATTCAGAGTTCAAGTCCTAGTTTACACTATGCAAGTCTTATTGCTAAGCTGATTAGTTTGTTAGGAAAGAGGGACGAGGGGAAAATAAACGTTACTGTTCCCCTCGTCACTCTCTCCGTCAAACTAATCAGCTTAGAAATAAGACTTGTTTAGTGTAAATATGGACTAACTATGTAATAGAAGTGAGCGCAAGCTATGAAAAAGTGCACAAGATTATATTTTTTTCAAGAGCGAATATTGTTTGTAGTGGTCATCGTAATTGAGTGTAGAGCAAAAATAGAGAACAAGGAAACTAAAAACACACAAAACTATTGTACAACATTTGAATAGACAGTTGTGTCAATTGTGTACACTTAATGGTGCACCATACTTCATTTCACATACTCAAAATTTCATAAAATATTAGGTGATAATAAAACTTTTTACAATTATATCTATTGTGAAAGATATTATTTTTATAGGTATTTTATTTTTATAGGTATTTTATTTTTAGTCTTAAATTAATAAATTATAAAACTTAGAACAGTATCGCATGCGAACTAACACGCTCAAATAATCTATGTTGTTTGTATTTTCTTTTACACATACATACACATAGCCCAGAAAGACCCCGTTCACCTTAATAATATTTTTATTTTTTGTACATATTTATTTATTGTATCTTCAAATATGAACTAACAATAAATGTTCAAATCTTAAATCTAAATATAATTAATTAGGCCGGACCAATGTCGAACATAAACTTAGTGATTGTAAATTAATGATACATAAGAGTCGTGCTAAGCGAAGGAAAAATAAAAGTATAAGTATAAAAGTATATTCAAGGAGCTACATCTGGAGTGTTGAGTATTAGAGCAGAAGTGCCCCTCTTTTTTAAGCGGATGTGTCCAGTAAAATTCAAGATGTTACGAGCAAGGGGATTAGGATGGGATTCGAGTATTGTTAAGTACTTGCCTGCGTATTTTGCAATTTCTTCAGTCACTAGTGGCATATTTAAATCACGATATAATAACACTTAAATGTTTAATTGAGATTAAATTTATTTTCACATACATCTTTCTTAAACCCTATATTTACAAAAACCAATAATAGAATGTACGTTTCTTTTACCAATTTTCATACAGAGGAATTTTATGATGTAAGTACATAGATATTTCAACCAAAAAGTTTGCGTTCAGTTTCAATTCAAGCAATAAGGTATAAGTTTTTTTCAAAGAAAATCTTAATTTAATATTTTGTTGGATATCCACGCTTCTTTAATACTGCACTGTCTCTTTGGAATGGATATGACCAACTTCTGTGCTCATTTACGATTTGGGCCCACTCAGTCTGCATAATACTTCAAGAGCTTCCCAGAGTGCTCAGATTGCGATCAAGTGATTGGGGGGTGTTTTAAGTTGCTTAGGAGAATTGTACAATAGCGTAAGTCTAACGAACGCCGCTCTGTACTTTGGGTCGTTGTCCTGTTGGAACCAAAATTAATGTTAAATTAAGTTTTGCCGCATAAAGGTTCCCTGATGATCTGCATTAGCAACAGTGAAATGCGCATAGGATCCAGGTAACCCCTCAATAATTAATTTCAATGTATTTTTAATAAAAAAATATTTTACTTAATAAGTAAAATAATAATCTGGGATTATTAGTGCATTAACAAATTTTAAACATAATAATTTTTAGTTTGCATTGATGTAGTAGTAATCGACTGAAGATTTTTTTCGTTCGGCTTCTTTAGTGGGATTTTTGAGTTTTCTTTTAAAATATGAACCAATTTAAAGTTGTACGTGAAGGGGGTGTGATTTTTTTATAAATAAATCTACCTAAATTACTGGTGCTCACCGCGGGAAATATATTTGTGTATGTGTATTTAATTAAATGCTGGCCACCGAGAGAAATGTATTCGCGTATATGTATTCATTTATATAATAAACTGATTGATGTCCGGCACTCTGATGCTACTTTGGCCGGCTACGATTTAATTTGTATAAAAAGCCGATTAAATTTCAGCTCGCTGGTGCCGGTAAGATGGGTTGAAGATTCGCTTTGAAATCTAACATTAAATGTACATGCTTATATGAAACATGTCACATAAAGTACTTTTAACGAAAAGCGAAGCGAAAAGTTAGGCAACTCTCAACTTTTGTGTGCTTTGACAATCAGTTGGTATAATTTTAATTTGTTTGGCCAAAATCGCGAAAATATGAAATTTTTTTAAACTTTTGGCAAATTTACATAAAAAACCAGTTAATAGAATTGTGCTGTTTTATGCATAAAACAAAACAGTGAAACAAATAGTGAGTGTTGTCAAACTTTTTATTGTATCATACACATTTTGCTTTACGCTTTTCTACAAACGTTAGAAACGTCACGCAAAGTGTTGAAGTTGTATCTGATGCGGTTTTTGGTTTACTTAAAAAAAGTCCTCAATCAGGTATACATACATATGTATGTGACCTTAGTTATGAAAGTGGTCTGAGTCATATATTTCGTAGATTACTTTTGAACAAATCAGAGAATATTTTTATATTATGCAACATTTTAATTTAGAGTTGTACTATTCTTGATTAATATAAATATATATATAATATATAAGATATATTTGATTAACGAAACCATTTGAGCAGCTTCAATAGGATTATTTATTTTACTATATTTTTGCTACCTCAAAAACCTAAATCAAAACATATAAAAAACCAACCAATAACTGTCAAACTATTCATTGCGAATGACCGTTTAGGATATTTAACGGTTCAAAGTTGATCGCAGTCGGTTTTTTTGATATTTTATACCCCTATTACGGTTTTCAACTTTTAAAATAGTTTGGTTGGGATATATAAATTTGCATTGCCATTCTCCACTAAATTAACAATTGACTTTTCAGTTGTGTTTTGGTATTGTGATTTACAACTCTGCGCAAGTTTGGTTGAGAAAAAGGTTGAGTGTACACAACTGGTTTTTAGTAGTTGGGTCTGTGTTGGGTTTTTCTAGTTACAGGTTGGTGCGATATAAAAAGAAAAAAAAAATGGAAAAATCGTAACTAGAAATATTTATTATGCTTAATAACAAAATTTTCTTCATAGTTTCAGTATCGGCACATACAAAGATTTCTTTAAATATGATTTTAGGTGATCCAACATGTAACAAAACGTTTCTTTGTTCTGCCGAAAATAATTAAAAAACCTTCCAAAATTATTTTTTAAAGAATTCGTTCTATATTTTGATTATTCCTTACCTTGCATTGGGTAGTTCAAGAGGGTTGGAATCATCACGAATTTTTCTTTTGATACGTATGTAGCATATCTATATTTGCGACTTCATTTTCATCGTCATAAAATAAATCTAAACTATTTGTATCCACTTGGTACGATCTCTTTGAACTAAAACACTAAAAACAATACTTTTGTCAAGACTGTTTTATTTTTATTTTTTATTTTTTTATTTATTAATTCAGAATCAAGCCTTTAAGGCCAAATATGATTCATATTCTACTCACAAAATAATAGTAATTTGAGTTTAATAAATAATAAAATAACGGGTAATAAAACTATTTACATAGTATTTAAATTTCAAGATAAAGCAGTAATATAATTATAAACAAAAGAGAAACATTATATATGTAGACATATGTATGTAATTATATGTTTTATTTATTATAAAAATTTTCTTAGAAAAACAGATAACAGCAAAAGAGGATATTAATTGCAGCGGTCATAGTGTTGAAGCAGAGAAGAAAATTGTAACTTACTTTTTGATATGTATAGAATCTGGCAACTTTACGTTACATTAGTTTTAAGTAATTGTCATTCTCTTTTATTAAATAAAGTTAGTCTAAGCTCAGCCACCAACGTGTTTTAATTGTCTGATCTCCGCTCGACCACATAAAATATTACACTGGCGACGAGGAAAAAGCTAAGTAAAAGTAAAGTAGAACAAGTAAATTACATACATATATTATGGCAAAAGAAACTACAGCGGGTGACCTTAAATTTACCGCAGAAACAACAATGTTTGTTGGATCTATTGAGCCTTATACGATAGGGGAAGATTTCGCTTTATATGCCAGACGTTTAAATCACTTAATACCGCTGAATAAAATTTTGTCAAACAATGCAAAAATATCAGTTTTAGTCAGTTTAGGTGGTCCTGAATTCTACAAAGTTTTAACATCGATAATTGCGCCAAAGAAAGAGACGGATGATGGCATATTATACGAACATTTAATAGAAAAATTAACAGCACATTTACGGCCAAAGAAAAATATAATTGCTGTGCTTTAAATTTTTTAAACGAAATCAACGGTATGATGAAACACTTTAGGAATATATTGTGGAGCTAAAGCAGATGGCACAAGACTGTGACTTTGGTTTATTTCAAGATAAGGCACTCTTGATACAATTCGTTTGTGGAATAGATTCAAAAAAAATACAGGCTCGTTTGTTAAATGAACCAGATTTGAAAACGTTCGAAAAAGCGACTCTCATTGCATCATCCATGGAAATTACGGGAAAACAGTTAGAAATAATGAAAGATAGTGACTTTAATGTAAATACAATAACAACAGGTATCAAAAATCAGAACAGTTGTCTTCATATGTCACGCTATAACCAGCAGCAGAGAGACAGAAGCAGGCAGCGCAGTCAAAGTCTCAGTTATTATTCCGGTAAATCTTATCAAAATCATCAACACCAAAGAAAGAAGAACGTTATTTGCTATGCATGCGGTTTGTATGGTCATATGAAGAAAAATTTTCGTTTAAGTCAAGGACAGAAAAACAAAATAAATAGTATAACAAGAGCAGAATCGAAAAGAGAGGAAGGTAATTTTATTGATTTAGGATTTCTTAATAATTGTACAACATATAGTAAATCAGATGCCCAAAGAATAAGAACAAAAGTGAATAATGTAGAAATGGAATTTGAAATTGATTCAGGGGCTTGCGAAAGTGTTGTGAATAAAAATATTTTTGATGAAAAGTTTAAAAATTGTAATTAAATAACATATGATAGGCAAATGAAGTTGATTTCTGGTAAAAAGCTAAATACCTTTGGGAAAATAAATGTAGATGTGGTAGTGAATGACAAAATGTTTAACATGGAATTAACTATTTTAAATACTTATGAAGATTTTGTACCTTTGCTTGGCAGAAGTTGGTTAAATGTTATATTTCCAAAATGGAGATGTTTCTTTTCTACACCCACTGAATGCAGTGGTGGTGTGAATAGTTTGATGAATGGTGATAATAAATATGATGATGTATTTACAAAATCAAATAATGCGGTTATTAAGGACTTTAAAGCAGAAATAGTTTTTAAAGAAAATTCAGTTCCCATATTTTGTAAACCCAGTGTTGTCCCTTACGGGTTAAAATCAAAAGTTGAAGAAGAAATTAAGAGGTTGTGTGATGAAGGAATTTTAATACCTGTGACCAGAAGTAAATGGGCAAGTCCATTGGTTATAGTAAATAAAGGCAACGGGTCAATTAGATTATGCGTTAATTGCAAACGTACTATAAATAAATATGTTGACAGCGAACACATTCCAATTCCTCGCATAGATGACATTTTTGCTAATATGTCAGGCTGGAAGAAGTTTTGTAAGATAGATCTAATGGGAGCGTACTTGCAGGTAGAAGTAGGCGAGAGTTCTAGGGAATTGTTGACGATTAATACACATATTGGATTGTTTCAATATACGAGATTAATATTTGGTTTGAAAACCGCACCTCAGATTTTTAACGGCATTATTTGTGAGATTTTAAAAGGCTTGGACAAGGTTCATGTATATTTTGATGATATATTGATTGGTGGTTCGGATATTGAGGAATGTAGAAAGAATTTGTTTTGTGTTTTAGACAAACTTAAAGAATATAATGTTAAAGTAAATAAAGATAAGTAAATTTTTTTGCGGATGAGTTGATTTATTTAAGCTATTTGATTAATAAGGACGGGACGAGGCCTAGTAAAGAGAAAATTGAGGCAATTTTAGATGCACCAGTGCCACAGAATAAGGCACAATTGGCATCTTACTTAGGAATGATAAATTTTTATCATAAATATGTTCCAGAGCTTTCAAGTGAACTGGCATGTTTGTACATATTAAACAGTAAAAATTTTAAATGGCACTGGAGTAATGAGCATAGAATATGTTTTAAGAAAACAAAGAGCCTTCCATCAAATATCGAAACATTAACCCATTAAGATCCGACAAAGCCTATAATAATTTCTTGTGATGCCAGTCCTTATGGCGTAGGAAGGGTTTTAGCGCATTTAATTTATGGAATAGAAAAACCGGTTATGTTTGCATCCAGTACGTTGTCGGAGGCAGAAAGGAATTATTCCCAGCTACATAGAGATGCTTTGGCAATAATATTTTCAGTCAAAAAGCTTCATAAGTATATATACGGATTGAAGTTTTGTATACATTCTGATCTCCAACCTTTACGTGCAATTTTCGGCAACAAGAAAGATTTATCAGCAGTATGATAGGGTAGTGGCGGAGGCTTATAAAAGTATTTTAGAGCAGTGGCCGAAAAATATTACAGAAGAGTTAAGACCGTATTATTTAAAAAGGAGTTCGCTTAGCACAGAGGATAAATGTTTATTTTATGGAAATCGCATTCCTACACAATTAAGAGAGCATGTATTAAGTAAGTTGCACGAGGAGCACATTGGGATTGTTAGGACGAAAGCGTTGGCCAGATCGTACGTATGGTGGCCAGGCATAGATTACGATATAGAGACATTTGTTAATAGTTGCAGCGCTTGTCAGGCATGTCAGAAAGGAAACAAACCAGTGCTAATATCGTGGAAAGAGGCAACCTACCCGATGGAGCGTATTCATGTAGATTTTTGTAAAATCGCTGATAAGACAGTATTTGTTATATTTGATGTTTATACGAAGTGGATTGAGGCAATTACTATGAAGAGAACTGAAGCAAGTCATGTATGTGAAGAATTGAGAAAATTTTTTATAAATTTCGGTTTACCTAAGTACTAAGTATGAAAAATAATGTCTCTTAAATTACCACTGTTTTCAGCTTCGCACTGATGGGCTCGTTTTAGAGCATTTTCCATAATATCTTCCAAAATTTCTGAAACAATGTTTGCCTTGAGTTCAAGGATTGTCTCTGGCTTGTTCACATACACTCGCTACTTCAAATAACCCCAAAGAAAATAGTCGGGTGCTGTCAAAAGTGGCGATCGCGCTGGGCCAAATTATTTCCGAATTTCTGGAAATTATTCGCTCTCCAAAAATTTGACTTAAAAGTTCCATTGTGTCTCGGGCAGTGCGGGCAGTGGCTCCGTCCTGCTGAAACCACATACCAGGTATGTTTTCAAGAGCAAGACGTAAAAAATGTTCTATCATAAACCGATACCGCTCTCCATTTACGGTTACAGCACTTCCATCTTCCTTCTCGAAGAAGTAAGGCCCAATGATATTTTCAGATGTGATCCCACACCATATTGTACACCTAATGGGGTGCAATTGGCGTTTATGAATGGCTCTTGGATTTTCAGAACCCCAGAACCTACAGTTCTGCTTATTAACAAAGCCATTGAAATGAAAATGAGCTTCATCACTCATAATCATAATCGCCCATCAGTGCGAAGCTGAAAACGGTGGTCATTTAAGACATTATTTTTCATACTTAGTATAAAAAAATTTTCCATTTTGTGTATTATATAATCTGAGAAAAAAAATTTAAAAAAAATTAATAAACGAAAAAGTTATTAAACTTTTAAACCCCATGGTAACTTTTGGCCCACCCTGTACATAGTTAGCGACAATGGTCCTCCATTTAATTCTGAGGCGTTTATCAAATTTTGCCAAAATAATGGCATCGTAAGTTTAAAAGCCCCTTCATATCATCCACAATCTAATGGAAGCGCTGAAAGGGCTGTCCAAACTATTAAACAGTCCTTGAAAAAGAGTTTAATAGATTTGAGCACAAAACATACACTATGGGAATTGAAATTATACAATATTTTAATGAAATACAAAAATACACCATCGACAGTAACCAAAGAAACTCCATCAAATCTTTTGTTTAAATTTAAACCACGCACATTATTAGATGTAATGGTATCGAAAACGGATGAGGAAATAAATAATAGAAACCAAATTTGTGCCAAGCAAAAGGAAACTAATAGTAATTATAAGAGATATATCGAACATAAGGACAAAATAAATATAAGGAGATTTTGTGAAAATGAAAATGTTTTATATATAAATGTATTTTCAAATTATGTAAAATGGTTACCTCTGAGAATAATAAAGAAATTTAGTAATTTAAGATACCTTGTTTTAGTAAATGGTAGTCAAAAACATGCTCATATAAATCAAATAAGAAAATGTAATGATAAATTTGTGAAATTTAAAAATGTAATTGTTGCAAAAGGTAACCCTAACATAAATGCACAAGAAAGTGAACAAATAAAACGAAGTCCTTATTTAACTAGAAGTAAAGTTAAAATAATAAAACAAGATGTAAGATAGGATAAGTAACTAGATAAGCATACACAGAATTGTATTTAAAATATAAAAGAAGATTCATTAAATACTGTTAACTGAATTGTATGAATAAAACTAAAATAATGAACGATGTATACATCTATATTATTAAGAAATGAAGTCGTATAGTTATTGAAATGATAGAATTTAATTAATAAATTTATTTTGTAAGTTAAGCTGAAAGGTGGAGGGATTGATATGTATAGAATCTGGCAACTTTACGTTACATTAGTTTTAAGTAATTGTCATTCTCTTTTATTAAATAAAGTTAGTCTAAGCTCAATCACCAACGTGTTTTAATTGTCTGCTCTCCGCTCGACCACATAAAATATTACACTTTTAAAGGTAGTATTTGAGAACGAAAACAATTTTAGATAAATGGGTAGAGGATTCCAAGCTCTAATAATTCTCCCATGCAGCGATCTTTCATATATTGAGGAAGCTATGCGGCGAACACTATCTGCGGATTTCTACTTGATCTTGAAAATGTAAACTATACACCAAGTATCTAGGACAATTCATCATTATGGTCTTTCGAAACAGACATAAAAGGTTTGAAAGGTGAATTGATCGTATATCTTCTAGTCTAAGAAAATTCGTTTAGTCGATTGGAAGTTATAATAATTTTCCATATATATGGCAAAAAGTAAAATTTTTTAAGAATAAAGTGAAAGTAAGTTAAATAATATTAATTTACTGTAAATTGAGTGTTAAATACATATGTTTTCGATAATTTTTGGCTTTAGTGGGTCACACTAAACATAAACTAAGAGGGAACATCTTATTTAGATATTCAAAGGCTTCTCTCATGCTCTGTAAAAATGATATCAAATGCAACAAAATATAAAATAAAGCAGACGGTAGTGGTAAAAGAAAAACTTCACCCAAGGACAGCCACGTGTAATATTTTTAAATCATCCAAATAAAATCAGGGAAATAAAAACCAAACTAAATTTAAGACTTAGCGATATAACGGTCAGAACACGTCTTCTAGATGCAAAATTGTTTACCCAAAATTCAAGAAAATCCCCACAGCTTAAAAAACACATAAGGATAAGCATTTGGAGCTCACTAGAAATCATGTCAATTGGCCTGCAAGCAAGTAGTAAAATATTTTGTGGACTAATAAGTCTATAATTGCCCTGTATAGAATTTCTGGCTGTAGACAATATGTTCGGCATCCACCATCTTCAGCATGTACACCACTGTGTACTGTGAAAACTGTTAAGGATGGTGGATCAAAAATTATGATATTTTGTTGTTTTTCATACTAAGGTCACGGGCCTCATACATAAAAATAACTGGCGTTATGGCATATATTAAAATTCTTAAGAATGTAATAGTACTACATAGTGATGAAGAAATGCCACTGAAATGGGTCTTCCAGTAGGACAACGACCCAAAAAAAGATAGGGAGCGGTTTCGCGTCAACAACATTGAGGCTATGCAGTGGCCAGCGTAATTTTCTGACCTTAACGCAATAGATCATCTTTGGCGAGATATTAAAAAAGCTGTACACGGCTTGAAACCATCGACCAGCTTTGGGAAGTTGTGGCAAAAGCCTGGAAGAATATTTCGGTGACCCGATGTCAAGATTAAGTGGACTCAACAGCATGTCAGTGTTGCAGTTGCAAAAAATAAAGAATTTAAGACTAAGTACTAGGCAATAAATATTAAATATAAATTTAAAATAAATGTTTTTTCAAATATTTTGGAAAGAACGCGGCATACATGTAGCCACTGCTATTTTAATGTTAAGTACGAATACTACTTTTTACGCTTAAATTAAATTTTTACCAACCAGAATTAAATTTTCATACATTTTATTTTCTGTTGTAACATATATTTCATATTGCAATATAAATTAAAAATAGAAGCTTTGTTCTCGGAAAATTTTTTGAAAATGTGGTGGTACTGCTATTTCAATGTTAGAAACTGTACTCGTATATCGGGGGTTTTTAAAAGTTTTAATTTTAATTATTTTGTTCTTAAAATTATTTGTTTTTCTTGTGTAATGAATTATTTTTCGTTTGTTAATAAAAAAAATTAAACTAATGCACATGCGCGTCGTTTTTTGCAAACTATTTTAAAATTATTCGTACACATTTTTTTTATTCTTTGTTCGTTCGAATATTCGAACAAAAGTTCAAAATTATTCGTCTGTTCGAACAAGAAATTTCATTAAAATAAATATAAAAGACGAACAAATAACCACTATTACTTACCCCTTTCTTCCTCATTTATTATTGCACTATTTTTGGTTGCTTGAGAATTAATTAATTTTTCTTCTTCATGTGATTTGTTATCATTGTTCATATGTGAACCATTACTATTGCTGCTTGAAGACTCCCCATTGTTAGGTGAAGACTCGTTGAATTGTACTGAACAGCTGTTCGTACTTGCAGAGCTTTGTCTTAGAAGAGAATTAGATGAAATGTTAGATAACGAATCTCGTTCACCACGACTTGTTGAATCCATAGAGGCTAAGTTAACTCCATTGCTATTTTTGGTTTTATTTTTATTATTACCACTCGAATCATCTAAGTTCTGACTGTTGTTGCCATCTAGGGAGTATAAAAATTTGCACATAATATTTGAAATACTTTTATAAATACCAGCAAACATCTTCTTTTACTTCTACTTATTCTGGCAAAAATAATCTGTTTTCAGAAACTACTATGTACATTACGGTGCTCTTTAGTCAAAATTTTTGCATTTTATCCGGTCTCAAAAAATACGACCTACAAATTTCAAGTCAATTGGTGAAATTAATTTTACAACAAAATTTTGTAAGAGAAAATTGTTTGCCATGAAGCATGGTACTACGGATGGCAACTGGCACCTAAGAGCTGGTAATTTCAGTTGCTTATAATGTCAACCACAAATATGTAGTTGCTGTATAGTTTAAAAGCAAAAAATTGGAAAAATTTAACAGTAATTGCAATATTATTTCTATTTTTGAATTTCTTCTATGCATATTTAAAGAAAATATGCTTTAAAGCTAAAAAAAGAGATTGTTAAAACTTATTTTAGGCAATAACATGCATACATATAATACTAACAGTAGAGGCGGTAATTCTAAAGATCCGTCTAATGGATTCAAGCTTGTACTTCCTTTTCTTCATCAACAATTAATTCCACTTAATTAATCATTTTTATGATCAGTAATGTTTTAAGCACTTTTACTTAATAATTATCTTTTTAGGACTTGTATTTCTTATATTCTGAATTTTTGTTTACATTATTTTCAGTTGCCAATCTGTCATAATCATATATTCGATAACTTTTTGGCCACTTGAGGAATTTGCCATTTGTAATACCAATTTTCAGTTGCGTTGCTGAATTAACAGCAACTAAGGTTCGGTTGTCATCCAAAATTGAGCCAAAAATTTAATCAAGCTGAAAAAAATTTAGTAATTGCTAACTACAGAGGATGTCCTGTATATTCTTTCGTTAAACAGACTATGGGACAAAAACCTAAATTAGCTCCAGCTCAATCAGCAAACGCTTCCTTTGCCAATTTTCTTCCAATGAGCCAACCAAGCACTTCACGTGTATCGTATGCCGATGCTGTTAAGACAAATTCCTTTCCCACGCAGAAAGTGTCCCCACCAAGTAATTCAACAAATGCTAACACAAGCTTTAATTTCAGCCGCCTTGAGGCCCCTATTGATAATCTGGTGCAAACTATAAACAACTTTACTACAAATACTCTGCTTCAAGCATTAATTAACAAGCCATGAACACGTTAAAAATATGTTTCTGAAACTCAAACGGCATTCGCCAACATAAAAATAAAGTTGAGCACTTCCTCACGGAAAAAAATATTGATATAATGCTGGTCTCTGAGACTCATTTAACCTCAAGAAGCTTATTTAAAATAAATCGTTACACTCTATATGATTCAAAGGACCATAGAGGAAGAGCATGCGGTGAATTGGCGGTTTTAATAAAGTCAAGACTCAAGCACTATATTCTTGATAACATTTGTGCAGAACATTTACAAGCAACTAACATTTGCGTCGAAAATTATTATGCAAATTTCGGTATATCATCAATTTACTCCCCTCCCAGATTCTCAATCGCTGAGGATCAATACGAGGATTTTTACAAATCGCTTGGACCTTGTTTCATAGCAGCTGGAGACTACAATGCAAAAGTTACGTTTTGGGGTTCGCGGCTTATTACGCCTAGAGGAAAAGCGTTGTGCAACACAATTTCGAAAATGGGCTTGGACGTCATATCGAGTGGGGAGCCCACTTACTGGCCTACGGATATACACAAAATTCAGGATGTTATGGATTTTGGCGTCATTAAAAATATCTCTAGGGATTTAATTAATGTTGAAGCTTCCCTAGATCTATCCTCCAATCACCCTCCCACAATCGTTACAATCTGTAACCCACTAAGAAGTGTTTTACCTCACCTATATGTAAAGATGATCAATCGTGTTAATTGGCTGGGATTTAAAAAATATCTTAGTAGTAATTTCGCGGAAAACATTACGCTTAGAACATCCGATGATATTGAATCTAACATTGCCAATCTTAACGAAAATATTAAGCAGGCTGCTGAACATGCCACTACCTCCCATCCGCAGACTGGATTTAATAGAATTTATTATACGGATATTGAACGTTTTGTATGTGGAAAAAGAAGAGCTTGCAGGGAATGGCAACAGCACAGATCGCCCCGAAATATAATCAGATTAAAAGAGTGCATTAAACGATTCCAAGAGTTGCTGGCATATGAAAAAACTGCATCTCTTAAAACCAATCAGGAAAATTTCGATGTCAAACCAGCATCTAATTAGTCTTTGTGGCGCGCTGCGAGAAAGCTTAAAACACCCGTTGAGTTTAAACCAACTCTGCGCACGTCTAGCGGAGATTGGGCAAGAAGCGATACTAAAAAAGGTAACATATTTGATGAGCATTTGAAATCCGTATTTACCCAAATACATGTACTGGTGTTTCTGATTTACCGAATGTAGTTGCTCTACCCCCTCGACCCTTAAAGTTAAAGATGCGTGACGTACAGAAACTAATTGCTGAACTCAACCCGAAGAAAGCTCCAGGAATTGATGGAATTAGTAACAAGATGCTGATGAATTTGCCACGTATTGCAATTAGAATCCTTCTATTTATTTTTAATGCCATATTAAGACTAGAGTATTATCCACACCTCTGGAAGCTTGCCAAGGTCAAAATGATTCCAAAGCCGGGCAAAGACCTTACCAAGGCTGAATCGTACAGGCCAATAAGTCTACTATCAGCAATGTCTGAACTTTTCGAAAAACTGCTTATGATAAAATTGTCCCCAATTCTAACTGATAATACGTGCATACCAGACCATCAGTTTGGTTTTAGGAGTCAGCATAGCACCACAAACGCATAGATTGGTTAAATTTATAAGAAGAACATTTGAAGAAAAGAAATATTGTTCTGCCCTCTTCATTGATGTTTCTCAGGCATTTGATAAAGTATGGCATGAAGGCCTTATTTTAAAATTGAAATCATATCTACCAATAAATTTTCTGAAGCTATTGGAAAGTTATATTACTACCCGGAAGTTCACGGTTGTTGAAGGAGACTTCATGAGTGTGCCCGAGTCTATATCATCAGGTGTGCCACAGGGGAGCATACTGGGGCCAGTTTTGTATTTGATTTATACTTGTGATATGCCTTTGAGCAGCAATATCCATACATCTACATTTGCCGATATACAGCCTGCCTTAGTATGCACGAAAACCCTCACGAGGCTTCCCGATATCTACAAAAACATATTACACAGCTGGAACTATGGTTAAACTTATGGAGAATTAAAGATAACGAACAAAAGTGTGTTCAGCTAACATGCGAAGAGATACTTGTTCCCCAATTCGAATCAACAATCAAGTTGTTCCTCAACATTCACATGTAAAATACCTTGGTATACACCTTGATCAACGGCTTACATGGAAACACCATATTGACTCAAAGCTAACACAAATGAAACTTAAATTAACTCAGATACATTGGCTGATTGGTAGAAATTCAACACTTAGTCGAGATTATAAACTTTTAATATTCAAGTCCCTTTTAAAACCAATATGGTGCTACGAAATACAGCTATGGGGCACTGCTTCAGCTTTTAATATAGAGAGAATCCAACGAAGGCAAAACAAGATTTTAAAGCTAATAACATCGGCTCCATGGTTCATCAAAAATTCAAATTTACATCGTGATTTAAATATGCCACTAGTGACTAAAGAAATTAAAAAATACGCAGGCAAATACTTAACAAAAATCGAGTCTCATTCTAATCCCTCGTAACATCTTGAATTTTAAGGACACATCCGCTTAAAAAAGAGGGGCACTACGGCTCTAATACTCAACACTCCAGATGAAACTGCTTGAAAATATTTTTGTGCCTTATTACATGCCTGACACTGGTTGGGCCTATTTATTATATCTAGACTTAATATTTGAAAACTTATTTATTGTGTTTATGTTTTATGACCAATTTCGTTTGTTTATGTTTTTTAAAATAAATACGGCGACGAATCTAATTAACAAAATTCTCAACATTAGTGACAAACGATTCAGAAACAAAAACATCAGTAAAATAAGAAACATAATGACAAAAAACAACTTCCCAATATACATTACGAACAAACTAATAAACAAATGCCTAAATAAAAACCAAACTGGAAACAATAATAATGGAGTAGTAGAAAAAGTTTTTTACAGTGTACCTATGTTCCAAAGTTGATCGAAACCAAAACATTAAAACATATGATAAATGATAAAACAACAATAGTCACACTGAGATCAAACAAAACACTGAGACATCTTTTTACGCAGGAAAGAACAAAAACGCACAAATTAGAAACAGACAATGTTGTATACGAACTTGTCAAGGAAATGAAGCAGAAAGGTGCAATAAAGTATAAGTAGGAAAAACAAAGCGAAAACTCGGGACTAGAGTATCACAGCATGAAGCAGACATAAACAAAGGAAAAGAGACAACAGCTCTAGCTCAACATGTGAAAGAAACGGGACATAAAATAGATTTTAAAGGTGTCAAAATATTAGATAGAGAAAATAAAGCGAATAAAAGATATATACTGGAAAGCCTAAGAATACAACAACCTATTAAAAAATCCATCAACACAAAAGAAGACAAAAACAACACCAAACTGCAATATTCAATTGCAATAACCTGACAAGTGAAGTTCTGTGATATTAGTTTTAAGTTTGCCTGTGATATTTTCCATTATTTATTATTACTCAAATTATACAATTAATTGTTCGTGCTGTTCAGTTTTTATAATTTATTTAATAGTGTAACTGAAGATCGTAAGTCAAACTAAAAATTAAAATTACAAAAATGTAACAAAAAATAATAAAAAACTTGTAATTTGTTGCCAAAACTTAAAAATAAAAATTCTCCTGAAGACGTCGGAAAAAAGCTGACGAAACGTTGAGAAAAAAGATGAAATAAATTGGTTTTATTTGCAACCCAAAAATCAAGAAAACTGACCTAAATAGCCAATGTTAGAAACAATTGAAAACTTATTGTTAGTTAATTTTTTTTTTTGAAGATACAATATATAAATATAAGCATGCCCAGCTAAAAAACAAAGTATGGAGCAAATACGATATCCCGCATATGGCTTGGATCCGAAAACTGAGGGTTTTGAACATATATGATAATATACATTCATACATTCTTATACATGTATATGTAAATATTTCCTATACAGTACGCAAAGTTCACATGATTCAAAAAAACAAACTGATGTGAAATAAATTAAATTACTAAAATTACATTTTTGTAATATTTTGTATAGGGAGGTTGTATTTAATTAAACATTCGTTTTGACAAATAATTTAAACCCAACTAAAAGACCTTTTATTCATTAATTCAAGAGAAAAGGTGAATCGATTATTTAAAAAACAAAACTCATATTTGTACATAAAATTTAATTTAAGAAACCGGATTAAAAACTACTGCAATTCTAAAAGAAAAAATAATCCGTTTTTATGCTAACACTATTTTTCAATATAATTTTATGCAGTAATATGAACTTTGTTTCTTAAAAATATCTAGAGTATTCCGTAATTTTCTATCAAATTAATGACTGACTTATCCTTTTGATTAATTGATTTATTTAATAGGGTCACAATGTATAAGATCGTACCAGAATGGGTTTCCTTTTTAAACGTTGAGGTTCTTCGCATATAAACTTTGCATGCCGTACGTATTTTATAATAGATTTCCAATTCACCAGTGATACAAAAAGAGAAAAAGATCGAGTAAATAAAATGCAAGCTTTTCTTAATTTCAAATACGATCTTATGTGACATATACATCTACATACACATTTTTATATTGCTCCATATATTACATTTTATTTCTATATACGTATTCACATATGAAGAGCTTTATAATTAAATTTCCATATATGAGCTCTCATATTATAACATATTTCATATATTGGTCCATATATCAATTCAATGTATACTCCTATACATTTCCATAAATGAATTCATACATTTTTATATACATTCATATATTAAAAATATATGGACCATACATATTTTTTTAGCAAAAGTATAATATATGTAAAGATATATGGACTAATATATAAAATGTATTATAATATATGAGCTCATTATGGAAATTTAATTATGAAGCTCTTCATAAGTGAATCCATATATAGAAATAAGATGTAATATATGGAGCCATATAAAAATGAATGGATAAATGATATCTCACATAAGATCGTATTTGAAATCAAAAATCATTTTATTTACTCGATCTTTTTGTCTCTGTTTTGTTATCACTGGTGAATTGGAAGTCTATTAGAAAATACATACGGTATGCAAAGTTCATATGCGTAGAATCTCAACGTTCAAAAAAACATTATTGTAGGATTTTATACATTGCGGCCCTATTAAATAAATCAAATAATCAAAAGGATAAATCAGTCATTAATTTTATAGAAAATTACGGAATACTCTAGATATTGTTAAGAAACGAAGCTTATATTACTGCAAAAAACTATATTGAAAACTAGTGTTAGTATAAAAACGGATTATTTTTTCTTTTATAATTAATTGCATTAGTTTTTAATCTGGCTTCTTAAATTAAATTTTATGTACGATATGAATTTTGTGTAAATAAGCGATTCACCTTTTCTTTTAAAATTATGAATAAAATGTCTTGGTTCGTTTTTAATTATTTGTACAAACAAATGTTTCATTAAATACAACCTCCCTGTTCAAGATCTTAAAAGAAAGCAATTTTAATAATTTAATTAATTGCACAGCAGTGCGCTTTGCATACTGTATAGGAAATGTTTAGACATACATGTATGAAAATGTATGAATATGTATTATCATATATGCGGCCATATACCCTAATTTTTCGGATCCGAACCATATATGGGATATCATATATGCTGGATGGGCAGCTAAAAAAATATGTATGATCCATATATTTTTCATATACGAATGTATATAAATATATATGAATATGTATGAATTTATGTATGGAAATGTATGAGATTATACATACTGAAAAGTATTATATATGCCCAGCTAAAAAAATATGTATGATTCATATATTTTTAGTATATGAATGTATATAAATGTGTATGAATTCATGTATGGGATTATAAATGGCAAAACTATTATATATGAATTGATATATGGAAGAATATATAAAATGTATTATAATATATTAGCTCATATATGGAAATTCAATTATGAAGCTTTTCATATGTAAATCCTTATATAAAAATAACATGTTTTATATGGAGCCATATAAAAATGTATGCATACATGATAAGATCGTATTTGCAATAACAAAAGCTTGCATTTGATTTACTCGATCTTTTTCTCTATTTTTTATCACTGGTAAATTGAAAATTTATTAGAAAGTATATACGGTATACAAAGTTTATATGCGTACAGCCTCAACGTTTAAAAAATAAAAATTTTTGTAGCAAAAAAAAAAACATTCTTGTACGATTTTATACATTGCGGCCCTATTCAATAAATCAAATAATCAAAAGGATATTTCAGTCATTAATTTGATAGGAAATTACGGAATACTCTAGATATTTTTAAGAATCAAAGTTCATGTTACTGCAAAAAATTATATTGAAAACTAGTGTTGTAGTGCATAAACACGGAATATTTTTTCTCTTGTAATTAATTTTTAAATAATCGATTCACCTTTTCTCTTAAAATGGCGAATAAAATGTCTTTTAGTTCGTTTTTAATTATTTTGTCCAAACAAATTTTTCATTAAATACAACTTCCCTGTTCAAAGTCTTAAAAAAAGTAATTTTAGTAATTCAATGTATTGCACAGTAGTGCGCTTTTTTTAATCAACGATGTATGAATATGAACTTTGCATACTGTATAGGAAATATTTAGGCAACGATGTATGAAAATGTAAGAATATACTCGTATGTTATCATATACATATGTTCATATACCCTCATTTTTCGGATCCGAGCCATATATGGGATATCATATTTATTTATTTATTTGTTCATATTGTAATACAAGAGCAAATGATTAACATTACTACATTAATATATAATAAATATTAATTAAAATATTTCAATTTAATAATAATTAACAATTTTCATAAAACTCATTTAAACTAGAAAATAAAAATAAAATAAAATAGAGATCATTTATATTCACATACCGTACATTTATAATTATTTATATTATTATTATTTATATTACTTTATTTACATTTGGTGGGTCCCCAGCCGTGTTAGTAAATATATTTAAATTGTACAATAAATTTATTTAAAAAAAAAACAACAATTTCCGGGTATCATTAATGACGGCCAGACCATATCAAAAAGAGAACAAATTAGTTATTTTAATAAAACTCCTTCAATTTTAGCCGAAAAACATTATTAGAGTGTGAAAAAACACGCAATTCATGCGGCAAAGAATTCCAATAGCGAGCGATCCTGACAACAAATGATCTTTCATATAAAGAACAGTTTATTTTAGGTACTAGTATCTGTTTATTCCTAGATGAACGTGAGAACAAGAATTTATCACATAAAGGTTTAGGTACGCCAATTTTAATAAGACGATAAAAAAGATTAAATTTCTAAATTTCACAAATTCATTGAAAGAACACCCCAAAAAGTTTTTTACAAAACCAGAAATATGTTCCCTCCTCCGAATATTAAATACAAATCTCACCACAGTATTTACAATACGTTTCAAGGTATCAATATTAGTAGCAGTAGCGCCAGAAACCACCTCAAGGCCATATAAGATCTGGGGCATCATAAGGGCATGGGCTAATCTATGCTTAACATTAATAGGTAAATATATATTAGTTGAATATATCCTATGCAATGTACTAGAGACTTTACGAAGAACAGATTGAAAATGCGGTTCAAACGATAAGCGATTGACAATAATAATTCCCAAGCACTTGTGTTGACTGACAATTTCAATAGGAGAATTTCGAATATACAAATGAAAGCCAGGAAAGGTATCAGGTGATAAAATGAAGAAAATAGCTTTAGATTTGGAAAGATTTATAGATAAGGAATTAAAATTTGACCAAACAGAGATTCTCTCAAGACAGTAATTAATATTAGGCTCTAATACATCAGCAAAGTCACGATCAGTACTACACAGAAGCATGATGTCATCAGCAAACAAAAAGATCTTACAAATACCAGAATCCACATAATCATGTAGATCATTAATATAAAATAAAAACAAAAAGGGACCCAAAATAGACCCCTGCGGCACACCCGATGTAAAAGAAACAGTACGAGAAACTTGACCGTTCAGATCCACAAATTGTTTTCTATCCGACAGATAAGACATAATAAGTTTAGAGGATGACCTAGAGAAATTAAACTTTTCCTTGAGCTTAATAATCATAGTAGTCTAACATAAAGAGTTAAAAGCTTTAGTTAAGTCAAGGGGAGTAAGAACACATAATTTCCTATGATTAAAGCAGGTCCTAACTGTATCGGTTAGGTTAACTAGGAGGGAGGAAGCATTATGTCCATAGCGAAAGGTATATTGGGAATCAAAAATTTTATTCTTAGTGAACAAAAGCATTTGTTCCTTAATAATATGCTCCATAACCTTAGATAAGGCAGGTAGAATGGAAATCGGTCTTAAATCTTCAGGGCTATTAACTCTACCAGACTTAGGGATAGGGACGACTCTAGCTATCTTCCATACATCGGGAAAAATAGACTTAGTTAAAATAGTATTAATTAAGTGTAGTATTATGTCAGAGATATACGGATAAACAAGCTTAAGAAATAGGATTGGTATGTTATCAACTCCAGAAGATTTGGAATTCACCTTATGGAAGGCCTCTAGTACCTCTACTTCAGTAACACAACGAAACATTCATATCATAAATTGTATCAATCTCAACATCAGGAGTCCGGGCAGAAACTGAACACCGCGCGAAGATTTCATTTATACTATTTACGTCACCTTCAATGTTAGGTATCATTTGAATTACAACACCCAGACCTTCTCAAAAACTTCCACATACCGGACGAATCAAAACCCCCAAACAACTTCGAGTAATACCTCCTTCTTTCTATTCTAATGACAGACTTGGATTTGTTCCTAAACTTACAAAAAACACTCCATTTATATTGAGATGGATCAGATAGATAGGCAGAAAAAGCTAGATCACGAAGAGACCTAGCCAACACAACTTCTCTGGTTTTCATGCAAACGTCATCATTTGTTGAGTGAAATACACGCCTCAGAGGTACATACGAATATAAGGTTTGAATAAGGAAATCAAATAATAAAAATCTGTAATTGACATCAATTTCATCAAAAATGCATGAGAGATCAAAGTCATTGAGCTACCGCACTACGCCCCACCAGTCAATATTCTTAAGGTCACGATACTCAACTAAAGTTAATGCATTTTCCACAATTAAGTCAAATGACGCAAAGATTAAAGCGTGATGTGAAATACCTGGGCATTGAGCTTGTCCACACATATTAACCAATAAACGATCACTCACCAGCATATAATCAATTAGTGATGTCGAAAAGTATTGTAAATCAAAATGAGTAGGCTTCGAAGAATGACAAACACGTAAATTACCTCTAGAACAGAATGAATATACCAAGTTAGACTTTACCACATTAAATATGTTACAATTAAAATCGCCCACGACAATAATATTAGAATAATTTAAGAAAAATTCATAATGGAGTTCTTCAAACATGTTAAAATCGACATGGGGGGGGGCAAATAAACCACACCGAATAAGACTTTATAGCTATCAAAATACAGTTCCACGAAAAGTGACTCGCATTTATTGAGCACGGATGTTTTATAAACAATTTTAAATTTTATTTTACTACAGATATACATACCTACACCACCACCTCTAGCACCAACGCGATCGTTTCTGCAAAATTTATACCCAGGTATCCCAACTGAACAATTTGATACATTATTATTAAGCCAAGTTTCAGAAATTCCAACAGCAGTTAACGAAGAACCACCAATAATATTTTTAAGCACGTCAAATTTAAAAGACCTAGAGGAAGGCTTTATGCTATTACAGTTTAAATGGCCGATATTAAACTGCCCATTATAGATTCTAAATTCAGATTTAAGATACGAGCCGTCACTAACTATCGGACCAAGACTGTCATTTAACGACATCGACATAAAACACGGTGGGGAACCAAATGAAATAAAATATAATAAACAAGAAAAACATCTTAAAAGAGATTTTCATATATAATAAATTAAAAAGAAAAAAAAATTTTTTTAGATATACAAAAAAGCGACTGGCTAAATAAATAAATAAATAGGCTTCATAAAGGGTATGTTTCAAACAGATTTTCATACAAAATTTTCTTATAAGGCCTTTATAAAGCCCAACAATTTCTAACAAATAGGCTGAATAGTACAGATATGCTAATTAAACAAATACGAAAGAAATATTTGAGTGTATACATATATATAAAGGGTGTTTTTTTAACCTAGATAGAACTTTAAATTGTAAAAAGTAACACAAAAAATTAAATTTTGATAAAACATTTTTTTTTATTTGTTTCAGTATACTCTGACAAATCATCATGAATAGACTCACGCTTGAACAACGCTACGAAATTATCCAAATTTACTTTGAAAATCAGTCGTCGATTCGCGCAACTTATAGACGACTTCGTCATTTTTATGGCGTAAATAATCGTCCATCTGAACAAGCCATTCGTCGAACTGTGGATAGATTTCGTACCACATACTCTCTAGAGGATGCAATAACACCAACACGTCGAAGGAATGTGCGTAGTGAAGAGAATATCGCCGCTGTAAACGAAAGTGTGGAAGAAGATCCAAATTTATCGATTCGTCGTCGGTCGCAGCAATTGGGGCTCTGTCCGTCCACTACGTGGAAAATTTTGCGATGACATTGATCCGAAGGAGATGTGGTTTCAACAGGATGGCGCTACGTGCCATACGGCGAACGCAACCATCGACTTATTGAAATCAAAATTTGGCTAACTTGATTTCGAGAAATGGACCTGTCAATTGGCCTCCAAGGTCGTGCGATTTGACACCTCTCGATTATTTCCTGTGGGGCTACGTGAAGTCACTGGTTTATGCTGATAAACCAGCAACAATTGACGCCTTGGAGGCCAGCATTGTTCGTGTTATTCGTGGCATACGGCCAGCAGTGCTCGAAAAAGTGGCCCAAAATTGGACGTCCAGAATGCGCTTCGTCAAGAACATCCGCGGTGCCCATATGCCCGAAATCATTTTCAAATGTTAATGTCACGTATTGATCTTTCGAATAAAAAAAAAATTTTGATTACAATTTAATTTTTTGTGTTATTTTTTACAATTTCAAGTTATATCGGGCTTAAAAAAACACCCTTTATATACATATATATATATATATATATATATATATATATATATATAAATAGAATAAAAATAAAAAATTCCATAAAGGCATAAATAATTCAAATCTTAACAAAAATTAGATGAATAAGATAAGTCATACAGCAACAGCACAGGTATTTCTAAGAGCTGCACATCCAGCCGGATCATGGACTTCAGTTCCATTGCCGTTCAGCATAGTAATTTTTGCCACCAATTTATCAGCATTGAATAATTTATGTTTTTTAATAACTTTGTCTTGTAAAAGACCACTGCAACAGCCATTAAGTTTACTAGCTAGCGGTGAAAAATGGTCATTTAAGAACACATGATTTTCAATCCTCTTTTTGCTACTACCTTGACCAGCCACATCGTCTCCATCATCATCAATTACATCACATTTCCTAAGAGATGGAGTTTTAAAATACTGTTCCATAATTCTATCTCGGAGGAAAATGTCATTAAACTTCACCAGGATAAGATTCTTGTTGTTAATATAGCACACATGATTAATGTCATATCTTTCAATATGTAAGTTATAAAATGATCCCATAGCTATAATCACCTCAACCAAATCTTTTAAACCCTTAGATAATCCTCGAATGGTAATATTACCTCTGTTAAGCCTTCTATGTAAAATATGATTCTGAATTTCCAGATCTGATATTTTAGAAGAGATAGCCGACTGAACAGATTAATCCGTTTGTTGCAGTCCAAAACATCAGTTTTTATTTCATTCAAGGTCGAAGACATTTGAGATTTTATTTCAGCAACAGCATCAGTAAAAGCAGCTTTCATAGTTGTTGAGTCCTCGGTGATCTTAGTAATAAGAGAATCAAATTTTAAGATTAGGTCACGAACTTGATCGGCAAGGGTTTTGTTGCTGCCAGCATTATCCAAGCAAATGGCGCACACAAAGTAGAGGGATCTATTATCCTTAAGTGCAGCAATTTCACTATCAGTCACCTGCGTACAAGATGTATGATTCCATTGAGAGCACATCTTGCATAGGATGCTTCCTTGTTTCCCGATGGATTCATTACAAATACCTCATTTGTAAGATTTATGCGTCATATTTATGGTAAAAAAAAATTCAGATTTAGCAAATGTGTATGTATATGCAAACAACACGTGTAGTGGATTTAAAGGCAGCCCACAGAATTAAATCTATACACAACAATTTATTTTTTTTATTTATTAGTTCATAGAAGTAATACAAAGCCTATAGGCCAAATAACATATTACTTAGCATAACATAGTACCTTACTATTATAAAAGCTTATATAAATAAATTTAAATAACAAGTTTTTATATACATTTTAATTTTTATATATAATGATTATAACATAGTTCCCCAACCATAATGTTTAGCCTGATTCGATTTCGATTTGTATATTTTGCAATAAAATTAGTTTTTGCTATGTTAAAACTTATACCAACGTGTTCTGTTGATTTTCCTAAGTATTTTTTTTAGTGTAAAAGTTCTAAGCGTTTTTTTTCCATAGTAACACTTACCGAAACATGAAATTAAAGCGAAATTATTTTATGAGGTGGTAGGAGAGGCGAATTAAATATATATTTGCATACATAAAGGCACAGAAATAGCACTTCAAATATCATGTATAACATCCTTAAAAAATAGTTCTTCATTAACGGAGAGTCCAAAATTATTTAAAGTTCAGCCGATTACACATCAAACGTTTCTAACGGTAGGGCTACTGGCTTTAAATGAACTTTCTTTGTTAGGTTAAAATATCTTATTTGTTCATAAAATATTCATATTTCTAATATCTTGTCTTTTGGCGAGGATTTCTCAGTAAATGACAATCTTTGTGTTTTAGGGGACTTCAATTTAAAAAATATTGCTTGGTAAAAATTTTCTAACGATGCTTTTTTATCGCCTCGTAACGTAAATCATAGCTATGAGATTAATTTTATTGACAGTTTAATGTCTCTTAACCTTTGCCAAGTGAATACTTTTCATAATCAATTAAATCGTTTTCTTGATCTTATCTTTATTCCAGAGTCTCTTAAATACCAAATTTATGTCCCTTTACTGTGGGTATCCCCGTCAAATATTCACCATAAACCTCTAACTATTGAAATTTCTAGTTTAACGTTTTTTAAAAATTCTCAACTTGCGATTGTTAATGATTTTAACTTTATATTTTGTAATTTTGATGTGCTTAATTCCGTAATTGATTCTATTAATTGGTTTGATGTTTTTGCTGGCCTAACAACAAGTGAGTGCTATGATAAATTTTTACGGAAAATTAATCATATTTGTCTTAGTAACATTCCAAGAAAGAATATTAAGCCCTATAAATTGCCGTGGTATACTAGTGGTCTAAAAAAGCTAAAAAATCTGCGCAATAAATTCCATAAAAAGTTTATTGATTTGGGTGATCCCGAATCTGAAGCTAAATTTATACATTATCGTTGTGAATTCAATTTCTTAAATAAATTTCTATACAAGCAGTTTATCTTGTCTAAGGAGCAGGAAATTAAAGTAACCCTAAAGCGTTTTGATCTTTCGCTAAGTCCAAGAAACAATCATCAGATATACCATCAGTAGTTCGTTTAGATGGATCAATTTCTCAATCCTGTGATGATGCTGTTAATTTGTTCGCTTCATTTTTTAAATCCAACTTTGAGCCTTTCTCAAATAATATCCCAACTCCAGTGGTGTCTTAAAAGCTAAGTTTGGGCTTACTAGTCCTGTCCGAGGCTGATGTATCGGAAGCAATTCTTGAGGTAAAAAACTCATTTAAGACTGACTGTGATGGCTGTCATAGAAAGCTTCAAATACCCTCGTACCTGCTCTTACATTTATTTTCAATTTGTCGCTTCAGGAGGTGAATTTATTGATAGGTGGAAGGTTGCTACAGTTTCTCCTATTTTTAAGGAAGGTAAGAGAGACGATGTAAGTTGTTATAGGCCTATTTCTAAGTTATCATGTATTTCAAAGATTTTTTAATACATCGTTCACAAAAAATTGTGTTTCCTTTCCAAGCCATGGATTTCTCCCTATCAGCGTGGTTTTTATTCTGGAAGGTCTACCGTAACAAATTTGACTCTTTTCATCGAATATTGCTTAGATGCGCTGGAACATGGTTCCTAAGTGGAAGTAATTTATACTGACTTCTCAAAAGCTTTTGATAAGTTATCGCACTCCATGCTTATATCGAAATTGAGATTAATGGGCTTCCATTCTAATTTCCTGGTTTGGATTAAGTCCTATTTATCCAATAGAATTTGCTCTGTGAGTATTGAAGGTTTTAGATCGAACCCTTATCTGCAAACGTCGGGTGTACCCCAGGGAAGCATTTTTGGTCCATTGTTATTTAACTTGTTCATTAATGAAATTGGTAGCTGTTTTGTGAAATCAAAGTATCTTTTATATACCGAAGATTTGAAATTCTTTATGAAATTGGAATCGATTAATGATGCGCATATTCTGCAAATTGAGATTAATAACCTAAGTGATTGGTGCCGGCATGTCTCCTTTCATAGGTCTCTGACTCCCACTGTGCTTGTCTTCAATATTAATGGTATAAATTTGAACACGTCAAGCTCTAAGTTGGACTTAGGGGTGATGTTCGACAGCTCGTTGTCTTTTGCAGCTCATATTGATTACATGCTTCCCAAGGCATATAAAATGTTTGGTTTTTTGAAAAGTTGTTGAAAATTTGTAGACCCATATACACTCAATCTTATCTATACATCGTTTGTAAGATTTAAGGTAGAATATGCTTCTGTTATTTGGAGTCCTCACGTATCTAATCTGACTACTCGTGTTGAAAGACTTCAACATGTTTTTATTAAGTTTGCCTCACGCTCACTACCTTACTTATCTTCCGTTCCGTATGAGTCTAAATGCTTGTTTATAGGCTTACGTATTCTAGAAGCACGTATAATAGTTCAATCGGCTCTATTTGTGTATGATATTATCAATGGTTCTATTGATTGCCCAGATTTGCTTTATATGGTACCGTTTTATACACCTCCTAGAAATCTTAGGTTGGATAAGCTATTTGATGTTCCCTTCCATAGAAATAGTAATGGTACTTTAACACGTGCCTTTGTTCATCTCAATGACATTAACTTCAATTTAGAAAAAGGTTCTCAATCTTTTATTGAATTCGGCACTGAGAAATCTGAGTTTAAACTCCTACCTTTTAGTGTAATAAAATAACTGTTTTAATATAATAATTAGCTGTGATTTATAAACTGTAATATAATTTTGTATATATGTAGGTTTTGCACATACTTCATTGTTAATTTAGATATTTATGTAGGAGTACTGACAATTACGCACCAATACTAACAAATACGCACAGACTAGAAAAAGACTCAAACATACAGAAAGTAAAAATCAAAGGACAGTATTAGTTGAGAAGCAACACAGTCAAGTCGTGCGCGCAGTGATGAAACCAAAGTATCCTTGTTAATAATTAAGATTAATAAATGTATAATAATTAGACAAAGTCGTTTTATTTATGAAGAGCGTAAGGAAATCCCACAAATTTGGGGGCTCAACCAAAATGCCGACAAACATCTCAAGCTATTGGGATGAATATTAAATACGTTATTATTAACTTCTGTAAATAAGTGAGTGTTAAAAAAGTTAACGTTGAATTTGAATTCATAAAAACGAAAAGAAAAAACGAACAGAGAGAACTAAAGTACATGTTGACAAAAGAATACATAAAAATAAGCACATACACATATTTTACACTAACAAAGTATGTATAAAAAGTGGCCAGACAACTAGTGTACATATATACACATACACGAAAGATTTTTTTCAACTTGTGTGAGCTGAGTGCGCATGACTTAAGAAGTAAATTGTGTTTCGATGACGAAAAAATACGGTAGTAAATAAACATAATCATCCACCAAGAGATTTCTTTTTTAAATTGTGTGAGCTGAGTGCGCATGAACTTAATATAAAGACAAACTGAGTGTTTATGATACAAACTTTACATACTTAGAAGAAATAAACTGTGTGTGAAGAAAATAAAAAACGATTTTTGTCGACTTGAACTGGATAACTAGCGGAAGAAATAAGAAAGAAATAAGCTGTGTGCGGAGAAGATAAAAACGATTTTCGCTTGTCTTGTTTGGAGATGCAACAATACAGACCCTGAGGAATAATCGATGAGAGTGTTGGTGTTTTTATTATTTGCTTTGAAAAAGAAGACAGCGGCGGAGCAGAGGCAAGAACAACGAGGGTCGATATCAACTGA
Source organism: Nowickia ferox (assembly GCA_936439885.1). Lineage (NCBI taxonomy): Eukaryota > Metazoa > Arthropoda > Insecta > Diptera > Tachinidae > Nowickia > Nowickia ferox. The sequence goes on from OW387028.1 coordinate 6,908,876, forward strand.
AGCTAAGTCAACGTTATTGTATATTATTTTCTTATATAATATTTTTCACTTTTTAAGCTAATTGTATTGTATACTATTTCACTATATAATATTTTACATTTTCTTTTGGAGTTATAAGCCTGTTTGTTTTCAAGATTGACTATTTGTGACTATTGGTTCATAATATTTTGTATATTATATTGATTTGTAATTGGTATTATCACTTGCGGGTTGCTGAAAATGGACTGATCGACAGTATTGGGAATGACTGTAGCGGACTTGAAGATTAAGTTAGGAGAGCTTGGGTTAGCGATAGACGGGGCTAAAAAAGATTTGCAGGAGCGTCTACTGACACACTACGAACTGGACTATAGGGATGCAAATGCAGCATTAGATAATGTAAGCGTCAGTACCGACGAACATCCTGAGACGAGCGCGGCTGCGGTGAACAGGACGAACGTATTGCAGAAGAGCATTTACACCCTAAAGGATGTTGAAGATAGCCTTTCTGTCTTTTCGGGTACCAAATCACCCGACATTAATCAGTGGTTGGTGCAATTTGATGAAATGGCTGAAATAGTAGGATGGACGCCATTACAAAAATTGGTGTATGCAAAACAGTTGCTAGCGGGTGCAGCAAAACTTTTTATAAGAAGTCAGAGTGGTGTTAATAGTTGGCCGAAACTGAAAGATTTGCTCCTCGAAGAGTTCGGCGCAGATTTCTCAGCAGCGGAGATAATTCGACAGATAAAGAATCGTAAGTTGAACAGAAATGAAACGTTGATTGAATACCTTTACAGCATAATGGAAATAGCCAAACAGATCGATCTGGACGAGAAAAGTATCATAGAATATTTTATTGAGGGTGTACCCGAAGCTAGACATAACAAATCCATATTGTATCAGGCCGAAACTGTAGCTGAGCTAAAAAGACAAATAAAAATTTACGAGAAAGTTAGACCGAATCCCCGTTCGTTAAATAAGGGAAACGAATACTCACCTACAGAAAGAAAAACTGAAATTTCTAATAGAGTAGAAAATGAGAGAAAATGCTATAAGTGTGGCGAAAAGAACCATATGGCTCGAGATTGTCCGGAGAGTCAAATCAAATGTTTTAAGTGCCAAAGATTCGGCCACCGATCGTTTGAATGCCGGAACAGAAAACCGGAAGCAAGACCGATAAAGTCAGAGCAAGGTCAAGCGAATATGGTGCGAAAAGGTCCAAATCTGATTTTTAAAGATATTCAGATAAAGAATAAAAATTTGACAGCATTAATTGACACTGGGTGTGATGTGTGCATTATGCGGAATGATATGTTGATATTGATAGGTGACGTTGATTTTGTACCTGAAAGAGTAAAATTGTTTGGCATTGGTGACAGCATGATTACCACTATTGGCCGTTTCGATTCACCGGTAGAAATAGATGGGTTGGTTTTAAATGTTACCTTTTATGTCGTTAGGGAGAATGACGCTATTCACTCCATAATGATAGGCAATAGCCTAATGAAAGAAGTTGAGGTAATAATCAAGAACGGTGAGGCCTTATTTAGAAAGCCATGTGAGGAGAACCGTTTATTGGAAGAATTTAAAAGTATTTGTTTGAATGTCGAGGAATATAAAGCTGAAATGGATTTAAAAGTCGATCATTTGGAAAAGAGAATTGCGGACAAGGTATCAACTATGATTACAGATTATAAACCGCGTAATGATTTTAAGAGCCCAGTTGAAATGAAAATCGTTGTAAAAGATGACATACCCGTTTATCAACGACCGAGACGTATTCCATTTGCCGATCAGCGTTGGGTGGATGAACAAGTTTCAGAATGGTTAAAGCAGGGAATAATCCGAACAAGCACAGCTGAATATGCTTCACCAATAGTTTTAGCAGCGAAAAAAGATGGCTCGAAACGATTATGTTGCGACTATAGGAAGATAAATCAAAAAATAGTTCGAGATAATTTTCCTATCCCACTTATGGATGAGGTTTTGGACAGATTACAGAAGGCTAACGTATATTCTACATTGGATTTGACGAATGGATTTTTCCACGTCCCAGTAGAAGAATCATCAAGGAAGTATACATCATTTGTGACGAGTAATGGGCAGTTTGAATTCCTTTACGTTCCTTTCGGTATATGCAATTCGCCAGCAGTCTTTACGCGATTCATAACAGCGGTGTTGATGGAGTTGATAAGCGATGGTACTATAATCGTTTATATGGACGATATTATAATTCCCTCCAAGGATGTAATAGATGGTCTAGCAAAGCTTGAAATCGTGTTGAATAGAGCTGAAAGATATGGTCTTCGAATCAAATGGTCTAAGTGTCAAATATTACAAGGTGAAGTAAACTTTTTAGGCTATGTGGTGAAGAGTGGTTCGATTAAACCTTCAGACGAAAAGATTAGAGCAGTGAAATGTTTTCCTATCCCCACCGATCGCAAAATGGTTGAAAGATTTCTGGGTTTAACATCGTATTTTAGAAAATTTATAGAGAACTATGCGGTAATCGCCAAGCCATTAACTGATTTGTTACGAAAAAACACCCCTTTCAAGATTACTGATGAAGTGTTTTCGTCATGCTAACAACTAAAGGAAGCCTTAGTGAGCGCACCCGTGTTGAAACTATATGACCCAGGTGCCCTAACAGAAGTCCATGCAGATGCAAGCAAATATGGATATGGCGCTATACTATTACAAAAGAGCTTAGATGATCAAGAACTACATCCGGTACAATTCATGAGCCGAAGAACAAAACCTTATGAAGAAAGGTATCATTCCTATGAACTTGAAGTTCTAGCCATTATCGAGGCATTAAAAAAGTGGCGCGTATATCTTTTGGGGATACCATTCAAAATTGTGACGGATTGTAGTGCATTCAAAATGACTATGAGTAAAGAGGATGTTCCAAGTAGAGTATCTAGGTGGGCCATGTTTTTACAAGATTTTTCCTACGAGATTGAGCATAGGCCTGGAACGAAAATGAAACACGTAGATGCACTGAGTCGAATGTGTTGCCTGATCGTAGAAAGCAGCCTAACACACCGAATGAGAGAAGCCCAAGAAGCCGATGAGTGGACGAGAGCAATAAAAGCTATATTAGAGTATGGTGATTACGAGGGTTTTTACCTGAGAAATGGTGTTCTGTTTAAAGATCCCGTTAAGGAACTTATAGTTGTACCAGTTCAGATGGAGGAAGAGGTCATAAGGCTCGCTCATAAGCAGGGTCATTATGGTGCTGTTAAGACTCAAGAAATAATCGAAAAACAGTATTACATAACACGATTATCAGGGAAGGTCACAAGAATTGTCAAGAATTGTGTTGAGTGCATAATTGCTGAAGCTAAAACAGGTAAAAAAGAGGGGTTCTTAAGACCAATTAATAAAGAAGATGTCCCTTTGAAAACATATCATGTCGATCATGTAGGTCCCATGGAGACTACTAAGAAGATGTACAACTATATTTTTGTTGTAGTAGATGGTTTTACCAAATTCGTATGGCTCTATCCAACGAAATCCACAGACTCAAAATCGGTAATAGAGTGTTTAGAGAAGCAGTCAGCAATATTTGGGAACCCTATGCGGATAGTTAGTGACAGGGGTGCAGCGTTCACATCCCATGCGTTCGAGAATTATTGCAAAGAGGAAAATATTCAGCATTTGTTGATTGCTACTGGTGTCCCTCGTGGAAATGGTCAGGTGGAACGAATCCACAAAATAGTCATCCCGATGCTCTCAAAACTGTGTAGTGAGGACCCTAAAAACTGGTATCGACATGTGCGACGGGTGCAGAACATGATAAATTCCACAACGTCCAGAAGTACGCAATACTCACCGTTTAAGTTGATGATTGGAGTAGATATGAGACTGCCAGATTATCCTGATTTGCGTGAATCGCTCGATGATGAAGCCCTAAGTGAGTTTATAGTTGACCGTAATGAGATCCGTTCAGAGGCTCGAGATAATATTGCCAAGGTCCAGCAAGAGAACTGCAAGACATTCAATTGTAAGCGGAAACCTGAAGTGGAGTACAGGATTAATGAATTGGTCGCCATCAAGCGGACTCAGTTCGGAACGGGGCTGAAACTAAAAGGAAAGTTTCTCGGCCCTTATAAGGTCATTGGAAAGCTACCTCATGGAAGGTATAATGTAGAAAAGGTAGGGGACCATGAGGGCCCTACACGGACAACTACTGTAGCCGAATTTATGAAGAAGTGGCAATCCGAGCCGTATTGCCGTCAGGAGGGCCGATTGTAGGAGTACTGACAATTACGCACCAATACTAACAAATACGCACAGACTAGAAAAAGACTCAAACATACAGAAAGTAAAAATCAAAGGACAGTATTAGTTGAGAAGCAACACAGTCAAGTCGTGCGCGCAGTGATGAAACCAAAGTATCCTTGTTAATAATTAAGATTAATAAATGTATAATAATTAGACAAAGTCGTTTTATTTATGAAGAGCGTAAGGAAATCCCACATTTATACAATATAATTATATGTATTTTGTTATCTTAGTATGTAAGGATTTTTTGTCCATAGACTGAAAGAAATAAATAAATAAATAAAGAAATGAATAAATAAAATAAAGATTTTTAATTCTCGTTTACTATATTATTTTTTGCAACTTTTACGAAACTCCATTGATATTTTAAATATCTACATCTTAATAATTCTACGTTTTAAAATAACCTGCCACAGCCCTCATGGGCAGTTTTATTTAAAACAATGTAAAAGCGAAAAAATTTCCTTAAAAAGTAGGACTTTCCCAGGCGATAATTTTTACCGAGGACAGAGATCCCAAAAAGAGGACAGTGTACGGGAAAAAGAGGACGGATAACCACCCTAGTTTTACCTTTAATTCTTTTTTATTGTGTTATAGTATTTACATGAACTGTTAACTCTTTTTTTTTAATAAAGCAATTTAAAATCAAAACTTTTGTATAATAATTTTCCTACTTAAAAAAACCGGTTGACCTGTTTTTCCTAAATTGTAAAAACCGAAACCGAATTTCAAATATTTGAACGGGGTTTCGAAAGCGGGTTTCTGAATAATCGATCACCCTAATATTTATATACATTCATATATGAAAAATATATGGATCATACACATTTTTTTAGCTGGGATAAAATTTTTTATTTATTAGCTTTTGTTGCAGACGTTTAAATTATACTTATTTTTTTATTGTTTTAAGTTTTTTCCTTAAATCTCTTTTCTCTTAATAACAATTTTCTACTTTTGCTGTGGAGCCATATCAGTCTGCAAATTGCAACTTTTATTAATAAATTTATTATTAATTATTATTTTATTATTGTTATTTAGTTTTAATTAATTATTTATATATTTAAATTATAATCATCTCAGGTATTTAAGTACTATATGTAATACTTAGAATTTTGGCCTTTTAGGCTTGTATTGCAATTGAATTAATAAATAAATAAAAATAAATAAATAAAAAGTGTAGAAATTCAAACCAATATCGATAATTTGGGATTGTAAAACAGCACATATTTTTTAAAATTTTCATACTTTTTTTAACAATATTTTAAAAAATGTAACAAGGAAAAAAACCGGAAGACCATTTTTTGTTTCTTTTTAATATTCTATTAAACTTGAACGTTTTTTAGTTTTAAATTGATTAGTATGAGATTTTATGCAATAAAAAAAATATTTCTTAAAACTGCTTATATTGTAATATTTTTTATACTCCTAGCTATCAGAAAATCCAAACTTTAATCTTCTTTGACCTGAAATTAATACAATTGTTTGAATGAAACCGTCATAACTAAACTTTTTGCTTAGTAATTAAGGCACAGAATTCTCTGATCCCAACAGAGTGGGTAAGAACTCTGGTGGGGTCAATAGGAACTAAGACTTCAAAATTCTTTCACACTGGTTTAAATTAGATTCTTACCTATCGAGAAGCATAACTTTTATTACAATATAAGACATGACTATTTTTTGTATTTTTGTCTATTTGTCTAACAAATCACTGTGCGTCGTTATCCAATATTTGTATTATTTGTAAGCTTTTTAGGAGCTCTTTAAGGCGATACTAAAATTTTTAAAATTGTTTGTCTTTTAATCAATGAACTAATTTATTTATTTATTCATAATGCAATACATAAGCCCTAAAGTCCAAAAACGCCTAAATAGACTAAAATCAATATAACAATAACTAATAAAAAAAATAATTAATAATAACAATAATAAGTTATAAGAAAAAATGAATTCCAAATAATATTTATATTTTATTTATTTTTATTTTAATGTTCTAATTTATTTGGCTACCCAGCCTATCTCATCATATCAGAAAGAAGAAAATATATATAAATATTACTATAAAGATAATAGCTCCGAATGTTAGCAGCAGCAACTCAACTAGGTATGAGAAAAGCATAAATGAAATTGAGTAAAGAGAAAAACAAACTTGTTGCAATAGGGTCGGTTGTAGAAGAAACATTAGTACGCAGCGCCGTGTTATAAAAAACCATGGTTGAAAAAATGCTTAAGCCCGGCCGAAGGCCGGCTATACGAAGAATCAAAGTACGCAAAGCCGTGTTGGGAAAAACCATGGTGGAGAAAATCCATAGGCTGTACAAAAACCTTAGTACGCAGCGCCTTGTTGGGAAAAAACATGGTGGGGAAAATTTTTAAGCCCAGTGAAAGGCCGGCTATTCCAATTAGCTTAGCACACAGCGCCGAGTTGGGGGAAAACCCAAGGCACATTAAATACAGGTGCACTCATTAGATGCAACTCTATGTTTCTCACACATTTTGAATTCTTCGTAATAAACGTGTATACAAAAAATCAGCGGATGAGCAATATGCCTGATGCGTGTAGCTGTTTGATATGCATTGGGAAAAACCATGGTGGAGAAAATTTTTGGCCTCGGATGTCATGGGAGTAAAATCCGGCGTGCCACAAGGTTCGGTTATTGGTCCTGTACTGTTTACTTTGTTTATAAATTACCTTTTTTGTCACCTATAATTGGATGGAAATGAACTACCTTAAAGTAAATCCGGATAAAACGAAAGCTCTTGTTTTTGTCAGTAGTTTGAAGTGCCTGGGAGTAAATATTGATGACAGATTGTGTTTCGGGCCCCATATTGATAATATTTGTTCTAAGGTGTGCCTGACTTTGCGCAGATTGTATCACTTGAACCTTTATTTGCCGTTGCATGTTAGAAAATCTGTGGCATGCACTGCTAATGTCATGAGTTAACTATTACATTGAAGTTTGCTCGGGGTGCAACATGGGGAATAGAAACAAAATCAAATTTATTATGAACAAAATCATTAGATTTGTTTATGGTCTTAGATTAAGGGCTCATGTTTCTAACTACCTGGAAATTTTTTAAATCTTACTTTTCACGATTATTTGAAGTTTCGCTTACTTATTTATCTTTATAAAACTATCAAATCACAAAGTCCGTTATATATTGTTCAGATGATATCTTTCACCAAATCGCTTAGAAATCAGCAAATATTAATCAATCGTATTGGTAATTCCGTTTACATTGCCTCTGACTACTTTCAACAGGAGACTACTTGATTTTTTATGAATATATCTAGTTGAGCAGCTAATTATTTGGGTCTTCCATAAGTTTTTACTTATTTTAACTTTTTTAATTTTGTGGGAGTTGTTAAATGTTAGGATCTATAGGAATATTGTATTATTTATCATTTTATTGATTGTTAATTAATTATTCTCATAGTATAATTAATACCTGTAATATATTTTTTATTAGCCTTGAGGCCATATGTATTACATCCATTGAAAAAATAAATTGAAAAAACTGAAAAAAATTCATAGCCCGAACAAAGGCCCTCTATACAAAAAATCTTTAGTACCGGCCGGCTATACATACTTTTAGCACGCAGCGCCGTGTTGGAAAAAACCATGGGTTAATGAATTTTTCATAAATTTCCAAAAAATTTCAAAAGATTTTCTTAAAAGCTTTTAAATTATACCAATATTGATTGCATTGGATGGAAAATATATCAAATAATCATAATTGTGTACTGGAACTTTAGATGCCCATAGCTCGGAAATGAAGGATAGGATAGATTTTATTTATTTCTGTGAGGATGATCTAAACCCTATTTGTTCCCAACAAATTTTTTATATACATACAAGAGGGGAAACAATTTGAGAACACAATGTTAAAAGTTACGACAATCTTACCACTATTACAAGGAGAAGTTACATTTCCTCCATATGGTAATTCATACTTTTGGCTGGCATTGTTATTGTTGTTGCTACTGCATTGCATATTGTTCCCATTTGTATTGTTATTGGAGCTACTGGGAGACGTTGTTGGAGTAGACACGTCAAGAGATGACATAATAGCCAAATTGGTTGGAGAGACGACGCTGTTATTGTTTGATGGTGGATTAGAATTAACACATGTACCACTTGTATTATTCGATAATAATGCCGTTTTTGTTATTTGCTGCTGTCCAGTTTTATTTGTGGTTACTAACATTATAGTTTTATATTTTTTTATTTCTCTTTTTTTCTTTGATTACAAGTTATTTCACGTTAATAATTCATTTTATTTGCTTATTGGATTTAGATGGTTACATATATAAAAAAAAAAATTAAAATAGAATCAATAGATCAGTAGAACGTAAACATACACATAAAAAAGGAGTTTTATATTTATTTATTTAGCTGGATATATTATGTGTATACTAAATATAAATGACTTTTTGCATAAGGAATTTTGTCAATAGAGACCTGTGCCGAGAAATTTTTGTACGCAGCGGCGGCTCGTAAAACAACTCTTACCGGCGGCTCCAAATTGGCTGAAAGTCGATTGGGAGACAACTTAATAGCTCGTTCAACATGCCACGAAATCAAGTAATTTCAAAATAACATTGAAAACGATATTAAAAGTGATCACGCTCAAGGCGATCTGATACCAGGTGGTCTCGATTTGCAACTCCCCATATTCACCTTGTATATTTGTTAGTGTAAAATTTCCTGCTGCCATAATATTGCCTAACATTTTGCATTGATTGACAGCAAAAAAGTTATGTCAGCTGGTGAATTAAGATCACCTGATATGTATGCCCCTTTGTTCATACTGGTACTAAATGACATTTGAGTTACGTGCATTATTCACGATCAAAGTGAATGACCTGCATTATAATAATATTAGTCATGATACAAATATACAAGGTACTTGCACAAGCCCAGCCCGTTAATGTTTACAATGCATATAGTTGTCAAACTATGTTTACAAGCTGTAAAAAGTATGAGTGTATGTGTGTGAATAAAATGATTACAGTGTTGCCAATGAATTTGCATATGGCTGTGTTCCAAATACACATTGAAGAAAATTACACTACACATCTTTTGTGTAGGTTAAAATTAAAACAAAAATAAATAAAAATAGAACCCAAGGTATAATTACACACAGATTATACATGAATCTCATTACATGGCCCACACATGAGAGCAGAAATTACACACTGTGTATTACACACATATTGGCAACACTGAATGACTATAATTATGCATGAATGCCGCGTCTGCAATTGTACTTTAGTTACCCTGTGATAGCTGTTTTTAAAAACAAAAGACATCTGCTTCTGACAATTATAGGTATGTTTCTACCAACAAACTATGTGTGTTTCTTGGTGTTGCAATTTTGTTGTAGTCGTGCAAGTACCTTGTATAATTGTATCATGGGCTTGTGCAACTACCTTGTATAATTGTATCATGATTTAGTGAAGTTTTTTCTGTATGAGTCGCACCGACAACGATTATATACATAATAAGATAAGCTACTAAAAGCAGTAGATTATACAAAGAACTGTCAAATTACATACACAAAAAGTTTTTGTAAGTATTTTACAAATCGTCGGGTGGTTACTGGTTTGCCGCAGAATATTTAAGAATCCATTATTACTTCGGCAAAGCAGTAACCACCCGACGTATTGGGTTGCACTTAACTTTTAACAAAATGCTATTAATTTATCGTGCATTGCATGTAAGTCGAGTTTTTCATGCACACGTACACGATGCCACAAAGTACACAGACATCTCGCTCACACCGAGCACGTGCTTCTATTGATTTTTCTTTCGTAGTGGCATTAACTTAAAGTATTTATGTTTTGTGTCCTAATTCGCTACGCCATTATTGTAATTGAAAGGCTAAAATTAATATTTATGAACCAAAAGCTGATAGTTAAATCAGGAGTCGTTTGAAAGCAAATCTTAGTCACTTTTATAATAATTCCTTCATTTAATTTTGTACAAATGTTCACTTGTTCAAATGTATTTTCATTTTATACTTTGTGGTCTTATTCGATGGGTGCTTTTTGGAAATAAATGGTAAACATTAATATTTTTAATGGAAATGCTTAAAATGCACTTTGTAATCATTGGGCAACTAATTTCAATCACTTTTTTAATGCTCATAATCTTTTACACATTGTGTTTTTTAGTTCAGCACTACAAAATCTTTCCTTTAATTTTGTAAAAATGTTCTCTTGTTCATTTCACAAGGTACACATTTTCTCCTGTTTGTTTTGATTATATTGTTAACAACTTAATAACAAATATACTACAATTGTCCCTTTCTCGCCGAACCTGTGGTTTTAGGTTTTTTCATCACTCATTTTCTTCACCTCTGCATTTTGAGTGTTTTATTTTAAGGACAAATTAACGATTTTAAAAAGCCAAAATACTTTTGATAGTGCCAAGAAAAAATGTTTATGTATTTAATTACAATATTTTTATTTAAATAAAATCAAAAATATGTAACAATAATATCTGTGGCAAAAAGGAAAAAGTGCTTAAGTTGAGATAAGCTGATTTTGAGTTAATGGAACTTTCGTAATATGCATATTCGAAAATATGTCTGGTCAAAATCTCAATCAATTTGTGTGATTTTCAGGACGTTATAGCACTATGACTTACGACTTATCTTTTTTACATTTCCAATCTCATTTGGAATAACAGCTTAATTTAGGTTATACTTTAGTATATTTCAACTTAAATGTATTACTTCTAGTGTGTAGAACGATGTTTGTTTAAAAAATTAAAGTTAACAGAGAATTTTCCAATTTAATTGTAAATGAAATTAATTTCTGAAAAGCGACTTGAACGCTTAAAAAGTGCGCTCCTCCAAAACAGTAAAATATGACTTAAGCACTTTTTCCTTATTGCACAGATATATTGGTGAGTACAAAGCATATTTATATAAAGTATATGCAGGTCTACAACAACTAAGAAAGTACAAAAACAACAGGCGATTTGTTTGTGTAAGAATAATGGATGAATGTCAAAAACAGATGAATACAACCAGACCTGGGCAACTTGCATCACTTTTGCATAAGCACTGATTGAAAAACAAAAATTTTAGTGCAAATTTAAATTTAATGCTTGTAGTGCACTATTTTTTTCACTTCAATAAAATCTCTTAAAAGTAATGGAATAATATTGCATTAGCATGGCGAAAAATGCACAGATTTTGTATTGATGTGCTTAGTCATCATGAAGTAATGCAATATTATTGCATTATCAAATATTGTACACAGTAATATTGATTAAAACGTTAACCTATTTTATCAGATAGCACAAATAATAAAATAAAAAATACAGTAAAGTTCATTGAGGGCACCTTTATAAGTATGTACGTACAGATTAAAGAACTGTCAATATAAATACAAACTAGATTTCAGAACCAATTGAAAAAATTAAAAAGTTTCATACCTCAAGTACGTTGCATCTCGACCTTATATAGAAAACCGTGCAATTGACAAAAGATCAGAACTTAGGTTTTCATTTATTGTAGTTATATCTTAAAAAATGGTGATTTTATAAACGAAAAATACTACCGCTTGGAACAATTACATCTCTCGAAAAAAATTATAAAAAACGTAGGGATATGATTTTTCGTCTTGGGTGTACATAGGAAAAAATTTATATATTTATGTATGTACGTATGTTTTTATGTACACATTTAAGGCCGTGATACACTAGCCTACACGATCGTGCGATTTTTGAGAAAATACAGTCCTGGTATGATGAAGTCTATGAACATTTTCAAAAGACAAAAACAATTCAACAGATCAGGGTTGTATTTTTTCGTAGATCGCGCGATTGTGTAGGATAGTGAATCATGGCCTTTACGTTGTATTTTGCACTATAATGCAATAATACTTTTCATAATGTGTGAAGTGGTGAAAAAATAGTGAAATAAAAGTAACAATGCAATATTCATAAATTACTTTGAAGGGATTTTAGTTTAATGAAAAAAAATGCACTGATATTATAAAAGTTAGTGCTAATGTAATAAATTTGTATTTGCATTGATTTGGTTTAGTATGGTAAAATGGTCAATGCGTTTGCTTATTTAATGCAATAGTCCCAGATCTGCATACAACAAAAAGGATATATATGGATAGACAAAACCAAAGTAAATTTATTAATTGATAAACCTTTAATATGTGAAATAAGTATAATAAAATATTAAATAATTAAATATAATTATTTTTAAATGTTTTGTAACACATTTTTTAAGTAAAAATTTATTTAAACTTTTTCACATACGTTTTCAGTATACACAATTGTGTATAACAAAGCAAAAGAAAACAAAATGGCGTACGAACATTGTAATAAACTTTTGACATTCAGGCATTGCCACGAAACGAGAAAAAAATTAATCACCTGAGTAGTTGCATATACTTGATATAAATTTACTTTGGGTGAGTACATGATACAATTATACAAGGTACTTGCACAAGCCCAGCCTGTTAATGTATACAATGCAGAAAGTTGTCAAACTTTGTTTACAAGCTGCAAAAATTTTAGTGTGTGTTTGTGAATAAATGATTACAGTGTTGCCAATGAATTTGCACATTGAAGAAAATTACACTACACATGCTTTGTGTAGATTAAAATTAAAACAAAATTAAATAAAAATAGAAATCAAAGTAGAATTACACACATATTATACATGAATCTCATTACATGGTCTACAGATGAGAGTAAAAATTACACACTGTGTATTACACACATATTGGCAACACTGAATGACTATAATCATGAGTACATATCTGACATTTCTTGTATTGTTATTTTGGGGTGTCACTTTCAAAATGTGTGCAACGCCATCCATGTACTGATTTCTACGATTTCAGAACTGGCAACCCTACTTGTGTCATGAATTTTGACCGTGAACACTGCGCATTACTCTACAAGAAATGAAAGATTGAAACTAGAGTTGGGCAAAATAGTTCCTTTTTGGGAATCGTTCGGAACGATCCGAAATATTAAAGGAACTAGGTCGTTCATTGTTCCTTTTTTTACTTTGAATGAACGATGAACAAGAGAACTTTTCTGTCGTTCCTAAAAAATGTAAACAAATGCAATGCATGTATTAGACGTTTAATAATTGCTGTTTTCATACATATGTACATATGTATATTTTCGTGTTGAGCAAATCATTGTTTTTATTATAATTAAAAAACTAATTATATAAATATCAACCTTGTATCAGAAATAAGTGAACGATTGTTGTGTATAATGCTGCCTTGATGAACAATTAACTTGGTCGCAAATACCACCCACTGCTGTCAAACTTCAAACTTATAAAATCAATCTCTCAAACTTCATGAAAAAAACTCTTCAACTATTCTGTGCATATGTGGTTGTAATAATAACCCCACCTTGTTAAAAACACTTTAGTCGGAACGATGAACGATAAGAAATGAAACGGTATAAAAGTCCGAACCGTTCCTTTTAGTGAATCGTTCAATGGAACTAGGTCGTTCTGGAACGGCACAACTCTAATTGAAACTAACACACAAACGACATGTTTTTACTAATACATTTCCAATAATTTTCCACTGAAATTAAGAGTGCCATTCCAAAGTAAATTTATATCAAGTATATGCAACTATACAGGTGATTAATTTTTTTCTCGTTTCGTGGCAATGCAGGAATGTCAAAAGTTGTTTACAATTTGCGTACGCCATTTTGTTTTGTTTTGCTTTGTTATACACAATTGGGTATACTGACAACGTATGTGAAAAAGTTTAAATAAATTTTCACTTAAAAAATGTGTTACAAAACATTTAAAAATAATTATATTTAATTATTAAAGTACACATGTATCTTTTATTATACTTATTTCACATATTAAAGGTTTATCAATTAATAAATTTACTTTGGTTTTGTCTATCCATACATTTTCTTTTTGTTGTATGCAGATCTGGGACTATTGCATTAAATAAGCAAATGCATTGACCATTTTCCCACAATAAACTAAATCAATGCAAATGTCAATTTATTACATTAGCACTAATTTTAATAATATTAGTGCAATTTTTTTTTGCATTTTACTAAAATCCCTTCAAAGATATTCATCAACATTGCATTGTTACTTTTAGTGCACTATTTTTTTGCACCACTAAACACATTATGAATAGTATTATTGCATTATCAGTGAAACATATAGTGCAAAATATAACGTAAATGTGTACATACATAAAAACATACGTACATACATAAATATGTAAATTTTTTCCTATGTACATATCGTCATCCAAGACGAAAAATCATATCACTTCGTTTTTTATAATTTTTCGAGAGAAAGACAAAACTTGATGAAATTGCTTCAAGTGGTAGAATTTTTCGTTTATAAAATCACCATTTTTTAAGATATAACTTTACAATAAACGAAACCCTAAGTTCTGATCTTTTGTCAATTGCACGGTTTTTCAAATAAGCTCGAGATGCAACGTACTTGAAGTATGAAACTTTTTAATTTTTTTTTAAATTGGTTCTGTAATCTAGTTTGTATTTATATTGAAAGTTTTTTGTCGTTAATTTGTATGTACGTACTTATAAAAGTTCCCTCAATGAACTTTAGTGTATTGTATATTTTTTATTTGTGCTATCTCCTAAACATTTTTTCACGTTTTATTCAATTTTACTGTGTACAGTATGTGATAGTGCAATAATATTGCATTACTTCATGATGTGCTTAGTGGCAACACAAAATTAGTGTATTTTTTGTCATGCGATTAGCTGCTAATGCAATATTAATCCCTTACTTTTAAGAGATTTTATTTAAGTGCAAAAAATAGTGCACTACAAGCATCAAATTTAAATTTGCACTAAAATTTTTGTTTTTTAATCAGTGCTTATGCAGTGTAATGCAAGTTTCCCAGGTCTGGTTGTATCCATCTGTTTTTGACATTCATCCATTATTCTTACACAAACAAATCGCCTGTTGTTTTTGTAATTTCTTAGTTGTTGTAGACCTGCATATACTTTATATAAATATGCTTTGTGCCAGTCAATTGATTCGATATTTGACTGGTAGAGATGACCAACACATTTATCAATTATAGTTGCTCCTCTCTAGCATGTATGTTAGAGTGAAACATTTAATGTGCATATACCAAAACTTTTAAGACATTGCATTTTATTGTAAAATATACAATTCTTTGGGTCTGTGAAATTAAAATTTATACAAGTGCTAAGAAAGTAAAGTAGAAACAATACTGCATTAAATAAATTGAAAAGTTTAATTTAATTTATACATTTATGCCTTTGTTTTTAAAATTTTAGATATGTACAAAAAGTGCGGCGTGTTGGAGTTGAAAAAACGTGAAGAAGACTAGAGTGGTACCACCTATGTTATTTTGTATTATGAATTGCATATATAAATGTATATTACTTATTTCTTTATTTTCTTATAATAAAAAACAATTAAAATAACATAAAAATTATGTTTAATTATTTAAAAGTTACATTTTAACAGTTTCTACGTAAACATTGACTAGTAACAGTTTCTATGTAAAAATTGATTAGCCATAATTTACCAATGGTTATGTAATCAGTGACTGGCAAAAACAAGCCGAGTAAGCAGTTCAGATATATGTATGTGTTTTAATTAAGTGAAATTAATAAGTTAGGGAGAGATAAAAAATCACACGGACACAATTGTTTTGGTAATTTTTTTCACCATGCCCCTAATAAACTAACTGGGGACTGTGACCGAAGTGTCGGTTATCGCTACTAATCAAATGACTATTCAATTTACTAGTAGTCTTCTTGTAGGGTAATTTCGCAAGCATCTGATTCGTTGCGGCATTTATTTGAATTTATATAGTAAAATTCTAGTAAAATCAAAAGTCATATCGTAATCATTCTTTTTTGTAAATTTGAATAAGGGAACAATTTTGAAGACTCCATAAAGGAGTACTTAAAGTATTATATAGAAAAACAAGCCACACATATTAATTTTGGCCTTCATTAAAGCCAAGTCCAAGTATTAAATAAACAATTCTTTAAAGTTAACAGCGTTCTTTTTCCATAACAGTCGTGAAAAGCTCAATCAATTCATATACCAGTATACGTAAAAATATATTATCGCTATCGCAAGAGAAGTTTACGAGTGTATTTTATTTCTGGTGTGGCGTAGGCAGAATTTTTGGTCGATCGTAAATCAGCATAATAATTTGCGGCAAATATAGTATTTGTAGTAGTTTATCATCTTAAGTTTTTTTTTATTTATTAATTTTTTTTTTAAGCTCGAGGTCGTTTTTATTTAATTGTAATTAATTTTTTCGATATTTCGTTAACAGTTTGTTTCTTTTATTATTTATTTTCATTTATTTTATTATTATTATTTTGGCCAGTATAATAGTGACCCAACTGTTCTGGAAATTTGAATTTATTTCTCTTATATGTACTTTCCTTTTGCTGATTACATGTATCGGAATGTTAATTATACTGAAGAGTTTAGTATTTTACCTAGGCTGAGTTCAGAAAGTCATAAGACCTTAATAAATAATTAAATTATCAAAAAAAAAAAAAAAAAAAAATAAACGGCGTAGTTAATCCAATATGAAAAGGAGTTTGAGCAGAATCCCTCTATCCTCACATATACATGTATTTATGGTCCTTCGAGCCGGATTGAATAACCCCCTTAAGAATAAAATTGTCACGGGTTTTGACTCAAATATATTCAGGTGGTTAATTGTGGAAAAGAGTATCGGTGTGGAATCGCTTCGCAAAAAAGGCATAAATACCCACTATCATCAAAAAAAATTGTGGTAGAATATCATTATACGTGTATTCATATATTCTTACACACATACATATGTAAATCAAAGGTACGTCTTTAATAATTATAAATAGTAACCAACAAAAATTTACGGGAAACATTTTACATATAAAAAAATTTATGTAAAGGTAGGATTACACGATTGCCGCAATGCACCAATTATTGCTCCATTTTATATGCCAATCGTGTGTGAAGAACAATATTGTGGTGATTTGCCGCAATGAAATGCAACTCTGGTACAGCAATCATGTGAATGGTTGATAGACATCCATGCCCAATAAAAATGCTAAAAAATGCACCAATATTTATTGTGCTCTCGAGCGGCAATCAAAGAAGCCAATATACGACAATTTCTTAAGTGTTTTTGTAAGTACTGTAAACTTCAACTTACTTTATATGTAATATAACTTACTTGAAGCGTTAATATGGAACTCTGATCCCATCCTTAACCCATTTATTTAGCTTTTATTCGTTTAAAAGAACGAAAATCGCCTCTGCTTTGTATATTTAATGAGCACAAAATATACAAAGCAGAGACAATTTTATTTCTTTTAAACGAATAAAACATTTTCCCGTGCAAAATAAAACGGAAAAAAATTATTTCTTTTTAAAATAAAACTATTTGCACTTAAAACAAAAAAAAAACTAAAAACTACCACGACATCTGTTTGTGTTGCCGCAAGTTGGAACAATCGTATGACTAGTATGCGGCAATTATTGCCACAAATTCATTCTTCGAAAATTTGCGGCAATAAAATTTTTATAAAATGGGGCAATCATGACTGCAACGTATTTGATTGGGACAATTTTATTATTGTGGACCAATTCACCACATTGTCAGATTGTTGTATTTGCGACAATCGTGTGATCCTACCTTAAGAAATAGAGCACAGTAAATAAAAACCACTGTTAATCGGCAAAACAAAATTTCCCTTCACTTAAAAGAACGAGATCCACAGCACAGAAAGAAGCAACAAATTTTTAATAAGTCCGAAAATCAACGTTCTACTTCATTTACATCTTCTCTCATTATGTGTAAATGCTCACAAAGGAATGTTTAGTACTTACACAAACATTAAAAGGACAAATTAACATTTAACAATCAACAGAGTAATTATTACCTGGTTGGTCTTTAAATATTATTTGTTTTAAAATTTAAAACAAATATAATTCTGTTCTCTTTAAGGTTATGTACATAAATCAATTATTTAATTTGAAAGTTTTGCTTGTTTTTAGGTTAAGCGATTGGTTTATTGGTTTTATTTCGTTCCCGCTTTTTGGAACTCATCAGTAGACTTCAACCCAAAACATTTTTGAATTTAGCTTCAAAAAAGCGGGAACGAAATGCAATCGCTTAACCATAAAAACAAGCAAAACTTTCAAATTAAATAAATAAAGACTTTATGTCAGGTGAATATACTTCGGTATTTCATGTATGAAAATTAATCCATTATTGTTTGAATTTTTAACGTACCATGGAGCCGATCTTATCAAACGTAAAACTTTGTTCTGTCTTCGTTGGATTCTATCTACATTGGAAGCTGAATCAGTGCCTCATAGCTGAATTCCGTAGCACCATATTGGTTTCAAAAGCGACTTATATATTAACACTTTGCAGTCTAGGCTGAGTGTTGAATTTCTGCCAATCAACTAATGTATTTGAATTGACTTAAGTTTCATTTGAGTTAGTTTAGAGTCAATATGATGTTTCCATGTAAGCCTTCCATCAAGGTGTATACAGAGGTATTTCACTTGAGAATGTTGAGGAATATTATGATTGTTAATTCGAATGGGGGGAACAAGTATCTCTTCTTAATGTAAAGGTTATATGGACTAATTTTTGCTCAATTACTTTAATTCTCCATAATTTCAACCATATTTCCAGCTAAGTAATATGTTCCTGGAGATTGCGGGATGCCTCATAAGGGTTATCATGCATACTCATACAGGCTGTATCATCGGCAAATGTAGAGGTATGGATATTATTGCTCACAGACATATTACAAGTATATATTAAATACAAAACTGGCTCCAGAATACTACCTTGTGGAACACCAGAAGATATAGATTCGGGCACACTCATGAAGTCTCCTTCCACAACAGTGAACTTCCTATCAGTAATATAACTTTCCAAAAGTGTTTGTATGTTTATTGGCAGAAATGTCTTCAATTTTAAACAAGGCCATACTCTGTCAAAGAGAAACATCAATGAAGAGAGCAGAACAATACTTCTTTTCTTCAAATGTTTTCCTTATAAATTGAACCAATCTATGCGTTTGTTCAATTCTGTTATGCTGACTTCTAAAACCAAATTAATGGTCAGGGATGCACCCATTATCAGCTAAAATTTTGGAAAATTTAGTCATGAGCAGCTTTTCGAAAAGCTTTGAGATTGTTGATAGTAAGCTTATAGGCCTATATGACCCAGCCTTGGTAGGATCTTTGCCCGGTTTTGGAATCATTTTGATCTTCGCAAGTTTCCAGTTATGTGGAATATACTTCATTCGTAAAATGGCACTAAAAATAAATAACAGGTTAGAGGCAAATTCATCAGCATCTTGTTACTAATTCCATCAATACCTGGAGGTTTCTTCGGGTTGAGTTCAGAAATTATTCTTTGTACTTCACGCAGCTTAAGCCTTAAAGGACGAAGGGGTAGATAAATTACTTTGGTCAAATCAACAGCACCCGTACATTAATAGGGAGTGAATACAGATTTTAAATGCTCAGCAAATAAGTTACCTTTCTCACTGCCTCTTCTTGCTTATCCTCCGGTCAAAGTGCACAGTGGTGATTAGGCTTAACGGGTCTTTTAAGATTTCTAGCAGCGCGCCATAACGAGTAATTAGATGCTGACGTGACATCGAGACCTTCTAGATAATTTTCCAATAATGCAGTTTTTTCCGACGATAGCAACTCTTTGAGTCGCTTAGTACATTCTTTGAGTAAGATATTATTTAGAGGTGACCTGTGTTGTTGCCATTATCTTCTAGCTCTCCTTTTTGCACATACAAGATGTTCAATATCCGTAGAATAAATTCTATTAAAGCCAGTCTGCGGTTGGGAGGTAGTGGCATGTTCAGCAGCCTGTCTAATATTTTCGTTAAGATTGGTAACGTTAAATTCAATATCTTCGGATGGTCTTAGCTTAATGTTTTCCGTACAATGACTACTGAGATACTTTTTGAACCCCAGCCAATTAATACGATCTTCACGTATGGGTGAGGTAAGACACTTCTTAGTAGGCTACAAATTGTAACGATTGTGGGAGAGTGATCGGAGGAGAGATCTAGGGCAGCTCGAAATGACATCCAAGCCCATTTTTGAAATTGTGTTGAACAACAAACTCTCGGCGTAATAAGACGCGAACCCCAGAACATATATTTTACATTGTAGTCGCCAGTTGCTACGAAACAAGGCCCAAGAGAATTGTAGAAATTCTCGTATTGATCCTCAGTAATTGAAAATCTGGAAGGGGATTAAATTGAAGATATCACAAAATTTGTATAAAAATTTTCAATGCAGATATTTGTTGCTTGTAGGTGCTATCAAGTATATAGTGCTTGAGTCTCGACTTTATTAAAATTGCTGATCCACCGCATGCTCTTCCTCTCGGATCATTTGTATCATATAACGTGTAGCCATTGATTTTGAAAAGGCTTCTCGAAGTTAAATGAGTCTCAGAATCCAATATTATATAAATATTTTTTCCATGAAGAAGTGATCAAGTTCATTTTTATGTTGGCGAATGCCGTTTGCGTTCCAGAAACATATTTTTAACGTGTTTATGGCTTGTTAATTAATGTTTGAAGCAGAGTATTCTGCATTCGCAGCATTTCTTGCATCATGCTAGTCATATTTGTTGTAAAGTTACTTATAGTTTGCACCAGATTATCAATAGTAGCTTCAAGGCGATAAAAGTTAAACCCACAGTTTGTGTTTGTCAAATTATTTGTGCGGGAATCGAATTTGTCTTAACAGCATCGGCATGCGTTACACGTGAAGTAATTGGTTGGCTCATTTGAGGAAAAGTCTCAGAGTAGAAGTTGTCTGATTAAACTGGAGCTAATTTAGGTTTTTGACCCATAGCCTCTTTAACGAAAGAATATACAGGACATCCTCTGTAGTTAGCGGTGTGATTACCTCCACAATTACTAAATTTTTTTTCAGTTTGATCTTTTGGCTTAGTACAGCTAGCAGTACCATGCAATTTACCGCAGATAACACCAACTGTAGGTAAATTGCAGTTCGTTTTTGTTTTGGCAATTATGGCACTGTATGGGACCTGATCGTTTACGTGGCTCTTCAACTGTGATTTTTCGATGTAAGAGAAACCTTACGCTATAAATTGGATTGGTTTAATTTTTTTTCAATTGTATATCATTCGGCTCCAGTTCGACCCGAAATAGGGGTTGGGGGACCTTTTCTCTGTTATCAGTAACATTTTTTACCTTATATCCTTTGTCGATAGGAGTACATTTTACTTCTTCGGGGTCAACATATGAATCTATGCCCTTTAATACTATTTGTAGGCCTTTAGCAGTTTTAAGTTGGTATGTGTAAAAATTTGTTTTATTTTTTTCAAATTCACTAATAATTTTTCGGAAATCTTTTTCATCATATATTTGGATCTTAGTTTCATCAATATTACCTCGTTTAATTGGAATGATGTGAAAAGTATTTTCATCAATGGCCGACAATAGTTTTTTTGAAAAGCGCGTTAGAATTTTTTTCTCTCAGATAGATAGGTGCTGGCTTAAAAATTGAGTGAAGCAAATATAATTGAGTAGAGGTGATAAAACAAAGAGTATGACTGTCGACAAATTCGGTCATTATTTTAATCAAAGTTCTAGTAACGAAGGAAGAAGAAAATATCTCTTGAAGCATTTTGGTTTTACACTGGATGGAAATAAAATAAACATTGATAATAAAAGGATTATAAACGTAGCTTCACCTTTGGATGGACTTGATGCTGTTAACAAAGCTTATTTGATTTTACAAATAAGACACATGAAAGACAATTTAAAAAGGGGAATAAGTGAAGAAATTGTACTGCTAAGAAATGAAATAACAGATTTAAATAATAAAATAATAGATATATATAACGTAATGACAACAATATCACCATACAATGGAAAAAAGAGCAGTAGTTAATGAGCTTCATTCACGAGCGCGGAAGAACTTCTTACGACGCAGAGTTATTATGAAAGGAATTGATGATCTCTGGCAAGCCGACTTGGTAGAAATGGGAAATTATTCAGCATATAATAATAGTTATAAATATATGTTAACTGTCATAGATACATTTTCAAAATATGCGTGGGCTGAAGCAATTAAATCTAAAACTGCCTCAGAAGTTTGTTATGCATTCAAGAAAATACTTGGTATGAGGCGTGTTCCTAAAAATTTTCAGACAGATGATGGCAGAGAGTTTTTCAATAAAGAGTTTGGAGGGTTGATGCAAAAATATTCAATTAATCACTACTCTACATATAGTGTAATGAAAGCTTCAATTGTTGAACGCTTCAATAGAACCTTGAAAGAGATGATGTGGAAAGAGTTTAGTAACAACGGAACTTATAAATGGATTGATTTTTATAAAGGGTTGATTAAAAAGTATAATAAGAAAAAACATGGAAAAATAAAAATGGCACCAAATGACGTAACTCATAACAATGAAAAGCATCTGTTGAATACTGTATATAGTAATTTGAAAATTTTCAAGCCTTCACGATATAAAGTTGGAGATTACGTCCGCATTAGTAAATACAAAAACGTTTTTGAGAAGGGATACACTCCAAACTGGACAACGGAAATATTTAAAATAAGATCGATACAGAACACTTATCCAATAACATTTTTGTTGGAATACATAGCACACGTTTTCCGAACACGTTTCTGGTTGAAAAAGTATTGAGAACTAGAGGAAATAAGGCATATGTTAAATGGTTAGGTTTTCCAAGTCAACATAATTCATGGATAAATAAAACTGAAATATTATAAAATAAGCAAATAAACTAGAAATAAATTAAACAACTACTTTAAAGCATTATTATTTCACTAACAATTGAGCATTCACCATGTCAATAACATTAGAATTAAGCGGAAACTCTTCAATTTTAAAAGCAAATTATTTCCCACCTATTATTTTAACGGATGAGTATGAATGCTCCCTAATCGACTTCCAATCATATAATTCTATTCTGAATGTAGACTACGATAATAATCTTTTCCATATTGGAGATGCAGTTATTGAAATTCCCATAGGGTCTTATGAGTTGCAAGACATTGTCGATTACATAGCTACACAATATAAAAAAACTAATTTTAATAAAACCATAATAATTGAACCGAATAATAATACTTTACAAATAGAAATTAGTTCTTCACACGACATAATTTATTTTAATCGAACGCGATCAATTGGTAAATTGCTTGGTTTTGCGGAAAAATCTTTAAAGGCAGGAGTAGTACATTTATCTAATCAAGTTGTAAATATTCTGAAAGTTAATGCTATATAAATTCAATGTAATATAATACAAGGAGTATACATGAATGACTCTCCAGCACATATATAGGGTGTTTTTTATTGAGGTATAGAACTTTAAGTTGGCATCACTTTTTTAACTGGCGGCCATTTTGTCAGCTGTCAAGTGATTAATATTTAGTTTGGTTTGCCATTTCATCATGAACAGGTTGACAAAAGAACAACGCTTGCAAATCGTGCAAATTTATTTCGAAAATAATGGTTCAGTTCGCGAAGTTTACCGCAAGCTCCGTCCATTTTATGGTCGACATAATCGTCCATCAGAGCAATTAATTCGGTTAACCTGTCAATTGGCCACCAAGATCGTGTGATTTGACACCATTGGATTATTTTCTTTGGGGATATGTGAAGTCGCTCGTCTACGCCAACAAACCAGAAACGTTAGGGGACTTGGAAGCCAACATTCGTGGCGTTATTGCCAACATACGGCCCCATATGCTCGAAAAAGTGGTTGAAAATTGGACCTGTAGAATTGGCTTTATTCGAGCCAGCCGCGGCGGCCACATGCCCGAAATCATATTTAAACGTTAATGGCATAAAATTATCCTCCAATAAAGCCAAATTGATGGACATTAAAACGATTTTCTTGTGTTTTATTTTAATTCGAAGTTCTATATCTCTAAAAAAACACCCTATACTTCACGAGTTTGCTTTAGACGTTCCTCCAGGTTATAAATTAGACGTGAACCCTAATAATCTAGTTTATCTACCAGTAAACGTTAAGGAAATAACATATCTTAAAATTTGGATTGTTGATCAAGAAGGACGTTTAATAAACTTTAGAGGTGAAGAGATAACGCTAAGGTTGCATTTGAGGCCAAGGCAAAAATGATAATTTATAATAAAACCACAAGAAGAAATATCAATCTGAACATTCCTGCAGATACCGTTAAAGCTATAAGACCGAAGTTAACAGAAGAAAATAAAAGACTCTTAAAGCTACTTAAATTTAAAGTAAACAAAAATGTCTGATATACTTAACGTATTGGAGCAACCGCTTTCGGACGAGAGTATAACAAAAAAAAAGACTTTCATAGTTATGTACCATATATTCAGTCATTTAAAAACAATGATGAAATTCGAATTACCCTACAAAATCAAGACTTATATGTTCTACCTTCGGAAAGCTTTTTATTTATAGAGGGAAGTATAAAGAATAGTAAAGGTGAAGAACCGTCAAATATAAGGCTGAAGAATAATTGTGTTGCATATTTGTTTGATGAAATACGTTATGAAATTAATGGAGTTGAAATTGATCTAACCCGATACTTGGGAACATGTAGTACAATCAAGAATTATGTTTCATTAAACCAATTTGAAAGCAATATGATGAGAAATGCTGGATGGTGTGTTTCTGAGGAACTAGCTATATCTAAATTAAATTTTTGCGTACCTTTAAAATAACTAATGTGATTTGCTGAAGATTTCAATAAAATTATATTGAATAGTAAACATGAACTTATTCTACTACGAAGTTCAAGTGACACAAATGCATATTATTCAACAGATGCAAATGCAGTTCTCAGTTTATCTATTACAAATATGTATAACATAGAGAATTCCACACGTTCAACTTTCAGATTCTAAGAAACTACAAATAATGAAGGTTATTAAAGGTGGCTCTTTTTTACCTATTGCATTTCGCAGCTGGGATTGTTATTTCAATCGCACTTTTGCTGGTGGAAGGAATCACAATTGGAATGTAAAATTATCATTGAATAGAGAGCGGCCCAGATTTATAATATCAGTTTTGGAAAATGACAATAAATATATTCATTCAGACTTAAAAAATATTAAAGTACACTTAAATTCAGACTCTTATCCATATGATGACTTAAACCTTAAATTTGATGAGAATCGTTATGCAATTTTATATGATATGTATGCAAAATTTCAACAAAATTACTATATGAGGGAAGCTCAACCACTTCTCACCTGCGAAGAATTCAAAAACAAACCAATCATTGTAATTGATGTGAGCTATCAAAATGAAATGATAAAGAGCGGGCCTATTGATATTGAAATAGAGTTCGAGAACTAGTAAACCGGTACCACAAAATACAAATGCATACTGTTTGATTCTTTATGATCGATTAATGGAGTATACACCACTAACTGGAATTGTTCAAACAATTATTTAAACACTTTATAGTAATACTTACACATTCCCATGTACTAAATGAAATAAATAAATAATAAAGAAATTTTCAAAAAACAATATAACAATTTTTTTTTTATTTACAAACAGCTTTTCTTATTTAAATTTAAAAATATTTAAAAATTGTATAACGTTTGCAGATAAATATATTTACAATAAAATTTTCTTATTTAATATTTACAAATATTTATTTAAAAAATTTTTTTATTTTATATTTACAAATTATTTTAATGAATGCATATTGGAAAATGTAAGTGATAATGAACATTCGCTTATTAAGAAAAATAAATTTTCAAAAATAATATAACATTTTTACATTTGTACAACGTTTGCAGATAAATATAAAATTTTCTTATTTAATATTTACAAATATTTATTTCAAAATTTTTTCTTATTTTATATTTACAAATACTTTTAAAAATTTTGAAATATTTGCTATAAAACATTATTGTATTTATGTATATATAATCACTTATTATTCTAAATTTTCTATTTGATTAATTAATAAATTCAAAGCATTTGAATTTGCGTTACTACTTTCTATTTCTTTTATTAACAAATCTAAATCTACTTCACCATTACCGTTTTCTAATTGGTAATGGTGCCACGCATATGTATTAATATTATTATTACTTATTCTACGTTTTGTATCTTTACAACTTAAGGCTACTTTATTTACTTTTTTAGTTAAAACAGTATGCAATTTTGATGTAAATGTTTACATACATGTTGTAATTTTTTGTTTAGTGAATAAAACATTTTTATATACATCTAGAGTATAATTATTTACAATGCACCTCTTAACCCCCTTTGCTTTATTAACATTTTCACCACCTTCAGTGGTGTATGAATAAACTTTTGGTGCTAGTCCAACAAAATCGGTTATAAACTTCCTCTCTGTTTCATCCTTCATCATACCCAATACCTTCTTATTTAAGAGCGGGAAATAAAAAGGGTTATTTTCTGCGTATGACGAAGTGTCAAACCGATCTTTCAAGTCATCCCTTATGTCACTATAGAAATCATCTGTTTGAACAGAATAGATAAAGGAGTCTGTATCCATATAGTTCAAATTTGCTTTCTCTTCATATTTTGGTTTCATGTAACTATAGTGGAAATCATACATTTTCCACTTTGATAGTTCTAATATACAGAAACCTAAATAAATGCTTACTATAATATGTTAAAGTTTTATTCATTTGTATAGCCCACATTGAGTCCGTAAATTGTGATATGCTATGAAAATTCGGTTTGGATATCAGTTCTCCTATACCTAAATGGTTGAGGTTAGTACGACTCCATTCACTACGTAAGTGTACATCTTTCCGCTTGTCAACATTTTCCATGGTTTTGCCATACACAGAATTATTTAATAATTTGAATAAGTCTTTTTCCAATGAATTATTAGCTCTAGCTCTATACTGTGTATTTAAATCAATATATGATTTCATCCATGGTCTTTGTTTGAATTGAAGAATGCGGTAAACTTTCTCCAAAACTAAACCATTACCCAAACATTGTTCCAAGGTTTTATAATGTATTATATACCTCTTTTTATTTGAAAGATCGGCTACTAATTTTTCATGCTTACTTCCGCCAATTATTTTGTTTTCAGCACAAAATGGCAAGTCATTGTGGCGATCATGACAATCAGAAGGATAACCTAGGTCAACTTCATATATATAACCTATTTCCGAATTAGATGGAATGTCATTTTGTGAATAAACTCATTTGTCCATGAAAATCCACCCGACGGAAGACATTCAGACATAGCCCAACCGTAAAGGTTATTTGCATCTAAGTATAAAATATACTCAGAGGGTTTCGTTTTATCATAAGTACTCAGATACTTATGATTTGCCTTACTATGTCTTTTACAGCACTGTGTTTGATGAAATTATACATTTCCAGATCTGTTAGAAGCTCTAACTCAATTTTTGTATGCTTCAACATTGCATCCCAAGACAGACCTGGGAGTGTATAATAATGAGGTGGATCAAGGCAATGTATTCTTTTGCAAACTTTTCGAAAGTTTTCAAAAATATCTGTCAGCAAAAGAACATCAGTTTTAAGATATAAGCTCATGTAGTCATGTATGGTTCTACAACTAAATGTTTCCCATACTTTTTGTGCATGTGAATAGTCTTCTTCTGAACATTTTTTATTATTCAGCTTAGAAAAAAATTCATTAATTCCAGGGAGTTTGTCATCATCCAATTTGGAATATGTATTAACATACTCATATGGAAAAGTACCTTTTCGCTTCATGAGATTAAACTCATCTAGTTGTGGGAAAAACCTTTTAACTGTTTGTAAATCTTTATCACATAAATTTCCAGCTAAAGTATCTAAACTAGATGCCATAAACCTGAAAGAATCTAGAAACCTTAACTCAACATGTTTTTGCTTCTTTGCATTGTCAATTTCTTCGGAGCTATATACCTCAATCGTATGAGATAAAGAAATATAACGTTCCTTAGTCAAAGGTATTACGTTTGTATTTCCTTTCACATTTAGCAATTCTTTTACGAATAAGTGACAATCGTACGAGGAGAAGTTGTAAAATTAAATTGGTATAAACTTTGACACTTTATAATTTAAATTGCACGAGTTGTGTGCTGCCCCTCTATATTTCCCTGAAAAATGATAGTGATCTTTTACTGTCAATTCATTGCCTAATGTCTTACCGCAAATATGACAATCGCTAGCACTTTCAAAAAGTTCTTGTTCTAAAGGAGTTAAGGGGGGCATTGGCAAAATATTTTCAAAATGTTTTTTTGTAAATATCCCTACATTCGATAATTACACTATTCACAAAATGTGCATTTACATTTACGTTACTATCCCTATTCACAAAAATTTTAAACCTATCTAAACTATCATTAAAACTACACTTAATATAAAATGCATAAGCACATGGTATGTGCTTCTTAATAAACGAATGCTCATTATCACTTACATTTTCCAATATACATTCAAAGTCTGCATAAATTATGAACGGAACATCCATCTGGTTTCGGAAATTGGTGAATTTTAACGTCGCCTTGTGTGTTTCTGGCATCCTCACAACACATTTGCCACACTCCTTGCTTCGATGCACTGCCATTACCTCCACTGAATTTGTGTGGAATAGGCACGCATTGCGAATAAGGGTGCTTATGCTATTATGACACGAAATTTGTGCTGATAGTAATCTAAAAGAGAAACATATTAAGTAATTAACAGTTGTAATTGTAATAAATTAATTCATGCATATGTAATAATAATAATAATAATAATAATAATAATAATAATAATAATAATAATAATAATAATAATAATAATAATAATAATAATAATAATAATAATAATAATAATAATAATAATAATAATAATAATAATAATAATAATAATAATAATAATAATAATAATAATAATAATAATAATAATAATAATAATAATAATAATAATAATAATAATAATAATAATAATAATAATAATAATAATAATAATAATAATAATAATAATAATAATAATAATAATAATAATAATAATAATAATAATAATAATAATAATAATAATAATAATAATAATAATAATAATAATAATAATAATAATAATAATAATAATAATAATAATAATAATAATAATAATAATAATAATAATAATAATAATAATAATAATAATAATAATAATAATAATAATAATAATAATAATAATAATAATAATAATAATAATAATAATAATAATAATAATAATAATAATAATAATAATAATAATAATAATAATAATAATAATAATAATAATAATAATAATAATAATAATAATAATAATAATAATAATAATAATAATAATAATAATAATAATAATAATAATAATAATAATAATAATAATAATAATAATAATAATAATAATAATAATAATAATAATAATAATAATAATAATAATAATAATAATAATAATAATAATAATAATAATAATAATAATAATAATAATAATAATAATAATAATAATAATAATAATAATAATAATAATAATAATAATAATAATAATAATAATAATAATAATAATAATAATAATAATAATAATAATAATAATAATAATAATAATAATAATAATAATAATAATAATAATAATAATAATAATAATAATAATAATAATAATAATAATAATAATAATAATAATAATAATAATAATAATAATAATAATAATAATAATAATAATAATAATAATAATAATAATAATAATAATAATAATAATAATAATAATAATAATAATAATAATAATAATAATAATAATAATAATAATAATAATAATAATAATAATAATAATAATAATAATAATAATAATAATAATAAATAATAATAATAATAATAATAATAATAATAATAATAATAATAATAATAATAATAATAATAATAATAATAATAATAATAATAATAATAATAATAATAATAATAATAATAATAATAATAATAATAATAATAATAATAATAATAATAATAATAATAATAATAATAATAATAATAATAATAATAATAATAATAATAATAATAATAATAATAATAATAATAATAATAATAATAATAATAATAATAATAATAATAATAATAATAATAATAATAATAATAATAATAATAATAATAATAATAATAATAATAATAATAATAATAATAATAATAATAATAATAATAATAATAATAATAATAATAATAATAATAATAATAATAATAATAATAATAATAATAATAATAATAATAATAATAATAATAATAATAATAATAATAATAATAATAATAATAATAATAATAATAATAATAATAATAATAATAATAATAATAATAATAATAATAATAATAATAATAATAATAATAATAATAATAATAATAATAATAATAATAATAATAATAATAATAATAATAATAATAATAATAATAATAATAATTAATAATAATAATAATAATAATAATAATAATAATAATAATAATAATAATAATAATAATAATAATAATAATAATAATAATAATAATAATAATAATAATAATAATAATAATAATAATAAATAATAATAATAATAATAATAATAATAATAATAATAATAATAATAATAATAATAATAATAATAATAATAATAATAATAATAATAATAATAATAATAATAATAATAATAATAATAATAATAATAATAATAATAATAATAATAATAATAATAATAATAATAATAATAATAATAATAATAATAATAATAATAATAATAATAATAATAATAATAATAATAATAATAATAATAATAATAATAATAATAATAATAATAATAATAATAATAATAATAATAATAATAATAATAATAATAATAATAATAATAATAATAATAATAATAATAATAATAATAATAATAATAATAATAATAATAATAATAATAATAATAATAATAATAATAATAATAATAATAATAATAATAATAATAATAATAATAATAATAATAATAATAATAATAATAATAATAATAATAATAATAATAATAATAATAATAATAATAATAATAATAATAATAATAATAATAATAATAATAATAATAATAATAATAATAATAATAATAATAATAATAATAATAATAATAATAATAATAATAATAATAATAATAATAATAATAATAATAATAATAATAATAATAATAATAATAATAATAATAATAATAATAATAATAATAATAATAATAATAATAATAATAATAATAATAATAATAATAATAATAATAATAATAATAATAATAATAATAATAATAATAATAATAATAATAATAATAATAATAATAATATAATAATAATAATAATAATAATAATAATAATAATAATAATAATAATAATAATAATAATAATA